>OX326964.1:32548261-33983261 GCA_946800305.1 Medicago arabica | reverse complement strand
CAAAAAAGAAAATATACGAAGAAATTCATCCCCCCCCCCCCCCCAATAACAAATTACTAAAAAGATTAATACAAAAAAGAAAATATACGAAGAAATTCATCCCCCCCCCCCCCCCCCCCCCCCACATATTTGATAGCCTCTCCTGTAAAAAAACTGGAAATCCCAATTCCATTTGGAATTCCATCAATTACTTGTCTATCAAAAAAATAATTGAATTTAGCTACCTTTCTTACACTCGCAATTAAAGATACTTCAAAAAAAGCATCTATATAACCACGATTATATGACCAATCATATATAACATTGATGATTTTATTAGCAATAATTTTTTTAGGAACACTTTTTTGAAATAAATTAAATAAGTTCAAATTTTGTAAAGATGAAAAAACTGGTTTATATAAAAAAGATGCTATAAATATTCCGAAAAAAGTTATACTCACCGAAAAAGTTGCATTTGTAAAAAATTCATACCAATCCACATAATTCTTTGAATTTTGATGTAAAAGGTCTATAGACGGAATTAACAATTTAGATAAAATATCCAAATCTATTGGTTCTTGGCTGAAAGAAATTCCTATGGACCCGACGACGAAAGTAAATAGTACTAATACAAGCATAGAAAATAGCATAGTATTGTCTGATTCATGAGGATAAAAAAACGGAATGTTTTTAGTACCAAAATAGGTACTATCAAGAAAAAGACGTCTTATGCTTTTGACATTTCGATTAATTCGATGTGAATATGTCCTCTTCCGAAAAAAAGAAGTCCTTTCATTATTATTAGTTGTTAATAAAGCTAATAAATGAATTTTGTTTTTTAATTTTTTTTTTCTTCTTTGCCCCATAAAGATATTGAATAGAAAGAACTATTTTTCTTTCCATTGAAATTTTGAAAATGAACGTTTAAATATCCTTCAAAAACAAGTAAATAGATTCAAAACATATAAAATGCAGTGAATCCTGCTGTGGAACAAGCTATTATTGCGAAAATTGGTGAATACAACCAACTATCGTTTAGAATCTCATCCTTGGACCAAAAACAAGCAAAAGGTGGAATACCACAAAGAGAAAGTGTACCTATTAAAAAAGCGGTTTTTGTAATTGGGGCATGTTTTGTTAAACCGCCCATAAGAACCATATTTTGACTTTTATCTGGAGAATATCCAACAATAGCTTCCATTGAATGAATAATGAATCCAGATCCTAAAAATAACAATGCTTTTGAATAAGCATGAGTAATCAAATGAAATAAAGCGGCTCGATAAGAGCTCATACCTAAAGCTAACATCATATAACCCAATTGAGACATTATAGAATAGGCCAAATTTTTCTTAATATCTTTTTGAGCAATAGCTAAGGTAGCTCCTAATACTACTGTTATTATACCTATCAAAGCTATTACACTCATTACGGGGGGTATAACTATGAAAAGAGGAAGAAGTCGAGCTACAAGAAAAATTCCTGCTGCTACCATAGTAGCAGCGTGGATAAGAGCGGAAATAGGAGTAGGACCTTCCATAGCATCTGGTAACCATACATGAAGAGGGAATTGGGCAGATTTCGCAACTGATCCGCAAAATAAGAAGAGGACGCACAAAGTAACAAAAAAAAGATTCACCTCATTCTTATAAATTAAGTTGTTGAATATTTGAAATAAATCCCGAAATTCCAAACTACCCATTATCCAATAAAAACCTAAAATTCCTAATAATAAACCAAAATCACCCACACGATTAGTTACAAACGCTTTTTGACAAGCATTTGCGGCAATAGGACGTGTGAACCAAAAACATATTAATAGATAAGAACACATTCCAACCAATTCCCAAAAAATATAAACTTGTATTAAATTTGAACTAGTAACTAACCCTAACATTGAAGTATTAAAAAAAACTCAGATAAGTAAAAAATCTCAAATAGCCTTGATCATGAGACATGTAACTATCACTATAAATTAGAACCAGAATCCCAACAGTAGTAATTAATATTGACATTATAGAAGTAAGTGAATCAATCAAGTAGCCAAACTCTAAAGAAAGATCATTATTTATAGTCCAAGACCATACATATTGATAGATCGAACTATTCTCGATTTGACGAATAGATAGATCGATCGAAAAAGTCAAAACTATCGTTAACAATAAAATACTAGGAAAAGCCCACATACGGCGAATCTTTTTTGTTGCCGTAGGAAAAAGTAGAAGTCCTACCCCTATTAAAATAGGAACTGGAAGTGGGATGAAAGGTATGATCCATGAATATTGATGTATATATTCCATAAAAAAAATAAAGAATAAAAAATATTTGGATTCTTGATGAATTTTGTTTCTTATTCATTTGTTTTATCTCTTTTGTAAAGGGGTTCGGTTAATAAAAAGTGGATAAATAAATCGAATTTTATATTCTTAATTGTTCTGAATCTTTGCACAATCGTTCCAATATTGGAAAGTACAAAGTCAAAATCGGCCAATAACCAAATTCCTAGTGAAAATAAGAAAAAAAAAATCTTATTATTTTAAGTAATAAGTCATATTAATTATAAGGAATATAAATAACGATGTTAGTCATTTATATATATATATATATATTAAGAAAAATGACTATTAATAAATAATGAAATTAAATAATAATAAATAAAATCCAAATTTTCATCTATAGAGTGAGAGTGTTGGTGGGTATAAATCATTACACCAAAACGAAGAACATTTGTTTATTTTGATATCAATTATAAAAACAATATAAATGAGTTTCTTTTTGAATTAATTGATTCTTTTACATTACAATAAAAAGAGATCCATAGATATAGATCTATTATCTATGAAATATTTGGAAAAGGTTTATAATAGTCAATGTTTTTACTTTAGATAAAAAAAAGAAAGAGGGAATTAAGATAAATAAGATAAATAAGACATACGGCTAATTACAGAATAATTCGTTTTCATTTACAGACCAAATGTCTTTCACATCGAACTAGAGTAATAAAAAAACTATCCTAATTGTATGGCAGTTCCAAAAAAGCGCACTTCTATATCAAAAAAAAATATTCGTAAAAATTTTTGGAAAAAAAAGGATATTGGACAGTATTGAAAGCCTTTTCATTAGCTCAATCCATTTTTACAGGTAAATCAAAAAGTTTTTTTTGTAACAAATAAAAATGTTGGATTGGAATAATATAAATTAGCTCGATTCAAAGAGTATTCTTTAATACTCATTTTATAAAATACTAGTATAGAATATGGAACATATATTTCGAATGGATTCTATATAGAATCGATTCGAAATATATAGAATCTAATTTTTTCATTTTTTTGAATGTAGTGTTAAATTTGAAAACGAACACTGGAAATGCAAAAAAAGAATAATAGAACATTTTGATTTCTATATGAATTTCTATTATTCTTTTTTCATATTTTTGATATTCGAATAAATACAAATTTTAAATTTACTTCTTATTATCAATTGATACTAAGATGTTTAGTAAAGAAATGTACTAAATAAATAGTGCACTTTAAACGATTCTTTCAATCTCGACGATTGACTAAAGAGTTGGTTATTATGATTTCGAGTAAGCCGCTATGGTGAAATTGGTAGACACGCTGCTCTTAGGAAGCAGTGCTAGAGCATCTTGGTTCGAGTCCAAGTAGCGGCATGGCATCCTATCCTATCTTATCTTTTTAAAATTTGAAAAGAAGAAGTCCTATAATGAATTCAATTCCCTATTTCTATTCCTAGTATTCATACCTTTTTTATTTTCATTATAGATATTTATTTTCATTATAGATATGATATTTTCAACTTTAGAGCATATATTAACTCATATTTCGTTTTCCGTCATATCAATTGTTATTTCAATTCATTTGATAACCTTATTAGTCAATGAAATCGTAGGATTATATGATTTGTCCAAAAAAGCCATGATAATAACTTTTTTCTGCGTAACGGGATTGTTAATTACTCGTTGGTTTTTTTCCGGGCCATTTACCATTTAGTGATTTATATGAATCACTAATCTTTCTTTCATGGGGTTTTTCCATTTTTCATATGGTTCCGTTTTTTAAAAAGGAGAAAAACCTTTTAAGTACAATAATCGCACCAAGTGTTATTTTTACCCAAGGCTTTGCGACTTCGGGTCTTTTAACCAAAATGCATCAATTTGTAATATTAGTACCCGCTCTACAATCCCATTGGTTAATGATGCACGTAAGTATGATGATATTGGGCTATGCAGCTCTTTTATGTGGATCATTATTATCAGTAGCTATTTTAGTCATTACGTTTCAAGAAGCCATCCAAATTCTTGCTTTTACCAAGAATTTGGATTTTTTAAATAAATCAGTTGATTTTGTCGAAATAAAATACATGAATATGAATGAAAGAAACAATGTTTTACGAAAAACATCTTTTTCTTCTTCTCGAAATTATTATAGGTCTCAATTTATTCAACAATTGGATCGTTGGGGTTATCGTATTATTAGTCTGGGTTTTCTGTTTTTAACGATAGGTATTCTTTCAGGGGCAGTATGGGCTAACGAGGCATGGGGGTCCTATTGGAATTGGGATCCAAAGGAAACTTGGGCCTTTATTACTTGGACCATATTCGCGATTTATTTACATACTAGAAAAAATAAAAAATTGGAAGGTGTAAATTCTTCAATAGTGGCCTCTATCGGATTTCTTATAATTTGGATCTGTTATTTGGGGATCAATCTATTAGGAATAGGACTACATAGTTATGGTTCATTTACATCTAATTAAATTTCAATGAGTAAAGAACCTGAGAAATAAAAATATGGAAAGCATATAAATATATACTTTCCATAAATCGTGGAGAACCCTTTCAATCAAGTAATGTAATGATTCAAGGGGTTCTCACAAACAACAAACATATTGGATTATAATTTCAATTTTTTGAAGTGAATCTAACAGAAAAATATTCTTTTTCATAAGGTTTTTTTTCTCTTTTTGATTCATTTATTCATCAAAATGCTCTATCAAAAATTAGCTAGAATAGCTTCAACCTTGTCAACCGAGAATGAAAAAATGAAATCCGGATAAATACCAATACCTATTACGGGGATAAGGATAGAAATCGAAATAAATAATTCTCTCGGCCCAGAATCAAAAAAATAAGAGTTTGGTGTATTAAAAAACTTGTATCCATAGAACATCTGCCGTAAGATAGATAATAAATAAATAGGAGTTAATATCATTCCAATTGCGGTTACAAAAGTAATTAGTATTTTCATCATGAAAAGATATTTTTGACTAGTAATTATTCCAAAAAAAACTATCAATTCGGCAACAAAACCGCTCATGCCCGGCAATGCAAGAGAAGCCATTGATAAGATAGTGAAAATCGTGAATATTTTTGGCATTGGGATAGCCATTCCGCCCATTTCGTCAAGATAAAGAAGACGTAGTCTATCATAACTAGTTCCTGCCAAGAAAAAAAGCGCAGCGCCAATAAATCCATGAGATATTATTTGTAAAATGGCCCCGTAGAGCCCAGTATCACTTATAGAACCAATTCCTAGAATTATGAAACCCATATGAGATACCGAAGAATAAGCTATTCTTTTTTTTAAATTACGTTGACCAAAAGATGTTGAAGCGGCATAGATTATTTGAATAGAACCTAATATCATTAACCAGGGGCAAAATATTGAATGTGCATGGGAAAATAATTCCATATTAATTCGAACCAACCCATATGCTCCCATTTTTAATAAGATTCCGGCTAAAAGCATACAAGTGCTGTAATGTGCCTCTCCGTGGGTATCTGGTAACCATGTATGTAAGGGTATAATCGGCGATTTGACAGCAAAAGCAATAAGAAATGCCATATATAATATTATTTCTAGCGCCACGGGATAGGATTGATTAGTTAATGTTTCAAAATTTAATGTTGGTTCATTCGAACCATATAAACCGATACCCAGAATTCCCATTAATAAAAAAATAGAACCTCCTGCAGTGTACAAAATAAACTTTGTAGCTGAATACAAACGTTCCCCCCCCCCCCCCCCCCCCCCCCCCCCCACATGGCTAAAAGTAGATAAACGGGAATTAATTCAAATTCCCACATGATGAAAAAAAGTAAAATGTCTCGAGAAGAAAATGGTCCGATTTGACTGCTATACATTGCTAACATCAGGAAATAGAATAATGGGTATTCTCGAGTAACCGGCTGAGCCGCTAAAGTGGCTAAAGTAGTTATAAATCCCGTCAGTAAAATGGGTCCTATAGAGAGTCCATCTATTCCCAATCTCCAGTAAAAATCAAAAAAATTGATCCATTTATAATTCTCCGTCAGTTGAATTAGTGGATCATCCAATTGGAAATGATAACAAAATGCATAGGTTGTTAGAAGGAGATCGATTAAGCATATACAAATGCTATACCACCTAATTACCTTATTTCCCCTATGAGGGAATAAGAAAATTAAGGAACCTGCGGCTATTGGGAAAACTACAACTATTGTTAACCAAGGAAAATAATTCGTCATAAAAATAAGATACACTTGGGCCAGAAAAGCCCGTGCTCAAATACAAAATATTTTTTTCAGCACGGGTTTTTGCCAGTAAAAAAAAACGTATTCGTGTGGTGTTTTTTGAAACGTATCAATAAGCTAGACCCATACTTCGAGTTGTTTCAGGCCCTAAATAAACTCGAACACTTAAGAAATCCGTCGGACAAGCGGACTCACACCTCTTACAACCAACACAGTCCTCTGTTCTTGGGGCAGAAGCTATTTGCTTAGCTTTACATCCATCCCAAGGTATCATTTCTAATACATCTGTGGGACAAGCTCGGACACATTGAGTACATCCTATACATGTATCATAAATCTTTACTGAATGTGACATTGTATCTATAGTAATTTTTGAACATAAAAAATGAAAATTATCGATCTAGTAAACTCGTAAATGAATCATATATTTATATACCAGATGAATCAATGATTTGTTATAATATTGTTAATCAAAAAAGATGTCTAGATAAATTTAGAAGAAGGAATAGAAGAGGACCAGGATACTTTGATTTCTTATGATTTAGGCAATGCAAACATGATCATAAGTTGTGTAGAATCTATATTCATTTGAATTGATAAATATTACACTCACTATTTGAATTGATTTTTTTTTATTAATGATGATTAATTAATGCTATTTATTCAACAAATTCGATTGATTGATACGGGTTGATTTTCTGTTACGAGCAATTGCGGAAACAATAGCCAGTCCGATAGCTGCTTCAGCGGCTGCAATAGCTATAACAAAAATTGAAAAAATATTTCCTTTTAATTGGCGATTATCAAAAAAATCAGAAAAAGTTACGAGATTTATATTAACTGCATTCAGTATAAGTTCAAGACACATAAGGGCTCTCACCATATTTCGGTTCGTGATCAATCCATAGATACCAATAGAAAATAAATAGGCACTCAAAACAAGTACATGTTCGAGCATCATTGACCAACTCCTTCTTAATTTTGATTGATTTCAACAATTCAACAGATTCAATTGACTAAAGAATATACCAAGTCTGGAACAAAAGAATATATCGGCAATAAAAAAAAAGAGTTTATACATAACATAGAATTGAAAAAAGAAAAAAAATCTTGATTTATATTACTAATTCTATAAAGATTTCTTACTGGCGAGCTACGACAATTGCACCTATCAAAGCAACTAAAAGAATTATTGAAATTAGTTCAAATGGAAGAAAAAAATCGGTCGATAAATGAATTCCAATTTGTTGACTAGTACTTATCAAATCTTGCTCAATAATCTGATTTGGTCTTGTAGTCCAAATAATTCCGTACCATGAAGTATCTGGAATAATAGTTATTAGTGAAACAAAAATACTTGTACAAACTATCAAAGTAATTCCATCCCCAACAGTCCAAAGATTAAAATCTTGGTAATATTCGGAACTATTCATGAACATCACAGCAAATATGATTAAAATGTTAATAGCTCCCACGTAAATAAGTAGCTGTGATGCAGCAACAAAATGGGAGTTTGATAAAATATATAATAAGGATATACAAACAAGAACCAGTCCCAACGAAAAAGCAGAAAAAATAGGGTTGGTAAGTAATACTACTCCTAGACTTCCTAATAGAATACCCGATCCCAGAAAGACTAAAAGAAAATCGTGTAGCGTTTCAGGCAAATCCATTATATGTAAAAAAAAGACAAAGAAATCGAAATTTCATGACCAGGAAAAAAAAAATTATATACTTAATTTTTTTTTTGCATTGAAAAAAAAATCCTAAGGAGTTTGAATTGATTGATATATAGTTACAGTTAGATAATCAATGTCATTCCAGTCTTTATACTAAAGAGTAGTTTGAAACTATATTAAAACAAAAATAGAAAAGTAGATATAACATAAATTATTAATTTTCATTTTTTTTTTATTATATTTTGATTATTTATAGATTCTATAGAATCTAGATAATAGAATCTATATATAGATTATCATTATCTATAGAGTTATATATATATATATATATTCTATACTATTCTGATTTTCTTTTTTATTTTATATTTATTTTAGAAGAATAAAATATAAGAATAAAAATAATTAATTTTTAATTATAAAAAATTCTCTTTTTTTATTTGAATTGTTCGAATTGTATAATCATCAATTACTGACATTGGTAAACGGCCCAAAGCAATTTGATTATAGTTCAATTCGTGACGATCATAAGTTGAAAGTTCATATTCTTCAGTCATTGATAAACAATTTGTTGGGCAATACTCAATACAGTTACCACATAAAATACAGATTCCGAAATCAATACTGTAATTTAGCAATCGTTTCTTTCGAATATCCGTTTCCAGTTTCCAATCAACAACGGGTAAATCTATAGGACATACACGAACACATACTTCACAAGCAATGCATTTATCAAATTCAAAATGGATTCGACCGCGGAAACGTTCCGATGTGATTAATTTTTCATAAGGATATTGAATAGTTACAGGTAAACGATTTGCGTGAGATAAGATAATCATGAAACTTTGACCAATGTACCTTGCAGCTCGGACTGTTTGTTGACCATAATTCATGAACCCAGTTACCATAAGGAACATATCGTAAATATCTATGAATATTTTTGTTTTATTTCTTTCTCTTATTTGAGACAAGCTATGAATAGATATAGAAAATAAATCTTTTACAGTGAAAACAATTGAGACGAAGTTGTTAATAATAGATTACCGAGAGAAATAGGTAAAAGAAATTTCCATCCAAGATTTAATAATTGATCCATTCTTAGCCTAGGCAAAGACCATCTTGTTATGATAGAAACGAATAAGAAAAAATAAGTTTTAGCTAATGTAATAAAGAGATCAATTGTAGTTCCAAAAACTCCATATGTTTTATGGATTTCAAAAAACTCCGAAACGAATATGTACGGAATAGAGATATTTGAACCGCCCAAGTAAAGAACTATTACAAATAATGACGAAATTAAAAGGTTTAAATAGGAAGCAACGTAAAATAAACCAAATCGAATACCCGAATATTCTGTTTGATAACCCGCTACTAATTCTTGTTCTGCTTCTGGTAAATCAAAAGGTAATCTTTCACATTCTGCTAGTGAAGAAATTAGAAAAACAATGAAACCGATAGGTTGACGCCACAAATTCCATCCCCAAAAACCATATTTTGATTGCGCATCAACTATATCAACTGGACTTAAACTGTTAGATAATCCTAGTCGGTGATAACATTACTGTTCCCATCTCTATTACAGAACTGTACATGAGATTTTCACCTCATACGGCTCCTGGAAAGCCTTAAGTAAATCTAAGGACCGGGACGATTCTTTATCTCGTGATATATCCATAAGATAATTTAAATCTATCGAACGGTTCTGAATTAGACCAATTCAATTCTGTCTGTTCTAGAAATAACTCAATAAGAAAGATAAATCCATTTTAATAACAGATACAATACAATAAGGCACTTCTGAATTAATCTCATCCCTTAAAAATCGAAATTTGAATTTGTTGAGTAATAACTGAATTCTTCAATAAAATACTCTTTTAGAATTCTCCATAACCCTCCGCATTTTGAATTATCAAAAAGAATTACACATTCGTTTCTTAATTATCATGTGAATTTGATCTCCATGAATATGGATATAAGAAATCATAAACAAAAAAGAGATCTGCTTTTCGTTTATGATTTCTTCTTCTTTTTTCGTTCCTATTCTTCTTTTTTGTGCTATGAAAAAGGGACTTAAAAAATTTTAAAGGATTTTTTCGTTCCGGATAGTAATTTATTTCATCAGTGGATGGAAGCATACTCTGGATCGGAGTTATGGGGAGTACTGCTTTATTTTTTTTACCAACTGAAAGCCCCAATTAGTATTCTTTTTCTATTATGCGTAAATTGTCTTTTGGATAATTTACAAAATCTGTGTTACTAATCCTTTGTGTATCTTGGTGTTTCTAACCATCCACTCCTTTTTTTTATTAACCCCTTATTAATTTTATTTTAATTTAATACATCTATGATCAGACAAATGATAATTCATACAAATGATAACTAAAACTCAATAAGGTTGGTCTTTGGAACCCGCTTTAAAACAGGATGAAAAAGATTATCCAATCTTGGGTTAAATGCCTCTTCTCTTTATAATTTATTTTATTTGACTTCATTCTTATACATAGAAAATGAGACTCAATCTTTTTACTGCCATTTAAAATCATCATACCATCTGTTAACTATTAAGTAATAGAGTATTCTGAAATTTTATTCAATATAAGCTGTTTTATTTCACTCATATAACTATCTAATTGAGTTCTTCAATCCGAATTGTGAAAAATCAAATTTAAGATAATGAAGGTTTCTATTTAATTTATTCGACTCCTTTCCTATATAGTACTATTAAAGAGAGGAGCATAGCAATAGCATCAAATAGCTTTTTTGGTTTCAACGAATCGCACGTAGAGATATTGATAAGACACATAGAGTTAATGGTATTTCATAACTAATCGATTGAGCAGCAGCTCGTAGACCACCCAAAAAGGAATATTTATTATTTGACCCATATCCTGACATAAGAAGTCCAATGGGAGCAATACTCGAAATAGCAATCCATAAAAAAACACCGATATTGAAATCAGATAAAACAAAGTGATAGCCAAAGGGAATTACTAAATAACTTATTAGAATTGATATAACTGATATGGATGGTCCGATACTGAATAAACGAATATCTCCCCTAGATGGAATAAGATTCTCTTTGAATAGTAGTTTTGTTCCGTCTGCTAGAGCTTGAAGAATTCCAAAAGGACCAGCGTATTCGGGTCCAATACGCTGTTGTATCCCTGCAGATATCTCTCTTTCTAACCATACAATTGCTAGTACACTTATTGTGATTCCCAATACAAGAATCAAAATAGGTCCAAGTATCCATAGAATTCCATAGACCTCTTTGAAAGATTCCAATCCGGAAAAAGAATTTATATCTTGGACTTCCGTTGTATCAATTATCATTTCAACGATCAACTTCTCCCATAATGATATCTATGCTACCTAGTATTGTCATAATATCAGCCAATTTCATTCTTTTAACTAATTGAGGAAGAATTTGCAAATTGATAAAACCAGGTGGACGAATTTTCCATCTCCAAGGAAAACCATTCTGATCTCCTATTAGAAAAATTCCTAATTCCCCTTTGGGGGCCTCAACTCTCACATAAAGTTCTTGTTTCGGCAATTCAAAAGTCGGAGACGATTTTTTACCAATGAATCGATATTCAAAATCATTCCATTCTGGCTCCTTTTCTCTATCAAAGGAGCGAATTTCTAAATTTTCATATGGACCACCTGGAATTCCTTCCAAAGCCTGTTGAATAATTTTAATAGATTCCATCATTTCACCAATTCGAACTAAATAACGAGCTAATGAATCTCCTTCTTTTTGCCATTGAACTTCCCAATCAAATTCCTCGTAACACTCATAATTATTGACTTTACGTAGATCCCATTGTATTCCGGAAGCCCGAAGCATCAGTCCTGATAACCCCCAATTTATAACTTCCTCTCTACCAAGAACACCTACGCCTTCAACTCGTTCTAAAAAAATTGGATTTCGCGTAATCAGTTTTTGATATTCAATAACCCTTGTTAAAAAATAATTGCAGAAATCAAAACATTTATCTATCCAACCATAAGGTAGATCAGCCGCTACTCCTCCAATACGAAAATAATTATGCATCATTCTCATACCTGTCGCAGCTTCAAATAGATCGTATATTAATTCTCTTTCTCTAAAAATATAGAAAAAGGGGGTTTGTGCACCAATATCTGCCATAAAAGGTCCCAGCCATAGTAGATGAGAAGCTATACGACTTAATTCCAACATAATTACTCGTATATAGCTGGCTCTTTTAGGTACTTGAATATTTCCCAATTGTTCCGGTCCATTTACGGTTATTGCTTCTGTGAACATAGTCGCTAAATAATCCCAACGTGTTACATAAGGCAGATATTGGATAATTGTTCGATTTTCCGCAATTTTTTCCATACCTCTGTGTAAATAACCCAATATTGGTTCACAATCAATAACATCTTCACCATCCAGAGTAACAATAAGTCGAAGAACACCATGCATTGATGGATGTTGAGGCCCCATATTGACTATCATGAGGTCTTTTCTTGTAGCTGGCACATTCATAGGTTTTTCCTCGATTCATTCTTCCATGAATCGTTAAAAAAAAAAAGTTCATCAAAATTCAGGATCTAATAAATCGAATAATTGAAAATGATTCTTGAAATTAACAAATTTGTGAATCCCGAATACCCAACTGATTTATTAATTTTTTATAACGTATTTTATTTTTCGTTGACAAATAAGACAGTAGTCGTTGCCGTTTTCCTAGAATTATATGTAAACCCCTTTGAGATAAAAAGTCTTTTGGGTGTAATCCCAAATGTGAAGTAAGTCTTAGTACCTTATTATGGAAATTCAATACTTGAAATTCAACTGATCCGGGGTTTTCTTTGTTTTTTTTTTTGAATGTGAAATAACAGGTATAAATGAATTTTTTATCATACAATGAAAGCTTTTCTCTCCCCCTCGTTTTTGGTAGATATTTTTATTGATCAGTAATAGTAATGACACTCATTTTTAATTTTCAAATTATCTTCATTTACTTAACAATTCTTAATTTTTTTTTTCAAATCAATTATATTATTATATTATTAAGGAATGTAATTCAAATAGATACAAAAAGAAATACTATATTTATTAAATTGAATTATAATTTATATATATACTACATGAATATCATATCACTCACCATTTTCTATATAGAATATCATATAATATATTCTATATATTATATTCTATATATTATATATAGAAAAGACTAAAAGAAAAAAATAAGAAAATGAAGAATATACTAATATAATATAACATATATAAAAGACCATATATCATATATGAATATCATATCACTCACCATTTACTATCTTCAAAACAGAAAGTCAGGTTTTTCATGATTTATGACTATTCATTCAATATATTCATGATATTATAGAAATATATATATCTAAAAATATAGAGATATACAATGCGAATGGATAAGAGGTTGGTGTGGTTTACATAAAATAAGGTGGTATATACATAGATATGATAGATTAGTTTATATTAAGGCAGATATTGGAAAATTGTTCGAGTTATAGAATATAGATATGATAGATTAGTTTATATTAAGGCAGATATTGGAAAATTGTTCGAGTTATACAAAATTGTTCGAGTTATAGAATATAGATATGATAGATTAGTTTATATATAGAAATATATATAAAAGACCATATATGAATATCATATCACTCACCATTTACTATCTTCAAAACAGAAAGTCATGTTTTTCATGATTTATGACTATTCATTCAATATATTCATGATATTATAGAAATATATATCTAAAAATATAGAGATATGATAGATTAGTTTATATATAGAAATATATATAAAAGACGATATATCATATATGAATATCGTATGACTCACCATTGACTATTATTATGGATTACTAAAAGATTACTATCTACAGAAAGTCATGTTTTTCATGATTTATGACTATTCATTCAATATATTCATGATATTATAGGAATATATATCTAAAAATATAGAGATATGCTATATCAGTTTATATATAGAAATATATATAAAAGACGATATATCATATATGAATATCGTATGACTCACCATTGACTATTATTATGGATTACTAAAAGATTACTATCTTTAGACTATCCACAACGATTTCAGAACGAAATTGTTTATATCCCTCACAAGTTCCCCAACCCATTTAAAAAATAAAACAATCTGGAGATAATAATTTATGTTTACATCTGTACTAAATTCAGTCATAGTGGCTGGAATTTATTTTGGATTTCTGACCACATTCTCTGTAGGGCCATCTTATATCTTCCTTATTCGAGCCCGGGTTATGCACAAAGGCACGGAGACGGAAATAGCAGCAACAACGGGGTTTATTACGGGACAGCTTATGATGTTCATATCGATCTATTATGCGCCTTTCCATTTGGCTTTGAGTAGACCTCATACAATAACGGCCTTAACTCTACCCTATCTTTATTTTAATTTCATATACAAAAATGATAAACAATATTATTCGGCGGATTATTACTATTATGGATACGACAAGTTGCATTCCGGATACAAGAATCCAAATTCAATACGTCAATTTCATATTTGCAAGGTATTCTTAAATAATCTTTTTTTTCAGTTATCGAACCCCTTTCTTTTCCCAAGTTCAATCTTACTAAGATTAATGAACATTTATCTATTTCGATCCAATAATCCACTTGTATTCTTAACAAGTAGTTTTATTGGTTGGTTAATTGGTCATATCTTTTTGATGAAAAGTATTGGATTGATATTATTAGTTTGGTCAAAGCAAAAAAATGCGATCAAATCTCACTTAACTATGCGATTTGATAAGTACATTCTGTTACAATTGCGAAATTATATGGGTGAAATATTTGTTCTTTTTTCAGTTGCTCTCCTTGGTCACTATTTAGGCAGAACACCGCTTCCATATTTTTTCACTGATGAAATCTTAGAATTAGAATACCAAAAGGAGGAAATCAATGTTGAAATAGATTCGGAAACGGAAGAAACTAAACAAGAACAAAATGGCTCCATCGAAGACGAAGACGAAGCAAATCTTTTTTCTTATCTTTTTCCGAAAAAAGATAAGACTTTGGACGACATCAACATTGAGGAAGAGAATAATATCTTCGCATTGGACAAACCTCTTTTAACTACTCTTTTCGATTATCGAAGATGGAATAGGCCATTGCGATATATAAAAAACGATCACTTTGAAAGAGTCGTACGAGATGAAAATTCACAAATTTTTTTCATATATGTGAAAGCGATGGAAAAGAACGAATATCTTTCACGTATCCACCTGATTTATCTAGTTTTCTGAAAATCATGGAAAACAAAATGGATACATTCACAAGAGATAAAATCTCCTATAATGAGAATGAATTGTTTCATGATTGGAGCTGCACTAATAAAGAAAAAATAAATAAACTAAGCAATGAATTTTTTAAAAGGGCAAAAGTTATAGATAAGAAATATAAGAAATGCAGTCCTGTGGATGTATTGGAAAACCGAGGTAGATTGTTGTCGATTCCTTGGGATATAGTGAAGAGGCGATTGAAATTGTTGTATGCTGATAGGAGCAAAACAAAACATTTATATTTAAATAAAATATATGATCCTGTCTTGAATGGATCTTTTCGTGGACAAAGCTTTTTGAATTCACCATCAATTGAAAATGAACCTGACACAAGAACTAGAAACCAGTTATTTATAAATAAGATTCATGCTCTCATTCTTCCTATTACTAGTAATGATCTAGAATTTAAAGACGAAAGAGATAGAGATCCAATGGATAGCAAAATATTGAATCTAGATGATAAATCTATATTCAATGAAATTGTGTTTTTTATTAACTTAATGAGTAGATTTTCGACAAAACGCATAAAACTTTGTGGTTTGAACAGAACTTTTTTAGATCCACCACAGGAAACAATAGATATATATTGCGAAGAAAAAGAAAGATACAAAAAATTCTTATTGGAGGCAATTAGAACTGATCGGAACACCCAAACCTTTTTGAATAGAATGGAATGGAGTGGAATAAACGAAATCAGTAAAGAAGTTCCTCGATGGTCATACAAATTAATCGACGAAGTGGAGCAACTGACGGAAAGACTAGTAAAAGAGCCTCAGATTCGTAACCACAGAGGCGAACCTATAAACATTTTCGATGGGAGTCGAGATTCCATGGATTTTAATCTTGGTCCTAGAAATGACAATGATAATCTTAGTGAAGAGGAACAGTATCACGAATATTATCTACTCAATTTTTCACGCCAAGCAGATTATGACCGAGATCTAATTAAGGGATCTATGCGTGCTCTAAGGCGTAAAACAGCGACTACGAAAATTTATCAAGCAGATGGAAATGTCCATTCCCCCACTTTTTTGGAGGTAATAGACCATAACCCACTTGGTGATCTTTTCGATGATCTATCCCAATATTGGAAACAAATGTTCAGGAAACCTGGTACTGACAATTCACAATTTATGGAGTTTCAGAAAAGGATGGTACATAAATACGAAGAGGAGGACAAAGACGATGATGAAATAAGACTTAAAAAAATATAAGAAGACTGGGAAAGTATTCTATATGGTCTAATAATTAGAAGTTTTGTATTACTAACCCAATCTTTTATTAGAAAATATATTATATTACCTTCATTGATAATAACTAAAAATATCATTCGTATCGTATTATTGCAAGATCACGAATTTGCAGAAGATTTGAGGGATTGGAGAAGGGAAGTTCATATTAAATGCACCTATCAGGGGATTCCAGTATCCGACAAAGAATTGCCAACAAACTGGTTCCACGAGGGTATTCAGATAAGGATCTTATGCCCTTTTGTTCTGAAACCTTGGCACAAATCTAAGGTACAATCTATTGAAAAAAAAAAAAAAGATCCACAGAAATATATATATAAAAAAAAAAGATACTGAAAACAAAAACTTATGGTTTTTGACAGGTTATGGAACACTAGTAGAATCGTACCTTGATGAGGGTTTACCAACAAACCCACTTTCATTTTTGGCTCCCATTTTAAGAACAATAAGCAAAAAATTAAGAAAAGATTTTAAAAAGCGTTTTTTTCGAGTTCTAAAAGTTTTAAATGAAAGAAAAAAAGAGTTTCGAACTATGTTAAAAAAAAATAGAAAACTGGAACATCAAAATCAATCAAAAGGATTCTATTTATGTTCAAAATCCTAGATGAAACATTGGATGAAACAATGGATGAAACAATAGATGAACTGAGTGAAAGCAAAAAAACTTCAACAATGAGTAAGAATAATTCAAAGATTGAGGAATCACCCGTTCAAATGGAATCTATTTCTTCATTCACAGAAAAAAGGATAAAAGATGTTAATGTTAAAACAAAGACAATGATAAAAGAAATCAAAACAATGACAGAAGAAAAAAAAGAGGGGATTCTAACTTCAGAGATCAATTTGAATTCGAACAAAACTACTTATGATGCTAAAAGATTAGAATTACAAAAAAATATTTTGCAAATCTTACAAAGAATATTTGTTCGATTAATACGTAAATCCTATTATTTTTTCAAAATTTTCATAGAAGGGGTATACACAGATAGCCTTTTATGTATCCGTAGTCTTGCTAGGATCCATGGACAACGTCATTGATTGGTTAAGAAAATATATTACAATGGTATAAATAGAGGAAGTAGCCTCTCAGCTATCCTCACCATATGAACCAGAAAAGGAAACAAATCAATCCTAATAATGACAAAAATATAACCTAATAATGACAGGAATAAAACAGGTCAATGATGAGAGATGGTAACATAACTACCAAATCCCTCTTATTCAAACCAAATATGCCAAATAAGTATACTTTATTCTGCTAGATTTCTACACTCCCCCTCAAGCTAGGTTGTAAATGTTAAGCAATCCTAGCTTGGATGTAAGGTTCTCAAAAGTTTTTCTTGGCACTGCTTTAGTGAGAATGTCTGCCGTTTGTTGGCTTGTAGGAGTATACTGGAGGGATATAGTCCCATTTTCAATATTTTCCTTGATGAAATGACGGTCAATCTCTACATGTTTTGTCCTATCGTGATGAACTGGATTCTTAGCAATGCTGATGGCAGACTAGTTATCACATAACACCTTTATGGGGTCCGAATTAAGCATTCCAATTTCATGAAGTACCCTTTTTAGCCATATTCCCTCACATATGCCTTTGGAAAGAGCTCTGAATTCGGCTTCTGCTGAGCTACAAGACACTAATGGTTGCTTTTCACTTCTCTAAGTGACTAGATTCCCCCAAAAAAAAGTACAATAACCTGATGTTGAACGCCTATCAGTCACTGATCCTGCCCAATCAGCATCGGTGAATATTTCAATTCCCATATTAGCTGACCTTTGAAAAAATAATCCTTGACCAGGTGTCATTTTCAAGTATCTCAGAATTCTATACACCGCTTCCATATGTTCTTCTGTGGGACAATTCATGAACATGCTCATTCTACTCACTGCAAAACTAATGTCCGGTCTTGTGTGAGACAGATAAATGAGCTTTCCATCCAACCTTTGATATCTTCCTTTATCAACTGGTGTGTCTTTATCAAGATTACCAAGCTTCATAGTTGCATCCATCGGGGTCTCCGATGGTTTACACCCAAGCATCCCTGTTTCTTTTAAGAGGTCTAGAACATATTTCCGTTGGGAAACTGAAATTCCTTTCGTAGAACGAGCTACCTCCATTCCAAGGAAATATTTTAGATTGCCCAAATCTTTTATTTCAAACTATTTGGCTAAGAGACTCTTTAATCTCTTGATCTCTTCTTCATGATCACCTGTCAGAATAATATCATCAACATAAACTATAAGAATAGCCTTCTTTGAGGAACATTGTATGATCTGACTGACACTGAATGTAGCCAAACGTCCTTACCACTTTTGTGAATCTATCAAACCAAGCTCTTGGGGACTATTTCAATCCATACAAATATTTCTTAAGTTTGCAGACTTTGTTTGCATTTTCTGATGTTTCAAAACCTTGAGGAATCTCCATGTAAACTTCCTCTTCAAGGTCACCATTAAGGAATGCATTTTTCACGTCCATCTAATAGAGAGGCCAATCAAGGTTTGAGGCAAGCGAGAGTAGAATCCGAATTGTGTTGAGCTTTGCTACAGGTGCAAATGTCTCTTGATAATCAATACCATAGGTTTGTGTAAAACCCTTAGCCACCAATCGTGTTTTATATCTGTTGATACTACCATCTGAGTTTTTTTTTATCGTAAAAATCCACTTGCAACCCACTGGATGTTTTCTAGATGGTAGATTTGATAATTCCCAAGTTCCATTCTTTTCAAGAGCATGAATTTCTTCTAATATTGCTTCCTTCCATTCTTTACCTTCTTGTTTCTTGTTTCTCCTAGTAAAGACACGGAGCTCACGTATTTCAGCATGGTGTGTTGAAGTAGATGGCTGAACAGAAGGTTGTTCTGCCACAGACTGAACAATTGATTGATTGTTTGACTGATCTGCCACAGACAAATCAGGAGATTGAGTGTTGGACAATGATGGATGATCATAAGATTGATCTGACACAGACAGTGGCAGCAGATTGGGGTGAATTGACACATTTGTATCAATTTGGTTTATTTGAGGTGACACATTTAGGGAACTTTCACCATAGGTTGACTCCAACGTATTAATATCCCAAAGCTGATATTCTTGAGTAAAATTGTCCCCCTAAATATCAGTTTTGGTATAAAAAGGTTGATTCTCAAAGAATGTGACATCCATAGAGTTGTAAATTTTTTTGGTGGTTGGAGAATAGAATTTGTACCCTTTTTGGGTTGGAGAATAGCCAACAAATATGCACTTGAGAGCCTTTGGGTCAAGTTTACTAGCTTGTTGGTGGACAAACACAGAACAACCAAAGACTTTGATTGGAAGGGTGGACAAGATTCGGGTTTGCGGAAAACAATTAGAAATGACCTGATAAGGTGTTTGAAATTTAAGGACACGAGAGGGCATTCTATTTATCAAGCAGGTGGCTGTTGAAACAGCCTCACCCCAAAAGAATTTAGGAACATGTGTGGTGAACATTAAAGACCTAGCAACTTCTAGGATATGTCTATTTTTTCTTTCTGCTATCCCATTTTGTTGTGGGGTGTTAACACAAGAGCTTTGGTGAATGATCCCATGGTTGTCTAGATAATCTCTAAGAGATGCTTCAAAATATTCTCTTGCATTATCAGTTTTAAGAATTTTGATTTTAGTTTGGATCATGGTGTTAAATTTTATGAAAATGTGACCAAGTTCAGGTTTTTCTTTCATAAGGAACAGCCATGTTATCCTAGAATGATCATCCACAAATAACACGAACCATCTAGACCCAGTTATATTTTTTATTCTAGATGGCCCCTACACATCACTATGAATCAATGAAAAAGGACGTGAAGCGGTATAAGGTAACATAGAGTAAGAATGACGAACATGTTTAGAAAATTGACAAACTTCACATTGAAACAACTTTGGATTTTTATTTGAGAACAATGAAGGGAACATTTTTTGAAGATAAAAAAAATTAGGATGACCTAAACGATAGTGCCATAACATGATAGCATTATTCTTATTTGACTGGGTGGCTGACTCAACACACACTGCATTGTGAGTTTGTCTTGTAGGAGTTTGATCTGTTTGAAGAAGGTAGAGCCCTGAGCAAATCCTAGCACTGCCAATCGTCCTCCCCGAATCCAAAGTCTGAAATTCACACAAATCAGAAACAATTTTAGCAATACAGTTAAATTCATAAGTGAGTTTACTCACAGACAACAAATTGCAATCCAAATTGGGTACATGTAGGACAGACTCTAACTCTATATCTTTTGAGAGAGTGACTGAACCTGTACCAACCACTTTAGAGAATGTACCATCAACAATTTTTACAGAGTCCATCGTAGCATGGATTGTAATGATGGAATAATGATTTATCCCCCGTCATATGATCTGAAGCTCCCGAGTCAACTATCCATGGCTTATGATTTCCAATTTTAACAATAAAAGCACCTAAGAAATTACCTTTATGTGCTAGTGAAGCAACTTTGGTATTGCTTTGAGAAGACATCTGAGAAAACATTTTTTGGAGAGCTTCAAGTTTTTCTTGATTAAAAGGGGTGGATTGAGGAGCATCAGTATTACTTCCTTCTTGAGTTGAGACATGATTACCTCGGCTATTCTTGTCCATGTGAGGTTTTGAGGGCTTCCAATCTGCTGGTTTTCCATGTAATTCCCAGCATGTGTCGTCGATATGGCAAGATCTTTGACAATGATCACACCATGGCCTTTTCTTCTTTTAACGATTGTCAATGGGAAAATTATGGACTCCACGAGCTGCTAGTGCTGACTGTTCTGCCACGGGCAGAGCTGAGGGTTCTCCTAGCATCACTTTCTTCCTACTTTCTTCTCTACGTACTTCAGAGAAGACCTCTCTAATACTTGGTAAAGGTTTGGTTCCAAGTATTCTACCTCTGACTTCATCTAAGTTCTTGTCAAGTCCCATCAAGAACTTAAAACTTCTTTTCTTTTCCACGATCTCCTTGTATTTCTTTGAATCAACTAAGCAGGTCCAGCTGTGCTCTTCAAACACATCAAGCTGCTGCCATTGACGTGTAAGGGTGTTATAGAATTGTGTGACTGAGAGATCTCCTTGCCGTAGATCTTGCAAGGTTGTTTCAATCTCAAAGATCGCTGATGTGTTGTCCTTGCTTGAATAAATTTCCTTTGCGTTATTCCAAATGTCATTAGCCGTGGTGTAGAGAAGGAAATTCTCACCTATCTCATTTGTCATGGAGTTTATTAGCCATGACATGACCATGTTGTTCTCAGTTTTCCATTGTCTGTAGGTTGGATCTCCAGTTTTTGGTGCAGTAATTTCACCAGTGAGGTATTCATCTTTCCCTTTGCCACAGACAAACATCAAGACTGATTTAGACCATTGAAGGTAGTTGTTCCCATTCAGTTTGTGTCCTGTAATGGGAAGACGAGGGGTTGCCTCCAAGGTCACACTAGGAATGGTCTTGACTTGCGATGATGATCCATTTCCGTCCTCTTTCGACATTGTATCTTTTTCTGTAGCCATGCCGTATTTGGTCATGGGGAAAG
The DNA here is from genome assembly GCA_946800305.1 of Medicago arabica. Taxonomy (NCBI): domain Eukaryota; kingdom Viridiplantae; phylum Streptophyta; class Magnoliopsida; order Fabales; family Fabaceae; genus Medicago; species Medicago arabica. Next base: position 33,960,951 of record OX326964.1, on the reverse strand, counting down.
ATGAAAGGATCGATTTGCTACTGATACCATGTAGAATTTCAGAGAATAAGTTTTTGTATTCTCATTGATTGGTTAAGAAAAATATATTACAATGGTATAAATAGAGGAAGTAGCCTCTCAGTTATCCTCACCATATGAACCAGAAAAGGAAACAAATCAATCCTAATAATGACAAAAATATAACCTAATAATGACAGAAATATAACCTAATAATGACAGGAATAAAACAGGTCAATGATAAGAGATGGTAACATAACTACCAAATCCCTCTTATTCAAACCAAATATACCAAATAAGTATACTTTATTCTGCTAGATTTCTACACTAAGTAAACTCAGCAAATTCTACTTGCAGAAAGTAATCCGTTTGACAGCATAATCAGCACCAGGACTTTCATGAGGCTCAAATGTAGTGATGGACAATCCAATCCATAAAGAAATCTTTTCTGCAAGACATAACAGTATGCCTCGCACATGCTCTTAATACGCTACTATCCTCACTTTTAAACTCTTCTCCCAGAATTATAAATGTAAATGTGTCTGTTAAAAGTGTGTGTTGCTAGTACTCCTCGGAATACAAACACACATTTGGATTTATTTATGTTTTTATGTGGAAATTTCCCTTTAGAGTGTGACTAAACCTATTTTGAAATGCAACAAACATTACATTGAAATACCTAATGTAATATTTTGGTAACTAATAATCAAACACTTGAACTGAAAAATTTCAAAATATGAGTTAAGCATCCAACTTTTTGAAATGAAAGTTCACATCATTGTACAGAGATTGTGACGAACCATCTGTCGGTATGAAAATATGTACATACTCTTGTATTCTTAAAAGCAATTTAATCATACATACATGACTAGTACAAACCCACACTTTGACGAAACACCCGAATTCTCCCGTGTCTTCTTTCGATAAATCACTTTTCTGCCAAATGTGGAAAACACAAGTTCTGTCTCAGTAACTTCCAAGTTCTGATCTTCATCTGATTTTCTCTTTCTATAAGGATTGGTGAATATCACATCCTGCTCCATGTTTCTTTTTTCCTTGAACACAGTGGATTCCAATTTGTCTACTAAGATTGATATTCTCAATACTCTCCAACTGAGCTGCAGTACAACTGAGGTGCAAAGCATATCAATACTCACTGCCCTTTCGAACAACCAACGGATTCTGCAGTGCGAGCGACCTGTAAACTTGTCGTATGATGACTAAAGATGGTTTCCTGACAATGCATAGTTTTTGTTAGAGAAAAGTTGTGTAAATTACCGACAAATGTTCAATTTATGAGAGAGATTGTTGTTAAAAAGTGGGGATAGAGAGATATAAGGTAGATATTAGAAACATAACTTCCTCATGTTTATTTTAACTCTTGAAATTGTCATACTCACCATTATGCAGAAAATAAACATTGTAACACGTTACAGTTCTAAACCAAAACTAAAACTTTTATGTTATAGCAATTTATTTCTCTTCTTGATGTATAATGCACTCATCATGACAACCTAAACGTAATGCTTGGAAGTACAAAACCAAAACTGACTTATGAAACGAAGTACAACCAACATATTTATTACAAAGATCTTTCGTAGAGATTATGATTAAAACCATTTATGCTTTCAAAGTATAAGGATCTTACTTGTAACAACATTCATCTAGGATCCGGCACAATTTATTAGACGCTGTGTGAAAGTGGCAAACGTCCATTGCCCTTTCTTCAGACCTGCTTTCTTCTGATGTCTCTGAAGCATCCTTATGAAATAGTTGAACAAAAATTCAAGTTATAATAGATGTGATAAATAACACAATATACTGTTATGTGCTTATAATAGATGTGATACTATAAGATAGTCAAATTTTTATCAGTATTGTTTCAATGCCAATCATATGACATTGGGATAGATACATGAAACCCCTGTGAAAACTTTTTCATCCAATAATATTCAAAAACCAATAAAAATTTTCATTAACCAATAAATTTACTGTGTTTAGGCTATTAACTTTTTCACTCAAAAGATGCATTCAATCCAACCATAGCACAATAAAAAAATAGAAGGGGAGAACAAGCCTAGATTTTCTTAATCATTACAATAACTCATGAATACTTTGAACATCAAATGTCAAGTTTATAAGCATAAAGTGGCTAAAACTTACAATAAGATTGTCTACTTATTGACTTTAAGCAGTTGCAAACTCTGAGAACCTTTATTTCGACATTTTGAACCAATAGAGCAAGGAGAAAAACAAAATAACATTAGTAACATTTATGCGTAACAATGTTTTCAATTATAATTTCTAAAATTTCCATCAATCAAGCTGGGAAAAAAACATCCTTCCTATGAAATACCAACACAAACACGGGCACCGGACACGACACTAATTTGTCAACACCAATAGTAATTTGAGAAAATCACATGTGTCGGTATTGGATGCCTTCGATCAGAAGTGTGTGAGTCTACAAAGCATTTTCGACATAATCTTATATCATGTCTCATCATTTGAAAAACTCTTCCAGGTAGAAACGATTAGTTGGTTTATTGGTTTATAAAGATAGTAATGATAATGATGTACCTGGATCAAGGAATATATCTAGCCATGGTGTCCCTTTTCTATTGTTTCAGTAAGCACCAAGTTCCGCATGCTTGACACTAAAGCTAGATGTTGCTGCTGCAAAATTTCTCTCTCTGAAACTCCCACTTCCACAAATCTATGCTTTTTCAGCGTAGGATGAAGCTGTGATAAAGAAGCATTGAGATATTCATCTATTTTTCTCTTTCTATTATAAGGATTGGTGAATATCACATCCTCATTCGTGTTGTTTTTCTCCTTCAACACGTGTATTCCCATTTCTGTACTTCTTAACCCTTTAATCACATTCTCAGGAAATTGAAGCTTAAGCTCCACATAGATCCATTCATTTTTTAAAAGTGCTTTGTCCATTTCAGACTCGAAATTGATCCCGTGAAATATTTTACAGAGTTCAATATTTTCTTCCAAATTCATATCAAACAAATATGTATGTCCCAAAAAAGGCCATTTAAATTCGAGTTCTGGAGATGTATATTTATAACCATTGACAAACAAATTAAATCCTAAAGGATATTGAACATCCGGAAGAATACAAATAGAAGTTATAGAAGGGATCTTTTTACAGAACCAGAAAGAAATTGAGTGACCCCTGCTTTGGTGCTCGAACCAATCTGGAATCCTAATCCCCTCTGTTCCGTTTGGCAAACAAATATCGGTGCACCCAGCCTCATGTAACTGCTGTTAGTTTAGCATAAAATATATATTTCACATTGTCGATTATATATAAAATACTATGTATCAAATGCTATTGCATGAAAAAAAACAACAAACCTGACTCAATAACATTCTTCTACTTGAGGAACTCAATGATTTACATTCAAATGCTTCAAGACATTTGAGATTAGGTGGCAACCCTCTAATTTCCTCAAGATGCTCGTTGCAATTCACTTGGAGGGTCCTCATAAGGTGACATTCACTAAGACACTCAGGAAGAATTTTGAAATTGCCACAGGATATGTTTAGCAGTTTCACATTAACGCACGACTTGAGAACTATTTGGAGACATTCATATGAGAGATAGGAAGTATCGAGACGAAGAGCTTCCACATTTGAAAACATTATAGAATACATTTTATCATTATGTTTTGGGAACCTAAGCATTTTACATCCGAATAGTGATAAGCTGAGATTTTGAAATGAAAATGGCAATTCTCTTGTGGAAGTTATACACATTCCAATCTCTTTTGTATTTGTCATCTTACATAATAATTCTGGAAAACTCTTGAGTCTCTTACAATCATAAAGTTGCAATTCCTTAAGAGAGGGCAGCCATAAGGGTGGAAAACTCTCAAGCTTGATGCATCCCCATGCCCTTAAGATTTCAAGTTTATTTAGCTTCCCAATCGAATCGTGAATTGCAATTAAATTATTACAATATCGAAACGAGATTTTTTCTAAATTTGGAAGACCTGAGACATTGGGTATATGGGTTAAATATTGACAATTGTCCAATGTCAAGACTTTCATATACTCAAACCTCTGCAAAAACACAGAAGAAACAAGCAAATAATATAAAAATCAAATACTATACTCTCATAATGATATTATTTTCTTGACAGAAACAAAATCATTGTGAATTTATAAATATATACAATTAGAAAATGAAATTATTGTACTTGCCTTGCTGCAAATACAAGATGATAGAGACTTTGAAGAACATCCATTCCATTTCAATACTCTCAAACTGCTTGGAAGATACTTGGGATCTTTAGAAAAAGAGACATTTTCAATAATAAGTGTTTTGAGATTTGTCATCTTCTTGAAGGCCTCTCCATTCCAGTCTAGTACGGGATCCGTTGTGGGAGAATTCAGATATATCATCTCAATTTTACTTGTTCCCTTTTAATAGAAAAAGAATGAATCAACCACAATACAAATAAAATATTGAGAACATGTAAATGTAATTAAGGGTAAAATAAATATTTGTTCATAGATATCAATCTTACATTGTTTTCCTGTAAAATATGAACTATGTCATCGCGACACCACAACCTACTACGCTTTTCAGGCTCTTTGGGTGATTCTTTCCGGACGATTTCTTTACCCATGACCTCTAGCAGGTCATGTAATGTCACTTCATTCAAGTGGCACTTTATGAGAGACTTATCAACTAACCCTCCAATGTGGCTCTTTATGCAATAACCATAATGACGTTGAAGTATCTCTTCGACTTCTGCCAATGTGCATCCTTTGAAGAAACAAGCAATATCCAAAAAGACACTTTGTTGTTCTTCGTCCAAAGCATCAAAGCATACTTTAAGTATCTTTTGGATATCTTCATGTGGAATTCTTTCATACTTATCTAATGTAGACTCACATTCTGAAATACTCTTTCCAAACAAGTTGGAACCCACTACTTCTATAGCTAATGGAAGGCCAGAAGCATACGCAACTGCGCAGTTTAAAATCTCTTCATAACTTGAAGGAACTTTGTAATTTTTAAAAGCCATCCACCTCAACAATTCAAGAGCTTTTTCCCTAGACATCCCTTTTACTTCATGCATAATTTCTATCTCATGATTGGTTAGTAAGTGTTTGTTACGAGTGGTAATGATAACTCGGCTTCCAGAGCCGAACCAATCACGTTCTCCAGCCAAAGCATGTAGTTGTTGCAAATTGTCAACATCATCGAGAATCAAAAGAATCTTCTTTGTATGTAGCCTTTCCTTTATATAAGGAATTCCCTCACTAACACCTCCTAATTTAATTTTCAGTGCAAGTGTTTTTAAAAGGAGTTCCTCCTGGAGATGTTTCAATTGATTTGAAGCTGACTTCTCTCTCACATTTTCAAGAAAGCATGAGCATTCAAATTGATCAGCAATAAAATTATAAATTGCTTTTGCAAGTGTTGATTTACCCATGCCTCCAATACCATAAAGTCCTACCATGCGGACTCCACCATCAGATCCTTTATCAAGAAGCGACTTCACTTGTTGTACTCGAGACTGCAACCCAACAGGGTAATTGGCAACATGTAAGGGCTCACGACTAATCTTGTTGGAGACGTATTTGACTATCTTTCCAATAAACTTGTATTCATATCTATTCATGTCCAATAAAATAAGTCAGTATGTAACAACATCACAGTCACATCCATGTACTCATAATATATCATACATTTCTAAATTCTAGCTATTTTGACTTATAAATAACTAATACTTGTTTATGAACGTAAATAAAAAGGTGTTTAAGACGGTATTATTGAGGAATAAAAATTAAATAAATAAAACGAAAAAAGGAAAACATGAATTAAGTAAAGAGGAGTACCCAGGACTAAAATGGTAGCCGGACAAGTTAGCAGCTTCGGTCAGAGCTAACTTCCATTGATGCAACCGCTCCATGTTTTTCTTGTTATTTTGGAAACTCTTTTCGTGCTTAATGAGATGTTCACCATAACTCCCACTTTGATGTCGTATGTGAGTAGGATCTACGCCATAGAAAACAGGCAAAACGAGACGACCCTTTGTCTTGTAGCAGTGAATGATGTGGACAAGTTCGTCCAAACAAAATGAAGAAGAGGCATAGTTGATAGAAAACACAGGAATGAAGATCCTAGACTCTTCAATGGCATTTTCAAGTGATGGTTTGATTTCAACCCCTCTTTGCAGGTCACGGTCATCAATGAAGGTGTGGATTCCCTTGTCAGTAAGAGCCTTGTAGAGATGGCCAGTAAAACCGTTACGAGTGTCACTGCCCCTGAAGCTGAGGAACACTTGGTAAGTGAATCGATAGGAAAATGAAGAGGATGATGAAGATGATTGCATAGCCATGAGAATTGAGAGAAGCTGGATGAAAAAAAGAGTTTGAGAATGCTGAATATGAGTTTAAGTTTTTGTTGTCTGTCTTTGATGTGGAGTCTTCAGTATGTAACTATATAACAAGAAGAAAACTTATGACTAAAATGGTCTGTTAAACTTCCTGACTACTTCCTATAGCCGTATGGACCAATCACACAGTAAATAACATTGTACTGCCACCTTTCTTGCTAATTTCTTCGATGTAATTGCTGTTCAACTTTCAGACAAAACTAAAATAAATAAATAAAAAATCAAAGAATAGTGTAATAAGATTTTCATGTTTTTGAAGCATTATTATTTACATGTTTTTGAAGCATTTAGTTGTGTTACTAGTTTTGCCTAAGATTTTCAATTGTGTAATTTGGACACAATTTCTGATATTGTACTTTGACGTTTTACCACTAAGTCTGAAACTTCCCTCTCATCTCCTGTGTGGACCAATCACCAACTTCCTTCCCATTTCGTATTACATAAAAAACAATGCCACAGAAAGTAAAATTAGCGGCTAAAAACAATGCCACATGTTCAATATCTATCATCTACTTTGTGCAACAAATGTTTCTTTCTGTTTATCAAATATCAACTCGAAATGATTATTGTACACAAATTTTCTTCAAACAAAACATGAATCAGCATATAACAAAAAGGAGATGTGATGATTGTTTCTAGAAATCCGTATAACAAAAAATTGTTTGACAAAATTGCTATTCTACAATCATCCATCCAATCGGATATTCCTTTCCAGGTAAGACAAATTGGAATATGGGTGAAAGAACCAGCATGAGTTAACTCATACTGGATTCAGTGTAAGTTTTCAACGTGGTGACTTAAGTCATGCAGTGAGTTAACTCACGATGTGTTAATACCTGCGTAGTTAACTTACGCGGGGTATTTTCGAAAGTTTAGTTGGGAGTGAGCAAAACGTGATAGGAGAAGAGCAATTTTCAATAAAGTATTGACTAGAACTGTCCCATACCTGCATGGAAATGAAACTCAGTTCATTACAGAGCGGTAAACTTTTGTATGAAATCCTTGACTTCATAGCGCATGTGTTTGTTCAATTGAAGGTTAAGTGTTCTGAGTCTGCAGGCTCTGAAGTGTAGGTTGTGGTACTTTTGTTGACGATTTAATGTAGGAAAAAAAAAAGAATTTCATGAAACTTAGGATGCAGACATGATGAATTTGATTAAAGTTAGTAATGCATATGGTTGGAAGTGGCAAGATATTGTGATAGAAATTCAAAGACACAAAATAATGATAACCTAATGGCGTCCGTGTCCGTGTCGTGTCCTGCGTCCGTGTCCGTATCCGTGCATCATAGCCTAATGCACTAATACAGACACGATGATACTGACAAATGTGATTACATTCAACCAAACTCGTCCCTTGCTTAGCCCTTAGTATGCATATATGTATGGTTTTATAGATTTGGGGAGACTATAATTTCAACTTGTATTTCTTTGACATTTTGAATATTGGTTAATACACACTTTAGAAAAACGTATATACTTGCCACCTGATTATTGAATAAGTTCAACGTGCTTAATATTTGTGAATGGGGGAGGCTATGAGAAGTGGATTAATTGAATAAAGTTAGAGTTTTTTCGGGCTTATACAATTGAGTTTGTATTTGTGTTTTGTTGTTCAATACAATCTAAGATTTACATCACCACCAAAGTTACTCATTTTTCCCTCATTCAAGTATTTCTCAAACTTGTATATCAACTTCTTTGCACAATGGATGAATTATGTTACCCTAAATATACATACAAATAAAAATACAAAAATTAGAATAATTTATAAAGTGAAAAAAAAAAATACATTCATAATAGCATCCATGTGAACCATATATATCTAGATATAACGGATGAGTGTTACGGTTAACATCAAGAACAGACCAAACACGAATGATTTGAACAACTCGCATCATGATTCCATGACCGAATTGATTTCAGATATGTTATCGGATCTTGGTGGTATGACAATTTTTTTGGAGTTTGACAACATTCTTTGGAAGAAATATGCATGTGAAAATGATGAAAGAAACATATACTATAAATATATATATATATATATATATATATATATATATATATAATGAAAGCAAATTATTTTGAACAAATAAAAAATATGATGCGAAATTGGGTAATCCTAGAGTGTTTGATTGACTTACAACCTAAAAGGTCACACATGTTACGCTCTAATTGATTTACATATTAAAAGGTGACACCATGCTACAATTTGATTGGTTCACTTGTGTAATGTACAATTAAGCATATAAAGACTTATTAAAAAAAAACAAAGGATATATGGTGTTTTGGACCGGTCAAAGACCAAAGCTTAACTGCTCAGGCCCATTAACACACCAAACTCAAATGTTGCATTTGACAAATTACTCGCAACACACCCCTTCCTCGCGAGGGGGTGCTCAGAGCAACCGAGACCTGTTCAAACGAACAGTAACGTCTCTTTTCCCACATTCCCACGAATATCTCACCGGCGGTTAAACTTCTGCTGGTTTCGTAACTGCTGGACACATGTGTGCCTTACGACGGCTCTCATTCACCCACCTCTATAAATAGAAGGCTCATCGCAGCCTCCAAGGTATAATCTCTTTCACTCTGAAACCCCTTATTCTGAACTCTACTGACTTAAGCGTCGGAGTGTCTGCAGGTACACACCCCCATTCTGTCCAATGCTCACTGAAGTACAACTACCACCGTGAACCACCACATTTATCCAAGCATCAACAGCCACCTTCTGATCACGTACGATCATATGATTTGGTTTGATTGTTTGAAAAAAAAAAACAATGATCAATATATTTTGCTCCACCTAATAATACTTGAGAAATGCTAGCAACACACATTTTTCAACACACTCTCCTTGATTGGTTAAAATTCATGAGACCCGCATGATTTGGTGGGACCCATGTGAATTTCAACCAATCAAAGAGAGTGTGTTGGAAAGTGTGTGTTAGAATGTGTGTTGCTAGCATTCCTCATAATACTTAATCAATGATAATTAATCTTAGGGTTAAATATGTTTTTATCTCTATAAATATATCAAGTTTTCGTTTTAATCCCTCTAAAATTTTCATTCGATTTTTAGTTCCTATAAAATTTTCATTCATCACTTTTGATCCTTATTTTTAAGACAACTCATGTATTTGGTTCCTCAACCCAGTTAATGACAACCACATCACTAATCTGATGAGGTGACACTACTGATTGAGTGTGATTCTATTGATATTTGTGTTATCTTCTATTTCAAGATTCTACTAAATTAGAACTACAGAATTTCATTCTTCTGAATGAAGGTATCTACTTTTGGAAGAATTAAGGGACCTAAAAGTTAAATATATGTGTGCTCTCGATTTTCGGGTACCAAACCATTAATTGAATTTGAACCTTTAATCTTTGAACTCTCAACTTTAATTCGTGGGAAGGGAAAAAGTGAGTAAAAACCCTTATGAGTTCGGGGATTGGTTTCGATAAAGGAAGGTGTTAAGCACCCGAATCGACTATGGTATCCCATAGGAACCTTTTACCTATTCTTAACTTGCGCTAAATTTTACTTGTTTTTGAAAATGATGTTTAAAAGTTAAAGTGAAAGAATGGAGGGAGAAGTTGTACGTTTTTTTGTTTATTTTATTGATTTGGAAAGGCCAAAGCCTTTTGCCTACTTACCCAAATAAATCGGGATCAAAATCAAGTAGTTCACCTCATAAATTTCATTTGGTGAGTTGGGTTAATTTTAAAGTTTTTGAAAATGATTTTAAGAAGGGATAAGAGGCCTCAAGGCATGAGAGAAGAATACGATGAAGTTGGTTAATTTTGATTGCAAGAAATCCATGTCTAATGTGGATGTTAAATTGATTAAACATTTGATTAAGAAAATAAAAGGAAAACACTTGGGTTACAAACCAAGGTTTATTAGAAAAATACTTTGAAGTTTTGACATACTTGATTTTTTGGAGAAAAAAGATTTTTTCTAAGTTAAAGAAAACAAACTAAATTAAATGCAACGACGTAACTTAAAAAAGGGAGAAGTTTACAAGGGACGTTGGATCCCAAATAAACTCTCGAGTAAGTGAACCTAAAATTACTGGTAGTTTGATTTTAAGAAAATAATTTGAAGTCCAATGATTATCCTAAAGTGTCACTAAATTCATTTTGGTCCTCGATCGCGGTTACGACATACATAAAGCGGTAAAGCCACGTAAATGTGATAGTGTCGGTGCATGTGTTAATCTTACTTACTAAAGCTTATCCCCCAAAGCTATCATTAACCCTAATTTTCCCCCCCTAATTTTTCCCTCCACTTTGCAAGCCATTGGATGCTGATCATTTAGGCGCCATGCAACATCAACTGTTGATCATCTACACTTAATGCTCATCTGTTTCCAATGCCAAGAATGAACGTGACTTTTGAGTTCTCCTAGCATATTCAAAGTTTCTCTACAATCTTTGACCTGTGCTGTAAATTCATTAGTTTCCAATGTCATTGTTTCCCCCTCATTTTTCCCTCCACTTTGCAAGCATTAATTCCCTCTATATTCTAATCCTAATCAGCATTCCACTATCTATTCCTATTTTCCCTCCCACAATTAACTCCTCTGCCGATGCATGTTCCAAAACAAGAGGAATTAAATTCCTCCATCATCAACTCAATGTTTCCCAACGTGACTTTTGTTTTCTCCATGCATAATTCAAAATTTCTCTCTTTCCCATGACCATACTTACACTAAACCGTTAATTTCTTATTCCCTATCTTCATGTGCCTTTTCTCTTTGGCTTTTGTGTTGGATCACTTTTATCCTTCCCATAATTTCTTATTCCCCCTATCGTTCAGATTGGATTTTCAAATCACAGCCACACCATGGCTTCCGACCAAACCTCCTTGCAACCACTGCCACATCTCTTCAACGAGAATCCTTTTTTCTAGATAGTGAACAAATTCTGCTTTGTAAGGAACAGAGAGCAGCATAAAGGAACTAGTAAAAAACCCAGCAAGGAAAAGAGTTCTATCGTCATTCCAAAGCTTCACTATGCTTTCAGGTTTCTCTTTTTACCCATTTCGTTTACTCTTTCACGTTTCTTCATCTCATATTTGAATTCATCTATTTGTGATTTAGGTTAACATATTGAAAAACGAAACATATATATTGTGATTGATATTTAGATGATCACAGGGGAGAGAGATCTGTCGCGGAGAGGGGTGTCGGTATTGGAAGCTACTAATCTTCGGTGATTAAGATTTTTTCTTCCATTTGCTTGATGAAATTTATGGCGAGATGAAAACCAGATCTATGGTGCTTCTTCTTTCACTTTCTTTAATGTTTTACGGTTTCAACTTACAATTTTGATTTCTATTTGTTTTTTTAATGATTTATAATAATTTGGAGCTTTGTGTGTTGTTTGTGCTATGTGAATGGCTGAATACATGAATTAAAAAATTTCTCCAGTTGATTGTTTGCTATATACTTTTTAGAGATTTTCAGTAATTTAAACCTTATTTATAATTTCAACTTTTAGGCTATTAATCGATGAAGTACAAAGCATGATTGTTCTGAAGGTGGTGTCATGCGATGAAAATAAAAGGGAAGTGATTATTTTGCAAACTATAACTAACATACAGGTAGATAGAGTTTTCAACTCTGACCAACTATGCTTATTTCTACATCTATTTCTATGTCTTTTTAAAGCTATCTTACTATGATACGATCATTTGCAAGTGAAAATAGATTGATGTTCAAATATGTATCAATTTTACTACTCTTAGATAGGTAATATAAGTGTAGATAATGTATGTATCTCTATGCATCAGTTTGTTGTTATTTTCTCCATAATTATCCTTTCCATGATTTATATATTTTCATTACAGCTATTGTAGGAATTCTTTTTCCCCTTCGTTGGTTTCTCTTATGTTGTGAAAATCAATTTGGTTAGCAGTTCATAATGTTGTTGGTGATCTTAATGCCACTATTGCAGTTGAGTGCCTTAGAGATATTAATGAAGTGCTTTAGCAGTTCATATAAGGGGATCAAGATTGTTGAATGTGTCGAAATTTTGGTTTAGGATTGTCACCTTTTTTCGTGAGTTCTCTTTTGAAGGAATTAACTTCAACTTGCTCCATTCAAAGAGATATAATGTGTACAAACATCTTATTTATGAATGGAAGTGGATTGGGATTATATAAAAGCTATATATGAAACTTGCACTTGAGATAGTGCTCACTGATATGACTTTAAAGTGGTGTACTCTATGAAATTCTTATTTAGAGTTGGTGTAAATTGCCTAAAAAATCTTTGTATCTTTGGTTTTCATAGCATACCTTATGCTTCTTTTTTTTACAATATCATATGATTCTAATTAAAGAATTTTTTAACAAGATTTTTTTAAATGTTTTGATGCTTCAGTGTAATTCCCTATCAATGCAACCAGTTTTGTCTATTGCGCTGATGCTTCAGTGTAATTTCCTATCAATGCAATGAATTATCAGTTATCTTATGATCCATTTGAGGTCTTTTTCTAATTATCCAGATTAGTCTATATTGTTTTTGAGTTTTTATGCATTCACTTAAGTTTACGGAATTGATTTAAAGGGAACAAAAATGTCATAATTAGCTTGCTATTATTCCTTGTGGATGAAAATGATAGCATGCAAATTGTCTCTGAGATAAACTGTGCAGATCAATTGTTGAGGTGTAAAATGAATATATGAAACTATCATGTGCAATGCGAAGCTAAAGGAAACATGCACCTGAGTTGTATATCAAACAGTTATAGGAGAGGTCTCGAAAAATATTATGCTTACCAGATTTTGTTTCAAAATATATTTTCCAAATCAAATTGTTATTGCAGTGACTTAGGCCTATAAAGTAAAGTAATTGTGGCAAAATTTGACTTTAGTTGAAGTTATTTTACTAAGATGTATGTATTGTTAGTTCTTTATTACTATAATCATACTTTTCTCTATCAAAGGCATTTGATGTACAAATTTCGAACTGAATTATAATATACGTGGAAATCAATGAAATCAATGGATAATGGAGTAGTTTTCTTATGATAGGGTTTGTTTTTTATTTATTTTTTGCACGTGGTAAATACACCCCTCACGTCTACGTATAGTGTCGTATGTAATATTGTGCTGACAAAACTTTCAAAGAACTTATAGTTTTCAATATTAAATTTAGTTATCATTCAAATATACATAAACTCGTTCAGCTTATAAGACCGGTGCGGCGCACGGGTCGGCGTTCTAGTTACCTATAACATAACTCCTAGATACATTCCAAAGTCTTGCGAGAAAATAAATGACGAAAATAAAACACATGCAATATTTACACAAATCCTATTATACACACTAAACAAAATGACGATGATGATGACAAAAAAATAAATATGCATGCAAAAATCCAAAGCATAAATTTAAATAGAAATAAGCAAGCGATGAAATATACCACAATTAACCAAAATAAACAAATTAAAAGTAATAATAAAAAAAAATGATGAAAGTATATAAACAAAAACACATATTAAAAGCTAGAAAGTAAAAAAAAAAAATGAGAAAGTAAAGTTAAAAAGAAAATTTTAAAAAAACAGCAGTGTAAACAAGTAAAAAAAAATAGTGAAAAGAAATAAAAGAAAATAGGCTCAAAACTGGATGAATCTGGACCGTCTGATAAATCAGAGGGTCCAAATTTAATCATAGTGGTTTCATGACAGGCACCTGATCTAAGATCAAGAGTTTAAAAAAACAAGAACACAATGAGGAGTAAAAAACAAGACAACATGTGAAACCTCCCAAGAGCATCCCGGACCGTCAGATCTGAGATCCGACGATCTAGTCTTGAGGTCACATGGCAAGACCATAGTTGCATACATATCAGATTAGGCAAGGAAAAGAGGTATAAAAGCAATTTTGACTAAAAAAATAACACAAAAGCACCCAAAAACATCTCTCTAAGAAAAAACTAGTGAGAGAAGCTCTCCCCTCTCTCTTAAAAGTGTTCGCCGGAGAAGAAGGAGAGGGTTGCTGGAGTTCATTCCGGCGCAGTGGTCGGCCGGCGGCCCCATCGTGCCGGAGTACAAACTTCCTTTTTTTTAATTTTTTTTTTTAAGAATCCGACATCCATTTCTTTCTTCTTCATGAATCCGAGCTTGTTTTTTTAAAAAGGGGTCACAAACGGAGTAGATCTATGATTAAAGTTTGAAAGAAAAAGAGAAAAAAAAAAGTTCTACCTCTTGATATTGTTGTTGGTTTTACTTCTTCTTCCTTCTTCTTTTGATTTCGGCCTTGTTGTTTTGAGCCTTGTGAACGGTTCGATTTCCTTTCCTTGCTTGATCTGGTTCGGATTTGTAGTGTTTGGGGTTGTTTGAGTTCGAAAATTTGTGTTGTTCTTAGTGAGGATGATTTGTAAGAATTTTTGTTGATTTTTATGTTGCTGGAAATTTCATGAATGTTTCAATGTTCTTCATGAGTTCATACTTTTTTGATTTTTTTGTGGACTTTGATTTGAAAAAGTTGGAAAGAGAAAGTGGAAATGTGTTTGTGGCTATTGATTGGGTAGAAAAAAATCAGACTGATGGAACCTCTGGCACAACAATCAATGCCGACTTTAAATAGTAAAAAACTAGGGTTTCTCTGGTACGGAGAAAAGACCGAAATACCCCTGTTGGGTCAGACTTGAACAGAAAGACACATATGACCAATAACAGACTGACACATGGACTGGACTAAACTTGGACTAAAAACTTTAAAAAATAAAACTAAATAAATAAATAAAACGAAAATTAAAAACAAATAATAAAAGAAATAACAAAAATGACTAATTAATTATAAAAAAAATGTCCCTTCGGAACCAAAAAATGAGGTATTTTAAAATACCTCTTTGCCGAAATTTTGTCTGAGACGACAAAATAACGACGTTTTAAAAAATACGAGTAAAAGTTTAAAATGCGGATAAAAGTTTTGAATGATGAATAAAGTTGAGTAAAAATACGACTAACACTAAGTTTAAAAATGCGCGCAACGATAAATTAAAATACGAATGAAAAAAGTTTTAAAATGCGAACAAAAATGAATACGAATAAAATTAGCACATGAAAAAGGGTTTTAAAACGCAAATATTATGATAAATAAAGTACAAGTGAAATGCGAACAAAGAAATGAGAATTTACAACGCGAGTGAAATTGAAATACGGACGTAATGCAAATTAAAATACGGCAAGATTTAAAATGCGAAATTAACGCAGATAAAATGCAATTTAAAATGTAAATGAAGTGCGAATGAAAACGAATAAAATACGACTGGACGTGCAAATAGAAGGGAAATAAAACATAGATAAAATATGAATAAGACACGAATTAAAATGGCGAATGAAATACGAATTAAAATACGAATAAGATGCAAATGAAATACGAATTAAAATACAAGTAAAATGCAAATACGAATTAAAATGCGAATAGAATGGAGATAAAATGCAAATAAATGGGATTAAAAATGTGAATAAAATACGATAAAAAGGGGAACGATACGAGAACTAAAACGGAAAACATGGTCAAAAAATGCGGTATGACAGATGCCCCTATTTAATTTTCTCCGTCATGAGGATTTGAAAAGATGAAAATTTTAAATCAACGGGTCGAAGAGACTTAAATATTAAGTACGCCAATTTTTGACCAGTTGGAAAGTTGAGAATGTAATGCTTTATGAATATAATGATATAAATTGTCTATGATGCAAGTACGAATGCAAGGACGACGAAAAATACCGACTGGAAAACCAATTAATAAGTGTCGTTGGGGAGGAAAGAATGTCTGTTATCGTTACTTAGGTAAAGACAACAATACGGAAGATAAAACTGTCTATTACCTTTACTCGGATAAAGACGAACATCACGAAGGGTAAAACTATCTATTACCATTACTGGGGTAAAAGACGAACAATACGAAAGGAAATACTGTCTATTACCTTTACTGGGGTAAAGACGAACATCACGAAGGGAAAAAACTGTCTATTACCTTTACTAGGGTAAAGACGAACAATACGAAAGGAAATACTGTCTATTACCTTTACTTGGGTAAAGACGAACATCACGAAGGGTAAAACTGTCTATTACCTTTACTCGGATAAAGACGAACATCACAAAGGGTAAAACTATCTATTACCTTTACTCGGATAAAGACGAACATCACGAAAGGAAATACTGGCTATTACCTTTACTGGGGTAAAGACGAACATCACGAAGGGTAAAACTGTCTATTACATTTACTCGGATAAAGACGAACATCACGAAAGGAAATACTGGCTATTACCTTTACTGGGGTAACGACGAACATCACGAAGGGTAAAACTGTCTATTACCTTTACTCGGATATAGACGAACATCACTAAAGGAAATACTGGTGATTTGTTACCATTACCAAGGGAACTTTTTATAAACAAACACGTCTGGGGTGCAAACAAATACTCATGGTACAAGGGTAGCTTAAACAAGGTACTGGGGGAGTTGAAGATTACTGGTAAGAAATGATTTGCTTGGTGGGACCTGCCACTTGAAGTAAACTTGAATGGTAAAAACCTGAATCGAATACATTGGTGATGACATATTTTACTGGATACATTTGGAGTAAGACACAGGGGTAATAATGTAAACATGTATGAATGATATCAGTATGCATGATATGTATGCATGAATGACTGAATATGTATGAAAGTATATTGGTGAGACTGATGAGACAAGATTGGGCAGGTCGCAAAGATAGTGGCCCGGTATTACAGTTCCAACACTTAGTATTCTTCATTGGGGATAATATCACTAGAGATGAATCAAATCACTATCGGGATACATCCCGTTAACCAAACCATTGATGGGTATAAAATCATAACACAAAACTCTGGCCGAAGTCGCCATTTCTGAACAGAACCAAAGTACCTTCTTACATTCGTGCTACAAATAGTCATTGCTTTTTGTATTATTATTATTTATTTTTTGAAATCCCTAATTTTTGTCTGGACCGCCCTTTCGGGTTTTCAATCTACCGAGACGCTCATTTTTGCCCAAGCCGCCTTTTCAGGTTTTCGAATTAGCGAGCTTTTTTTTTTTTGCAATGACTATGTTCATCCTGTTGAATCTATTTGTTCTTAAACGGATGCTGACACATGCTTCCATGATACATGAATTTAAAGATAATATGTTTGTCATCATTTTTGTTTTTTTTTCAAAAGAAAACACAAAAGGTTTTAAAAGAATTTTCAAAGTTTTTGCCTCAAGTATTAATGTTAAAGATGGAAGAAAATTTGCACGTAGAATAAACAAGAATTCCCAATAAAGAAGCACAGGCTCAAATTGATTTAATAGGGTGGTAACCAGCCAAAGGCATGGCTCCACGGATTACAAAATTTGGAAAATGGTAATTATATGGGGAAGGTACATTGAACACAATAAACACTACATTCCCTAACAACTTTGAATCCTACTGTTTAGATGCTTCAATATCGAAGAAATTCTGACAGCTAAGGTGCCCCAAATGGGTGATGCTTGATCTGATGCAGTTACTTTGTCATAATCCTTAATTTTTGCATAGATCGCCCTTGCGGGTTTTCGACCTATCAGGATAAACATTCTTTTTTTTTTGTCTCTAATTTTTGCCTAAGCCGCCCTTTCAGGTTTTCGACTTACCGAGACGCTCTTTTTTGATTTAGACCGCCCTTTCGGGTTTTCGACCTACCGAGTTGTTCTTTCATATTTCTTTAGACAAAGTATTTCTTGACTGCATCAGAATTCACAAGATGAGGTAATTCCTCACCATCCATAGTTGTAAGAATTAAAGCACCACCAGATAAAGCTTTCTTGACCACATAAGGACCTTCATAATTAGGTGCCCAATTGCCCTTGGGGTCCGGTTGAAAAGATTTGATACTCTTGACCACAAGGTCTCCTTCATTGAATTCACGGGGGTGAACCTTCTTATCAAACGCTTGTTTCATCCTTGTCTGATATAGCCGTCCGTGACACAAAGTAGTCATGCGTTTCTCTTCAATCAAATTCAATTGATCATACGTATTCTGGCACCATTCAGCTTCAGTTAAATCAGCTTCCATCGAGACTCTCAATGACGGGATTTCCACCTCTACAGAGAGCACTGCTTCCATACCATATACCAAAGAAAACGAGGTTGCCCCTGTCGAAGTACGCACTGAGGTACGATATCCATGCAAGGCATAGCGTAACATCTCATGTCAATCCTTATAGGTAACCACCATCTTTTGCACAATCTTCTTGATATTCTTATTTGCAGCCTTGACCGCACCGTTCATCTGAGGTCTGTACGGGAAAGAGTTATGATGCTCAATCTTGAAGTCATCGCACAATTCTTTCATCATGTTGTTATTCAAATTCGTACCATTATCCGTGATGATCTTGTTAGGAACACCGTAACGACAGATGATATTGTTCTTGATGAACCGAACCACTACTTGCTTGGTCACGTTGGCATAAGATGCCGTTTCAACCCACTTGGTAAAGTAATCAATAGCCACTAGTATGAAACGATGTCCATTGGAAGCTTTTGGTTCAATCCGACCAATCATATCAATTCCCCACATGGAGAAAGGCCACGGAGAAGAGATAACTTTGAGCATAGATGGTGGTACATGGATTTTATCTGCATAAATCTGACATTTGTGGCATTTCTTGGCATGATTGTAACAATCAGCTTGCATCGTTATCCAATAATAGCCTTCTCTCAAAGCTTTCTTAGCCATTGCATACCCACTGGAATTAGTACCAAATGAACCTTCATGTATCTCGTGCATCAATAAATCTGCTTCACGTTCATCCACACATCTGAGCAAAATTGCATCAAAGTTTCTTTTGTACAATATATCTCCATTCAGAAAGAAACTACTAGACAGTCTTCTTAAAGTCTTCTTATCTTTGCGAGATGCCCCAAGCGGATACTCTTGAATTTGAAGGAAAACCTTAATATCATGAAACCATGGCTTACTATCGCAAATTACTTCAGCTGCAAACACATAAGCGGGCCTTTCGAGGAACTGGACACTGGTTAATGGCACATCATTGTGATGATTTACTTTGATCATTGAAGACAAGGTAGCCAAAGCATCTTCCATTTGATTCTCATCACGGGGAATGTGACGCAACTCTACTTTGTTAAAAAAGGTTAATAACCGTCTTGCATAATCCCTGTAAGGGACCAAACCAGCGTGGTGAGTTTCCCACTTTCCTTTGATCTGATTAATCACCAAAGCTGAATCTCCGTATATATAAATATCTTTAATCCTCAAATTGATAGCTTCTTCAATGCCTATGAATCAAGCTTCATATTCTGCAATATTGTATGTACAGTCAAACCGTAGCCTTGCAGTAAATGGGATGTGGGTACCCTTAGGTGTAACGAGGATTGCCCCGACTCCATTGCCATAGGCATTAACAACCCCATCGAATATCAAACTCCATTTAGATTCAGGATCAGGACCTTCACCAAACAACGATTCATCACAATCTTTCATCTTCAAGTACACGATCTCTTCATTAGGGAAATCAAACTTAACAGGTTGGTAATCTTCAACTGGTTGATGGGCCAAATGATCCGCAAGGATACTGCCTTTGATTGCTTTCTGAGTGCGGTATTCAATATCAAACTCGGCCAATAACATCTGCCAACGAGCAATTCTTTCTGATATCGAAGACTTCTCCAGGAGATACTTGATTGGATCCATTTTGGATATCAACCAAGTGGTATGATTGATCATATAGGGCCGAAGACGTTTGGTAGCCCAGGCTAAAGCACAACAAGTCTTTTCAAGTGCCGAGTATCGGGATTCGCAATCTGTGAACTTTTTGCTTAAGTAGTAAATTGCATGTTCTTTCCTACCAGTCTCATCTTGTTGTCCGAGTACACAACCCATGGAATCTTCCAACACTGTCAGATACATGATCAAAGGTCTTCCTTCAACTGGAGGGATGAGAATCGGTGGTTCTAACAAGTACTCTTTGATGCTGTCAAAGGCTTTCTGGCAGTCTTCCGTCCAAACGATCCCTTGATCTTTGCGAAGTAGCTTGAATATCGGCCCACAAGTAGCAGTCATATTAGAGATGAATCTGGAGATATAATTCAGTCTTCCAAGAAAACCTCTTACTTGTTTCTCTGTCTTTGGAATGGGCATCTCCCGGATGGCTCTGACTTTGTCGGGATCTACTTCAATACCTTTCTGACTAACAATGAGGCCTAAAAGTTTCCCGGATCTGACACCGAAGGTACATTTATTAGGATTCAAACGGAGCTTGTACTTTCTCAGTCGTTGAAATATCTTCAATAAATACTCAACATGTTCTTCAGTACCTGACTTGACAATCATATCATCCACATAAACTTCAATCTCTTTGTGTATCATATCATGGAATATCTTGGTCATGCCTCTCTGGTAAGTGGCACCCGCATTTATTAAACCAAATGGCCTTACTACGTAGCAGAAAGCGCCCCACGGCGTGATGAAAGATGTCTTTTCCCTATCTTCAGAAGCCATCTTGATCTGATTGTAACCTGAGAATCCGTCCATGAAGGAGAAAACTTTGCATTTAGTAGTATTATCAACCAATACATTAATGTGAGGTAAAGGGAAATCATCCTTTGGACTAGCCTTGTTCAAGTCTCGGTAATCAACACACATTTTGACCTTACCATCTTTCTTCGGAACAGGCACTATGTTAGCCAACCACTGAGGATATTCAGACGTAACTAGAAAACCTACATCAATCTGCTTCCGCACTTCCTCTTTGATCTTGAGGGCCATATCGGGATGAGATCTTCTTAGCTTCTGTTTGACCGGAGGACACTCAGGCTTCAAAGGCAAGCGATGTTCTACTACCTCAGGGTCTAACCCTGGCATGTCTTTGTATGACCAAGCAAATATATCAGCATACTCTCTGAGAAGCTCAATTACCCTTTTCTTAACGGTGGCATCCAACACGCTCCAATCTTGATCTCTTTCTTATCTTCCTTGGTACCCAGATTGATCAACTCTACCTCTTCCTCGTGAGGCTGAATGACTTTTCTTTCTTGCTCTAACATCTATCTGATCTCATCAGGAATCTCTTCATCCTCCTTTACCATTGCCTCGTAAACAAGGAATTCAAAGTTGGGTAGAAGCATAGGGTCACTGTGTTCAACGGGCTTATGTATGTTCAGTCTGCACATGATTTATGATTGATTTTTAGTAAATGAGTACATGCAGACTTTTGAAGTTGATTTTTAAAAGAAAAAGAGAATAATTTTTTTTCTTGGGTTTATTTTATTACCATTTTTTCCAGAAAAAGCAGTAAATAAAAATAAAAAATAAAATAAAAGTCGTGACAAAGACGACGATTTTTATTGATAATGGAAATACTTGAAGATGAAACAAAGCCCTACACAATTTCACTTTCGCCTGGGGCAGGACGAAGGGAGTTTTCTTAAAAAATGAAAAAACAGACAAACACATTACTTAGACAAAGGTAACACAGAAGGAACATCAACATCGATCCAATTACAGTAGGCTTCTCCCGGTGTCACAAAGACAGGTGCCACCTCTTCAGACTGATCCTCAATGATAGCATTGGTTTCTGGCGGAGCATGAATAAACCTAGCACTGTGAAGGTCGCACTTGACTTGCTGGCAGAGAAACCAAGACCTTTTTTGCGCTTATTTTCAGGAAGCTGCACCAACTGACCCCAGCTTTCTGCTTTACCATCTTGTACCACCTTCTGGGCATCCCTTAAAGAGGCTATACACGTTTCACCCTTTTTGCTAGTGTAACACCCTGTTTTCCCAACTTGATTTTTTTTGCATAATATCAGAGTAATTCAACGTAAACGGAATGTCACACTTCTCTTCATAAAATCATAAATAGAATAAAATTCCTTTAATACATCGCAGCGGAAATATTTCTACTTTTCAAACAATCTTTGGCACAAGGGCCTCAACACAAAATCTCATAAATTTAGTTCATCAACATGTTCATAAAACAATACGTAAGGAATAGAAAACGACAACAAAATTCTCATCCCGTTACTTATCAGAGCACCTAAGACACACGCGAGAGAAACCTCACACGACCGCAACTATTCTTGGTTACCTGCAAGTTACTCATATGAAGAGCAACATTTTCAAGCAGAAGGGGTGAGATTTCACAAACAATAATAATAAGCATATAATTCATCAAATGCATTTAACAACATGGACATCATCAATTAATCATAATAATTCTTCATATAGTACTTCTTTAACAACTCATAAGCCACATTATGTAATCATCATAACAACATCAATTAGTAATACAAATAACCACGTAGTTCATCTTTAATAATACTTCATATAAACAATATAAACAACATAAGCTACAATCAACTTCAAATCATCTTTAACGATACTTCACATAAACAACATAAACAACAACATATAACTCTTCATTAACGATTCATTGATAATTATCAACTCGACAACTTTAGACAGCTCGACAACTTCGACATCGACAACGCAACGATACAACGACCACAACGACGAACAACGACAATGCAACAATGCATATGCATATGGTACCATTTACGCGTTTGAATGACTTAGCATTCCGGGGCATGAGCCCCCGACAATTGAATGATAACATTCCAGGGCATGAGCCCTCAACAATTGAATGATGAGGCATTCTAGGGCATAAGCCCTCAACGGTTGAATGATAAACATTCTAGGGCATGAGCCCCCAACAATGTATGAGTATGTAATGGACTCAAACTGTGTATATCTGCATACAACTAAACAACAGCAACGACAACAACAAATGTGCATAAATGATTATGACTTACTCCCCAACTTGGTCAATTGCGACTCAACGACTCTTAACGACGAGATTCATCAACATAGCATATACCCATATGGCTTTATATATAATTCTTCAACAATTCATCATGCATCTTTGTAAAATCATAACAAATTAACCACAACAGATTTTCATGCCAAACCAAAGCTACTGAAAAGATATCACAATTGTCAACATCTTTCATGTTTATACTAAAACTAATTCAGGACAGGAACATGTGAGACAGACACAAGAACATGAAACAGAGAAATGATGTTACTGTGCAGTTTCATTTAAAGTTATTCCACAATAATATAACTCATGTTCTGGACTAGAGACTATTATTATAAGGTACTTCATCTTGTTATCTTTCCAACGCTTCAAACGGCGTACAAATCAGACTCCTGGAACTCAAGTTACGAATTTTTGAAGTTTCCAAAATTCAGCGCTGGAAAACCAAAATCGGGGCCCGAACTGGCAAAATCGGGGCCCGAATTCTGCCTGTTTTGGAGGCAGCAGTCGCGACAAAAATCAGCGCCCGAAGTCTAAAAATCGGCGCCCGAATTGTCGCAGGTTCAGAAAAATAAAACAATGTTTTTCAACCCCAATCCCCTAATTTAACATCCCAAAACTCAATTTTGATGAAAAAAACATGACCTTTTAACATTCTAACATCAGAACAACAACTGTAAACACAATTCATATGATTAATCATTGTTTCAACCACTTCATTCAATTCAACCTAATTCTCTACAATCTTCAATTCAACAACAACAATTCAGAATTCATCTTAAACCCTAATTCTCAATTCACAACAAAACATGTTAAACCCAATCTCAAAATTATATAAACTATAATCATTGAGAGTTAGCCTCACCCTTACCTTTAGACAAGTGAAATCGGCAGCCTCTCTCTCCCTTCTCTTTTCTCCTCTTTTCTCCAAAGCTTGTTGTACGCGTTCCCTGTTTTCTAACTTCTCTTACGGTCTTATATTCTTAACCTAATTTCTCTTCTCACACCAGAACTTATTCTTTCCTCTTAACTTATTTATTTCTCTTAATTCCACAAAACTCTCTAAATTCAAGAAATAACCCTTCAACATATTATTTACTTTAATTTTCACATCTTATTTTATTTTCAAATCTTATTCTAGTAAATAATAAAATAAGTCTATCAATAAAATATCAACACATCACCTAACCATATAAAATCACATAAATCATCAAAGTGGACTCTAAACTCTATAAAATAATTAAATAATTAAAGAGGGCGTTACAGCTAACTCCTTCTTCCGCAAAAAATCCCTGAAACGAAGTTCCTTCCACATTATCAGCACCAATATAAGAAAAAGCAGACAAATGGCTAACCAACAAAGCCGATTCACCAATTACCGTTATCAACTTCCGAAAACTTACAAATTTCAACTTCTTATGGAGAATGGAGGTCACAGCTCCAGCTTCGTGTATCCACGGCCTTCAAAGTAAACAACTATAAGAAACTTGAATGTCCATAACTTGGAACGTGACTTTGAAAGTATGAGGGCCCACTATAATGGGTAAGTCTATATCTCCGATTACTGGCTTCCTAGATCCATTAAACGCCTTTACCATCACTGCACTTGGCCTTAACTGAGCGCCACATTATGCGAGCTTATCCAAAGTGGTCTTTGCCATCACATTAAGAGCGGAACCAGTATCTATCAAAACATTGGATAGAGAGTCTGATTTGCAAAGGACAGAGATGTGCAAAGCCAGATTATGATTCTTCCCCTCCGCTGGGAGGTCATCATCACTAAAACCCAAGTTGTTACACGCAGTGACGTTCCCCACTATACTCCCAAATTTCCCTAGACTGACATTGTGGTCCACATAAGCTTGGGCCAAAATCTTCATCAACGTGTCCCTGTGAGCCTTATAATTCATCAGCAAAGACATTATGGAGATCTTAGATGGGGTTTGTAACAGCTTATCCACTATCTTGTACTAACTCATCTTGATCAGTATCAAGATCTCATCATTATCTTCATAAATGATCCCATCTGGTTGATTTGTACCCTTACCTTTACCAGGATTTTGTACTGGCACATTTGGAGCATTATTCTCATCACGTACAACAGTGGGGATAATACGTCTGCTTCTCAACACTTTGCCCATTTCAACTATATTCACCACAGAGTCTGCAGAGTGTAAAGGTATCTCCCTACCATTTTCCAAGATGGTGGCCTCGTACTTGTAGGGTATAGCTTTCTGAGAAGTATATGGTAGTAGTCGCGATAAACATATCACTAGAGGAGTGACAGATGATTTTGCACTATTGTAGGTTACCTCAAGATGTTCCGGGTTCTTGAACACAGGAGTAATGACGCAAACACTTCTGACTTCCCTTGTGACAATCAGTTCTCTCCTATCTATCAGTCCTTGTACATCATCTTGGACTTGTTCACACCCTCGAGGATCCACGGAACACACCTTACAAGAGTCATGATCATGACTAAACATATTTGCTTCACACATCTTGACGTGGATCGGAACCAGTGGAGTTTTAAAGTCTTGGGCCCTGAGGATGAGACCCAAACCCCGATCATCCTGAATCATGTTGACAGCAGGTCCATGAGGTGGCATAGGATTGTTTTGAACATTGGGATTTGTGTCTGCGAAGGATAAATCTCTACTTTGGATCAACTTCTGAACTTCCTCCTTAAGATGGTAGCAATGCTCAATATCATGTCCCGGTGCCCCTTGATGAAAGGCACAAGTACGGTCAGCACGATACCAAGGAGGTAAAGGATTTGGCAGGCGAGGAGGCTGCCTGACTTGTACAAGGTTTCTTGCAAGCAATGAGGGTAGCATGTCTGCATATAACATAGGTATAAGAGGAAACTCATTTCTGGGAGGACGGTTCTGTTGTTGAGGAGCCCGAGGGCGAGGTTGTTGTTGCTGAGGTGGTGGAGGGTAGTATGGTTGTTGGTAAAATGGTTGAGGATATGGTTGCTGGTATAATTGTGGATAGTATGGTGGAGGCCTTTGAGGCATTTGTGGATGATAATTTTGGTTTTGTGGAGCTGGGATGGGTGGTGGGATATTAGCAACAAAGGGGTAGTTTGGGTACACTGGTTGAGATCCACCCTGGGCCACCATGCTGACCTCTTGAGTATTCTTTTTCGAATAACCATTTCCAAGCCTCTTGGCTCCACTAGACGACCCACCCGACGAACTTCCTGACGAAACACCCGACGAGCTACCTGACGTACTACTTTCTTTAGCCAAAATTCCCTTACAGCCCAAATCCTCAATATGAACCCCGACGTCTACCATCTCAGTAAACTTTTGTGACGCACAACCAACCATCTTCTCAGAATAGTAAGGACTCAAAGTCTCAAAGAATAAATCAGCCATTTCCCTCTCCTCTAGAGTCGGGCGAATTTGGGGAGATTTTTGAATAAAACGGAGAGCATATTCTTTGAAAGATTCCTTGTCTTTTTGTGCCATAGCTTGCAATTCCCTTCGAGTGGGTCCCAGGTATATATTGTACCGGTATTGCTGTATGAAAGCACTAGCCAATTCTTCAAAGGTAGTGACACCCTTCAGATTCATATACCACACTTGTGCAGGACCAGTTAAACTGTCTTGGAAACAATGGATGAGTAAGGGTTCATTGTCTCTATAGGCTGTCATTTTCCTCACATACATGACTAGATGACTTTGTGGGCAAGTATTCCCCTCATACTTTGCGAAGTCTGGTGTTTTGAATTTTGGAGGCATTACAACATCCGGGACCAAACATAGATCATGCACATTCTAACCGTATATATCCTTACCACGGAGGGCCCTTAATTCCTTCTGCACTACATCATACTTTTCTTCTAGATTTCCCATTCTATCGTCTTCTGCTATGCTACCGGAGTGATAGACTTGTCCTTCCTCTTGCTGGGCAGTATGAATAAGAGGTGTTGCATGAGTCATAGCAGCCCGAGGGAATGATTGACCAGGGTGGCAAAGTGGTGTTGACTGTTGTCCGAAAGGAATCGGCATTTCGGGACCGGCAAAACGAGCGCCTTCATTAGCTGCGAGAGGCATGCCCCAAGGATACTCTATAGACATGTAGTTCTGAGGAGGATAAGAAAATCCAGAAGGACCAGAAGGATGGAAACTTTCATTGAACATGTTTGACGCATCCCCAAAAGAAACTCCAATCGGGATGGGCTGTGCAGTACCAGTAGATGTAGCAGAAACCACAGCAGTAGGAATTGGCTGTGTAGAACCAGTAGGAGTATCAGAAACAACAACAGGAGGAGTAGGTGCAACAATATGATTGCAATAATTAGTGGAACCCAAAAGCAGAATGAAGGTATATTGATGAGTCAATAATTAGTGTTTTTAATATAATATTTGAGTCTATTATATTTAGATTTATATGTTTTTATTTCCTTTTTAGAGCTATTTTACTTCAATTGTAAGTTATTTAATTTCATGTACAAATATTTCAAAGATTTAGTCTTGGAGCAAAAGAAAGGAGATTTGGAGCTGATTCTGATAAAAAAAATGGAGATTTTGTTCAAATATATCTGGCACGCCCGTGCGACCAAGATTTTAAAGGCCAACACAAGTCAGAAGACTTGCACGGCTCGTGCCAAGGGTGGCACATCCGTGCCACCACTCCAGACAGCGTTTTGCTGCTTTTGCTTCGTTGACAAGCTACCTGTTTAGTTTATTTCTGATCTAAAGCCCATGGTTTCTTGTGGAACATTCTATTGATGTATTTCTTAGGGCCGAAGTAGTTGTAAACTATAAATAGAGTAGCTAGAAAACATATTGAATCATCTTTTGTTCTTGGAAATAATAAGTGACAATTGTTTCTTTTAATAAAATTTCTTCCTTTTTATTTATTTATTTATTTTATGTTCTTCTTCTTTTTCTTCTTCTTCTTCTCTTCTATGTCTACAATGAACATGAATGAGTAGACTCTTCTTGTCTTGGGATTGTTGGATGAGTCTAATGACCTAATCCCTATCAAACCAAACCTTGAACCCTAATTTTATGTAAATCTATTTTCTAATCTAATTTCACCATTTTTATAATAAATTAACAAGTATCAAATTCATAAAGCGACATCAGAGGGTTAGTACTTTTTAATTCATAATCACAAATATTAAGCGAAGTATCGAAAGATGAAGTTTTAATATTGGAACAAGTAAAATTAGACAAGGAATTTGAAACATGAGAACAGTCTAGCAAACTTTGAGACAATAAAGTTTCGTTCTTCAAGGATTTCAATAGCAATTAACCATTAGAATAGGCGTGGTTGCTAGAGAAACACACTCACTGACATGGAAAGGAGATGTGACACGCTAAAGAGAAACTTGTTTTTAGAAAATAGGTCCAACATAAAGTTCTAGGTTTAGGGTTTGATTTGTGAAAGATTTGTCACCATGACGAACCAATAATCCCAAGGCGCTTTTTATTATTACTTTTAAACCGTTAAAAAATCCAACTTTACAACTGAACTTTCTTCTAATCATTCATAAAAGTTAATTGAATTCAACAACTCCCTGTTGGAACGATACTCTTTACTACAACATCGGTAAACCGTGCACTTGCGGATTTACCACATCAAATTTTTAGCGCCGCGGCTGGGGAGTTAGGCAATTTGATTAACTTTTTAGTAGTGGTTAGACTTTTTCTTTTTCTTTTTCTCTCTTTTTCTTCTTTTTCTTTCTTTCTTTTACCGTTAACTTCTTGGGTTCTTATTCTTTTATGCGAAGAAACAAAAGTCTTGGTGAATTCGATCCTGAGATCGAAAGATTCTTACATAAGAGAAGAAGAGAAGCATAAAATAATAACGCCATGGCTGAGGAACGCACTCTCAAAGAGTATGCAACCCCTTCTACAGAAGAGCCACATGCTATTATTGTGTACCCAACGGTTGAGGGTAACAATTTTGAAATTAAACCTGCAGTTCTCAACTTGGTGCAGCAAAACCAGTTTTCTGGATCACCCACTGAGGATCCGAATCTGCATATTTCAACTTTTTTAAGATTCGGTGGAACCTTGAAGGCAAAGAAATGCGTGAGAGCGTTTCAAAGAAATGCTTATACTTTGTCCTCATCATGGTCTAGAGAAGTGGCTTATTGTCCACATTTTTTATAATGGCTTATCATATACCACAAAAATGACTGTTGATGCAGCTGCAGGTGGAGCTTTAATGAACAAAAACTATACAACATCATATGCCTTGATCGAGGACATGGCCCAAAATCACTACCAGTGGAGTAATGAGAGAGCCATCATTGCTTCTTCACCCTCTAGACCATGAAATCAAACAAGGATTGCGAAACATGAGAATAGTCTAGCAAACCTTGAGACACATAAAGTTTCGTTCTTCAAGGATTCTAATAGCAATCAACCATGAGAATAGGCACGGTTGCTAGAGGAACACACTCAATGACTTTGAGAGAAGCTTTGATACGCTTAAGAGAAACTTGTCTTTAGAAAGTGGGTCCAATATAAAATTACCGGTTTAGGGTTTGTTTGTGAAGGACTTGTCATTAAGATGGACCAATAATCCCAAGGCGCTTTTATTTTTATTATTTTCTTTTAATTAAAAATCAAAACTTTATAACTCAAAACTCTTTTCTAACCATTGTTGAAAGTTAATTGAACTCATAACTCCCTGTTGGAACGATACTCTCTTTTTACTACTTCGGTAGAACCGTGCACTTGCCGTTTTACTCATCAAGTTTTTGGCGCCACTGCCTGGGAGTTATTGTAATTTGATTAACTTTTTAATAGTGGTTAGACTAAAATAAAAAAATAAAAAAATATATATATTATTTCTTTTTCTTTTTATTTTTCTACCTTCAACTAAAATATATATATATATATATATATATAATAAAAAAAATCTCTCTCTCTCTCTCTCTATATTTTTTTTTTTTTTTTTTTACTGTTTTGATTTTAGGCATGGCTCAAAACCACTACCAAAGGACTTCTTCCGCTGTTTTATGTAACGCCCCCTTTTTATTTAATTATTTTTAGTTAATATTTGAATACTTTTGCATGATTTTATATTTGATAAGTGATAATATGTTTGTTATTTTGTTTAGAAATATATTTGTTATAAATATGTTTGTTATTTGTTATAGAAATATTTGTTATTTTGTTTAAGAATATATTTGATATTTGTTATGGAAGTAATTTATATATATTTTTAAATAGAATATTAAGTTGTGGGGCTGTTTTTGAATTAGTTAGAATTATGAGGGAATAAGTGGAATAAGATAAAACAAATAGAAGAGGTATAAAAGGTAAAACCTAGGTTTAGGAACAGACAGTACGTACAATCAGTTTTGGGAGAAAAAGGGAGAAAACTAGAAGTGGAGAACCAAGAGGCTGCTGCTCCAATTTTATTAAGGTAAGGGTGGGATTTCCTTCAATAATCATAGTATATAATTCTGAAATTTGATGAATTGTTGTGTTCTTGAGTTAGGGTTAGAAAGTTTATGTTAATTGATAAGATGAGATGAATTGTGTTGTTTGATGCATGTTCCTATGTTGTTTTGATTTCTATATTGCCTATTTGACCTATAAACATCATTGTAAATCATTTTGGGTGATTAAGGGATCAAAAATTGGGTTTTTGGAGTGAAAACTGTTCTTACCCGTAAGCGAATTCGGCCACCGATTTTCTGAAAGCCAAAACTGGAAAAACACTCACTTTTCACCCGTTTCTGTTTTGAATTAGCTTTCGGTGTAAACACAAAAGTCGTAGGTATGGATGTTAGCTTTTTAATGCCGTTGATTTGACTTCTAAATGATTTATAGAACTTGAGTTATGG
The DNA here is from genome assembly GCA_946800305.1 of Medicago arabica. Classification (NCBI taxonomy): domain Eukaryota; kingdom Viridiplantae; phylum Streptophyta; class Magnoliopsida; order Fabales; family Fabaceae; genus Medicago; species Medicago arabica. Next base: position 33,929,861 of record OX326964.1, on the reverse strand, counting down.
TTAAATTACTGCACGTAGATCACAGTGAATATTTATGAATTTCAGCACAACCATTCCCGAATTTGAAATGAAAACGGGGATTGATAGGTACAGAATTGGTCTTAGGTGTAAACACGAAAGTTGTAGGTATGGATATTAACTTTCTAATGTCGTTGGTTTGACTTCTAAATGATTTATAGAACTTGAGTTATGGTCAAATTACTGAACGTAGGTCACAGTGAATATTTATGAATTTCAGCACAACCTTTCCCGAATTTGAAATGGAAACTGATATTGATAGGTACAGAATTGTCCTTTGGTGTAAACATGAAAGTTGTAGATAATTGTGTTAGCTGTCCGTTGGCTTTGGTTTGACTTGAAAATGATTTTTGGTGTTTGAGTTATGATGAAAATACTCCAAAGAGGCTTTAGTGAATTATTATATGAATGTATATGTTGATGAATATGTTGTTATATGATGTTGTTCATGGTTGATGAATTATTATATGAATTATTATATGAATGTGTATGTTGATGAATATGATGTTATATGATGTTGTTCATGGTTGATGAATTATTATATGAATGTATAAGATGTTACATGATGTTGTTCATGGTTGATGAATTATTACATGAGTGTATATGTTGATGAATATGTTGTTTCATGATGTTGTTCATAATTGATGAATTGTTGTTGTTAATACGATGTTATATGATATTATTTATGACTGATGAATTATGATATTATGATGCGAAGTCGTTGTCGTTGTCATTGCCACTGTTGTCGTCAATGTCGTTAAAGTTGCAAGTGTTGGTCTAAGTTGTCTGAGTTGTAAGTGGTTGTTCCAAAGTATTGGAGTCTTATAAGTTGTTGACGTTGTCTATGTTGTAAGTTGTTGAGTCCATGCATACTCATTTCAGTTGGGGGCTTGATGCCCTGTGAGTTTTTACTCTACACGTTGGGGGCTTGATGCCCTGGAGCTTTAGCTCATTTGCGATGAGGGCTTGACGCCCTGGAAGTATATTAATACTTATTACGTTGAGGGCTTGACGCCCTGGATTGGTACCACATGCATGATTAAGAAGATTAAGTTGTTGAAGTTGCGTAGTCGATGTCGAAGTTGTCGAGTTGTCTAAAGTTGTCGAGTTGATAATTATCAATGAATCGTTAATGAAAAGTTATATGTTGTTGTTTATATTGTTTATATGAAGTATCATTAAAGATGATTTGAAGTTGATTGTTGTTTATGTTGTTTAAATTGTTATATGAAGTATTATTAAAGATGAACTACGTGGTTACTTGTATTACTAATTGATGTTGTTATGAGGATTACATGATGTTGCTTATGAGTTGTTAAAGAAGTACTATATGAAGAATTATTATTATTAATTGATGATGTCAGTGTTGTTAAATGCATTTGATGAATTATACGCTCATTATTATTGTTTGTGAAATCTCATCCCTTCTGTTGGAATTGCCGCCTTGTGGGCAAGTGCAGGTGACCAAGCATAGGTTCGTTGTGTGAGGATTTTTCCTGTGTGATGTCATAGGAGCTCTGATACGTAACGGGATGGGGACCTTACTATTTGTTTCTATTCCTTTATGTATCATTTTGGACTAATTATGAAATTTATGACTTGACTATGAATTTTGAAGTGTTTTATGAGGCCTTGTGCCAAGAACTAATCCTTTTAAGGAGTTTTGAATTATGATTCCGCTGCTACGTTTGAACATTGATGAGGAATAAATTATTATTCATTTTGTTTAAAGTTTTTATGAAATGTGACATCCTGAATGTGCGATATACTCTGATTATATGTATGAAATTTTATGTTGGGATTTCGGGGTGTTACATTTTACATCCTTGTAAAGTTTCAGGAATATTTGGTCATACTGGTGTTGAATGTCAACTAGGTAGTGTTGTTAGAAGTCCTAAGCACGTAAACTATTCTCAATATAATCAAGGGTTTAGGAATAGTCAATTTTTTTCAAACCCCTCAAAATCTTTTTGGACAACAAACAACACCACCCGGTTTTGCAAACAACCAAAGAGTCCCTCAAAAATCCGACTTGGAACTTTTGCTAGAAAATCTTGTATTAGATCAAACTAAGCACAACCAAGAATTTAAAATCCTAGCTAGAACTTTGAATGACTCTCCACCTGGTTTTTCAAATAACCAAGGAGTCCCTCAAAAATCCGACTTGGAACTTCTGCTAGAAAATCTTGTATTAGATAACACTAGGCATAACCAAGAATTTAAAATCCAAGCTGGAATTTTCAATGACTCTCTCGATAGGCTTTCATCAAAAGTGGATTCTATTTTGTACTCACAACAAATGCTAGAGACTAAAATCTCTCAAGTAGCCTCTTCCTCTCAAACCTCCGGAATCTTTTCGAGCCAACCTGAAGCTAACCCAAAAGGTCAAATGAATGATATTACACTTAGGGATGCTAAGCAATTAGAGGAACCCATTGTGGAAACCAAGACAATTGAGGGTGAGGTAGAGAGTGAAAAGCCACAAAGTGAGAAAGTTGTAATAGAGAGTGAAAAGCCTAACGCATCACCATCTTGTAAACCAAAAATTTATTTGCCACAAAGGTTTGATAAGTCCAAGTTAGATGATCAATTTATGAAACTTATTGAAATCATTCAAGACTAATTGCCATCTAAACTTAAGGATCCAGAGAGTTTTTCCATACCATGTGTCATAGGATCCGAGACTATAAAAAAAGCCATGTGTGATTTAGGAGAGAGTGTCAGTTTGATGTCATTGTCCCTTTGTGAAATATTGGGTATAAGGTAGAGAAACCACTTGATTGTCAAGCTAATGACTTTAAACGAGCGCTTCGTGGGAGGCAACCCACGAGTTTAATTGCTTTTATTTTGTTTGTTTTATGTTGTTTTAATTTGTTTTGTAGGTATTTGTCTAAATATGATGCGGAAAAATGAAGAAATTTGAGCCTAGCATTACCAGAAGCTTGGCACGGCTCGTGCCTGTGGTGGCACGGCCGTGCTTGTGACCTAGCCAAAAACCATTCACTTTCCAGAGAGTTGGCACAGCTCGTGCCTGTGGTGGCACGGCCGTGCCATGGTCCCAGGCCTTCTTTTACCCATTTTTTTTCTTTCTTATTCTTCCTTCATTCTCAAACACAAACTTCCCTCATCCTTCAACTCCTCTCTCTAAACCTCCATAACATCAAACTTCAAACCTCCATATCTATCTCCATTCATCATTCTAAACATAAACCACCAATCAAAATCAACATTCATCCATCCAAACCACAAATTCCTAATCCCTTTAACCCTAACCCAAAAACCATAATTTCTTCACCAATCCCCATCATTAAACCAACATTCCCCCCACAAAACCTAACCTTCCCCAAAACCCAAACCAAGTCAAGTAGGTCAATGGCATCAAAGTGGAAAGGAAAGGAAATTGACAGCTCCGGAAGTGGTTCAAGCAAAAATTAATCAACAGTCTACAATCATGGGATCGAATTCTAGGATCCCGAGCAAAGGAATAGGTATAAATCTCTAATCTCTAGAACTATCTATCCTTGTCGGTACCCTGATGTTAATGCTATGGATAGACTAGGAATAGAGGAACATGTGATTAGGCTGTTGAATAACACAACTCTATGCTTAGGTACCTTCAAAGGGTTATGGCTTGCACCATATAGGATAGGAAAGAGGTAGGAATGATGAGGACCGATGAGCTATTTATGTTGTGGGCTATGCTTTATAACCACCCTGTTAACATTTGTTATTATTTGCTTGATTATCTTGTTTCGATTGCTAAAAAGAAACCGGATGATAAGAGTAATATAGTGGTAGGTGGAATCATCACCTTTATTGCTAGGAAGTTTGGGGTGAGTTTGAATCAAGGGATCAAGAGGATAGAGGGAAACAATTATCTAGACTTAGATACTCTCACTACTATGTCCTTTCTTATAACCCATGACCCTACTCCAATTACCAATATGAGTAGATAATTAATAGAGCTAATTGTTTGATTATTCTACCTAATCCGGTAATAACTAATCTGGAGGTGGTGGAAAATTTTCTTTATGTTGGTACTAACCCACAGGTACATAATAATGGTGATGATGGTGGTGATAAAGAGGAGGTAGCTGCACACTTGCACCTTGACCAAGAAGCCGGTGGAAGCTATAATGATGAACGGTAGGCATGGATGCAAACCGAAGTTCAAAGAATAAGCACCGAGCAACAAAGACAAGGTGTTAAAATGGTCGGGCTAAGGAATGATGTCCAAAGGGGAGATCGAATAAATGAAGAAAATAATCAAATGCTCTGGAACATGATGCAACACCTTCACCTCCAAAGTCCACCTTATGGACCTCAGTAAAATTGTGAGTTTTCCTCTTCCTTATCTCTTCTTCTTTTTCTTCTTCTTCTTCTTCTTCTTATTCTTCTTCTTCTTTTAATCATTGAGGACAATGCTTCTCCTAAGTATGGAGGGGGCCAATAAAGTGTCTTGTTTTATTTTTGTTAAGAGTCGTAGTGTTTCCAAACTCCCTTGAATTTTAATTTTTTTTGTTTTGTTTTATTGCGAAAGGAAAGGAAAGCAGCTTGTTTTTATTGTGAATTATGGCATAAATTTTTTAAAGTCTCCCTCAATTGGTTGTTTCTTGTACATGAAAGTAATTTCTTGTGTTTTAAGTGTTCTTGCTATACCCACATCTTGTTTTATTGTGAAACTTCTCCATGAGAAAAGCACAAGTTGCAGCCTTTGAGTAAGTATATAAGTAGGTATTTTAAGGAGCACGTTCTAACTCTAAAGGTAAATTAACCCTTAAAAGTTTTCAGAGTAAAAGTAGTATAAGTTAGTGTGGGAGAATACAAAGCCAAATTAATTTCAGGGTTGCATCATTGAATCTAGATTGGGGAAGGAGGTAGGGCCCTCCGACTTCCTACGTGAAGGTGATGTTATCTTGAAAAGCTTCAGGGGGCAGAACAAATATAATCATAAAAGCATCATTGAATCTAGATTGGGGAAGGGGGTAGGCCTTCCGACTTGCTACATGAAAGTGATGTTATAATCATAAAGAGCACCATTGAATCTAGATTGGGAAAGGGGGTAGGCCCTTTGACTTCCTACGTGAAGATGGTTGTCTCTAAAAATCAATAAAAATTCTGCAAAATCCCCAAAGATGTGCAAATGGAAAAGATCCAATGATCAAAAATACTTCCATCTCTCTTATATGAAATGAAGAAAGAATTTTTATCGGTTGATTTAGTCTTAAGGTTAGAACTGTTTTACTCATAATATCTATCCTATACAGGAGCAAGAAAAAGGTTGAACTACACACACACACTCACTTGAAACTTAAAATAATAAAAAATATAAAAACTAAACTAAGACTCTTAAAAAATAAAAAATAAACGAATGAGGTTAGTTCTTAAATGGGAAAAATATGTCAGTACAAGATGGAAATAATAAACTAAATGGAAAACGAAAAATTAAACTATGTTAGTAATAACTGGACTCTAAAAATAAAAATAAAATTAAAAATAAAAATGCCTCAACTATGACAAAAATATTTTTGATATTTTTGATTTTTTTATTTATTTGGTATATGTGAAACAGAAAAAAAAAGTGCGGAAAAATAAAGATAAATAAAAATAATTAATTCAATATGTTAAGTCGAAAATATCAACAATCCCCGGCAGCGGGACCAAAAACTTGATGTACGGATAAGCGTCGTTGTAAAATGGCAAGTGTACCAGTTGTTTTCATCAAGTAATAAAGTGATAAGTAGAGTATCGTATCCACATGGATTGCTCTTTCATCCGAACAATTCTTGTTACTTATTTTTGTAAGATTGACAGTATAAAAGTTAGGTTGCAATTTTTATCTGTTTGCAACAGAGCGAATTTACCTGTTTTGGTTGCAGAAAAGTAAGCAGCGGTTAAGATTCTTCGAATCCCCTCTGTATATAAGTTGTTGGATAATAAGTAATATCAATGTCGTGTTTATTTATCTTAGGTAGACTATACACGTGATGAGGCCGTTCGGAGTTCCTACTTCGGTAAGGCACCACCCAACCCAATGGGCATCATCCACTGGGTACCTAATTAGGTTTATCCCTCTGATGACTAACTACACCTGCTTATTGCACGGTGATCCTTACGTGCGAGGTCTTGTTAATTCAAAGGTAATTGAAACATAAACTTTATATTGGCTCTCTATCCTGAGGAAATGAAGGCCAAGGTTCCCTTAGGTCTGCCAATCTATGAATCTTAGGACACTCATAGCACAGTCTCTCTACGCTTACTTAGTAGTTTTACAAACATGAAGCCCTAATCTACGTTTACCTTACTAAGGGTTTCAAGAGATTGGTCTTATTAGGATATAGCTTTAAGTCGGACAGCTAGGAGCTTGTTTTGCTAATTTCTAACCAGTTAATTCCTAGCTTCGGTAATGCACCACACGACCCAATGGGCATCATCCACTGGTTACCTACGTTTAGGATCAACAACTCTTATGACATCTTTGGCTAATTAATAATCTCTTACGTCCTAGACAAAGAGTTATCAGTAAAAGGATATAAATATCAAGATATAAGCATCTAGTTAGTGATAGCAATATTAGATCCTATTACAACATAAGTACCTAATCTAGAGTTGCACCTCTCACATAAATAAAATTAAATCCTAATAAAACTTAATAGCGAACAATAGAAGATAGATTCTCTAACCTAAACTAAAAAGATTTAGTTACACATGGTAACTAAAAACAAATTACTAAAGGTATAAACATATCCTAGAAAATCAAGGAGAAGATAGATTCTCTCCCGAAGCTCCAAAGTAGCCTTCCTCTTGAACTGCCACAGTTCTGAACGAGAAATTCTGAATAAGGAAGGCTAGTATTTATAGTTGAGATTTCTAACTGGTTTTGGGCTAAAAACCCAGGTTAAACCTATGCTTGGGGCGCATGGCATATGCTTGGGGTGCATATGTCTTGTATCATATTCCCAAGGCGCATTTTACATGCCCTTGGCGCATGGTAACACAATTCCATGCCTTAGGCGCATGTTGTTGTGCTTTCGGGACCAATTTCTTCGATCTTCCTTGTTTTTAGGTTTTTGTCTTCAAATAACTTGCCTCAGAACTTGGAAACAGAATTCCTTCCTATGTAAAGTCTCCCGAGGCCTCTTGAATCTTCATTCTTTGTCTTCCCAATGTCTTGACAATTCTTCAGTTGTTCTTGATCTGCCGATTTGCATGTTTTCTTCGTGAATTACTTCAAAACCCCGCTAAAATTGCTATGTTTTGGGAAAACTAGAATTACAGACTCAAATATTGAAAACATTACAAAAGTCCCGAAATGATAGGCAATTGTTTAATACTCCTCGTTTTTGCTGCTAAAACTTACTAAAAATGACTGAAAAATATGGTAAGAATAACATAAGATGACCTGTCATCACATATACCATCTTTTTTGTTTTTGGTCTCACTAGTATTGGAGGTAACTTCATCTTCTTCCCAAGCAATGTAGGCCTTTCTTCCTCTTGAGTTTCGGTTGAATCCGGATCTCCCTTTTTCCTTAGCAAGTTCCAGACATTCATTCTTATAGTGGCCTACTTTTCCACAACCATATCAACTAACAACTTTCTCATCCTTTTCTGATTTTATAGCTGTTTGTGAAGTCTTCCTAAAGTAGACAAGGTTCTTGTCATTGTACTTTAACCCATTTCTTTTGATGAAGCGGTTATAACGTCTCACAAACAAGCTCATATCTTCTTCCTTCATAGAATCTTCATCGGATTCATCTTCATTTTGTGTATAAGAGGTTGGCACAAACAAATTGGTTTTTAACGGAAAGATTTTCCTTTCCTTCTTCTTTGAATCATCATCGTTATATTTCAACCGGATGATTTCATGCTCATGTTCCTTTAGTTTGCCAAAGAGTGTGATCATACTAAGAAAATTTAGATTTTGTCATTCCTTGATAGCGGTAACCTTATGCAGTCATTCCCTTGTCATACATCTCAAAATTTTATTATTGCAATCTTGATTTGAAATGTCCTTACCAAGGTTTTTCAATTTGTTTACAAGATAAGTAAATCTCATTTTCATGGACCATCCTCCATGCGAAAAAGCTCATATTGTTGTACAAGGGTATTAATTTTTTATTGTTTAACATCATCAGTTCCTTCATGAAGGGTTTCCAATGCATCCTACATAGCTTTAGAGGTCTTACAATGAAATACAAAATGATACTCATTTACTCCAAGGGAGGAGATGAGAATGTTTCGCGCCTTCAAATCATATTGTACCTTCTTTTTGTCATCGTAATTCCAATCGGCTTTAGGCTTATCTAGGACTACACTGTCTTCACCATCGGCAGCAATTTACGATTGAAACCGCCCATTAACAACGGCGTACCAAACGTCCATGTAAGCCAATTGGATATGAACGCTCGTGCATTCTTTCCAATAGTCATAATTTTCTCCATCAAAAATAAGTGCTCTATTATACGCTCCCTTGGGCTTCTTATTTGCCATATGGATCAACTTTTATGGTAGTTGGTTGTTGAAGAAGAGACTGAGCTCTATGATACCATTTGTTGGTCATTATAGCCAATAAGGTTGCGTGCTAGAGGGTGGGTGAATAGCGTTTTGATTTTTTTTTCGGAGTTTTCATAAAAAGATATTCGAATTGATTTGACTATTGGAAACAAACTTGAACAATTACAACAATTAACAAAAGGATTAAAGCTATGTGCTAATAAGATTCAATATAGAATTGAGATATTCACAATACAAATTTTATTATAATCAAAAGTTAAAGTTTCTTGAACAATTTGCAAAACTAGAGAATTTCAAAACTAAACCAATATGAAAATATAACAAGCTATCAAATAAAGAACACAATGCATATGCTAACCTTGATTAAGCCCAACCAGTTTACTTGAGAGAACCAACTTACAATCTCTATAATCACCCTAGCAAATCAATGTGACTCAATGTACAAAGTGATTCTAAGAAAAAGTGTTTAAGAACTTGAAGAATTTATGAGAATTTATAAAAAAAGTGTTTAATCTTGAGGCCGTTGGGACTTTCCTAACCTAGTCGGTCGTCAAGTTGCACCTGCTGATGACACGCTGATCCTAACGTGTGGTGTCTATACTATTTCAGTTAACTAGGTCTATCCCTCCTAAGTATGGTTGCACATACTGATCACACGTGATTCTTACGTGTGGAGTCTTACTGTCTCTAAGGTAATTGAAAGCCTATACTTAACTTGTCTTTCCAGGATGTCCCGAGGCAATGAAGGTCAAGGTTCATGTAGGTCTACCCATCTATGAATCTTATAACACTCATAACACACACACACTCTCTTTCTTATTAGTTATACAAATTGGAAGCCCTATCAGCGTGTACCGTACCAAGGGCTTAAGAGAATGGTTCTACGAAGCTACAACCTATTTCCTTCAAGCAGACACTTGTATCCTTAATTATAGCTAGATACCTCTTTGGTTCAGCATATTTTACTCAATACTAGTAATGTCACCTCCTAAGTACTTACTACTAGGGTCAACTCGCTTTCGGTATCTTTCACTAGCTATAACTAATTACTTCCTAGACATGTAGATATTAATAGCAAGATATAAGCATCATGATAGTAATATCAATACTAGGACCTGTCACAAGCTAACTATCTAATCTAGGGTTGTGCTACTACAAAATTAACCTCAATTCCTAATAAAACTAAATAGCAAACAAAAAGTAAATAAAATAAAATCGACATTAAATTAAATAAATATCCAACAAAAGTAAATAGAGGTCCATCTTTTAACTATAACCTAAAAAGATTTAGTTACACATGGTATCTTAAAACAAATTACTAAAGATAAAAACATACCCTATAAAATCAAAGAGAAGATAGAAACTATCCGGAAGCTCCAGAAATGCCTTCCTCTTGAACTTCTCCAGTTCTGATTGAGAAATTCTGAATGAGGAAGACTAGTATTTATAGTGAGATTTTTTAACTAGGTTTGGGCTAAAAATTGCAGGCTTTACCCACAAAAAAGTAGGAAAATACGCTGGCAACCCAAGTTTTTGGATGCTCGGGGCACATACATCATGCTTTAGGCGCATGAGTGTGCACCCAAAGCCATGCTATAGGTGCATGCCAAGTTTTTCCATGCTCTAGGCGCATGGTGCAGCCTTCAAGGCCCTGTTTCTCTGATTTATGTCGTTTTAGGTCTTCGTCTTCCATTAACATGCCTAGGAACTTGGGACCAAAATTCCTCCGATTGTAATGTCTCTTGAGGCCTATTGAATCTTCATTCTTGTTCTTTCCAAAGTCTTCACAAGTCTTCAGATGTTATTGATTTGCCGATTTGCATTGTTTCTTCGTTAATTACTTCAAACCCCCCCCCCTAAAATTGCTATGTTTTAGGAAAACTAGAATTACAGACTCAAATATAGAAAACACTACAAAAGTCCCGAAATCATAGACAATCGTTCTAATACTCCTCATTTTTGCTGCTAAAACCTAATGAAAATGATTGAAAAACATGTTAAGAATAACGTAAGATGACCTGTCATCACAATCCCAAACTCAAAATATTGCTTGTCCTCAAGTAACGAAAGAAAAACATAAATTATTATTTGCATTTTTTTCAAGAAAAACATACCTTTTTGGGAGTTGTGCTTAAGACATCTTTCATCGCGTTTATAGAAGAGCAGCAACTAACTTACCACATTACATTCAAGCGGGTTTAGCTTGGCAAAATTAATCTATATTCTCAGCCATACTATTTTCTATGATACATATATGTATCCCATAAATCTAGTAGGGCTGGTCACGACATTTTCCCACTCTAGTCGTTACATGAATGTACCTTACTATAAATTTGAAACAACTCTAAACAGGCAGTCAGGTTAAGAATATTTACACACTTAGAGGACTTTGAGGGTTATAACTTGGCCTAGGTTAAGGGTGGATATATTTTGGGAAAGTAGGCTAACAAAAGAACTTGGAGTTAGTTCATTAACCTAACTTTGATGACTTGCCATCCTTCCTTCCTTGCTTTAAACAAGATGGGTAAAATAGTAGAACTATTTGTCTTTTTATCTTTGACAGAAACATACATTTTTTTGAAGAGACAAAAAAAATTTGGCTCTTGATTTGTTCTTTTTTTCTATTTTGTGTGTAGATCCATGGTCATATACATTTTTGTCTTTTTTATTTTTTTTATGACAAAATATGTTCTACTGTTACCCCATCCCAAACTTTAGATGTTGCTAGTTTCAAAGAGCAACCCCAAACTTAGTTTCAAAGCATACGCAGTCATAATAATACCTATCTAACTCCAAGTAAAATCAAACATGGTGCATTTATTGTTCATGACTAAGACGTGATGTGTCACTAAGTAACATGAAAGAAAGTTTCGTCTGGAGGCTCAAATTAGTTTCACAAAGGATAATAAGAATATAAAATGGTGGCTTGAAAGGATCAAGGTACCATACAAAAATTGCCTCGTGTGTATAATAATCTAACTGATCTGCCGTAACGAACTGTCGCAAATTCGAGCAAAAGTTGCATTCATATGGAACACTCATAATTTGAAGTATTTAAGTATTTAACAACCTAGAATGGATATGCAAATGTTTAGCTCTGAATCTCACCGGTTATGCTATTCGGAAAAGAGATGGTGATCCTAGAAGTACCCTTCAGTAGCAAACCCCAGAAAGTATTTTTCTTTTGAATGTAAGAGTAAACTAGCCTTCGCCATAAATGCTTTGAAATGATTACCTGATACTAAAAGAAATTTAATCATAAAAAGAAAAGGTTGTATATGTATATGTAAAAGAAATAAAATTTTATTAAATAATACAGAGGATTAGCATCATAGAATGAAAACAAATTGAATAGTCAGATCATCTCAGTTAAGCAAAATAAAAATACAAAAAATAAAGACAATGGATTGCCTCCCATTCAGCACTTGTTTAACGTCTCAATATCGAAGATCAATTGGTTTCCTCCTAACGGATATGTCTAACGTCCGCCTTTGGACCTCTTTGGGGAAGGTTCTTCTTCTCCTACATGATACTCCCCTATCTTGATTTCACTAGGATCAACATATGCATACCACATGACATCATCCCAAATCACAATTTATTTGCTCTCGAGGATTTTTATTTAATTGTGAATGGTCCGTCCCAACCTTTTCTTGCCTGTAAATTCCCAAAGTACCCATAGAATTCCTTTTGATGCCTTAGTAAGACACGATCTTTGAATTTAAAGTCTTCATAAGGAATCTTCTTTCAGGAGCCCCAATAGCTTTTTCCCTTACATATCTGCTCTTCTGGTGTTAAAAGCACCATTCTTCTTTTGATTTGCATGTGGTTGTTCTATGTCTTCCTGGGAAATATAAGGATCGACTTCATCCAATATATGGCATTCAGTACCGGGATCTTGCCGAATGTTGTCCAGTGAAATATGATGTTTCAAGTATTTACCTTTAGACATAAGCACGTTCTCCTTGCATCCTAAGTTGATTCGATCTTTTGAAGTTGCTAGAAAAGGTTTGCCCAAAGTTACTGCCAAGAATTTGAAATATTCTACTGCAACTTGCACATTAAACATCACTCATTTTGGTTCTTCGATTGTTTCATCAGCTAGATCCATAATCTTTTTAGCTGGTACCATCTTGAGTCCTTTGATTTTTTTTGAATGTTTTGATCGACATCATGTTGAGGCTAGCCCCTAGAACACATAAAGCGTCCCCTATAAACACACCATTAATTGAGATTGGAACATTTAAGCTTACATGATCCTTGATCTTGATGTGAGTACCTCCTTTAGTGTTGGCCTGATAATCTCTGGTCAAGGATATCCATTCTGATGTTGTTGGTTGCTTTTTAAGTTTCACAAGGTCTTGCAGCATCTGCATGCAACAAAGGTTCTGCTCCAACATTTCTTTTGTCGGCATTTCCACCTTTAATCTCATCAGCTTTTGCAAGATATGCTCGAAATTTCCTCCTTGACCTTGATCAATTCGTGTTGTGGAGTTCACTTTTCCTATGAGAGCATCAAAACCCTCCTCTTCAAAGACTTCAATACCTTTGACTTTGAAATCTTCATTACCTTTGGTTGCAAAAGCTTTAGTACCTTCGTCTTCACTTGGGTCTTCCTCAACTTCGTCCCTATTCATTGCCAAAGTTTTCCCAATTCCATATCGAGTGTTATTTGATGTGCCTGTTTGATTTACTGTCCTTTCTTATTCTTGCGGGTAATCTGGTTCTTCATACTCATAGTAACAATTGAGGTAATGAAGACTTTGTTCTTCTTCTTCTTCGGGGTCTTCTTCCTTAGGACCATAATGATATTCTGGTGTCCTGGGCTCAGGACTCCAAGGTTATTTCCCTACGTGAGACGAACTGTTCCTCATTGACATCTTTAACAACAAATGTTATCTTGGTATAATAAAATAACAAGTTCGTATTCTAGCCACATAGTATGATAATTGTTTTATTAACTGGATTTTAGTTTCTTGATTATTAATCTGGAAGATTAATTTCCTATGTCCTAGACTCGATTTAATTAACTACTATAGTTAATACCTAATATTACTAATAATTATTTCTAATACTAATTATGAATTTAATACTATTATTAGTAAATGCTAATCCTAATCCTAAATGCAAAGTTAATTGAACTGACTCCTAGTTTTAAAACTAGACTCGATCAAATGTAGATATTATAGCAACTGTTATTTATAGTACGACTCTCTAAATGCAATACAAAAAACCGAGACTGCAACTCTAAAAAAATAAAAATAAAACTAAGTGGGTTAGTTCCTAATAGGAATATAAAAAAAAATGGTAAGTACTGAATAAAAATAATAACTAAATACAAACAAAAAAATAAACTATGTTAGTAACTACTAAAATAAATAAACTATATGATAAACTAGACTCTAAAAAAATAAATGACTCAGTTAGGACTAAATATTATTGGTATTTTTGAAAACAGAAAAATAAAATGCGGAAAAATAAATAACTGAAATTTAAATTACATAAAAATAAAGATAGAAAATAAGTAATTTAAATTGCTTAGTCGAAAATATCAACAATTCCCGACAACAACGCGATAAACTTGATGTGCGGATTAGGCAAGTGTACCAAATCGTTTATCAAGTAATAAAGTGATAAAGTAGAGTATTGTATCCACATGGATTGTTGTTTCGTGAATCAATTCGCGTTACTTATATTTGTTTTGACAAATAAATAAAAGAGGTAAGGGTTAGAGATTTGCAATTTGTATTTGTTTACAACAAAGCAAGTTACATGTTTTGGTTGCATAAAAGTAAACAGGAGTTAGGATTCATCAAATCCCCCTATTTATTATGTTGGATATTAAATAACAGTCATGTCGCGTTTATTTATTCTCGGTAGAATATACAAGTGATGAGGCCGTTTGGACGATTCTAACCTAGTCGGTCATCAAGCTGCACCTGCTGATCATACGGTGATCCTTACGTATGGGGTCTTACCATCTCTAAGGTAATTGAAAACATAGACTTAAATTGGCTTTCCAAGATTTCCCAAGGCGGTTACTATAGGTCTACCCATCTATGAATCATAGGACACTCAGAGCACACACACACACTCTCTCTCTCTCTCTCTCTCTCTCTCTCTCTCAAAGTAGTTCTTCAAACGGGTTCTAAATGAGAAGGGCTAGTATTTATAATGAGAGTTTATAACTGGGTTTAGGCTAAAAAATTCGGAATTAACCCCTCAAAAAAGCTAAAATACATTGGCGCCCCAAGTTTTTGGATGCTTGGGGCGCATACACCATGCTCTAGGCGCATGGCAAGTTTTTTCCATGATCTAGGTGCATGGTGCAACCTTCCGAGCCTAGTTTCTCTGATTTTCCGTCGTTTTAGGTCTTCGTCTTCAAATAACTTGCCCAAGAACTTGGAACATAATTCCTCCCATTGTAAAGTCTCTTGAGGCCTCTCGAATCATCATTCTTGTTCTTCCCAAAGTCTTCACAAGTCTTCAGATGTTCTTGATTTACCGATTTGCATAATTTCATCATAAATTACTTCAAAAATCCCCTAAAATTGCTATGTTTTGGGAAAACTAGAATTACAGACTCAAATATAGAAAAAATTAAGAAAGTCCTAAGATCATAGGCAATCGTTCTAATATTACTCCTTTTTGCTGCTAAAACCTACTGAAAATGACTGAAAAACATGCTAAGAATAACGTAAGATGATATGTCATCATTCCCTCAACCAGAACCACTTAGGATGATTGACCCAAATCAACCAGCACCTATTCAAGTATCTGACACTTCATAATCTGAATATGATGATGATTCAGAAGATACTCCTGACCTAAAACAAACTGAAGATCATCAAGAGAACATTCGTAGGAACTATAATCAAACCCAACATGAATTCCACGATTTACAGCAAGCCTATGTCAACATAACCCAATCCTTCTTTCCTATGTGTCTGATTCAATTATTAGATAATGAGTTCAAATTTGGAAGAGGCATACGTCAAGGTGACCCATTCTCAACGCTTCTTTTCCTAATAGCTACCAAAGGTATTAATGTCATGATAAAATCAACAATTTCGGTTGGTCTATTCACTAGGTACTCTTTCGTCTAATCAGATAACATCTCAGTCTCACACTTACAATTCGCGAATGACATTATTTTTATGGGAGTCAAAAGTTGGGCTAATGTTTGTTCCTTGAAAGCAGTTTTTTCTTTTACTTTTCGAGGCAATTTATGACCTCGAGGTTAATTTTGATAATAATATGTTTGTCGGTATTAATGTTGCTCCTTCTTGGTTGGATGAGGTGGCTTTAATTTTTATTTGTAAATATGAGGAGATACATTTCCTTTGTCGAGTTGGAAGAGTTAAACTTATCTTTGGGTGGCCGATTGATTATTTTGAAGTCTGTATTCTCCTCTCTTTCGGTCTAGTTTCATTCCTTCTTCAAGGCTCCCACAAGTATCATTTCTTCTATCAAATCTATTTTTAATTGTTTTTTTATAGGGGGCAGGAGCGAGGAAGTTAGAAAAATATTTTGAATTAAATGGGATAATGTTTTCCCTAATAAAGTAAAAGGAGTTTTGGGATTAGGAGGTTAAGTGAATTCAATATGACATTGTTAGGTAAATGGAGGTGGAGGTTGAAGGAAGAACTTGGTAGTTTGTTGTTTAGAGTGTTGTCAACAAGGTTTGGGGAGGGTAGCCTTTTTGTTCACGTTGACAGTGGGATGGGTTTAGTGTGGTGGCGTAATTTAGTAAATAATGGTCGTGGTGATAGTACATCTATAGGTAGTTGGATTGATGATAATTGTGCGTGTGAGGTGGGTGATGGTAATTCTTTTTTATTTTGGTGGGATCCGTGGATGGCATGGCTTTGAAAGATAGGTTCATTCGCCTTTTTGAGCTTTCTGATAACAAGATGGCTACAGTGGCTGAAATGGAGTTTTTAGGGTGGGATGGGAGTGGAGAGGCTTGGAAGTGACGCATGCCTTACAAGCTTGGGAGATGGAGCAATTGAGGGAGCGTAGTGCTTGTTTGTACTTTATTATTTTGCAGGATAACGTTACCGGCAGGTGGTAGTGGAATCTTCACACTTCAAAATCTTACACCATCAACAATGCTTATAATTTTCTTAACAAACTTCTACTCGACATATCAATGAAGATGACTTCAATGTTTTTTGGCATAAAGATGTCCCTCTCAAAGTCAATCTTTTTATGTGCATGTTCTTCTCAACCTCTTATCAACAAATGGCATTTTGGTAAAGAGAGGGGTAAGATACATTCTCAACCTCTCAAAGACTTTCACTTTTTTTAGTAAAATACTAGATTTATTCTCCATTTTTTTTGTTTGTAAAATATACTATTTTACTAAAAAAAAATGAGGATCTACATTTGGAACTTTTTTTAAGTGCATTTTAAAACCCTTCTTAATGTACCACAAAATACCACAAGAAAATTGCAAGATACATAAAAAGGAATTTATAATATTTTTTAAATGAAAAGGGTGCGATCATCATTTTACTAAATCAATATAAAAATGATGATAAAGTGAATTATGAATAGATGTTTTTGTGAGAGAGCGGTGTATTATAAGTAAAATTGACAGTGGAGCTCAGGGAATTACATTACTACAAGTCATGTTACTGGTTTCACCAAAGAATAGAAATCAAACCAAAACAAATTTTCACAAACTTATAACTAAACTCAGAAATGTAATACTAGTATAGAAAATAAGCAAATTTAATTGATATCTCTATTTTGAACCCATAATGTAATATGACAATCTATGTACTTTGAAAATCTATAAATATGTTGGTAGATTCATTTAGAAAAATCTAGCTATTCCGATTTAATTTAAGACTTTCTAAGAGTGCGCAATATATATAAAGGAATCTTCTGAAAATAGTACAATTCTTGAATTCATAAAATGAATTTTATTACATGCACACTTTTTGTCTACTATATCAGGAAAATTGTAAATAATTCCAAAAGAAGGCTAGTCAATTCACTCAAATTTGGTACAAAAGATATAATTTATCTTATTATTTTCCTCAATTTATTATTAGCAAGCAAAATCATCCAAAACAACCATTAAAGAAATAGGAATATAATGCTGCAGAAGTGCATAATATATTTTATTGCAAAATCGCTTGCCACATAAAATCAATATCTAAAAATTAATTCCTGACATATTAAGGAATATAACAATAAAAAAGACATAATGACAAGAAATCCCCTTGTATTTATTTATTTATATTACAAAAGAGCATCCCTACATAAAAAATTCTCTTACAAGATTGAATTAAGATAAATTTCCCTAGAATGGAGCACGCTTAATGAAGCATGACAAAGCTATTGATTATCTAGCCTCTTAGGACTTGTAGTAGAAGGAAAAAGGCTTGAATAAAGTGGAGACGGGGGATCGGGAACTAAATGTGAAAATAAAGGGTATTCCGGCGATGGAGGTGAAGAAAAAAGGCTTGGTGATAGTGGAGGCTTATAAGGTGACTGAGGGGATATGAAATTCATGATATTTTTTGGTGAAGACAATATAAATTCAGAAGTTGGTGATAGAGGCTCATTTGTTTGTGAGGAAGAAAAACCAATCACATGTTGGTTACTGTCATTCGTAGGAAAAGTTGGATTGGTATCATTCAGAGACACTGAAGGATTAGACACATTTGTTTGTATTGAAGGGAAACCATTCACAACATGGTTATTACCATTCGGAGGATAGTAATATTCCTGAGATTGAATTATTGGTTGATATTGAACATTTATATTGTTGAATACTTGTGGATGAGAAGGGTAAAG
Organism: Medicago arabica; assembly: GCA_946800305.1. Classification (NCBI taxonomy): domain Eukaryota; kingdom Viridiplantae; phylum Streptophyta; class Magnoliopsida; order Fabales; family Fabaceae; genus Medicago; species Medicago arabica. The sequence goes on along the minus strand of OX326964.1, from coordinate 33,911,517 downwards.
TTGAAACTGGTTACCTGTTGAATCACCACAGTTCATTGTTGGGTCTTGAAAGTTTCTCATGAAAGCAGACACTGGAGACTCAACGAGATTATTTTGTGAATTAAATACAATAGGAGGACAATTAACAGATTGCACATGATTTCTTTGAATTGTATTGTATGGAGCTTGTGAAGGTGGTACTGGTGTCGAAACCATGTCCGGAATTGGTGGCCTTACAATGGTCAATGGTGGAGGCCGAATCTTTTGCAACCTAGTAACCTTTTTCTGAGATTTTGGTGTGTAAGGGAAACCATTCACACGTTGGTTATTGTTGTTAACATTAAATGTTTGATTGGTATCATTAAGAGCCATTGAACGATTAGCTACATTTGTTTGTGTTGAAGGGAAACCATTCAGAAGTTGGTTATTAGTATTTGTTTGTGAGGAATGGGAACCATTCACAAATTGGTTACTACCATTAATAGGATAATAATGTTCTTGAGATTTAGTTATTGGATGATATTGAACATTTATATTATTGAAGACTTGTGATTGATGAGGGTAAGGTTGAAACTGATTACCTTCTGAATTACCAATGTTTTGCGGCAGTAAGTCTTGAGAGTTTCTTATCGAATCAGATATTGGAAACTCAACAAGATTACTCTGTGAATTTTCAGCAAGAGGATTACCAGTAATTGGCTGCACATGATGTGCTGGAAGTGCATTGTCTAGTGCCTGTGAAGGAGGTACTGGAGCAGAAACCTGAACTGGAACTGGTGGTCGTGATGCATCGGATTTATTTCCCGTAATGTGCTGAATAAAACTCTTGAATTCATCTTCGCGAACCTCAAACTGATCTGAATGAGGATAAAGATGTCTACCGTTAGGTATAAGATCGTTGCCATCATCAATTGTTTGTTGAAAAGAAATCTTTCTTTTCTTCTTCCCTATTTGGTTTACACCCAAACTTCGATCATGCTTTTGTGAGTTTTCCATTTCTTGCAACCTAATAAGTTACACAATGAAAATCCCCCTATACAAATTAATAGTTACACCCAAAAAGTGCAAAAACCCTCCAATTTGAAGGATATAACAAAAAACTGAGAAAAGTGAGATGAGTGAAGAAGTCAAACACCTTATGGCATTTTATAGGATTTTTTGTCGAGTCAGCAATGGCAAAAGGAGATGAATTTAAAGGGTATTTTAGGTAAAACAAATTTGATTTAACTAAGGTGTTCACGTGTATAGCGTGAACACTTATTATAAATGAAAAATATGTTGACAAACAATATTATTAATCTTTTGACAATATGGTTGAAAATTAGTTTGTCTATTTAAAATATTAGGTTAAAATAAAATATGAGGTTGATAATATGGTTGACAAATATTTATGTTTTAGTTTGCCCCTAGGTTTTTGCTCCTGGTATGGTGCCCTGGTTTTGGTGTTCTGCTTGATTGTTTTTGTTTCATTTTATATTTATATTGACTAAATCATGATTAATATATAAGTAAATTATTTCATTCTTTAAAAATGTATTATAGCATGAACATATTACTTTTATTACTATTTATTTGACCAAGGTAAAAGCATAGGTTGAATTCGCTTTAACGAAAAAAAATGTATAATATAAATGAGAAATATTCCTTCTATTTTTTTAAATATTATTCAGACAAATGAATCTTTTTTTTGTTTTTGTTTGAAGAAACAGATAAATGAATCTAGAAGTACACAATAAAAATAAAATATACAATCTTTAATATAGTGATATTAACAAAATATACCTTTTTATTGACTACTTTTCATTTTCCTGAATTTTTTGATTCATGAATTGAGAAATATAAATTAAAAATTAACGTCTCAAAAATCAATTAAAAAATAAATATACAACATTTAGTATATCAGTATTTTAACCAGCAACATTTTCCCACAAAAAAAAAAAACTACAGTTTTAATGAAATTTTTTAATTTTTTTCATATCTTTAAAATTTTTCTAGAACCTATCTATCATTTAATAAGAAAAACATGAAATATAATTTTATTTTATATCCTAAATTAGATAGGAAATATATATCACTGTAATATAAAACAATAATTTAATTTGCAGATGGTGTAAAATCTTTTTACACATGAAGTCCTACTTTTAGTTTAGTTCTTAAAATAAATCTAAAAAATATATATTTTGTATAATTTAATTGGATGCACGTGTAAAAATTATTACACTGTCAAAGTACACAGAAATTATTGTCGAAAAGATATTATCCTAATTCAAGCGGTGGACTTATACACTCTTCATTTTTTGTCCAATTTTTTTTAATATATTGATCTTACTACAATATTGGATAAAATGCAAGAAAATAAATGTATTATTTTATATTAAGATAATTATCCTGAAGTTTTTTCGTAAGGAATTTGTAAAATCCCGACTGCTTTTAGGATTGTCGACTGACCCCACCGACCAACACGAGAAACTTCTAAGAAGATCACCCATCTAAAAATTGTTCCAAGTCAAGCACGCTTAACTGTCGAATTCTCATGGATTGGTGATGATAGAGAAATATGACATTTTTGGTTATGTTTTCAGTACTTTTATATGCATTCGAAGACAACTAAGTTGAGAATTAGAGGAGTAGTTAATGGTTTGAGGGAAATATTGTATTGTTTTCACTTGAGTCGTTGTAATTCACTTTTATCCTAGATCATGCAACTCCATAGGTGCTTTGAGCGTTTTGTAGTGAGAAATCATGCAAATCGACAAATCAAGACATATCATGAATGATCAAGGATTTGAAGATTGAAGTAAATGGTTTTTAGAAGGTTTTTGAAGACAATACATGGTTAAGAAAATTCATTTTAAGTTTGTAGGAGGTTCCACACAAAAAAACGATCGAAAACGGGAGAAAAACACAAGATTTTGCACATCAAAGGCTGCCCCAGGCGCCATTAGCGCCAGAGGCAGTGTTGCTACTGCTTTGGGCACCATCAGGGCCCCTTCATGCTCTAGTAGCACCCGTTTGTGGGTATTTTTACCTGCGTATTGTTTTCCAAGCTAGATCGGTGCAAAATGCCCAGTTTTCTTCTCCTAAACCCTACCCACTCATTTGCTATAAATAGAGACCCTTGTACTCATTATTATTCATTCATAACACTGACGTGTCAAAGCAAGCGTCAAGCATCAAAACTTCAAGGCTGAATTTCTTCCTTCTCTTGTTCTCTCTAGGGTATCTTTTTCTACTATTTTGTTGTATATTGCCATGAGCAACTAAACCTCTTGATTAGTTTTCCATGATGAACCCCTTCTTATTTGTTGAATATTATTAATAAAGTTTTCATCTTGTTTATGTTTTTATTATGCCCGATTTAAATTAGATTATGCTTGTTTTCATCCATTTGATTTTCCATTTTATGTTTTTATTGTGCCCGATCTAATTACTCCTTCTTATAGAGGTTAAGAGTTCTGATTTGAATTCCGACCATTTAAATACTCTCTTCTTTGGACAACTATCGTGCATAACCTAGGTTAGTGCGACACATAGTAGTTGTGAGAAGCTTCGTGAGAGTTTTATCCGCTTGTTTCATTAAATCATAAGTAGCATACATAACTATTTATTTCTGAAAGTTTAATTCCAACAAAGACGAAGAAGGATACAAAGGATTCTCAAATCGTCGTTAATTGTCTGAATCACAAACCTAATCTTACATTTGACCTGGTAATTCAACCCTGCAACTCTATTCAATTTTACTTAACTTTCACTCTTTAAAATAATTTTTATTAATTACTAAGTTGCACGAAAATCCATATGGAGAACGATAAACTTACTACTTTATTACGTGTTACGATTTGGTGCACTTGTCAATTTCGTCCATCAATTGGGCTACTAAAAAGAAGATTCATCTTGTTGATATTGGTAGTACCAAATAGTTCTTATAAATGTTTCTTCAACCATACAGTCCCATACTTGCATGGCCTCATGATCAATCTCATTCTAATATGGATTTGATTTTCCTAGAAGTTGCTAAGAGCTACACATTGTCATGCCTTGTGCACTGACAACTACTCTCCGCCCTTGTCAGCCTTGGGTGTTACATGCCTACCTGTTTCTGCTTGGTTCATCCCTAAACCACATCATAGTAGAGGTCTTTTTTGATACCACTTGTTAAATCCCACACTTCATTCAGGATTGTCGATTAAGCCCTCATACCAACACAAGTCTTTTCAGTGTGTTTTGTCCTCACTCGCACACTTTCTGGGAATCTTCCTAGAAGGTCACCAATCCCAAAAATGCTCTAAGTTAAGCACCCTTCAATGTGGAATTCTTATGGATTGGGCTACTGAAAAGAAGATGCATTTTGTTGGTATATGTAGTACCAAATAATTGTTATAAGTCTTCCTTCAACCATTCAATCCCATATCTGCATAGCCTCCGGATCCCTCTCATTCTGATGTGGACTCGATTTCCCTAGAAGCTTCCAGGAGCCGCATATTGTCATGCCTTGTGCACTGGCGACCACTCTGCTTCCTTGTCATCCTCGAGTGTTACAGAACTTTATCACATTTTAATTGAAAATTATACTATAAAAGTATAAGGCTTAAATAGGTCTTTTGTCCCTGCAAATATAGGTCATTTGAATTTTCGTCCTTGAATAGAACAGGGGAAAAAAAGAGACCACATGTGCCTCAAAAAAGACAAAGCCACCGCTATTGTCACTTTCATTCATACTGTTACCAGTCATCTTATAAACCATAGTCATTAGTTCAGCTCAATCATGTGGTCATATATTGTTAGTTTAATCTAATTATATGTAGTTTCAAAAGCATAAACAAAACCTTGGATAGGAGAAAATGTCAGATGGTACATCATTCGTGATCGGTCGGGACAAAAAAATTCGCTATGTTTAGCATTCTTGTATTACAAATACATAAAGCGGTCTAGTGGTATGACAGTGTAAGAAGGTTTGAGGTCCAAAATTCAACTTTCCTTATCTAAATTTAACTTCTTTTGTTGTATTAATTTCTTTCCGGCATATAATACAACCAAAATATCCACATGTCCTCCATACTCTCTATTATAACAACAAACATTATAATTATCCTCTCAAAAAATAAAACAAATAATATAAAGTTTTTCTTTTTGCTCTTTTAAAAAAATACGTTTTTTTAATTAGGGAACTATCTTTATTATGAAAGTTGGACCTCCACTTTCGTAGGAACGATCCTGCTAAGAGATACACTAACACACTAAATAAAACTTTTCCTTTTTTTTTTTTGATAAGTGCAAATCTATCTTTGTGAAATCTGACATCTCAACTATTTTAACACCCTAGAGACCAACAATCATGTGTGGTACCACAAATATATCAAGATAAAAAAAGCAAGGCTTAATTGTAGTTTTGGTCCCCCTATTTTCATCATTTTGCAAAATTGGTCCACCTATTTTAAAATTCAACAATTTTGGTCCGTCTATCAAATATTTTGTCTAAAATATTGTGATATGTTATGTTTTAGGCTTAATTACACTTTTGGTCCTCGCGTTTTGACCAACACACGAAACTGGTCCTGCATCTTTTAAATTGAACAAAACCGTCCTTAAATTATCATTTTTTTTGCAGTTTTAGTCCTACCTCTTATTTTCAACTCCAGAAACGCTTAGAAATTGTAGTTTTAGGGAAGTTTTGGACATACCCCTATACCTCAACGATGAAATAAACAAGGAATAAAACATGTGGGTACAAAGAATCTACTTTATTCAACACACTAACCAAAAAAACTCTAATTTGAAACATATCTTAGAAATTAGGGCTCTTTTTGGTTAATGTGCTGAATAAAATGGATTTCTTGTACCCACGTGCTTTATTCCTTGTTTATTTCATGGTTGAGGTATAGGGGTATGTCCAAAACTTCCCAAAAACTGCAATTTCTCTGCGTTTCTGAAGTTGAAAATAGGAGGTAGGACTAAAACTGCAAAAAAAATGACAATTTAAGGACGGTTTTGTTCAATTTAAAAGAGGCAGGACCAGTTTCGTGAGTTGGTCAAAACGTGAGGACCAAAAGTGTAATTAAACTTATGTTTTAAATGAAGTTTTCAAAGGAATTATGTTACAATTTCATCGATGTTGATCTTTTTCCATCTTCAGATCATATTCCACGACATTTAAAATTTACCGCATCACATTTTTATTGTTCAAAAATATGATGGAGAGACCAAAACTGTCGAATTTTAAAATAGGGGGATGAATTCTGCAAAATGATGAAAATAGGAGGACCAAAACTGCAGTTAAGCCAAAAAGCAATGATTTGGAGGACTATGCCGAAACTCAATTCAACATTTTGATAAATTTATAACTCGGACGAGACGGTTTCTAAAAAACTTTAGGTAGCAGGAGCAATGTTATATCTCTAGAAAAATAACGTCAAGAATTCTTCAAGAATAAAGAGCAACCAATCACAATGCACTATTTGCCACAATTCAAGGAGGTGTGGGCTCAAAAATAGTAAGTGAACAAATAAATCATGCAATTAAAATTTTTTAACTGTGTCTTGAAAAATTCTTGATACTATTTTTCTATAGAAATAACATTTTCCTATGGTAATAAAAAAATGGGAAATGGTATTTTTCCCGAAAAATCCTGTCTCGATGCATTAAAAACTAGCCAGCTAGCACATGTAGCAATATAACTTCCCACCCATCTTTTTGAAGCAAATACTCCATTCGTTTCAAAATATAAGCAAAAGTTACTTTTTAGGTTCATTCATTTAATAATGTATGTGGTTCATAATATGGACCACATACATCATTAAATAAATGAATCTAAAAAACAAATTTTGCTTATATTTTAAAACGGAGAGAATACGTGATTTAATTAGCCAACTGGAAAATCGGGATGCTTTCTAGATAAAATTTGTGGTTGTATTTAGCATCACTCAAAAAAAAATCCATCACGTTGCGTCATAAACAAAATCCAAAACATAAAACCATGATCTGCATGTATTCATGTAAATTATTTCAATAAAGAATCATAGAAATGTCCAATCTTCGAGAGTCAAGTACATCATCAACATCCTTCAACTTTTTGAGATTCGCATCAATAAAGTAAACCAGATTTCTTAAGAATATGTTTACAGTCTTCCACACTTTTTTCTCGCACCAACATCCACAATGAAACTTACAAAGTAATTTATGTATGATGCATATATATAAACCTATGTACATGAATACAAAGTCTTCAAATTTTTGAAAATTTTGAAGATTCAATGTTCTGCATCTTGCAAGGATTATCATAATCATAATCCAAGTACATTATCAAGTAGCATATACTTCTTCTACATGCATACCAAAATGTTCTTTAACCTTTGACATGAGTATTTTCTCACTTTCATGGCATATCAGGTTAAATACATTTCCATATTCAATCAAATGTAAAACAACACCACATTAAAAGTTCCTCCTCCCAAACAAAAAGTTTCCTCCTCCAATGCCAACCCTGACCCTCAACCCCAGCCTAAACTCATCATCTCATCAACTAAAATATTTTTACAAACATGAATATCAAAATGCCAACACACACACACACCACCACCACCAAAAAAAAAAAAAATGTATTGAATTAAATAAACAATATATGTGGGTGCCTTGAAGAATGAGAGACATGTTTTTGCTCTTTCAACTGGATAACCTTTTTCGAAGGAAGCCAAAGAGACAAGCGGGGAGAGTTGCCACCAATAGAAAGATCCAAATAGACGAACAAAATCTGACCAAAATTACAATTTAAGACCATGGAAGCTTCTAACATCCAAGACCCCATACACTAACACCAACCAACAGACCCTTGTGAAATCTAGATATATTTTCCAAGAGAATCATATTTGCCTGCATAACCTGAATATTTCTCCAACTTTACATCCCCTCATGTTAATTCTACAAGGAACGATAATATTCTACGTAGATTGAAAATATGACATGGTAGAGTTTATTAATGAGGAAATTCATGTAATAACTATTTCATCTAAATATATAAGAGGAAATTCATGTAATAACTATTTCATCTAAATATATAAGAGGAAATCCATTTTAATTTTTTGAACATATTATAAATTTTAGTAGGAATGAGATGCTCATATGTATCAACTTTTCTATTATTATAATTATTAATTAATGTTAATGAAATTTTGTACTCCCTCCAGTCCTTAATATAAAAAGAAAAACATCAAAACCAATACACTTATTAGTTAGTGTAACTTTTTGAATATTTTTACAAAAGTAAAGATATATATCTAGAAGAGTTTTATCACCATTTCCTCCCGAAATGCAGATTGCCCAATCAAATTTTGATCTGGCCGGAAATCTGGAGATCTTTTGTATTTTTGTTTAATGAAGCGATGGTGAAAAAATATTGAAATCCAAGGGACAATAATTTGCCAGATCACTCATGAAGCCGGTCGTGAAAATTTTGTCGCTATATGTATCATTACCCTTTTTACAAATATACCCTCATAAAATTATGCAGTATTAAATACAATCACTAATATTAAATAAGATTAAATAAGGGGTACAAAAGTCATTTAAACAATAACTACATCTTAAAAGATGTGATATTTTCTTATAAATATGACCAACAATTTTTTTGATTTTTTTCATATAGATAGGACTGGAGGGATTTATTTTTTTATTGACTTAGTTTTTTACTCAAAATAATCTATAAGAGGGGGGGATAAGAAGATGATGAGAAAGTTATTGTTAATTTATCACACAGTGCTATTCATAGGAACGGATTTTTTTTTCTTTCTTTCTAATAAGGTCAATATTAGGGAATAGTATCTTCTTGGCCTTTTTTTTTCTCTCCATTTTTTAGGCCTTAGTAATTAGTTGTTAAGTTAATATTTACTTCTTAGTCTGATTTGAACCTAAAATCTTCAACTCCTTATCCCTTAATTTAAGCTAGTTGTGTTATCCAAACCCCATCTATTAGGCCTTGTTTATCTAGTTTATAGGCCATGTTTCTATTTTCGTCTCTTTTATGCTTCTGCCTGGTAATGGACGTGAGTATTCCTTGTTCTCCCTTTTATTGAATATCGTATTTTTCTGTTAAAAAATAACCTATAAGATACCTCAAAATTAGTGATTGAAACTACATATGTTCACAAAATATTCCATCCAATAATGTCTTTGTAATTTTTGAAATAGAATGCAGTCTATTTGATGTTAAAGAGAGTTTAATTGTGATTCTAAGTGGTGAAGTATTCTTTATAGTATATGATTCAATGATCATGTACATAAATTTGTGACAGAAATGGACTATGATGAAAGTTAATTAACAAGGTAAACCTTTTAATAGATGAATCAATAATTTCACACAAAAATAAAGAAAAATGGTCAATTTACTTTCCTCAATAAATCATTGGTAGGTACAAACTATTAATTTCTTGTTTTTCATGCAACTTAGGGCTTAGGACAAATCATTGGTACAAACTACGAGACCAGAGAAAAACAATAAATTTAAAGATATCTTCTGATCCACTCTTTCCATTTTAATAGATTTTTGTAATCTAATATTTTTTTACTATAATATTTTAACAAAGAATTTTTAATGAAAACTTTAAATTAAAAATTTGTTTGAATAATTAATCTTAAAATATCATTCTAAATATTTTATCATTTTGTTATAATTGTTTTGAACAAAAAAAATTTCAAAATCTCTGAAATAAAAATATATTTTAAATGGGTTTTGCCCTCTTTTTGTAACCAAAAAAATAAATTAAATAGTCTTTCATAAAACTCATTTTTGAAAGATGCTATTTTAAAAATATTTGTGATTTTTATTATGTAAAATCTCTAACGATGAATATTTAAGTTAGTAAATATTAAAATTTCTTTTTTAACTTGTAACAAATGAGTTAGAAGTAACTACTACTATTTTAAAAAAAAAATAGAAATACAAAGAAAAATTCATTTATTCTAAAATCTCTAACCAACTGGCCCGGAGTCCATTGAAATTAATTACATTTAAAGATTTAGTTTAGTGGTAAGAGCTTAGTCTTTTAAACTTAAGATGTTGAATTCTAAATCTTTCGACATCGGTTGTAAACTGACCATTAGTTCTAATTATTTATTAGCACATATAATTTTAAGACTGGTTGCGACAAACTATCTTATATAGTTGTTAAATTAGTTTTAGGCTTATTTTTGCAAACTCTTCAAGATAATTTACTAAATTAAGTTATATATTTTATATAAAAGGAAGTCGAATTTTATCTTTTGTTACATAAACACTCTATGATATTTACCTATCTCTTTTTTTTAATGAAAAATGTTAGTAATTAATTGTTACTCCAACACTCTTAATAATAACACGTAAAATGCACTATTATTTTGACTCGACTTACACATTTTTTAATTTTGATTTTATAAATTTTTGCCATGTTACACTGGTATTGTGTGTCTATTTCAGGTATTTATCTGTTAAAGGTCTCCGCGCGTCAAAATGATGAAATTCGGCTAAAAAAGGAAAATAAAAGGTTTAAAAGTCTGAAGTTAGTGGGAAGTAAAAGCCAGACCAATTCTTTCCCCCACGTTTCAGAAGCAGTTTGCCCACTTCCTCCATTTTCTCCACTACTTGGAGCATGATCAGAAGCACTTCAGAAGAGATTTTTGCCTATAAATAGACCTGAAGAACTCAGTTGTAAACACCAAGCTTTTTTGAGAGAGAAATTTAGTGATTTAGAAACTGATTTTTTTTTTCACGTTATTGTAATCAAAGTTTTTAGTTTTCTTTTTTCATTCATAGCTTGTCCATTATCGCATTTCAGAACCTGTGTTTTATTTTCTTTCGGCCAATCCAATGTCTTATTATTTCCATTGCAGTAATCAATTCCAATTGTTACTATTTTTTGTTGCTACACGTTATTACTCAATTCCATATTATTTCCTTTTTCCTGCACTTACCAATTCAATTTTCCTTTATTTTCAAAGTTGCTGCTACGTACCTATTTATCTTTTATTAAAATTGAATTGTTGGTGTTTGGCTGCTGTCTGTTATCAATATATGTTCACTGTTTCGTGGCTGTCCCTGTGCAATTATATCACTGTTACTTTTGCCTATTTCTTCTAAATTGCTTGCTGGAGTGTTATGCCCATTGCCGTGACTTGGTTGTTTTAAGCATATTGGTAGAGTTTTCTTTGTAGCAGTGGAAATTGTACTCAATTAAAGATTCTAACTATAACAGGTTTCGTTTCTTTTCCTTTTACCTTTAATACGAGTTCATTAATGTTAAATTTAGATTATAATTTTACTATGTCTGAGTAGATTTTTATAGAGTCCGGAATATGATGAACGTCGTACTAATGGTACTCTATTAAGTTGTATGATTAGTAACTGTGACAGGAATTATTTTTAAGCCTGAAAATTCTGATTTTTAACTATGAACATTTACAGTGAAAACTGGAATAACGCGATACCGGTTTCACATCGAAAGAGTGAAACTTGTATCTTTCTGTAGAATTTTTGGGAATTGATTTTAAAATTCAGCAAAAGCGTTTTCTTTAATTAATTTAGAAATTTAAAATTTTCAAAAATGCTATTTTAAACTTGTGGCCGTACACGCGAAAGCTGGCGTCTGTGAGTTTAAAATACGGTACCGGTTATGCGAAAGCTAACAGGACCTTGAAATTAAATTTTCTACTAAAAATAACTTCTCAAACGTAAATTGATTATTTTTTTCAAAGAGAGTTTTGAAGTTAAAAGGCGTACGCGCGAAAGCGGTCGAATAGATTACAAAGTCAAAATTCAGTGTCGTACACGCGAAAGCTGACGACCCCTTTAATTTAATTCCTTTTACGCGCGAAAATATTTTCCTGTTACAATAATAAAATACAATTTAGCAAGCATCAACAGTCGACATGAATTATATTCTAGGCTCTTGTCATTTAAGGTAATTAAAAACAAGTACTTTTCCCAATTTTGCAACCAAACTAATTAGCATCGTCTTAGATAAAAAACGTGACGATAGATAACGGTACTTGACATTGGTCTATGTGGATTCGACAACTTTTATACTAAAACCGATATTTCCGTGCACTTGCGGACCTATCAAGTTTTTGGCGCCGCTGTCGGAGAGTTTGATAACACGTAAAATGCACTAATATTTTGACTCGACTTATACATTTTTTGATTTTGATTTTATAAATTTTTGCCGTGTTACGCTGGTATTGTGTGTCTATTTCAGGTATTTATCTGTTAAAGGTCTCCGCGCGTCAAAATGATGAAATTCGGCTAAAAAAGGAAAAAAAAAAGGGAAAATAAAAGGTTTAAAAGTCTGAAGTTAGTGGGAAGTAAAAGCCAGACCAATTCTTTCCCCCACGTTTCAGAAGCAGTTTGCCCACTTCCTCCATTTTCTCCACTACTTGGAGCATGATCAGAAGCACTTCAGAAGAGATTTTTGCCTATAAATAGACCTGAAGAACTCAGTTGTAAACACCAAGCTTTTTTGAGAGAGAAATTTAGTGATTTAGAAACTGATTTTTTTTTCACGTTATTGTAATCAAAGTTTTTAGTTTTCTTTTTTCATTCATAGCTTGTCCATTATCGCATTTCAGAACCTGTGTTTTATTTTCTTTCGGCCAATCCAATGTCTTATTATTTCCATTGCAGTAATCAATTCCAATTGTTACTATTTTTTGTTGCTACACGTTATTACTCAATTCCATATTATTTCCTTTTTCCTGCACTTACCAATTCAATTTTCCTTTATTTTCAAAGTTGCTGCTACGTACCTATTTATCTTTTATTAAAATTGAATTGTTGGTGTTTGGCTGCTGTCTGTTATCAATATATGTTCACTGTTTCGTGGCTGTCCCTGTGCAATTATATCACTGTTACTTTTGCCTATTTCTTCTAAATTGCTTGCTGGAGTGTTATGCCCATTGCCGTGACTTGGTTGTTTTAAGCATATTGGTAGAGTTTTCTTTGTAGCAGTGGAAATTGTACTCAATTAAAGATTCTAACTATAACAGGTTTCGTTTCTTTTCCTTTTACCTTTAATACGAGTTCATTAATGTTAAATTTAGATTATAATTTTACTATGTCTGAGTAGATTTTTATAGAGTCCGGAATATGATGAACGTCGTACTAATGGTACTCTATTAAGTTGTATGATTAGTAACTGTGACAGGAATTATTTTTAAGCCTGAAAATTCTAATTTTTTAACTATGAACATTTACAGTGAAAACTGGAATAACGCGATACCGGTTTCACATCGAAAGAGTGAAACTTGTATCTTTATGTAGAATTTTTGGGAATTGATTTTAAAATTCAGCAAAAGCGTTTTCTTTAATTAATTTAGAAATTTAAAATTTTCAAAAATGCTATTTTAAACTTGTGGCCGTACACGCGAAAGCTGGCGTCTGTGAGTTTAAAATACGGTACCGGTTATGCGAAAGCTAACAGGACCTTGAAATTAAATTTTCTACTAAAAATAACTTCTCAAACGTAAATTGATTATTTTTTTCAAAGAGAGTTTTGAAGTTAAAAGGCGTACGCGCGAAAGCGGTCGAATAGATTACAAAGTCAAAATTCAGTGTCGTACACGCGAAAGCTGACGACCCCTTTAATTTAATTCCTTTTACGCGCGAAAATATTTTCCTGTTACAATAATAAAATACAATTTAGCAAGCATCAACAGTCGACATGAATTATATTCTAGGCTCTTGTCATTTAAGGTAATTAAAAACAAGTACTTTTCCCAATTTTGCAACCAAACTAATTAGCATCGTCTTAGATAAAAAACGTGACGATAGATAACGGTACTTGACATTGGTCTATGTGGATTCGACAACTTTTATACTAAAACCGATATTTCCGTGCACTTGCGGACCTATCAAGTTTTTGGCGCCGCTGTCGGAGAGTTTGATAACACGTAAAATGCACTAATATTTTGACTCGACTTATACATTTTTTGATTTTGATTTTATAAATTTTTGCCGTGTTACGCTGGTATTGTGTGTCTATTTCAGGTATTTATCTGTTAAAGGTCTCCGCGCGTCAAAATGATGAAATTCGGCTAAAAAAGGAAAAAAAAAAAGGGAAAATAAAAGGTTTAAAAGTCTGAAGTTAGTGGGAAGTAAAAGCCAGACCAATTCTTTCCCCCACGTTTCAGAAGCAGTTTGCCCACTTCCTCCATTTTCTCCACTACTTGGAGCATGATCAGAAGCACTTCAGAAGAGATTTTTGCCTATAAATAGACCTGAAGAACTCAGTTGTAAACACCAAGCTTTTTTGAGAGAGAAATTTAGTGATTTAGAAACTGATTTTTTTTTCACGTTATTGTAATCAAAGTTTTTAGTTTTCTTTTTTCATTCATAGCTTGTCCATTATCGCATTTCAGAACCTGTGTTTTATTTTCTTTCGGCCAATCCAATGTCTTATTATTTCCATTGCAGTAATCAATTCCAATTGTTACTATTTTTTGTTGCTACACGTTATTACTCAATTCCATATTATTTCCTTTTTCCTGCACTTACCAATTCAATTTTCCTTTATTTTCAAAGTTGCTGCTACGTACCTATTTATCTTTTATTAAAATTGAATTGTTGGTGTTTGGCTGCTGTCTGTTATCAATATATGTTCACTGTTTCGTGGCTGTCCCTGTGCAATTATATCACTGTTACTTTTGCCTATTTCTTCTAAATTGCTTGCTGGAGTGTTATGCCCATTGCCGTGACTTGGTTGTTTTAAGCATATTGGTAGAGTTTTCTTTGTAGCAGTGGAAATTGTACTCAATTAAAGATTCTAACTATAACAGGTTTCGTTTCTTTTCCTTTTACCTTTAATACGAGTTCATTAATGTTAAATTTAGATTATAATTTTACTATGTCTGAGTAGATTTTTATAGAGTCCGGAATATGATGAACGTCGTACTAATGGTACTCTATTAAGTTGTATGATTAGTAACTGTGACAGGAATTATTTTTAAGCCTGAAAATTCTAATTTTTTAACTATGAACATTTACAGTGAAAACTGGAATAACGCGATACCGGTTTCACATCGAAAGAGTGAAACTTGTATCTTTATGTAGAATTTTTGGGAATTGATTTTAAAATTCAGCAAAAGCGTTTTCTTTAATTAATTTAGAAATTTAAAATTTTCAAAAATGCTATTTTAAACTTGTGGCCGTACACGCGAAAGCTGGCGTCTGTGAGTTTAAAATACGGTACCGGTTATGCGAAAGCTAACAGGACCTTGAAATTAAATTTTCTACTAAAAATAACTTCTCAAACGTAAATTGATTATTTTTTTCAAAGAGAGTTTTGAAGTTAAAAGGCGTACGCGCGAAAGCGGTCGAATAGATTACAAAGTCAAAATTCAGTGTCGTACACGCGAAAGCTGACGACCCCTTTAATTTAATTCCTTTTACGCGCGAAAATAGTTTCCTGTTACAATAATAAAATACAATTTAGCAAGCATCAACAGTCGACATGAATTATATTCTAGGCTCTTGTCATTTAAGGTAATTAAAAACAAGTACTTTTCCCAATTTTGCAACCAAACTAATTAGCATCGTCTTAGATAAAAAACGTGACGATAGATAACGGTACTTGACATTGGTCTCTGTGGATTCGACAACTTTTATACTAAAACCGATATTTCCATGCACTTGCGGACCTATCAAGTTTTTGGCGCCGCTGTCGGAGAGTTTGATAACACGTAAAATGCACTAATATTTTGACTCGACTTATACATTTTTTGATTTTGATTTTATAAATTTTTGCCGTGTTACGCTGGTATTGTGTGTCTATTTCAGGTATTTATCTGTTAAAGGTCTCCGCGCGTCAAAATGATGAAATTCGGCTAAAAAAGGAAAAAAAAAAGGGAAAATAAAAGGTTTAAAAGTCTGAAGTTAGTGGGAAGTAAAAGCCAGACCAATTCTTTCCCCCACGTTTCAGAAGCAGTTTGCCCACTTCCTCCATTTTCTCCACTACTTGGAGCATGATCAGAAGCACTTCAGAAGAGATTTTTGCCTATAAATAGACCTGAAGAACTCAGTTGTAAACACCAAGCTTTTTTGAGAGAGAAATTTAGTGATTTAGAAACTGATTTTTTTTTCACGTTATTGTAATCAAAGTTTTTAGTTTTCTTTTTTCATTCATAGCTTGTCCATTATTGCATTTCAGAACCTGTGTTTTATTTTCTTTCGGCCAATCCAATGTCTTATTATTTCCATTGCAGTAATCAATTCCAATTGTTACTATTTTTTGTTGCTACACGTTATTACTCAATTCCATATTATTTCCTTTTTCCTGCACTTACCAATTCAATTTTCCTTTATTTTCAAAGTTGCTGCTACGTACCTATTTATCTTTTATTAAAATTGAATTGTTGGTGTTTGGCTGCTGTCTGTTATCAATATATGTTCACTGTTTCGTGGCTGTCCCTGTGCAATTATATCACTGTTACTTTTGCCTATTTCTTCTAAATTGCTTGCTGGAGTGTTATGCCCATTGCCGTGACTTGGTTGTTTTAAGCATATTGGTAGAGTTTTCTTTGTAGCAGTGGAAATTGTACTCAATTAAAGATTCTAACTATAACAGGTTTCGTTTCTTTTCCTTTTACCTTTAATACGAGTTCATTAATGTTAAATTTAGATTATAATTTTACTATGTCTGAGTAGATTTTTATAGAGTCCGGAATATGATGAACGTCGTACTAATGGTACTCTATTAAGTTGTATGATTAGTAACTGTGACAGGAATTATTTTTAAGCCTGAAAATTCTAATTTTTTAACTATGAACATTTACAGTGAAAACTGGAATAACGCGATACCGGTTTCACATCGAAAGAGTGAAACTTGTATCTTTATGTAGAATTTTTGGGAATTGATTTTAAAATTCAGCAAAAGCGTTTTCTTTAATTAATTTAGAAATTTAAAATTTTCAAAAATGCTATTTTAAACTTGTGGCCGTACACGCGAAAGCTGGCGTCTGTGAGTTTAAAATACGGTACCGGTTATGCGAAAGCTAACAGGACCTTGAAATTAAATTTTCTACTAAAAATAACTTCTCAAACGTAAATTGATTATTTTTTTCAAAGAGAGTTTTGAAGTTAAAAGGCGTACGCGCGAAAGCGGTCGAATAGATTACAAAGTCAAAATTCAGTGTCGTACACGCGAAAGCTGACGACCCCTTTAATTTAATTCCTTTTACGCGCGAAAATAGTTTCCTGTTACAATAATAAAATACAATTTAGCAAGCATCAACAGTCGACATGAATTATATTCTAGGCTCTTGTCATTTAAGGTAATTAAAAACAAGTACTTTTCCCAATTTTGCAACCAAACTAATTAGCATCGTCTTAGATAAAAAACGTGACGATAGATAACGGTACTTGACATTGGTCTCTGTGGATTCGACAACTTTTATACTAAAACCGATATTTCCATGCACTTGCGGACCTATCAAGTTTTTGGCGCCGCTGTCGGAGAGTTTGATAACACGTAAAATGCACTAATATTTTGACTCGACTTATACATTTTTTGATTTTGATTTTATAAATTTTTGCCGTGTTACGCTGGTATTGTGTGTCTATTTCAGGTATTTATCTGTTAAAGGTCTCCGCGCGTCAAAATGATGAAATTCGGCTAAAAAAGGAAAAAAAAAAGGGAAAATAAAAGGTTTAAAAGTCTGAAGTTAGTGGGAAGTAAAAGCCAGACCAATTCTTTCCCCCACGTTTCAGAAGCAGTTTGCCCACTTCCTCCATTTTCTCCACTACTTGGAGCATGATCAGAAGCACTTCAGAAGAGATTTTTGCCTATAAATAGACCTGAAGAACTCAGTTGTAAACACCAAGCTTTTTTGAGAGAGAAATTTAGTGATTTAGAAACTGATTTTTTTTTCACGTTATTGTAATCAAAGTTTTTAGTTTTCTTTTTTCATTCATAGCTTGTCCATTATCGCATTTCAGAACCTGTGTTTTATTTTCTTTCGGCCAATCCAATGTCTTATTATTTCCATTGCAGTAATCAATTCCAATTGTTACTATTTTTTGTTGCTACACGTTATTACTCAATTCCATATTATTTCCTTTTTCCTGCACTTACCAATTCAATTTTCCTTTATTTTCAAAGTTGCTGCTACGTACCTATTTATCTTTTATTAAAATTGAATTGTTGGTGTTTGGCTGCTGTCTGTTATCAATATATGTTCACTGTTTCGTGGCTGTCCCTGTGCAATTATATCACTGTTACTTTTGCCTATTTCTTCTAAATTGCTTGCTGGAGTGTTATGCCCATTGCCGTGACTTGGTTGTTTTAAGCATATTGGTAGAGTTTTCTTTGTAGCAGTGGAAATTGTACTCAATTAAAGATTCTAACTATAACAGGTTTCGTTTCTTTTCCTTTTACCTTTAATACGAGTTCATTAATGTTAAATTTAGATTATAATTTTACTATGTCTGAGTAGATTTTTATAGAGTCCGGAATATGATGAACGTCGTACTAATGGTACTCTATTAAGTTGTATGATTAGTAACTGTGACAGGAATTATTTTTAAGCCTGAAAATTCTAATTTTTTAACTATGAACATTTACAGTGAAAACTGGAATAACGCGATACCGGTTTCACATCGAAAGAGTGAAACTTGTATCTTTATGTAGAATTTTTGGGAATTGATTTTAAAATTCAGCGAAAGCGTTTTCTTTAATTAATTTAGAAATTTATAATTTTCAAAAATGCTATTTTAAACTTGTGGTCGTACACGCGAAAGCTGACGTCTGTGAGTTTAAAATACTGTACCGGTTATGCGAAAGCTAACAGGACCTTTAAATTAAATTTTCTACTAAAAATAACTTCTCAAACGTAAATTGATTATTTTTTTCAAAGAGAGTTTCGAAGTTAAAAGGCGTACGCGCGAAAGCGGTCGAATAGATTACAAAGTCAAAATTCAGTGTCGTACACGCGAAAGCTGACGACCCCTTTAATTTAATTCCTTTTACGCGCGAAAATATTTTCCTGTTACAATAATAAAATACAATTTAGCAAGCATCAACAGTCGACATGAATTATATTCTAGGCTCTTGTCATTTAAGGTAATTAAAAACAAGTACTTTTCCCAATTTTGCAACCAAACTAATTAGCATCGTCTTAGATAAAAAACGTGACGATAGATAACGGTACTTGACATTGGTCTATGTGGATTCGACAACTTTTATACTAAAACCGATATTTCCGTGCACTTGCGGACCTATCAAGTTTTTGGCGCCGCTGTCGGAGAGTTTGATAACACGTAAAATGCACTAATATTTTGACTCGACTTATACATTTTTTGATTTTGATTTTATAAATTTTTGCCGTGTTACGCTGGTATTGTGTGTCTATTTCAGGTATTTATCTGTTAAAGGTCTCCGCGCGTCAAAATGATGAAATTCGGCTAAAAAAGGAAAAAAAAAAGGGAAAATAAAAGGTTTAAAAGTCTGAAGTTAGTGGGAAGTAAAAGCCAGACCAATTCTTTCCCCCACGTTTCAGAAGCAGTTTGCCCACTTCCTCCATTTTCTCCACTACTTGGAGCATGATCAGAAGCACTTCAGAAGAGATTTTTGCCTATAAATAGACCTGAAGAACTCAGTTGTAAACACCAAGCTTTTTTGAGAGAGAAATTTAGTGATTTAGAAACTGATTTTTTTTTCACGTTATTGTAATCAAAGTTTTTAGTTTTCTTTTTTCATTCATAGCTTGTCCATTATCGCATTTCAGAACCTGTGTTTTATTTTCTTTCGGCCAATCCAATGTCTTATTATTTCCATTGCAGTAATCAATTCCAATTGTTACTATTTTTTGTTGCTACACGTTATTACTCAATTCCATATTATTTCCTTTTTCCTGCACTTACCAATTCAATTTTCCTTTATTTTCAAAGTTGCTGCTACGTACCTATTTATCTTTTATTAAAATTGAATTGTTGGTGTTTGGCTGCTGTCTGTTATCAATATATGTTCACTGTTTCGTGGCTGTCCCTGTGCAATTATATCACTGTTACTTTTGCCTATTTCTTCTAAATTGCTTGCTGGAGTGTTATGCCCATTGCCGTGACTTGGTTGTTTTAAGCATATTGGTAGAGTTTTCTTTGTAGCAGTGGAAATTGTACTCAATTAAAGATTCTAACTATAACAGGTTTCGTTTCTTTTCCTTTTACCTTTAATACGAGTTCATTAATGTTAAATTTAGATTATAATTTTACTATGTCTGAGTAGATTTTTATAGAGTCCGGAATATGATGAACGTCGTACTAATGGTACTCTATTAAGTTGTATGATTAGTAACTGTGACAGGAATTATTTTTAAGCCTGAAAATTCTGATTTTTAACTATGAACATTTACAGTGAAAACTGGAATAACGCGATACCGGTTTCACATCGAAAGAGTGAAACTTGTATCTTTCTGTAGAATTTTTGGGAATTGATTTTAAAATAAATACGGTACCGGTTATGCGAAAGCTAACAGGACCTTGAAATTAAATTTTCTACTAAAAATAACTTCTCAAACGTAAATTGATTATTTTTTTCAAAGAGAGTTTTGAAGTTAAAAGGCGTACGCGCGAAAGCGGTCGAATAGATTACAAAGTCAAAATTCAGTGTCGTACACGCGAAAGCTGACGACCCCTTTAATTTAATTCCTTTTACGCGCGAAAATATTTTCCTGTTACAATAATAAAATACAATTTAGCAAGCATCAACAGTCGACATGAATTATATTCTAGGCTCTTGTCATTTAAGGTAATTAAAAACAAGTACTTTTCCCAATTTTGCAACCAAACTAATTAGCATCGTCTTAGATAAAAAAAACGTGACGATAGATAACGGTACTTGACATTGGTCTCTGTGGATTCGACAACTTTTATACTAAAACCGATATTTCCGTGCACTTGCGGACCTATCAAGTTTTTGGCGCCGCTGTCGGGGAGTTTGATAACACGTAAAATGCACTAATATTTTGACTCGACTTATACATTTTTTGATTTTGATTTTATAAATTTTTGCCGTGTTACGCTGGTATTGTGTGTCTATTTCAGGTATTTATCTGTTAAAGGTCTCCGCGCGTCAAAATGATGAAATTCGGCTAAAAAAGGAAAAAAAAAAAAGGGAAAATAAAAGGTTTAAAAGTCTGAAGTTAGTGGGAAGTAAAAGCCAGACCAATTCTTTCCCCCACGTTTCAGAAGCAGTTTGCCCACTTCCTCCATTTTCTCCACTACTTGGAGCATTATCAGAAGCACTTCAGAAGAGATTTTTGCCTATAAATAGACCTGAAGAACTCAGTTGTAAACACCAAGCTTTTTTGAGAGAGAAATTTAGTGATTTAGAAACTGATTTTTTTTTCACGTTATTGTAATCAAAGTTTTTAGTTTTCTTTTTTCATTCATAGCTTGTCCATTATCGCATTTCAGAACCTGTGTTTTATTTTCTTTCGGCCAATCCAATGTCTTATTATTTCCATTGCAGTAATCAATTCCAATTGTTACTATTTTTTGTTGCTACACGTTATTACTCAATTCCATATTATTTCCTTTTTCCTGCACTTACCAATTCAATTTTCCTTTATTTTCAAAGTTGCTGCTACGTACCTATTTATCTTTTATTAAAATTGAATTGTTGGTGTTTGGCTGCTGTCTGTTATCAATATATGTTCACTGTTTCGTGGCTGTCCCTGTGCAATTATATCACTGTTACTTTTGCCTATTTCTTCTAAATTGCTTGCTGGAGTGTTATGCCCATTGCCGTGACTTGGTTGTTTTAAGCATATTGGTAGAGTTTTCTTTGTAGCAGTGGAAATTGTACTCAATTAAAGATTCTAACTATAACAGGTTTCGTTTCTTTTCCTTTTACCTTTAATACGAGTTCATTAATGTTAAATTTAGATTATAATTTTACTATGTCTGAGTAGATTTTTATAGAGTCCGGAATATGATGAACGTCGTACTAATGGTACTCTATTAAGTTGTATGATTAGTAACTGTGACAGGAATTATTTTTAAGCCTGAAAATTCTAATTTTTTAACTATGAACATTTACAGTGAAAACTGGAATAACGCGATACCGGTTTCACATCGAAAGAGTGAAACTTGTATCTTTATGTAGAATTTTTGGGAATTGATTTTAAAATTCAGCGAAAGCGTTTTCTTTAATTAATTTAGAAATTTATAATTTTCAAAAATGCTATTTTAAACTTGTGGCCGTACACGCGAAAGCTGACGTCTGTGAGTTTAAAATACTGTACCGGTTATGCGAAAGCTAACAGGACCTTTAAATTAAATTTTCTACTAAAAATAACTTCTCAAACGTAAATTGATTATTTTTTTCAAAGAGAGTTTTGAAGTTAAAAGGCGTACGCGCGAAAGCGGTCGAATAGATTACAAAGTCAAAATTCAGTGTCGTACACGCGAAAGCTGACGACCCCTTTAATTTAATTCCTTTTACGCGCGAAAATATTTTCCTGTTACAATAATAAAATACAATTTAGCAAGCATCAACAGTCGACATGAATTATATTCTAGGCTCTTGTCATTTAAGGTAATTAAAAACAAGTACTTTTCCCAATTTTGCAACCAAACTAATTAGCATCGTCTTAGATAAAAAAACGTGACGATAGATAACGGTACTTGACATTGGTCTCTGTGGATTCGACAACTTTTATACTAAAACCGATATTTCCATGCACTTGCGGACCTATCAAGTTTTTGGCGCCGCTGTCGGGGAGTTTGATAACACGTAAAATGCACTAATATTTTGACTCGACTTATACATTTTTTGATTTTGATTTTATAAATTTTTGCCGTGTTACGCTGGTATTGTGTGTCTATTTCAGGTATTTATCTGTTAAAGGTCTCCGCGCGTCAAAATGATGAAATTCGGCTAAAAAAGGAAAAAAAAAAAAAAGGGAAAATAAAAGGTTTAAAAGTCTGAAGTTAGTGGGAAGTAAAAGCCAGACCAATTCTTTCCCCCACGTTTCAGAAGCAGTTTGCCCACTTCCTCCATTTTCTCCACTACTTGGAGCATGATCAGAAGCACTTCAGAAGAGATTTTTGCCTATAAATAGACCTGAAGAACTCAGTTGTAAACACCAAGCTTTTTTGAGAGAGAAATTTAGTGATTTAGAAACTGATTTTTTTTTCACGTTATTGTAATCAAAGTTTTTAGTTTTCTTTTTTCATTCATAGCTTGTCCATTATCGCATTTCAGAACCTGTGTTTTATTTTCTTTCGGCCAATCCAATGTCTTATTATTTCCATTGCAGTAATCAATTCCAATTGTTACTATTTTTTGTTGCTACACGTTATTACTCAATTCCATATTATTTCCTTTTTCCTGCACTTACCAATTCAATTTTCCTTTATTTTCAAAGTTGCTGCTACGTACCTATTTATCTTTTATTAAAATTGAATTGTTGGTGTTTGGCTGCTGTCTGTTATCAATATATGTTCACTGTTTCGTGGCTGTCCCTGTGCAATTATATCACTGTTACTTTTGCCTATTTCTTCTAAATTGCTTGCTGGAGTGTTATGCCCATTGCCGTGACTTGGTTGTTTTAAGCATATTGGTAGAGTTTTCTTTGTAGCAGTGGAAATTGTACTCAATTAAAGATTCTAACTATAACAGGTTTCGTTTCTTTTCCTTTTACCTTTAATACGAGTTCATTAATGTTAAATTTAGATTATAATTTTACTATGTCTGAGTAGATTTTTATAGAGTCCGGAATATGATGAACGTCGTACTAATGGTACTCTATTAAGTTGTATGATTAGTAACTGTGACAGGAATTATTTTTAAGCCTGAAAATTCTAATTTTTTAACTATGAACATTTACAGTGAAAACTGGAATAACGCGATACCGGTTTCACATCGAAAGAGTGAAACTTGTATCTTTATGTAGAATTTTTGGGAATTGATTTTAAAATTCAGCGAAAGCGTTTTCTTTAATTAATTTAGAAATTTATAATTTTCAAAAATGCTATTTTAAACTTGTGGCCGTACACGCGAAAGCTGACGTCTGTGAGTTTAAAATACTGTACCGGTTATGCGAAAGCTAACACGACCTTTAAATTAAATTTTCTACTAAAAATAACTTCTCAAACGTAAATTGATTATTTTTTTCAAAGAGAGTTTTGAAGTTAAAAGGCGTACGCGCGAAAGCGGTCGAATAGATTACAAAGTCAAAATTCAGTGTCGTACACGCGAAAGCTGACGACCCCTTTAATTTAATTCCTTTTACGCGCGAAAATATTTTCCTGTTACAATAATAAAATACAATTTAGCAAGCATCAACAGTCGACATGAATTATATTCTAGGCTCTTGTCATTTAAGGTAATTAAAAACAAGTACTTTTCCCAATTTTGCAACCAAACTAATTAGCATCGTCTTAGATAAAAAACGTGACGATAGATAACGGTACTTGACATTGGTCTCTGTGGATTCGACAACTTTTATACTAAAACCGATATTTCCATGCACTTGCGGACCTATCAAGTTTTTGGCGCCGCTGTCGGGGAGTTTGATAACACGTAAAATGCACTAATATTTTGACTCGACTTATACATTTTTTGATTTTGATTTTATAAATTTTTGCCGTGTTACGCTGGTATTGTGTGTCTATTTCAGGTATTTATCTGTTAAAGGTCTCCGCGCGTCAAAATGATGAAATTCGGCTAAAAAAGGAAAAAAAAGGGAAAATAAAAGGTTTAAAAGTCTGAAGTTAGTGGGAAGTAAAAGCCAGACCAATTCTTTCCCCCACGTTTCAGAAGCAGTTTGCCCACTTCCTCCATTTTCTCCACTACTTGGAGCATGATCAGAAGCACTTCAGAAGAGATTTTTGCCTATAAATAGACCTGAAGAACTCAGTTGTAAACACCAAGCTTTTTTGAGAGAGAAATTTAGTGATTTAGAAACTGATTTTTTTTTCACGTTATTGTAATCAAAGTTTTTAGTTTTCTTTTTTCATTCATAGCTTGTCCATTATCGCATTTCATAACCTGTGTTTTATTTTCTTTCGGCCAATCCAATGTCTTATTATTTCCATTGCAGTAATCAATTCCAATTGTTACTATTTTTTGTTGCTACACGTTATTACTCAATTCCATATTATTTCCTTTTTCCTGCACTTACCAATTCAATTTTCCTTTATTTTCAAAGTTGCTGCTACGTACCTATTTATCTTTTATTAAAATTGAATTGTTGGTGTTTGGCTGCTGTCTGTTATCAATATATGTTCACTGTTTCGTGGCTGTCCCTGTGCAATTATATCACTGTTACTTTTGCCTATTTCTTCTAAATTGCTTGCTGGAGTGTTATGCCCATTGCCGTGACTTGGTTGTTTTAAGCATATTGGTAGAGTTTTCTTTGTAGCAGTGGAAATTGTACTCAATTAAAGATTCTAACTATAACAGGTTTCGTTTCTTTTCCTTTTACCTTTAATACGAGTTCATTAATGTTAAATTTAGATTATAATTTTACTATGTCTGAGTAGATTTTTATAGAGTCCGGAATATGATGAACGTCGTACTAATGGTACTCTATTAAGTTGTATGATTAGTAACTGTGACAGGAATTATTTTTAAGCCTGAAAATTCTAATTTTTTAACTATGAACATTTACAGTGAAAACTGGAATAACGCGATACCGGTTTCACATCGAAAGAGTGAAACTTGTATCTTTATGTAGAATTTTTGGGAATTGATTTTAAAATTCAGCGAAAGCGTTTTCTTTAATTAATTTAGAAATTTATAATTTTCAAAAATGCTATTTTAAACTTGTGGCCGTACACGCGAAAGCTGACGTCTGTGAGTTTAAAATACTGTACCGGTTATGCGAAAGCTAACACGACCTTTAAATTAAATTTTCTACTAAAAATAACTTCTCAAACGTAAATTGATTATTTTTTTCAAAGAGAGTTTTGAAGTTAAAAGGCGTACGCGCGAAAGCGGTCGAATAGATTACAAAGTCAAAATTCAGTGTCGTACACGCGAAAGCTGACGACCCCTTTAATTTAATTCCTTTTACGCGCGAAAATATTTTCCTGTTACAATAATAAAATACAATTTAGCAAGCATCAACAGTCGACATGAATTATATTCTAGGCTCTTGTCATTTAAGGTAATTAAAAACAAGTACTTTTCCCAATTTTGCAACCAAACTAATTAGCATCGTCTTAGATAAAAAACGTGACGATAGATAACGGTACTTGACATTGGTCTCTGTGGATTCGACAACTTTTATACTAAAACCGATATTTCCATGCACTTGCGGACCTATCAAGTTTTTGGCGCCGCTGTCGGGGAGTTTGATAACACGTAAAATGCACTAATATTTTGACTCGACTTATACATTTTTTGATTTTGATTTTATAAATTTTTGCCGTGTTACGCTGGTATTGTGTGTCTATTTCAGGTATTTATCTGTTAAAGGTCTCCGCGCGTCAAAATGATGAAATTCGGCTAAAAAAGGAAAAAAAAGGGAAAATAAAAGGTTTAAAAGTCTGAAGTTAGTGGGAAGTAAAAGCCAGACCAATTCTTTCCCCCACGTTTCAGAAGCAGTTTGCCCACTTCCTCCATTTTCTCCACTACTTGGAGCATGATCAGAAGCACTTCAGAAGAGATTTTTGCCTATAAATAGACCTGAAGAACTCAGTTGTAAACACCAAGCTTTTTTGAGAGAGAAATTTAGTGATTTAGAAACTGATTTTTTTTTCACGTTATTGTAATCAAAGTTTTTAGTTTTCTTTTTTCATTCATAGCTTGTCCATTATCGCATTTCAGAACCTGTGTTTTATTTTCTTTCGGCCAATCCAATGTCTTATTATTTCCATTGCAGTAATCAATTCCAATTGTTACTATTTTTTGTTGCTACACGTTATTACTCAATTCCATATTCTTTCCTTTTTCCTGCACTTACCAATTCAATTTTCCTTTATTTTCAAAGTTGCTGCTACGTACCTATTTATCTTTTATTAAAATTGAATTGTTGGTGTTTGGCTGCTGTCTGTTATCAATATATGTTCACTGTTTCGTGGCTGTCCCTGTGCAATTATATCACTGTTACTTTTGCCTATTTCTTCTAAATTGCTTGCTGGAGTGTTATGCCCATTGCCGTGACTTGGTTGTTTTAAGCATATTGGTAGAGTTTTCTTTGTAGCAGTGGAAATTGTACTCAATTAAAGATTCTAACTATAACAGGTTTCGTTTCTTTTCCTTTTACCTTTAATACGAGTTCATTAATGTTAAATTTAGATTATAATTTTACTATGTCTGAGTAGATTTTTATAGAGTCCGGAATATGATGAACGTCGTACTAATGGTACTCTATTAAGTTGTATGATTAGTAACTGTGACAGGAATTATTTTTAAGCCTGAAAATTCTGATTTTTAACTATGAACATTTACAGTGAAAACTGGAATAACGCGATACCGGTTTCACATCGAAAGAGTGAAACTTGTATCTTTCTGTAGAATTTTTGGGAATTGATTTTAAAATAAATACGGTACCGGTTATGCGAAAGCTAACAGGACCTTGAAATTAAATTTTCTACTAAAAATAACTTCTCAAACGTAAATTGATTATTTTTTTCAAAGAGAGTTTTGAAGTTAAAAGGCGTACGCGCGAAAGCGGTCGAATAGATTACAAAGTCAAAATTCAGTGTCGTACACGCGAAAGCTGACGACCCCTTTAATTTAATTCCTTTTACGCGCGAAAATATTTTCCTGTTACAATAATAAAATACAATTTAGCAAGCATCAACAGTCGACATGAATTATATTCTAGGCTCTTGTCATTTAAGGTAATTAAAAACAAGTACTTTTCCCAATTTTGCAACCAAACTAATTAGCATCGTCTTAGATAAAAAAAACGTGACGATAGATAACGGTACTTGACATTGGTCTCTGTGGATTCGACAACTTTTATACTAAAACCGATATTTCCGTGCACTTGCGGACCTATCAAGTTTTTGGCGCCGCTGTCGGGGAGTTTGATAACACGTAAAATGCACTAATATTTTGACTCGACTTATACATTTTTTGATTTTGATTTTATAAATTTTTGCCGTGTTACGCTGGTATTGTGTGTCTATTTCAGGTATTTATCTGTTAAAGGTCTCCGCGCGTCAAAATGATGAAATTCGGCTAAAAAAGGAAAAAAAAAAGGGAAAATAAAAGGTTTAAAAGTCTGAACTTAGTGGGAAGTAAAAGCCAGACCAATTCTTTCCCCCACGTTTCAGAAGCAGTTTGCCCACTTCCTCCATTTTCTCCACTACTTGGAGCATTATCAGAAGCACTTCAGAAGAGATTTTTGCCTATAAATAGACCTGAAGAACTCAGTTGTAAACACCAAGCTTTTTTGAGAGAGAAATTTAGTGATTTAGAAACTGATTTTTTTTTCACGTTATTGTAATCAAAGTTTTTAGTTTTCTTTTTTCATTCATAGCTTGTCCATTATCGCATTTCAGAACCTGTGTTTTATTTTCTTTCGGCCAATCCAATGTCTTATTATTTCCATTGCAGTAATCAATTCCAATTGTTACTATTTTTTGTTGCTACACGTTATTACTCAATTCCATATTATTTCCTTTTTCCTGCACTTACCAATTCAATTTTCCTTTATTTTCAAAGTTGCTGCTACGTACCTATTTATCTTTTATTAAAATTGAATTGTTGGTGTTTGGCTGCTGTCTGTTATCAATATATGTTCACTGTTTCGTGGCTGTCCCTGTGCAATTATATCACTGTTACTTTTGCCTATTTCTTCTAAATTGCTTGCTGGAGTGTTATGCCCATTGCCGTGACTTGGTTGTTTTAAGCATATTGGTAGAGTTTTCTTTGTAGCAGTGGAAATTGTACTCAATTAAAGATTCTAACTATAACAGGTTTCGTTTCTTTTCCTTTTACCTTTAATACGAGTTCATTAATGTTAAATTTAGATTATAATTTTACTATGTCTGAGTAGATTTTTATAGAGTCCGGAATATGATGAACGTCGTACTAATGGTACTCTATTAAGTTGTATGATTAGTAACTGTGACAGGAATTATTTTTAAGCCTGAAAATTCTAATTTTTTAACTATGAACATTTACAGTGAAAACTGGAATAACGCGATACCGGTTTCACATCGAAAGAGTGAAACTTGTATCTTTATGTAGAATTTTTGGGAATTGATTTTAAAATTCAGCGAAAGCGTTTTCTTTAATTAATTTAGAAATTTATAATTTTCAAAAATGCTATTTTAAACTTGTGGCCGTACACGCGAAAGCTGACGTCTGTGAGTTTAAAATACTGTACCGGTTATGCGAAAGCTAACAGGACCTTTAAATTAAATTTTCTACTAAAAATAACTTCTCAAACGTAAATTGATTATTTTTTTCAAAGAGAGTTTTGAAGTTAAAAGGCGTACGCGCGAAAGCGGTCGAATAGATTACAAAGTCAAAATTCAGTGTCGTACACGCGAAAGCTGACGACCCCTTTAATTTAATTCCTTTTACGCGCGAAAATATTTTCCTGTTACAATAATAAAATACAATTTAGCAAGCATCAACAGTCGACATGAATTATATTCTAGGCTCTTGTCATTTAAGGTAATTAAAAACAAGTACTTTTCCCAATTTTGCAACCAAACTAATTAGCATCGTCTTAGATAAAAAACGTGACGATAGATAACGGTACTTGACATTGGTCTCTGTGGATTCGACAACTTTTATACTAAAACCGATATTTCCATGCACTTGCGGACCTATCAAGTTTTTGGCGCCGCTGTCGGGGAGTTTGATAACACGTAAAATGCACTAATATTTTGACTCGACTTATACATTTTTTGATTTTGATTTTATAAATTTTTGCCGTGTTACGCTGGTATTGTGTGTCTATTTCAGGTATTTATCTGTTAAAGGTCTCCGCGCGTCAAAATGATGAAATTCGGCTAAAAAAGGAAAAAAAAGGGAAAATAAAAGGTTTAAAAGTCTGAAGTTAGTGGGAAGTAAAAGCCAGACCAATTCTTTCCCCCACGTTTCAGAAGCAGTTTGCCCACTTCCTCCATTTTCTCCACTACTTGGAGCATGATCAGAAGCACTTCAGAAGAGATTTTTGCCTATAAATAGACCTGAAGAACTCAGTTGTAAACACCAAGCTTTTTTGAGAGAGAAATTTAGTGATTTAGAAACTGATTTTTTTTTCACGTTATTGTAATCAAAGTTTTTAGTTTTCTTTTTTCATTCATAGCTTGTCCATTATCGCATTTCAGAACCTGTGTTTTATTTTCTTTCGGCCAATCCAATGTCTTATTATTTCCATTGCAGTAATCAATTCCAATTGTTACTATTTTTTGTTGCTACACGTTATTACTCAATTCCATATTCTTTCCTTTTTCCTGCACTTACCAATTCAATTTTCCTTTATTTTCAAAGTTGCTGCTACGTACCTATTTATCTTTTATTAAAATTGAATTGTTGGTGTTTGGCTGCTGTCTGTTATCAATATATGTTCACTGTTTCGTGGCTGTCCCTGTGCAATTATATCACTGTTACTTTTGCCTATTTCTTCTAAATTGCTTGCTGGAGTGTTATGCCCATTGCCGTGACTTGGTTGTTTTAAGCATATTGGTAGAGTTTTCTTTGTAGCAGTGGAAATTGTACTCAATTAAAGATTCTAACTATAACAGGTTTCGTTTCTTTTCCTTTTACCTTTAATACGAGTTCATTAATGTTAAATTTAGATTATAATTTTACTATGTCTGAGTAGATTTTTATAGAGTCCGGAATATGATGAACGTCGTACTAATGGTACTCTATTAAGTTGTATGATTAGTAACTGTGACAGGAATTATTTTTAAGCCTGAAAATTCTGATTTTTAACTATGAACATTTACAGTGAAAACTGGAATAACGCGATACCGGTTTCACATCGAAAGAGTGAAACTTGTATCTTTCTGTAGAATTTTTGGGAATTGATTTTAAAATA
This sequence comes from Medicago arabica, assembly GCA_946800305.1. Taxonomy (NCBI): domain Eukaryota; kingdom Viridiplantae; phylum Streptophyta; class Magnoliopsida; order Fabales; family Fabaceae; genus Medicago; species Medicago arabica. The sequence continues at coordinate 33,880,566 of OX326964.1, read as the reverse complement.
AATACGGTACCGGTTATGCGAAAGCTAACAGGACCTTGAAATTAAATTTTCTACTAAAAATAACTTCTCAAACGTAAATTGATTATTTTTTTCAAAGAGAGTTTTGAAGTTAAAAGGCGTACGCGCGAAAGCGGTCGAATAGATTACAAAGTCAAAATTCAGTGTCGTACACGCGAAAGCTGACGACCCCTTTAATTTAATTCCTTTTACGCGCGAAAATATTTTCCTGTTACAATAATAAAATACAATTTAGCAAGCATCAACAGTCGACATGAATTATATTCTAGGCTCTTGTCATTTAAGGTAATTAAAAACAAGTACTTTTCCCAATTTTGCAACCAAACTAATTAGCATCGTCTTAGATAAAAAAAACGTGACGATAGATAACGGTACTTGACATTGGTCTCTGTGGATTCGACAACTTTTATACTAAAACCGATATTTCCGTGCACTTGCGGACCTATCAAGTTTTTGGCGCCGCTGTCGGGGAGTTTGATAACACGTAAAATGCACTAATATTTTGACTCGACTTATACATTTTTTGATTTTGATTTTATAAATTTTTGCCGTGTTACGCTGGTATTGTGTGTCTATTTCAGGTATTTATCTGTTAAAGGTCTCCGCGCGTCAAAATGATGAAATTCGGCTAAAAAAGGAAAAAAAAAAGGGAAAATAAAAGGTTTAAAAGTCTGAACTTAGTGGGAAGTAAAAGCCAGACCAATTCTTTCCCCCACGTTTCAGAAGCAGTTTGCCCACTTCCTCCATTTTCTCCACTACTTGGAGCATTATCAGAAGCACTTCAGAAGAGATTTTTGCCTATAAATAGACCTGAAGAACTCAGTTGTAAACACCAAGCTTTTTTGAGAGAGAAATTTAGTGATTTAGAAACTGATTTTTTTTTCACGTTATTGTAATCAAAGTTTTTAGTTTTCTTTTTTCATTCATAGCTTGTCCATTATCGCATTTCAGAACCTGTGTTTTATTTTCTTTCGGCCAATCCAATGTCTTATTATTTCCATTGCAGTAATCAATTCCAATTGTTACTATTTTTTGTTGCTACACGTTATTACTCAATTCCATATTATTTCCTTTTTCCTGCACTTACCAATTCAATTTTCCTTTATTTTCAAAGTTGCTGCTACGTACCTATTTATCTTTTATTAAAATTGAATTGTTGGTGTTTGGCTGCTGTCTGTTATCAATATATGTTCACTGTTTCGTGGCTGTCCCTGTGCAATTATATCACTGTTACTTTTGCCTATTTCTTCTAAATTGCTTGCTGGAGTGTTATGCCCATTGCCGTGACTTGGTTGTTTTAAGCATATTGGTAGAGTTTTCTTTGTAGCAGTGGAAATTGTACTCAATTAAAGATTCTAACTATAACAGGTTTCGTTTCTTTTCCTTTTACCTTTAATACGAGTTCATTAATGTTAAATTTAGATTATAATTTTACTATGTCTGAGTAGATTTTTATAGAGTCCGGAATATGATGAACGTCGTACTAATGGTACTCTATTAAGTTGTATGATTAGTAACTGTGACAGGAATTATTTTTAAGCCTGAAAATTCTAATTTTTTAACTATGAACATTTACAGTGAAAACTGGAATAACGCGATACCGGTTTCACATCGAAAGAGTGAAACTTGTATCTTTATGTAGAATTTTTGGGAATTGATTTTAAAATTCAGCGAAAGCGTTTTCTTTAATTAATTTAGAAATTTATAATTTTCAAAAATGCTATTTTAAACTTGTGGCCGTACACGCGAAAGCTGACGTCTGTGAGTTTAAAATACTGTACCGGTTATGCGAAAGCTAACAGGACCTTTAAATTAAATTTTCTACTAAAAATAACTTCTCAAACGTAAATTGATTATATTTTTCAAAGAGAGTTTTGAAGTTAAAAGGCGTACGCGCGAAAGCGGTCGAATAGATTACAAAGTCAAAATTCAGTGTCGTACACGCGAAAGCTGACGACCCCTTTAATTTAATTCCTTTTACGCGCGAAAATATTTTCCTGTTACAATAATAAAATACAATTTAGCAAGCATCAACAGTCGACATGAATTATATTCTAGGCTCTTGTCATTTAAGGTAATTAAAAACAAGTACTTTTCCCAATTTTGCAACCAAACTAATTAGCATCGTCTTAGATAAAAAAACGTGACGATAGATAACGGTACTTGACATTGGTCTCTGTGGATTCGACAACTTTTATACTAAAACCGATATTTCCGTGCACTTGCGGACCTATCAAGTTTTTGGCGCCGCTGTCGGGGAGTTTGATAACACGTAAAATGCACTAATATTTTGACTCGACTTATACATTTTTTGATTTTGATTTTATAAATTTTTGCCGTGTTACGCTGGTATTGTGTGTCTATTTCAGGTATTTATCTGTTAAAGGTCTCCGCGCGTCAAAATGATGAAATTCGGCTAAAAAAGGAAAAAAAAAGGGAAAATAAAAGGTTTAAAAGTCTGAAGTTAGTGGGAAGTAAAAGCCAGACCAATTCTTTCCCCCACGTTTCAGAAGCAGTTTGCCCACTTCCTCCATTTTCTCCACTACTTGGAGCATGATCAGAAGCACTTCAGAAGAGATTTTTGCCTATAAATAGACCTGAAGAACTCAGTTGTAAACACCAAGCTTTTTTGAGAGAGAAATTTAGTGATTTAGAAACTGATTTTTTTTTCACGTTATTGTAATCAAAGTTTTTAGTTTTCTTTTTTCATTCATAGCTTGTCCATTATCGCATTTCAGAACCTGTGTTTTATTTTCTTTCGGCCAATCCAATGTCTTATTATTTCCATTGCAGTAATCAATTCCAATTGTTACTATTTTTTGTTGCTACACGTTATTACTCAATTCCATATTATTTCCTTTTTCCTGCACTTACCAATTCAATTTTCCTTTATTTTCAAAGTTGCTGCTACGTACCTATTTATCTTTTATTAAAATTGAATTGTTGGTGTTTGGCTGCTGTCTGTTATCAATATATGTTCACTGTTTCGTGGCTGTCCCTGTGCAATTATATCACTGTTACTTTTGCCTATTTCTTCTAAATTGCTTGCTGGAGTGTTATGCCCATTGCCGTGACTTGGTTGTTTTAAGCATATTGGTAGAGTTTTCTTTGTAGCAGTGGAAATTGTACTCAATTAAAGATTCTAACTATAACAGGTTTCGTTTCTTTTCCTTTTACCTTTAATACGAGTTCATTAATGTTAAATTTAGATTATAATTTTACTATGTCTGAGTAGATTTTTATAGAGTCCGGAATATGATGAACGTCGTACTAATGGTACTCTATTAAGTTGTATGATTAGTAACTGTGACAGGAATTATTTTTAAGCCTGAAAATTCTGATTTTTAACTATGAACATTTACAGTGAAAACTGGAATAACGCGATACCGGTTTCACATCGAAAGAGTGAAACTTGTATCTTTATGTAGAATTTTTGGGAATTGATTTTAAAATTCAGCGAAAGCGTTTTCTTTAATTAATTTAGAAATTTATAATTTTCAAAAATGCTATTTTAAACTTGTGGCCGTACACGCGAAAGCTGACGTCTGTGAGTTTAAAATACTGTACCGGTTATGCGAAAGCTAACAGGACCTTTAAATTAAATTTTCTACTAAAAATAACTTCTCTAACGTAAATTGATTATTTTTTTCAAAGAGAGTTTTGAAGTTGTAAGGCGTACGCGCGAAAGTGGTCGAATAGATTACAAAGTCAAAATTCAGTGTCTTACACGCGAAAGCTGACGACCCCTTTAATTTAATTCCTTTTACGCGCGAAAATATTTTCCTGTTACAATAATAAAATACAATTTAGCAAGCATCAACGGTCGACATGAATTATATTCTAGGCTCTTGTCATTTAAGGTAATTAAAAACAAGTACTTTTCCCAATTTTGCAACCAAACTAATTAGCATCGTCTTAGATAAAAAAAACGTGACGATAGATAACGGTACTTGACATTGGTCTCTGTGGATTCGACAACTTTTATACTAAAACCGATATTTCCGTGCACTTGCGGACCTATCAAGTTTTTGGCGCCTCTGCCGGGGAGTTTGATAACACGTAAAATGCACTAATATTTTGACTCGACTTATACATTTTTTGATTTTGATTTTATAAATTTTTGCCGTGTTACGCTGGTATTGTGTGTCTATTTCAGGTATTTATCTGTTAAAGGTCTCCGCGCGTCAAAATGATGAAATTCGGCTAAAAAAGGAAAAAAAAAAGGGAAAATAAAAGGTTTAAAAGTCTGAAGTTAGTGGGAAGTAAAAGCCAGACCAATTCTTTCCCCCACGTTTCAGAAGCAGTTTGCCCACTTCCTCCATTTTCTCCACTACTTAGAGCATGATCAGAAGCACTTCAGAAGAGATTTTTGCCTATAAATAGACCTGAAGAACTCAGTTGTAAACACCAAGCTTTTTTGAGAGAGAAATTTAGTGATTTAGAAACTGATTTTTTTTTCACGTTATTGTAATCAAAGTTTTTAGTTTTCTTTTTTCATTCATAGCTTGTCCATTATCGCATTTCAGAACCTGTGTTTTATTTTCTTTCGGCCAATCCAATGTCTTATTATTTCCATTGCAGTAATCAATTCCAATTGTTACTATTTTTTGTTGCTACACGTTATTACTCAATTCCATATTATTTCCTTTTTCCTGCACTTACCAATTCAATTTTCCTTTATTTTCAAAGTTGCTGCTACGTACCTATTTATCTTTTATTAAAATTGAATTGTTGGTGTTTGGCTGCTGTCTGTTATCAATATATGTTCACTGTTTCGTGGCTGTCCCTGTGCAATTATATCACTGTTACTTTTGCCTATTTCTTCTAAATTGCTTGCTGGAGTGTTATGCCCATTGCCGTGACTTGGTTGTTTTAAGCATATTGGTAGAGTTTTCTTTGTAGCAGTGGAAATTGTACTCAATTAAAGATTCTAACTATAACAGGTTTCGTTTCTTTTCCTTTTACCTTTAATACGAGTTCATTAATGTTAAATTTAGATTATAATTTTACTATGTCTGAGTAGATTTTTATAGAGTCCGGAATATGATGAACGTCGTACTAATGGTACTCTATTAAGTTGTATGATTAGTAACTGTGACAGGAATTATTTTTAAGCCTGAAAATTCTAATTTTTTAACTATGAACATTTACAGTGAAAACTGGAATAACACGATACCGGTTTCACATCGAAAGAGTGAAACTTGTATCTTTATGTAGAATTTTTGGGAATTGATTTTAAAATTCAGCGAAAGCGTTTTCTTTAATTAATTTAGAAATTTATAATTTTCAAAAATGCTATTTTAAACTTGTGGCCGTACACGCGAAAGCTGACGTCTGTGAGTTTAAAATACGGTACCGGTTATGCGAAAGCTAACAGGACCTTTAAATTAAATTTTCTACTAAAAATAACTTCTCAAACGTAAATTGATTATTTTTTTCAAAGAGAGTTTTGAAGTTAAAAGGCGTACGCGCGAAAGCGGTCGAATAGATTACAAAGTCAAAATTCAGTGTCGTACACGCGAAAGCTGACGACCCCTTTAATTTAATTCCTTTTACGCGCGAAAATATTTTCCTGTTACAATAATAAAATACAATTTAGCAAGCATCAACAGTCGACATGAATTATATTCTAGGCTCTTGTCATTTAAGGTAATTAAAAACAAGTACTTTTCCCAATTTTGCAACCAAACTAATTAGCATCGTCTTAGATAAAAAACGTGACGATAGATAACGGTACTTGACATTGGTCTCTGTGGATTCGACAACTTTTATACTAAAACCGATATTTCCATGCACTTGCGGACCTATCAAGTTTTTGGCGCCGCTGTCGGAGAGTTTGATAACACGTAAAATGCACTAATATTTTGACTCGACTTATACATTTTTTGATTTTGATTTTATAAATTTTTGCCGTGTTACGCTGGTATTGTGTGTCTATTTCAGGTATTTATCTGTTAAAGGTCTCCGCGCGTCAAAATGATGAAATTCGGCTAAAAAAGGAAAAAAAAAAGGGAAAATAAAAGGTTTAAAAGTCTGAAGTTAGTGGGAAGTAAAAGCCAGACCAATTCTTTCCCCCACGTTTCAGAAGCAGTTTGCCCACTTCCTCCATTTTCTCCACTACTTGGAGCATGATCAGAAGCACTTCAGAAGAGATTTTTGCCTATAAATAGACCTGAAGAACTCAGTTGTAAACACCAAGCTTTTTTGAGAGAGAAATTTAGTGATTTAGAAACTGATTTTTTTTTCACGTTATTGTAATCAAAGTTTTTAGTTTTCTTTTTTCATTCATAGCTTGTCCATTATCGCATTTCAGAACCTGTGTTTTATTTTCTTTCGGCCAATCCAATGTCTTATTATTTCCATTGCAGTAATCAATTCCAATTGTTACTATTTTTTGTTGCTACACGTTATTACTCAATTCCATATTATTTCCTTTTTCCTGCACTTACCAATTCAATTTTCCTTTATTTTCAAAGTTGCTGCTACGTACCTATTTATCTTTTATTAAAATTGAATTGTTGGTGTTTGGCTGCTGTCTGTTATCAATATATGTTCACTGTTTCGTGGCTGTCCCTGTGCAATTATATCACTGTTACTTTTGCCTATTTCTTCTAAATTGCTTGCTGGAGTGTTATGCCCATTGCCGTGACTTGGTTGTTTTAAGCATATTGGTAGAGTTTTCTTTGTAGCAGTGGAAATTGTACTCAATTAAAGATTCTAACCATAACAGGTTTCGTTTCTTTTCCTTTTACCTTTAATACGAGTTCATTAATGTTAAATTTAGATTATAATTTTACTATGTCTGAGTAGATTTTTATAGAGTCCGGAATATGATGAACGTCGTACTAATGGTACTCTATTAAGTTGTATGATTAGTAACTGTGACAGGAATTATTTTTAAGCCTGAAAATTCTGATTTTTAACTATGAACATTTACAGTGAAAACTGGAATAACGCGATACCGGTTTCACATCGAAAGAGTGAAACTTGTATCTTTCTGTAGAATTTTTGGGAATTGATTTTAAAATTCAGCGAAAGCGTTTTCTTTAATTAATTTAGAAATTTATAATTTTCAAAAATGCTATTTTAAACATGTGGCCGTACACGCGAAAGCTGACGTCTGTGAGTTTAAAATACGGTACCGGTTATGCGAAAGCTAACAGGACCTTTAAATTAAATTTTCTACTAAAAATAACTTCTCTAACGTAAATTGATTATTTTTTTCAAAGAGAGTTTTGAAGTTGTAAGGCGTACGCGCGAAAGCGATCGAATAGATTACAAAGTCAAAATTCAGTGTCTTACACGCGAAAGCTGACGACCCCTTTAATTTAATTCCTTTTACGCGCAAAAATATTTTCCTGTTACAATAATAAAATACAATTTAGCAAGCATCAACGGTCGACATGAATTATATTCTAGGCTCTCGTCATTTAAGGTAATTAAAAACAAGTACTTTTACCAATTTTGCAACCAAACTAATTAGCATCGCCTTAGATAAACAACGTGACGATAGATAACGGTACTTGACATTGGTCTCTGTGGATTCGACAACTTTTATACTAAAACCGATATTTCCGTGCACTTGCGGACCTATCAAGTTTTTGGCGCCTCTGCCGGGGACCAATTTTGACAATATCGTAACTCCGTTGTCACACCGTATAGACTAATGCATTTTATTTGTTTTTTATTTTTAAAAAAAAAAAATTGTATGCGAAGAACTCGAAGTGCTGATAATCTTGTTAGACCCATAGACGAAATTGAGCGCTACTTCCGAGAAAGACGCCGACTGCAGCTTGAAACACCTTTAGAGTCTGAAACGCAGACAGATATGGGCGACACTAATGATAATCGGCCACTTAAGGAATTCGCCGTGCCCTCTGACGAGGAGCCCCATACGAGCATTGTTCGTCCCACGTTTGCGGCGAACAGTTTTGAACTCAAACCTTCTCTGCTGCAAATCGTACAGCAGAACCAATTCTCCGGAAACCCGACGGAGGATCCGAACTTGCACCTTTCTGTCTTTGTGCAGTTCGCTGATACATTTAAGTGCAATGGCGTCGATCCTGAAGCCATTCGCCTGCGTTTATTCCCTTTCTTCCTTAGGGACCTAGCCAGATCGTGGCTACAATCCCTACCATCTAATTCCATATCGACATGGAATGAACTCAAGAAAGCGTTCCTTGCTAGATATTTTCCGCCGAGCAAAACGGCATAACTCAGGAACCAAATCACCTGTTTTAGGCAGACAGACGGTGAGTCGCTTTTCGAAGCATGGGAGAGATACAAGGAATTAATGAGAGCTTGCCCACACCACGGACTAGAAAAGTGGCTTATAATTCATACCTTCTACAATGGTCTATTGTACAACACAAGAATGACCCTTGATGCCGCTGCAGGAGGTGCTCTCATGAACAGACCATTTAATGACGCCTATGCCCTTATCGAAGACATGGCGCAAAACCATTACCATTGGGGGAGCGAACGCGCTCAAGTGGAGAAAACACAACCCAAAGCAGGAATATACGAAGTTAGCAACCTTGACCACGTGAATGCTAGAGGTGGATGCGTTGTACCATAAGCTTGACAACATGTCCCTCGCCCCACCAGCTATTGTTGCTGCTGTGACTCCAAATTGTGAAATTTGTGGAGTCCTTGGACACATCGCTATCGAGTGTCAATTGCTAGCTGAAACCGATCAGGCAAACTATGCGCAAGGTAACCCGTACTCTAACACGTACAACCCTGGATTGAGAAACCACCCTAATTTTTCCTACAAGAATAACAATCCTACCTTTGCGCCAAATCCTGCACCTGCAACAGGACCTTTAAATTAAATTTTCTACTGAAAATAACTTCTCAAACGTAAATTGATTATTTTTTTCAAAGAGAGTTTTGAAGTTGTAAGGCGTACGCGCGAAAGCGGTCGAATAGATTACAAAGTCAAAATTCAGTGTCGTCCACGCAAAAGCTGACGACCCCTTTAATTTAATTCCTTTTACGCGCGAAAATATTTTCCTGTTACAATAATAAAATACAATTTAGCAAGCATCAACGGTCGACATGAATTATATTCTAGGCTCTCGTCATTTAAGGTAATTTAAAACAAGTACTTTTCCCAATTTTGCAACCAAACTAATTATCATCGCCTTAGATAAACAACGTGACGATAGATAACGGTACTTGACATTGGTCTCTGTGGATTCGACATCTTTTATACTAAAATCGATATTTCCGTACACTTGCGGACCTATCACTTAACTCAAATCAGCTGAACTACCCAAACCCCGATATATAAACTATTAGTTCATAATTAAACTACTTATCCAAACAAGATTGTTGTAAGCATGATGCATTTCTTTTTGACAAAAATGTGAACATTGTTAATATGAATGTTTTTTATATGACTTTATAAAAAGGTAAAAGAAAAATAAACTCACCCTGTTTTTAGTAAAATACTAAATTTATTCTCCATTTTATTTTTAAAATCTACTATTTTAATAAAACAAATGAGGGTCTACCTTTGAAACTTTTTTTAAGTACATTTCAAAACCCTTTTCAATATACCTCAAAATACCACAAGAAAATTGCAAGATGCATATAAATAAGAAAATAAAAAGAAATTTATAATATTTTTTAAATGAAAAGGGTGTGATCAACATTTTAATAAATCAATATGAAAATGATGATAAAGTGAATTATAAATAGATGTTTTTGTGAATGAGATGTATTAAAAGTAAAATTGAAATGGGAGTTCAGGGATTACATTACCACAAGTCATGTTACTGGTTTCAAACATGGAATAGAAATCAAACCAAAACAAAACCTCACAAACTTATAACTAAACTTAGAAATGTAATATTAGTATAGAAAACAAGCAAATTTAAATGATATCTCGATGTTGAACCAATAATGTGATATGCCAATCCATGTACTTTGAAAATCGATAAATATGTCGATACATTCAATTTGAAAAATCTAGCTATTCTAATTTCAGTTAAGACTTTCTAATAGTGCGCAATATATTTTAAGGAAACGTCTTAAAATAGTACTATTCTTTTTGAAGAAAAAATAGTACTATTCTTGATTTTATAAAATAAATGTTAGTACCTACACACTTTATGTCTACTATATCAGGAAAACATAAATAATTCCTAATATGTTGATTCCATTTATTAAAATATATAAACCAAAATAATGCTAGTCAATTCACTCAAATTTAGTACAAAAGTTGTATTTTTATTATTCTTTTCCTCCGTTCATGTTAGCAAACAAAATCATCCAAAACAACCTTCGAAGAAATAAGAATATGAATGTTGAAGAAGTACATAATATCTTTTATTGAAAATTCACTTGCCAAATAAAATCAATATTTAAAAATTAATTCTATATATAGTAAAGAAATATAACAAAAAAAAAAAGACAAATTTTATTTGTATTACAAAAGAGTATCCCTACATAAAAAAAAAAAAATCCCCTTGTATATATTTATTTATATTACAAAATAGTATCCCTACATAAAATAAAATAAAAATATCTTATAAGACGGTGAATTAAGATAAATTTGTCTAGAATGGAGCACCCTTATTGAAGCATGATCAGGCTATTGATAATCTAGCCTCTTAGGACTTGTAGTAGAAGGAAAAAGGCTTGAAGAAAGTGGAGACGGGGGATCAGAAACTAAATGTGAATATAAAGAGTATTCAGGTGATGAAGGTGAAGAAAAAAGGCTTGGTAGAGGCCTATAAGGTGATTGAGGGGATAGGAAATTCATGTCACTTTTTGGTGAAGACAACAGAAATTCAGAAGTTGGTGATAGGGGGTTATTTGTTTGTGAGGAAGAAAAACCAATCACAGGTTGGTTACAGTCATTCATAGGGAAAGTTGGGTTGCTAGCATTCAGAGGCACTGAAGGATTAGACGCATTTGTTTGTGTTGAAGGGAAACCATTCACAAGTTGATTAATGCCATTTGTTTGTGAAGAATGGAAACCATTCACACTTGGATTAGTGCCATTTATATTGTTGAGAACTTGTGGTTGAAGAGGGTAAAGTTGAAACTGGTTACCTCTTGAATCACCAAAGTTCATTGTTGGGTCTTGAAAGTTTCTCATGAAAGCAGACACTGGAGACTCAACAACATTATTTTCTGAATGGTAAACAGCAGGAGGACAATTAATAGATTCCACATGATTTCCTAGAAGTGTATTGTATGGAGTTTGCAAAGGAGGTACTGGTTTTGAAACCATATTCAGGATCGGTTGCCTTTCAATGGACAATTGTGGAGGCTGGATCTTTTGCAACCTTGTAACCATTTCTTGAGATTTTGGTGCATAAGGGAAACCATTCACAAGTTGCTTATTGTTGTTACCATAGAAAATTTGATTGGTACCATTAAGATACATTGAATGATTAGCCACATTTGATTGTGTTGAAGGAAAACCATTTAGAATTTGGTTATTAGCATTTGTTTGTGAGGAATGAAAATCATTCACAAATTGGTTACTACCATTAGTAGGATAATAATGTTCTTGAGATTTAATTATTGGATGATATTGAACATTTATATTGTTGAAGACTTGTGATTGATGAGGGTAAGGATGAAATTGATTACCTCCAGAATTACCAATGTTCAACGATAGTAGGTCTTGAGTGTTTCTCATCGAAGCAGATATTGGAAACTCAACAAGATAACTTTGTGAATTGTCAACAAGATGATTACCGGTAATAGGTTGCATAAGATGTGCTGGAAGCGCATTGTACAGAGCCTGTGAAGGAGGTACTGGAGCCGAAACCTGAACCGGAACTGGTGGTCTTATTGCATTTGATTTCTTTCCTGTAATGTGCTGAATAAAACTTTTGAATTCATCTTTGTGAACCTCGTAAAATTCTGAATAAGGATGTAGATGTTTACCACTAGATATAATATTGTTGCCAAAATAAATTGTTTGTTGAAAAGAAATATTTCTTTTCTTCTTTCGTATTTGGTTTACACCCAAACTCCCACTATGTTTTTGTGAGTTTTCCATTTTTTACAACCTAAGAAATAGTAAGACCCCCAATTTGAGTGATATAACAAAAATCTGAGAAAATTGAGATGAGTGAAGAAGTAGAACATCCTATGACATTTTATAGGATTTTTTTGTTGAGTTGAAAATGGCAAAGGGAGATGAATTTGAAGGAAATTTTAAGTAAAACAACTTTGATTTAACAAAGGTGTTCACGTGTAAAGCGTGAACACTTATTTCAAAAGACAAAAGCCGAAGTAATATTAGGTTACACATAGTAAAAAAATATTTAATTTTTGTTCAACATTCATGATTAATCTTATTTTTATGAGAACATTATTACTATATAATATTTAATGTTTGTTCAACATTCATGATTAATCTTTTTTTATGAGAACATTATTACTATATATATACTTCTTTTGACTACATCATGATTAATATAAAGTAAATTATTAAGTTATTCAAAAAATGTATTATATGATAAATATATAACATACTTTTATTATATTTTATTGTTTTGTTTGTTTTTTATAATTTTAGTTTCTAAATAAAAAAATTGATTATGTTCTTTTTATAATTATTAAGTTCTTTTTTTTTGGTTGGTAAACTCCTTTTATTAAGTTTTATATAGTGAGTATTTGACCAAGACTAAAGCAAAGTTTGAATTCACTTTAAAGAATAAAAGTATAATATAAATGAGAAGTATTCCTTTTATCTTTGTTTAAATATTATTAGGATAAATGAATTTAGAAGTTTAAAATAAAAATAAAATATGCAATCTTTGATATTAAAACAATATATACCTTTTTAATGACTACTTCTCATTTTTTTAATTCCTTAATTTTATAATTCATAAATGACTTAATTGCAGTTTTGGCCTCCTAAGTATCACAATCTTGGGATTTTGACCCCATATAAAAAACAATAACAAACCAGCCCCCTTAGTTTACCCCTGTTTACACTTTTGGTCCCCTAGACCAATTTTAATTGGGTCAATGCATACGTGGCACCCAAATACTTCATTTATTAGACTTAAATGCAATTTTGGCCCCCAAAGTATCACAATCTTGCAATTTTGGCCCCATAAGAAAATAGAAAGTCACACGTGTAACGCCCGTTTTAATTATTTAAATTATTTTATATAGTATAGATAATATTTATATGATTTTGTGTGAATTTAAGTGATATTTGAAATATTATGTGATTTATATGAGTTATGTGATTTTATGAAGGTTGAGACTTATTTTATTGTTTAATAAAATAAGATTTGAAAATAAAACAAATAATAAGTTGTGGGTTTGTTTTAGAATTAGATATACTTGTGGGGAAATAAGATAAAATAAAACAAATAGAGGTTTAAAAGGGGGAAATAGGTTTAGAATTGTACAGAACGTACAATTCAGAGTTTTGGGAGAAAAAGGGAGAAAACAGAAGAGAAGAACCGGAGAGGCTGCTGCTCGATTTTCTTAAGGTAAGGGTGAGCCTATCATTACAATTTCATTAGAACATGTAATTCATGATTATAGTTAACAAATTCTAGGTTTAATTCATGATAATTGAGGATTTGAGAGTTAGGTCAAAAGTGAGGAATTGAGGTTTAGATGATGAAAAAATTGTACCAATGTTGTAGAAAATTGTTTACAGATCATAGGATGACCCTTAAACATCATTATAGTCGAAAATCTGAAGGATTAGGATGAAATTTGGGGTTTTTGGGTGAAAACCCTCGTAACCCCGTAACTGTTCTGTCGTCACTCGCCACAGCGAGCAGTCAGCTCGCCACGGCGAGTAATCATCAGCTCGCGAGGCGAATTGAGCAGCTCGCCATAGCGAGCAACTACCAGAAGGTTCGCGAGGCAAGCAACCCACTCGCCATAGCGAGTAACACCAGGAGCTCTCCAGGAGAGTAACCCAACTCGCCATAGCGAGTCACCCTTGATCGTGCGTGAGGCGAACAGTTCCACTCGCCGTAGCGAGTAACCATGTGATGGTTCGCGAGGCGAGAGATCCCACTCGCCATAGTGAGTAGTTCTGTATCAGACTACCTTTTAGAACAATGCGACTCTTGTCGCACGAATAGTTATGAAATTAACCCTGGATTATAATTAAGTACTGAAATACTAAGACGACCAGTATAGCCGTTAACTGATGCGTGACTTGTTATAAGTGACCTACACATTTGTATATGTTTCCTTTGAACTATAAATGATGATGTATATGAGTGCTTATGATTTTACATTTGTGATGTTGATTGCTGCCATGTTGTTAATAACTAAAAGCTGCATGTGTTGTTATAAGAATTATGAGGTCATAATCCAAATTATTGGAGTTCATTTGAGATGTCTAAGATTTTTAAGAGATTGAGTCCATGCATATTCATTCAGAGACGAGGGCTCATGCCCTGGGAGCTTTTTCTCAACAGCGACGAGAGCTTATGCTCTAGGAGTATTTTTATGCTCAATAGCGACGAGAGCTTATGCTCTAGGAGTATATTTATACTCAATATGGTACCACATGCATGATTAAGATGTCTAAGTTGCATAAGTTGAGTCGAAGTTGCATTGTTAAGTCAAACTATTAAGTTGAACTATGATGTTGAATTATGATGTTGATTAAGACGTTACTTGACTATTATTATGATATATGATGATGAAGTTATGCTGTTAATTGTAATTGTTGAATTATATGTTTAATGTTTTTGTTATGAGAATCTCACCCCTTCTGCTGGAATTGCCGCCTTGTGGGCAAGTGCAGGTGATTAAGCTTTAGTTGATGTTGCTGTTGTGAGTGGCTACCCTCACAGTGTCCTTAGGTGCTCTGATACGTAACGGGATGAGAACTTTTATAGCTACTTTCTATTCCTTACGTATTTGATTATGATTTAAGTTTTCAGTTAATTTATGTTGAGACGCATTTATGAGGCCTGCGTGCCAAAACGATTTGTTGACATTGAATTTTATCCGCTGCGATGTTAGAACAATTTTGATCAGAATAAATGTTTATTTATCCCCTTATGAGAATTTTAGAAATGTAGCATTCCGTTTTACATGATACTCTGATTTATCTATGAAATTTTGAATTTGGGAAAACGGGGTGTTACAACACGTGGCACATCACTTTAAGTGATGTGGGTGCTACATATGCATTGACTTGGTCAAAATTGGTATGGGTCAAAAGTGCAAAATGTGATAAACTTAGGGGGCTGATTTATTATTGTTTTTTATAGGGGTTCAAAATCGCATGATTGTGATACTTAGGGGTCTAAAATTGCAATTAAGCCTTCATAAATTGACAATATAAATTAAAAATTAAATATACAACCTTTTTTTTGTGTGTTAAGTGTTAACCCTCCGATTTTCAGTGGAAAGAAATTTACAAATCTTATTATAATGATAATAACAACATTTTGAAGGTGAGAAAAACACAAGAAGGGAGGTTAAATTGTGTTGGCTTTTTCAAAAAAATTCTAAGCATTTCTCAAGTCAGAGTCGGAGTAGAGTTGAGAGTCTGAGTGGAGTTCAGATTCTGAGTGGATAAAATGAGAGAGAGAGAGAGAGAGAGAGAGAGAGAGAGAGAGATTATATTGGTTCATCTTGCAATCCAGGAGTATTCTAGTCTCATTTCACTTCCAATGGATTTTCACTTTAATCACCAAAGATTACAAATGTTCAAGTACACAAGTAAGAGACTTGAAATGCTCTAGCATACAAGCAAGAGACTTTCAAATGCTCAATCACCAATGAAAGAGACTTCTACAATCTAACTTAATCAAATAAAAGATTGTTTGGATTTTACACTTGATAGACAATCAGAGGTGTAACCAATTACAAAATAGAGTCGACTCTTAAGACTTATAATTTTTAAGATATGAACTTGGTAAGAATTCTTAAGTATTTATGCGCTTTTGAATTTGACATAGTAAGGGCACAATTTAGAATTGTTGAGTCATTTTCACTTAGCAATGCTCATTTACTTGGTAAGGCCAAATAAGGCTCCAGGCCTATTACACTTCCTTATGCCTATATAAAGGGGGCTCCACTACAATTCCAAGTTAAGTTCATTCTATACCAAAAAATCTCACACTCTCCTTGTTTCCCACCTGACTTGAATGTTAGAGTGTATGTGCAGGTACCACCCCCTTTCATCTCACCGCCAACGGGGTTTCTTCCATGTATTCCGCAGATATATTCAATAACGAAGCATCTTCTTCATCAATTTGTCGTCAACTGTGAGATAATCTATCTTGATCCGGATAACATCTTTACCAGACATATCATTGGCGCTAGAAGGAGGGGATCAACTTTTGTTTTTTGTACCCTTGAATCTCAATCTCATATCGCGACAAATCTTGAAAAATTCAACAAGATTTAACAATATTCAACCGATTCGGCCAAAAATTCATAGGATTTCATGAAGATCCTGGTATAATTTAATAATCAAGGTATTATCTTGAAGCTTCTGTTGGTCGGTATGGCAATGTAATACGCGCTAGAGGGGGGGGGAATAGAATTTTAAAAATCAATTTGAGTTTATAGCGAAAGTGTTTTGAGGAAAGGCAATTTACGACATGTTGGATTAAGCACGGTTCAATACCAATGAACAAACATCACAAGACTATGTTTAAGCTAAGATTAACTTTGAATTGAGAGATTCTAAGTAATCTTAATACAATCCAACATTAACATAATTCACACAAATTACAAAACAAGCACAATCTCAAACCAAACCTAGAAACAATTAATCAATTCTACTAATTAACACAATTGTGTAAGTGTTTGATAAATTGTCAATGAATCAAAACCAAGTGTTATCTTATAGTAATGTGAGACAAATGAAAATCAAGTTTAAAGAGTTAAACCTAGATCACACATAAAATCTACACTGTCAATTTATCAAGCTTCAAATACACAATTAAACAAAATTAAAGAGGATGGATAAGAGAGAAAACACCGAGATTTATAGTAGTTCACCCTTTCGTCCTCGCTTCGGGCTACGTCTACTCTTCTTGATGGAAAATGCCTCCACCAAGGACTTCCTCTAGAATATTGAATTTTTTTATTAAAATGTGATTACAAGAATTCCTTGAAACTACCCTAGTTCTTCAGTTCCTATGCAATCATTCCCCAATCTTCAAAACCTTTTGAAATTGATGCTTCTTGATGTCTTCAAATCTTTAATTACCCGAGAAACCCTTGAAGTTCTTCACTTGAACTCTCAATGCTCCGTACGACAATTAGATCCCCTTGAACACAAGAACTTTAGAAAGAACCCCTAAGACATTTGGAGGTGAAATGAGATTATTCACTTTACTTTAGAACCTTGATTAACCCAATCAATTTCCTTGAATGAACCAACTTACAATCCCTATATCACCCTAGAGAGAATGGATGCAACTGATTCAATAATTTGGGTGTTATGAGGAAGTGAGTATATATAGAAAAGGGTTACAAGTGCAAATTTCCGTCCAAAAACAACTATGTGAATTGATTCACTAAATGTGTGAATCGATTTAGACAGCTAAAAGACAAGCCAGAAGACTATGAAGATGCTATGAAGATTGAAACACATCAGACAAAAAATGAATCGATTCAAAAGACTCAGGATGAAGATTGAAGCGATTAAAATAAATTTGAGTCGATTCACTCTTAAGTCACAAAGTTTTATTGATACGATTCAAGGTAATTTGACTTGATTCATGCATAATATGATTCACAAAATCATGAAACAATTCATCCCAATTCAGAGACTTTTGATGATACGAGTCAGATTAGTGTGAATCGATTCAAAATCTTGGAAAAAGGGTTATACATGCAAATGCTATGCAAGACACAAGGAACACATGAGTCATGGATTGTTGAGTGCTTTCACAATATATTATGCTATATTGCTAAGAGTGAAAACAACCAACAAATAAAACATCATAAAGGAGCTATAAACTCTATATCCTAACATCATCAAAACAAGAACCTAAAGCAATGTCACCTTCAATCTCCCCTTTTTTGATGATGTCAAACAATGTTGATGAAATAAGCTTAGCTCCTCCTGAAATATAGCTTAATAGTAGGAAGAAAAAAACAAGTATATAATCAATACGCATAACCATGGAAACATCAACATGTAATCTCCCTTTTTGACAACGTCAAAAAGTGTTCATAATAATAATAAAAAAGAAAAAAATGAAAGAACATACAAGCACAACCACAATTGAAAACTTGTAGGCATGAAACGAAAAGCATATAGACAACATATAGCATGCTAAGAGAAGGAAATAAACAAGATTGTTCAAGATAAAAACAAATAACATAGTAATTGGAGAGATCTTACCAATTTTAAAAGTGTAGGAAGCGTTATTTGTGACGTTAAGGACAAATGGTAATAAATATAGAGTTTTCTTATTTAAAGCACAAGCTATCTCAGATACTTAGTTTCCTACAGATCTTGAGGAAAGAGTCGGATGGTATGGGTTTTTTAAAAATGTCAGCAGGTTGACACTTGGTGTCAACATACTCGAAAATCACATCCTTCTTTTCAACATGATCCCAAAGGAAATGATGCCGAATCTCAATGTGTTTAGTTCTTGAATGTAAAATTGGGTTTTTGGTAAGATTGATAGCATTAGTGTTATTGCATTTTATTGGAACACATCATAGTTTTAAATCATAGTCTAGTAATTGTTGTTTTAGCCATAAAATTTGTGAGCAACAAATACCAACAAATATCGGCTGCTATATATTCAGCCTCAGCGGTAGAAAGAGCAACGTTGTGTTGCTTTTTGCTATGCCACGAGATTAAACAGTTTCCAAACAAAAGACAACTTCCACTAGTGCTCTTTCAATCTGATGTGCAGCTGGAAAAATCGGAATCTGAAAAACCAACTAGACAACAAGAACCCCCCTTTGGATACCATAAACCAAAATGAGTAGTTTCACTCACGTATCGCAAAATCCTTTTAACAATTTTCAAATGAGATTCTTTAGGGGAGGCATGGTATCTAGCACACACACAAACCTTAAACATGATATCAGACCTACTTGCTGTTAAATAAAAAAAATCCTATCATACCTCTATACCTTTTACAATCAACGTCGATGCCAAATTCATCTTTGTCGATTGAGAGAGATGATGCCATGGGACTGGAAATTGACTTGCAATCTTACATGACAAACTTCTTAAGTAGCTCCGAATCATATTTAATTTGACTAACAAAAGTTCCCTCTTTGGCTTGCTTTATTTGTAGACCAAGGAATAAGGTGAGCTTCCCCATGAGAGACATTTCAAAATATTAGATATCATTAAATGACAGCGTGAATAAAAATATTTGTGAGGTTGTGATGATTAAACATATTGAAATTAAATATATAAGTGATAAAAAGATAATAAAATTCCTTTGAAAAAATGATAATAAAATTAAATGGAACCTTCTTTAAAAAAATTAAATGAAACGGTTTAAAAAAAATAAAATAAAATAAAATGGAAGAAAAAAATATATTGAAATATTGGAGCCCCTAACATGGACCTCAATTTAAAAGGACCATAGGTGGACCTCAATAGACCACCTTCTATAAAAGGTACCAACTTTGTGGGTCTGGTTTCCATCTTCTTCTTTGTTGACAAAAGGTGTTTCCCTCGTGCGTATCTAAAATTCATCGTTTTTTCGGATATGGATTTGCTGATGTAGCAAATACAAGCAGTTTGCCGCAGTAGCAAATCTCAGCCATCAATCTATGATCTGACGGTTTCAAATTCGCAACATAGATTTTAACCATTTTACATAATGTCAGATCTTGACTGTTCACTTCAGATCGGACGGTTGAGATTTGCTACTGCGGCAAACTGCATGAATTTGCTACAGCAGCAGATCCATATCCCCTTTTTTCACTAGTTACATAAATAGCTTTCTGACTAACAAAATTAAATCCGAGGTTTTGGGCAATTTAAAATGCATAGGCAACTTTTCTTCCTCATTTCAAGCAATAATCAAATGTTTTTTTTCTATTACGAACAACATTTGTAACAATCTCAAACTAGAAAACCATAAATTAGTTGGTTTATTACATGGCCATTAGATCTCTTTCCTGAAAGAAAATAATATCATACTTTGTGTGTGTTTTTTTTAAGGTATATCATACTTGTGTTGGTACTAGCTGCAATGGTGGCTCTAAAGTTGAGATCTTTTAAAAGAGGAAAGATTGAAGCTTTAATTTCAATGGTACAAGAATTATAAATGAAAAAGAGGTAAAACTACAAACCAAAACAAACATTAAGGATCTGAACTATTAAAGAGAGGGAGGTTTATGGGTACTTTATTTTCTCACTCATCAATAGAATCTAGGAATCAAAACCATTTCTTTTTTTTGGTTACAGAATCAAAACCATTTCGATTGCAAACGAAAAAAAGAGAGTGCCATAAAAATAATTTTTTTTTATTAAACTGGCTATAACAGGTCACTGTACAAAGGTCCACCATTAGACTCTTTTATTAGGGTTCATGTTAGGGGCGCCTTTGAAATATAATATTAAAAATAAAAGAAAAGGTTCCCAAGGTGAATTGAAGAGAGGTGCTTCTTAAATAAATTGTCAACAAGTAGTTTTTCGAAGTAGCATTCAACAACTTTTGGCCAAAACTCATTCCATTCAATTTTATGCATTCAAAAAAAGTACTTTTTCTAGTAAGTACTTAATTGATATTATGTTTAGCCTAACTTCTGTAGAAAAGTTGTAAAAAATTGGGTCAAACGGTATCTTAATCTCCCACAACGGTAGTGTATAAACAACTGAATTTGGCAGAAAAAAATTGGAAAATAGTTAAAATTTAAAAATATATAAATTGTAAAATAGTAAAAAGAAATTGGTGAGGTGGCACTCAACCAAAGCTATTAATTATTGAAAAAATTGGAAAATAATAAAAATTGGTGAGGCGGCGCTCAACCAAAGCCACGTAGATTCTTTCTTTTTTCTATCATTTTTCATCTTCTTAAGGCATAATTAAATGCATTGTAGTTTTTTTTTTTAAGGAAATGCGTTGTAGATTTTGTTTACTTATTTATTAGATTAAACGATTGTAGTTGGTAATAACCGCATATTTAACATCACAAAAAATGTAAATGATGAATCTAGGAACAAACTCTCACAATTAGAGTTAATATAATACAATGATAAAATGCCTACAAATAATATAATAAAATTAAGTGGTTGTAATACTTTAATTTTTTTGTTGAGAAAAGTGGTTATGCCTCCCTTTCCCTCAAATCCAAACTCTCCTTCAAGATGTAGACCTTTATAACGGTGATGCGACGAGGCACGGCCTCCGCATCACCTCACCTCCAGCGACCATTGCACCAGTGTGGTTTTAGGAGGTTGTAGCAAACAGCTCACGCCGGTGACTTCTGGTATTCTCCCAGCGGCTGGTTTTCATGGAGGCGTTGGTTTTCAGTTCGTGGTGGTTTTCGTGGTTGCTGGAGGTGATTTCATGGTGGATCTGGTGGTGGCTCGTGGTGGTAGTTTTTAGATCCGGATTTGGATCTAGATCTATATCCGTTTTTTGGTGGCTGCTGAGAAAAATAGGTGGTAGTTATTGGTGGTGAATTGGGAGTGGGTTTGATTCTGTGTTTTTGTGTGGTGGTGACATTTTAGTGATGATGATGAGCATGGGGGCAGTTTTCATTTTTTTTGTAGAAGAAGGGTTATTGGTTGGTGATGTTGGAGAGGGATGATTTTTTATGGGTAGATGCTTTAGTTTTTCAGTCGCTGTTTGAATTTTCTTTCAACAGTTTCGTGGTTCACAAGATTGTTTTCTTGTGCTCCGCGGTCCAGTTTTGGTGACCTCATATGTTGTTTTGGTGGATCGTTGGTGAGAAGAACCGGGTTTCTGGTTGTGTGTGTGGTGGAGGTTTTGTGGTGTGTGGTGGCGGTGATGTAGTATGGAGACGGAGCATCGGAAGTTTTTTTACGGTTGTTTTCGGTGATGTCTAAACGGTGGCAAAATGGGTGGACGGGAGGGTTAGTGAGGTTATTGGTGTTTGCGTGGTGTGATGGAGATAGTTGCTTGTGTGATGGTTGGGGTTTTTTGGAGGTGTGATTTTTGCGTGGTGGTTTGGATGGGGTAGGCTTGGATTTTGTTTATGTTGTTGTGCGGAGGGTTGTCTTTGATTTAGGTGTTCCTTTCACTGCTTTCGAAGATAGTCCTTTGTTGATGTTTCTTGTGGGGTTTTTCAAATTTTGTCTTAGATGCACGGGGCTTACAATTGAATGCTCCTCATCTTTCATTTGTATGTTGCTATTTTAATAACTCCTCCTCTTGTGCTGGTCAGGACTCATTGTGATTTTAATAAATTCCATTTTAACTTCTTCAAAAAAATACTTATGCCTCTTTATTTGTAATGCTGACGTCCAAATCATTGATCAAATCTATAATTGACTAAAGCCAATTTTTTAATATGAATCAAATGAATATCGTAAATGAATGAGAAAGCAAACAATGCCGCACAAGATGACTAATAAAACCATGCTTATTTGTTTGTTAATTTTATTAATTTATTTTATAAATATTATTTGCATTAATTATCTATAAAATTTAGCGCTATATTTTTTTTTATAAGGAATATTAATTTATTTATTGATTATCTATGCATCATTTATGATATCGGACATCCAAACCATGTTTATGGTCCATAACCCTAATCAAAACAACACAAAAATATATTATGAAAAAGAGAGAAACAAAAACTTAGGGGACTAGACATCCTGTTTGTAAAATCCATCACAAACAAATAAAACTTTATTGTATATATATATATATATATAATTACATCATTCTAACCATTAAGGTATCATAAGCAAATAACTGAAAGATGAACTAGAACACTTCTTGTATCCATGTTAATAAAATAATGAATCTTCAAGAATCCAAAGCAGTATCATCATTCATCAGTAAAGTAAACCAGCTTTCTTGAAAGCATCTTTATAGTCTTTAACACATTTTTGTCGCACCTACATCCACAGTGAAATTAACAAAATGATTTATGTAAGATTCATATTGTCACAAGTCATAACCTTTTGAAGGTTTAATCTTTAATTTCTACATAATGTTGCAAGGATCATCATAATCATAATCCAAGTACATTGTCAAGTAGCATATACCTCTGTAACATGGTTGCCAAAATGGTTTTCAATCTTTGACATTAGTTTCTCATCCCTTTCATCACATATCAGATTAAATGCAGCACCTGTTCAAATCAAATGAAACAAATGTAAGAAAATCACAACTTGGTGTTCTTCACCGATGAAATTGTTGGATTACTATGAAACAAAACATGCTAAAGGAGAGACCCCGATAGATACTTGAAGGCTGAAGCGCATCGAAGAACTTCATTGAGCAAATTAACATCAACGTTGGAAAGAGCATGGCTAAGATACTACTATGTGAGAATAATATTTGGCATAAACATGATAAATTTCAACTAAGCAGACAGTTTTGAAAACTTACCCTTGCGCCCAAATCGCCCGGCCCTACTAACTCTCGGAAAATACATCTCACAATCCAGCTCAGGTTCACTGCCACAGATGAACTCAGCAGTGTAATTCAGTGGAAGATCATAGTTGATAACCAAATTAACCTAAACAAATAGATGGAAGATGCATAAAAAACAAATTGGTACATGGACAAATAATGCGAAGGCATAGATAGAGAAACCGAATGAGCACCTGATCCTGATCAAAGCCTCGAGCAAGAACATCGTTTGATATAAGAACACGACTCGAACCATCTTTGAACTCCTTGACAATCTTGTCCCTCTCTTCGTGTTCAAGAGCATCTAGTATGGAACTGACCTCATAGCCTAAATCAACAAGAGCTTTATGCAACATTTTTGCACTATTTGTAGTGCGCACAAAGATAATTGTTTTCCCCACATTCTCTCCTATTTTGAATATATAATCTTTAATCACTTCAATCTTAGCGAGTTCATCGGGACAATGCACTTTGTACTGCTTCACTGCTTCTAAAGATAGCTCCTCTTTCTTCACAAAAATTTCTGTATGCTCCTTCGCAACAATCCTTGTAACGAAATTCTTGACAATGGCATTTAATGTAGCAGAATAAAAGAGAACCTGCAAAAACACAAGTCAATCCTTAGTCACCTTCAATCTCTCCGACCTTCAACTCCACTTAACTTTTCATATGCTGGTATCTTCATATAATTTTGAGCCTTGCATAAGTGGGCGGCCTTTTAGTCTATAGCAATATGCATGTTGTCAAAATTCCGACTTAAATTCTAAAATTCAGGATTTTGCGAGTTTCATCACCTTTAACGACTCAAATCCATAGTAGAATCCCAAAATAAACAAAATCCATGGATTTTGATTGCGATATTACGATTTCTTAAAAATAAGTCATTTATGACTATATACCATTTATAACATATATTTAGTATTATTTTGTTGGGTAAAATCCATCGATTTTGTTTGCGGTTTTAAAATTTCCTATTTTGGTTCTACTAAAGTTCTTAAGCAAAATTCTTCGATTTTGATTGCAATTTTACAAGTCCCGATTTGGCTATTCCCTTTCGACCTAAAGTAAAGTCCCAATTTTGACAACCTTGACAATATGATACCCCTCTCGATTGACAACTTATCCAATCCACTCCATGCACAAATAATCAGTGTAACACAACAGCATCAAGCAGAAAAAGATTCATTATTTGAATCTAATAAGCTAGTTTGATTCCCCGTACCAATTTCGATGGGTTAATCCATAATTCCATACAGAGTTTTGTTCTAGCTTTAAATTGGACCCCAACAAGTGGATAGTGAAATTATACCCCTTACATTAATCATTTATTGGGTCGGATACCGAGTTTAGAAAAAATAGTTCCTATCTAGAAAAGTAATTGAGTTGTAGAACAATTAGATAGATCATGATTTTGTTTTCTGCTTTCCGATGTTGGGAATCATAAACTAACACATTATAATTTTAAAAAAGCAAGGTGACTATTTGACACATATTATTGAATGTTAACTGATGAATTAGATGTTGCCTTATTCTACACAACCTTTTTATATAAAGTCTATGCAAGAATTTCTTGAATGCATGGAAATGCCATACATGCAAGTGCATTAAGCAAGAGAAATATCGACAACAAACCTGGCAGTTTGAATTGAATTTTTTTATTTCTTTTATTATCCTTAGAGATTCATCTCTAAATCCATCCTGCAACAACAAAGTTTTATTAAGTAAATTAAGGCACATCATATTTAACCAACAAAAATCTGCTAAAAAGTGAAAAAAGAAAAAACGCATGGCAAATTCTGTAAACCGAAACAACCTTTAATCAAGATGACCAAATTTACCTTCGCAAGCATTTGATCAGCCTCGTCAAAAACAAGAATCTTCAATCTCGTCATCTAAAGTTTCTTATACATCATGAGGTACTTAATTGTGCCAGGAGTGCCAATAACTACCTGAGACATAATAGGTGGTCGTTTCGATGGTGGAGTTGAGGTCTTGAATGTGCGAGGAATTACAAGTTCTGAACTAATGCCTGTATACTCCCCCATCTTTTAAAGAACCTCGAAGATCTAACACAAAACACAACAATAAACAAAAATCAAATAACTAACTAGTTTATTTATCCAAACATGCCCTAAAAGAAAAGCATCAAACCTGAATAGCTAACTCTCTAGGGGCAAATGCATAGAGCTTGAGGAGCATGCAAATTCGTATCAACACGACTAAGCATCCCAAGCACAAAACAAGCGGTTTTGCCAGAACCATTATGTGCTTGTGCTATCAAATCCTTATATGGAGGTTCAAGAATCATTGGCAAACTTATGGCTTGAATTTTGCTAGGCTTTCGAAACTCCATCTCCAAAAAGAGTCCCTTCAAAAGCTCCTTAGAGAGGGACAGTTCTACGAATATTGTGGTGGATGTGTATGGAGTGTCGCCGGAGATAACCTGCACCGAAGTAAAAAACCCTAAGGGTTAATTTCTCACCAAGATTTTAAAGAGGAAGTGTTGTGAATTCGTCGGGTAAACCACACCAATAATACTTTTGATGCGTGAAGCAAATTAATACCAAGTAAGTAATCAAATCAAGCGGGTGACAAAATAATTCAAACCTAATTCTACCAAATAGTGGAAAGCATCCCTCAAAAATTGGAACAAACCAGGCCCATGAAAAAACAGTTTTATTTTTTATGCTGTACGAGAATTCGGGCGCCGATTTTTTCCGAGCCAAAAGGCTCCTTCTGCAGGCACAATTTGGGCCCCGAACTACTCCATTCGGGCTTCGAATTTGACAGTATCAGGATGCATTTTTGAGTCATTTTCCAACAATAAAAAATTAAGAAGATCAGTGTCGAACCATTGTGGTTGGAAAACACTTGCGGAGGCTGGAGAGAGGTTTTGAAGGTGGCTGGCAGCGGTTAGAGTTATGGAGAAGGAGAAAGCAACTTCAAATATTGAGTTGTTGGTTTAAAGAGAAGGAGGTTCTGATTATATGTAGCGGGAGTTGGCTTTGGCTTAAAAAGAAAGCAACTTCAAATATTTGATATGAACCGAAATTTTACACCCCAAGTTTTTCGGTCTATAGAAAATTAAAAAGTTTTTTTTGTCATGATAAAAAAATAAAATGGATTATGGTGTTTGTTACGAATTAAAATAAAAGTGCAGTTGATATTGAATAATTTAAAGATTATTTTATAGAGATTTTATAAGAAAAATTGAATATATTTTTTATAAATTATTTAGTTTGTTTGAAACAACTATATAATTTTTTTTTACAAAATTAGTTTAATCTTTTGACCCTTATTTTCTCACTCATTTTAAAAATCTATTTTTTTAGAAGTTACTTTTAACAACTTCTCATTTGAAATTATTTTTTGATTTCTTAGATTCTGATTTTTTTTAAAATGCTGTAATAAACACGAATGCAATATTTTTTAAAGTGATATAGAAAAGAGTTATTTTTTCATAAGAAAACTATAACAAAAGGGCTCTATATTAATATGAATTTTTTAGTATTCCAAAAAATGAGATATCATAAAAAATGTCGTTTAAAATCCTAATAGGAGAAACATGTGGTTTGGCTAGGGGGTGGATAATGTGTTTCAAGTGTTCTTTCATTTAATCAATATTTTCTATTTGCTTTAAGTTGAGATTCAGGTAAATCCTTTATTCTCTATTATCCTGTCTTATTTAGTATTCGTTATTGAGCATTTGGCTAAGAATTTTGCATTGAGATTTATGTTTATGCATTTGAACTAATTTAACGATTACATATTCACACGTGTCCTTGTTATAAAATTATCTTACATATGCCTTCTAATGAAATAAATAAGCATTTGAGAAAAGTAAAAAAAAGAAAATGCGGGTTTTATATGATATGTCATGCTGCATCAGTAATCTCTTATGATTATCACATGAGGTACTTAATAAAAGAAGGTAATAGATTTCTTTATTCTCGTGGATGAACTTGGGTTTGAGAAACTCTTAACACTCCAGATGAAAGTTATAACATGTTTAGGATGGAATTTCATGCTATATTGAAACAAAAAATTATTGGTGAGTAAAGGATGGTTACATCCATCTAATGAAATAATATCATTGGAGGCGCTTGTTATTTTCCTTTGGAGTTGTGCACATAGTGAAACTAATCGAAATGTTCATAATAAATTTGAAAAATCAAAAGAGACTTTGAGTAGAAAGTTTGTGGAAGTTATGGAAAGTTTATGTTTATTAGCAAAGGAAATTGTAAAGCCTCCAAATTTTAATTTTGTAGAAATTCCCTCCAAGACAAAAAAAAAAATGATTGTAGGTATTATCTCATTTTGAAGGATGCATTGGTGCAATAAATGGAACACATATTTCGGCCATTGTTCTTACTAAAGGTATCAAATTCATTATATTGATAGAAAGGGATATCCAACACAAAATATCATGTTATTGTGCAACTTAGACATGTTACTCACTTTTGTTGTTGTTGGTTGGCCTGGTAGTGCATATGATACTTGTATTCTTTCATCTGTGATTGAAGAAATGAAAAATGTGTTCCCACATCCTTCTGAAGGTACACATAATTTCATTTTATGAGAAATTTTAAGACATGTGTATCTATAAATTTAACTCTACACATAAACTAACAATAACGTTTATAATTTTTAGGAAAATATTATTTGGTTGATTTTGGGTGTCCAAACATGAAAGGGTACCTTTCACCATACAAAGGTGAAATATATCATATTCTTGATTTTAGAGATGGTAGTCAAGCAGAAAGGAAGCAAGAAATATTCAACCATGCACATTCTTCATTGAGAAATGTCATTGAAAGAACAATAGGAGTTTGAAAAAAGAAAGAAAGTGGCATATTTTATGTGATATGCGACCATTTTCACTAATCAAACAACAAAAGATCATAGTTGTAACAACATAACTCTACAACTTTAATCGAATATGTAGAGTTGAAGACGAAAAATTTAATAAATGTGATGTTATATCAAAAATATGATTGAGCGTGACGAATGAAGTAATATTAATGAAGAAATCGGTTCATATAATCCAGGAAGCTACGTTGATGGATAGTAGAAATGTTTGAGTTTGTGATTATTTATATATTTTTATAAACAAAATTATTTATGTTTTTAATTTGCCAAACTCTTTTTATATTATTTATGTTATTATTTGAGTCTTCTTAAAGTTATATGATAATATGAATTGGTATTCATATTACACAAAATAAACGTAATTGAGTAAATATAGTATTTGTAAAAAAATATCTTTTATATTTTAATAATTTTTCCTATAAAAAATATTTTAAACATTTTTTTATTTATTATGTTAATTCATAATAACTTCAAATCTTTGTATAATATTTTCCCAAACAATTAACGTAAAAATAACTTTAAAACTAACAAAAAAAATAAAGAAACCAAACAACTTTAACTTACTCCATTTCTTTCTTAAAGCCTATACTTTTAACTTTGTTTTACAAGTAGCTGTTAGACTTAAAAAAGCCAGAGCAAACCATATTAATATTGTTTTTTCTCCTTTATTTAACTTTTTTCAAAATTTTGGTCATTATCTCATTTTTGGATAATGTAACCTATTGATCTTTTAGTACGCGAATATTCAGTATAATTTATTAAACTTTGTCGCATCATAAACAAATATGCATATCATAAAAATTGAGAAAATATGAGACAAGTAATTAAAATTAAGAAAATAGTTAAATTGCGGACTAAAACTCGGTTTTTAGATTTAGGATGAACAAAATTTAATAGTCTATAAATAGGGAACAAAATGGCACGAGTTTTTTTTTTTTTTTAACAAATCAAAATAAAATATATTAAAATCAACGGCCTTCCAAAAGGAAAGAAGTTTAATGTTTTCCAAGAGCTGATAAGGTGTGCTATCTTTTGCATGTAAAATTCTAGCATTCTATTTCTTCCAAATGACCAAAGAACTTGAAAACCAAATTAGATACATAAAAGAGCACCGCGATTTTGCAAGACCTGAGGAAGTACCAAACTGAAATAGTGGTTGGCAATGGTTAAGGGGTCTGCTGAATGAACACCCAACCAATGTCGAACAAGCTGTCAAAGTTGCCCAAAAACACTGCAGGAGAAGAATAAGTGGACATCCGACTCGATCACCACACAGCCAGTAACACACAATTGAGCGTTGTGCTAAATAATCCTCCTTAAAAAAAAAATTAACCTTCGTAGGCAATCTGTTCCGAAAAAGGCGCCAACAAAAAATAGAGACCTTTAGAGGAACATCTTTCCTCCAAAGGAGAGCCGCAAGTACCGCTGGAGCAATAGGAATGTAAGTCATCCCACCTGTAAGCGTGTGATAAGCCCCTATAATTGTATAGCCTACTAGTGGGCCAGGTATCCAAGATCAGACATCATCAACATTAACATGCATCACAACAATCAATAATAACAACCTACACTCCACTAATATCTCCTCATTCCGCACCCATAAACTCTTTCTCCGCTGCTACGCCTCCCCTCCTACATCCCACCCCAAATCAAACATTTGCGTCACTGTCAATAATTTATTTTCTGATAAATCAAACAAGCGAAGAAAACGAACTTGAAGAGGGTCCTCACCTACCCATCTATCAAACCAAAATAAAGTACTTGATCTGTTTTCGACTTTTAAGCATAAATTATGGCACATGAAACTCTTAAAGAAGAATTGTCATCCAATATGCAAGACTCGAGAAATTAATCTACACAAATAACGCGAAGAATATAGGTTTGCATAAAAAATAAATATAGGACAAGAAAAATACATTTAAGCCAAAATATAATCTCTACTCATTTTCTCACTTTCTTAATGTATGCAAGTGCACATACACTATTACAGCTGACCCATTTGCGCATATAAAAACTACACACCCTTGTGAGTAAGGAATGCTGAGATTTGTAACATCATCTGCGCCCAAATTCTTCCCCACAAAACCTTTTAACACCGTTTCACCCTTTTCATCTCGCTTCTCAGTTCGTTCCATGGCTGACTCTGCTGCCCCTTTCAGCAAAATCCAGATTCAAAGAGATGATAACACAGTGAGTCTCTGCTTCTTTCATCATCATGGGTTTGATTTGTTTATCTAATTTTTAATTAAAGTTTCAATTTTTTTTATTTTAAAGGGAATTTATTTAGTTTTTGGAAATGGGGTTTTGAATTTGAATTGGGATTGTTTTTGTAGTGAGCAAAGTTTTGATTTTTTATTTTATTATAAATGTGCTATGATAATGAATAATCATCAGGGATATCATGTAATCATGTTTGACTTTTTTAATATTGTTTTTGTAATTGGATTGCAGTGAATTTGAGTTTGAACTTAGGTTATTTCACTCTGATTGATTTGATAGTGATTTAAGATCATAGTTGAATTTGCATGCAAGCTTAAATGTGGATTTTACATTGCAGCATAAAGTTTTGATTTAGATCGGATTGATAAGATATCATTCAAATTTCTGTGTGATAAGTAGGAGATGAAGTTTTGATTACTAAAATATGTTTTCATTTTTTAAATTTTAAAAAAGTTGATGGAAGACAAATGTAGTCAATAATTGTGATCAGTGTTGTTAAATGGCGATCATGGCGTGGCAGATTTTTCTACAATTACCATGGCAAATTTGCGAACAGCGTCATAGTCACAATGGTGTGTTCATATGGAGAATTTTTGGCCTTTGCCATATTCTGCCATCGACAACAATGATTGTGATAGAGAGTAGATGGAATGCTAGTTAGGGAGAATGCATTTTCAGAAACAATGAAAACAATGTTTTGACATTTTCAAATTTTTGAGTGCTAAATATATTTTCAAATTTTGTAAAAGAAAATAGTGTGAGAAGTATTTGATTTGTGTTATGTTATATTTATTAGTTGAAGTGAATATGAAAAATCAGAAACATGTGAAGTAATCAGGCATGGTTTCCATGTTTTCTACCTGCAGTGGAACTTCATTGTTGATTTTCTATTATAACATTGTTGTTTTTGATGATTAGACATTTGATGCGTACGTCATTGGGAAACACGATGCACCTGGAATTGTAGTGCTACAGGAGTGGTGGGGTGTGGATTTTGAAATTAAAAATCACGCTGCTATGATTTCTCAACTCGGCCGTGGATTTAAAGCTCTTATCCCAGAGTAAGAAAATGGTGCTACCTAGAAATATTTAATCTTTGTTCTGCAGTGACATATGCTATATTTGGATGATGTGTGATTGGTTTTGCCATTTTCCGCAGTCTGTATAGAGGAAAGGTTGGTCTGGATGTTGCAGAAGCACAGCATTTGATGGATGGTCTTGATTGGCCTGGTGCTGTGAAGGACATTCATGCTTCAGTTGACTGGCTTAAAGCAAATGGTTCAAAGAAGGTTTGTTTCTGTTGATTTGTTCTTAAGACGAAATATGATTTTTATTGTTTTTTTTTTCCTTTTAAAGGGTAATTGAGCAACAAACTTAAAACTTAGTAAGTTTTAATTTGAGAGTATGTAGGAAGATATATAAAATAACTTATGATATCTTAAATATATCTTACTGCTGTTGTTTACCTAATACATGCTTTGTAATTGTTCTCTGTGTGTTTGTGCATAGCCAAGAATTATATATTTATCAGTGTGCGTTCTAGATCGTTCTCGTGGATGCATTGCAGTTTACTATAGACAGTTGTGAGCTTATCGCTGTAATTCTAACTGTATTAAAGTTGTAGGCATAGCAACTGCAAATTGAGAGTTTCAATACTAGTATAAATAGCCTCATGAGTTATTCAGATCAATGCAATGAAAATACAAAAGCAGACTCAGAATTTCAGTGTCTCGAACTTTCTGTTTATAACTTTCACATTTTCTATAGCTATCCCGCTCATTGTCATCAAAATACATTCTCTAATATGGTATAAGTGTCTTCTAGGACCTGTTACCTTGACAACCTTCTACAATCCTTTCTCTGAAAGTTGATCCCCATTATTTATTTCATTCACTTTTTTCCACTTCAACAACATCAAATTGGTTGAGAAAACCTATTTCCATGGAAAATGTAGAATGAGGATGTGATTCGAGAACAATAACTCCAAAATTTTGTGGTTAAATCTTCAAACACACCACATTTCTTTTCTGAAGAGGATTTTGATCTAAATCACGTATATTCAACATATTTCGAGTGACAACACAGGACTTCCTATTGTTTGTGTGACTTCTCTCATCCCTCTTAGATTCGATTAAATACTTTTATGGATGCACAAAGCCTCTCCAAGGGTTTACTGACCATGTCCAATTATCTACAACGAATAAAAGTTATTATCAGTATTTTTTCTCCTTTTGCGATCATCTCGAAGCTATACTCAATGGCCTACCTAATGAATTTGAAGCCTTGATCACTTTGCTCAGAATCATTTAATGAAGCTAGTAGGTACTCAAAATAGTGAAAGAATAAAAACTTGACCTTATTTTATTAACTTATGTGGCTATAGCCTTACAAGAATAATAGAAAAGTTTCAGCCCACAACTTTCAAACCTACTAATGTGAAGATGAACTAGGAGTCCAATATTAAATTTCTAGAAGATGTGGATTATTCAAATCACTAACAATGTAAAGACTTACTCAAACTATTTGAGTATGACAGTATACCAGCACCGGCAATACATTTACAGCAATGTTTATAAATGTAGTTTGAAAGTAAGAGTTTATTGACTTAAGGTAATTATTATCGTAGAGAGCATGGGTGAATATTAATTTGATTGCTAAGATCCTCAAGTCCTCATAGATTAATGTGCACTCAGTGTGTTCATTCAATTACTGGTTTATGTTTGGTTAGTTATCTAAATTTAAAAAACCTAATTTCGTTTAAATTAGAGGTGAATCATTGGTTAAACTAAATGTGAACTTATCTTTCATTTTGACAGGCTGGTGTAACTGGATTCTGTATGGGGGGTGCTCTTGCAATTGCAAGCTCTGTCTTGGTTCCGCATGTTGATGCTGTTGTAGCTTTCTATGGAGTTCCTTCTTCTGAACTTGCAGACCCTGCTCAAGCCAAGGCTCCAGTTCAGGCTCACTTTGGAGAGCTGGACAATTTTGCTGGCTTTTCAGATGTTACGGTATGAGAATGTTTGTATTGATCTTTCGAAGTTCTATCTTACTTGCAACTAGACCAACATTCATGCATATTAATATTTTCTTTCAAGCTTTAGCAATTTACATTCATTCCTTTCTTTCATCCATCTTATAATTCACCCTCCTTACCAAGCAAAACATACCCTAAGACAATTCCAGTTTCCCGACATGAGCTGTCTCTTAAAAGGGAACGTTCACACATTCAGGATGGGTTGAGAATTCCCCGCCTTTGTGTGCCTACAGTTTTACCGCTCAAATAAGCAAAACCTCCATAAGCTTTAACCTTTCTATCATTCCTATAATCCTATTTTCCATTGATCTAAAAATGGAATTAAAAAATAAATGTTCCATTGAAAAGATAAGGTTTTAAGCTCTTAATATAAATAAGTGCACAATTTCCAAGATTATATTTCTGCATTTAGTTTCATATTTTGCGCTCTTAGGGCACAAGTTAACATGACCCTGAATTTAATTCAGTTGCTTTGTAAATAACAAATCCTCTAACCGTGTTTGGTTTTCTGTTCTCTTGCATCCTAAGTAAACTCTTTGATGATTCAAGAAAAATGATGTTTTGAGATTGATTGATGTCTCATGCAGGCTGCCAAGGCTTTGGAGGAGAAGTTGAAGGCATCTGGAATTTCACATGAGGTACACATATACCCTGGCAACAGTCATGCATTCATGAACAGGTCTCCAGAAGGAATCAATAGGAGGAAGAACATGGGATCGCCTGATGAAGATGAAGCTTCAGTTCAGCTCGCGTGGTCTCGTTTCCAATCGTGGATGACTCAGTACTTGTCCAGCTAGGTAATTTATTACTAGCTGAGATATTGCAGAATGTTATGTTTTATCTTAGGAAGTAAAGTAGTAATGGTTTCATCTAAGGACTGTATGCAATGATTGAATAAATAAATTTTGGGTTGAAACTCCGGTGAACCCTGCAATATAAGTGTTTTAGCTTGAACCTTCAGCACTCACCTTTCGATATGTTTATATTTAACTTGATGGTTGGGATGAATTAGGTCTGCATATATCATCTAAAGAGAGCAACTTTACTCACCTCCTGCATTTCTAAAAAGTAAAGTCACACGATTTTGGAGTTGTACTTCCGTTAGGAAAACAACTGTGTTGTTCTGAGATACTCATTCAGACAACACAAATTGCTTTCCCTTGATTTGTATTTCCTAAGTGACTTTGGGGATTGGAGGTGAGGAAAATTCCTCCCTCATCTAAATAGCAAGTTGTGCCTTATGGATTAACAGCCCATTGAAGGTTCTTCATGAAGAAAAATTGATGGTTGTCTGAATTGTGATGATGCCTCACAATATTAGCTGGCAGTGTGTGATGCTTTGGGATTATGGAAAGGGATAAAGAGAGAACAAGAGAGTGTATTGTATTACTTCTCAAGTGTGTTCTTTACATGTCAATGTAGGTCTTATTTATAAGATACAAAAGTTGTAACTTACAATCACATGAAGAGTTTTGAGACTAAATATCAATAAGAATAAATAAAGTCATTTAGTCATAGTAGTTAAGGGATATAGAAGGTCTAGGGACAATGAACATCCACATTATATTAATAGTATTATTTTTCTCAGCCTGTGTTATTCTCGCACTCCTTATTTATTTTTTTTTCAAAAATACCCTTGGTCCGGATTTTATTTTTCAAATCAGATTGTTAGTGGAAAAAGTGCTTTCCGAACATAATTTTTTTATTTTAAGCTTTCAAATTCGTAAAATAATTGCAAATACAAATATAAAACAGTAATAAAAAAACAAGAAGATAAAAACAATTCATTTTATTGATACTAGCGGAAAGACGAGCACTATCGTTTTCGTATGTTCGCTTTTTCTACTGTGCTAACGCATGTGATTATTTTATTATGTTTGTTTGTATAATTTTGATTTAAATTTTTAAATATTATGGAAATTATTGATATATTGATTTGTAAACAAAATATTGTCAAGGCATATAACAAAAATTATTTTTGAACTCAACATATTTTTGTTTGCCTACATATAAAATTAAGGTAAAATAATGATCATTTATTGTTTATTCTAATAGTAATTAGTAACATCATAACATAAATGTGTGTGTTGTGTAAAAGAAACATCATAAATAAACTCTAACGTTTTTGAATTAAAACTAACGTAAAAGACTAAAATGTGTAACAGAAAGAAAGTTAAGGGACTAAAATAAATCGAATTTTAATAAAGAGACCAAAGCGACACTATCTAAATAGTTAAGGGACCAAAAATGCAATTAAGCCATAAATGTATAAATGACATGTTATGTAAAAGAAGCATTGCTTTGATTGCGACAAAAGAATATCTTTAAAAATAACATTTTTCGTAAAGTCTCCATCTTCTTATATTTTCCCTTCTTTAATGAGAACTTTTGTTGAATTTTGAGAAACTTCTCTTGATAAAGCTATATATAATTGACCATGGCTGAAAACATGCCGTGGAAAATAGATTCCGACATTGGGAATAGTCTGCCCTTGTGACTTATTTATGGTAATAGGAAAACTTAGTCTAACGGGAAACTATTTTCTACTAAGCACAAAGGAAAGTTATGAACTCGCATTTGTTTTTAATTTAATTATGGGCAAGAATGCTCTTTTTCCAGCATTGCTTCCTGTTAGGATTTCCACATCCAACATATTCTTAAATAAACCACGACATAACAATCATGTCCCATTACACATGCCATATCTAGGGTCTATGCATCTTTTTTTACCTTTAAAATATACGGTGGGATACTTTCTTGAACAGTTGAATTTAAGAATTCTTGTTGATATAAGTTATGAGTATCCCCTTCAACCTCGTTAAATGACAACAAATTATGTTATTCTTCTGGAAACTAATTGATAATTATGTCATTCAAATTTTGAACATCATCATTTGTAGGTATAATTATGGCTCTTTCGATGATATATGAATTATGATATTACTCCTCGCCTATGAATCACATACCCTCCTCATATTAGATGTGTCTGAACATGTGTTGCATTCGCATCCACAAATATAATTACCCAAATTATGTGATTTTCTAAAATTATCAACATTAATTGCGTGTCAGTATCCGTGTTGTATCTTGTGTCGGTGCTCGTATCCATACTTCTTAGCGGTCCTCTCTTTTTATGGCCTCTCAGATGGTGAGTTGAATGTAACCAAAAACAAAATATGGTGGTTTGAAGCTTTCTAGTGTTTATGTTTTAGTTGTTGGTAACTCGAGTGTGATTATCATTTAACAATTTTGAATTGTTTAAATGTTCACTGTATTTTGTTGGATATCGGATGTGGGCTATGAGAGCAGTTCATTAATTGTATACATGCAGAACGTTTGGAATCACAAAAAAAAACAATGCTTTTATACCTTTAAACGACAGTGGAAGGAGCTTAATGGAAGGGGATGTTATTGCTTATTTTCCCTTTATTTAATCACGGTTCTCTTTATATATAAAAAAAAGTCATGTTAACATAGTTTGTATAAGCAATTATAAACCAGCAAAGTCAAATGATTCTTAAAATTAATCGTAAACAATTTGAATCACATCGCTTATAAACCAGCAAAGTCAAATATATAATCTATAAAATTAATCGACTTTGATTAGTTGTAACATAAAAGAAAAAGAAAAAAATTAAACACGTTAATTCTGAATTCTGATGCATAGGTTGAGAAAAACTAAATAATGTGGGAACGAACTATTAACTGTGAGAACCCTACTTATTAATATTTAATATAGTGCTAACAAATATTTTTCTAAAATATTTTGAGTCCTAATCTTTTTTGAGAGGATTTAAAGACCAATCTTTAACATTATTTTTTGCTCACGTTTGATACTAATCTTTTTTCTAGAGAATTTAAAGTCCAATTTTTAACATTATATTTTGTTCACGTTTGTTACTAATCTTTTTATCAGAGGATTTAAAGTCCAATCATTAACACTATATTTTGCTCACGTTTGTTACTAATCTTTTTTTTTAGAGGATTTAAAGTCCAATCTTTAACAATATTTTTTCCTCACGTTTGTTACTAATCTTTTTTTAGAGGATTTAAAGTCTAATCTTTAATATTATTTTTTGCTCATGTTTGTTACAATTGATCAAAGGATAAGAAAGAGTAACTTATAATATAAAAATAATATGGAAATACTATTTTTTGTGGAAGTAATAAATAATATGGAAATATTGTTTTTTGTGAAAGAGATATGAATATTTGGCAATCTTTGTCGGTTGTATTGAGTGGAACGACACATATGTATAAAATAAAATTGACAGATAAAAAAATTAACATGAGTGTTTGTTTTGTACTAGTTTGTTGTGAGTTTGATATGTGGTTAACGGAGGTAAAAGAGGGTTAACGACATTAGTGACATGAATTATTAATTCTTGTGTTATTATATAATTGCTAACAATAAGAACAGTCATAAGGAATTGTGCGTAAGTTTTCTCCTTAAATTAAATTTATTATTATCTATTTGTTACATATGTTATTTGTATTTAAAATTAAAATAAAAAATTAAGGACATTTTTTAGAAGAAAAGTCCAACCCCAAAACGTGCTGAAAGGGGTAATTTTCTTTATATATAGTATAAATTTAATGTTTAATATACTGTTAACAAATCTTTTCTAAAATATTTCAAGTTCTAATATTTTTTTAGATGATTTAAAGTCCAATCTTTAACAATTTTTTTTGCTCACATTTGTTATTAATCTTTTTTTTTAAAGGATTTAAAGTCCAATTTTAACATTATTTTTTGCTCACATTTGTTACTAAGCTTTTTTTAGAGGATTTAAAGTGCAATCTTTAACATAATTTTTTGCCTACTTTGTTAATAATCTTTTTTTAGAGGATTTAAAGTTCAATCTTTAACAATATTTTTTGCTCACGTTTCTTACTAATTTTTTTTCCGAGGATTTAAAGTTCAATCTTTAACATTATTTTTGCTTACATTTGTTAATAATCTTTTTATTAGAGGATTTAAAGTCTAATCATTAACATTATTTTTTCTCACGTTTGTTACTATCTTTAACAATATTTTTTGCTCACGTTTGTTACTAATATTTTTTGTAGAGGATTTAAAGTCTAATCTTTTCACATTATTTTTTGCTCCCGTTTGTTACTAATCTTATTTTAGATGATTTAAAGTCCAATCTTTAACATTATTTTTTGCTCACGTTTGGTACTAATATTTTTTTTAGAGGATTTAAAGTTCAATCTTTAACATTATTTTTTGCTCATGTTTGTTACTAATCTTTTTTTTAGAGGATTTAAAGTCCAATCTTTATCATTATTTTTTTCTCACGTTTGTTACAATTGATCAAAGGCTAAGAAAGAGTAACTTATATTAATAAAATAAAATAAAATAATAATATTAGTATAATAAAATAATATGAAAATACTCTTTTTTTGTGTAAGAGATATGAAAATACTTGACAATCTTTGTCGGTTGTATTGATGGGAACAACACAGATGTACAACATATTTTTAGGGAAACACAGACGTACAACATAAAAGCGGCTGATAAAAAAGTAACATGAGTTTTAGGGAACAAGAGACCATGATGGTCAATCTTAGACTCAGACAGACCAACATGACATCTAGACAAACCCCTTCTCCGTTGACCGATCATATAACCTCTTATGGATTTCCAAAGATGCCTCTTTCAATGAAAGACCAACGATGGAAACATCATCGTAGAAGGAAGAGGAGAAGAGGGTGGGAGAGGTTTGTGTGAGAAATGGTGGAGGTTTGGAGACTATTTATAGAGAGGGAGAGTCAAAAAACCATTAATAGGGTCAAAAAAATGTGTAAAAACACGTTTTTTGACTTGACCACCATCCAAAACGTTTGAAAAATATTTTCTTTTTGGTGCAGACCACCGACCAAATGAGTATGATGTAGTTCAGATTATATAATCCGGAATGTACATAGTTTCCGGATTATATAATCCGAATAAATACGATCCTGAGTGAAACAAAGGGAAACTTGACATTTTTTTGTAGGGTGAGGGTTGGATCAGCTTATATAATCCGGAATGCTTCAGCATAGTAAAGGTGAGAAAAAACACGAGAGGGGGGGGGGGGGGGGGGGGGAGGGGGGTTGAATTGTTTTAGCTTTTTCTTCGATTTCTCCTAAGCTAAAAACACTGATCAGAAGCATATAAAGTTCTACTTCTGAAGTGATGTTCAGGACTAATTGCAGCGGATAAAACAGAGAGAGAGAAAGAAGAAGGACACAAAGCAATTATAGAGGTTCCTCCCACAAACCGGAAGTAGTTCTGTCCCCCTTGCACTTCCAAGGAGAGTTCACTAAAAAATGTAATATCTGATTACAAATGCTCATTGCTAAAACTAGCATGAGACTTCAAACTACTCAAGCACAACTGCAAGAGATTTCCTATGCTCCTAAACACAATCAAGAGACTTCCTATGCTCAAGCACAACTGCAAGAGACCTTCTATTCAAACAAAATTACAAAGAAAAATGTTTGAGATTGAACACTTGATATACAATTAGTGGTGTTCACAATACAAATCTGATCTAGACTCTTAAGACTCTAGAATTTCTAAAATGTGAACTTTGTTAAGAAATTCTAAGTGAACTTTTGATGCATAACAATTTTGACACTTTCAAAACGTTGTTGGGTCTTGCCATTATCTGAGTCTTCACTCCTTTATATAGAGGTGTGAAAGAGACGTTGTGAATTGCCAACACATCAAAATAGAGTCGTTTGAAGCTTTGATCAATCACCAATGATCTTTTGCCTGATATGGTTATTGTCCTATGAAGGATCAATTTCAAATCCATTCCAAGAATGAAGGAACATTGTTGCAGACGTAGCTGTTATCCTTGTCTTGTAGCAGAGACACAAACTGAGTAGTGGAGGTAGTGGTCGTACACTTCGTACAGTTGTACTTTGTCAACGCTTTTCAAAAAGCAAGCATCCAATGCCTTCAACTTCATTTGAATTAGCTGTTGCTTCACTCTCCTGATCTTTTGCAATGCTTAGACGAGATCAAATCCAATGAACAACCTTTGAAGCTTTAAGTTTCTCATCTTCTGATGAACTTCAGCTTCTTGTGATCTTCAGCTTTTGATGAGATGCTTCTGATGAACTTGCTTCTGATGACATCATCACTTTAGGAGAACTTAACTTCAGGATCACTTCTCTTCAGATGCTTCAAGCTTCCTTATTGTTGATTCCATAGCTCTCAATTTGTTCCACCAGAACCTTTACAAATATACTTATCCTTGCATATGATCCTGCATACTTGAACAAATATTAGCTTATACAATTGACAATTTTTAATACCTTGTTATCATCAAAACTCTCAAAGGGTAATGTTAAACAAATTTTTAATACCTTGTTATCATCACAACGCCCATATAACTATATAAATAGGGGTCCCTGTTTTCATTACAAGTAAACTACATCATAAAAAAAATCATGGAATTCCCAGGCTTTGAATGTCTTTTGAAGTTTTTAAACTTATGTACAAGTTTTGGGGTCAAGGGGATCAAAATTGGGATTTTTGGGTGAATATTGAGTGAGTTCCCGAGAGGAACCTAAAATCTGGGTTCCTCTGTACTGTCAAACTCGATGTAGCAAGTAGCTACATGCTATAGTGAGTTGCTCAATACACAACTCATGGTTAGATTAAACTTGGTTTTGTGAATCGTATCATAAACTTTTTGAAAATGGTTCAAGAACATGAAATTTCCGAAAACTCATTTTCTCAAGGAAAAAGGGTAGGATTAGGGTTGTCTACTGCAATTTTGACTTATAAAAATGTTTTGGATGAGAATCATGAATTTCAACTTGGTTTTTCTTTGAAAACTTAGATTCTTTGAAAAACGACAAAGCCATACGAACTTTGGGAAATGTTGGGATTCATGTGAATTGGCCTATGACGCCTATCTTAAAATTCATTAGCTTCGATTGCTTTTGAAGACTTTCCTATAGATTTTAGTGCAATAGTATTTGGCTTTCTAACAGGTTCTTGTTCACGACACTTGAGAAAGCTTCTTAGATCTTCAAGACTTAGAGTATTCAGATCCTTAACTTCCTCAATAGCTGTCACCTTAAATCTCCACTTAGCAGGTAAGCTCCTTAGAATTTTCTTCATATAATCAGAAGCTAGATAGCTTTTCTTCAGAATCTGAAGTCCAGGGACCAGAGTCTGAAACCTTGAGTACTTGCTCCCAATGTCTTCATCTTCCTTCATTCTGAACAAATCATATTACTGAACTAACATAGCCGTTTTAGCCTCTTTGAGTTTCTTGTTACCTTCATTGTTTGAACATAAAGAAGAAAACATTACTTTTGCAGTAGATTTATCACTCATCTTCAAGTACTCTTTGTGAGGTAGAGCAACAACAAAAATGCCTATGATCTTGTGAATTTTCTTGTACATCTTCTTTTGAGCATCAATGTGTTTCTTCCTATCAACAACAACACCTTCTTCATCCAGTACCAAGTCACCAACACCATCTTCAAGGATGTCCCATAATTCTTCATCTAAGCCCATGATGTGACTATATATTTTACTTTTCCACCAAGAAAAAGTATCAGGATCTCCATTAAACATGAGAGGCTTGTTTGAACCAGATGACTTATCATCAGTACCATAATCATATTCGTCTAAGTCGGTTGGCAAGCCTCACTGGATTGAGACTGAAGGTGAGAAAAACACAAGAAGGGGGGGGTTGAATTGTGTTTTCTTCTCGCAACTCTTGAAGAGTGAGAATCTAATTCCTTTAAACTCAGAGTCTGAATGAGATCAGAGTCTGATAGGAGATTAGGTTCTGATTGCAGCGGAATAATCAAGAGATAAAGAGAGAACAAAGAACACAAGCAATTATACAGGTTCCTTCCACAAACCGGAAGTAGTCCTGTCCCCCTTGTACTTCCAAGGAGAGTTCACTAAAATGTAATATCAAATTACAAGTTGCTCAAACACACAGTATGAGACTTCCTTGCTCAAGCACACAGGCGAGAGACTTCCTTGCTCAAAGACACAACTAAGAGACTTCCTATGCTCAAGGACACAGCCAAGAGACTTCCTTTGCTCAAGCACAAAAGCAAGAGACTTTTACACAATTACAGAAAATTGAATTGAGTTGAAACACTTGACAACAATCAAAATGTGTTTCAATTACAACAAAGACAGACTCTGTTTTACACAAAAGACAGACTCTGTTTTTCTGTGAAACTTAGAGATTCTAGGATACTCAGTTTGTAAGAATCTAAGTTTATGATGTGCTTATGTTAAGACTCAGTTGAATACGAAAGCAGCGCAATGCAGTTTTTCTAAGATATAGAGTCGCACAATTCTTCAAGTCTTCTATCCTTTATATAGGCGTAGGAAAGAGACATTGAGTCCTCCAGCACATCAGAATGATTTCTGAAGCTTGATCAATGACTGTTGATCTGTTGCTTGATTTGGTAATAGCCCTTCAATAGCATCATTTGAATTCCATTCCCTTTGAGGATTAATACCGGTAGACACAGTTGCCAAACTGTACGTGGTAGTGGAGTAGTGGAAACAGAGTTCGTACAACGTACTCTGTACTGGCCTGCAATCTTTGTCTTTGTGCTTCCCACGCTCAAGTTGACTTAGAAGCTAGCCGTTACTCCATTAGAGTTTCTTTGTGCATATCAATGCAGTAGAGATCACTTGTTAGGAGATTATCAAATTTGTGGCTTCAGACTCACTGTAGCACTAAGCTTCTGATAATCTTCAGACTCTCTTGGTTTTCAGATTCTGATGGTCTTCAGACTCTGATACAGTCTTCAGACTCTCTTCAGCACAGTCTTCAGACTCTCTTCGATACAGTCTTCAGACTCTCTTTGATACAGAATCACAAGCAACAGGCTTCTATGGATTTATTGCTTTTTAACATTGTTCAAACAGAATGCTTTCTAAGATACAAATCTTAATTGATATCCTGCATACTTAAACAAATATTAGCAATATCCAATTGACAACTTTTTAATACCTTGTTATCATCAAAACTCAAAACGTGGTATTGCTGAACACCTTTGTTCCAACAATCTCCCCCTTTTTGATGATGACAAACATTAGTATTTAAAAGGTCAATTGTTGTTAATCTAATTAACAAGTTGACTTAAGGGGTTCTGAGGTTTGAAGGCTCTGACTCCCCCTGAGTCTGATAGTTCTTAAGTTGAGGTTTGTAAGCTCATCTTGAGTTCTATCCAGGTTAATTAAATTGTTTTTCAAACGCAATCAAATTCATACTCAGAATATATAGAAAATTGATTCTTAAATAGGGCTCAGAGTTTAACTAAGCACCTTTCGCAAATTTCCCTTTAACTTTTACGTATACATGCAATGTAATTAAAAGAAGGTTCCCTTCTCCCTGACATAAATACTTTCCCTTCTCCCCCTTTTGTCATCAACAAAAAAAGTTCAGAACATGGTTCCTCCCCCTTTTTAAATGACTTAAGGTAAGGGTGTAAACATGTTTTAAAGAAGAAAGAGATTCAGAGGGAAAACACAGAAGATTCAGAGCATAAAAAGAATTGAAATGCAAATAGTAAAGAGAAAAACAACTTGTATAAAAAGAAGCAACAACCAGTTCAGAAGAAGCAATCAAGAATTACAAAATAAAACAAAACAAAATTAAACTAAGGTTGGTTTTGTTTGGCAAGATGATCCATCAGTTTCTGGAGATCCTCTTGCTGTTTCTTTACCATCTCTTCCAGAGCCTCAGTTCTTCGCAAATGTTCTTCTCTTTCCAGTCTAGCTTCTTCTTGAATTCTATACATCTTCCTCTTCAAAGAATTGTAAGCCACTGATTCTCTAGGAATATACTGATTCTCATCAAAGAAGGGTGTATCTCTTATCCTCAGAATAGGAGCATTTATCATAGCTACAACTTTCTCAGCCTGCTTAACTTCTTCAACATGCTTGGCAGTGATTAGAGCTTGTTCCCTGGCAGCAGCTTTTTGAATTTTGGTGATAAAATCCAAAAACTCAGTCTTTACTGTAGAGAACTTGTCCTCATAGCTCACATTAAGTATTGGCATAGACCTTTGCTCAATAACTTCTTTGAGCTTATTGCATGAAGAAGCATAAAACTCATCAATCTTATTTGAATCAAATAAGTCAGTTTGAGGTTCAGAGGTTGAGGGTAGAGAAGCTCTCAAAGCTAGAAAAGTTTCAAAAGGGAAAAAGGTTATAGGAT
This sequence comes from Medicago arabica, assembly GCA_946800305.1. Classification (NCBI taxonomy): domain Eukaryota; kingdom Viridiplantae; phylum Streptophyta; class Magnoliopsida; order Fabales; family Fabaceae; genus Medicago; species Medicago arabica. The sequence goes on along the minus strand of OX326964.1, from coordinate 33,835,702 downwards.
CACAGAGTGATTGAGAAACTCTTCTGGTCTGAGCTTTACATGATGTTACAGTTCCTGATACGATATCAGAGACTTGTTCTAGATTTTCAGAAGCTGGTTCAACAACAGGTTCTGAAGGTTCAACAGAGGCTAAGGTCAGATTCTCTGTAGGTACAGGTACAGGGTCTGGTTTGGAAATAGATGAAGTAGCTTTTGTTGTTTTGAATTTTGCAGGGGTTTTTGGTAGTTCTCCCCCCAGATGTTTTTCAAGAGAATCTAGAGTGTCTGGAGAGTCTACACAAATGGTTTCAGTTTGGGAGGGTGGTTGTTTGGATTGAATGGTTGCTTCAGGTTTTTTAGAAGGTTCAATTACCTGAAGTGGTTTGAGGAATGAGGGTTGAGCAGGATGGTCAGCAGGAAGATTCATAGACACTGTAATTGTGTCTTGAATTACTCTGTCCATAGTTGAATCAACATAATCAACTACTGCCTGGTCAAGTGGGTTAAGGGATGATGTGGGTTTGATTGGTGAGGGAGATGAATTTTTGAGAGATGGAAGAATTTGGCTCAAGGGTTTGTTGTCAGATTCTGAATCTGATTCTGACTCATGATTCAAAGAAGAAGATGAGCTATATGCCACGTTGCCAGAGGTGCCAATGCCAGCTTCTGGAGAGGCAAAATGATCAGACACAGTAGCTTCTGATAACTCAGCTTCTGCAGGTTCTGAAGTACTCTTCTGTTTAAGAGCAGAAGCAAGTAACTTAGCAGCTTCCTTGACAGTCTCTTCCTTCAACTCTTCAGCAATCAAATCTGCTGCCATAACCTTGCCAGCAGTGTGTTCATCCTCAATCATAGATACAGAAGTACCTATCTTCTGTGCTACATCCTTAGCCACAGGAATCACTTCCACCTTTCTTTTCTTGATCTGACTCTCTTCACCTGCAGAGTCAGAATCAATGAAATCAGCAATTTCTTGAGCTAGCTTGTCATAGTCTCTGTCAGCTTTGCCCATTATTGCTTTCTTATCAGCTTTCTTAGCCTTCTTCTCATCTTTCTTAGCCTTCTTCCCATCCTTAATTTCACGAAGTGCAGAAGGAGAACCAATTGAAACTCCAGGAAGAGCAGAAGATTTGATCTTTTTCTTAAGAGGCTCCTGCTTCTCTTCCTCTTCCTTGAGAATCACTTCCTTGGTCCTTTTTCCTTTGACCTTAAGAGGGCCTCCTCCAGCAGTCTCAGGAATAGCAGAATAGTTGATTATTCTACCAGTCTCCTTGAAGTAATCCACCACAAATCTAGCAAGAACTTCAGGATTATCTTCTTTGGATATGGGAGGGAAGTCCATCATCAAATCAGATTGTACATAGGATTCTCTCATATCATGCTTAGAGGGATTGAATCTCTTGACAATCTTCATGTACTGTAGAGTTTTGCCATTGATGATTCTGCCGGTCACAGTTCCTAGATGAATATCTGATACCACACCAGATTCTGATAAGACCTTCAAAAGACCTCCTTGATACAGAATCTCAGATATTAATCTTCCAAAAGGAACTTGCCTCCTGGATTCTGATTGACTCTTCTTGATGGCCCAACACATGTGGTGCATCACATATCTGGGGAAGTTGATCTTTATTTTGTTGATAAGAAAATAAAGAAGAACTTTGTGATCCACAGATAATGTATCTGTTCCTCCTCCTTTCTGAAGCATACTATCCAGTATAATCTTCAGAAGCACCCTATGCGTAGGATGCATATCCACCAATTTATTTGAGGGTCTCCCTTCAAATAACAACTTGTTGCAGATAACAGCCCATTCACTCTTCTTGTTGACATTCCACTGAAATTTTCCAGCGCTCTCCATCTGACAAGCCCTGGCTACCACATCTTCAGTGATAACTATAGGAATTCCCATCACAGCAGACCTAATTTCAAGACCATTGTACGGTCTTAAACCCATTTGGTCTCTGTTTTTGCCAGCAAGACTAGGGTTGTTTGAGATTGCTACTGTTTCTTCCAACGTAGCTTCAGCTTTGTCGTAGACTTCTGACCTAACCCAAAAATCTCTAACAAGCTCCTGATATGTTGGTCCATTCAACATACCAAAGTATCTCATCATTCCTTGTGATAAGAAATGAGGTGCAACGTCAACTCCATGACGACTGATTGAAGCGAAATCTACTGGAGATTCAACTTGAATTTCCAAAGTCTCCTTGATGATGTTCATTGTTCTGGGTTTGATAATATAAGAACCTCCAGACTTGATTATGACACCAGATTGGATGAGATCACTTGCCATTAGGATTTGCTAAGAGTTTGATTTGAGAACAAAAAGTTTTGCAAAGTATTGAAAAACAAGAAATTTGTTCAGAGAGAAAATCAAAGAGTGAAAAGAGAAGTGAGTTGTGTGTGTTATGTATTTATAGAGAAAAAATGTTTGAAAACTGTTTGGAAAGAGTAGGGGACAAACAAACACAAACAATAAGTACAATATAGCATGCAACCATAAACGTATTGGGACAAAGCGAAGGTAACTTGTTTATCGTAATGAAATCATTGCCCTTTTGAGTTCTTACCCAATACAGACAGGCCACGTCTGAGAAACCGTAAAGTAACTGTCACCATAGTGGGGCAGGTGTTACTGAACTTAACAGTCACGCTTCCACTAATACAAGCTTCTGAGAGTCTAAAGATTCCTTACCAGAGTCTGAATATTTTACCAGAAGCTTTCATCAGAATCTCCAAAAGAGAGTCTGATTCCCAGATAGCTTCTGAAGGTTTTCAGAGTCTGAATTCTGTTTTCAGAGGCGCATATTACCCAGAGACATAGCACATATTCAAATTTTTCTTTATGAAATCAAATCTTTCAACAGATAAGGGTTTAGTAAATATATCAGCCCATTGATGATCAGTATCAATGAATTGGATATCTAAAATTCCTTTTTGAACATAGTCTCTTATAAAATGATGTTTAATCTCAATATGCTTTGCTCTTGAATGCAGAATTGGATTTTTAGACAAACATATAGCTGCTGTATTATCACAATAAATTGGGATATGGTTTTCAGTTATTTGATAGTCCTCAAGCTGATGTTTCATCCAGAGTAGCTGTGTACAACAACTAGCAGCTGAGATGTATTCTGCTTCTGCTGTAGACAGAGCAATGGTTGCTTGCCTCTTGCTAGCCCAGGATATCAGATTCTCTCCCAAGAATTGACAATTGCCACTTGTAGATTTTCTTTCAATCCTGTCTCCAGCATAATCAGCATCACAGAATCCAACTAGCTTGTAGTCAGAGGATTTCTTGTAAAGAAGTCCAAGATTAGTAGTTCCTTTCAGATATCTAAAGATTCTCTTAACAGCAGTTAAGTGAGACTCTCTAGGATCTGATTGAAACCTTGCACACAAACATACACTGTACAGAATATCTGGTCTGGATGCAGTTAGGTATAACAAAGAACCAATCATACCTCTATACAGCTTCTGATCAACTTTGGTTCCTTGATCTTCTTTGCTCAGAGTGCAGGTTGGATGCATTGGAGTATTCATTTCTTTGCAGTCCTCAAGATTGAACTTCTTCAGAAGCTCTTTCGTATACTTGGACTGATGAACGTAGACTCCATCTTTGCATTGGTTGATTTGAATTCCAAGAAAGAACTTCAATTCTCCCATCATGCTCATTTCAAATTCATCCTGCATTACTTGTGAAAACTCTTTGCAAAGTGAACTATTTGTAGAACCAAAGATAATATCATCAACATAAATCTGAACTACAAGAATGTCTTTCTTTAGAGTCTTTCTGAATAGAGTAGTGTCAACTTGTCCTCGTTCAAAGTTGTTTTGAATCAAGAAATTACTCAGTCTTTCATACCAAGCTCTGGGGGCTTGTTTCAAGCCATAAAGTGATTTCTTTAATTTATAAACATGCTCTGGATGCTTTAAGTCTTCAAAGCCAGGAGGTTGTTTGACATATACTTCTTCAGAAATGACACCATTAAGAAATGCACTCTTAACATTCATTTGATACAAAGTTATGTTGTGATTGACTGCATAGGAAAGAAGTAACCTGATTGCTTCCAATCTTGCAACTGGAGCAAAAGTTTCTGTGTAATCAATGCCTTCTTGCTGACTGAAGCCTTGTGCAACAAGTCTGGCCTTGTTCCTGATTACTTCTCCTTGTTCACTAAGCTTATTTCTGAACACCCACTTGGTTCCAATGATGTTCTTGTGATTAGGCTTAGCTACTAGATCCCATACTTCATTCCTTTTGAATTGATTCAGTTCTTCTTGCATTGCTAGAATCCATCCTTCATCTCCAAGAGCTTCTTCAACAGAAGTTGGTTCAATAACAGATAATAATCCTAACGCAGACTCTTCTTGTCTGAAATGCGATCTTGTTCTCATAGGACTTTCTTTATTGCCAATTATCTGATCTTCTGGATGTGAAGACTTGTATTTGAAAGATTGTTTGGATTGACTAGCTTGCAGAGAACCATCTTGAGCTTCATCAGAAGCTTCTTCATTAGGAACTTCAGGGGTTGTTCCAGCTTCTGAAGTATCTTCAGATTCTGGAATCTGATCAGATTCTGAGTTATCATCAGAATCTTGAGATTTTTCATGACTTTCATCTTGCACTGGAGTTTCACTTCCAGGCTCTTTGTCATCAAATCTTACATGCATAGATTCTTCCACACATTGTGTTTCTGAATTATACAGCCTGTATGCCTTAGAGCGTTCAGAGTAACCTAAAAAGATTCCCTTTTGAGCTTTGGCATCAAATTTCTTTAGGTAGACTTTGTTGTTCAGGACATAACATGTACATCCGAACTGATGAAAATAAGATATGTTGGGTTTTCTTCCTTTAAAAAGTTCATAGGCTGTTTTGTTCAACAGAGGTCTAATATAGATTCTGTTCTGAACATAACAAGCTGTGTTTATTGCTTCTGCCCAAAAATGCTTAGCCAGATTGTTCTCATGGATCATGGTTCTAGCCATCTCTTGTAAGGTTCTGTTCTTTCTCTCTACAACTCCATTTTGTTGTGGAGTTCTAGATGCAGAGAATTCATGAATAATTCCATGTTTTTCATAGAAAACCTCAAACGGTTCATTTTCAAATTCTCCTCCATGATCACTTCTGACTTTCAAGATTTTCATTTCCTTCTCTGATTGAATTTGGATGCAGAATTTACTAAACACAGAATATGAATCATCTTTAGTTTTCAGAAATTTAACCCAACACCATCTGCTGTAGTCATCAACAATAACTAGTCCATATTTACTTCCATATAAGGATGCAGTGTTAACTGGTCCAAATAAGTCAATATGAAGTAACTCCAAGGGTCTGGAAGTTGAAACAATTTCTTTCGGCTTGAAGGGACTCTTGACAATTTTCCCTTTCTGACATGCTCCGCAAAGAGCATCTGAGTGATAGTCAATGTTTGGTAGGCCTTTGACAAGTTGTAACTTGCTAATTTTAGAGATTAATCTCCAGTTAGCATGTCCCAAACGTCTATGCCACATCCATTTCTTATCACCCATTGACAGAAGGCACATTACCTTCTGATCAGTCAGTTCTGAGAATTTTATCTTATATACATTGTTTCTCCGTTTTCCCTTGAAGACTATGGACTGATCATCCTTGTTAACCACTGTGCAGTTGTTCTTATTAAACAATACATTATAACCACTGTCACATAATTGACTTATGCTTAGTAAGTTATGTTTAAGTCCATCAACTAACCACACATTACTGATTGAGATCAGAGAATTACCAATGGTTCCAGAACCAATGAATTTGCCAGTCTGGTTTCCTCCAAATCCCACAGTTCCTCCCTCTTTCATGGTTAGGGTTAGGAACATAGACCTTTCTCCCGTCATGTGACGCGAGCACCCACTGTCTAGGTACCAAGCCTTGTGCTTTCTTAGTCCTTTTAGACATACCTGCAGCATCAATAATATCAGACTTAGGTACCCATATTCTTATGGGTCCTTTTTGCTTAGTCTTAGAACCATTGAACTCTTTTCGCAAGTTATGTCTTGAAATCCTTGGCAATGTTTTCTCCCAAACCTTAGGGTTGGAACCGTTTGGTTTAGGTTTCAACTTGCCTTTCACAGTTTCTCTCCTTTGAAACTTAGACTTTGGTTTTTCAGACTCTGGCTTTTTCAGAGTCTGTTTATCAGACTTTGAATGTTTCAGAGTCTGAGACTTTAAAGCGTTGGGTTCAAAGTTTTTCAGACCCTTTAACTTAACATTCTGAAGTTTTGACTTAGTCAGAATCTTAGAAGTAGAAGTTGTAGGTTCTGAATGAGTCTCTGTGTTGACTTCATCAGACTCTTTTACAAAAAGATTTTTCAACGCCTCTCTGGCTCCATCAGGACCAGATTTCAGAGTCATTTCATTTGAGTTTCCTCCAATGAATCCAAGACCCTGTCCTCTGTTCTGATACGTGCTATAGATCATGGATGCAACCCTTGATCTGTCAATTCCAGTAGCAATAAATTCTTGCAGAGCAACATCTTGCTCACTTAAGTATTTACAGCTACACTTCTTGATCAATAAAGAAATATTTTCTTCTTTTAAATCTTCTAATTCCAACAGAGTTGAATTATGTCTTTTTGACAGCTTATCAAGCTGTTGTTTGACTTTCTTCAACTCAGTGGTCTTAGTTTTAAAATGACCAAGAAGCTCATTGACAGATTCTATAAGTTCAGATCTTGTGAGATCAGAGTATACCTCTGTTTCATTTTCAGAGTCTGTATCTGATTCTGCCTCAGGTGTCTCTTTAACAGATTCGGTTGTAGCCATTAGTCCAACAGCTACATTGGCTTCACCATCGGCATCATCATCTTCAGAACCTGACTCATTATCAAGATCTTCCCAGGTGGCCATCAGACTTTTCTTGATCTGCTTCTTAAACTTGCTTGACTTGAAGGTTGGCCTTTTTGACTTAGATTTCTCCTTCTGCAGTTCTGGACACTCAGCAATAAAATGTCCAGTTTTCTTGCAGTTGAAGCAACCTTTCTGATCCTCCTTTTTTAACCCCTTCCCACTGCTCTTGCTCAGAAATCTCTTGTTCTTCTTAGCAAGGTACTGCATTCTGCTTGAAAGCATAGCCATTTCTTTTGCTAAATCAGGATCCTCTTCTGAGCTTTCAGAAGCTGAAGACTCATTTTCAGATTCTTCAACCTTGAGAGCCTTTGAAGACCTTCCTTTTGATTTTAAAGCAATGGTTTTAGATTTTCTTGCAGAATCATGTTCATTGAGACTTAACTCATGAACCTTGAGTGAGCTTACAAGATCTTCAACACTTAAAGTGTTTAAATCTTTAGCCTCCTCAATTGCAGTGACCTTTGGTCTCCATCTAAAGGGTAAGCTCCTTAAAATCTTGCTAACATGATCAGAAGCTATGTAACTCTTCTTCAATATCTGAAGACCAGATACTAGAGTTTGAAATCTTGAGTACATCTGCTCAATACTTTCATCCTCTTTCATCTTAAATAGTTCATATTGATGAACTAATAGAAGAGCTTTAGCTTCCCTGACCTTTTTGCTTCCTTCGTAGTTAGCACAGAGAGAAGCAAACATGGCTCTAGCAGTAGATTTGTCACTCATCTTCATGTATTCCGTTTTAGGAATAGCAGTGACAAGAGCCCCTCTGATGATATGATGTTTCTTATAGATTTTCTTTTGAGCAGCAGTGTGAAGTTTGCGGTCAATGGCAGCACCTTCGTCATCAAGTTGTAAGTCACCAACACCATCTTCAAGTATGTCCCAGAGTTCTTCATCAAGACCCATGACATAACTATAGAAGTTGGTTTTCCACCAAGAAAATTCTTCAGGATCACCATTGAACTTGGGAATTTTTCCATAATCAGCCTTTCTACTGCTGTTATTGGATCCATATTCATATGGTATAGCAGCACCAGAAGTGGCACCAGAAGAAGACGGTTCACTGGAAGACATGTTTTTCTCTGGATCTTTTCTGTTACACGGTTAAGTGCTAAGACAACAGAGCCGGAGCTCTGATACCAACTGAAGGTGAGAAAAACACAAGAAGGGGGGGGGGGGGGGGGGTTGAATTGTGTTTTCTTCTCGCAACTCTTGAAGAGTGAGAATCTAATTCCTTTAAACTCAGAGTCTGAATGAGATCAGAGTCTGATAGGAGATTAGGTTCTGATTGCAGCGGAATAATCAAGAGATAAAGAGAGAACAAAGAACACAAGCAATTATACAGGTTCCTTCCACAAACCGGAAGTAGTCCTGTCCCCCTTGTACTTCCAAGGAGAGTTCACTAAAATGTAATATCAAATTACAAGTTGCTCAAACACACAGTATGAGACTTCCTTGCTCAAGCACATAGGCGAGAGACTTCCTTGCTCAAAGACACAACTAAGAGACTTCCTATGCTCAAGGACACAGCCAAGAGACTTCCTTTGCTCAAGCACAAAAGCAAGAGACTTTTACACAATTACAGAAAATTGAATTGAGTTGAAACACTTGACAACAATCAAAATGTGTTTCAATTACAACAAAGACAGACTCTGTTTTACACAAAAGACAGACTCTGTTTTTCTGTGAAACTTAGAGATTCTAGGATACTCAGTTTGTAAGAATCTAAGTTTATGATGTGCTTATGTTAAGACTCAGTTGAATACGAAAGCAGCGCAATGCAGTTTTTCTAAGATATAGAGTCGCACAATTCTTCAAGTCTTCTATCCTTTATATAGGCGTAGGAAAGAGACATTGAGTCCTCCAGCACATCAGAATGATTTCTGAAGCTTGATCAATGACTGTTGATCTGTTGCTTGATTTGGTAATAGCCCTTCAATAGCATCATTTGAATTCCATTCCCTTTGAGGATTAATACCGGTAGACACAGTTGCCAAACTGTACGTGGTAGTGGAGTAGTGGAAACAGAGTTCGTACAACGTACTCTGTACTGGCCTGCAATCTTTGTCTTTGTGCTTCCCACGCTCAAGTTGACTTAGAAGCTAGCCGTTACTCCATTAGAGTTTCTTTGTGCATATCAATGCAGTAGAGATCACTTGTTAGGAGATTATCAAATTTGTGGCTTCAGACTCACTGTAGCACTAAGCTTCTGATAATCTTCAGACTCTCTTGGTTTTCAGATTCTGATGGTCTTCAGACTCTGATACAGTCTTCAGACTCTCTTCAGCACAGTCTTCAGACTCTCTTCGATACAGTCTTCAGACTCTCTTTGATACAGAATCACAAGCAACAGGCTTCTATGGATTTATTGCTTTTTAACATTGTTCAAACAAAATGCTTTCTAAGATACAAATCTTAATTGATATCCTGCATACTTAAACAAATATTAGCAATATCCAATTGACAACTTTTTAATACCTTGTTATCATCAAAACTCAAAACGTGGTATTGCTGAACACCTTTGTTCCAACAGAGACCAGGATGGTGATCCGAGGAAAGGATACCAAACACCGTAGGAGAAGTTTTGGTGAGCGACGTTTATGTTGGTCTTTCTCACCGTATGTTTTTGTTTATTTGTTTCTGAATTTCATGTTTTTCCTGCAGATTCAATGGTTACATTGCAAGGGCTAGAAGCCACGAGGAGGGAGATGGAAACTCTGACCATTCCCGTTGAGGAAGAGGAGTGTCGTCAGGTTGGAGAAGGAGTTTTTCCCTCCGATGTAGTGGGTGCCCTTGCCGCCAGAGATGCCGAACTATATAAACTGCGGGAGCCAACTCTTATGGTTTCTAGAGAGGGAGACTCTAGGAGGAGGGACCCAAAGAGCCAAAAAGGGATTCATCATCATTCATCTTCTCCTTTGGTTGCCCAGGAGAGAAAATAGCTCCTTCTAGGGAGAAGGGTGAAGAGAACGTCCAAGCAGCATGCTCCAAGAGGTTCAAGGCGGTCAATGACGTGGTCCTTCCGGCCGAAGGTGGTGAGGGCCCTGCTATTCTTCCTAGACCCGTTCCCACTGTTCCCATTACAGGTGGATTCTTGGCGCCCCCTTTGGTTCCTTCGGTCGTGGCGGCTAGACAAGGGTATGGATTTCGTGTCCCCCTATCTTTAGAGGTTACCCACCTCGAATGAAGGAAGGGTTTGCTCTTGCGTTGAATCCGGCAGAAGAGTCATTTATCAATAATTTAGAAGATGCTGAGAGGTAGACTCTTCTATCGGATGGTGCCATGGCTTCCTTTAAGTTGTTTGGCCTATGTACCTTGATGGCTGCCTATGACATTGCCCCTTGTCTGGACCCGAAACGCCGAGTGGAGTTTGAGAATGGCTTTCGGGAGGCCAAACGCCAAGAAGAGGAAACTAAAAAGGAGCATGCGGATGCCTTGACCAAAATTCATGCTGATTTTAAGGTTGAGCTTCGCGCGGTTAAGGAAGAAGCAGCCAAGGCCTATCAAGAGGCCAACGATGTCCGGGAGGAGGCTGAGAGGTAGTTTTCTTCTGCGCAGGAAGAAATTAAGGGATTGGTTACTTGTAGGGACCCGCTGACGAAGGAAGTGCTGGAGCGTGCCCTGAAGGTTTCTTCATTGGAGGAGGGTATTGTGGCTACCCAAACTTTTTATGACAAAAAGTTAGTCGAGTTGTGGAGTCTTGGGCTCCGTGCTTCGAACGAGTCTTTCGAGAAGGCGGTCAAGCAAGTGGAGTTCTTCCACGCCCCTCTCAAGGTGGACCGTACAAAGGTTACCCTCGACCAGGAAGACTACAGCCTGCCAGCACCGGGTGATGTTAACCCTGACGAAGTTTGACCTTTTTGTCTTTGATGTATTTAGACCATTGCCTGTAGTGGTGGTTTCTTTTTTGTAATGGATGGAAAATTTGTGATTTTGCCTTTATGTAATGAACGACTTCAGTGTTTATGATTGTTTAGTTCATGCCGCGTTCGCAGGAGATATCCTTTGATCGTGCGCCTTCTTCTCCCCCTCTACGCGAATTTTCATTTTTTATTCATGTCGTGTTCGGAGGAGACTTCCTTCGATCGTGCACCTTCTTCTCCCCCTTTGCACGAGTTTGTATTTTTAATTCATGCCGCGTTCAGAAGAGACTTCCTTCGATCACGCGCCTTCTTCTCCCCCTCTGCGCGAGTTTGTATTTTTAATTCATGCCGTGTTTAGAGGAGACTTCCTTCGATCGCGCGCCTTCTTCTCCCCCTCTACACAAGTTTGCATTTTTAATTCGTACCGTGTTCGGAGGAGATGTAAATTTCCTTTTTTTATGCATTTTGTTTCATGCAAGAATTGCGTTGTCCATTGGATCCTGGAGGAACATGTCCGGCCAAGGTTACAGTTCCCTCTTTGGGCGTATAGGGTGAGACACTCGTCTTGGAGGGTGGATATCCCCCGAGGGGGGGTCTATCGCGGAGTGTTTAGACTTTATTCCGCACGAGGGCGGATGCCACCATAATCACATGATCGCTGCTATTTGCTTTCGCTGACCCTTCGTCCATAGTCTTGTCTTTGGCTTTCTTTCATGTGGGGTTTGACCTTTGTGCAGAGAAGACCTTGAGTTTTTAAAAGGCCTTGGAGCATCTGTTAGCATTGTTTAAGTCCACGTGGATGGTGACCACTTCCGTTGTCTCCACGATACTTCATTTTCAAGTGGATGGTTAAGGTGACGACAACTATGGCATCCTGATACAGGATATCCACTAAGCTACCTTCTTCGATCAGACATCTAGAGACGTCATGTCCCCGCATCCCCGCGATGATGATAGGGAGTATCTTGTTGGAGTCACTGGTCACTTTTTCTTCGTCTGAAAAACTAATTATCAGACAGTTCCTCCCAGTCTTTGGGATTGTCGTAGCGGCATGCACCACTATGAGCTGTGCAATTTTTCTCCTGGCCGTCCCTTTGGTGTCATTTTGTGGGACCGCGAATCCCTCATAATGGTGCCCAGGAACGCGTGCCTGACTTTGGCTTCGTAAGTACTGCCCGGGCCTTTTGTTCCCCCTTTTACCGTGTTTATTTCCTTCTTTGGGGAAGGATCCTCCAGATCCGAGGAGATCCTCCTTCCAGGGGATTCGCTATTTTTGGGGCTTTTTTGTGGTGAGTTCCTTTTTTGCTTCTCGTATTTTCGGCCGATGTCTTTCATGGAGCAGCTGAGCTTCCCTCTTTTTATCAACTCCTCAATGGCGTCTCTGGGCTGGTAGTAGTCATTGGTGTCATAGCCGTGGAAACGGTGGAAGCGGCAGAACCTGGTTTTATCTATCTTAGCGGATTCTTTCAGCAGTTGGGCTTGTTTGATGCATGCCTCCTTGAATTTTGTGGTGTAGCATTCTCGGTGGATGGTCACTCGTGATGCGTTCAACTAAGTGTAATCCATGAACCGAAGGCCTCGTCATTGTTGCCATTTTGTTCCTTCGAAGCCTTGCCGTTGGTGCCCTTCTGCTCTTGGATTTAGGATTTGGTTGCTTGGTTGTTGTTGCTCGAAAGAGCTAGGTGTGCAGATGCTTCGTGTTGATAAAGTAGTTGTTTGTTGCTCCTTAAGCCTTCCTATCTACTCAGTTGCAGGCGGCTGCATGTCCTTCACGATTAATCATGCTTCTTCGGAACTCCTAGATCATTCGTCGTCGTATGGATCGTGGTAGTTTGTGGCTGTCTAGATGAGGGTTGGGGTGTGCTCGGTCTATTTAGGTGGTAGTGATGCAAGTTGATCTAGTGGCTTGTTTAGGTTCGAGCTGGTTCGCTTTGCGCCTCTGTTCCACTTTTTCTTTGTCTTTGGATTTTGACATCGGGTTATAGGTGGGTCGAGTTTTTTGGATAGGTTAAGGTGTCTTCTCTCATGGTTCGTGAGTTAAGGGGTGCCTTTTTGACTTGTGTTGGGTGTAACACCCCGTTCGCCCAACAATTATTAATTAACAAATTAAATCAGTGTTTTTCACCAAAAACGGAATGCTACATTTTCATTCAAATAAAATCTCCAAATTAACGGATGAATAAATATTCTCCAATAAAATAGTCAATAATAATTAACTCCAAAACTTCGCAGCAGAATTAGTTTAAAACAACTAAACAAGTCTTTGGCACGCAGGCCTCATCAAAAGTTTCATAAATCATTATTAATACGTAAGGAAAGAGAAAACAAGCAACAATTCCCGTCCCGTTACGTATCAGAGCCCTAAGACACTTTGAGCCGACATCTCTACTAATCTTCGTTACCTGCACTTGCCCACAAGGCGGCAATTCCAGCAGAAGGGGTGAGATTCACAAACAACAATAGATATCATAATTCATCAATTAAATTCAACAACATCATCGACAACGACACTGACAACTCAACCTACAACAACAACAACGACAACAGCTACAACGACAACAATGCGACTAATGCAAATGCATGTGGTACCATTTTACGCGCGTTGAATGCTAAGCATTCCGGGGCATAAGCCCCCAACAATTGAATGAAATAACATTCCAGGGCATAAGCCCTCAACGATTGAGTGTTAAACACTCCAGGGCATAAGCCCTCAACGGTTGAGTGAAAACACTCCAGGGCATGAGCCCTCAGCAAGGTATGAGTATGAATGGACTCACTAGTGTATATCTGCATACAACTCGACAACGTCTACGACAACAACATATGTGCCTAATCATTTATGACACACTCCATAACTTAGTCAAAATCTGACACAACAACTCTTACGACAGAATTCATCAACATAACACATATACATTAATCAACTACATTCCTATCAGACCAAAACATTCTTCAAAAGAAGCGAGTGTGATCAATAAGCCATAAGTCAAATACTCATAAAACACTTCAACTAAATCTCTAATACCTAAGTTTGAAGTTGGGAAACCAACCATAAGTTTTGGACTAACTCAGAATTAGTTATGCTAAGTTTTCTTAAAATTTTCTAAGTACCCACTTGGAATATTTTCATCATAACTCAAAATCTAAAAATCCTTTACACGTCAAACCAAGGCCATTAGAAAGCTAACTCAGTTATCTACAACTTTCATGTTTACACCGAAAGCTAATTCAAAACAGAAACGGGTTAAAAAGACGCAAGAACGCGAAACAGAGAAAGCTGTCACAGTGCAATTTCGCTAATAGCGAAATTCTGGCTAATAGCGAAAATGTTCCAGACAGATTTCGCCAATAGCGAGTTTCTAGCGAGTTTTCCCCTGTTGTTACGATTTTTACACCATTTTTCACCCAAAAACCCAATTTTCGACATCCCAAATCCCAAAATTGTTAGGAAACATTGCCTACTAATAATCTACAACCTAAACATCACTTTTTACATCAATTCAACGGATTACCTATGTTTTTGACAATTCTAATTTAACTTAAAAACGTAATTTCTCCACAACAATTTTCAACAAAACATGTTAAATTCAATTTCAGAATTATGTAAACTATAATCATTGAAAGTTAGTCTCACCCTTACCTTAGATTATCTTCCTGAATTAAAAGCAGCGTTCTTCTCTCCTCTTGCTTCTTTTCTCTTCTTCTAGGTTTTTCCCCCTTTTCTTGTTTTCTCACTGTTTCTACGTAAAACTGGTTCTGACTCTTTCTTTCCTTCTATTTCCTATTAAAACCTATTAACTTCTCCTTAATTATAAATAACTCCTATTAAATTATTAAATAATTCATTTTAATCCCCAACCTTCTAATAATTATAATTCTCACCTATTTTAATTAAATAATCAAAATAACTATATAATAAAATATATAACACACCAAAAATAAACATAAATTATTTAAAATCACATAAACTTATTAAAATCAACTGAAATTAAATAAATAACAACTAGGGCGTTACAACTCTCCCCCACTTAAAGAATTTCGTCCTCGAAATATTACCTCAAGCAAACAACTCAGGATAAGACTCTAGCATCTTACTCTCCAGCTCCCAAGTCAAGCTTTCACCAGTTACTCCACCCCAGACAACTCTCACCAGAGATATCTCCTTGCCTCTCAACTTCTTCACCTTACGATCATCAATCCTCAACGGTAAAGTCTCTACCGTAAGGTTGTCTCTAACCTGCACGTCATCCCTTGGTATAACATGCGAAGGATCCGCTACGTACTTCCGCAACTGCGACACATGAAACACATCATGCAGATTTGAAAGATGTGGTGGCAAACCTATTCGATATGCCACTGGCCCAATCCTCTCCGATATCTGATAAGGACCAATAAACTTCGGAGTCAACTTCTTCGACTTCAACGCACGACCTACACCTTGTTGGAACAAAGGTGTTCAGCAATACCACGTTTTGAGTTTTGATGATAACAAGGTATTAAAAAGTTGTCAATTGGATATTGCTAATATTTGTTTAAGTATGCAGGATATCAATTAAGATTTGTATCTTAGAAAGCATTTTGTTTGAACAATGTTAAAAAGCAATAAATCCATAGAAGCCTGTTGCTTGTGATTCTGTATCAAAGAGAGTCTGAAGACTGTATCGAAGAGAGTCTGAAGACTGTGCTGAAGAGAGTCTGAAGACTGTATCAGAGTCTGAAGACCATCAGAATCTGAAAACCAAGAGAGTCTGAAGATTATCAGAAGCTTAGTGCTACAGTGAGTCTGAAGCCACAAATTTGATAATCTCCTAACAAGTGATCTCTACTGCATTGCTATGCACAAAGAAACTCTAATGGAGTAACGGCTAGCTTCTAAGTCAACTTGAGCGTGGGAAGCACAAAGACAAAGATTGCAGGCCAGTACAGAGTACGTTGTACGAACTCTGTTTCCACTACTCCACTACCACGTACAGTTTGGCAACTGTGTCTACCGGTATTAATCCTCAAAGGGAATGGAATTCAAATGATGCTATTGAAGGGCTATTACCAAATCAAGCAACAGATCAACAGTCATTGATCAAGCTTCAGAAATCATTCTGATGTGCTGGAGGACTCAATGTCTCTTTCCTACGCCTATATAAAGGATAGAAGACTTGAAGAATTGTGCGACTCTATATCTTAGAAAAACTGCATTGCGCTGCTTTCGTATTCAACTGAGTCTTAACATAAGCACATCGTAAACTTAGATTCTTACAAACTGAGTATCCTAGAATCTCTAAGTTTCACAGAAAAACAGAGTCTGTCTTTTGTGTAAAACAGAGTCTGTCTTTATTGTAATTGAAACACATTTTGATTGTTGTCAAGTGTTTCAACTCAATTCAATTTTCTGTAATTGTGTAAAAGTCTCTTGCTTTTGTGCTTGAGCAAAGGAAGTCTCTTGGCTGTGTCCTTGAGCATAGGAAGTCTCTTAGTTGTGTCTTTGAGCAAGGAAGTCTCTCGCCTGTGTGCTTGAGCAAGGAAGTCTCATACTGTGTGTTTGAGCAACTTGTAATTTGATATTACATTTTAGTGAACTCTCCTTGGAAGTACAAGGGGGACAGGACTACTTCCGGTTTGTGGAAGGAACCTGTATAATTGCTTGTGTTCTTTGTTCTCTCTTTATCTCTTGATTATTCCGCTGCAATCAGAACCTAATCTCCTATCAGAATCTGATCTCATTCAGACTCTGAGTTTAAATGAATTAGATTCTCACTCTTCAAGAGTTGCGAGAAGAAAACACAATTCAACCCCCCCTTCTTGTGTTTTTCTCACCTTCAGTTGGTATCAGAGCTCCGGCTCTGTTGTCTTAGCACTTAACCGTGTAACATAAAAGATCCAGAGAAAAACATGTCTTCCAGTGAACCGTCTTCTTCTGGTGCCACTTCTGGTGCTGCTATACCATATGAATATGGATCCAATAACAGCAGTAGAAAGGCTGATTATGGAAAAATTCCCAAGTTCAATGGTGATCCTGAAGAATTTTCTTGGTGGAAAACCAACTTCTATAGTTATGTCATGGGTCTTGATGAAGAACTCTGGGACATACTTGAAGATGGTGTTGGTGACTTACAACTTGATGACGAAGGTGCTGCCATTGACCGCAAACTTCACACTGCTGCTCAAAAGAAAATCTATAAGAAACATCATATCATCAGAGGGGCTCTTGTCACTGCTATTCCTAAAACGGAATACATGAAGATGAGTGACAAATCTACTGCTAGAGCCATGTTTGCTTCTCTCTGTGCTAACTACGAAGGAAGCAAAAAGGTCAGGGAAGCTAAAGCTCTTCTATTAGTTCATCAATATGAACTATTTAAGATGAAAGAGGATGAAAGTATTGAGCAGATGTACTCAAGATTTCAAACTCTAGTATCTGGTCTTCAGATATTGAAGAAGAGTTACATAGCTTCTGATCATGTTAGCAAGATTTTAAGGAGCTTACCCTTTAGATGGAGACCAAAGGTCACTGCAATTGAGGAGGCTAAAGATTTAAACACTTTAAGTGTTGAAGATCTTGTAAGCTCACTCAAGGTTCATGAGTTAAGTCTCAATGAACATGATTCTGCAAGAAAATCTAAAACCATTGCTTTAAAATCAAAAGGAAGGTCTTCAAAGGCTCTCAAGGTTGAAGAATCTGAAAATGAGTCTTCAGCTTCTGAAAGCTCAGAAGAGGATCCTGATTTAGCAAAAGAAATGGCTATGCTTTCAAGCAGAATGCAGTACCTTGCTAAGAAGAACAAGAGATTTCTGAGCAAGAGCAGTGGGAAGGGGTTAAAAAAGGAGGATCAGAAAGGTTGCTTCAACTGCAAGAAAACTGGACATTTTATTGCTGAGTGTCCAGAACTGCAGAAGGAGAAATCTAAGTCAAAAAGGCCAACCTTCAAGTCAAGCAAGTTTAAGAAGCAGATCAAGAAAAGTCTGATGGCCACCTGGGAAGATCTTGATAATGAGTCAGGTTCTGAAGATGATGATGCCGATGGTGAAGCCAATGTAGCTGTTGGACTAATGGCTACAACCGAATCTGTTAAAGAGACACCTGAGGCAGAATCAGATACAGACTCTGAAAATGAAACAGAGGTATACTCTGATCTCACAAGATCTGAACTTATAGAATCTGTCAATGAGCTTCTTGGTCATTTTAAAACTAAGACCACTGAGTTGAAGAAAGTCAAACAACAGCTTGATAAGCTGTCAAAAAGACATAATTCAACTCTGTTGGAATTAGAAGATTTAAAAGAAGAAAATATTTCTTTATTGATCAAGAAGTGTAGCTGTAAATACTTAAGTGAGCAAGATGTTGCTCTGCAAGAATTTATTGCTACTGGAATTGACAGATCAAGGGTTGCATCCATGATCTATAGCACGTATCAGAACAGAGGACAGGGTCTTGGATTCATTGGAGGAAACTCAAATGAAATGACTCTGAAATCTAGTCCTGATGGAGCCAGAGAGGCGTTGAAAAATCTTTTTGTAAAAGAGTCTGATGAAGTCAACACAGAGACTCATTCAGAACCTACAACTTCTACTTCTAAGATTCTGACTAAGTCAAAACTTCAGAATGTTAAGTTAAAGGGTCTGAAAAACTTTGAACCCAACGCTTTAAAGTCTCAGACTCTGAAACATTCAAAGTCTGATAAACAGACTCTGAAAAAGCCAGAGTCTGAAAAACCAAAGTCTAAGTTTCAAAGGAGAGAAACTGTGAAAGGCAAGTTGAAACCTAAACCAAACGGTTCCAACCCTAAGGTTTGGGAGAAAACATTGCCAAGGATTTCAAGACATAACTTGCGAAAAGAGTTCAATGGTTCTAAGACTAACCAAAAAGGACCCATAAGAATATGGGTACCTAAGTCTGATATTATTGATGCTGCAGGTATGTCTAAAAGGACTAAGAAAGCACAAGGCTTGGTACCTAGACAGTGGGTGCTCGCGTCACATGACGGGAGAAAGGTCTATGTTCCTAACCCTAACCATGAAAGAGGGAGGAACTGTGGGATTTGGAGGAAACCAGACTGGAAAAATCATTGGTTCTGGAACCATTGGTAATTCTCTGATCTCAATCAGTAATGTGTGGTTAGTTGATGGACTTAAACATAACTTACTAAGCATAAGTCAATTATGTGACAGTGGTTATAATGTATTGTTTAATAAGAACAACTGCACAGTGGTTAACAAGGATGATCAGTCCATAGTCTTCAAGGGAAAACGGAGAAACAATGTATATAAGATAAAATTCTCAGAACTGACTGATCAGAAGGTAATGTGCCTTCTGTCAATGGGTGATAAGAAATGGATGTGGCATAGACGTTTGGGACATGCTAACTGGAGATTAATCTCTAAAATTAGCAAGTTACAACTTGTCAAAGGCCTACCAAACATTGACTATCACTCAGATGCTCTTTGCGGAGCATGTCAGAAAGGGAAAATTGTCAAGAGTCCCTTCAAGCCGAAAGAAATTGTTTCAACTTCCAGACCCTTGGAGTTACTTCATATTGACTTATTTGGACCAGTTAACACTGCATCCTTATATGGAAGTAAATATGGACTAGTTATTGTTGATGACTACAGCAGATGGTGTTGGGTTAAATTTCTGAAAACTAAAGATGATTCATATTCTGTGTTTAGTAAATTCTGCATCCAAATTCAATCAGAGAAGGAAATGAAAATCTTGAAAGTCAGAAGTGATCATGGAGGAGAATTTGAAAATGAACCGTTTGAGGTTTTCTGTGAAAAACATGGAATTATTCATGAATTCTCTGCATCTAGAACTCCACAACAAAATGGAGTTGTAGAGAGAAAGAACAGAACCTTACAAGAGATGGCTAGAACCATGATCCATGAGAACAATCTGGCTAAGCATTTTTGGGCAGAAGCAATAAACACAGCTTGTTATGTTCAGAACAGAATCTATATTAGACCTCTGTTGAACAAAACAGCCTATGAACTTTTTAAAGGAAGAAAACCCAACATATCTTATTTTCATCAGTTCGGATGTACATGTTATGTCCTGAACAACAAAGTCTACCTAAAGAAATTTGATGCCAAAGCTCAAAAGGGAATCTTTTTAGGTTACTCTGAACGCTCTAAGGCATACAGGCTGTATAATTCAGAAACACAATGTGTGGAAGAATCTATGCATGTAAGATTTGATGACAAAGAGCCTGGAAGTGAAACTCCAGTGCAAGATGAAAGTCATGAAAAATCTCAAGATTCTGATGATAACTCAGAATCTGATCAGATTCCAGAATCTGAAGATACTTCAGAAGCTGGAACAACCCCTGAAGTTCCTAATGAAGAAGCTTCTGATGAAGCTCAAGATGGTTCTCTGCAAGCTAGTCAATCCAAACAATCTTTCAAATACAAGTCTTCACATCCAGAAGATCAGATAATTGGCAATAAAGAAAGTCCTATGAGAACAAGATCGCATTTCAGACAAGAAGAGTCTGCGTTAGGATTATTATCTGTTATTGAACCAACTTCTGTTGAAGAAGCTCTTGGAGATGAAGGATGGATTCTAGCAATGCAAGAAGAACTGAATCAATTCAAAAGGAATGAAGTATGGGATCTAGTAGCTAAGCCTAATCACAAGAACATCATTGGAACCAAGTGGGTGTTCAGAAATAAGCTTAGTGAACAAGGAGAAGTAATCAGGAACAAGGCCAGACTTGTTGCACAAGGCTTCAGTCAGCAAGAAGGCATTGATTACACAGAAACTTTTGCTCCAGTTGCAAGATTGGAAGCAATCAGGTTACTTCTTTCCTATGCAGTCAATCACAACATAACTTTGTATCAAATGGATGTTAAGAGTGCATTTCTTAATGGTGTCATTTCTGAAGAAGTATATGTCAAACAACCTCCTGGATTTGAAGACTTAA
Organism: Medicago arabica; assembly: GCA_946800305.1. Taxonomy (NCBI): domain Eukaryota; kingdom Viridiplantae; phylum Streptophyta; class Magnoliopsida; order Fabales; family Fabaceae; genus Medicago; species Medicago arabica. The sequence goes on along the minus strand of OX326964.1, from coordinate 33,815,063 downwards.
AGCATCCAGAGCATGTTTATAAATTAAAGAAATCACTTTATGGCTTGAAACAAGCCCCCAGAGCTTGGTATGAAAGACTGAGTAATTTCTTGATTCAAAACAACTTTGAACGAGGACAAGTTGACACTACTCTATTCAGAAAGACTCTAAAGAAAGACATTCTTGTAGTTCAGATTTATGTTGATGATATTATCTTTGGTTCTACAAATAGTTCACTTTGCAAAGAGTTTTCACAAGTAATGCAGGATGAATTTGAAATGAGCATGATGGGAGAATTGAAGTTCTTTCTTGGAATTCAAATCAACCAATGCAAAGATGGAGTCTACGTTCATCAGTCCAAGTATACGAAAGAGCTTCTGAAGAAGTTCAATCTTGAGGACTGCAAAGAAATGAATACTCCAATGCATCCAACCTGCACTCTGAGCAAAGAAGATCAAGGAACCAAAGTTGATCAGAAGCTGTATAGAGGTATGATTGGTTCTTTGTTATACCTAACTGCATCCAGACCAGATATTCTGTACAGTGTATGTTTGTGTGCAAGGTTTCAATCAGATCCTAGAGAGTCTCACTTAACTGTTGTTAAGAGAATCTTTAGATATCTGAAAGGAACTACTAATCTTGGACTTCTTTACAAGAAATCCTCTGACTACAAGCTAGTTGGATTCTGTGATGCTGATTATGCTGGAGACAGGATTGAAAGAAAATCTACAAGTGGCAATTGTCAATTCTTGGGAGAGAATCTGATATCCTGGGCTAGCAAGAGGCAAGCAACCATTGCTCTGTCTACAGCAGAAGCAGAATACATCTCAGCTGCTAGTTGTTGTACACAGCTACTCTGGATGAAACATCAGCTTGAGGACTATCAAATAACTGAAAACCATATCCCAATTTATTGTGATAATACAGCAGCTATATGTTTGTCTAAAAATCCAATTCTGCATTCAAGAGCAAAGCATATTGAGATTAAACATCATTTTATAAGAGACTATGTTCAAAAAGGAATTTTAGATATCCAATTCATTGATACTGATCATCAATGGGCTGATATATTTACTAAACCCTTATCTGTTGAAAGATTTGATTTCATAAAGAAAAATTTGAATATGTGCTATGTCTCTGGGTAATATGCGCCTCTGAAAACAGAATTCAGACTCTGAAAACCTTCAGAAGCTATCTGGGAATCAGACTCTCTTTTGGAGATTCTGATGAAAGCTTCTGGTAAAATATTCAGACTCTGGTAAGGAATCTTTAGACTCTCAGAAGCTTGTATTAGTGGAAGCGTGACTGTTAAGTTCAGTAACACCTGCCCCACTATGGTGACAGTTACTTTACGGTTTCTCAGACGTGGCCTGTCTGTATTGGGTAAGAACTCAAAAGGGCAATGATTTCATTACGATAAACAATTTACCTTCGCTTTGTCCCAATACGTTTACGGCTGCATGCTATATTGTACTTATTGTTTGTGTTTGTTTGTCCCCTACTCTTTCCAAACAGTTTTCAAACATTTTTTCTCTATAAATACATAACACACACAACTCACTTCTCTTTTCACTCTTTGATTTTCTCTCTGAACAAATTTCTTGTTTTTCAATACTTTGCAAAACTTTTTCTTCTCAAATCAAACTCTTAGCAAATCCTAATGGCAAGTGATCTCATCCAATCTGGTGTCATAATCAAGTCCGGAGGTTCTTATATTATCAAACCCAGAACAATGAACATCATCAAGGAGACTTTGGAAATTCAAGTTGAATCTCCAGTAGATTTCGCTTCAATCAGTCGTCATGGAGTTGACGTTGCACCTCATTTCTTATCACAAGGAATGATGAGATACTTTGGTACGTTGAATGGACCAACATATCAGGAGCTTGTTAGAGATTTTTGGGTTAGGTCAGAAGTCTACGACAAAGCTGAAGCTACGTTGGAAGAAACAGTAGCAATCTCAAACAACCCTAGTCTTGCTGGCAAAAACAGAGACCAAATGGGTTTAAGACCGTACAATGGTCTTGAAATTAGGTCTGCTGTGATGGGAATTCCTATAGTTATCACTGAAGATGTGGTAGCCAGGGCTTGTCAGATGGAGAGCGCTGGAAAATTTCAGTGGAATGTCAACAAGAAGAGTGAATGGGCTGTTATCTGCAACAAGTTGTTATTTGAAGGGAGACCCTCAAATAAATTGGTGGATATGCATCCTACGCATAGGGTGCTTCTGAAGATTATACTGGATAGTATGCTTCAGAAAGGAGGAGGAACAGATACATTATCTGTGGATCACAAAGTTCTTCTTTATTTTCTTATCAACAAAATAAAGATCAACTTCCCCAGATATGTGATGCACCACATGTGTTGGGCCATCAAGAAGAGTCAATCAGAATCCAGGAGGCAAGTTCCTTTTGGAAGATTAATATCTGAGATTCTGTATCAAGGAGGTCTTTTGAAGGTCTTATCAGAATCTGGTGTGGTATCAGATATTCATCTAGGAACTGTGACCGGCAGAATCATCAATGGCAAAACTCTACAGTACATGAAGATTGTCAAGAGATTCAATCCCTCTAAGCATGATATGAGAGAATCCTATGTACAATCTGATTTGATGATGGACTTCCCTCCCATATCCAAAGAAGATAATCCTGAAGTTCTTGCTAGATTTGTGGTGGATTACTTCAAGGAGACTGGTAGAATAATCAACTATTCTGCTATTCCTGAGACTGCTGGAGGAGGCCCTCTTAAGGTCAAAGGAAAAAGGACCAAGGAAGTGATTCTCAAGGAAGAGGAAGAGAAGCAGGAGCCTCTTAAGAAAAAGATCAAATCTTCTGCTCTTCCTGGAGTTTCAATTGGTTCTCCTTCTGCACTTCGTGAAATTAAGGATGGGAAGAAGGCTAAGAAAGATGAGAAGAAGGCTAAGAAAGCTGATAAGAAAGCAATAATGGGCAAAGCTGACAGAGACTATGACAAGCTAGCTCAAGAAATTGCTGATTTCATTGATTCTGACTCTGCAGGTGAAGAGAGTCAGATCAAGAAAAGAAAGGTGGAAGTGATTCCTGTGGCTAAGGATGTAGCACAGAAGATAGGTACTTCTGTATCTATGATTGAGGATGAACACACTGCTGGCAAGGTTATGGCAGCAGATTTGATTGCTGAAGAGTTGAAGGAAGAGACTGTCAAGGAAGCTGCTAAGTTACTTGCTTCTGCTCTTAAACAGAAGAGTACTTCAGAACCTGCAGAAGCTGAGTTATCAGAAGCTACTGTGTCTGATCATTTTGCCTCTCCAGAAGCTGGCATTGGCACCTCTGGCAACGTGGCATATAGCTCATCTTCTTCTTTGAATCATGAGTCAGAATCAGATTCAGAATCTGACAACAAACCCTTGAGCCAAATTCTTCCATCTCTCAAAAATTCATCTCCCTCACCAATCAAACCCACATCATCCCTTAACCCACTTGACCAGGCAGTAGTTGATTATGTTGATTCAACTATGGACAGAGTAATTCAAGACACAATTACAGTGTCTATGAATCTTCCTGCTGACCATCCTGCTCAACCCTCATTCCTCAAACCACTTCAGGTAATTGAACCTTCTAAAAAACCTGAAGCAACCATTCAATCCAAACAACCACCCTCCCAAACTGAAACCATTTGTGTAGACTCTCCAGACACTCTAGATTCTCTTGAAAAACATCTGGGGGGAGAACTACCAAAAACCCCTGCAAAATTCAAAACAACAAAAGCTACTTCATCTATTTCCAAACCAGACCCTGTACCTGTACCTACAGAGAATCTGACCTTAGCCTCTGTTGAACCTTCAGAACCTGTTGTTGAACCAGCTTCTGAAAATCTAGAACAAGTCTCTGATATCGTATCAGGAACTGTAACATCATGTAAAGCTCAGACCAGAAGAGTTTCTCAATCACTCTGTGATCCTATAACCTTTTTCCCTTTTGAAACTTTTCTAGCTTTGAGAGCTTCTCTACCCTCAACCTCTGAACCTCAAACTGACTTATTTGATTCAAATAAGATTGATGAGTTTTATGCTTCTTCATGCAATAAGCTCAAAGAAGTTATTGAGCAAAGGTCTATGCCAATACTTAATGTGAGCTATGAGGACAAGTTCTCTACAGTAAAGACTGAGTTTTTGGATTTTATCACCAAAATTCAAAAAGCTGCTGCCAGGGAACAAGCTCTAATCACTGCCAATCATGTTGAAGAAGTTAAGCAGGCTGAGAAAGTTGTAGCTATGATAAATGCTCCTATTCTGAGGATAAGAGATACACCCTTCTTTGATGAGAATCAGTATATTCCTAGAGAATCAGTGGCTTACAATTCTTTGAAGAGGAAGATGTATAGAATTCAAGAAGAAGCTAGACTGGAAAGAGAAGAACATTTGCGAAGAACTGAGGCTCTGGAAGAGATGGTAAAGAAACAGCAAGAGGATCTCCAGAAACTGATGGATCATCTTGCCAAACAAAACCAACCTTAGTTTAATTTTGTTTTGTTTTATTTTGTAATTCTTGATTGCTTCTTCTGAACTGGTTGTTGCTTCTTTTTATACAAGTTGTTTTTCTCTTTACTATTTGCATTTCAATTCTTTTTATGCTCTGAATCTTCTGTGTTTTCCCTCTGAATCTCTTTCTTCTTTAAAACATGTTTACACCCTTACCTTAAGTCATTTAAAAAGGGGGAGGAACCATGTTCTGAACTTTTTTTGTTGATGACAAAATGGGGAGAAGGGAAAGTATTTATGTCAGGGAGAAGGGAACCTTCTTTTAATTACATTGCATGTATACGTAAAAGTTAAAGGGAAATTTGCGAAAGGTGCTTAGTTAAACTCTGAGCCCTGTTTAAGAATCAATTTTCTATATATTCTGAGTATGAATTTGATTGCGTTTGAAAAACAATTTAATTAACCTGGATAGAACTCAAGATGAGCTTACAAACCTCAACTTAAGAACTATCAGACTCAGGGGGAGTCAGAGCCTTCAAACCTCAGACTCTGAGCTTACAAACCTCAGAACCCCTTAAGTCAACTTGTTAATTAGATTAACAACAATTGACCTTTTAAATACTAATGTTTGTCATCATCAAAAAGGGGGAGATTGTTGGAACAAAGGTGTTCAGCAATACCACGTTTTGAGTTTTGATGATAACAAGGTATTAAAAAGTTGTCAATTGGATATTGCTAATATTTGTTTAAGTATGCAGGATATCAATTAAGATTTGTATCTTAGAAAGCATTCTGTTTGAACAATGTTAAAAAGCAATAAATCCATAGAAGCCTGTTGCTTGTGATTCTGTATCAAAGAGAGTCTGAAGACTGTATCGAAGAGAGTCTGAAGACTGTGCTGAAGAGAGTCTGAAGACTGTATCAGAGTCTGAAGACCATCAGAATCTGAAAACCAAGAGAGTCTGAAGATTATCAGAAGCTTAGTGCTACAGTGAGTCTGAAGCCACAAATTTGATAATCTCCTAACAAGTGATCTCTACTGCATTGCTATGCACAAAGAAACTCTAATGGAGTAACGGCTAGCTTCTAAGTTAACTTGAGCGTGGGAAGCACAAAGACAAAGATTGCAGGCCAGTACAGAGTATGTTGTACGAACTCTGTTTCCACTACTCCACTACCACGTACAGTTTGGCAACTGTGTCTACCGGTATTAATCCTCAAAGGGAATGGAATTCAAATGATGCTATTGAAGGGCTATTACCAAATCAAGCAACAGATCAACAGTCATTGATCAAGCTTCAGAAATCATTCTGATGTGCTGGAGGACTCAATGTCTCTTTCCTACGCCTATATAAAGGATAGAAGACTTGAAGAATTGTGCGACTCTATATCTTAGAAAAACTGCATTGCGCTGCTTTCGTATTCAACTGAGTCTTAACATAAGCACATCATAAACTTAGATTCTTACAAACTGAGTATCCTAGAATCTCTAAGTTTCACAGAAAAACAGAGTCTGTCTTTTGTGTAAAACAGAGTCTGTCTTTGTTGTAATTGAAACACATTTTGATTGTTGTCAAGTGTTTCAACTCAATTCAATTTTCTGTAATTGTGTAAAAGTCTCTTGCTTTTGTGCTTGAGCAAAGGAAGTCTCTTGGCTGTGTCCTTGAGCATAGGAAGTCTCTTAGTTGTGTCTTTGAGCAAGGAAGTCTCTTGCCTGTGTGCTTGAGCAAGGAAGTCTCATACTGTGTGTTTGAGCAACTTGTAATTTGATATTACATTTTAGTGAACTCTCCTTGGAAGTACAAGGGGGACAGGACTACTTCCGGTTTGTGGAAGGAACCTGTATAATTGCTTGTGTTCTTTGTTCTCTCTTTATCTCTTGATTATTCCGCTGCAATCAGAACCTAATCTCCTATCAGACTCTGATCTCATTCAGACTCTGAGTTTAAAGGAATTAGATTCTCACTCTTCAAGAGTTGCGAGAAGAAAACACAATTCAACCCCCCCTTCTTGTGTTTTTCTCACCTTCACACCTGTCATGGGAGTGACTCTCAAGAACACATGATCACCCTCTTGAAACTCAAGTTCCTTTCTACGCTTGTCATGGTAACTCTTCTGCCGACTCTGCGACGCTTTCATCTGCTCTCTTATCAACTTGACCTTCTCTGTAGTCTGCTGGACTAATTCCGGTCCCAACACTATACTTTCTCCCGATTCAAACCAACACAACGAAGTTCTACACCTCCGACCATACAAAGCTTCAAATGGTGTCATACCAATACTCGAATGGTAACTGTTGTTGTACGTGAACTCAATCAACGGTAGATGACTATCCCAAGCTCCACCTTGCTCAAGTACACACACTCTTAATAAATCTTCCAACGACTGAATCGTCCTCTCCGACTGACCATCTGTTTGAGGATGATAAGCCGAACTCAACTTCAACTTAGAACCCAAAGCCTCCTGCAAACTCTTCCAAAACCTTGAAGTAAACCTCAGATCTCTATCCGACACAATGCTTGATGGAACACCATGCAACTTCACAACATTATGAATGTAAATCTCTGCCAACTGAGCTACTGGATAATTGATATTGATCGAAATAAAATGTGCTGACTTTGTTAACCTGTCAACAACTACCCAAATGGCATCATGCCCCTTCGGAGTATTCGGTAAGCTCGTTACAAAATCCATGGATATGCTATCCCACTTCCACTCTGGCACATCTAATGGTGTCAACAACCCTGCAGGCTTCTGATGTTCAACTTTAGATTTCTGACAAGTCAAACATGCATAAACAAATTGCGCGACATCTCGCTTCAATCCAGACCACCAAAATAACTTCTTCAAGTCGTGGTACATCTTCGTAGCTCCCGGATGAATGCTTAAGCTACTCCTGTGACTTTCTTCCAAAATCATCTTTTTCAACTCGTCATTATCAGGAATACAAATTCTGCCTCGGAATCTTAACACACCTTTATCATCAACCTGGAAATCACTATCTTCCGCTCCATTACTAGCAACCATCAAGTCTACAAACTTAACATCAGCTTCTTGCGCTTCCTTGATACTGTTCAAGAATTCATTATTGATCTTCAATATACCCAACTGCACGCTCTGAGGTGCCAATTCACAAACTAAGCTCAAGTCTCTAAATTGCTCAAGTAACTCGAACTCCTTCATCATCATAGCAGACATATGCAACGTCTTTCTGCTCAAGGCATCTGCAACCACATTAGCTTTACCCGGATGGTAATTCAAGCTAAAATCATAGTCCTTCAACAACTCGAGCCATCTTCTCTGCCTCATATTCAACTCCTTCTGATCAAACAAATACTTCAATTTTTTATGATCACTAAACACCTCAAATCTGGAACCGTACAAATAATACCTCCAAATTTTTAACACAAAAACTACAGCAGCCAACTCTAAATCATGTGTAGGATAGTTCTTCTCATGTATCCTCAACTGTCTCGAAGCATAAGCCACCACCTTACCATCCTGCATAAGTACACCACCTAAGCCCAACTTGGACGCATCACAATACACAACAAAAGGTTCATCTGACTTCGGTAAAATTAAAATCGGAGCAGTCGTCAACCGTTGCTTCAACTCATTGAAACTATTCTCACACTTAATATCCCACACAAAAGCCTTACCCTTACAGGTCAACTGTGTCAAAGGAAGTGCCAACTTCGAAAATCCTTCGATAAATCTGCGGTAATAACCTGCTAAGCCCAGAAAACTTCTAATCTTTGTAACTGACCTCGGAGTCTCCCATTGCGATACCGCTTCAACTTTCGACGGGTCAACCGCAATACCACTACCAGAAATAATGTGGCCAAGAAAACTTACTTCACTTAACCAGAACTCACATTTGGATAACTTGGCATACAACTTCTTTTCTTTCAACACTTGCAAAACAATCTTCAAATGCTCTGCATGCTCTTCTTCAGTCTTAGAATAAATCAGAATATCATCAATAAAAACAACAACAAATCTATCCAAGAAGTCATGGAAAATTCTGTTCATATACTCCATAAATACACCAGGTGCATTAGTAACACCGAACGGCATCATCTTATACTCATAGTGACCATATCGCGTTCTGAACGCCGTCTTCTGCATATCTTCATCCTTCACCTTGATCTGATGGTAACCTGACCTCAAATCGATTTTACTAAACACACGGGCACCCACTAGCTGATCCATCAAGTCATCAATTCTCGGAAGTGGATACCTATTCTTTATCGTCACTTTATTCAGCTGACGGTAATCTATACACAGCCTCATGCTACCATCTTTCTTCTTAACCAGCAACACCGGCGCTCCCCAAGGTGAAACACTCGGTCTTACAAACTTCTTATCAAGTAGGTCTTCCAACTGCTTCTTCAACTCTGCCAACTCAGCTGCTGACATACGGTAAGGAGCCATCGACACAGGCTTCGTACCCGGAACAAGATCAATTGAAAATTCAACTTCCCTTTCTGGCGGCACATCGGGAATCTCATCAGGAAAAACTTCTGGGAATTCATTCACGACTGGTAGGCTATCAATCACTGCTTGATTCTCCACTGACAAATATGCTAACAAGGAAAACATCATAATTCCATCGCGCTCTATCTGCTTCAACTGCTTAGTACTCAAGAAATCAACTTCACTCTCTTCTTCAGCGGAAGAGAAACGTACTGTCTTACTAAAACAATCTATATGGACATGGTTGTATTCCAACCAGTTCATACCAAGGATTACATCCATACCCGTTAACGGAAAACATACAAGATCAACCTCAAAGATTCTACACAACAATAACCAATCAGGACAACAAGGACAATAAAAAAAGTTCACACAACTCTACTAGGCTCGACTCGACTCTACTACTTGGCCGGACGGACCGACCTGCTCTGATACCAATTGTAACACCCCGTTCGCCCAACAATTATTAATTAACAAATTAAATCAGAGTTTTTCACCAAAAACGGAATGCTACATTTTCATTCAAATAAAATCTCCAAATTAACGGATGAATAAATATTCTCCAATAAAATAGTCAATAATAATTAACTCCAAAACTTCGCAGCGGAATTAGTTTAAAACAACTAAACAAGTCTTTGGCACGCAGGCCTCATCAAAAGTTTCATAAATCATTATTAATACGTAAGGAAAGAGAAAACAAGCAACAATTCCCGTCCCGTTACGTATCAGAGCCCTAAGACACTTTGAGCCGACATCTCTACTAATCTTCGTTACCTACACTTGCCCACAAGGCGGCAATTCCAGCAGAAGGGGTGAGATTCACAAACAACAATAGATATCATAATTCATCAATTAAATTCAACAACATCAGTATAATGAATAATCAATTATCAATTATAATGAACAATTCAACAACATCATCGACAACGACACTGACAACTCAACCTACAACAACAACAACGACAACAGCTACAACGACAACAATGCGACTAATGCAAATGCATGTGGTACCATTTTACGCGCGTTGAATGCTAAGCATTCCGGGGCATAAGCCCCCAACAATTGAATGAAATAACATTCCAGGGCATAAGCCCTCAACGATTGAGTGTTAAACACTCCAGGGCATAAGCCTTCAACAGTTGAGTGAAAACACTCCAGGGCATGAGCCCTCAGCAAGGTATGAGTATGAATGGACTCACTAGTGTATATCTGCATACAACTCGACAACGTCTACGACAACAACATATGTGCCTAATCATTTATGACACACTCCATAACTTAGTCAAAATCTGACACAACAACTCTTACGACAGAATTCATCAACATAACACATATACATTAATCAACTACATTCCTATCAGACCAAAACATTCTTCAAAAGAAGCGAGTGTGATCAATAAGCCATAAGTCAAATACTCATAAAACACTTCAACTAAATCTCTAATACCTAAGTTTGAAGTTGGGAAACCAACCATAAGTTTTGGACTAACTCAGAATTAGTTATGCTAAGTTTTCTTAAAATTTTCTAAGTACCCACTTGGACTATTTTCATCATAACTCAAAATCTAAAAATCCTTTACACGTCAAACCAAAGCCATTAGAAAGCTAACTCAGTTATCTACAACTTTCATGTTTACACCGAAAGCTAATTCAAAACAGAAACGGGTTAAAAAGACGCAAGAACGCGAAACAGAGAAAGCTGTCACAGTGCAATTTCGCTAATAGCGAAATTCTGGCTAATAGCGAAAATGTTCCAGACAGATTTCGCCAATAGCGAGTTTCTAGCGAGTTTTCCCCTGTTGTTACGATTTTTACACCATTTTTCACCCAAAAACCCAATTTTCGACATCCCAAATCCCAAAATTGTTAGGAAACATTGCCTACTGATAATCTACAACCTAAACATCACTTTTTACATCAATTCAACAGATTACCTATGTTTTTGACAATTCTAATTTAACTTAAAAACGTAATTTCTCCACAACAATTTTCAACAAAACATGTTAAATTCAATTTCAGAATTATGTAAACTATAATCATTGAAAGTTAGTCTCACCCTTACCTTAGATTATCTTCCTGAATTAAAAGCAGCGTTCTTCTCTCCTCTTGCTTCTTCTCTCTTCTTCTAGGTTTTTCCCCCTTTTCTTGTTTTCTCACTGTTTCTACGTAAAACTGGTTCTGACTCTTTCTTTCCTTCTATTTCCTATTAAAACCTATTAACTTCTCCTTAATTATAAATAACTCCTATTAAATTATTAAATAATTCATTTTAATCCCCAACCTTCTAATAATTATAATTCTCACCTATTTTAACTAAATAATCAAAATAACTATATAATAAAATATATAACACACCAAAAATAAACATAAATTATTTAAAATCACATAAACTTATTAAAATCAACTGAAATTAAATAAATAACAACTAGGGCGTTACATTGGGAGTCTTGTGTGCCGACCAATTTTGATTCGAGGTCGGGAGCAATTTTGGTGGTGTTGGTTCTTTGAGGAGCTGTTGTTAGGGGATTCAACATTTTGAGGGTGCTGGTGGTTTTTCTTTGCGTTTTTTTTTTTGTTTTTTTTTTCTTTTTTTGGTGTATTGTTGGGATTTAATCCCCTTATATATAATATATTTTGCCATTTCCTTCGCACAGGCTTTGACGGGTACCACCAAAAAGTCCTCCAACGACAATCTGCCCCTACCCTCAATTCGTGGAGAACAAGTTAGCATTAAAATTACTCAGGATGTTTATGAAAAAGGAACAGACGTATGCAAACGGAACCTGAGGGGACGATTGATTTTGAACAAAGGCGATAAGCCTTACTCTAAATACGATATTAAGATGAAGCTATAGAAAATTTGGAAGACAACAGCCCCATGGAGTATGATGTCGTTAGGCCGAGGCTATTATGAATTTTTCTTTTCAAATGAGACTGATAAGAGAAATGTTTGGGCTGCGGGCACCGTTAATTCGAAACCGGGTGTCTTACGACTTTTTGAATGGGCAAAGGATTTTAACATGGACAAGCAACACAATTCCCATGCTCAGGTCTGGATTAGATTATTGGAACTGCCCCAAGAGTATTGGATGGAGAGGACCCTCCGTGAGATAGCAAGTGCGGTGGGCACACCGCTTTTAATAGACAATGCAACGACTAAGCGTTTGTTTGGCCATCATGCCAAAATTCTTGTAGACATGGACTTCTCACGGAAATTGTTTCACGAGATTGTGGTAGAGAGAGAAGGATACGCCTTCACTTTGGAGGTAGCTTATGAATGGTTACCAGAATATTGCACTCACTGTCAGAATGTAGGACATGATGTCTCGGCTTGTAGACGGTTATACCCACATAAGGAAACATTTACGCCTAAGGAAAATATTTCACAAGGAAATAAAAAGATCTCGGTTACGAAGAATACTTGGGTGCCGATTAAGGAAAATCCTTCTGACATTGGTTCATCTCTGGCGTTTGGGGCCACCGTATCTGCACCGGCAGCAGATAAGGATCACATGGCAGCAACATAACATGCTCCCTATTGAAAATCAGCAAGCTAATGATACCGAGTTAGATACAGTTGTTCTTGAGGCCGAAGCAGCTATCTCTGAGCTTGCAACACCTGAGGACGAGGCAGCTACTGCTGCACTTGCTAATGGCACAACATCTAATGAGGCAGAAGATATTATGGGCTCAGAAGCCATCCCTACAGCAGTCCATAGCAGCCCCATAATTACTGGTAATATTTCTGGCACTACATCTCATAGTTTATCTGTTGACATCGTTAGAGGTAATATGGATGAGACTCAGACACATGTTTTTATCTCCAGCCAAACAAACCAACCCTGGTATCAGTAGCATTGTCGCTCCGGAGGGCGCACCAGTTAATAAAGCACTACAAAAGGACATTGATTTTATGCACGGTTGGCTGGCATAGGCCGCTGTCAATGATGCGCCTTTTATTCAAGTAACATCCAAGTCTCAGAAAAAGAAACCCCTAAAAGCTGATTACAATACTCGCTCTAAGGGTCTTAGCTCACTTCCCCAATGAATATTATATATTGGAATGTTAGGGGGATTGGAAATAATGACTCCCGTGTTGCTTTTAGTGATATGTGTCGTCTGCACATTCCGTCGTTGGTTTTTATTGCGGAACCAATGGTGGCTTATGATTATGTTCCGAATTGGTTTTGGCTTAATGTTAATTTTACAAAATATTGCTTAAATAAAAGGGATCCTCTCATTCCTAATTTATAGGCAGTGTGGGGCTCTGATGTTGCATTCACAGTAATCTTTATTTCCTCTCAAGGTCTGGTGCTGGAGTCTGTTGTCAACGGTACAAAAATTTATATTGCTGGTATTTATGCAAGCACGTCATATTTATTGAGAAGACACCTTTGGGCGGATCTGACCATGCTACAAAATTCTTTCTTGGGTCCGTGGATTTTTATAGGGGATTTTAATGCTGTCTTGGGTGCACATGAAAAAAGGGGACGCCGTCTACCGCCTTCTATTTCTTGTACATATTTTTTATCATGGACAAATGCTAATTTATTGTTACACCTGAACACTAATGGGGTTCATTATACTTGGAATAACGGCAGAATGGATTCCAACTCGGTTTTTCTTCGGCTCGACCGAGCTATATGTAACGAGGCTTGGACTGATTTTTGGGGGATTACTTCATGTACGGCTCTTATGAGAACTCATTCAGATCATCATCCTTTGCTTTTACATTCAGCCTTCTCTCTTATTACGAAGACAGGTTCTTTTAAATTTTTTAATACTTGGACTTCTCATGATGATTGTAGACCGCTTCTCTTGAATATCTGGAAAAAAGAGGTTATTGGCTCTGGAATGCATAGGTTACAGTCGAAGTTGCTGCGAGTTAAAGATGCATTTAGAGTTTGGAATAAATCTGTTTTTGGGGACATTACGAGGCAAGTGCGCCTTGCTTCCGATGAGGTGATGCGCATACATAATTTAATTGATGTTTCAGGCGTGGATGAAAACTTGCATACGCTTGAATTGCAAGCTCAATTAACCTTGACTAAAGCCATGAATTGCAAGACGAATTTTGGCATGATCCGTCTTTGAAGTAGAAATTCACGGTCTCATGTTGGCAATGGAATTTGCAGCGGCAAATAATTGGCCTAGGCTTTGGCTCGCAAGTGACTCATCTAGTGCAGTTCAGGCCTTTCATAAATCTTCTCTTATTCCTATGGGTCTCCGAAATCGTTGGCACAATTGCATTCATAATGATCTTATGGTTATTTTCTCCCATATTTTACGCGAAGGAAACTGTTGTGCGGATGGTTTTGCAAATTTGGGACATGCGCAGACAGACACTACTTGGTTCTCTATTCTGCCATCTTCATTATTGGTAGATTTTGCTAGAGACAGAAATGGTTTACCTAACTATAGATTTCCTTAGACTTTATGTTTCTGTTTCCTTTTTACTGTTTTCTTTTCTTCCGTTGTTGAGGGTTTTAGCCTAGTCCCCCCTCTTGTAATTATTTTTCCCTTTTTTTAATAAATCTACGTATCAAAAAGGCGGCAAAGGATGGGGGCTTCTGTTGGGTGCCAACCTAGTTGGGATGCTTCAGATGCTCCCGGATGCCTCACCTTTCTCTTGGCCTTATAAAAAAAAAAATTGCCATTAAGAAAAAACTAATTAATGTTTTGGTCGTCAGGTTTAATTAAAAAATTTCTCTATAATTATTTTTTATAATATTTGTAAATCACTTATTGGAAACGGAGAAATTAATTAAATATAAAGGACAAATATTAAGAATGAACAACTTCCCATATACCGTAAAGAAAAATAAAATCTCCCATATATAGTTAGATTTTGAAAATAATATGAAGACCATTGTCAAACCTATATTCAATAATTATAAAGATAATTCTCTTTTTTTTTTCTTTTGGTTAAGAAGAAAATTCTCTATTTTGACTGAATTTATGAGAATTATATCTTAAAAGGGAAAAAAGTCCAATAATAATATAAACATTTCTTTTCATTTTTTATATTATACTTTTTATAACATTTTTTATGTGTTTTCTAGGTGTATAACATTATTTTGATGAATTACTAAAATGTATTCTCAAAATGAGCAATGTATACTAAGTATTCTCTTAAAAAAATAGAGCAAGTATACTAAGTATTATTTATTTAATAAAAAATTATGGTAATAGAAATAATTCATTACCTCTTTATTATTTATAGAAGATATTGACCATATGATATTTGAATTTTTTTTCTAAGTATATCCGTTTTTATGAGTCAACGAAAAATTCAAATTAATACATTCAAAGCATAAAGAAAAGATTCATCTTTTTTTTATATTTATATATCACAACTACACACTTTTGGTGATCATCTCAAATCTCCAAAACTTCAAACACTTGTCTATCACTCTCTTTGAATTTCATTGCTAGAGAGAGTAGCCTATCCATGGATTTAGATCCATTTAATAACAACTCTTTCCATAAAGACACTAAAAACCTTGAGTTGAATCTTAGTCCCAACGAAAACCAAACCTCTCCAATCTCATTTCATGAAAAAGGAACAGAGTTGGATTTCTTTAAGGATATCAACAATGACCATCATGAAGTTGTCGCTGCCTCTGTCCCTGGAAATGATCATATTCATGCTGATACACCATCTTTATTGGAACTGAAGCTAAGCGTGAGTGACCATAATTCAATATCGCATTATTGTTTTTTTACTTATTATATTATATATATTGTTTTTAAATTTCAAAGCTTTTGAATTTGTAATTGCAAACAATCATTAATTTTTAATAACCGTCTTATTAATTTGATGATTTTTTTTTCTTCAACAGCTTGGTCCTAATCCTATTACTACCAATACTAGTAGTGATCAATCTATGATGGATGAAGGCATGTCATCTAATTCAGAAAACAAGAGAACTAAGAGGGAGGTAATGTTATTAATACCTAGCTGAATTTAATGAAGTTATATCTAATGAACATTTTTTCCCTTTCATTTTATTGGATCAAAATTTAGTGAATTTATATATAGCATCGATATTGTTTAGATTTGATGGTGTCCAGACCCGTCAATGTGTGACTCTTGTACATGGACGGACCCATATAGAAAACAATATGGGCCAAGACCTTCCCTTCAATTTTAATTTTTTCAACTATATATATATGTTTCTTCGATTTGATGAATGTATAAAATAATTGTACAACAACAAAATACACTAATTAATTTATTTCATATTTTATTTTACTTTTATTTGGTATCATTTTTTAAAACATACTTTGTTTAATATTTTAAACCTAAATTGGTTATATTTATTCAATATTTTAAATACTTCCCTCACTACTCAAATTGTCCGGGGCCGTCATTGCACCTATATGATACAGACATAAACAATTACATTTTAGTGTTTAATTTTTTGAAATTATTATTGGTTGTTGACGTGTAAGTTTTATTGATTTGTCCGGTGTTTACATGTATGTCACTGTTTATTGAATATTATTGTGTGATTTGGATCCTCTTATTTGTGAAAAAAATAATATGAGTGAGTTTTGTCACTGATCTAACAATTAAAATGCATTGCACTCTTAGAACCATATTAACATGATGGGGTCAAATGCATATTGTTTTTGTTGGATAATCAAACGCAATTTAATGGTGAAATGATTAGTATAACCCTGGTATATTTTATTCGCACGTGAGAGGATCCAAAACCGTTTTTTATGTGATGATGTTTGAATTCATTGAACTGTTTTTAGATGGCTAATCTTCAAAGGGAGCTTGAACATGCAAAAATGGAGAACCGAAGTTTAAAATTTAAGTATGATCAGCTTAGAACAGATTACAATTACATGCGGATGCGTTATGAAAAAGTGATGCAAGAGCATAAGGTTAACGAAATTAAAGGAAAAGAAGCCTTTGATGGAAAATTTAAAGAGAAAAAGACAATTAAGAATGGTGTAGTGTTGGGGCCAAGGAAATTTATGGATCCTGGATCGAATACTAATAAGGTTAATGAAGCTAAAGGACAAGAGGTTTCTAATGGAAAATTTGGAGAGAAAAAGAGTTTGAAGAATGGTGGAGAATTAGTGAAAAGGAAATTTGTTGATCATGGATTGGCTACTAATAAGGTTAAAGAAGTGTTTAATGGAAACTGTGAAAAGAAAAAGAGAATTGAGAATGGTGGAGAGTTGGTGCAAAGGCAATGTAAGGATCTCGTGTTGATCACCAATGATGAGACTGTGATGGATCATGAAGCTTCTTCCTCATCAATTAAAAAACCTAGAAGTAAAGATCAGTTAGGATCGGCGATGAAAAGCATGGAGGTTGCTTCGAAGGAGGTAGTGCTAAGTAAGAATAAGGATGTTAATGTTGATAATGCTGAGGCTACAATGACAAAAGCAAGAGTTACTATTAGAGCTAGATCAGAAGAAACCATGGTAAGTATGTTAAAGTGTATATCAACTTTCAACTTTGCAAGTTTTATATGATATATTGTTGTTCTTTTCGCTAAAAGAATTTATTTTTATTTTGTTAGATCACTGACGGAGGTCAATGGAGAAAGTATGGACAAAAACTGTCGAAAGGAAACTTGTTTCCTAAAGCTTATTATCGTTGTAGCACGACCCATGGTTGCCCAGTCCGAAAACAGGTAACTTTCTTATGTAATTGTCCAAATAACATGTGTTTATTAAGGTTTTAAATTTATATCACCCTAATAATTGCTTTCACATTATTATATTCAATATTATAGAGAATTACATTCAAATGTGATTTATGCAACTTCAATTGAATTAAAGTCTCAACAACATTAAATTCTTTCATTGTTTCCTAGATCGCAATCACATATATGCATATTTTAAAACCTTGGTCTTTAGTAATTATTTTACGTTTGTTTTCAATTTAATTACAAAATAACTCTATTTACACAAACATTATAAGTAATTCATTGATTTGATATGCATTGCATGAGGTTGGATAGTAATAGAATTTAATTGAAATGTGTTTCCACATTCAAATATCATGTTTCTATTTTACAAAATGGATTTGGATCTGCTCCATTTCACAATCCATGCATTTACACACCCAACACGTCGATGGCCATTAAAAATCAAAATATGCATTGGATCATCCAATCTTCGATACAACGACTATCAACATACTTACTATGTGAATGTCTGAATTTGCTGAATGCAACAACCTAACTTCCAAAATGGTAGCTACTTAGCTAGGTTAGTGAAAATACTTATGCAGCGGCATGTATTGTTATGACAATATTATTTAATACAATTAAACCTTAACAGGTACAAAGGTGTTCTCTTGACGAATCAGTTGTAATCGCAAGTTATGAAGGAAATCACAACCACCCTTTACCTGCAGCAGCCAAAGAAATGGCAAAAACAACTTCAGCAGCTGCAAAGATGCTTCTTTCAACATCAACATCAAGCAATGATGGACAGATGAATGCAAATTTACTCACAAGAACACTCCTTCCTTGTTCTTCAAGTATTTCAACTATCTCAGCTTCATCTCTTGTTCCAACAATTACACTTGATTATACTCAATCTCCAAATCCTCAACAAAGAAATCCATATCAGTTTAAAACTCCTTTGACCCCTCAGAGTTCTGCAAATTCCTCAGCTTCTCTGATCCCTCAAACAGCTAATCAAAACCAATCAAAATTTTCTGGACTACAGATCTCAAAAGATGCAGCTGGCCCTTCACAACTATTGTCAGTATCAAATATTGCTCAAACAGGTAATGCTATCATTGCTGCTAATCCAAATTTTCCTGCATCTTTGACAACTGCTCGTACTTCCATCACTGGTGATACTAAGCCAAACAACAACACTGCTACAACTGATAACAATAATAATGGCAACAATGTCACCGAAGGAAATAGAAATGGTGGCAACACTAATGACACAGAAGATGGTATCAATGTAAACATCACAGGTAGCAACAATAATGTTGGGAAGGAATAAAATCAGAAATACCAATCACAAGACCTCAACTTCAATTTTTTGGCTCAAAGATTTAGTTGATTTTGTGTCCAAATTTTTGTTTGTTCATCTGTTATTTTACTTTGGATTCAAGAAGTACTCATATTTTTCATTGATACATTTGTTTTAGGATGGATATGTGATGTTAGTGGTTATATGTTCCCTCAACGGTATTATGAAATTTTGTGCTAAAATAACAGAGTATTTTTATTTACTCATATTATTTCTCTTATTTTTTGTCGTGTATTTTTATGTTGGAATATTTTATTTCTCTAATAACATATATGAAGATTTTTTCTAATCATAGTCCATACAAAAAAACGGAAATTTCCACCCATTGATATATGTGGAGGGATATACGAAGATTTAGAGTAAAGCATAAAAAAAGTTATTTTTAAAAAACTATACATCAGTACAGTATTTTTTATCGTGATGAGCTTTCCTAAAAATGATACTGTCTTCCTAGTCTACTATGTTCACTTGAAGTATTTTGTTTTAGGTTCACTCATGACTTTAACTAGTTGTCACTAACGAACAAGGACATATATTGAGGCTTAGTTTGTATGAGTGTGATACAAAGTCATTGTATGATGGGTAAATCTCCTTTGAAAGGATTTACAATACAAATTCCTTTATCAACGCAAGAGTAAAAAAACTACTTGATCGATTTACAAGTAATCTAGACTAACTCCTAGTTGATAGGATTTACAATAAGTTCCTAAATCATTGTTCTTAGCTTTTTCATTTGATTTCATTTTCAACTAAGAACATAAGCCTTTTTATTTTAACTTTGGTGTTTGTGAACACTTAGAATTGTTGTTGAACTTCACATGGAATGCTGAAGTGCTTAAGCTCAGTTGGTTGGTTAAGTGTTTTACTGGCTAATGCAGTAACAACAATAATAACACCAAAATTCTACAAATTCAAATAACTTCTCTTTATATAGTGGCGAGAATACTACTATTGGAGAATTCCACAAGAGATATAGTTGTTGTAAGGATACTTACACTCACTACTAGAGACACGTGATTTAGAGACAGGTTTTAGGGAGGGAAAATAATCCCTCACTAATTGTGACGGATTTAGGGACGAATTTTTCGTATTTCCCACAAAAGTTGAGTTGCCAAACATTAGTAATAGAATTGTCTAAATATCTGTCATAAAATTTCAATCAAAAAAATTATGTCACTAAATCTGCAACAACCCGATTTTCAAAATGAGGGTGTTTTTTTTTTTTTTTCATTTTAAAACAACTCAAAGCCATGCACTAAAGGATTCACGATTGTCTTTAATTTAAAATCAAAGTAAGTAAATAATTTCGAAGAATTTTTAACAATAACAATCTGAATAAAATGCCACATTTTATAAAACAATCCTAGGCATTGAGTTTTCAGTTTCAAGTCATACCCTTCTTAAAGCATAAAATAGTGTAAGAGTATTCATTTCTCATGGTAGTATCATTTATAGCTATGTCATGACAGGTTATCTTAGGTTATTATTATCATGTTTTTTAGTCATTTTCAGTAGGTTTTAGTAGCAAAATGGAGGAGTATTAGAACAATTCCCTATGATTTCGGGATATTTGTAATGTTTTCTTTATTTGAGTCTGTAATTCTAGTTTTCCCGAAACATAGCAATTTTAGCGGTTTATTGAAGTAATTAAAGAAGAAATCATGCAAATCGGCAAATCAAGAACATCTGAAGATTTGTGAAGACTTTGGGGAGACCTAGAATGAAGATTCAAGATGTCTCAAGAGACTTACAAGAGGAAGAAATTCTATTCCTGGATCCCGAGGCAAGTTATTTGGAGAAAAACAGCTAAAACGACGTAAGAACAAATAATTTGGGCCCGAAAACCACACTCATGCGCCCACAACATGGTTTCCAGCACACTAACATGTGCCTAGGGCATGTGATGTGTGCCTCGTGCATAAAAAATGTGCGGGGCAAAAGCGCCTTTTCTTGCTTTTTGCGTGTAAAGCCCGCGTCTTTAGCCCAAACCTAGGTAGAAACTCTCACTATAACCCAGTTCAAGAGGAAGACATTTCTAGGAGCTTATGGGGAGTTTCTATCTTCTCCTTATTTTTCTATGGTATGTTTTCATCTTTAGTAATTTGTTTTTAGTTATCATGTATAACTAAATCTTTTTAGGTAAGAGTTCTAAGATGAACCTCCATTTATTTTTGTTGGATATTTATTTAATATAATGTCATTTATATTTTTTTTTGCTATTAAGTTTTGTTAGGAATTTAGTTTATTTCTGTAGTAACGCAACACTATATAAGATACTTAGGTTGTGATAGGGCCGAATAATGATATTACTATTCTGATGCTTATATCTTGATATTTATATCTTGCTATTAATAGCTATCTGTCTAGGAAGTAATTAGTTATAGCTAGTGAAAGATACCGAAAGCGAGTTGACACTAGTAGTAAATACTTAGGAGGTGACATTACTAATACTGAGTAAAATCTGCTGAACCTAGGAGGTAACTAGTTAATAATTAAGGAAACAAGTGTCTGCTTGAAAGAAATAAGTCGTAGCCTAGTAGAACCATTCTCTTAAACCCTTGATAAGGTAAACACTGATAGGGCTGCCCGTTTGTAGAACTACTGTGTGTGCGTACGTGTGTGCGTGTGTGTGTGTGTGTGTGTGTGAGAGAGAGAGAGAGAGAGAGAGAGAGAGAGAGAGAGAGAGTATGCTACAAGTGTCCTAAGATTCATAGAAGGGTAGAACTTTAGGAACATTAGACTTCATTGCGTTTGGAAATCTTGGAAAGCCAATTTAAGTTTATGTTTTCAATTACCATTAAGGTGGTAAGACTCCACATGTAAGGATCAACCTGTTGCCAGCAGGTGCAACCAAACATTGGAGGTATAGACCTAGTCAACTGAGATAGTATAGACCCCACACGTAAGGATCACCGTGTGATCAGTGAGTGCAGCTTGACGACCATTAGGTTAGTAACGTCCCAACGGCCTCATCACTTTTATAGTCTACCTAAGATAAATAAATGCGACATTACTGTTATTTAATATTCAACATAATAAATAGGGGGGATTCAAAGAATCATAATCATTGGTTACTTAACTGCAACCAAAATAGCTAACTTGCTCTGTTGAAAACATATAAAAATTGCAAATCTCTAACTCTTTAACTCTTTTATTTTATGGTCGACTAAAAATAAGTAACGCGAATTGTTTGGATGAAACAACAATCCATGTGGATACGATACTCTACTTATCACTTTATTACTTGGTAAACAATTTGGTACACTTACGTAATCCGCACATCACGATTCCCAAACAAAAGAAGAGAAAATTCATACACATAAGACACTAAAAAAAAACATCTAAGTTGATCCTTAACTATGAATTGGGATGACAGGTTACAAGATTCCACAAATGACATCTAGCTTGACTAACAAACTGCTACACCTCCAAAGCCTTTACTATTCCTGCAATGAACACTCCATATTTATATGCGGGGCAAATCCCGATCTATGGATTAAAGTAAAGGGTCACGATCTAAAAACAACATAATTAAAGAAATACAATATGCACAACATACAAGCATGGTAAATGGCGTCAAAATAATCATTCCACATACAAAGTACAATGATGCATGATTTTCCTAACAAATGTAGCTATATGAGTGTGACACCTATCATAGGTCGTCACATGCATGATTCCAAAATTGATCAAGCCACACAGGCTGAATAACGCCACAAAGGCATGCACACCACATAGGCTATCAAAATGTCATGAAAATGAGAGACACCACAAAGGCTATGAAAATGTCATTATAACATGACACACCACAAAGGCTATATAACGCCACAAAGGCATGCGCACCACAAAGGATATATATTGCCACATAGGCTATAGAATGTCACAAAGGCTAACCAATGCCACATAGGCTATAGAATGTCATTAGATAAATATCGACTCTAAAACTCTCTACCTATTCTAGGTGAAATCTCAACAACGCTAGAAAATACGATCAAATTCGATATTTTCAAACACTTAAATAAAATATTTTTCAACACGACATTCGTGTCAAAATCCTTGAAATTACTTTATGTGATCTCATGACTTAAACTTAACGAAAGTATATCAAAGGAAACTCTTTTTGAAAAGACTTTTCTTTCTAACATTTGACTGCTCAAAACATTTATTCTCAAAACAGTTCTCAAAATAGCAGCGTTTCAATAATATCTTTAAATAGTTCGACGAAACTAAATAAAATAGTATTTTTTTAAATCACCCAAGAAATTTTTTTCACAAATACTTTAAGTCTTTTGAGAAACCTTGAAGAGATCAAACCAATTCATAAAATATCTATCATTTCCAAATGAATCACAACTAAGAAAATGATTCTGACGAATATTTCCGACAGAGTCTCCTTTGTGTTTACATCATATACCAGAGCCTCTCGCTCAATCACCCAACACAAATTCACAGACAAAATATTTCACCACTCAGCAGTTCAAACATTTGAAATTAAAAGTCTGAAAGTGTTAGCAGTCACTTCTAGTGCTAGCTCACACATTATTTTCATAAAATCACAATAAATTAATCTGTCGTCGAAACATCGCAAACCATATGTCCATTTCGACTGTCCCGACGATGCAAATCCATTGCTCAACACATTTTCATTTTTTAAAATTCAAAAATGATGAAAATTCCCCTACACGGTGATGAGTCAATAATTAGTGTTTTTAATATATTATTTGAGTTTATTTTATTTAGATTTTATATCTTTTTATTTAGTTTATAGAGCTATTTTACATTAATCGCAAGTTATTTAATTTCAGGAACAAATATTTGAAAGATTGAGTCTTGGAACAAAAGAAAAGAGATTTGAAGCTGATTCTGGTAAAAAATATGAAGATCTTGTGCAAAAATATCAATTCCCCTTTTTGCTCTTTTGCTTCAAAGACTTAGCACTTGGAAAGATTTGGTGCAGATTTATGAGCTGATTTAGCACAAATTTATGACCAGATTTAGTGCAATTTTATGTTCTGATTTGATGCATTTTTATGTACTGATTCAGTACAAATTTATATTCCGATTTAGTGCAAATTTATGATGCTCCTTAGACTATAAATAGAGGAGCTATCAGACTTGTAGAATCATCTTTTGTTCTTGGAAATAATAAGTGACAATTGTTTCTTTTTATAAAAGTTCTCCTTTTTATTTATTTATTTTATCTTCTTCTTCTTCTTCTTCTTCTTCTTCTTTTTCTTCTTCTTCTCTTCTATGTCTACAATGAACAAGAGTGAGTAGACTCTTCTTGTCTTGGGATTGTTTCACCATTTTCATAATGAACTAACAAGTATCAAATTCATAAAGCGACAACGGAGGGTTAGTACTTGTTACTTCATAATCACAAATATCAAAGCGAAGCTTTGATATTGGAACAAGTGAAACTAGACAAGGATTGCGAAACATGAGAATAGTCTAGAAAACCTTGAGACAATAAAGTTTCGTTCTTCAAGGATTTCAATAGAAATCAACCATGAGACGTGGTTGCTAGAGAAACAAACTCATTGACACTGAAAGGAGACGTGATAGGCTAAAGAGAAACTGAAACTCTCTTCTAATCATTCATAATAGTTAATTGAATTCATAACTCTCGGAACGATACTCTTATTTACTACTTCGGTAAACCGTGAACTTGCGGTTTTACCCCATCAAGTTTTTGGCGCCGCTGCCGGTGAGTTAGGCAATTTGATTAACTTTTTAGTAGTGGTTAGAATTTTTCTTTTTTCTTTTTCTTCTTCTTTCTTTCTTTCTTTTTCTATTTCTTTCTTTTTACCGTTAACTTCTTGGGTTCTTATTCTTTTATGCAAAGAAGCAAAAGTCTTGGGGAATTCGTTTCCGAGATCGAAAGTTTCTTGCATAAAAGAAAGAGAGAGGCACAAAATAATAACGATATGGCTGAGTAACACACTCTCAAAGAGTATGCAACCCCTTCTACGAAGCAGCCACATGCTATTATTGTGTACCTAACGGTTGAGAGTAACAATTTTGAAATTAAACCAGCACTCCTTAACTTAGTGCAGCAAAACCAGTTTTCTAGATCACCCACTGAGGATCTGAATCTGCATATTTCAACCTTTTTAAGACTCAATGGAACCTTGACGACAAACCAAGAGGCCGTAAGGCTGCACCTCTTTCCTTTTTCTTTAAGGGATAGAGCTAGTGCTTGGTTTCATTCATTGGAAGTTGGTTCTATCACTTCATGGGACCAAATGAGGCAAGCATTCCTTGCTCGATTCTTTCCCCCTTCTAAAACTGCTAAACTGAGAGATCAAATCACACAATTCACTAAGAAAGATGGGGAATCTCTTTATGATGCGTGTGAGCGTTTCAAATAAATGCTTAGACTTTGTCCCCACAATGGTCTAGAGAAGTGGCTCATTGTCCACACCTTTTATAATGGTTTATCATATACCACAAAAATGACTGTTGATGCAGCTGTAGGTGGAGCTTTAATGAACATGAACTATACAGCAGCATATGTCTTGATCAAGGACATAGGCCAAAACCACTACTAGTGGACTAATGAGAGAGCCATCACTGCTTCTTCACCCTCTAAAAAGAGGCAGGTATGTATGAAATTTCTACCCTTGACCATCTAGCTGCTAAGGTTGATGAACTCACATTAAAATTTGAGAAAATGAATACTAGTGTTGTCGCACCTACCCCTGTTTCACCTCCTTGTGAAGTCTGTGGTGTTTTTGGCCATATTGGCGTTGATTGCCAACTAGGTAGTGCTATTGAAGGTATTGAGCAAATGAGTTATGCTCAATACAACCAAGAAATGAGGCAAAATCAAAACTTTTATAAAACTCCTCAAAATTCATATGGACAAACAGCAGCACCTGGTTATGCAAACAACCATAGAGTCCCTGAGAAATCTAGCTTGGAAATTTTAATGGAAGGTTATGTCATGAATCAATCCACCCGGTTGGATTTGTTGAAGACATCGCCATTAAAATAGAAGGGATATATATATATATATATATCCCGGCTGACTTTATGGTTGTTGACATTGAAGAGGACCCTGACGTCCCTATCCTTCTAGGAAGACCCTTCCTTGCTACTGCGGGAGCTATAATTAATGTTAAAAATGGTAGGATAATTTTTCAAGTAAGTGATGAGATGGTAGTTAGAGAATGTCACGAAGGGTCCTGCTATTTATTCTTGTTGCATGATTGATGATCATAATGTGAAAGAACGCTTTATAGCGTCATCTGCACAACATGATCACTTTGATCCTTTTTAAGGACACTTTCTAACCGTCAAGCTAATGACTTTAAACAAGCGCTTCATGGGAGGCAACCCATTAGTTTTTATTGGTTTATTTTGTTTGTTTTGTGTTATTTTAATTTGTTTTGTAGGTATTCGTCCACACATGATTCGAAAAAATGAAAACAATTGATGTCGTTGACCAAAAAGAGTGGCACGGCTCGTACCTGTGATGGCACAGCTGTGCCAGTACCTTACCCCCCAAAACAAGAAAAATGCCGCAGAGGTGGCAGGGCCCGTGCCAGTGGAGGCACGGCCGTGCGCGATCCCCCTCCCCCTATTTCAAAATTTTTTCTCTTCTGCTTCCTCATTCAAACACCACAACTTCTTTCATCATCCATTTCTCTCTCTAAAACCTCCATAACCACAACACTTCAAACCTCCATAACTTCCACCAAATCAAACAATTTTTAAACCAAATCACTTCCAAACTTTAATCCAAACATAATCCAACCATCAAAAACAATAATCATCCACTCCAACCCATAATTCATCAAATTTGTACATCCTAAAACCCTAACTCAAAAACCTCAATTTCTTCATCAATCCTCACCACACAACTCAAATTTCTTACTTAAAACCCAACCATAGGGTCGCATTCCGGCTTTTAAATGTTGATTATGAGATGTCTTTGAAATCTTTTTGTTCAGAACATGGCCTCGCAAATGCGGGGTATATCCATGACTCTCGGGATCAAACTTTAAAACCGGCCGACTATGACCCTGTTGCCTTTTGGAAAAGTATCACTGGTTTAGAGCAATATAATTCCCGTTCCAATAAGGCTAGTAACATACACAACCCTGCGCTTAGGTACCTTCAAAGGGTTATGGCTTGCACCATCTAGGGTAGGAAAGAAGTGGGAACTATGATGACCGATGAACTGTTTATGTTATGGTCAATGCTTTACAACCGCCCTGTAAACACTTGCTATTATTTGCTTGATTATCTTGTTTCTGTTACCATAAAGAAACCGGATAACAAAAGTGACATAATGGTAGGTAGAACCATCACCTTTATTGCTAAGAAAATAGGGGTGGGAGAGAATATAGGGATCAATAGGATTGAAGGGAACAATAGGCTAGACCTAGATACCCTCACTGTAACACCTCATTTTAATTCTATTATTTTAAATGATGTTTGAATATTGGTTATATGATTTTGCATGACTTATTTGATATATATATATATATATATATATATATATATATATATATATGATTTTATGCGAAAATATATGATTCATGTGATATATATATATATATATATTATGTGTTATTTTATTATATAGTTGTTTTATTATTTAAAATAAAATATGAGAAATAGAAATAAGTAGTAATAATATTTATTTAGAATTAAGGGGGATTAATTGTAATTATGTGGATTAAGTGGGAGTTAAGGGAAAGAAAAAGGGGGTTATGTTTTGGGAGTTAGTAAGGAAAGAGTCAGACAAACATTTTCACGTACAGTAGAGAAAAAGAGAGTTTTTAAGAAAAAGAGGAGAAAAACCAAGAGGGCTAGAAGGAGAGCTAGGAAGGGATCAAATTGTTGTAGGCTTTCAATTGTTGCTGAATTAAGGTAAGGGTGGGATTCCTTTCACTAATAATGTATATAATTATGAAAATTTATGAATTGTGGTGTTCTTGGTTTTCTAGGTTTTAGAATTTTGTGTAATTTTTAAAATGGATGAATTGTGTTGTTTGATGCATGTTCCTATGTTGTTTTGATTGCTATATTGCCTATTTGACCTGTAAACATCACTGTAAATCATTTTGGGAGATTAAGAGATCAAAATTTGGGTTTTTGGGTGAAAAATGGTGAGAAATCGTCAAAAAACGGGGCCCAGTTCGCTTAAGCGAGCCCCAAGCGAACTCACAAGCGAAATTGGGGTTCCTCTCGGCGTGAATCTCGCTTAAGCGAGATTTGTCTCGCTTAAGCGAGATGCTCTCTGACAGCATTTCCTGTTTCGCGTTCTCGTGTCTTTTTCACACGTTTCTGTTTTGAATTAGCTTTCGGTGTAAACATGAAAGTTGTAGATAATTGAGTTAGCTTTCTAATGGCCTTGGTTTGAGGTGTAAACTATTTATATATTTTGAGTTATGACGAAAATAGTCCAAGAGGGTATTTAGAAAATTTTAAGAAAACTTAGCATAATTAATTCTGAGTTAGTCCAAAACTTATGGTTGGTTTCCCAACTTCAAACTTAGGTATTAGGGATTTAGTTGAAGTGTTTTATGAGTATTTGGCTTATGTCTTATTGATCACACTTTCTTGTTTTTGAAGAATGTTTTGGTCTGATATGAATGTAGTTGATTAATGTATATGTGTTATGTTGATGAATTCTGTCGTAAGAGTTGTTGTGTCAAATTTTGACTAAGTTGTGGAGTGTGTCATAAATGATTAGGCACATATGTTGTTGTTGTAGATGTAGTTTTAGTTGTATGTTGATATACACAAGTCGAGTCCATTTGCATACACATAACTGTTGGGGGCTTATGCCCTGGAATGCTTAGCATTCATACCGTTGGGGGCTTATGCCCTGGGATGCTTTAACCATCCAACTGTTGGGGGCTTATGCCCTGGAATGCTTAGCATTCAACGCGCGTAAAATGGTACCACATGCATAACGCATTTGTCGTTGTCGATGTCGCATTGTCGTAGTCGTTGTCGTCGGTCATGTCGTTGGTGTTCATTGCTGATAATGACATTGTTGTTGCTGTTGTTGAAGATAATTATGTTGCTATTATATATGTGTATATTTATTCACATTATATATGAATTGAATAATGCCTGTTGTAAGATGTTGTTGTTTCATTGATTTGATGGATTATATATATTTATTATTGATCGTGTATCTCACCCCTTCTGCTTGAAAACGTTGCCTTCCCTATGGGTAACTTGCAGGTAACGAAGATTAGTAGGATGATTGGCTCTGTGTCTAGGGCTCTGATACATATTAGGATGGGGGATCGTCGCGATGTTTTCCTTTCATTCCTTTATGTATCAAACTTCGATTATGTTGTTGAATTTTCATGTCGTTGAATAATGATGACTTTTGTTGGGGCTTTTGTGCCAAGATAATTGTTGAGGTTGAATTATGTTTTTAAACGAAATTTTCCGCTGCAGTTTAATGAGACTTTCAATGTGGAATAATAAATAGTATAATTTCTATTTATGAGATTTTGAAAAGTAATGTAATACTCCGTCGTTGAATTACTCTGATATAATTATATTTATTATTACGTCGTTGGGTGAACGGGGTGTTACAATTGGTATCAGAGCAGGTTGGTCCGTCCGGCCAAGTAGTAGAGTCGAGTCGAGCCTAGTAGAGTTGTGTGACAATTTTGTATTGTCCTTGTTGTCCTGATTTGTTATTGTTGTGTAGAATTCTTGAGGTTGATCTTGTATGTTTTCTGTTGACGGGTATGGATGCAATCCTTGGTATGAACTGGTTGGAATACAACCATGTCCATATAGATTGTTTTAGAAAGACGGTGTACTTTTCCTCTTTCGAAGAAGAGAGTGGAGCAGAATTTTTGTCTACTAAGCAGCTGAAGCAATTAGAACATGATGGGAACTGGATGTTTTCCTTATTGGCGTATTTGTCCGTGGAGAATCAAGCGGTAATTGATAGGTTGCCCGTTGTAAATGAATTTCCAGAGGTTTTCCCTAATGAGATTCCCGATGTGCCGCCAGAAAGGGAAGTAGAATTCTCCATTGATCTCGTTCCGGGTACGAAGCCTGTATCGATGGATCCTTACCGTATGTCAGCAGCTGAGTTGGCAGAGTTGAAGAAACAGTTGGAGGATCTACTTGATAAAAAGTTTGTAAGACCAAGTGTTTCACCTTGGGGAGCGCCGATATTATTGGTTAAGAAGAAGGATGGTAGCATGAGGCTGTGTATAGATTACCGTCAGCTGAATAAAGTGACGATAAAGAATAGGTATCCACTTCCGAGAATTGATGACTTGATGGATCAGTTAGTGGGTGCTCGCGTGTTTAGTAAAATTGATTTGAGATCAGGTTACCATCAGATCAAGGTAAAGGATGAAGATATGCAGAAGACGGCGTTTAGGATGCGATATGGTCACTATGAATATAAAGTGATGCCTTTCGGTGTTACTAATGCACCTGGTGTGTACATGGAGTATATGAACAGAATTTTTCATGCTTTCCTGGATAAATTTGTTGTTGTGTTTATTGATGATATTCTGATTTATTCTAAGACTGAAGAGGAGCATGCAGAACACTTGAAGATTGTTTTGCAGGTGCTGAAAGAAAAGAAGTTGTATGCAAAGTTGTCGAAATGTGAATTCTAGTTAAGTGAAGTAAGTTTTCTTGGCCATATTATTTTTGGTAGTGGTATTGCTGTTGACCCATCGAAAGTTGAAGCGGTATCACAATGGGAGACTCCTAAGTCAGTTACAGAGATTAGAAGTTTTCTTGGTTTGGCTGGTTATTACCGTAGATTTATTGAAGGATTTTCGAAGTTGGCACTTCCTTTGACGCAGTTGACCTGTAAGGGTAAAGCTTTTGTGTGGTATATTCAGTGTGATAATAGTTTCAATGAGTTGAAGCAACGGTTGATGACAGCCCCGATTTTGATTTTACCGAAGCCAGAAGAACCTTTTGTTGTCTATTGTGATGCGTCCAAGTTGGGCTTAGGCGGTGTACTTATGCAAGATGGTAAGGTGGTAGCTTATGCTTCGAGACAGTTGAGAATCCATGAGCGGAATTATCCTACGCACGATTTAGAGTTGGCTGCTGTAGTTTTTGTGTTGAAAATTTGGAGACATTATTTGTACGGTTCCAAATTTGAGGTGTTTAGCGATCATAAAAGTTTGAAATATTTATTTGATCAAAAGGAGTTGAATATGAGACAGAGAAGGTGGCTTGAGTTGTTGAAGGACTATGATTTTAGTTTGAACTATCACCCAGGTAAGGCGAATGTGGTTGCAGATGCTCTGAGCAGGAAGACGATGCACATGTCTGCCATGATGATTAAGGAATTGGAGTTGCTTGAGCAGTTTAGAGATTTGAGTATAGTTTGTGAACTGGCACCTTAGAGTGTGCAGTTGGGTATGTTGAAGATTAACAGTGAATTCTTGAATAGCATCAAAGAGGCGCAGAAAGTTGATGTCAAGTTTGTAGACTTGATGGTTGCTAGTGATCAGACTGCAGATGGTGATTTTCAAGTTGATGATCAAGGTGTGTTGAGGTTCCGAGGAAGAATTTGCATTCCGGATAATGATGAGTTGAAAAGGTCGATTATAGAAGAAAGTCACAGGAGTAGCTTGAGTATTCATCCGGGAGCTACAAAGATGTATCATGGTTTAAAGAAAATGTTTTGGTGGTCCGGATTTAAACGAGATGTTGCGCAATTTGTTTATGCTTGTTTAACTTGTCAGAAATCTAAAGTTGAACATCAAAAGCCTGCGGGATTGTTGACACCGTTGGATGTGCCGGAATGGAAATGGGATAGCATCTCTATGGATTTTGTGACGAGTTTACCAAATACTCAAAGAGGGCATGATGCCATTTGGGTTATTGTCGATAGGTTGACGAAGTCAGCACATTTTATTCCGATCAATATTAGTTATCCGGTAGCTCAGTTGGCGGAGATTTACATTCATAATATTGTGAAGTTGCATGGTGTTCCGTCAAGAATTGTGTCGGATAGAGATCCGAGGTTCACTTCGAGGTTTTGGAAGAGCTTGCAAGAGGCTTTGGGTTCAAGGTTGAAATTGAGTTCGGCTTATCATCCGCAAACAGATGGTCAGTCGGAGAGAACGATTCAGTCGTTAGAGGATTTGTTGAGAGTGTGTGTACTTGAACAAGGTGGAGATTGGGATAGTCATCTACCGTTAATAGAATTCACGTACAACAACAGTTACCATTCGAGTATTGGTATGGCACCATTCGAAGCTTTGTATGGTCGGAGGTGCAGAACCCCTTTGTGTTGGTTTGAGACGGGTGAAAGTGTTGTGTTAGGACCAGAGATTGTTCAGCAGACTACGGAGAAGGTCAAGTTGATAAGAGAACAGATGAAAGCGTCGCAGAGTAGACAGAAGAGTTACCACGACAAGCGTAGAAAGGATCTTGAGTTTCAAGAGGGAGACCATGTGTTCCTGAGAGTCACTCATATGACCGGTGTGGGTCGTGCATTGAAGTCTAAGAAGCTAACTCCGAAGTTTATTGGTCCGTATCAGATATCTGAGAGGATTGGAACGGCGACATATAGAGTGGGTTTGCCACCACATCTTTCAAATTTGCATGATGTGTTTCATGTGTCGCAGCTGCGGAAGTACGTAACGGACCCTTCACACGTTATACCGAGGGATGATGTGCAGGTTAGAGACAACCTTACGGTGGAGACCTTACCGTTGAGAATTGATGATCGCAAGGTGAAGAAGTTGAGAGGCAAAGAGATACCTCTAGTGAGGGTTGTTTGGGGAGGAGTAACTGGTGAAAGTCTAACTTGGGAGTTGGAGAGTAAGATGCAGGAGTCATTTCCTGAGTTGTTTGCTAGAGGTAATATTTCGAGCACGAAATTCTATAAGTTGGGGAGAGTTTGTAACACCTCATTTTAATTCTATTATTTTAAATGATGTTTGAATATTGGTTATATGATTTTGCATGACTTATTTGATATATATATATATATATATATATATATAAATGATTTTATGCGAAAATATATGATTCATGTGATATATATATATTATGTGTTATTTTATTATATAGTTGTTTTATTATTTAAAATAAAATATGAGAAATAGAAATAAGTAGTAATAATATTTATTTAGAATTAAGGGAGATTAATTGTAATTATGTGGATTAAGTGGGAGTTAAGGGAAAGAAAAGGGGGGTTATGTTTTGGGAGTTAGTAAGGAAAGAGTCAGACAAACATTTTCACGTACAGTAGAGAAAAAGAGTTTTTGAGAAAAAGAGGAGAAAAACCAAGAGGGCTAGAAGGAGAGCTAGGAAGGGATCAAATTGCTGTAGGCTTTCAATTGTTGCTGAATTAAGGTAAGGGTGGGATTCCTTTCACTAATAATGTATATAATTCTAAAAATTTATGAATTGTGGTGTTCTTGGTTTTCTAGGTTTTAGAATTTTGTGTAATTTTTAAAATGGATGAATTGTGTTGTTTGATGCATGTTCCTATGTTGTTTTGATTGCTATATTGCCTATTTGACCTGTAAACATCACTGTAAATCATTTTGGGAGATTAAGAGATCAAAATTTGGGTTTTTGGGTGAAAAATGGTGAGAAATCGTCAAAAAACGGGGCCCAGTTCGCTTAAGCGAGCCCCAAGCGAACTCACAAGCGAAATTGGGGTTCCTCTCGGCGTGAATCTCGCTTAAGCGAGATTTGTCTCGCTTAAGCGAGATGCTCTCTGACAGCATTTCCTGTTTCGCGTTCTCGTGTCTTTTTCACACGTTTCTGTTTTGAATTAACTTTCGGTGTAAACATGAAAGTTGTAGATAATTGAGTTAGCTTTCTAATGGCCTTGGTTTGAGGTGTAAACTATTTATATATTTTGAGTTATGACGAAAATAGTCCAAGAGGGTATTTAGAAAATTTTAAGAAAACTTAGCATAATTAATTCTGAGTTAGTCCAAAACTTATGGTTGGTTTCCCAACTTCAAACTTAGGTATTAGGGATTTAGTTGAAGTGTTTTATGAGTATTTGGCTTATGTCTTATTGATCACACTTTCTTGTTTTTGAAGAATGTTTTGGTCTGATATGAATGTAGTTGATTAATGTATATGTGTTATGTTGATGAATTCTGTCGTAAGAGTTGTTGTGTCAGATTTTGACTAAGTTGTGGAGTGTGTCATAAATGATTAGGCACATATGTTGTTGTTGTAGATGTAGTTTTAGTTGTATGTTGATATACACAAGTCGAGTCCATTTGCATACACATAACTGTTGGGGGCTTATGCCCTGGAATGCTTAGCATTCATACCGTTGGGGGCTTATGCCCTGGAATGTTTATCATTCACCTGTTGGGGGCTTATGCCCTGGGATGCTTTAACCATCCAACTGTTGGGGGCTTATGCCCTGGAATGCTTAGCATTCAACGCGCGTAAAATGGTACCACATGCATAATGCATTTGTCGTTGTCTATGTCGCATTGTCGTAGTCGTTGTCGTCGGTCATGTCGTTGGTGTTCATTGCTGATAATGACATTGTTGTTGCTGTTGTTGAAGATAATTATGTTGCTATTATATATGTGTATATTTATTCACATTATATATGAATTGAATAATGTCTGTTGTAAGATGTTGTTGTTTCATTAATTTGATGGATTATATATATTTATTATTGATCGTGTATCTCACCCCTTCTGCTTGAAAACGTTGTCTTCCCTATGGGTAACTTGCAGGTAACGAAGATTAGTAGGATGATTGACTCTGTGTCTAGGGCTCTGATACATATTAGGATGGGGGATCGTCGCGATGTTTTCCTTTCATTCCTTTATGTATCAAACTTCGATTATGTTGTTGAATTTTCATGTCGTTGAATAATGATGACTTTTGTTGGGGCTTTTGTGCCAAGATAATTGTTGAGGTTGAATTATGTTTTTAAACGAAATTTTCCGCTGCAGTTTAATGAGACTTTCAATGTGGAATAATAAATAGTATAATTTCTATTTATGAGATTTTGAAAAGTAGTGTAATACTCCGTCGTTGAATTACTCTGATATAATTATATTTATTATTACGTCGTTGGGTGAACGGGGTGTTACAATTGGTATCAGAGCAGGTTGGTCCGTCCGGCCAAGTAGTAGAGTCGAGTCGAGCCTAGTAGAGTTGTGTGACAATTTTGTATTGTCCTTGTTGTCCTGATTTGTTATTGTTGTGTAGAATCCTTGAGGTTGATCTTGTATGTTTTCTGTTGACGGGTATGGATGCAATCCTTGGTATGAACTGGTTGGAATACAACCATGTCCATATAGATTGTTTTAGAAAGACGGTGTACTTTTCCTCTTTCGAAGAAAGTCTAAAATATCATTGATGATTTGTATCCTTTATAACATTCTCATGCCTAGAAGAAGCCAAATCCCGGTGAGAAAAACCAATAACCGAGACAACTAAAGATTTTTAGATGGTTAGATAGATTTTATGAATGGAGAAAATATGGTCCGAAGAGAACTTCACTTTAGATGGTTAGATAGATTTTTTGCAAAAAAAGGATGAATTGATGGTTACTTTGAACATGTAAATCAAAGGTACCTTCATTAATGCGAGAAAAAAATAAACACCCACTCACAAAAAGAACTATATTTATTGAATTTCTCGACTATTGCTAGCTATCTAATACTATATATGCTTGTTTATACTTTTAGTTCGTGTAAACATGGTTTATTTGAAGTTTGGTTCCTTTATTTACTAATCATTTCAAATAATCACTGTAATTATTAATCAGTTGACATTTGGTCCCTAAATCCAGTTAATGACAGCCTTGTCACTACTTTGTTGACTTGGCAGTGCTGGTTGGTCAAATGGCTCGCTGACTCATCAAAATATTAAGTGAACAGACCAACATACCTCTTCATAAAAAAAACCCAAAAAATCATAAAAAATAATATATAAAAACTAGTCTTGAAAAATACCAATATTAACTGAATTTTTTTTACCTTACTTGTTACCTTCATAAAAATTAACAAAATCATCGTTGTTGCCTTTTTTACTCTAGCTATATACATACCCTTGCAACAGGTCGTTCCTATGAAACAGGAGGCTCGACTCTCTTTTAAAAGAGGCTCCAGTAAAATAAAAACGCATTTTATTGTGTAGCTTTGTTTCATTAAAAAATCAGAATCAGAAGAACTTCTAAACATGAACCAAAATAAATTAAAATTAAGTGAAAGAGAAGTGAAATTTACCTAACGGTGTTGTTTGGAAATGTCACGCCTACATCGTGGGAAAGGGGAAAACAAATGGTTTATGCAAAAAAGAAATGATTGTTGTGATTCTTTCAATAAAATAACTTTTCAAATGGACTGATTATGATTAAGTGATTATACAAATTGATGGTGGTTTGATAGCATCAAATTTATGTCCAGAAAGTAGAACTAGAATCTAGAAAAAAAAAACTCATAGGTGTATCGAAGAAAGAAAAAGAAGTGACATCTAATTTTTTAATTTAAGTGAGGGGTGGGTATTATATTTAAAAAAAATTGAGGCCCTGTTATAAATATTAATAGTGGATGTCCAAATAACAAATAGGTTAATGGGTCATACCACTAGGTTATTGGGCTTAGTTCATAAGTTACTCTATTTCTCTATAAATAGAGCTCATTGTAACATTCATGAGTACTTCAGTGAATAAGAACATTTCTCTCTATTCTCTCTTCTCATTATTCTCTCTATTACTGTTCTCTATTTAGTTATATTCATAACACGTTATCAGCACGTTCTAATCAACCGAAAGGTATTAACATAATCTATTTAGTTCTATGTGCCTATTTAGTTGTCTTTATGAATTAATATACGTACGATAATAGTGTATCGATGATTATAGGTTACTGTTATAATTCCATCAAATGGAATCAGTACCTTATAGATACATACAAATTTTTTTAATGAATTCCTGAAGAATTCAGTACTAGTGCATCCCCGAAGGATCAGTTAAAAATCAATTTTTATGAATTCTTGATGAATTCAACGGTGATGCATCCCTGAAGGATTGCACAACTGATTTATCAAAATTTAGTATGTAGTTCTTGCAGAACTCAAGAATTTATAAGTACACATCCCTGAAGGATTGCACAACTGATTTATCAAATTTAGTATGTAGTTCTTGAAGAACTCAAGAATTTATAAGTACACATCCCTGAAGGATTGCACGACTGATTTATCAAATTTAATATGTAGTTCTTGCAGAACTCAAGAATTTATAAGTACACATCCCTGAAGGATTGCAAAAGTACTGCAGTTTTTGTTCGTTATCATTATCGTACGTCTGTTCTTAATGTTCATTTTTAATAGTTGTATTTTAATTCACACTAATTGAACATTACATACTTAGTCAATTAAAATAATCGTGGCCTATTTACTTGGTAGAATTTGTTGGTCACACCTAATTAATAGGCTATACAGTTTTTGCAACGTTATTATATTTTAATTGTCTAAATATATGGGAGATGAGTTCTCCTGGAAAAAGGACGAAAATAAATTATCTTTTACCTTTTGTTATGTTGCTTACAATAAAAGGTCCATGGTTATTGCTTGAATTTATTGCAATAATTCTGGAGTCTAAGATGTTATAATTTCTTTTATGTATAACTCATATGTCCTGAATTCTTGACATTAGTTTATGATGTATTGATTAAAGAAGATATTTGTTGTGTTCCTAAATAGTTTTGTTATAGTGTAGCAGTGCTATAATTAAGTCAATTAGTATAAAAAAAAAAAAAAAAGGTGATTTTTGCCAAATAATTTTGCTATCCGAAAAATTAATATTTTGCTAGTAGGAAAAGTGAGTTTCTTTTAGGTATGCTATAACATTTGTGATATACCCAATTTAATTTGATCACACACATATATGTATGTTGTAATTTTTTTGTGTGTATATTTCAAAAGTTCCAAAATTTACTGTGTAATTGTGGTTAATATACTTACAATTATCTATCTTGTTAATATGGTTGAACCCTGTGAAAGATATCAGTGAACATATATATTAAATTTTGAAGAATTTTTTTCTTGAAAATAAGTTCGTTCAATGCATGTTTCATTTTGAAGTTTATCCTATTAATATGACAGGAGTGTAATCATACTATTAAAACTGAAATTGAGAAACTTATTAGTTGTGTTTTAATTAATTTTCACATAAGCATGATAAATGTACTTAATTTTCTTTCCTATTAATTTTGTTTACTTGTTATATTAACTTGATTAATCTTATAATTTGATGATAGTAGTAAGAATGTCAAATCTATGAAAAATCATGAAGCTCGCCCTGCTGGTGTAGCTCCATTCCCTGAAGTGAATGCATCACAACACAACCATTTTGGAAAATCTCGTGGTCGTGGTCATGGTCGTGGCAATGTCCATGGTCGTGGTCGTGGTCATGCCCACAATCCTAATGGAAATTTCAAAAACCCATTTTTCCACCAGAAGTGGAAAAATAATGAAAAGGAAAAGGGTGGACAAAGTAGCAAAACAAATGAGAATATCTGCTATCGATGTGGGGGAAAAGGTCATTGGTCTCGTACCTGTCGTACTCCAAAACATTTGGTTGACCTTTATCAGCAATCATTGAAAAACAAAGGAAAAAAAGTTGAAACTCATTATGCTTATAATGATGGTGATGATGCTGATTTTGATATTTATGGTGACATGAATACTACTCTTTTAGATATGGGTGATTTCTTAGAAGATCCAAATGGAAAAATCGATCACCTTATTGGAGATGGAAATGTCAAGAAATAGTTTTTTTTTTCCATGCTAGTAATAAAGTTTTAAGTTTAAGTATGTTTTGAATTTCTCCATGTTAAGTGTGTTTTGAATTTCTCAATGTTATTGACAATGTCACTTTATGATAATAAAAGTTATTTCCTCGTTGTTTAAATAATTACTTATCATTCTTATTCTTCTTGTTTATGTAATTTTTTTATTTTTTTTTATAGAATGAGTAGCTATGGAGAAATGTGTCTCGCTGATAGTGCAACTACCCATACAATTTTCAAAGATAAAAAATATTTTTCTTTCCTATTAAAAGGAAAATCAAACGTCAATACCATATATGGTACTAAAAAAATAATTGAAGGCTCTGGAAGAGCTAATATATCATTATGTGGAGGGACAAAATTATTTATTGAGAATGCGTTGTATTCACCTAAGTCTCATAGAAATTTATTAAGTTTCAAAGATATTCGCCTAAATGGATACCATCTCCAAACAAGAAACAAAGAAAATGTTGAATATCTTTGTATCACAAAACATGACTTAGATAAAACATGTGTATTGGAAAAACTATCTGCTTTTTCCTCTGGATTAGTACAATTGAAGCAAATGTAATTGTAAACCAGAAGTTTACAAATCATGATAAATCTGTGGTTTGGCATGAACGGTTGGGTCATCCCGGATCTATAATGATGCGAAAAATAATTGAAAATTCATGTGGTCATCAATTGAAGAGCCGGGAGATTCTTCAATCTAATAAATTCTCATGCACTTCTTGTTCACAAGGGAAGTTAATAACTCGACCATCACCAACAAAAATTGGAAATGAATCTCTAATTTTTTTAGAACGTATACATGGTGATATTTGTGGGCCAATACACCCACCGTGCGGACCATTTAGATATTTTATGGTTTTAATCGATGCATCAACAAGATGGTCACATGTCTGTTTATTGTCAACTCGCAACCAGGCGTTTGCGAGATTGTTAGCTCAATTAATTAGAATAAGAGCTCACTTCCCTGATTATCCTGTAAAGAAAATACGTCTTGATAATGCTTCTGAGTTTTCATCTCAAGCATTCAATGATTATTGCATGTCCATTGGAATTGACATTGAACATCCTGTAGCACATGTTCATACACAAAATGGACTAGCAGAATCATTTATTAAGCGTATAAAGTTAATGGCAAGACCACTTCTCATGAGATGAAAACTCCCAATTTCCACTTGGGGACATGCAATTCTGCATGCTGCAACATTGATTCGCATCAGGCCAACCAGTTATCATGACTCTTCCCCTTTGAAATTGGTTTTTGGTCAAGAACCTAATATTTCCCATCTACGAATATTTGGATGTGCGGTGTATGTTCCAATTTCTCCACCACAACGCACTAAGATGGGTCCTCAAAGAAGGTTGGGAATATATGTTGGATATGAATCTCCATCTATTATAAAGTATCTCGAACCTACGACAGGAGATTTATTTACAGCTCGATTTGCTGATTGTCACTTTGATGAATCAAATTTCCCAACATTAGGGGGAGAGAAAATGCAGCTAAAAAAGGAGATCAGTTGGAATGAACTTTCATTGTCTCATCTTGATCCTCGAACTAAACAATGTGAACTTGAAGTTCAAAAGATAATTCATTTGCAAAGTTTAGCAAATCAATTGCCAAATGCATTCACTGATCCAAAAAGTGTGACTAAATCATAAATACCAGCTGCTAATGCTCCAATAAAAATGGATGTTCCTGTTGGACTATCTCATATTGCTAACGAGTCTCAACCACGCATGAGGCGTGGCAGACCAGTCGGTTCCAAAGATAAAAATCCTCGAACAAGAAAAGGAGCTAAAAGAAAAGATGACCCAAACGAGGATATATAAACTTTAAAAAGGCCTTCTGACATAATCAATATTTCAGTTCCAGAAGAAGCTGATCAGGTACCTGAAATACATGAAAATCAAGAGATCTCAATAAATTATGTCACTAATGGAATACAATGGAACCAACATGAAGTCAACGTTGACGATATTTTTGCATATAATATAGCGCTAAATGTGATAAATGATAACGAGGATCATGAACCAATGTCTATTAAAGATTGTAGACAAAGTGAGAATTGGCCAAAATGGAAAGATGCAATTGAAGCAGAATTAAACTCTCTCAACAAGAGAAAAGTCTTTGGACCTGTCGTCCAAACACCTAAAGGAGTGAAACCAGTTGGGTATAAATGGGTGTTTGTGCGAAAACGTAATGAGAATGGTGAAATTGCAAGATATAAAACAAGACTTGTTGCTCAAGGATTTTCGCAAAGACCTGGGATTGACTTTAATGAGACATATTCACCTGTAGTTGATGCAACTACTTTTAGATACTTAATTAGTCTTATAGCTCATGAAGGGCTAAATTTGCACATGATGGATGTGGTTACTGCCTACTTGTATGGCTCACTTGATAGTGACATCTACATGAAGATCCCTGAAGGATTTAACTTGCCTGATGCAAATAGTTCAGGATCTATGGAAAACTACTCCATAAAATTAAATAAGTCCCTCTATGGGCTAAAACAATCTGGACGCATGTGGTATAATCGCCTCAGTGAATATTTGTTAAAAGTGGGATACAAAAATGACTCAGTTTGTCCATGTATTTTTATGAAAAGATCTGGAAATGAATTTGCCATAATTGTTGTCTATGTTGATGACATAAACATTATTGGAACTCCCGAAGAGCTTCCAAAAGCCATAGATTGCCTAAAGAAAGAATTCGAAATGAAAGACTTGGGAAAGACAAAGTTTTATCTCGGATTGCAAATTGAACATTTAAATAGTGAAATTTTTGTGCATCAAGAAACTTACATAACAAAAGTGTTAAAACGTTTCTACATGGACAAATCTCATCCATTGCCTACTCCAATGGTTGTTAGATCACTAGATGTGGAGAAAGATCCTTTCAGACCTCGAGAAGAAGGTGAAGAACTACTTGGTCCTGAAGTACCATATCTTAGTGCAATAGGAGCATTAATGTACCTTGCTAATTATACGCGTCCAGATATATCATTTTCTGTCAACCTATTATCAAGATACAGTTCATCACCTACACAAAGACATTGGAATGGGGTCAAGCATGTACTTCGTTATCTTCGAGGTACAATAGATATGAGTTTGTTTTATCCTAAAGTACCCAAACTAGAATTAATTGGTTATGCAGATGCAAGTTATTTGTCAGATCCTCATCACGGAAGATCACAAACAGGTTATTTATTTACAAGTGGAGATACAACAATTTCATGGAGATCTGTGAAACAAACGATAACAGCAACATCATCAAATCATGCAGAACTTTTAGCATTAAATGAGGCAAGTAGAGAATGTGTTTGGTTAAGATCCATGATTCAACACATACAAAAGAATTGTGGTTTAACCTTCGGAAGAATGGATGCAACAATAATTTACGAAGATAATACGGCATGCATCGCTCAGTTGAAAGAAGGATACATTAAAGGAGACCGAACAAAACATATTTCTCCAAAATTCTTTTTCACTCATGATCTTCAAAAAAAATGGTGATATCAACATTCAACAAGTTCGTTCTTGTGATAATCTCGCAGATGTTTTCACAAAGTCACTCCCAAGTAAAGTTTTTGAGAAACTTGTACTAAGAATTGGTCTTCGTCGTCTAAGAGATATTTGTCTTCATGAGGGGGAGAGATAAACATGTTCTGCACTCTTTTTCCCTGCACCAAGGTTTTATACCATTGGGTTTGCCTGGTAAGGTTTTTAATGAGGCAGTTCACACTCAAAAGGATATTGTACTCTTTTTCCTTCACTAGAATCTTTTTCCCACTGGGTTTTATTTTAGTAAGGTTTTAATGAGGCATATCCTCAATGGACATCCAAGGGGGAGTGTTATAAATATTAATAGTGGATGTCCAAATAACAAATAGGTTAATGGGTCATACCACTAGGTTATTGGACTTAGTTCATAAGTTACTCTAT
Organism: Medicago arabica; assembly: GCA_946800305.1. Classification (NCBI taxonomy): domain Eukaryota; kingdom Viridiplantae; phylum Streptophyta; class Magnoliopsida; order Fabales; family Fabaceae; genus Medicago; species Medicago arabica. The sequence goes on along the minus strand of OX326964.1, from coordinate 33,772,409 downwards.
TTCTCTATAAATAGAGCTCATTGTAACATTCATGAGTACTTCAGTGAATAAGAACATTTCTCTCTATTCTCTCTTATCATTATTCTCTCTTTTACTGTTCTCTATTTAGTTATATTCATAACATGCCCGTAGTTTTTAGAGGCTCGACTCGGTTGAGGTTCTTGTGCTCCCCAAGGTCCGGCCCTACCTTGCAATAATTTATTTTCTTCCTGTCATCCCACGCCACCATCATAACATCACCACATCTCAATTGTTGTTGTCAACAACTTCTTCATCAGAAAAGATGGCCGAGGAAGCCCAAGCGGCGCCAGAGACATGCCAAACGCAGCAGATCTAGCATACGTGTGGAATTCCGATGAAATCTAGCATACGTATCGGATTCTGGTGATGGCTTCACAATACCCATTTGCGCCTACAACCCTTTTCACTTCCACCTTCAAGATGCTCAAATCCAGAAGGACAAACACAATAAGTTAAATTATAAAAATATTCTCTAGGAATACAAATTGAATTAGGACCACATTTTTCTTTGATTTTACATGATTCCCATAATCAGAAGTAAGAAAAGAGTTACCTTGCATAGTAATTTTTCCAAGATCATCCATACTCACGAAAGGGTTTGGTGTGTTATAGTAATGCGAAGATGAATTACCATTGAGAATCAAAAACTGAGGAGTAATAAACTTGAACCTCTCATTATTTGAAACAATTTCAATTCAACTAATATTTTGGTTTGGTAAAATAGTATTAGATGGTACTTTGATTTTGAGATGATGAAGGCATGGTGATAAAGTTTGAAAAATTTAAGGGGTGGTGGACGAAGAGGGAAGAGGAAGGATTAGAGGAAGATGTAAAAATTTAAGGGGTATTTTTGTAATTTCGTGTCTGTATGAAAGTTTTAGGGGTATTTTGGTCCGTTCACATCATCTTTTGCTGAGTAAAAAACCACTTTACTAATTAACACTGCCACCTCATCATATTAGTGATGTGGCAGTCTGTGTTGAGGGACCAAATGTCAAGTGATTAATAATTGCAATAACTGTTTGAAATAATTAGTAAGTGCATGGATCAAATTCCAAATTAGTCATATTTACTAAAAGTATATATAGTCTCCAATCTACATTTTCCTTCAAAAAAAAAAAAGTCTACAATCTACATTTGGGATCTCTCAATATATTTCTTTATCTAACTACGTTTTTCTCTCTTGATTTATTATGCAGAAAGATTCTTTGTAATGAAACAACATAAAAATATATTTCGCTAAGGAAGAAAATTGAATATCATAAATGAAAAGGAGAGATGACAGTCACATCTATGATCAAGTAATATTAACTATTTATATCTAAAGAAAACTTGAGTTATTCTCATGCAAGCTTTGTGATGAGGTGACACTCTATAAAAAATTATCTCCTTCTCTTATAACCTTGCAACTCTTCACTATATCAATTTAATGTTTGATGATGATGCAACTCCTAAAACAAAAACTCCTAAATTTAATATATCATACAACTGACGAGAAAAAACCTTTAAAGTACTATTTTAATAAAGTAAAGTATATGTTTACATTGCCAAGTATTATGGTTAGTTTCATTATTAGTTTGATATTCCTCCATGGAATGTCATTATTCTGTTAAAAAAATTTGTCTTAAAAAATAGAGTTGAATGAAAAAAAGGAAGTTAAATAGATTAAAGAGATAGTGGTTCAATAGATTACATAGATTTTACTGGGTCGAAACCAATGAATTTGGATCAATTTAGTTACTAATATTATCATTCACTATTATCACATTGTTTTTTTTTTTACACCAAGCAATCACTTTGTTTTGAACCTTCCATGCATTAGCTTGAATTCAATACACCATAATTCATTTTTGTTAACTAACCGGTTACAATTTGTTGTCCATAACCATAGGTTAAGCTATTAAATGGTGGACTTATTCTCCGCTATAGTTTACTGTATAATGTTAGCATATATGCATGCAAACATTTTTCATATTTTGTCTTCATTTTCAATTTATAGCAAATAAAATTATCAACCAAACATTGCAAAAATAGAATGATATTTATCAAGGTTTTAGTCTCAAATCAAAATTCAACACCTTGAGTGAACCATCTCTTCAACACTCTTAAAATACTAGTTTCTACACTATCCAATTCATCAATATTTAATTTCAATTTTACTATTGTGCTCAATATTTTTATTATATATAAATTTTGTTTTGAGTTATCATCACTTTGTCCAAACATTTCTTGAATGATACTCTTCAATTTTGTAGTATGATCTTTATTTATCTTTTTAACTTTTCACACATGTCGTAGACTATTCATTGATTTTCCTAGGAGAAAGGGGGCTCAAGTTATTCTGCGACACATATTTCTCAAATCCTTATAGCCTTACTCTTTTAACACTATCTTGCAAACAATCTATCTATCTATCTATTTATATATCTTTGTAATCGAGCCCTGGATTGTTCAATGGAAAATTCTATCTATATATCCTTACAGCCCTACCTTTTCATACTGATATATATATAGTGCCAATTCTGCATTCTATTAAACAGTTTTTTTGTTGTAACCATGCATGAAGGAAGTTCAATAGCATTTCTTTTTAAAGGAAAGTTCAATGGCAATCGGTAATATACAAATAACTTCCAATTAGTAATAGTACAATTTTTTCTTTCACTTTAATGCTGTTTTGCTATGAAGAAAAAAAAGTTCACTTTATTTTTTCAATGAGACATTTCATTTGTATATTAGGTTTTAATTACACACCAACTTCTTAGTTCACATATGAAAACCAAATGTTGTGATTCTTTAATATATAGTGTTATAATTTTTTTCACTTTCTATCTTCCCTTCTTAAGTTGTTGTTGTATCTTTGTATAAATCCAGAGGTAAGCAAGCATAGACACGGAAAGACAACATAGGTTAGACAACATTCTTTTTAATTGTAGAGGTAAGCAATCATGTAGTCCTTCATATTGTTAGCTTTGTGTTATAGGTAAGGCAACATTCATTTCAAGAACAATAAGGTAGCTTTATTGATTGTCATAATTTTTTTAGTAGATCTATAATATAAATCACTATGAATACTCATACTTCTAAAATATCATTTTTTTTTAGAATATCATACTTTTTTGAAAATATAAATTGATATGATCATACTTACCATGATATACAAAACTATGATCATTCGATTTCTTTGGGTTAGGAAGATTTGGAGGAGAATGAAGGAGGTCAATTTGTTTGAAATAACCTTCCTCCATTGGAAGACTAATGTATATACAATATCTCTTTTTAAGTTTTTCTTTGTTATTTTCTATAGCATGACTTTTTATTATCTTTTAATTTTTTTTATTATTTCTTTGTTCTTACGTCTAAATGATGAAGATTATACCATATAATATATATTTTACCTCAAAGGGAGTTCAAGAACTAACATCAAGCACCATTGAAGAATCCATTATGAAGAACATTGAAAACTCATTAGGAAGATTGCGTAAAATGGCATATCTCTTATCTTAGAAAATGTTCATTGAAACTAATTTTATTTGTGGAACAATAACTATTAGAATTAATGAGTCTCAAGTTCTTTTGTTAAGTCAAGAGCAAAATGACATCAAAGAGAGTAGCGTCCAACTGAGTTGGAACTCTACTCTAATCTTTTGTCAATTGCAACATACAGTGGATCCAACCCTAACCAATTCTAACAAACGAACACTAATCTCGATAGACGTTTGTGTTTGTGAGTACCAAGTGAGTCTATAATTTGATGAATGAATCGATCGTCAACACAAAATTGGATCACATACCATCAACTCCTTGCAACAACGTCAACCAGATTAACGACTCTTTCGAGTCTCAAGTTCTTTTGAAGAAAAAAACTTATAATATCTCTTATCAAGAGAGATCAAATGCCACACTCTTATGAATTTCAAAATAGAAGAAAAAAATTATAGTAATATTGTTTCAAAACAAATCATTAATAGAAATCTTTAACTATAATTATCTTTTTTCATATGAATTTTGAAAATATATAACATAAAACTATTCTAAAAAATTATATTAATATTGTTTCAAAAAAAATCATTAATAGAAATCTTTAACTATAATTATATTTTATCATATGAATTTTGAAAATATATAACATAAAACTATTCTAAATATTAAACCCAAAATATAAGTAAAATGAATTGTATTAAAAACATTTTAATCAAACCCATGCAATGCACGGGTTATATACCCTAGTATATAATATTTACAATTATTGTCAGTTTATTACGGTCTTATTAATTCAAACCATATGTTGGCTATCCCTCTTAATATAAGAAAATCAGATGTTGTGGAAAACCAATTTTTACACATCAATGCTTTGCTGCCACGTCGTTCAATTAAGGGTAAATTGAGTCTAAAATTTACTTTTTCTAACTAATGATGTCATCTAACTATTATTACTACATGGTTACAAATTTTTACACCTTTTCCTCTAATGAGTTGACGAAATCTAACTGATATTCCTATGGTTTCATTACTTTTAAACATTTCCCATTTTTCAATGTTTGTTTGTCAAAGTCATTCATCACTTGCATCATGTCATATCACATATTTCAAATTTCAAAACTCCCCCCTAAATTTTAAAACACCAACATTTTGAAACCATATATTCAAACCCACTTTCACTCATGTTTGTCATTCTCACTTTTCTTTCTCCTAAACTACAATCTTACCAAGATAAATTTTGAAAAATAATGTCATTACAAGAGATGGGAAGATGTCGACAAATCAGGGTAAAAGAAAAAGAAGATGACAAATTTCTATATTTTTTTCTTCTCTCTAATCTCCGTCTTCTCTTTAATTTTATTTTGCAGGAAACTTGAAAGCTGTTCATTTTTCAACTAAACAAGTAGTTGAAATCCTGCAAAAAAAGACACCAGTAAGTAATTTACTCTTTCATAGTCTAACATGTACCTCTTTGTTCAAAAAGAAATAAACATGTACCTCTTCTTTGTTCTTCTGATCTTCATTGTTTGTATTTATCTTCAACTACAATATTTTGATCTACAAATGTTTTTGCAGGAAAGTTGAATAAAGTTCTTGTCTCTTCAGCATGCAAATGTGTGTTATGTTTCTGCTTTGCTGTGATATACACTTAAGTCACGCAGTGTGACTTAACTAACGTCGCGTGACTCTTAAGTCACGCAAAGGGATATAGGGTGCGTGAGTTAACTAACACAGGGGTATAATGGTAATTTCAGTTGGGTGTGAGTGAATTTTGTTGGGTAAAGAGCAGAATTCAAATTACAAAGCCAAGATTTATTGGGCTTGCTAGCAGCCCATTTATCTATAGCATGATCAGCCTAGTTATCGGTTCTACTTATCCATCTAATAGAAATTCCAGTGAAACTTTTCATGTTCTCCACACAATAGCTCCTAATTCTTCCCCAATAGACTCTAGGAAGCATTTCGTTGTTCAAACCATCCACAAGTTGCTTTGCATCAGATTCAATGATAATATTGGTCCATCCAGATTCTTCAATCCAGTCCAGCACTACTTTAACACTCATAGCTTCCGACGTGCAAGCATCGTTCAAAGCCTCTGTTACCCTAGTTGCCATCACAATGGGCCGTCCATCACTCTGGTGAAGAACCAACCCTAAACCCCAACGACCATCACTGATTAGGTGAGCATCCACATTGAGTTTTAGAGTTGTCCCTGACGGAGGTTTCCAGCAAGTGTTACGATGGTCAAGACTACAGATTGAAAATATGAGATTTGCATGTTGGTTGAAATTACCGGACTTGTACTCCATAGTGATTTGAACCTCTTTAGCAATAACAGTATCCACATGTATGTCTTCATTTTGAAATATGAGCTTGTTTCTAGCGTTCCAAATATTGTAGATTAGAGAGAAAATAATCTCGATGTCTTTTTAGTTGTCTTTACGAAGAATGTGATCTAGCCACTTTCTGAAATCCAGATCCACATGGTCTTGGAAATTAATTTTGAGGGGGAAGGGGTGCAAACTACACCCTTTGAGCCCAGTCACACTCCATGAATGTGTGGGATATAGTTTCCAATTATTTTTTTCATCTATGGCACATAAAGTCACACCGGATCCCTCTTTGCATAAGGTTAACTTTGACTGTGATCCCATTGTGAAGAATACGCCAAATTAGGTTCGTCTGTTTAGGGGGGGATGTCGTGTTTCCATAGGTTTTTCTAAATAAGGTTGCTTTGGGTAATAGAGCATCCAACATTATTCTCTCTTTGTTCTTCCCAATGTTCAATAACATGGTACCCTGATTTTACTTAGTTGTTCCCATCAGCAGTGTCAAACCAGACTAAACCATCATCTTCCATAGTGTTGGTAAGTGGAATCTTAGATATTTGGTCAGTCTCAAAGGGGAAAAAGAGTTGGTTCAGGAGTTGCTTATTCCAACTAGAATTGTCATGGTTTATCAGCTCCTCAACCTTAAAAGTGTCATAGTTAACCGGTTTTCTGCTTAAAATTTTGAAACCATTCTGCTCAGGCAGCCATTTATCCTTCCATATATTTATAGAGTTTCCATTACCAATGGCCCATTAGCAACCTTGTTGAGGATCCATTTTGTTTAGATAATGTTTCTCCATGAATAGTTGATGCCTGATTTAGGTTTAGTATTCGAGAAAGAGGATTGGGGAAAATATTTAGCCTTCGGGATCTTAGCCATTAGAAAGTTAGGTTGAGTAGTGAGCCTCCAACCTTTCTTTGCTAATAACGCCTCATTGAAGGCTCTAAGATCCCTAAATCCCATGCCCCTTCTGCTTTGTTTTGCAAACCTTGGACCAGTTGACCCAATGAATCTTTTTAGTATTTTAGTTGTATAATTATCCTATACATTCGTTCAAAAAGAAATTAACTATAGATAAGCTTTTGGTGTTAGGTTAGAGTGTTGGACCTTATTTGCTTGTCTTATATATATATATATATATATATATATATATATATATATATATATATGATGTATCAAGTGAGAGGAGTGTTTATTGTGATGGATGATAGGATACAATGTAACGCCCTAAACCATGAATGCAATAATCATGCGATTTAAATAATAAATATTCAAAAAGGATCTAGACGCCACGTCGTCATTCGTTTCAAAACATACAAAGTTTTAGTTTTAAAAACATTGCAGCGGAAAAATCTCAACAAATCAACATATAGAATCTCAGTGACATACAATCATCCTCAAGTACACCTGGTGACCAATCTCAAAGGCTATAAAAAGGCTCAAAACATAAGTAATATCTCAACAGTCATATAATAATCTCAATATAAATGAACGACAAAAGTAAGACTCGATCTCCTAGTCAAAGCCCGACACGACTAAACTCCAAAGCAGATAAAGGAGGAAGCTTCCGCTATCCTTGACAACTCACCAAGCAAAGCAACTACTCCTTCACACCGTCTACCCATTCGTAAGAATAAGGCAGGCGATCAACCAAACGATCAATGGGGGTTAGTTCACAATTCATAATTAAACATAATCAATGAAAGTAAACAACATAAATTAAATTCAATTGATTAAACAACTCAACCCCAATAATAATCACCAATCATACAAGTATAATAACACATCAGCACATTTTCACATATTCATGTGTTCACCATATTTCACCAAGTACACAATCCACCAATTTTTCACCAATACAATTAATCGCCAAGCGCATAAGAAAGTATGACATTTATCAAGTTTATGTAATGCGCCTAGACTCAACACTATATGTCTGTGGTACCAGTCATCGTCAAGGTCGTCACCTCGAGATACATCTGTATCATAAACATCGTCTCTTGAATACAAAGTATTCTAAACATCACCTCTGGACACTTATGAATGTTATATGACTCAACAATGCATATTCATACAATGAATCACCGACACCAATGTTTTCTAAACATGTAATCACCACTAAAAATCATCACCATTTGCATGTAAGAATACACCATGAAGAATAAATCATCAACATGACAATCATCATCATAAATCATCATCAACATTTAGCACCTCAAATAAACGATATAGTTTTAAATTTCCATTTCTCCTAAAAGACGGACATCGATCAATATTATGAAATTCGTCATATTAACACTCATTCATCATAAATTTATTCACATTCTACCATACTAACATGAATTAAAAGTCTCTTACAAGTTAACCGACCAAAAAGTAGAAGTTTGACAAAGTTCGTCTATTTTTATAAAAACTAGCATTTTCTGACTATTCTACCAAAATTCAAGTGACCAAGTTCAAATGCCTCAACCAAGTACATTCACAATTAACATATGAGTGCAGTAACATATACATATACGTATTATAGGCCAAAACATTTTTATAAATCAAGGTTGTAGTAAACAATCCTAACCCCATCCTTTTCCTTTAAGAAAAACGAGTTTCGAAAAATTCGTGTTCTTGAACCATTCCCAAGTAAATTCAATTTGATTCCATAAACTAAGTTCAATCTATTTCATTTGATATTTCCAAAGGTTTAGAAAGTTTAAATGCAATTAAGTTCATCAGCAGAATCGGTTTGGAACTGTTCGGATCGACCACAGAACGCCAAAACCATGAGTTGTTGTATTGAGAAACTCGCTATAACATGTCGTTACTCGCTATTGCGAGCTCCACATAATAGGGAACCCAAATTTTGGGTTCCTCTCGGGAACTCATTCAATTTTCACCCAAAAATGCCTATTTTGATCCCCTTGACCCCAAATTCGACCCCAAAACTTGTACATTAGTTTATAAACATAAAAAGGCATTCAAAACCACAAATTTTTTTGAATCATAACACTCATTCACCTCAAGTTCATCATCTAGTTCAATTTTCACCAAAAACCAGAATTTTCTCATTTTTCATTCAAAACTTATAGAAAACCACACCAATTCAAACCCTATCAACATACAAACATAAACAAACATTTATGAAGTGAATTCAAACATGTTTCAATAACAATCACACACCAATTCATGATTTACACTCAATTAATCAAAAATCATCAAAACAACTTATTAACAACCACAACTATGAAGTTTAAGCTCTTAACAGAACAATCACATGAAGTTTATCATACCAACAAATTCACTTGAATTGGAAGCACGAATTTCATCATTCAAAAACCAAAAAAAGTCACAATTAACACAAAAGCACTTAAACTCATAATTGAAATTAAGAGATTATGACTTAATTAGTGAAAAGAAACCATCCCCCTTACCTCTAGTCTCCAAAAATCCAAACCCTAGCTTCACTTTAGCTCCTAGTCTTCAATCCTAAACTCTCTCTAGCTCCTCTTTTCTACTTTTTCTCCTCTTGATTCACTTTCTCCCTCTTCCTCTCATGTTTTTCTTAGTGAAATGAATGATAAGGTTTAACCTAATTCTCATAAGAGTTATGCTTATATATCATCTTATAATTGGGATAAGTCTCTAATTGTTTTAATGGGATCAATATCCTTACCAATTATTTCACCAAAGTCTCTACATCACTTAACTGTTAAATTATCGAACAATTACCGTTTCTAAAATAATTAACCCACTTACTAGAAACCTAGTAAAACTAATTATTTCCACTTAAAACACCAAAATAATCTTCCTAGTAAAATAATTATTTAACCTTGCTCTCCAAATGACCAAAATACCCATGTATCTAAAATGACTAAAATACCCTTCTTAAATCAAAATCCACTAATCATGAATAAGATACACACAAAGACATTTAATCACACACAAACGCATAAAAACACAAATAATAAATAAATAAAATAGTTAAAGCGAAAAAAGACTGTTACATATAATATCGATTGTTGGATCAAAATATACAGTCAAGATTAAAAGGCACGACACACCTAATCAAACAATGATACCTTTTCTCTAAAAACGGTGTCGCTCCTCTTTGGCTTCTCTTGATTTATTTTTCCTTGATTACCTTCCTCTCTCACAAGCATATATGTTTTTCTTTTCAATTTTGTGAATTAGTCTTTGGTTTGTTTTTCTTTTCAATTTTGTGAATTAGTGTTTGGTTTTAGGTTTTATGCCCACCGCTTCATATATATGACACACCAACCCTTCCCAAGTGAAGAAGGATCTCATATCACCACGGTTGAAAGATGAGAGAGAAAGAAGAGAGGGAAAGAAAAGAGAGAAAGTGTGTGTGGTGGTGGGAAAAGGGGAAACACTTAAGTGACTTTTGGGAGCGAAAGGCATGTGCCTTTGCTCGAATCATCACTTGTCATCTCTCCATGCTTATATTTTTTTTAGGGAATGTTGTCATGCTTATATTAAAAATAAAAATAATATAAACTGTGTTGTTATTTGGAACAGAGAAAAAGGAGAATGAGTATCATGTAAGCCTTCTCCCTCGCTTTCTCCCTTTCCATTTCAAAACCCTAAATGCACCATCACCATTTTTGCTGCCGTCCGCCGCCAACCACCATTTATGTTGCGTCATCACCTCCCTAATATGTTATCCTAAGGTTTGTGTTTTCTTTCTTTTCCTTTTTTCTTTATCTTTGGTAATGGTTATGGTAATGTAAAAAAATCAAAATCAAGATTAAAATAGAGAATAACTACACTTCATTAGGAAAAGAAAGCAAATTATGTCAATCAATTCCAATTCATTAGGATCAAATTTTTGGAAATTTAGGATTTTATTCAAGGGTTGAAGTAAACCTCTTTCATGGTTTACATATCCTTTGTTTTTAATAATCACAATACAAGATGCTTTGGGTGAAAGCTAAGGGTGAATGCATCATTATGTTATGGTACGTGTTTTTCTTTGTCACTAGCTAATTGGTTTACTACTGGTTGGGCTTGTTTATTTGGTTATGACTGTATGCTATGTAAGTTTTAGGAGTTTTTTTTTTTTTTTGCCTAAGTGCCTCTATTTTTTTTTTTTGCCTATATAGTGTTTTTTTAACTAGACCGTCGACCCGTGCGATACACGGGTCTTATGTGCTAATATATGTTACAATAAATAAATATTTCTTTGAAATATATCAAATTAAAACTAAAAACTGTATATTAGCAATTGAAAAAAAATATACATATCTACATTAGTCAAATTCAAATAGACTTTTAAAAAAAATGGAATAGGTTTCAAACTCAAATGCCATAGACCAAATGGAATAGGTTTCAAACACAAATGCCGACTAATTAATTGCTTGTCCAAAAATAAAGATTTTCACTTTAAGACCTACTGGTCGTGGTAAAAATCGTATCTTGCCATGATGCACTTCATAAATTTGAAAATGGATTCTTCATATAACATGAAGATATGATAGTAACACCACATAACATGCTTTAAAATTGATCAAATAAATTAAAAAAAGCGAGTAAATTAAGCTAAACGTAGAGACTAGGATGGTTATGATGGATTCCACTTGTATACCATTAAGGTGTCAATGGTATATACCATTGGCTAATTAGAGTGTGCCACCTACTAATATTACTTTATAAATACTTTATTTGATATATTTTTTTAAAGAGTGTGCCACGTGACACATTCTAATTGGACAATAGTATATACCATTATGGTACACAAGTGCTATCCGGTTGGGATCACAGCTACACACATTATTGATTTTACTAATTTAATTAGTCACTTTCACAACCAAGTATTAATTATTCTTAATCCAATAATAACATGCTAAACAGATAGTTGCATTCTTGTGAACATTAAGGACAAAAGGAGCAGCATCAAAAAATGAAGCATTCTATTAAGATGCTAGATATCTTGTGACACAAATATTTTAATAGGAGGAAATAGAATCTCCAACTCTTGATTTTAAGATTCAAAGAGCCATATCATAAGTTTCACAGCACCCGAAGTCCCATCATGTTCGCAGAAGCTGCAGGATTATCCAAACTTCGATGTGGCTCAAATATAGGAGATTTGGAGCAAATTTATGAAGATCTCATGCAAAAATATATCTAGAACAAATTTATGCTAAAAATATGAAGATCTCATGTAAAAATATCCTTGGAGCTAATTTGTGCTGAAAATATGAAGATATTGTACAAGAAAATATATATATTGTAGAAAGAAGTTTAAAGATCCTTCACCAAAATATATGGTGGCATTTAGAATGCACAAATACTAGTTTTTGTGCACAATGCACAAATTTGTGCACAAACATTTTGGAAGGACAGGTGGCAGTTTTGCATTAAAGGGTGACCTGCTAAAAATAATTCAAAAAGAAAATCAAACATATTTTAATCAATCTATTGGTTTTATTGTTTTTGCTTTGTACACCACCCAAATCTGAAAATCCTTGGTAGCAATTTACACTACCACATCACACCCCCTCATCATAAACCTCACTTCATTATTTTCTTCCCTCTTCCTCACCTTCAATATTTTCTTCTCTCTTCCTCACATAGAAGCACCATTAAAATACAACAATCTCCATTGAAGTTCAAAATTTCTGAAATTGATACTCACCATTAACCCACACATTAATTTATATTTCATCTTCTTCAATAACATGGTTCAATCATATTTCACTTCCCATTGAAGTTTGGAGATTGCAACTTAGTTTAGTTTGTAGATCTTGATTCATAGAAGTTCTTGGTTGATTTGTGAAACTTGAAGGTATGTATAAGAGTTTGTTAAACATGTTTAATACTTTATTTTGATGTATGGTTCACCTTATTAGAGCAAATACTAGTTGTAATTTTCATTCTAAAAATGCATTTTGAAGATGGTGGTCACTATTGAAGTTGTTGTTCTTGATGTTTCACCATTAGAAAATTGTCGTATTTTTGTTATTCAGCAACGCACGGTCGTGGTAAATATGAACACGACCGTGTTGGTTTCAACTGGAAAATGCACATGCTTGATGGTTCTTCGCGCACGGTCGTGCTGTGTATTGGCGCGGTCGTGCGATAATTACAGACATTGAATGTGCATTTTTTTCTTCTTCTCTTAGTATACTCAAAGCCGTGTTTGGTTATCCAAGTGATTGTATCTAATTCAAATGTTGTATTTATTGATCGTGTGTCATACTAGCACGGTCGTGTGTGATATCCTGGTCACTTAAACTGTATCCATGGGGAAGCACACGATCGTGTGTCATACTAGCACGGTCGTGTGTTTTATAAAATGTATCCACGGGGATCTATGGGGATACACACGATCGTGTGTCATACTAGCACGGTCGTGTGTGATATCCTGGTCACTTAAACTATATCCATGGGGAAACACACGATCGTGTGTCATACTAGCACGGTCGTGTGTTTTATAAAATGTATCCACGGGGATCTATGGGGATACACACGATCGTGTGTCATACTAGCACGGTCGTGTGTCATAGTAATAGAAAGCAAAAATTCTGCATTATCTCAAAATACCAATGCTTATATATGATAGTCTAAATATCAATTAAAAATCCTAACTTAAGTTGTTTCCCATGAATATTCATTCGGACATATTCGTCTTAATATATTGATTTGATTTTTATGTTTGCGTCATGTGATCACATTACATACACTTGACAGTAGATAAACCTATTATAATTAGTCCCCGTAATCAATCGAAGAAATTCGCGTCTTATTATTTTTGACACAATATCTTGTATGATATCATCTAAGTTGGAAGTACTTGAACTTCATGAAAACTTCAGACAAATTAATTCAATAGGACAAAGTGATAATAAAGTATTCATTGTACATAATAGCTTCCATGAAGATTTGAAAATATCAAAAGGCAATTAAACAAAATGACAATTGGATCCATTGTACATAATAGCTTCCAAGAAGATTTGAAAATATCAAAAGACATATTAAATTATGAAATAGAACACGGCTATTGTTGACCGGGCGGAATATAGTTGATGTTCAAGTGTTGCATCATTGTTAGAAGCATGTGTCTTTGTTGTGCCAGATTCTCATCGATCCTGTCAACCTTACTCTCCATCCTTGCACGCCAATCCTCTTCATCTTGCATACCTCCCAGTGGTTGTTGTTCTTCCTGATTATCACCCATTGCATCTTCATGCTCATGTTGTTCTTGATGTTCTTCATGCTCATGGTGATGTTGAGGTTCTTCATGCGGTACCTGTAAAGCTACATCATGATAAAGCCAATTTTCTACATTTGACATGTTAGTCCTCAACAGATCAGGCAACACAATTGAATCTTCCCCGAATATCTGCAATCGAAAATTCGTTCTCGACCCTTCTATTTCACTAACCATATGAATGTTTTTCAAATATTCAATATCAATGTCCTGGTTCCCTTGAATATAATTTAGATCATTCGGGTCATCCGAGCCAAGCTTATCAGCAATGAAATTAATGACTCCCCCCACCACTATCTTACCTTTGGCCTGAGCCGCGACAAAAGCCAAATGGCTCAATATATAGTAGCCAGTGTCTACAACACGTTTGTTAATCATAGCCCACAAAAGGAATAGCTCATCAGTCCTCACTGTCCCCGTTTCTGGCCTACCGAATAGGGTGCACGACATAGTTCTATGTACATATCGGAAAACAGGGTTATGTATCATACTAGCTTTGGCAGATTTGGATTCGTAGTGCTCTCGGCCAGTTATTTGTGACCAAAATTTCTGTTGGTCATAATCTACAGGCTTAGTATCCGGGTTGCGTGACCCAAGAATGAGGTCCGTGCTTGGAAAACCCATTTTCTCGTTGAATTCGGTAAGTGACATGCTAAATTCTTGGTTCAACAGACTGAATGAAACAGTGTGGTTCGGGTTATTGATGTTTTCTCTATCCTTAGTAAAAGTGATGGTACTCAAAAACTCAATTGTTTGGTTTACGTAAGTATGGTATTTTGTTCCTAAAAAATCTTTCCAGCCTATGTTATCAATTAAGGTGAGAACGTTGTCCTTTATACCTAAGGTATCTAAAGTAACAACATCGAGATACCTGCTAAGTGATATTTCTCTCTTGACATGATTCGAGTACCTTGTCTTTTCACTTGCTAACTTGAGTATAAGACCATGGTCATTAGCTTTACCCTTTTTCCCCCTGACGCCAGAACTATCACCATCATCAGCAGCCTTTCTCTTCGCAGACATATTTCGACACTTATGTTCCTGTCGCAATCACATAGTACCAGTTACAAATAAATAATAAATGCATCACGTGTAAACACATATTTTTGAGTCATTGTCATCACTAACATATGAAAATCATATTACTTTTTGGTTACTATCATTACGTTTATGTGAAAAGTCCCAATTCATACCCAACTACCAAATCATAAACCAAATTCAAACCCTAAACAATCAATACCCAAAACTAAAGTTATATAACAACAATATATAACCAATTCAGTATTAACAAGGAAAACCTAATTCAGTAGATAAGCGAAAATAAAATCATATACAAACGAATTCTAACCCAAATCAATCAATAAATTGTATAAACACATTTCATAATCAATACCATACAAAGGAAAATATCGATAAAATTAAATAACAACAATAACCTCTTTTGTTTTTATTTTAGGGTAAGTAAATAGATAGAGTGAGATCAATGTCGAATTACCTGTGCTTATGGTGATTGATGATAATAGAATAGAAGAGAAGTTGTTTTTAACTTATGATATTTTGTGAGAAGAGAAGTTGAGATGTTTTGGTTTAAACAAATGAGAGAGGTTGATAGAGAAAGAAGATTTGGGGGAAGTTGAGATAAGTTGATAGAGAAAGAAGATTTGGGGGAAGTTGAGAGAAGTTTGGGAGAGAGGTTGAGATAAGTTGATTTGGGGGAGTGAATGATAAAATGGGTAGGGTTTAATGGGTGGGATGTTGAGAGAAGTTGAAAGAACTTGAGAGTGAATGGTGGAAATGTATGTTACGGGTTGTTTAAATGGGGAAGGGGCAATTTATGCGCGGTCGTGGGGTAATAAGCACGCGGTCGTGCTCGATATTCAGAAACAACAATTCGAACTGAGTGATGAACACGATCGTGTAAAGGTTACGCACGATCGTGTGTTAACTGCCTGGAAAATAAGCAAATTTTGGTCTGGATTAGTGCACGGTCGTGCGTTTAATGGCACGGTCGTGTTCATGTATCAGACAAATGTTAATGATTTGTACTGCAACATATGCACGATCGCGTGAGTTTTTTGCGAGGTCGTGTGTTATCCAAATGCAATTTACATGTAAGGCAGACTTAGAAGTTGCAAATATCACAAAATATTGTTCATCAATGACTATTAAGGTATGAAACATCTTGTTCATCAGTTTAAGAAATATCAAGTACATTACATCAAATAGCCAAAAAAACTAGACTTCGTTAACCCAAAACATTTTTCATCTCCCAATCAACCTAAACTTGGCTCCAAAAAAAAAAACTTGATTTGAGATGAACTTCTAAACGGCTAATAATTTTCAACAACAATGGGATTTTTTGGACTTGCTGTCTTGAAGAATGACTCGGATTTCCGTATGACTTCAAATCGTAAAGCATTCTGATCACCAATCAACAAGTTAACCGCATTCTTCATCCGAACCTCCTTCTCATTCAACTACAATTGAAGGAATTAACATGTTTTGGTCAAATACCTAAATAACATTATAATGTGTAATTCAAAAACACCCAATAATAACATACAATATGATATTTAATTCGAATACCAACCTTGCTAACCAAACTGTCCGGGGTAAAGTAGTGTTCCATATTGAGCCAATGTAGTAGCCATACTCCAGAATTTTCACTGTTTTGACACCAGAATTACATTTATATTGTATATTGGTAGCAAAGTATAAACTGTATTAATTATGAAAAGTACAATTGCATACCTACTACCAACATTCGGTATAGAAATAGGCTTGACAATTTTATTTTTGTGGAACTCAATTTGCTTGTTATCAAAGACAAGCTCATAATCAGCCCCACAAGCAAGGTGGTATAGCAACACCGCCTATAACGAAATGGATAAAAGGTCAATGTTGCTCACCTAATTTCAAGTATATATATCTATATTAAAAAAAACAAGTATGAGTAAAATTTCACCATGGCTTTCAATTGCATTGTTCTTGGTGCAGTCTTTCCAATTGGACAGTTCGTGTCTAGGTGATAATTAATTCCAGAGTCCACATCTACCAACATCATATACAAATGCTCTTTATCCTTCAATGGGATATAGATCTAAAATATAACATGATGTAACCGTTTTTTAAGTTAATAACATTTCACATTGTACACCACATATATACAAAATAAATAAAGTGTTTGACATGGTTAAAGTGATTGATAGGTATACTTACAAATTTCAACTTTGAGAAAGGTGCCATTCACTCCTTACAATACTTGGCTCTTATTTCTTGCAAGGTCATTCCATCTTCCATGTCCATCTAGTTTGTAAACAAAGTAAGTTGAAATGTTAGATTACTACTTATGTTTTCAAAAGCTTATGATGAAGTATAACATTTTAGCGTAGAGTTACGAAGACAACCGCAAATGAAGGAGGTAGGACCCAGACATACTGCAATGTCGTGTTGATAGATGTTATCCTAGCAGCCACCAGTGCGATTACCTTACATTATATACATTGTATACTCTAGTTAGCCACTACAATATTTGGTAACGACAATTATAAGTAAATTTATCTTCTTACCAATTCACTTATTTGTTGCTGCGGAACTAGGCTCTGAAGTTCTGACCTAGTAGCCGTCAAACCCAAGGTGAACACGAGGATTTCGTTGACCAATTTAACATCTGGTGTTGATTGGAAAACGTAAGAGCATACTTTTTCATTCATTAACTTAACGCTCGGGTCTTCCTCACGGGCAACATATTTCAAATGAAACGACACATCTTCAATTTGAGTTTTCTTCCCCTACAATTCAGTCAAAATTCGATAGTTACGCAAAACCAATGTCAAATACATACTTATCATAAGCATAATATAAGTATTATTACTTAATACCTTCAATTTATCTCCCCTTGACTTTCTACTTATCTTGGGAGTACTCTCGTCATATTTGTCAATGACCTTCTTCCCGGATTGAGTTGCTTTTGAAGTAGATTTTGAACACCGGCTATGAAGTCCATCCGGTGGCGGGGTGTGGAATTTAAGTTTCTTGTTCACCCCACTCTCAAGCTCCATGAATGGTGCGGTTTGGGCATGGCAACAGCGTCTTTTGTAATCACTCTTAGAAATTTGTGCAGTCTGTTTCGCACTATTTCTACATTTCCCCGGCGTATCTTCAGCCAACCAATGCTCGGGTACGAATGCTTTACCAGCCGTGTTCGAATACTTCATTTTAGAAACATTGATGTCTAATGTGTGATCCTCCGTAGCATCCATACCTCCAAAAACACTACTAATGCCACCAACACATGGTTTGTGTGCGAATGAAACAGTAGAGGAACCACCGGCATGAAGAAAACCTGGATGAATGTATTGCCCAAATACTTCATCCACGTTGCCAGCATTAGAGGCAATATCAGCTAGGTCATTGGCAAACCGCTCTTGTTCGCTCACAACCGGATCCTTCAACACTTCCTTGTCGTAGCTTCTTGATGGTTCTTTAATCTTGCTGACAGCAATGACTTCTAGTGACTCAACAGAAGCTTGAATGGCAAGAAAAGACCTCCTCAACAAGTGTACTTCATTCGTTAATCCCTATTATACAATACTTACGTTAACAAATATTACTTTCTCATGAACGAAATAATAAAATACAATAGAAATTGTTATACCTTTTCAAAACTATCTTGTTTCTCCATAATTTGAGACAACAAATGTTTAAGAGTATTGATCTCCTCCATCACATCCACTAGTGTCAACTCTTTATGAACTCGAGTAGTTAAGTTGTCAGCAATACATCCACTAGTGACATCTTCGACTTCAACTTCCTCATGGCTACATCAATACACCCACAAGGTTAAAGTTTGGTTTTTTAGGGTTTTCGAACATCATACACAAAATCATCAATACACTTAAACTAATAATGTTACATTTATGCTAAAATATGGTAGTAACAAAATAAAACTATATTTCATAAAAAAGGTTAAAGTTTGATTTTTTGTTTGGTGTACCTCATACAAAAAATCATCCATAAACAAAAATCATAATCTTACATTCATACTAACATCATCAATACAAAACACTATGAATATCAATCTTACATTTATATTAAAATTTCGTAGTAAAATAAATAAAAAATCATATTGCAACCACAACATTAGTGTTAGCTTTTTGCATCTATCACTTCATCCAAATACTAACAAGTTCATGTTAGTTGAGAAGTTGAAAAAACAAATCAAATATATGCAAAACTTACTTCAATGCATTAGGAGATTTAATGTCTTGAGGGTTTGCATCATTAACATTTTCAACACCAACATTTTCTTCCATTGGAGAAGTTCAAGTATTGAGCTTTCTTCTTTTTGTTTTTCTAACAAGTGGTGGCTGCCCTCCCCCAATGAGTACTAGTACTAGGTTCAAATTATTTTTTTATTAGTATAAACCCTACCCAATGTGTGGCAACCCATCATTGGCCCAAATGGTTAAGGAAAGGACTACATGGGCCCCACGTTTAGTTTAAGAAAATTCAGAATAAACATTGTTCATGTACATATTAAGCTGTTTTATAAAATGTAACACTGGGGATACACACGATCGTGCGTCATACTAGCACGGTCGTGTGTGATATCCTGGTCACTTAAGCAATATCCACGGGGATGCAAACGCACGATCGTGTGGAAATTTAGCACGGTCGTGTGTGTTGTCCCTGGTCAACTGGGTACATAAGACATAGCAAACGCACGGTCGTGTTACTTTTTTACGCGGTCGTGTGTCATAATAATAGAAAGCAAAAATTCTGCATTATCTCAAAATACCAATGCTTATATATGATAGTCTAAATACCAATTAAAGTGACTATGTTCCATTTATGCTTTCATTTGTCTTACTTAAAATAATATTTGTCTTACTTTATATTTTATGAACAATATTCCCATATTTTCCAAAATTACTTTATATTTTTAGAACAATATTTACATACATCATGCTACTATATCCAACTCAATACAAGAAAAATATAACATAAAACACAAGCAAATTGCACAATTAATTAATAAAATGACTATTTAAATATATGAATGACATACCATTTTTTTCACTAAGGTTGGCAAGATATCAGTTCAAAAATATCCTCCATTGATATCTCTGAACTCAATGTTGATCTCCAGCTCCTATTATAAGAATTCAATTCATCATTTTGTTCTTTGTAGCCAATAGCTTCTTCATAAAATTGACCCCATTTCAGCATTACTACATGAAAAAAAATCGAATTTGAGTGCATGATTTTAATAGCATGAAATTTTTCTTTGTAAAATTCTATTGAAACCAAGATGGTAATCACATAGAGTTCTTCTCTAGAAATTTTTCTTTTATAGTGTAATTAATAGGTATTGGTGTATAATTTTAATGATATTCATTAATATCTAACCATATATTTCAGAAAAAATTAATTACACTCAAATACAACAATATAAACTAATAATTTTAAATCCCAACTGCCTCTTTTTTCGATCCCCTACACTCCATCCCTTGACCTTGTCTTATTTTTTTATTAATACAAAAGGGAACAGCTTTTAGGAAAGACTTTTAGTACTTTGCAGACAAACTTTTTCCTTTTCCTATCTTAAGAGATAAGGGACCAGCTATTTTGGAAAAAAAGCTATGCAAAAGTACATCAATTCATATTGACTACACACAAAATCTGCTAACATATGACAGCAACCTACAACTTTACAATCAATTACTCAGAAAGCATGCAATTATCCAATGGGTAAAAGACTTACTAGTGTACTTTCAAATATTTAGCTGTTGAAATTTTTGACCATTCCCTCCTCTTTCATTTTGAATTTCCACAAGTTTAATTAAACATTATATTTTCCAATTACCATTATTATTTACACATAACAAAAATTCTACATAAATTCATTAACCTTGAATATCATTAATTTCTTAATTAGGTTACAATAACCAGCACACAAATACTACATTACACATTAGAAGCTAACTTAATTAACACACAATCTAAAAGAAATCCTAGATAAAATACTAAAATAGTGACCTGATAATCAAGCATGACCGTGCTTAGTAGTGACACGGCCGCACGCATCTGCCCTGGAAACTTGCATCTTACTGTTCTGGCGGATCGCACGACCGTGTTACCATTACACACGACCGCGTCACACTTCTCTGGTAAGATCCAGTATATCTTCTTATTTTGCTTGCACGACCATCTGAGTATAGTGCACGACCGTGCATTTAAACCAGAATTCCCATTTTTGCACAAAACCCATTCAACACAAGCAAGAACATCATCATAACCACAAACCATTTCAGCTTGCACACTAACCTCTTTGACCTTCCTGTATCTTCCTTCAACAAGGATGCCTCATCAACTTGTATTTTTTTACGGAAGCCAACTCCTCCATGACAATCTTCTTAAAACTAGCAATTTCCACATCCACAATTTTTTTCACTTCAAGCAAATGTTCTTTCTTTTCCGGTTGGACCAACTGCACTTGAGCTTCTACCATTTTTTTCAAGTTAGATATCTGCATCTCACTTTCATTCTTCAAACTCTCGATCTCTTCCTCCATTAACTTTTTCATCTCAGCCAAATTACCTTCAAGCTCTTTCTTCATAGCATCAAACTTCAAAGCTTGATCAACTAGTAAACCATCTAATTCATCTTCAGCATCCATCGTGTAGTTATCCACCTTTTCTGTAGTATTTGTTTCACATCCAATAGGTTCACACCAATCAAAAAATCCACAGCTTTCTTCTCGTTCATACTTGCAACGGTAAAACAGCCGGTTACGATTTTTCACAGTCATTGAAACCTTAATCGCAGCTACATTGTGACAGAAGCATATCCTCTTGGCATATCTAATCCAACCCACTTTTGGTCCATTGTTGCTTGATGAGGCCTTTGATATATTCATGATTTCACTGTTAACAACACATTATCATTAATCAGCATAACATACAAACTCAATTTATTAATGAAGGTTTAATTAACAAAATTCAATTTCATAAACAATATTGTTAGTTAAATTATAAATATACTACTTCAAAACCAAAATTAGTAATATATAACTTCATATACACCATATTCAAATACAAAATTTACACCAACATTAGTAAAGTTGAAAATTATCCCCTTTGTTTATATTAGGGTTCAAATCGAAAAATTGCATCTACACCAAATCAAAAAAAACAAATTATTATGTGAAACATATTTGAAAACCATTTTCAAGTCAAGATTCAAAATGAAGAAGTTCAAGTCAAGAAAACCATTTTTGAAAACCATCTACACCAGATTCAAAATGAAGAAGTTCAAGTCAAGAAAACCATTTTCAAACAAAACCAAATCAATGAACCATATTTGAAATTGAAGACCAACATTTAAACTCCTCATTCAAAAAACGAATTGAAGGAGACAAGACAATAGAAATTGCAATTAAGATGTAAACTTACATGGAAACCAATTGAAGAAACAAATTGAAGAAGAAAGGAAGTAGTTGAAGCTTGGCAGAGACAAGTTCAAGATGGAGAAAAAAATGGTCCGGTTTTCTTAGAAATTGAGTAAAATGAGATCCACAATTCTTATATGGGCCAATACTCTAACCCTCCTCACCTGTTTGGATTGCAAAATCTTATCTATTGTGTAAGAGTGGGCTATATATAATGAGAATGAATCAGCTATATATAATGGAGACGCGCGGTCGTGCTAACAATGACACGGTCGTGCACGAATGACTGAGAATGATATATGAACACGCACGGTCGTGCATTATTTTCACACGGTCGTGCGCTGGTTATTTGGATGGATAATTTTTTTTTTTATTTACCGAAAATTTTAAATATATACTAATTACATTAAATTTTAATAATTAGATTGTTTTGTAAAATTTGATAATTAATTATTTTTAAAAAATTTAGAATAATGAAAAATTGGGTCATAAAAAATCAATCTAGTCAAGATTATAACCAAATTTAGTGGGTTTGACCAGTCATTGAACGTTCATTGAAGTATTTTGAGTCCAATATTCTTTTAGTTGGAGTAAGAGTGTTTAGTTTGATCAATTGTTCTGGAGTGTAGGAAGTACTATAGGTAAAATAATCTTGTCGTTACGGTTAGAGTTGTTAGTAGGGTCATAGTTGTAAGCTTTGTTAGTTGAAACCAAGAGTGCGATCAGTCGTTGAACGTTCATCCAACTACTTTGACTCGAAGATTGTGTTAGTTAGGTTAAGAGTTGTGAGTTTGATGGCTCGTATTAAAATGTTTGAATTAGTTTAGGTCAAAGATCGTTGTCATTACGGCTAGAGTTTTCATTAGGGTTAGCTTTGTTAGTCGATAGATAGTGAGATAAGTCGTTGAACGTTCATCCAACTACTTTGACTCGAAGATTGTGTCAGTTAGGTTAAGAGTTGTGAGTTTGATGGCTCGTATTAAAATGTTTGATGTAGTTTAGGTTAAAGATCGTTGTCATTACGGCTAGAGTTTTCATTAGGGTTAGCTTTGTTAGTCGATAGATAGGGAGATAAGTCGTTGAACGTTCATCCAACTACTTTCACTCCAACATTCTTTCAGTTAGGGTAAGAGTTGTGAGTTTGATGGCTCGTCTTCATATTTTTTAAATAGTTTAGCTCAAAGATCCTTGTTATTACGTCTAGAGTTCTCATTAAGATTAGCTTTGTTAGTCGATAGATAGTGAGATAAGTCGTTGAACGTTCATCCAACTACTTTGACTTCAAGATTCTATCAGTTAGGGTAAGAGTTGTGAGTTTGATGTAGTTTAGGTCAAAGATCGTTGTCATTACGGCTAGAGTTTTCATTAGGGTTAGCTTTGTTAGTCAATAGATAGTGAGATAAGTCGTTGAACGTTCATCCAACTACTTTCACTCCAACATTCTTTCAGTTAGGGTAAGAGTATTGAGTTTGATGGTTCGTCTTCATATTTTTTAAATAGTTTAGCTCAAAGATCCTTGTTATTACGTCTAGAGTTCTCATTAGGATTAGCTTTGTTAGTCGATAGATAGTGAGATAAGTCGTTGAACGTTCATCCAACTACTTTGACTTCAAGATTCTATCAGTTAGGGTAAGAGTTGTGAGTTTGATGGTTCGTATTCAAATGTCTAGAGGTGTTAAAAATAACGCCTCAATGCTTATAGTTCACGCCTCACTGTGTTTGCCTTGAGTCTATCAACTTTTCGTTCAATCTAATCACTTCAAAAGTCCTAACTACTTTAACCTTCTAAATTTTTCATTATTCTAAATTTTAAAAAAATTAATAATTGTCAAATTACACAAAATAATCTAATTAGGAAAATTTAATGTAATTATTAAATATTTCAAATTTTCAATAAATAAATAAAAAGTAATTTTAGCCATCCAAATAACCAGCGCACGATCGTGGCATAATCATACACGACCGTGCGTGTTCATATATCATTCTCAGTTATTTGTGCGCGACCGTGCCAGCGTTACACACGACCGCGCGTAAATATATATAAGTCATTAACGGTATAAGCTATAAGCTGTTTTATAAGCCCACTCCAACATTTCCTTATGGGCCTTGTTTGCAACTTAAAAGCCCAATCAAACCTTTGCCGAAAACCAATAAAATATTCAGATTTATTCTTCAGGTGGGACCCGCATGCACTACCAACAACAAGTCACCCTTCCATTTATCTCTCTAGATCTGGACCGTTGGAATAAAATACTAATATATCAATGGCTCACATGCTCCCAAACTTTTTGTGCACAAATTTGTGCATCATGCACAAAAACTAGTATTTGTGTGTAGTAAACCCCACCAAAATATATATGTCTTGCGCCCCATAATACTCTTTTGCTGCTTTTGCTTCTTCAACAAAGCTGCCTATTTTCGTTTATTTTTTGATCAAGAGCCCGTGGTTTCTTGTGCAACACTTTAGTGATTTATTGTTTAAGTCATTGTTAGACTATAAATAGAGCAGTCACTAGACTTGTAGAATCATCTTTTGTTCTTGTAAATAATAAGTGACAATTGTTTCCTTGAATAAAAGTTCACCTTTATTTATTTGTATGTTCTTCTTCTTCTTCTCTTCTATGTCTACAATGAACATGAGTGAATAAACTCTTCTTGCCTTGGGATTGTTGGATAAGTCTAATGACTAAATCCTAATCAAACTAAACCTCTAACCTTTACTTTATGTAAACATTTTTTCTAATATTAAGCGATGGATCGAGAGATGAAGTTTAATAGTTGTTATTGACTCATCACAAACATTAAGCGATGGATCGAGAGATGAATCTTTAATATTGGAACAAGTGAATTTAGACAAGGAAAGCGAAACATGAGAATAGTCTAGCAAACCTTGAGACATATAAAGTTTCGATCATTCAAGGATTTCAATAGCAATCACCCATGAGAATAGGTGTGATTGCTAGAGAACCACACTCACTGAGACCCACTGAGACCGAGAGGAGATGAGATAGGCTTAAGAGAAACTTGTCTTTAGAAAATAAGTCCAACATAAAGTCTAGGTTTAGGGTTTGGTTTGTGAAGAGTTTGTCAACATGATGAACCAATAATCCCAAGGCACCTTTTTATTTTATTTTATTTTAAAAACAAAATACAAAATCTTTCAACTTTAAAACTCTTTTCTAATCATTGTTAAAGGTTAAATGAATTCATAACTCCCTGTTAGAATGATACTCTTTTTACTATTTCGGTAAAACCGTGCACTTGCGGATTTTACACATCAAGTCTTTAGCGCCGCTGCCGAGGAGTTTTGCAATTTGATTAACTTTTTAATACCGGTTAATTTGAGAAAAAAATTCTTTTTCTTTATTTTTATTTTTTATTTTTTTACCTTCAAATGTTTTAATTAAGGGCATGGCTCAAACCCACTATCAATGGACTTCTGCCCTTGTTTTACCACATTGTGAAGTTTATTTGGTTATACTGGTGTTGAAAGTCAACTGGGTAGTGTTGTTAGAAGTCCTGAGCAAGTAGAGTATGCTCAATATAATCAAGGGTTTAGGAACAATCAATTTTTTTTTCAAACCCCTCAAAATCTTTTTGGACAACAAACACCACCACCAAGTTTTGCAAACAACCAAAGAGTCCCTCAAAAATCTGACTTGGAACTTTTGCTAGAAAATCTTGTTTTAGATCAAACTAGGCATAATCTAATCAAGAATTCAAAATTCAAGCTGATTTTGCAAACAACCAAAGAGTCCCTCAAAAATCCGATTTGGAACTTTTGCTAGAAATTCTTGTATTAGATAACACTAGGCACAACCAATAATTTTAAATCCAAGCTGAAATTTTGAATGACTCACTCGATATGATTTCTTCAAAAGTGGATTCTTTTTGTACTCACAACAAAATTCTAGAGACTCAAATCCCTCAAGTGGCCCAACCAGTAGCTTTTTCCTCACAAACCTCAGGAATCCTTCCAAGCCAACCTGAAACTAACCCAAAAGGCCAAATGAATGATATTACATTTAGAAATGGTAGGCATTTAGAGGACCCTGTTGTTAAAGCTAAGAAGAATGAGGGTGAGGTAGAGAGTGAAAAGCCACAAAGTGACAAAGTTGTAGTAGAGAGTGAAAACCTAACGCATCACCACCTTGTAAGCCAAAAATTTCTTTACCACAAAAGGTTTGATAAGTCCAAGTTAGATGAGCAGTTTAGGAAATTTATTGAAATCATTCAGGACAAATTGCCATCTAAACTTAAGGATCCAGAGAGTCTTTCTATACCATGTGTCATAGGACTTGAGACTATCACTACAACATTTTAGCTCTACGACAACGGCAAATTTTATTATTGTAAAAAAATTGTTCTGATAGGGTATCAAAGACAGCATTTTAAAAATTTCATAGCGGTATGTGAACAAAAGCGTTCTCTTATGGTGCCTATTATTACGATTTTTCTAACGATGTTGCTGTATGTGAACAAAAGCGTTGTCTAATGATAAGACAACGTCTCGGTTTGCCACGGACGGGAAACCGTTCTGGTAGATAACAACAACGCTTTTTTCAGATCTTGCAACGGTTTTTCGTCGTTGTGGTAGACCACAAATGTTGTTGTGTATAGAAAAAGTCAGGTGTGATTTGGGAGAAAGTGTCAGTTTGATATCATTGTCCCTTTGTGAAAGGTTGGGTATAGGGTAGAGAAACCTTCCAATCTTCAAGCTAATGACATTAAAAGAGCACTTCGTGGGAGGCAACCCACGAGTTTAATTTCTTTTATTATGTTTGTTTTGTGTTATTTTAATTTATTTTGTAGGTAATTGTCCAAGATGAGCAGAAAAGAAAAAAAATAAAAATTTTGAGCCTAATGACCAGAAGCCTTGGCACGCGCCGTGCCTATGAGCGCACGGTCGTGACTGTCCAAACAGACAAAATCACCAACTTTGGCAGAAGCACGCGCACGGTCTGTGCCTCTGGCCGCACGGCAGTGTGTAACACCCCAAAATCCCGACTTTAAAATTTCATTCAAATGATCAGAGTATATCACAATAATCAGGATGTCACATTTCATAAAATCTTTAAAATCAAATTGAATAATAATTTATTCTTAAACAATGTTCAAACATAGCAGCGGAATTCATAAACTTCTCAAAATCTTAAATAAATAAGTCTCGGCACAAAAGCCTCATAAAACATCTCAAATCAAGTTACGTCGCAAACATCATAATAAATCAACATGATACATAAAAGGAATAGAAATAATAATAATCCCCATCCCGTTACGTATCAGAGCTCCTAAGACTCCACAAGAACCTCTCACATCGACGAACCTAAGTTTGGTCACCTGCACTTGCCCACAAGGCAGCAATTCCAACAGAAGGGGTGAGATTCACAACAATTATATTAACATATATTTCAAATAATTATGCTTAACAATAACAACATTATTCATCACATAGAACAGAAACGTCTCAAACATCCACATAAACAAATCATCTTAGAACATCTTCATAAACAACCGTCTCAAAACATCTCAGACACATGACTCGACAAATGCAACTCTAACATCTTAACATCATGCATGTGGTACCAATATTTTAGCTTTAATAAGCTTCACCGTCGCTTTGAGCAAATGCTCCACCGTCGCTTTGAGCATAAGCTCCACCGTCTCAAAATATGCAAATGCATGGACTCGACTCTTTAATTCTTAAACAAGATATTACAACGTCTTAACATCAAATACGACTCTTTATCGACACATGCAATTATACAATACATGGCAGCAGCTCAGCACACTTAACATATATATTTACAGCACATAGTTATCATCACAAACATCATTTGTACTTCGTTCACAAACCTCACTTAATAATCATTTTAATCATAGATTAACGCCAACGTCTTAAAATCATCTTACAGCGTCATTACAGGTTCTAATTTAGGTCTTAAACATCTTTAATGCTATCCAAAAGTCTACCCTCAAAGCCTCGCTCAAAACAGAGTTCAAAAACTCAAGTTATAGTGGTCTGAGACCACATTGCTCGCTGTGGCGAGTGGGACTGCTCGCCACGGCGAGCTACTTAAATTGCGTTCTGCCACTTGCTCGCTACGGCGAGTGATGTTGCTCGCCTCGCGAGCACTAAAGGGTTGCTCGCCACGGCGAGTGGTGTTGCTCGCCTCGCGAGTTAATTTGTTCTGCTCGCCACGGCGAGCAGTCGCAGAACAGGCTGCGGGTTCGCTCAAAACCTCGCCAAAACTCGTCCAATTCTTCGTTTTATGCTTCTAATCTATCAGAATTATAGTCCTAGTGATTAATCTAGTTTCTGTAACAGGTTTCTACACCAACTCACATCATTCTAACATCAATTCATCCAAAAATCCTCTAAACCCTAGTTTATGAAATCCCTCAAAATTACCACCTAATTCCTTCGTTAATCATAAATAGATGAATTACAGTAATATAATTGAAGCTAGGCTCACCCTTACCTGGTAATATTGCAGAATTGGGGTTCCCTCTTCTCTAGCCACTTTTCTCCCTTCTTGCCAAAAGTCTGTAACGTACTAACTGTTTCTTTCTAACCCTAACTCCCTTATATAATTCTTTCTATTCTCACTTATCCCCACAACTCTATCTTATTTATGAAAACAACCCCATCTCTCAAAATATTTGTTATTATATCCCATCTTAATTTTCATCACATATTTTATTTTATTAAACAATAAAATAAACGTCACACCACAACATCATCTCATACGTCACAAACATCATTAAAATCATATAATATATAATAATATACTATATACTCTAATAAAATAATTAAATAAATAAAGTGGGCGTTACACAGTGCGCGACCCCCAGGCCCCCATATTTTAAAAAAAAAATCTTTTCTTCCCCATTCATTCAGAAACATCATCTTTATTCTCTCAAACTTCTCTCTAAACCTCCATAACCTAAAAATTCAAACCTCCATAACTTTCTCCAAACTTCACCAAATCACACACTTTCTAAAAATAAATCAACTATAAACTTCACCATAAACCTAATCCACCTATCAAAAACAACAATCCTCCATCACAACCCAAAAACACCAATCTTCACCCTAACACTCAAAAATCTTACTTCAAACCCAAACCCATCATTAAACCCACCTTTCCCACACAAATTCTTATCAACCCATAACCATTCCCCAAAACCAACCCAATTCATACTAGTTCAATGGCTTCAAAGAGAAAAGGTGGAAAATTTGCTTTATGTTGGTACTAACCCATAGGTACCAGAAGATGATGGTGATGAAGAAGAGGAAGGTGCTCACTTCCACCATGAACAAGAAGCCGGAGAGCTAAATTATGATGAACGGTGGGATTGGATGCAAACTGAGGTTCAAAGAATAAGTACCGAGCAACAGAGACAAGGTGTTGAGATATCCGGGCTACAGAATAATGTCCAAAGAGGCAATCGCTTGCATGGGGAAAATAACCAAATGCTCGTGAGAATGATGAATCACTTTAACCTCCAAGGTCCTCCTTATGGACCTTAATAAATTGTGAGTTTTCCTCTTCCTTTCTCTTCTCTTCTTTCTTCTTCTCTTCTCTCTTCTTCCTTACTCTTTTTTCTTCTTCCTTTCTACTCCACTTTCTTTGCATTTTTCTTTTCAAATCATTGACAACAATGTTTCTCCCAAGTATAGGGGGAGCCAAATAAAGTGTCTTGTTTTAATTTTAAAGTGTCATAGTGTTTCCAAACTCCTGTGAATTTTAATTTTTGATTTGTTTTATTGCGAAAGGCATGGAAAGCAGCTTGTTTTTATTGTAAATTTTGACATAATTTTTTTGTTAAAGTCTCTTCCAATGAGTTGTTTCTTGTACATGAAAGTGACTTCTTGTGTTTTGAGTGTTTTTGCTATACCCACATCATGTTTTATTGTGAAAATTCTCTTTGAGAAAGTACAAAGTGGCAGTCTTTGAGTAAGTGTATGAGCAGATATTTTAAGGAGCACGTTCTAACCCTAGTGATAAATTAACCCTTCGAAGTTTTCAGAATAAAAGTAGTATAAGTTAGTGTGGGGGAATAAAGATCAAATCAAAGAGGAGCGGAAGCAAATATATCTATAAGGGAACATCGTTAACTCTCGGGGCAGGAGTAGGTCTCACTAACCTCCCACGTGAAGGTAGGTCTCACTAACCTCCCACGTGAAGATGTTGTTTCTCTAACAACTAAAAGCAGCTTCCGTAAAATCCTTCTAAAATCTCAAAAAGGGGATAAAACTAATTGATTCATAAAGAGCATCACTAACTCTAGGGGACATGAGCTGCCCTACTGGACTTCCTACGTGAAGGTGGTGTCTCTAAAATTAAAATTCTGCAGCTCTACATAATGGTCATCACTAACTCTAGGGGGCAGGAGCTGCCCTACCTGACTTCCTACGTGAAGGTGATGTCTTTTAACTTTAATTTCTGCCCTACATGACTTTCTCATCTCTGTTATTATATGAAATGAAGAAATAACTTTTCTCGGTTAATTTAGTATTAAGGTTAGAACCTGTTTCCTCAAAATATCTCTTATATTGGAGCAAAAAAAGGGCTAGACTACACACATACACACACACACTCACTTGAGACTTGTTGTTGGGTTGAATAGATTTCATGAGAAATGCTTGAAGTTGTAATTAGTGTACACTTGAAATAAAGCCTTAAAGGAGACAAAGTTTTTAATTGTACTGTCATATGTTAATTCTTGTTTATGCTGCTTATGTTTATGCCTTTTGCTTGAGGACAAACAAAGATTCAAGTATGGAGGAGTTTGATGAGTCCATAATTAGTGTTTTTCATATAATATATGAGTTTTTTTTATTTAAATTCTATTTGTTTTTATTTCCTTTTTAGAACTATGTTACTTCAATTGCAAGTTTTTATATTTCAGGAACAAATATTCAAAAGATTGAGTCTTGGAGCAAAAGAAAGGAGATTTGAAGCTTATTTATGAAGATCTCATGCAAAAATATCCTTGGAACAAATTTATGCTAAAAATATGAAGATCTCATGCAAAAATATCCTTGGAACTAATTTTTGCTGAAAATATGAAGATCTTGTACAAGAAAATATATTGAGCAAAGAAGTTTGAAGATCCTTCACCAAAATATATATGTCTTGCACCTCATGTGAAACACTTTAGTGATTTATTTCTAGGGCTTCAGTCATTGTTAGACTATAAATAGAGCAGCCACTAGACTTGTAGAATCATCTTTAGTTCTTGTAAATCATAAGTGACAATTGTTTCCTTGAATAATAGTTCACCTTTATTTATTTTTATGTTCTTCTTCTTTTCTTCTACTCTTCTATGTCTACAATGAACATGAGTGATTATACTCTTCTTGTCTTGGGATTATTGGATGAGTCTAATGACAAAATCCTAATCAAACTAAACATCTAACCTTTACTTTAAGTAAACATATTTTCTAATCTAAATTCACCGTTCTTATAATCAATAACAAATATTAAGCGATGGATCGAGAGATGAAGTTTTAATATTGGAACAAGTGAATTTAGACAAGGAAGCGAAACATGAGAATAGTCTAGCAAACCTTGAGACATATAAAGTTTCGATCATTCAAAGAATTTCATCATTCAAAGAATTTCAATAACAATCACCCATGAGAATAAGTGTGATTGCTAGAGAAACACACTCTCTGAGACCGATAGGAGATGTGATAGGCTTAACAGAAACTTGTTGTTAGAAAATAAGTCCAACATAAAGTCTAGGTTTAGGGTTTGGTTTGTGAATGGTTTGTCAACATGATGAACCAATAATCCCAAGACGCCTTTTTATTTTATTTTATTTTATTTTAAAAACAAAATACAAAACCTTTCAACTTTAAAACTCTTTTCTAATCATTGTTAAAGGTTAATTGAATTTATAACTCCCGGAACGATATTCTTTTTACTACTTCGGTAAAACCGTGCACTTGCGGATTTTAATTAACTGAATTATATCCTTAAACCGGACCACAAAAAAACTGCACCATATTAAATGGTTTATGAACTGAACCGTAAATTTAAACCAATTATGTTAACCAAACTTAATTTAAAAACCAGTTTTAACTTATTTTAAATTCTTTATTATTTTCTTTTACAAATGTTTAACCAAAATTTAATTTTTAAAAAAATTACAAATTTATAAACAAAACAAATTTTTTGCTTTTTACAAGATAAACAAAACAGATTTATATATATATATATATATATATATATATATATATATATATATATATAATGCACAACTTATTATGTTTTCTTTTTAAGAAATAGCTTATTCGAAACAGCCTGTACTATCATCTAATCCTATGGTGAATAAATGTTGTGTACCATTACCAACACAACCCACATAACTTGTGCATGTTAAAACTTAGAAGTATATATGAGATGTCATGGACAGCATATTTGTTTTTTTTAAAGTAATAATTCAGTTTTATCAAACTCATTTGGAAGTACAGGTTATCCTAATTGAACACATGTTAAGTTCCATGTACTCGTCAAGGACACCAAATAATCCAACTTCACATATAAAACACAAGACAGTGTTACTTAAGGTAAGAAAAATCATATGAAACGACATGAGCAAGCGGAAGCTGAAAAATCATATGAACTTACAGGAAGAACATCTATTGTTTTTCTGTTGAAGAAACTACGAAGGCGAGAAGCAAAGAGGCCAATGAAATCTTCCGAAGGTGATCATATGTATAATGTAGTAGTACTTACGAAAAAATTATTCAAAACATAGTGGGGGCACCAATCCCCACACCTCTATACATAGATCCATCCCTGGTTCTTCCCTCATGTATGCAAGTTAAAGCTTGCTTTCCATATTTGCAAAAAATTTCTTGCATCACTTGAAGTACAAAGTGTTGCCCAGGTCTAAAAGATCACTTAATCTAAAAGAAGAGTTTGCCCCACCCATTATTTACACCGAAATTCACAGCTGATGATTCTTGTGCCTTTCCTCTCTTCTCCCTTCGACTTGTGTTAACGAGTTTCTTCTGCTTCTACTCCTTTTTTTGGTTTCGATAAAGAGTGGCTACGTACCGTAACGAGTGGTGTTAATCGAACGATTAACCCATATTTTTAAGGTGTATATTCTCGAACAAACTTCGGTAGTGCCGCGAAACTTCTGGGCTGTTTTGTCCTAGAGGCGACGCAATTGTTAGTCTACCTTACACAAACTTCGGTAGTGCCGCGAAACGTCTTAAAGAGAGTGACCTGGTCTTGACTCAACCCGGTAATTCCTTTGGTAGTAAAATCTAATTTTTAAATACGAAAACAAAAATTTTAAGACGTTTCTGAAAACACCATGACTGCCAACGAAATTACAGTGTCTGGAAGAGCTGTCGATTTCAACAAACCATTTAAGTTTCACGGCAGTCACTTCAAACGTTGGCAAACAAAGATGTTCTTTTTCTTAACCACGAAAAAATTTACCTACGTCTTGAAGGAGGACATACCTGTGATACCAGAGCTATCGATTCCCACAAGATCGAATAGTGGCGGTAAGACAGCAATGGATACAGATGGTTCTGATCCTACTAGAAATGCTGAGTTGGAAAGGCTTACTGCTGAACATGCTGAAAGGTGAAATAGGCCAATATAGACATACTCGTCTGGAAAGAAAATGATTATTTATGCAAAAATTTCATTTTGAATGGTCTCGTGGATCATCTGTATGATCTGTACCTTATCCACGATACTGCTAAGAATTGGGATGCTCTTCAGAATAAATATAATACTGAAGAGGCTGGCTCTAAAAAAATTGTTGTGAGTCGGTACCTGAACTATAAGATGACAGATGATAAGTCTTTCGAAGAACAATCTCAGGAGCTTCAGAATATAGCTCATGAGATATTTGTTGAAGGTATTCTGTTACCTAAACAGTTTCAAATCGCTGTTGTGATTGATAAACTGCCCTCTGCCTAGAAGGACTTCAAGAATACCCTTAGGCATAAAACTAAGGAGTTTTCTCTTGAAAGCCTGATTACCCGACTTCGAATTGAAAAAGAGGCAAGGAAACAAGAACTGAATGAAGAGGTGTTTGTTGTCTCGAACAACAACACTAAAAAGAAATTTGTAGGTGTTGTTCTAAAGCCTAATGACAAACAATTTAAGAATCAGAATCAGAATCGCCCTGCGAATAAGAATTCCAATCGGAATAAGAATGGGAACACACAAAAGGTCCCAACAGCAACCAGCAAAGAATGACGCTGCTTAACCGTTCAATTGCTACAATTGCGGACAACCAGGTCATATGGCACGAAAGTGCAGGAACCCATCTACTAGACCGGATCAAGCTCATGCTCACTTGACAACAAATGAGGAGCATCTGTATATTGCTATGATAACTCAAATCAACATGATAGGTGGATCTGATGGATGGTGGATAGACACTGGCGCCTCTCGCCATGTTTGCTTTGAACGTGCTATGTTCAAGACATACACTGCTGCTGAAGATCAGAAGGTGTTGCTCGGAGATTCTCACACCATTGTAGTTGCTAGAATTGGAGATGTGGAGCTAAAGTTCACCTCCGGGAAGACTCTCATAATTTTGAACGATGTGATGCACACTCCCAGAATTAGGAAGAATTTAGTTTCTGGTTTTCTTTTAAATAAGGCTGGTTTTGAACAGATTATAGCATCTGATATGTACTCTATTACTAAGGATGGGGTTTTTGTTGGGAAAGGGTACCCCACTGATGGAATGTTTAAATTGAATCTTATGAATACAATTTCTTCTTCTGCTTATATGTTGTGTGATTTTAATATTTGGCATGCACGACTCTGTCACGTTAACGAATCATTTGTAATATGAGCGGTCTTGGTTTAATTCCAAAGTTATCATCTAATGAATTCGAAAAATGTCAATTTTGTAGTCAAGCAAAAATAACAAAAGAATCACATAAAACAGTGACAAGAGAAAATGAACCATTTGACTTAATACATTCTGACATATGCGAACTTGATGGTAACTTGACTAGAAACGGACAAAGATACTTTATCACCTTTATCGATGACTGCTCTGACTACACTTATGTGTATTTAATGAAAAATAAAAGTGATGCGCTTGATATGTTTAAAATATTCGTTAAAGAAATTGAAAATCAGTTCAATAAGAGAATCAAGCGTTATCGTAGTGACAGAGGCACCGAATATTTATCACACACATCCACTGAGTATTATAAAGAGCTCGGAATAAATCATGAAACTACTGCACTTTACTCTCCTGAAATGAACGGTAAAGCGGAAAGGAAAAATAGAACCTTTACCGAGTTAGTAGTTGCTATCATGATTAATTCCGGTGCAGTGCCTCATTGGTGGGGGGGAAATTTTATTGACTGTTAGCTATGTGCTAAACAAAGTACCCAAAACTAAGAATAAAGTTTCTCCATTTGAAATTTTAAAGAAAAGACAACCAAATTTGTCTTACATTCGAACATGGGGTTTTTTAGCCTATGTTAGGATACCTAACCCCAAAAGAGTCAAACTAGCCAATAGAGCCTATGAATGTGTATTCATAGGGTATGCCTTAAACAGTAAAGCATATAGGTTTTATGATCTTAAAGCTAAAGTGATCATAGAATCAAATGACGCCAATTTCTATGAAACGAAATTCCCTTTTCTATCTAGAGATAGTGGGGGCAATAGTGGAGGCACAAATATGAACACTACAACTAATCACACTCCAGTGATCAGAGATAATGATGAAAACATCATAACTGATGTTACAGAACTTCGAAGAAGTAAGAGAGCAAGAACTGCTAAAGAGTATGGACCTGAATATGTGATCAATACATTAGAAGAGGATCCATCAAACCTCAAGGAAGCATTATCTTCCTTGGATGCTGACTTATGGCAAGAAGCCATAAATGATGAAATAGAATCTCTACAGTTTAACGAAACATGGCATTTGACTAAACTACCTCCAGGCTGCAAAGCAATAGGTTGTAAACTGAAACTTGATGAAACTAATGATAAATACAAGGCTCGCCTTGTAGCCAACAGTTTCAGACAAAGAGAAAATATAGATTTTTTCGATACCTACTCACCAATTACTCGAATCACATCCATACGGGTACTAATTTCCATAGCAGAAGTTTATAACTTAATTGCACACCAAATATATGTAAAAACTGCTTTTTTGAATGGTGAGCTGGAAGAAAAAATCTATATGGAACAACCTGAAGGCTTTGTGGTTCATGGACAAGAAAGCAAAGTTTGTAAGTTAGACAAATCTCTGTATGGTCTTAAACAAGCCCTTAAGCAATGGCATTAAAAGTTTGACAATTTAATGATTTCGAATGAGTTCAAAGTGAATGAAAGTGACAAATGTATTTATTACAAGCATGATAAAATTATTTGCACAATCATATGTCTTTATGTAGATGACTTGCTCATCTTTGGGTCAAAATCCTGCCATAAATTATGTGAAATCATTGTTGAGTAACAACTTTGCTATGAATGACCTTAGAGTAGCTGATGCAATTCTTGGCATCAAGATTACTAGATCAGATAAAGGAATATCCTTGGATCAGTCTCACTACGTTGAGAAGATCTTAAGGAAATATAATTACTTTAATTGTAAACCTGCAAGCACACCTTATGATCCAAGTGTAAAACTTTTTAAGAACCCCAGAGATGGTGTTAGACAAACTGAGTATGTGAGCATCATTGGTAGTCTCAAATATGCCATTGATTGTACTAGACCCGACATCACCTATGTCGTGAGACTCTTATGCAGATTTACAAGTAGGCCAAGCAAGGAGCATTGGCATGCAATTGAGAGAGTCATGAGATACCTGAAAGGGACTATGACTTTGGGACTGCATTATCAAAAATATCATGTTGTACTTGAAGGGTACACTAATGCAGATTGGAACACTTTATCAGATGATTCCAAAGCGACCAGTGGCTATATATTTAGCATAGCTGGAGGAGCTGTTTCTTGGAAATCTAAGAAACAAACCATTCTGGCTCAGTTCACAATGGAATCTGAGATGATAGCACTAGCTACTGCTAGTGAAGAAGCAAGTTGGCTAAGATCCTTGCTAGCTGAGATCCCTTTATGGGAAAAACTGTTACCGACTGTGTTAATTCATTGCGATAGTACCACGGCTATTGCAAAGATTAAGAATCATTATTATAATGGAAAGAGACGACAGATAAGGCGAAAACACAACACGGTTAGAGATTGTATTTCTAATGGAGCGGTTAGAATTGATTTTGTACGTACGAATGAAAACTTAGCTGATCCTTTGACGAAAGGACTAAATAGAGAGAAAGTCCGAGAAACATCCAGTAGGATGGGACTAATGCATATAGCTCACTGAATGATGGTAACCCGACATGTATGACTGGAGATCCCAAGACTTAGGTTCAATGGGTAATAACAAGTCATGAAGTGATAGAATATGCTCTGAGAAAAAGAATATAGAAAGCATGACCCTGCAATGAAAGAAGGATGAGTTAATTGTAACTCTTAATGAGATCTATACTCTTTGATTGAGTGGGGTACATAGCTACAGAAGTACCCTTGATAGACTCACCTATACGAATGTGGAACTGAGGCCGGTCCTATGGAATTTCGAGGCAGAATTCCTAGAGCGTTCGTTAAAACCGGGATACACGTGCATGGCCATAAACACACGGGCTTTTAGAATACACATAAGAAAAGGTTTGTGTGTGGACTCCATGTCTGAGATAGAGTTCAATGATGTAAGAAACTCTTGTTAAATCGGAATACCTTCAACCATGCAAAGGTTCAAGTTGTTGGCGACACCTCTGTTTATTAGCAAATCTTATGAAAACGTTTTACGTTATTCTTCGAAACCATTTTAAAGTCAATTGAGGGATTGTTGGAACACTAGTTTAATTCTAGTGAGAAGTTGGATAGAAAAACACAACGTGAGAACTAGTGTGTGTGACTTAAAAATGTCCCACATTGGTGAGCCACCCCAAGTAGCAAGTGTTTATATATAGGTGGGGGGACCTTCAAAGGTGTGCCCTTGGGGTACCCACTTTTGTGAACGGGTGAGCGCTTAGAAAAATAAATATATCACATGCGCGACGACGACGTCGTCTGTCCGGCTGAGTCGGATCGGGCTTGGGCTTGGGTCAAAAAGATATTTATTTTTTATCAATTAAAAATGAAGAGTTAATTAATTAATTAATTATCTGAAAAGCGCTACGCGTAACAAATTAATTTGTTACGACCTGACCCGATCCTATCCAGAAGCTTCCGGATATGTCCAACTAAGAGAACTAAACTTGCGGAGGGCTCGCCCCACTCATTATTCACACCAAAATTCACAGCCGATGATTCTTGTGCCTTTCCTCTATTCTCCCTTCGACTTGTGTGAACGAGTTTCTTCTGCTTTTATTCCTTTCTTTGGTTTCGATAAAGAGCGGCTACATACCGTAACGAGTGGTGTTAATCGAACAATTAACCCATATTTTTGAGGTGTATATTCTCGAACAAACTTCGGTAGTGCCGTGAAACGTCTTAAAGAGTGCGACCTAGTCGTGACTCAACCCGGTAAGTAAAATCTGATTTTTAAATACGAAAACAACAACTTCTTAAGAAATTGTCATTCCATATTATAGGAGAATCTTAAATACGTCCATTGTTGGAGAATCATTGTCTTTAATTCTTGACTACTTCCTGCAATCTTTACGTTGATTTTAGTTGGCGAATTCTACATTGAATATCACCATTGACGCACGTGAATGTTCTTTACAGTGACGGGTCCATGAAATTTTAGTAGCGGGGGCAGTGTGTATACAAATTTTTTTACCATAAAACATATATAATATTTTATTTCTGAAAGCATAAAATATACATCGTAAACATTAATTGATTTTCTTATTTTAAATATCAATAAAAATATATCTTTATATCTAAGTAACTGAATAATAAATAATAACTAACTCATTCATCTCTCATGCGATTTCGCATCATATTCTCGATTAAATTCTTAGCAGCTAAAGATCTTTCAACTATTATATAGTTTCAAATATTAATATAAAAAATACCTCTAATAATACAAATGTCAACAAATATAAAACATATTTTCTAGTTTACATAAACTTAAAGAAAAATCACTATTTTTCATTTTGGGCTTTTTGTGACTCAAAACATCTCTAATTGTTTGGGAAATTAGTCCAACTTTATTTTGGGTAGAAAGTTTGGTTCAACTTTCATTCTATAAATATAGGAAGCATAAATAGATGATCATATGTATACTGTAGTAGTACTTTTGAAAAAATTATTCAAAACATAGTGGGGGAACCAATCCCCACACCCTCTATACATAGATCCATCCCTGGTTCTTTCCTCATGTATGCAAGTTAAAGCTTGCTTTCCATATTTGCAAAAAAATTCTTGCATCACTTGAAGTACAAAGTGTTGCCTAGGTCTATAAGATCACTTAATCTAGATGGCTGACCAAAGAGTTTTGTTTTGATTTCATGTGTCTGCCTTTCACAATCCAGAAGATGACTTTTAGTCCATAGTGTTGACCATATAAGATCAAATGTGTGTATTTTACTGTGTACTTTTACAGACATCATAGTATCCAATTGTTCTCATATACATTGTTACCATCAAAACTTCAAAATATTGTACTTTAACCCATTTTAGTTTAACAAATTGGATGTTAATATGTTTGACTGATGTTTTCCTTAGGATGTTAAGCCTACATTTGTCATTTCTGGTTTGCGAGGATGTTAAGCATTCTTGAACAAGGGTGAGTATCAAATAATGTGAATAATGTTATTCTTATGATGTTATGAGTAAATCGAGTGGTACGCAGAAATAAAAATGTAGAAGCAAATGCAAAGGTTAGTTCCTAAAAATTAGCTTCAAAAGGAAAATCTAATTTCTGACCAAATATTAGTTCTTAAACTTATCATAAAAACTAAACGAAAGAGTTAAACTCTTTCATTGATAATCCTAAGATAAAGAGCTAATCTCTTTCTAAGGAGATAATCTCCCTCGAGGAGCTCAACTACATCTAAAACTTACTACTACATAATAATACTAAAGTTACTAGGAGAACAAAATTCACCCAAAAACTAATATTAATATATATAAATGTTAAACAGTTCTGATTAACCCACGGCCATTTGCTTCCATCCAACCGATTTTGCCACTTCACCAATAGCTATTTTACTAATATAATTTGATTCCACTACATCATATCCAATATTAAACTCCATTATCAAAAAACCAATTAATTCCTTTTCTTTTTATATAAATGTTAAACAGTTCTGATTAACCCTAATCCCACCACTGATTAACCTTAATTCAGCCTTTTTAGAGAGGTTCAAAAAATCTTTATGAAAAATAGCTCTTGCAGATTCGAACCCACGGTCATTTGCTTCCATCCAACCGATTTTGCCACTTCACCAATAGCTATTTTACTGATATAATTTGCTTCCACTACATGATATCCAATATTAAACTCCATTCTCAAAAAACCAATTAATTCCTTTTCTTTTTTTTCCAAACGGTTTTGAACCCTTTTTTCTCTTTTCTCCTTCACAATCTAAACCCAAAAGTCTGCGTTTTTCATCTATTTCTTCCCCTTTTTCCTACGACATATGTCTTGAAAAATGAAAATGTAGGTGACCTTATGGGATTCTATGGTTGAATCACTTGATATGTTTCTTATACTAACTTTATGCAGTAACTTTTTTCCTTTGATGTGTATTTTGAACTATTTAATTTGTTCATTGTTTAAATTTTGATCATTGTTTAGATTTTGTATGACGAGTTCCAACTTCGGTGCATTTTGTTATTGTAGTCTTTTTTGAAATGTTATACATAATACATTTAAACACGTCGACAACTAATAAAATAGTCAACATGATGCTTATATATGAAAATCGAAACAAACCTGTGCATCGCACGGGTCGGCGTCTAGTCTCTTCCAAAATAACTAACACAATACTATATTTTATACCAATCTCATGGTTAGTGTAACACCTTAAACTCTAAAAGAGATAAATTATGCTAATGATATAATCATATAAAAAATTTAGATGTTAACTCTTCAAATAATTCACCAAGCATGCATAAATAATTTTCTCAAAACATCGCAGCGGAATAAAAACATCATTACATCGACATTTAGATAAATCATCTCAGCAATCATCCTAATAAAATAAGTCTCCAATTAGCCATGTCAAAATACTACATATATCATCATCAATACATAGTCTCCGAAAATCTCCAACAGACATAATAAAGGTAAATATCCAAGACCGACCCCTAATCAGAGCCCTAGAGACTACGACACCAAAACAATAAATGAGGTAGCATCCAAGCTATCCTCAAGCAACTCACCAAGCAAAGCGACTAGTCCTGTACGCCGTAAGGTAGGGGGTCAACAAAACGACAACTGGTGGTTACTTCACAATTCACAATTAAACATAATCAAATGAAATAATTAACATAATTCAGTTTCACATGATTGATAAATTCAACATCATCATAAACCAACGAGTATACAAGCACAAATAAAATAATGTATATAATTAGAGCCTGGTTCAAGTATTCATAACTGTGCTCTTGATTTTCGGGTATCAAAATCATTAATCGGATTTAAACCTTTAATCATTGAACTCTCAACTTTTATTCGCGGGAAGGGAAAAAGTGAGTAAAAACCCTTATAAGACCTTGGATCCGGGGGTTGGTTTCGATTGGGGAAGGTGTCAGGCACCCGAACCGACTATGGTATCCCATATGAACCTTCTACCTATTCTTAATCTTGCGCTAAATTAATTTTCCTTATTAAAAAATGTTTAAGAGTTTAAGTGAAAGAAAGGAGGAAGATGAAGTATGTTTTTGGTTATTTTTATTGATTTGGAAGGGCCAAAACCCTTTGCCTACTTACCCAAATAAATCGGGATCAAAATCAAGTAGTTTGGCTAAAGAACTTTTTGATGGGTTGAATTGATTTTAACATTTTTTGAAAAAAAGATTTTAAGAAGATATGAGAGGCCTCAAGGCATGAGAAGAAAATACGATGAAGTTGGTTGATTTTAATTGCACGAAATCCATGTCTAATGTGGATATTAAATTAATTAACATTTGATTAAAGAAAATAAAAGGAAAAAAAAAACACTTGGGTTACAAGCCAAGGTTTACTTTAAAGAAATTTGAATTTGATTTTTTTGATTTTTTTGATGAAAATATTTTTTCTAAACTAACGGTGAATTCGCGTAACGGCGGAAAAATAAATAAGCGTAAAGCGATAAATAAAGTGGAGTGTCGGTGCGCGTGTCAGTGCGTGTGTCGGTTACATATTACATACCCTAAATACATTTTATGGTCTCAAAAGAGAAATAAAAATGCGCAAAAATAAATTACATCATTTCCCTAATTATACAAACTAAACCAATGACAATAATAAAATGAATGACGAAAAATTAAATATGCATGCAATATTTCTAAACCAACTTAAACTAAAAGTGAACATGAAAGGAAATGAGCATGGAATAAACCACAATTAATGATAAACTAGCAAATATCAAGAGAGTAAAAATGAAATGACAAAAATTAAATATGCATGCAAAACTTATACGAAGCCTATTATTAAACACACTAAAAAAAAGTATGCAATTTAAACAAGTTAACACAATAAAACAATAAAATGCAAACACATAAAATAAACACAAATGCTTAAATAAAGCAAGATTTAAAGAAACAAATGCGTATAAAGATTTTTTTTAATAAAAAAAAAAGCCTAAATAAACTAAAATGCATGAGATAGAAACTTGGCTATTAAATGTACTAAAAATGCATGACATGAAAATTGAAACACTAATTAAAAATGCATGAAACATAGTTTAAATATTATATGAATTAAAAAAATAAATGCATGAAATAATAATAAAAAGTTACTACAAAAATATGTACAGGGGGTGCAGGCAGCAAAACTGGGGTGTGAAGAGCAAAACAGAATAAAAATGGGCCAAAGGAGAAGGGGGTACAGCAAGCAGTTAAGGGGGGTGGAGAAAGCAAAACAGAACCAGGAAGAAAAAAGGAATGGGCGCAGGCAGCATAGAGGGAGGGTACAGCAAGCAGTTAAGGGGACCAGTAAGATGGTCAATGCAATAATGTATAAATGATATTGTGCATGTTACATGCATGAATGTTTATATGCATGAATATGTATATGAATGAATGTATGAATATATGCAGGAAACTTGTACGACCAAATGACTGTATATAACTTGATGAAACAAGACAAGACCAGTAAGATAAGAGGTGGACCGACATCATAGTACAAACACTCGGCAATCTTCAATGGGGATATCATTACTAGGGATGAATCAAAACACTATCGGGGTACAGCCCGCTAACCGAACCATTGATGGGGTAAAGCTCCATAATCAAACCATTGATAGGGAAAGACCCAATAATCAAACCACTAAAAGGTACCAACCCGTTAATCAAACCTCTGAAGGGTGACAACCCACTAACCAATCATTCTGGCAGAAGTCGTCATTCATTGGGAACAAAATCCATCAATCAAACAAATCGGCAGAAGTCGCCATTCACTGGGAACAAAAGTCCATCAATCAACAAATTGGCAGAAGTCGCCATTCACTGGGAACAAAGTCCATCGAACAACAATTTGGCAGAAGTCGCCATTTGTAAACCAGCATGAAGTGCATTCTTCCATTTGGTCTACTTGAATTGCGATGCCTCTGTCTTTGTTTTCTTTTTATCATCATTTTTTTTTGTATTGTTTTTCTTTTGAATCCCTAACTTTTTCCTGGACCACCCTTTCAGGTTTTCAGTCCA
The DNA here is from genome assembly GCA_946800305.1 of Medicago arabica. Taxonomy (NCBI): domain Eukaryota; kingdom Viridiplantae; phylum Streptophyta; class Magnoliopsida; order Fabales; family Fabaceae; genus Medicago; species Medicago arabica. Next base: position 33,728,058 of record OX326964.1, on the reverse strand, counting down.
CCGGGAATATATTCTTTTTTTGTATGCCCCTAATTTTTGCCTAGATCGCCCTTTCGGGTTTTCAATCCACCGGGACGCTCATTTTTTCTTAAGCCGCCCTTTCGGGCTTTCAACTTAGCGAGCTTTTTTTTTCACTTTTTCTTTTTTTTGACAGAGGTCATCTCATAGCCTTTGGTCACACTTAACTTGCAGAGTTTAACTGTCCTTGAGACGAATGTTGATGTATGCTTCAACTACTCATAAGTTCAAAGAAGATGTACCTGTTGTTTATGCATTTCAAAAGACATGGAAAAAACTATATTTTTTTGAATTTTTTTGCTTTAAATATTAACATAAAAAATGGAAGAAAATTTCGCAAATAAAGAATAAATGAGAATTTCAAATAAATTGGCACATGCTCAAATTAATGTAAATGGAGTGGTGGCCCGCCAAAAGCGTGGCTCCATAGATTTTGAAAATTTTGGAAAATGGTAATTATATGGGAAAGGTACATTGAACACAATAACCACGGTTCTCCCTAACAATTTTGAATTCCACTGTTCCAAGTTTTGATTTGTGGACGCTCCATATCGAAGGTCTTCTGACAGTTAGGATGCCCCAAGTGAACTATATCTGATTTGATGCAGTTGCTTTGCCACAAAGCGCAGGTCTTTTGACGGCTGAAATGCCCCAAGTGATTCATGTCTAAACAGATGCAGTTACTTTGTAATAATCCTTAACTTTTGCATAGATCGCCCTTACGGGTTTCAACCTATCAGGATATACATTTTTCATTTTTTCATTATTCTCCTTTTTTACATGTCTCTAACTTTTGCGTGGACCGCCCTTTCGGGTTTTCAGTCCACCGAGACGCTCTTTTTTGCCTAAGCCGCCTTTCAGGTTTGCGACTTATCGAGCTTTTTCATTTTAACAAAGTATTTCTTCACTGCATCGGTATTCACAAGACGTACAAGTTTATCACCATTCTTTGTAATCGAGAATTCTTTTGCCCCTGGAGTCTGGTTAAAATCAGATAACATATGTTTGAGCACAAGGCAACTTTTTTGACATTCATGGGGACGATCCTTCTTTGTCGAAACTTGCTTCATCCTTTTGATATAACCGTCCATGACATAAGACCACAATGTATTTAAGTGCAACAAGCTTAACCTTCATCAGAACTTCCATTGACGGGACTCTGCCCTTCATGTTGTATACTGAGGGATGGCGGGAGGGATTGCCCTTGTTGAAGTGTGTACTGGAGTACAATTTTTTATACAAGGCAAATGCTAACATCTCATTGCCAATTTTTGCAATTGAATGTCAATTTCTGGACAGTCTTTCTTGATGCTTCTTTGTAGCTTCAATGGCTGAGATGCCCCAGTAGGCAAGATTTCTCATTGGGAATCCATCCTCCTTTTCTTCAATTTCATACACAAGGAATTCAAAGTCGAGAGAGAGTACAAGATTAAAGTGTTCAACGGGTTTATTAATGCATGCTTTGATTATTGATTTTGACAGATAAGTGAAAGTTATGATTATGCGAATATGATTAAAGAAAAAGAAATTTTTTGGTTTTTTGTATTACCATTTTTTCCAGAAAAAGCTCAAAATAAAACAAAGTCAGGATCAAAGCGACCTTTTAATTAATGATGAAAATACATAAAGCAAAAAGCCCTACACCAGTTCACTTTCGCCTCGGGTGGGACGAAAGGATTTTTTTTTTTTTGAAAAACATAAAACAGCAAACAAACATATTAATTGAACAAATGAGTAGTAGAAAGAAACATCAGTAATGACCCAAGTGCAACTAAACATTCCACATGTCAACAAATATCATGATCCAGTAGTAGGTTAACTTCCATGTCAGAGTTCAAACTTCAGAATGACCATAGGTTCTTTTGGACCAGCTTCTGAACTATCTTCTTCAAAGCAAAGCAGTCTTCAATATCGTGACCTGGTGCCCCTTGATGGAAGGCACAAAAGCGATCGGGTCTATATCGGGCTGGCAATTTTGCTGGCAACGGAAGAGGTGCCTTGGTGTAGACCAAATTCCTTTCAAGCAATATTAGAAACAAATCTGCATATTTCATGGGAATAGGATCAATCTGTGTTCTTGGAGCCTGTTGTCGAGGCTGTTGTTGAAACTGGGGTTGACACACTGGATTGGAAACATCGTTTGTGATTGGCATAATAGAGGCAACAGGGTGATAAGCCAAATACTGTTGTTGAGGCCTACCTTCCACCATACTCGCTTCCTGGTCTTCATCCTCTGATCCATCAGTGGGAAAACTTCCTTTGTCCAAACGTCCTTTTCGGACCAATTCTTCAATGCGCATACCCACGGTTATCATCTCTGCGAAGCTGCCGGATGCACTTGTCAACATACGCTCATAATAGAACTGATCTAGAGTATCAAGGAAAATCTCGGGCAACTCTTTCTCTTCCAGAGATGGATGGACTTGCGCGGCGAAATCTCTCCAGCGTTGGGCATAAGCTTTGAAGGACTCATTATCATCTCGGGTCATGGCCTGCAATTCGCCTCTTCTTGGGGCCGAGTTCAAGTTGTAGTTGTATCGCTGGACGAAAGTCTCGCACAAATCATTAAAAGTTTTGATATCAACCTTGTTCAGACCCATGTACCATATCAGTGCGACACCAGTCAAACTCTCTTGGAAACAATGGATAAGGAGTTCATCATCCTTGATATGAGCAGACATCTTTCTCACATACATCACCAGATGATCCTTAGGGCAAGTGTTCCCTTTGTACTTCTCAAAATCAGGGATCTTGAATTTGGGTGGTATCACGACATTGGGAACCAAGCAAAGGTCATAAGCATCCTGGCCAAACAGCTCCGTCCCACGGAGAGCTTTCAATTCCAGCCGTATTTTATCAAACTTTTCTTCCAGTTCATCTATCCGATTACATGCAACCACACCTTCTGAGTGATGAATGGGTTCGTGGTTTTGCTTAACAGTGTTGACCAAAGGAGATGAGTAGGTCATAGCAGCTTGAGGGAACAAAGGGCCCGATTGAGGGATAGGCGTTGTCATTTGCACAAAAGGAGCTTGAACCTCAGAGACAACAGGACGGAATACTTCATCAGAACTTAAAGGTGTGCTCCAGAGATAACCTTCCAGCATAGCATTTTGAGGAGTACTAGCGAACACCGTTGAAATCCGGGTAGTGGAAGCAACCGGCTGAGCTCGAGTGTTAGAAATAGGAAGAGATAATGGGTGGCTTTGTGAAACCGTCACCAAAGATACCAAGTTCCTCAAAATCTCATTTTCGGCCCGGAGGGTTACAACCTCTTCACAAAGCTTGTGGTTCTCTTGTTCCAGATGATCCATTCTGATTTGCCCGAGTGTTGTAGATGCGAGTAGACTGATGGATTGACCTTTTATTGAGAAGACACCATGTGAGACACGGACTAGAAACTATTAATGCCAAATGATGCATGATATGCTTATGCAAAAATATACAATCTTTGTTATCGAAGGATTTATCAAAGTGAATTGTAAACATCGCAGAGGAACATGGTTTCAGTTGAAAACTCGTAAAGATATTGCAATCAGTTCCTTTTCAAAAGGTAAGAGTGTAACCAAGGGAGAAGTTCTTAATAAAAGCAAAAGCCTAGTTAAGATTTTTGAAGTTGTATTTCTTGGTGTTCATTCTTACAAGGTCCATACCTTTGTGATGTTTACAAAAACTTGTTTAAGTCCTTCGATTTTTTGATGAGAAAAAGGTTTATGAATGAATGCATGTATGCATGATTATGCTAAAGAACATAGAAAACATGGGAGGTTAAGTCCACAATGTTGGAGTCAAGGGTCACAACGCCATTTGGTAAGGACTATGGTTCCACCTGTACTTGTAACCAGGGTTCTAACAAAGTTCCCAAATTACAACCCCCTCCGAACTTTATTGGATGCCCAGGACAACACCCGGTCCATTAGCGTCCGTAGGAGAGTCTAGTTTGAGTGTAGCATTGATGACACTCTGTCATTACGTAATTTTTATGTATTTTAATCACAATTTAGAGTTCACAAGGTAACTTAAGCAGCAAGAAAAGCAGAAAAAACTGAAGAATTCATGAATGACCAAATCGTGTCACGATTGGTACAAAACGTGGCACGATTAAAGAAGACAAAAACATGCTCTCTGCCAAGGCAAAAACGTGTCACGTTGACCAAAACGTGACACGATTTCTAGAAACCCTAATTTAGAAGTTTGTTATACAAGGAAAATCGTGACACGATTCCACAAAAACGTGACACGATTTTAGGCGAATTTCTGTGCCTATTTAAGCTGAAGGCTATTCTAAAAAGAAGGGTTACGATTTGAGAAGAGCAAAGTGCGATTTTTACACTGGAAGACGGCTACAGGGGCGATTTCTTCACCTTGTAACCAGTTCATGTATGTATTGTTACCTCTAATGATTATGTTATTTATAAATTCAATTATGAGTAGCTAAATCCATTAGAGGTTAGGTCTGAGATGATTCTGTGTAACCCTAATTGACATATGTTGCTGTGAAACTCTATTTATTGTGAATGACAATTTAGTTTTTATTCAATTCAATTGTTCTTAATGCTTTATATATTCTGATCACATATATATATATGATTTGGTGAGAACGAACGACTACTGACCATAGCTTTCGACTTAGACCTAGTTGAATTGTTCTAATAATTATAATTAGTCTAGGAATGGATAATTCTTTATTAGTGATATTAGGTTAACGTACTTCAAACCTTCGAAGACTATTAGACCACCTAAGGGATTAGGGGCTGTAATCTTAGAAGAGGGTCCTAACTCAAGGGATTGATTAGGACTATTTTGTTAACTATCGTGAAACTAGAAAATCATTCATAAGAATAGGTGCAGTGACCAATTAGGGGAACTCAGATGATTCGAAGACCTATCTCATCTCTCTCTCTCTCTTATTTTAAACAATCAATTTATTTTCTGTTACTAAGTTTTATGCCATTAAACAAATTTACTGCCTAGTGGCAAAACAAAATAACTTTTACTACATCCTAAGTTAATAACGTATTTGACTTTTTGAGATTAAAACCAGTCCTTGTGGGAACGATATTTTTACTACTTCGATAGTATTTGGTACACTTGCCAAAATTCTATCAAGCATCGCCTGTCGACTAAGACCAAGACAACACTTGGTTAGCCACCGCACTACATCCTAATGGCCAAGATGGGTTAAAGGTAACTAAGGTCCTTAGCTTCGACGGAAACTTAAAAGTAATAATGTCTAAGCGCGACAACACACGCCGACGTATATCACTTCAAGATCCTCCGCTAAGTGTGGTTATATCACATGTTCCACCACACGAGAATACTCTCGGCATGTCACTATGATTCTACCACTCCTATCTTATATTTCACTCAAACCCGGGTGTAAGACTTATCTCGCCACTCACGTAAAAAGTAAACAATTAGGCACGTATTTACAAAGGTATAAGCAAATAATAAAGCGCAAAAGTAAAGAAAGATAAAATAGGCTTAACCCTCTAAAAGGTCCCCAGTGAAGTCTCCATTTTTGTGCTCTTGATTTTCGGGTATCAAAATCATTAATCGGATTTGAACCTTTAATCATTGAACTCTCAACTTTTATTCGCGAGAAGGGAAAAAGTGAGTAAAAACCCTTATAAGACCTTGGATCCGGGGGTTGGTTTCGATTGGGGAAGGTGTTAGGCACCCGAACCGACTATGGTATCCCATAGGAACCTTCTACCTATTCTTAATCTTGTGCTAAATTAATTTTACTTATTAAAAAATGTTTAAGAGTTTAAGTGAAAGAAAGGAGGAAGATGAAGCATGTTTTTGGTTATTTTTATTGATTTGGAAGGGCCAAAACCCTTTGCCTACTTACCCAAATAAATCGGGATCAAAATCAAGTAGTTCGGCTAAAGAACTTTTTGATGGGTTGAATTGATTTTAACATTTTTTGAAAAAAAGATTTTAAGAAGAGATGAGAGGCCTCAAGGCATGAGAAGAAAATACGATGAAGTTGGTTGATTTTAATTTCACGAAATTCATGTCTAATGTGGATATTAAATTAATTAACATTTGATTAAAGAAAATAAAAGGAAAAAAAACACTTGGGTTACAAGCCAAGGTTTACTTTAAAGAAATTTGAATTTGATTTTTTTGATGAAAATATTTTTTCTAAACTAACGGTGAATTCGCGTAACGGCGGAAAAATAAATAAGCGTAAAGCGATAAATAAAGTGGAGTGTCGGTGCGCGTGTCAGTGCGTGTGTCGGTTACATATTACATACCCTAAATACATTATATGGTCTCAAAAGAGAAATAAAAATGCGCAAAAATAAATTATATCATTTCCCTATTTATACAAACTACACCAATGACAATAATAAAATGAATGACGAAAAATTAAATATGCATGCAATATTTCTAAACCAACTTAAACTAAAAGTGAACATGAAAGGAAATGAGCATGGAATAAACCACAATTAATGATAAACTAGCAAATATCAAGAGAGTAAAAATGAAATGACAAAAATTAAATATGCATGCAAAACTTATACGAAGCCTATTATTAAACACACTAAAAAAAAGTATGCAATTTAAACAAGTTAACACAATAAAACAATAAAATGCAAACACATAAAATAAACACAAATGCTTAGATAAAGCAAGATTTAAAGAAACAAATATGCGTATAAAGATTTTTTTAATAAAAAAAAAAGCCTAAATAAACTAAAATGCATGAGATAGAAACTTGGCTATTAAATGTACTAAAAATGCATGACATGAAAATTGAAACACTAATTAAAAATGCATGAAACATATTTCAAATATTATATGAATTAAAAAAATAAATGCATGAAATAATAATAAAAAGTTACTACAAAAATATGTACAGGGGGTGCAGGCAGCAAAACTGGGGTGTGAAGAGCAAAACAGAATAAAAATGGGCCAAAGGAGAAGGGGGTACAGCAAGCAGTTAAGGGGGTGGAGAAAGCAAAACAGAACCAGGAAGAAAAAAGGAATGGGGTGCAGGCAGCATAGAGGGAGGGTACAGCAAGCAGTTAAGGGGGGTGGAGAAAGCAAACAGAACCAGAAAGAAAAAAAGAGTGGGCCGCAGGCAGCATAGAGGGAGGGTATAAAAGAGCAATTTATCTTCTTTCTAATTCATTTTCTGATTCACTTCTCTCTCTAAACATTTTTTTAAAAAGCTCTCTCTCCCTTCTCTCTAAACAGCGCCGCCGCTAGCTTCTCCTTCTCCGGCCGGATTCAAATCTCCGGTGCGGTGGCCGGTGGTGCACCACCGTGCCGGAGTTACAAAACAACTCCAAACTTAAAAAAAAAATTCACATTCAAATATCCTTTTCCTTCTACTACTCAAATCCAAGCTTAAAATTTTCAGAAAATCATCACAAGCTACTAAATCTAAAGAACAAATTCGAAAAAAAACTTAACCTCCTTGCCTTTTGATTTCGGTTTGAGCTTCTTTCTTCTTCTTTGTTTCGTTTTTGCTTGTGTGTGGTTCGGTTCGGCCTTGTTCCATTCGGTTCAGCCTTGTTCAATTGCGTTTTTGCGTTTCTGTGATGTTGTTGTTATTTGGGTTCGAATTTGTGTTTGAAATGGCCATGGCTTTTGATGAATCGGTGAGAATTGATCCAAAAAAGAGTTTACATGTTAATGATTGTTGTTACTGTTGCGTTTTTTTTTTATGGTGAATTGTTTTGGATGGTTTTTGTTTAAATAGTGGATCTAGAAATTTTCTATTGATGAATCTTCTTGGTGAATGTTCTTGATGTTCTTGAGAAAAGTTCAAGAAAAAAGGTATTTGATCTGATTTTTTTGAGGCAGCTGAAATGAATTGTGTTTTTATGGAAATTTGTGCTTGACTCTGACTGATTCTGACAAACCCTTAAGTATCTGATACATGGAATGGACGAAAATACCCTTGGCTGAAACTTGGAGAAAAAGTTGGACTAGGACCAATAACAAAATGACATGTGGACTAAAATGACTTAAAATAATAAAATCAGATAAATAAATAAATAACATCAAATAAATAAAGAAATGACTAAATAAATAAATAAAAAAACGAAAATTAACAATAAATAAAAAAGAAATAAAAAAACATGACTAAAAAAATGTCCCGTCGGAACCAAAAAAATGAGGTATTTTAAAATACCTCTCTGCCGAAATTTCGTCTGAGACAACTGAAATACACGGCTTTTTAAACGCTAATAAAATAGTAAATCAACGACGTGAACAAAATGAGTTTTAACAACGTAAACTTTACGATAAATAAAATACGCATAAAACGCGGATAAAATTAAGAAATTAATACGCGAATGACATTAAAATATAAACGAAGTAAAAAATAAAAATAAAATGCGATCAAAATACGAATAAAAACAGATATCCTGGGAATTAGAGCGCGAACGAAGAGTTATTAAAAATACGAACAACATACGAAATAAACAAATTAAATTGGTCAAAATTTGGGGTATGACAATAACCATCAACAAGGTCCAACAATTCACATAATCAAGTACGACTCGACTCACCAATTACAAAATGCATGCAATATTTCATACTCTTCCAGATGCATGTGGTACCATAAGATTCGGAGATAATTTTACCGTTAATGAATCCACCGACATAATAAACACCCGCATTTATATCCTGAAGAAGCTATGTAATAAACACCCCGCATTTACATACTTCCAATCACCTCACATGACTATCAATGCATGGACTTCAAGTAAGGACTCGACAATGCACAATTCACCACCATAAACATGAGGAGAGTGAGAATCAGAGTCTGAATCAAAGTGAGAATCAAATAAAAGATTATTCACATTTGTGGGTTCTCTGCGACAATTGTTAACATAATAATCATCCCACATTTATGTTATTCACCAACAATTGCATTATCAAATATTTACATCCATACAATTAACAAGTCATCATTAATTCATCTATTTATAATCACCAAAATAATCAACATCATAATCATCAACAACATTTAACACCTCAAAGAAACGATGAAATTTCAAATCACATTTCACATAAAGACAAACATCTAGCCACATCATGACACTCATCAATTTAAACACCCAATCATTAACAATTCATTCACATTCAATCATACTAACATGAATTCAAAGTCTCCTACGAGTTATCCGACCATAAAAATTAAATTGACAAAGTTCGTCAAAGTTTATGAAAACTAGCATTTTCCGGTTATTTCTCCAAAATTGAAGTAAACAAATTGAAACGCCTCAACCAAGTATATGCACAATTCACATATGAGTGCAGTATCATATACATATACGACTCATAGGCCAATTCCGATTAATTCCAAAATTCGCCTAAGTTCGTCTCATAATTAATTCATTCAATTTCAAACAATACAAGACCTCATTAGACCTTTTATACAAAGTTATTTCTTTCATTAAAATACCCCTTGATGGTTAGGATAAAGTCCATACCCTTATGAATAAGTTTGGAAGCATTTCGAACGAAGAAAAACGTGTTTTGGAGGTTTAGAAAATGACGTAATTGATTACACAAAAGGTGTAATAGATTACACCTTTCCAAATACGAATTTTCACTAAAAATCACTTTTGAACCACTTGTTCCAACTCCAAAACTTCCAAATGTAACCCATGATTAAACCTCTTATAACAAACACTTAGACCACACCCAAACCCCATTTCTCATTTCAAAATCACTTATTTTTCAAAAACACTTAAAAAACAACTTTTCACACAAAAATTCCATTTTCTCTCAATTGATCTAAAATCCAAAACTTGTAGTGAAAAACATAAATTCTAAGTACTCTAACTCAACCTAAGAACATTATCAATCCATTCAAAAACATCAAAATCACATTTCTCTATTTTTATCCATTTTCACAAAACTCAACAGACAACAACAACCTTCATCACAACAACACAATTAGAGATACCCAAGATATGAATCTTCATCAACAACTCAACACAACATCATTCAAAGCATAATTTCATGAGTTCATTCACAATTAACAACAACAACTTTATTTTCACCATTTTAAGCAAAAATCACAAAAGATTCATATCATCATACTTAGACCATGAAAAATCAACAACAACAACAACAAGCTTATCATCAATTTAACATACTCAAACTTATCACAAATTAAGGAGCACAAAAATTGACATTAGAATTCACAAAAGTCACAATTCACAAATAAGTACTTATTCACGTAAGTAGAAAAATAGATTATAGCTTGAAAAATCTTAACTATGGCTTCACTTTACCCCCCCAAAATCTCTAGCCTCTTCCTTTCTTCAAGTTTTCCTTCTCTCTAACCCTTTCTCTATTCTTCTCCTCTTTAGATTTATTTTCTCTCTCTAATCTCTAAAAATATTTGTGAAATGAGTGAATAAATGTAAAGACCTAATTTTCTCACAAGTGATGTGTTTATATCAAGGTCATAAAAATCGGACCGGACCGGACCTGCCGGTTGGACCGTGAACCAGGCCACTGTCCGGTCCGGATGACCATAAAAACCGTTGTGGCAAAAAACTTGGGATCAAACCGAATAACTGGGAAAACCGGCAATCCGACGGTTCGGGTGGTCAAACAACTTTTCATGTTTTCTTCTAAAACATAGTATCGGTCTTTTTTTTTTGTTTTACCAAGATTTATAGAAAAACCACATGAAGAAGAAGATGAGAAGGAAGAAAGATGAGACGCAAAAATTAAAAAGTAATAGAACTTCATAGTGTTGAAAGAAACTTTTTTGTATTGCATCTTGCTTTCCAAGGGTCATTGTATAGATAATAAAGAAAAAGAAGTTGATTTGTTCCAGATTTTCATTCACAAAGGGTGTCGGCTGAAAGAAACAAAAGTAGGGTTATTTCTTGCTGTATATAAAACGATGGCCATTAGGTAGGGCTTTATCGTAAATGGGCTTAAAGGAATGATTCCAGATATGTTTTCTTTGTTGGGTTTTACTTTTGACACCAAAATTGCACTCCTAACTACCATATGTATGTATCACAATTACCATATGTATGTATCACAATTTTTCGCAGGGTTCTTTCTCAACAGTTTTTTATGATTTTTTTAGTACTTTAGTAGTCTTGTGGGTCATGAATTTATGATCAAAGGCCATCATAAGTATTTTTCGTTTAAAATTTTAAAACGATTTTTTTTACAAATATAACATTAGTTCTTCTTTCAAAAAATTTAATAATAAGCATTTAGTTCTTGTAACCATTAAAAAAACATTAATTCTTGCAAATTTATTAACATAAAATAATTTCAAATTTAACTAAAAATATGTTGATAGTTTAAATTTTATACTAACATCATATAATATATTAGATAAAAAATACTATTAATCATATATAATTGATACCGGTTCAACCCCGGTTGAAGCTTTAAACCTTAAACCCTTGCTTCAACCGGTTCGATGTCCGGTCCGGTTTTAATTACCTTGGTTTATATAGTCAACACTCAAATGGGCTTGGTTTCTAATTTTCTTAATGGGCTTAACATTCTTGCCGATTAATTCTCCAAAGTTACTAATCACTCAAACCTTCAAAATAACGAACAATTACCATCTCTAAATAATTATCCCAACTCACTAGTAACTTAGTAAAAATAAGTATTCCTATTGAATCCCCAAAATATTCGTCTTAGTAAAATGACTAATTTACCATCACTCATAAAAATGAGCAAAATACCCGTGAGTCAAAAAATGACTAAAATACTCTTCTTAAGCCAAAATCCACTAATCCCGAATAAAATAAACACAAACAAATAATCACACACAAGCGCATATAAACATACATAATAAATAAACAATTAGCTTTAATGGTCACATTATTTCTTTCCTTTATATTCTGAAAGCAAACAGATCTTGATATGTTTGCTAATTGTGATGTGTTTTATCATTGTAAAATCCATAAACATTTCATAATTTTAGGTGTTTATAATGAGGGGTATTCTTGATAAAATAGTACATTTAAACTTTTCTTTTTTTATGAAACTTCAATAGAATTTTTACATTTAGTTTATAACTTTCTGTCAATTAAACACCAATAACAAAGAACACAATCATATGCATATAGTTCAAACTTTAACTTGAACACTAATAAACATATTGTATTTCACAGTTTCACTATCAAAGAAATAAATAAATATTTTAAAAGTAAACTTTTCTATCAACATTATTTTGATGAATTACTAGAATGTACTCTCCCAATATGCAAATGTTAAAACTCTTCGTTGAGAATTTTATCATTTATATGATTTGACTTGAATCAAGTAATTAATATTGTAATTGCACGTTAAAATATTTAATTTATAAAAATAAAGCAAATAAAAAGAGCTAGGTATACTAAGTTTTTTAAAAATGCGATGTATACTAAGTATTCCCTAAAAAAAAGAGCAAGGTATGCTAAGTATTACTTATTTAATAAAAAAATTATGGTAATGGAATTAATATTTATTACCCCTTTATTATTTATAGAAGATATTGACCATATGACTGCTGAATTTTTTTCTTCAAAGTATATATGTTTTAATGAGTCAACGAAACATTGAAAGCATAAAGAAAAGACACTTTTTTTTTATTTATATATCACAACTACACACTTTGGTGATCATCTCAAGTCTCCAAAACTTCAAACACTTATCTATCACTATCTTAGAATTTTATTGTTATAGAGAGTATCAATGGCTTCAGTTCCAGTTAATAACAACTCTTTCCCTGAAGACACTAACAACCTTGAGTTGAAACTCAGTCCCAACGAAAAAATGGATGCTACACATAGTACTATCCCTTTCCTAGTCAATATTAGGTCCTCCAATGAAAACCAAACCTCTCCAATCTCACCTCATGAAACAAGAATAGAGTTAGATTTCTTTAAGGACAACAACAATGACCATCATGAAGTTGTCTCTGCTTCTGTCCCTCACAATGATCATATTCATACCGATACACCATCTTTGTTGGAACTGAAGTTAAGCGTGAGTGATCATAATTCAATATCCAATTATTATTTTTACTTATTATATTATAAATATTGTTTTTAAATTTCATAGCTTTTGAATTTGTAATCGCAAACAATCATTTATTTTTTATGATCGTCTTTTTAATTTCATGAATTTTTTTTCTTCAACAGATTGGTCCCAATCCTGTTATTACCAATACTAGTAGGGATCAATCGATGATGGATGATGGCATGTCACCTAATTCAGAAGACACAAAAATCAAGAGGGAGGTAATTTTATTAACACATAGCTGAATTTAATGAAATTATATCTGATGAACAAGTTTTTTCCTTTCACTTTATTGTGTCAAAATTGAGTGATTTTATATATAACATGGACACTCTTTATATTTGAAGTTGTCTGGACCCGTCAATGTGTGGCCCTCATACAAGGATAGACTTACATAGACAACATTGTGGGCCAAAACACTCACTTCCATTTTAATTTTTCTACCATATATATGTTTCTTGGTTGGTTTCACTTGCAATTTTGATCTTTTTCTCTTCTATGACCTATATTAATTTATAAGTATAATACAATATAATAATGTATGCAACCATTAGAGCTACCATCCATTTCTCCCGTTTATTTCAACCATAAATAATATGTATGTTTTCATATTGAGTTTAACTAGTATGTTATGTCAATATACAACTATTTTATTCATATATCAAATGTTATATTACCCTGTAGATTAATGAATATGACAACTCATATGTTTTCACATTTAAAAACATTAGTTAATGTGGTGATTCAAAATGTTTTGATTGATTTGTGTGCAAATATGTTTTGAAGTATCAACCTACCACTATTAAACTCTGTATTAATTGATGCACCAGAACATCTTTGGATGAATGTGTAAAATAATTATACATTGATAGAGTACTCTAAATAAATTCTTTCGTATTTTATTTTTCTTTCATTTGGTTTAATTTTTTTTCAAAATATACATTGTTTACTATTTTAAACCTAAATTGAATTTATTTATTCATTATTTTAAATATTGTCTTCACTACTCAAATTTTTTGGGTCCTTCATTGCACCCATATGATACTGATACATACAGTTACATTTTGACGTTTTGTTTGCTCAAATTATTATTGGTTGTTGACATGCAAGTTTAATTGTTTTGTTCGGTGTTTATGTGTATGTCAGTGCTTATAGAATAAATTTATGTGATTTGGATCCTCTTATTTGTGAAAAAAAATATGAGTGCGTTATGTTAATGAGTTATGTGTTCAAATGCATTGCACTCTTATAAGACTATTAAGATGATGGGATCCAATGCATTTTGCTTTTGTTGGATAATCAAATTCAATTTAATGGTGAGATGATGTTTGAAATCGTTGAATTGTTTTCAGATGGCTATTCTTCAAGGAGAGCTTGAACGAACAAAAATGGAGAACTGTAGTATAAAATTGATGATTGATCAGCTTAGAAAAGATTACAATTATATGCGGATGTGTTTAGAGAAAGTGATGCAAGACCATAAGGTTAAGGAAGTTAAAGGAAAGGAAGTCTTTGATGGAAAATCTAAAGAGAAAAAGAGAACTGAGAATGGTGTTGTACTAGGGCCAAGGACATTTATGGATCTTGGATCAGCTACTAATAAGGTTAAGGAAGTTAAAGGACAAGAAGTTTTTGATGGAAAATTTGGAGAGAATAAGAGAATGAAGAATGGTGGAGAATTAATGAAAAGGAAATTTGTTGACACTGTATTGGCTACTAATAAGGTTAACGAAGTTAAAGGAAAAGAAATGTTTAATGGAAAATGTGAAAAGAAAAAGAGACTTGAGAATGGTGGAGAGTTGGTGCCATGGCAATGTAAGGATCTCATGTTGATTACTAATGCTGAGACTATGATGGATCATGAAGCTTCTTCCTCGACAATGAGAAAACCTAGAAGTCAGGATCAAATAGGATCGGCGATGAAAAACATCGAGGTTTCTTCGAAGGAGTTAGTCCCAAGTAAGAATGAGGATTTTAATGTTGCTAATGTTGAGGCTACATTGACAAAAGCAAGAGTTTGTATTAAAGCTAGATTAGAAGAAACAATGGTAAGTATGTTAAAATGTATATTGACTTTCAACTTTACAAGTTTATATATGAGAAATTGTTGTTCGTTTTTGCTGAAAGAATTTATTTTTATTGTGTTAGATCACTAATGGATGTCAATCGAGAAAGTATGGACAGAAACTTTCGAAAGGAAGCATGTGTCCTAAAGCTTATTATTGCTGCAACACATCCCATGGTCGCTCAGTCCGAAAACAGGTAACTTATTCTATAACTATCCAAATTATATGTATTTTATTTATTTAGGTTTTAAATTTATGTCACCGTAATGATTAATTTCGCATTATTGTAGTCAATATTATAGAGAATTAAAGTCAAATATGATTAATGCAACGTCAATTGCATTAAATTTGCAACGACATTAAACTCTTTGATTGTTGCATAGATCGCGGACATGTATATTTTAAAACGCTCTTTAAGCATTACCTTTATGTAAGTTTTCAATTAATTACTAAATAACTCTATATACACAAACATTGTTATTAATGATTAATTTAATATGCATTGCACAAGGTTGGATAACAATAGAATTAAATTGAAACATGTTTCTATTTCCACATTCAAAGCTCATGTTTATATGCTAGAAAATTGATTTAGATTTGCTACATTCCGCAATCCATGCATTTATGTAGCCAACACGTTGATGGACATTAAAAATTAAAATATTCATTGAAGTTTAGATCATCTAATCTTCGATACAACGACTATCAACATACTTACTACATGAATGTATGAATTTGCTGACTGTAACAAACTCAAATCCAAAATTGTAGCTACCTAGCTAGGTTAATTAAAATACTTATGAAGTGGTTTGCATTATAATTACAATATTATTTAATACAATTAAAAATTAACAGGTACAAAGGTGTGATCTTGACAGAACAGTTGTAAACACAACATATGAAAGAAATCACACCCACCATTTGCCAGCAACAGCCAAAGAAACGGCAAAAACAACTTCAACAGCTGCAAAGATGCTTCTTTCAGCATCAACATCAAGAAATGATGGACAAATGAATGCAAATTTAAGTATTGCAACTATCTCGTCTTCTTCTCCATTTCCAACCATTACACTTGATTATACTCAACCTCCAAATCCTCCACAAAGGCATTCATATCAGTTTCAAACTCCTTTAATCCCTCAGAGTTCTTCAAATTCCTCAGCGTCTCTTATCCCTCAAACACCTAATGAGAATCAAGCAAAATTTTCTCAACTAAAAATGTCAAAAGATGCAGCTGGCCCTTCAAAACTATTTGCACTAGCAAATATTGCTTATTCAGTTAATGCTGCCATTGCTGCTAATCCAAATTTTCCTGCAACTTTGTCAGCTGCTTTTATGTCCATTATTGGTGATACTCAGCCAAAAAACACTGTTGTTATTGTTGATAATAATAACGGCAACAATGTTACTGAAGGAAATAACAATGGTAGCAACAATAATGTCACATAAGACAATATCAATGGAAACATCACAGGTAGCAGCAACAATGATGGGAAGAAATAAAATCAGGAATACCAATCACAAGACCTAAACTTCAATTTTTTGCAAGATTTAGTTATTTTTCTCGCCAATTTTTTGTTTGTTCATCTATTATTTTTCTTTGGATTTAGGAAGTACTCATATTTTTCACATATACTTTATTTGGTTTTTGGGGTGGAGATTTGATATCAGTGTTATATGACCCATCAACGGTATTCTTGAATTTTGTGCCAAAACAACAAGTATTTTTATTTATTCATAGCATTTCCCCTATTTTTTGTTGTGTATCTCGATGTTGGAACATTTTATTTCTCTAATAATATATATGAAATTTTTTTCAAATCACACAACATATAAAAAAAAGGGGCAATTTTCTTCCATGGATGTGTGCGGGAGAGATGTGATGATTTTGAGTAAAGCATGAAAAAAGATTTTTTTTTTTAAATTACATGAACAATGACAATTTTAGTATTTACATATATATTTAATTAAATTTGGGTGTAACCAAATATTTTTGGGATGTAGTTAGAAAAAATCTAATATAAAGTGCGAATTTTTTCAATTGCTTGTGTATTAGTCTGGTTTCGTGACTTGATTTATTTTTGACTTAATTACATAAATGGTCCCTCAACTTATTTGATGTTTTTGATTTGGTCCCTTAACTCTAAAATTTTCCATTTTGGTCCCTCATGTACACCTCCATTAGTTAATTTGGTCCACTCCGTTAGTTTTTTAATGCCTAATATCTTAGATATGATTTCAACCATTAGATTGCAAGACCATTGTATGTAACGTTGAACCACCAACACCAAAAAATTTTGTTATTTTTCATCTTCCCCCTCATGTTCTTCTTCATCTTCATCTTTTCCGCTCAATCTTCATATTTTTTCTCTCTCAAAAACACACAACAACAACAACTTCAATTGCTTTATCTATGTAGAACAGAAGCCACAAAATAATATTGTTATATCAAAAACAACAGGAACAAAAAACTCTACAAACCTAAATTAAATCCTTCGAAACTTATCTTGTATGATGAAGATGAACACAACAACAGAGGAGAGTGCCACAAGAATTTTAAATTATAAATTATTTCTTTCAAAATCTGCTCAAAATATTTTTCATTCTCAAAGATAAAACAAAACCATACAGAAACAGCACCACCGCCATTTCAGTGCAAGAGTGCCACACACACCACCCTAAAGTTAAATCTACAATAAATTAAATTTTCTCATTCCAATAATTGACAGATCTGGGTTTGAATGGATTTGCATTGCAGTGAGTTAAATTGGGATTTTCTCATGCCAATAATTGACAGATAATTAAATTGGGATTTTGAAAATGAGAATTCAAAATCCACTTTCTTCACTTTCATGGTGTTGGTGGGTCAAGGATCTATTATATTGGACTTTTGATAATATTGTTTTTGTTTTTGTTTTGAGAGATTGAATGAAGATGATGAGAAGCAGAATATATTTTTTGGGCATTTTTATGAGAGGGGTGAAGAGTTTAGTTGGAGAAGCAGAATATATGTTTAGAGGATGAATAATTTGTTATTTTTTAGTTGTTGTTTTCTGAGTTTTTCATAAACACATGTTGAAGATCAAGGAAGAAGATGAACAAAATAAAAAACTTGAGTTTTCTTTTATCTATTTTTCTGAAGGAAAAAAAAACTGGGTTTATTAGAACTTTTTTGTGAAAGTATGAAGATGATGATGAAGATGAGGAGGGAAGAAGTTGAAGATATGTTAAAAAAAATTAGATGTTGGTGATTCACCGTTAGATTCAATAGACCTCTATAATCTAACCGTCTCCTTTCTGCAAAAAGATCAAAGGGCTTAAATTAAAAAATTAATAAGGTCTACACTGGACCATTTACAATGTTGGTCCACCCAATACATTTGGGGTTAAAGTTAACATATGTGGATTAAACTGACTGACGGAACATATTTAAGGATCTAAAAGGAAATTTTTAGAGATATGGGACCATAATGAAAATAACAAATAAATTAAGGGACCAAAGGTTCAATTTAAGCCTTTATTTTTTTTAAATGACATTGTTGGGGTCCATTTAAAGTAAACTTATTTTTTGTCGGCTCCTTCAAGATAGATTCCTACTCGTTGGTAGAACCTCTAGAGGTAGAGGGTCCTAGTGGATTCGCAAGGGGATACATGTGTGTTTTGTGATGTCAATGTGGAGCGTCTCCACACTTGTTTGTCACTTGTCCTTTTACCTCACAACTTTGGTATAGGATGAGAGGTTGGTCACTTTTAGGTCTTCCATAGTCTTGTTGTTCGGAGGAAGGTCAGGTTTGTTTAGTTGTTCGTTTGATATTTCTTTGTGTGGTTCATCTAAAAGTCTCGAGAATTATTGTATCTTCTCTAAAAATGTATCATATGTGGACCAACAAATGAATAACATCAAAAAAATTCCTTAAGAAATGGTATTATGAATTTCAAATTATGATCCCGTATAAGTTTCTCCTTTGGTTATTTATCAAATACTAATAATTAACAAGGTTGTTAGAAGTTTAATTATGAATGTCAAATAATGATACTCTATAAGTTTCTCCTTTTCATCTAGAGAGAGAATTTCTCAACAAAAAAAAATTAGAGAGAATTTGCTACTCTTGAGAGAATTCATGAATTGAATGAGGAAAGGATGTAGAACTATCAAGTGTATCTTACATGTTATTAAGCTAAGCACTCTTCCCTGTTTTAAGTTTCCATGTGATTGTTGGTTATTTATCAAAAATAAATTTTGTAACTCACTAGAATCAGGGAAAGTAAAGGTTGAAAATATGCTTAAAGATATACTTAACTATTAATTTCTGACTAACAATGTCCTCATTGCAACAAGACTCAAACAATGTTCTTTAGAGAAGAGATATATGAATTAAACTTCTTGTTTTTTGGAATCTAGACCGTTGTGTTTGAATTTTCAAATTCTATTTTGAAAGAGAATATCTACCGAAGTTGTTACTAGGTTGAGTCACGATCAAGTCACTATCTTTAAGATGTTTCGTGACACTGTCCAAAATTGTGCAACATAGACTATCAACGACACAACCTCGAGGATAAAATAAGCTAGCTACAACTGTAGAAAACCGTTCGTGATTTACACATTTAATATGGTACTAAGATCACTCTTTAATACTGAAACCACTCTAATATTGTACTGTGACTACTCAATTATAGTGTTAAAATCACTCAAATATGGTGTTATCAACATTCTAACCTTTAAGTTCTCCAAACTATCAATATGTTACCACGGCCACTAAAATATGGTGATACCACCATTCTAACCTTTAGGTTCTCCAAAATATCAATATGTTAACTCGAACACTCAAAAATGGTGATACCACCATTCAGACTTTTAACTTCTCCAAGAGTAGAAAAATATTGAAAGAATATTTATATACTACTCAGATCATTATTACTCCAAAAAAGTGATTATGATCTTAAAAGTACTTTTTATTCCGAAGAGACATATAATATCTAAGGGACTATTTAAGATCTTTCTTAATTTTGAAGGGATGTTATACCGAATAGGGACAAAGCACTTAAGAACACTCTTAATTTCGAGAAAAAAGGAGATAAAGAGAAGAATAGTTCGTCAATACAATCTGGAGGGAGAAGAGAGAAAATGTGCACAACAACTCAATAGAACTCTTTGGCGTGCTATTGAATTGAGTTGAGTCTTGATCTATAGAGGTTTTGTAACTAATTTAGCTAAAATTGCGGCATCAATTACTCTAATTGATAAAATCAAAATGAAGCTTAGTCATTAATCAATTCAACAACTTTTGTGAATAAGATTAAAAAGAAACAAACCCACAAAAATCAAGAAAACAAATTCATTGAATATAAATGAATGAAAGATAGGAAACTCGGTTGAACTATTATTCTTGTCGCATCCAACATAAGAAAAATTTATTAGAAGTGATAATATAAATAATAATTATTCTTATTTTTATCATTATCAAGTATTTAAAAATTAAATAATGCAATTTAAACAATGTTAATGTGTATGTTCTATTTTATGTGGAATCCACAATCCCTTTTTATTTTAATTCACATCACACTAACTCAAAGTCTTATTACTTAGTATTTAATCTTCCAATTTCTTTTCAACTTCTCACCAATGATCCAACAAAACTCTTATCAAATATTCCAACTTTCGTCTGTTAGATATGTATCTGCTCTGAACTATACTCAATATCCTGTTTGTTGTTTTATTTATTTTATAAGAAAATATATGGTCTACCCTTGATAAATGATAATTTAGGTGAATATTTTATATTTATATGATAGTTAGTTCCAATAAAATTTATGAAAGTATATCTTATATAGTATTTGTAAAGTTAACTATCTTTTCAAAAAAAAAAAATTAACTCTAAAATCTCATTGATGATTTGTATCCTTTATAATATTCTCATGCCCAGAAGAAGCCAAATCCCGGTGAGAAAAACCAATAACCGAGAGAATTAAAGATTAACATTATATACTTATCTGAGTGGCTTCATCTCAAAAAAAATTTAAAATAAAGTCTCATGTTCAAATTTTATGAATGGGGAAAATATGGTCTGAAGAGAACTTCATTGTAGATGGTTAGCTAGATTTTTGGCAAAAAAGAATGAATTGATGGATACTTTGTCTAAATTGTTATTACCAAATGCCATTTTCGGGCAAGGAAAATGAATTCAAGAAAGTCTTCATATAGTTGTTGAAGAGGATGTCACTCCAATTGTTTGAACACGTAAGCCAAAGGTACCTTCATTAATGCGAGAAAAAATAAACACCCACTCACAAAAAGAACCATATTCATTGAGTTTCTAGACTATTGCTGGCTACCTAATATCTAGGCTTATTTATTCTTTTTTATTCTTTTAGTCCCTGTAAATATGATTCATTTAGAGTTTGATTTGATTTCTGTATTTACTAGTTATTTTAAACAACCACTACAAGTATTAATCAGTCGACATTTGGTCCCTCAATCCAGTTAATGACAGCCATGTCACTACTTTGTTGACTTGGCAGTGCTGATTGGTCAAGTGGCTCGCTGACTCATCAAAATATTTGGTGAACAGACCAAAATACCCCCGAGGGTCTCAGACAAACGCGAAATTGCCAAACTGCCCTTGTTCGTATTTTCATCATCTTGTCCGTGATCTTCATAAAAAAACCAGAAAATTATAAAAAAATAAAAATAAAAAAAAAACTAGTCTTGAAACCAATATTAATTGAAAACTTTTTTACCTTATTTATTACCTTCATAAAAATTAACAAAATCATTGTTGTTGCCTTTTTTGCTCTAGTTATATACATACCCTTGCAATAATTTATTTTCTTCCTGTCATCCCATGCCACCATCATATCATCACCACATCTCCATTGTTGCTGTCAACAACTTCTTCATCATAAAAGATGGCCGAGAAGCCCAAGCGGCGCCAGAGGCATGCCAAACGCAACAGATCTAGCATACATGTTGAATTCCGATGAGATCTAGCATGTATCGGATTCTGATGATGGCTTCACAATAGCCGTTTGCGCCTACAACCCTTTTCACTTCCACCTTCAAGATGCTCAAATCCAGAAGCAAAAACACAATAAGTTGAATTATAAAAATATTCTCTAGGCATACAAATTGAATTAGGACCACATTTTTCTTTGATTTTACATGATTCCCATGTTCAGAAGTATTACCTCATATAGAAGAAGAAGGCAACTCATTTAAGGGCAATTCATTACTTGCAGCTCAAGTTACTTAGTTATAGTCACTTAGCTACATTGCGGTACTTAGTAGCTTATTGTATTCCCTCATTCATGTATATATACTTCATGTAACAACGCATTCATTCAATAACAATTACACTTTCTATTCATTTCTCTCTTTCCTAATATGGTATCAGAGCGTGGTTAAATTCTTTAGATGCCAAGTAATCTCAGATGTGTGGCAAGGGTTTTCCAATGCTAATTCATCCAAACCTAGCAAGTTTTGCACTTTCTGCAACCGTACAAATCACACAGTGGATTTTTGTTATCAAAAGCATGGATACCCAAATGTTATTAAGCAACAAGCACGTTCTAGTGCTAATAACATTTCTCAAGTTGATTATGATGATTCTTCTTCTTCTGCATCAAACTTAGATGTGTCTGCTAGTTCTAGTACTGATTTATCTCAAGAACAATTCACTCAACTTGTGTCCTTGTTACAACAATATAGCTTGGTTGCTTCTTCATCACCATCACTTGGCCCCAGTTCCAACACTCTCATTGCCTCCCCTTTACTATCTTCCAGCATTTCTACTACTAAAACTTCTCCATCAGGTACCTTATTCCCCTCCAATCATACTCATTGGCTCATAGTTTCTGGAGCAAATGAACATATATGTTGTAATTTACATTGTTTCAACACCTGTTATAAAATTAAACATGTGCAAGTTTCATTACCTAATGGTAACTCTATTATTGTTTCCTATGCTGGTACCATTTCTTTCACACCTCAATTTCATCGCAGTCATGTTTTGTTTTCTCCATTTTTCTGTTTAAACCTCATTTCAGGTGCCAAACTTTCTGATTCTTTGTCTTGCAGTTTTAATTTCACTATTGATGAATGTGTTATACAGGACAATTTGTCTTTGAAGATGATTGGTTTTGCTAAACAAGTGGATGGATTATACAAATATCTTCCACATGCATCTGCTTCTTCAATAGTTTCTAATTTTCCATTCAATAAATCATGTAATAGTACAATACAGTCTACTTGTACTTCTAGCAATTTTATTCCTTCTGATGCTTTATGGTACTTCGATTTTTCCATTTGTTTCAGTATAGATTACAAAATATGTTGTCTTTGTATCCCTCTATCAATATCAATAAAAATGTTGTTTGTGATCTTTGTCATTATGCCAAACATAAACATTTACCTTTTTCATCTAGTCTTTCTCATGCTTCTGTTAATTTTGAATTGATTCACTTTGATATTTGGGGTCCTATTTCCATAATATTTGTTCATGGTCACAGATACTTTCTTACCATTTTTGATGATCACAGTAGATTTCTCTGGATCATCCTTTTGAAAACTAAAGTTGAGGTTTCCACGCATGTTAAGAATTTTGTTACTTTGATTCAAAATCAGTTTCATGATGAGTCAATATTTAGTGATTTTAATATAATATTTAAGTCTGTTTTATTTAGATTTGATTTCGTTTTATTTAATATTATTTCCTTTTAGAATTATTTTACTTCAATCGCAAGCTTTTATATTTCAGAAACAAATATTTAAAAGATTGAGTCTTGGAGCAAAAGAAAGGAGATTTGGAGCCAAAATATGAAGATCTTATGCAAAAATATCCTTGGAACAAATTTGGAGCTAAAATATGAAGATCTCATACAAAAATATCTTTGGAGTTAATTTGTTCTCAAAATATGAAGATCAAATATATTGTGCAAAGAAGTTTGAAGATCCTTCACCATAATATACAATTGGCACCCCATAATACCTTTTGCTGCTTTTGCTTCTCCAACAAACTGCCTATTTTAGTATTTCTGACCTAGAGCCCATGGTTTCTTGTACAACACTTTAGTGATTTATTTCTTAGGGCTTAAGTCATTGTTAGACTATAAATAGAGCAGTCACTAGACTTGTATATTCATCTTTTGTTCTTGGAATAAAAGTTCACCTTTATTTTATTTACTTTTACTTTTATGTTCTTCTTCTTCTCTTGTATGTCTACAATAAACGTGAGTGAGGAGACTCTTCTTGTCTTGGGATTGTTGGATAAGTCTTAATGACATAATCCTAACAAACCAAACCATGAACCCTAATTTTATATAAATCTACTTTCTCTTCTAATTTCACCGGTTTAATAGTGAATTAACAATTACCAACTCATAAAGCGAACGCAGAGAGTTAGTAATCGTTAATTCATCATCTTAAATATCAATTCATAAAGCGAACGCGGAGTTTTGATATTGGAACAACTGAAATTAGACAAGGATTGCGAAGCATGAGAATAACCTAGCAAACCTTTAGACATATAAAGTTTCGTTTTTCAAGGATTCTAATAACAACCAACCATGAGAATAGGCTTGGTTATTAGAGGAACACACTCAATGACTTCGAGAGAAACTTTGATACGCTTAAGAGAAACTTGTCTTTAGAAAGTAGATCCAATGTAAAATTAACGGTTTAGAGTTTGTTTGTGAAGGACTTGTTATTAAGATGGACCAATAAATCCTAAGACGCCTTTTATTATTATTTTTTTATTCATTGAAAATCAAACATTTTTCAACTGCACTTTCTTCTAATCATCTTATAAAAGTTAATTAAATTCATAACTCTCTGTCGGAATGATACTCTCTTTTTACTACTTCGGTAGAACCGTGCACTTGCGGTTTTACTCATCATTTCACATTACCCCTAAAACCATTAGAACTTACAATGGTCCTGAATTCATGTTTAATGATTTTTATGCTTCTTATGGTATTGTTCATCACAAATCTTGTGTTGAAACTCCTCAACAAAATGGGAGAGTGGAGAGAAAACATCAACACATTCTCAATGTTGCTAGAGCTTTATTGTTTCAATCTAAATTACCACCTTCATTTTGGTCTTATGTTGTCCATCATGCAGTGTTCCTTATCAACAAAGTTTCCACTCTGTACTTCATAATCAGTCCCCTTATTTTGTTCTTTACAATAAACTTCCTCCTCTTGATATTTTCAAAGTTTTTGGTTGCTTATGTTATACTTCCACACTTCAAAATCATAGAACCAAGTTGTATTCTAGAGCCAGAAAATCTCTTTTCTTAGGATACAAAGAAAATCTCTTTTCTTAGGATACAAATCTGCTTATAAAGGTTTTGTCCTCTTTGATCTTAATTCTAGAGAAATTTTCATTTCCAGATTCTTTTCATGAAACTATTATTCCATATCCCAAAAATATATCATCCTCTATCTGCTTCATATCTTCACATCTATTGTTCCAAACTTCTTGTCCTTTATTGTGATAACCAAAGTACACTTCGCATTGCAAATCATGTGTTTCATAATAGGACTAAGCACTCTGAGATAGACTGTCACCTTGTTAGAGAGAAATTACAAGTTGGTGTTCTGAAACTTCTCTCAGTCTCATCTCAAGATCAAATAGCTGACTTCTTCACTAAGTCTCTTCGTCCCAAGACATTTTCTCTCCTACCATCCAAGTTGGGCTTGAGAGATATCTATCAACATTCATCTTGTGGTGTGGGGGGGGGGGGGGGTATATTACCTCATATAGACGAAGAAGAAAACTTATCTAAGGACAATTCATTACTTGCAGCTCAAGTAACTTAGACATAGTCACTTAGCTACATTGCAATACTTAGTAGCTTACTGTATTCCCTCATTCATGTATATATACTTCATGTAACAACTCATTCATTCAATAACAATTACATTTTCTATTCATTTCTCTCTTTCCTAATAAGAAGTAAGAAAAGAATTACCTTGCATAGTAATTTTTCGAAGATCATCGATACTCTCCAAAGGGTTTGGTGTGTTATAGTAATGCGAAGATGAATTACCATTGAGAATCAAAATCTGAGAAGTAATAAACTTGAACCTCTCATTATTTGAAACAATTTCAATTCCACTAATATTTGGTTTGGTAAAATAGTATTAGTTGGTACTTTGATTTTGAGATGATGAAGGCATGGTGATGCTGTCTGAAATATTTAAGGAGTGGTGGACGACGAGGGAAGAGGAAAAAATTTAAGGGGTATTTTTGTAGTTTCATGTTTGTATGAAAGTCTTAGGGGAATTTTGGTCCGTTCACACCATCTTTTGATGAGTCAAAAAACCACTTCACTAATCAGCAGTGCCACCTCATCAGATTAGTGATGCGGCGATCTGGATTGAGGGACCAAATGTCAAATGATTAATAATTGCAATGATTGCTTGAAACATATATTTGCAGGGGCTAAAAGTATAAATAAGCCAACTATCTACATTTGGGATACCTCTCAATATATTTCATCATTTAACTACGTTTTTCTCTCTTGATTTAGTATGAAGAAAGATTCTTTGTAATGAAACAACATGAAAATATATTTCGCTAACGAAGAAAATTGAATATCATAAAATGAAAGGAATTATCATAGCCACATCTATGATCAAGTCCTATTAACTATATATTTTATATGTGTTTAGTCCCAGTAAATAGGGGTCAATTAAAAATTGGTCCATGAATTCGTTAATGTTGGCATTTTGTCCCTACAAAATTTAAGTATTTAAAATTTCGTCCCTCTCCCCACTTAGCTACTGCCACATCAGTAATTTGATGACGTGGCAGTCTGACTCAACAAATTTTGGCTTGAACAGACAAAAATACCCATAACTTCTTCCTCTGCGTGATTCAGCGGAGAAGTGAACTTGAATCTTATGAATCCCCCTGCATGATGCTCCTTCTGTTCATCCGAATGCTTGTCAATGGAATTAATCAAATTCCCATCATCAATTGCATAAAGAATTTCAGACTCCATAACTCAAATTTCAGACTCCGTAACTCAATCACTTGAACAAGCAAATTCATAACATTATAAAAACACACCCGTCATACTCGCCACAGATCAAACATTGAATTAAAGATGATAAGAGTCACTTATTGAACTTTCCATACGTCTGTAAAACACACACCCACTTAATCGTAAAGGCTTTAAACTCATCTTTTAATGTTATAGCAGAATTTATATAGGTAAAATTGAATGAAATCAAAATAAAATTAGAAGAAAAAGTATCAACAACAGGTTTGTTTTGTGTTGTTGATAGCAGGAGAAAATGAATGAAAGGCTGATAAATTATGAGGTTGACTTGAAAAGGAATAGAAAGAGAGAAGAGAAACTTTATGAGTGTTTGGAAGATGGACAAGAAACTGAATGAAAGTTTAAGATTTAAGAAATTGCAACAATTGTTTCTAGTTCCATAACCAGTAGCTTTTTTTATGGTGTTTTCATGGTTGCTTGGTTTATTTTGTGTTGTTGATGTAAGCATTAATCCCTTTTGTCCTTTCAATCCAGATCGAAAATTGTTTAGGTTTGGAATTGAATGAAGAATTGGTGAAGAAGAGTGTGGATTAGTAGTACATGAACTCGGGGGCAGTTTCATAATTTCTTGTTTGTCTGATAGTTTCATGGGTATTTTTGTCCTTTCAAACCATATTTTGTTGAGTCCATCTGCCACGTCATCAAATTACTGATGTGGCAGTGATTAAGTGGGGAGAGGGACAAAATTTTAAATGATTAAATTTTGTATGGACAAAATGTCAGGATTAACGAATTCATTGATCAATTTTTAAATGACCCCTATTTACAGGGATTAAACACATATAAAAGCCAAATATTTGCGATTGCTATCGGTTTATCACAGCCTTATTAATTCAAACCATCTGATTGGCTATGCATCTGAAGGAGGCACTTTTTTTTATACAGAATGAGGCATATTTTTTCATGGCCATATCTTGTGTATTAATTTAATGCACTTCATTATTTTTTTACAGGTAGTCTAGTGGCTGATATTCACCTTTTTGAAGGTGAATAAGTAGGGTGTTCGGAGTTCAAACCCCGGCCCCTACATATAACAATGCATGTCCGTGTCAATTGAGCTATGCTCAACGGGACTGCGAACAAATGGCTTGTAAAAGAAAAATCATAATTGCATACGTGTTTAGTATGATTTGGTGTAAAAGAAAATATACGTGAAAGAGAGCTTTTATTAAGCTACGTCTGGCATCAAATCGAAATCCAAGACGGCAGCAATACAATACAAGGAGATTATTCTTCAATTTACACAAAATCAATATTTTGATTTGCAAACTTTACTAAATAGCGAGCTGTTTGGTTTGATTCCCTTGTATTGGTGTAAAATTGGGTTTTTAGTGGAATAAAGGATGTTTCCCTTTACTAAACATCATTTCCTAAACATATCAGTTTCTTCTTGGGACAAATTCGCAAGTGTGTTTTCGCTGTGAAGAACATTCTCCTTAGCATTTATTTGGTGAAATTCACGTAGGTCTCACTATTTTTAAAATGAATTCCACCTAAAGTTATGACACCTACGTGAATTTTATGCAATAAAAGATAGAATAGATGTTGAAAATAAATTGTTGCTACGACTTTACTTCCTTATGTTTAAAAGGATAAATTATGCATACAACTCCAACATGGATAAATTATGCAGTAAAGTCTTGACGGTCGGTGGTGACTGTGAGATTCTCATTCTTCTGACTCATGTTATACTCAACATAAATAAACAAGCATGCATGATAATTTGCTCGTCAAAATTTTGTGCGATCATTGAACATATTTATGATCCAGGAATAAAAGTTATACAAAATTGCATTAACTGATTTTATTGTCTCATTTTTATCGGGGAACATATTTTGATTACATGGAATAAAAGTTATTGACAGAATATAAACTCCCATTGCCGCCTTCTAATCGTCATGCAGCTAGAGTTCATCGTCTTGCGTATCTGTACCCCACGAGTACAGACACCACAAACACACAACAACAAAGCCATAAGAATACATTTTAAAACATATAATTAGAACATGGCGTTGTCTAGGGTGGGAGACCTTGATAGGTCTCCTGTCGTGCATGAACTTTTAGTGTCGTTGGATTGAATGAGCACACAATAAATGAAGTACACTTGATTATTTCTCATTTGTTTATCTTCCTCTCGTATTTCTCTTCCGTGTGCTCCCTCTCTAATCTCATCCTTCCACCATTTGCTTCTTCCTCACAATATCAACATTTTTAAGTGCAAAATTTCTCAGGCTTGTAAACCCAATAATAACTCAAAATCTCTGATATAGATTCAATAAATTCAAACATTTATGTTAACACTTTTAAGTACAAATTAATGGTATAAACCCAATAAATTCATACGTTGATAATCAATGAAGAAAATCGGTAAGTTATGACATTTAAGCTTTGACTCATCACCATTAATGTTCAAACTTTTATATTCATTAATTAAAGAGGGGGGAGCAAATCTGCAAAGTCCAACACACCTTTAACCAAGAACACAGTCCATAAAATTCACAAAATGGTTCAAATCTTTTCAACATCAATGGTGTTGTGTGTTTGTCCCAAAATCACGACCCAATAAAAAAAACGCAGCCCCTTCAATAGTTCACACATTCAAAGAAGTATGGAAATATAAAATAGAAAAAAGATTATATATGCGTATATAAGCGCTCTGCATAATACAACTTAATGTCCATTGACATCCAAACAGATTATCATGAATATACGAACGCAAAATCAATTTTAGATCTAAATTTAAAATTGAAAATGAATTTGGCTTGCTATTATGTCCTTCTTAGCTCTTCTCCGGTGAGAGTTCCTATTATGAATTTCTTTTTTTGTTCATAGGATGAATAGAAAATTAATTAAAAATGGATTTAGTTTGTTATATGATTTGAATATTGAAAATCTGGTTTAAAGAACGAAGAAAATGAAAAATCAAAACCAAGACGTCGTTCCTAACCTAGTTGTCACCCTCGCCGCCATGGCCACCGACAGCTATACCTCAATCACCAACCCCTATGAACCATACAAACCACTTGTCTGCATTATCCTTGGTAGTGTAACCAAACTTCTTCCCACCAATTACCTTAATTGGCAACTCCAGGTTGAAACTTTCCTTGATGGCTATGATCTCCTCAAATACCCAGATGGATCATTACCGGCACCATCCAAAATGATAACCACCATTGCCGAGACTCCAGTGACAACAGAAAATCCTGTCTATCAAACATGGCAACGACAGGATCGCCTCATCTATGGCGCCCTCCTCACCACCCTCTCAAATGAGGTCGCCTCCCTGGTGTCTGATAAGTGTCAAAAGTAACATATTTTTTGTGTTAATCTAGGCATTTTAGTACTTGTTTTACAAGTTATCTAAGGAAAAACTACCAATTGTTGTATTTGTACCATTTATGCTTTACATCCCTGATTCTACCCAATTTATGCAGGAAACGACAAGCAAAGACCAAGAAAGAAGCTCCTGAACCAAAGTCTGCTCGTTTAAGCGTGCAAGTTCTAGAGAGCGACCCTCCAGGACGCTTTCAACACGCTTGTTGAAGCTCGGTTGCTCGCTTAAGCGACCTCAGCTCGCTTAAGCGTGCAAGTTCTAGAGAGACCAGAATGGCTCGCTTTCTGCTCGCTTCCCGCACGCTTAAGCGAAGTTCATCAAACTTCAGTGGATAAGGTCCACATGGCAGTCTCCCATTGGCCAACGGAAGATTCCTTAGCCAGCTCGCTTAAGCGTGCAAGCTCGAATACAGCCCATATAAATAGTTTTCTCTTCTCTTTCCTCAATACCTTGTATTGTTTTATTACATTTTCTGGTTTTTAGAGAGAGAACTAGGGCTTTTCTAGTGAGAGAAACACAAAGCAAGGTTGTTAGGAGTAGATTCCTCCAAAGATTTGTTGAGACATCATGAATTTTAGCATGGAATCTTCATCTTTCTTTCATCCTTTGCCAAGCTTTCATAGACATATGTAGCTACATCTACCTTTGTGGGTTTTGAGGTATTCAAACAAGCTATTATGTAAACTCTTGATTATTTAATATATGATTCTAGCTTATTTATTCAATATTGATTATTGTTGTTGTTTTTAATGCTTTATTTATTCAATATTGCTTAACCTACCACTTGGACATTAATTTCCTCTTAACCTATCCAATTACACATTCTTTTCATGGTTAAATTCGCAATTCAATTACCATAACTTATGTTTCTAAATCTTAGTCTCTCAACAAAACCAACATCCCTTATCAACACTAATTCATCTTTGATTTCTCACCATAATTCTCATGCTAACAGTACTGAAAGTTATAGAATTGAAAAACTACTGTTCAAGTGAAATAATAATGCCCTATGATGAAAGTTTACCGACCCTTACCTTGAACTCTTCGAAAAACACAGTTTTTTGGTTCACTTCTCCTTAGTTAGGGTTGCCTCATCTCCTCTCTTATTTTATCTGACTTCTCATGTTCAACAATCTTATGTTCTGAACTTCTATTCTTATATTTATACTAATAAAACTAGGTTAACTATTATTATTATTATTATTATTATTATTATTATTATTATTATTATTAGGCTAAAATGCACTTTTGGTCCCCCAAGTTTAAAAATAGCACTTTTGGTCCCTTAAGTTTTCCCCCTTTGCAAATCGATGGTCCCCCTTGATTTTGACTCAGTCAAAGCTGACATGACGCTATTTTCTTAATGTTTTTTGTTGATGTGAATAATATTAAAAATAAATTAAATTCAGCTATGATAATTGCAATTTATAATAAAAGAAAAAAGCATAAAACAATGAAAGGTCATGTGAGCTCTGATAATTCCATTTCCAAATCAGAACTCAAAATAAAACTTACGATTTGGGGCTTAGGTCTCATTCTCATCTCAATCAAAAATAAAAAAACGTAGAGAAAACAATCATGAAATCGAAACCGAACTTGATTTGGAAAGACTCAGATTCCAAAGAAAAAATAAATACGAAAGGCTCTAATACACAATTAGAAACGACAACGATGAAGACAGGTGCGAAAATGGTGGTTGGTGAGAAGACTGATTCAATGAAGAAGAAGAAAGATCCTCAGAAGGTTGATTTAGGTTCAAAAATAAAGGTTGGAAGATTGGTTTATTTTGCTAAACAAAGTCATTATTAAACAAAGTCATAATACTTAATTCATTAATTTTCATTCATTTTAAACAAAGACAAGGAATTGTTTCAAAACTGGAAACAAAGATTGTTTATGGAGAAGAAGAAAGAATAACAATGGAGATTTAGGAGTGGTAGAAGAAAAGCAATGGAGGTTTCTGTGTCAAAATTAAGGGGGGCCATGAATTTGCAAAGGGAGTAAAACATAAGGGACCAAAAGTGCTATTTTTAAACTTAAGGGACCAAAATTGCAAGTTTGTGAAACTTAGGGGACCAAAAGTGCATTTTAGCATTATTATTATTATTATTATTATTATTATTATTATTATTATTATTATTATCCCCTCCACCTTTCATAATTCACTCACCCCCACTTATTTTATTACTTCTGTCTCACCTCCCATCTCTATTTTTTATTTTATTATTTCTCTCCTCATTATTTTAATTCACACAAAATTTTAATAATCACCAAAACTTTATTTCTTTCTCAACAATGGCATATAGTTTCAAGTAAAATGCCTTGTCACCACAATAATAATTAAGATACTACTTATTTAACTTTACTAAATTAAATAAGAGGAATGTTAGCAACACACCTTTTAACACACACTCTCTTTGATTGGTTAAAATACATATGACCCTAAGATCCCTCCCTTTTTTTTAACAAGCCAAAATGAAATATATTAACACACAAAAAAAAAAATTCTCCTTAGCACAAGATATACCAAAAAAAACGCTAAAGCTTACAACAAAATGAGACGCAAAGCAACTGGGAAAAAATTCAGGATATTGCCCAATGACCAAACAAACAAAAGGGCAAAGCCACCAACTATGATAACCTATGACAAAATCAAAGGATTTAGCCTTGAGCCACCAAAATGAAAGCAACTTAACTTTGTTCAGAAGTTGGGGGATTGAGCTCTCCATGTTTTTAAAAATTCTGCTATTTCTTTCATTCCAAACCACTTAAGCACAAGCGAACCAAATTAAATACATTAAAGAACAACACTATTTAGAGATTCCTACCGGAAATGCCAAACTGAATGAAATGATCTAAAATTTTGAAAGGATGTACCGAGGAAAAACCAAGCCAATTACAGTGGAACCCAAAGATGACTGTAGATGTTACAAGACAAAAACAAATGATTTTTTGTTTCAGACATTTCCACACCACTCGAACATAACTAATTGTCGTGAGGGATAATGTCTCGTCTTAATAAATTATCCTTGGTAGGCAACCTGAGTAAATTGTCCTTCTAATAAGGAGAATCTTTCGGGAGCCGTTCACTGTTGTGCCTTGTACACTAGCAACCACTCCCCTACCCTTGTCAGCCTCAAGCAAAATTGATCGAGTTCGAATCTCAAACACACCACTTATTCACTTAAGAGGTGAACTTTTAGCTACTAAACTACTTAATAAAAATATAAAAATACAAATATAAGTGTATAGATATAAATATAGATTCAAAATTACATTAAAAGGACGAAATTCTCCTTATTCCTTTGCATCAAATGAACAAATAGAGGTTTTTCAAGCACTTTTACCTTTCAATGCATTATGCATTCCATAGGATTCGCCGTTGAAAGCTGCAAAAGATATCCATCCTCATTCCCTCTCTAAACCAGACTAACAACAAAGACTAACTACAAAGTTTGGGGAAAATCTTAGTGTGACTGTGAGATGTCACACTGCGGTCATCTCAAAATACAAGGACGAAATGTCACAATTTTCACACTACATGTTACACCTAGAATATTACATTTAAAATTGTGATTAATACAATTAAGTACATGATAAATTTATATCACCTTAAAATTGTGATTAATCATATTTATTTAATTTATTTAATAATTATCTACAAATCAATCACATTTTTAAACATGATTAACTGTAGGAGAAAAGATGTCAAAATATATGTATAGAAATGAGTGTAGGATGATCTTAGCTCAATAGTGAATTTCATGACATGGGCTGTTTTTTTGTTGGCAAAAAATATGTTATGTTAAAAACTAATTACAAATACATGTGAACCATTTTCTAGAATGTTTTCTTTATTTAACCGAACATTTTCTAGAATCTTTATACAGAAGGTACTCCTTTTTTTTCTAAGTTGGAACACTGAAAGTACTCCTAAATAGCATAGAAATGGCAAAAGATTTAACTTTTCTTATCGGTTTTATCTGCCAAAAGCACCCGCACGAGTTGACTTGTGGTATTACTCACCTTAATGTCCCATTACGACTTGTAACTTATCAAGGGCTAAAATATTCACACTCTACAATTATACAATTCAACTACCTACCAAAAATACTAACTTCAAATCAAAATATATGATACTAAAGTCCAGCTGTTTTGGTAGTTCAACACTTCAATCCACCCAATTTATTTTAAAGGAATTGCATGGAAGCTTGAGATTCGAAGATTTAGTTGGTGTTCAATTTTAAAAGGTTTTGAAGATTGGATTGGGTTTGGTGTGATTGTTTAGTATAGAAGATTAGGGAATCGAAGGAATCTTTGTAATTATACATTTGTAAACATTCTTTTAATCATAGTGGAAGAATGTGATATAGGTGTTTTCTATCGTGAAAAATGGATGTACCCCTAGCGATGACGAAAAGGATGAACCTTTATAAATCTCGTTGTTCTTCTCTTACCTACTTTTTTAGATTTCCGCATTATAATTGTATATAAATTCATTATGTGAAGTTATCTTAATTTGATTGTTAGTTTACTATTCCCTTCGGTCTTATTTATAAGAAACATTTTACTTTTTTTATTTATTGCATAAATGATGTATTTGGTCTATATTCTATACCCAAGTACATTAATTACTCAATGAATCTAAAATGTCAACGTTTTCTTATATATAGAACCGGAGGGAGTATTTTACATTGCCTAATCTCAATTACATCAATTGAGTTTCTTTCAATTAATTCTCTCATAATCAAAGTTAAATGTAAGCTCCAAATTGATTCATATATTTTGTGTTCATTAATTGATTGATAGTGTGATTTATTGTTAATAGGTTTTGTTTGGGACAGTTTAGTTTCGCAATTTAAATGTGTGTACTGATTGTTAAATTGTATTATAAGATTCAATATTGATTCTCTTAATTCATATTTCAATCTTTGTTTACCTTCATTGTCTTACTTTTGTTATAATCATCAAACACGATTCAATAATCATAGATGATTTTAACCCACGCTTTCGTAAAACATTATGAAATCGAAAACGATGTCTTACTTTTGTTATAATCATCAAACACAATTCAATAATCATACATGATTTTAACCCACGCTTTCGTAAAACATTATGAAATCGAAAACGCTATTCACTCCTCTCTAACAAATTTCTTGTATCGTCGTATAGTAAGTACTTAACAATCTTTTAAATCTTCTTTTAATCATACACTCTCATACCTATATGATCTCAGGATCCTTCTCATTCTGATATGGATTCAGTTCGCTTAGAAGTTGTCGGAAGCCACACATTGTTATGTTAAAAATCAATTAAATTGTTTTACCAAATTAACTTCAAATACATCCCCATGAGGTTAGCTCAGTTAGTAGAGATATTGTATTTTATATGCATAGGCCAGGGTTCGAACCCGCACACTCCCCGATCTACAGAATTTTTTTTTTTTGACAGAACATTTTCTAGAATCTTTATACAAAAGTACTCCTTTTTCTCTTTGACGGAATATTGAAAAGGTACTCCTAAATATCATTGAAATAGCAAAACAATGAATTTTTCTCTACGGTTTTATCTGCCAAAAGCACCTGCACCAGTTGACTTGAACTATTCCTCACCTTAATGTCCCATATACGACTTGTAAATTTGTCAAAGGCTACATTTTCACACTCTACAATTATACAATTCAACTCCCTACCAAAAATACTAACTTCAAATCAAAATATATAATATACTAAAGTCCAACCGTTTTGGTGGTTCAACACTTTAATCTACCCAATTCATCTTAACCCATCCAACCCCCACTATTAATTTTTCAAACTTTAACTAACTATAACTAATTATTATACAAAACAATGGAATCTAACTCTTGATTGCCATCTCATCTACCTCATCCATACTCTAACCCCTTTTCTTTTTTATCATATGGAGAGAAATTATATTTGTACAACTATTCTGCTAAATTTTTTGAATAACTTTCTCTTTCAAACTCATATTGTATTTTTGTACTCTATTATTTTTGACAAATAAAAAAGTGAACAACAAAGTTGTCTAAAAAATTGTCACAAAATAATTGTACGTCAAATTCAAAATCCGTGTTTGATTGCATTTCTAAATAAAACCATTCCCACGTGTTAATTACCAAGCCATTGCCGACGAATAATTTGAACCACCCAAATTTGGACACATCATTGACTATAAGACTCTTGTTGAAATCATTGACAACTATAAAGAGAGAAAAGAATAGATAGAGAGTGAACGCCAACCAAATTAAGTAGCCAACCCAATAAAAAGGACACTTTTCATAAAACCATCCTTCAAAGCCTCATCAAACTCAATTTTGTCTCCATCATTCAATTGCTCATCAAATACACGTATAAAAATATCACCTAACTACCCAAAAAAAAAATAGTATAGTACCAAAAAAATTTACACGTATAAAAAGGCTACAATAACCAACTCAAACTCAACATTCAATAACATAAAGTTTGTTCCACATTTTAAATATGAAGTGGAATAGAGGCCACGCTATAGGCCATGGCTCAACATCCACCGTCAACCTAGCCACCATTAACGGCGAAATCTTCGCCGTGAAGTCATCCGAGCTATCGAGATCAGAGCCACTAAGGAGAGAGGAGAAAATTCTATCTTCTCTATGTTATCCCAATCCTTATTTGGTTACTTATAAAGGGTGTGACATTACCAAGGAGAATGAGAAGTTTATGTACAATCTCTTCATGGAGTACATGCCCTTTGGCACGCTTAGCCAGCACGGTGGCATGCTCGACGAGCAAGCCATCGTGTGCTATACAAGGCAAGTTGTAAAGGGGTTAGAGCATATGCATTTGAAAGGGTTGGTGCATTGCGACATCAAGGGTGCCAATATCATGATTGGTGAAGATGGAGCTAAAATTGGAGACTTTGGATGTGCTAAAAGTGTAAATGAAGCCGCGGCGCCAATCCGCGGAACCCCAGTGTTTATGGCACCAGAGGTGGCACGTGGAGAAGAACAAGAGTTTTGTAGTGATATTTGGTCACTTGGTTGCACTATAATTGAAATGGCAACTGGTTCTTCACCATGGCCTAATGTAGATGACCCTATTTCAACACTTTATCATATAGCATATTCCAATGATGTTCCTCAAATTCCATGTTTTCTATCAAATCAAGCAAAGGACTTTTTGGGGAAATGTTTAAGGAGGAATCCAAAAGAGAGATTTTCAGCTAGTCAACTTTTGAAGCATCCATTTCTTGGGGAATTATTATGTTCTAATGATAAGCAAGTTTTGGAATCAAATTCAATTTCACCAACTAGTATTCTTGATCAAAGCTTTTGGAGTTCTATGGAAGAATCACAAAGCCTTAGCTTTTGTAGTTTGATTAACACAACAAGTTTTGAGAACTCTATTGTTGATGATAGAATCAGAAGTTTAGCCGGGGAACCAAGTTTGGCATGGTGGCATGATGATCATGATGATGAGAATTGGATCACAATTAGAGGGAATGAAGTTGATAGTTTTTGCAATTGTGGGTCAGAGATAGGTTCAATTAGTGATGAGTTGGTAAAAAGTAGTGTGAAAGATAGGATTAGTGGGCATTTTTGTAATGATCACACTCATATTTGTAGGGTTTCTAGTTTTGTAGGTAGTAATGTTAATTTTCAGCCATGTATTGTTAAGATGCTACTTCCATCAACATTAGATGTTTTATAATTCAATATTAAATATTCAAAATTCTAATCTTCAACTCTTTTATTTTATTATGTGCTATGACTATTTTCTGAGTGTTCGGATTTACGTTCATATATCATTACTCTTTTGTTATCGACCTTCTGCAACAAATTCTCATATGGAAAATTTGATGCAAATTGATAAATGTTAATCAACAAATGATATTTGATGTCGAAGATACACAAACTAATTAGTTGTTGGATAATTTATAATATTCTACTTAAAGAGATTTTTCTAACAACTTAGAACCAACCATTAAGTACATCTTAGTACCATTAACTAAATATTAGTGGTTGTTAATAATTAGTTAAATAGATAGTCCTACCTAAACTATACACATAGAATATCATGTACTCATTTTCATTAACCACTTCAAGCATGACCATCATAGAAGTACGATATCCCTTCATTATTCACCCACCAATAAAAAACACAAGCAACCTTTCAATCCATCTATAGGACTAGTCATTATTATTTAAGAACCAATAAAATTTCTTTAGTCAAAAAGTAAATTCAAATAAGATAAAAACAAAGGAAACATAACAAAGTGGGAATGGTTGGTCCCAATTGGTTGCCTCAATACTAAACCCTCAACCCCTCACCTATTATATAGACTAGTACATTCCAATGGACTTGAACCAAAGGGAACCAAAGTGGCCATCCTTCATAGCAATGTCTCTCACTATCTTCTATTGGATATGTATCCCCTGCTGTAACTGCTTCACACAGTTACACACAATGGTCAATCTCAGCCATAAAACATTGATCCAACGGTTCAGATTTTTTCTGCTAATTTTCATACAGTTTAATCTCAACCACTTATCTTTGATCAGACGACTCACACACCTTACAGCGTCCTGTTGTTACAGCAGGAAATCAATATCCATCTTCTATGAGTGATTTTGATTTGTCTTGTATTGGTAGGTTTATATGAATAAATTTCACAAACCCACATGTCGGTTAGAACGTAAATCATCAACTCATTAAATTGTACCAAAGATTAATTAAAGGGACCCGGTTAAAGCATATAACGAATATGCAGCAGATATTACGTTTGGTGGGTTTTCTGCCAATCTATTACATAATTATTAGAATACAGCGCACACAACAGGACAAGTTGAAAGGCATTGAAATTGAAGTATTAGGTCAACCCCCACTATGAATAAAATATTTGGAGGCCAAAACTAAGTCAACCAAAATATAAATCAAACTTTAATCTTCTAGACCACGAGAATAGTTGCTTCTCTGAAATCTCACCGAAAGAGTTAGAGTCTCTTTAATATTCAAGGAGTACACAACCTTTAGTTAAACACTAATGGGTTAGAGGGGAGTACAATGGACCGTCCCATTGAGTTAAGACAAGCAACACACAACACATAAGTGATTTAATACCATATCTTATTTATATAAAGCTCACAATCAATTATTTCGAGTTAACACTTTATTTTCGAAAATAAAAAAAAAAAGCTTTGACCCTTTAGTCAAACACTAATCGGTTAAAGGGAGCACAATAGATCATCTCATTGAGTTAAAGAGCAACTAGTGGTTTGTACATCACATTTTTACTTAAAATTTTAACATATTAGGTATATGAGTCATCTTAAATGTATGAAACTCAATATCTATTTATATCTTTTATGTTTGAGTTAACCATCTGATTTTCAGCAGAAAGGAACTCCGGTAATCCAGAGTTTGGCTAAGAGGTAAGTAAAGTTTAGGTAAGAATTGTTTCACCCATGAATTGAACATATGTTCTCCAAAACAATTTGACATTTGGCGGAGTTCTTATACACTTCAAAATTTTGTTTTTACTTCTAATATCTACATCTGATAGATACGTCCCGAGGATTAGGAAGTTATATATCTCCCAAAAGACTATTTTATATGACATAACAATGAGCAAAACTGTCGGTTGCGTTATTTTGGTGTTTTAAAGTTTCTAAAACAATTTGCTCTCCAAACCTACTTT
Source organism: Medicago arabica (assembly GCA_946800305.1). Classification (NCBI taxonomy): domain Eukaryota; kingdom Viridiplantae; phylum Streptophyta; class Magnoliopsida; order Fabales; family Fabaceae; genus Medicago; species Medicago arabica. The sequence goes on along the minus strand of OX326964.1, from coordinate 33,687,859 downwards.
TCACCCCATTTTTTATATTAAGCTATGTAATTTGTTTGGTAATGAACCTATGTATTTGGTTTAAGTAATTTATGACAAACATTTGTGGTTTGTTTACATAATTTGTTTGTTTAAAAAAAATTTGGTTGTTGAAGTGTATATTGTTGACATTCACATAGCGCAAGTTCCAATACACAAAGAACATTTGTAGTGCTCACATTTTCTACACATCCGAGAGATACCTCCTGAACATTTTAGTTTGTATCTCCCAGACATTGCTTTGAAATCTTCTTTTTTTCTTCTTCCTAGAGTTACGTCCCGTACCCTTCAAGCAGGTACGAGACGTAACTCTAGGAAGAAGAAAAAAAGAGTGGTTTGGAAATAACTCCCAGACATCAACTTGATTTCCATGCAGTCGAGCATCTCGAAAATCCTGATCTTCACGTTGGATCAGTTCCTGTTATCAAGGTGTATAATAAGATCAAGGAAATGCTTAATGCTCTTGATTATCCTAAGAAATATACGTTTAACTTGGCTGATCTTGTTAAGCCTGATCCTCATCGGATCGAGTTCTTTCTTGGTGCTCTTCTCGATTTCTGTCTCGACAGGTTTGTTTCTTCGTAAAGAGAAGTCAGTAGGTTCCAAGATTATTATGAATTTATGAATGTTTCAAAATGGTATATGACATTGTTGAATTTTACTCGTATTAGTATGAGAGTATGTTAGAGACTAAATTGATAGTAAGTGATTAAATATAATATAAACACCGAGTTGATCCTAAGTTACTAAATTACAAGGGTTTGATTGATAGTAAGTGGTTAAGATAGAGATCAATTTGACGGTTAAATAGAGTCGGAATTTTTTTAAAATATTTTTATTCCGAGGGACCTATTTGAGAGCACCTTACAAAGGGAAGGGGACATGCACTAGTTGACACTATGTCCAATAAGAATCGAGAATTCGGCGCATTAATTTTAAAAATGTTTACAATTCATGCTTAACTAGGAATATGGTAGATTCTTATTGGATCGTCATGCCGTTAAACTATTTCTATTGTTGATCAATCGTACCTACTAGGTATTTTAAGAAATCAGATTCCTTGTGGTCAAAAATTTGCCGCATTCAACACATTTGTGGTCGTTGGATCGAGATTGGAGTGACATAGTCTAGATTTCAATGTAGTTACTAATTATTATTTTTTAAGTAATTACCGAGCTTGTAATCTGGACCGTCCGATTGTGATCTAAGAACCATGCAAGTGCCGATTGTGTGGACGTCAAACATTAACAGCAGACTTTTCTGGTCTGTATTTTAAAGTCGTGCACATGATTGATTGTGATGTGCTTACGGTGTTTAACTGTTTACAATAAATTCTTTTTAAATATCAGAGCTGGGAGAATGAATTCCATATCAAAATATGTAGACGAATTCAACGCTTTGGAACAGAAGATAGTGGAGATTGAGGAGAATAAGAAGTTTATGTAAATCATTTATGTTGAACCTTTGGACATTTAGCCATTCTAACTTTTATTTTACTTGGTTATAGATTAGTTCATAATTATACTAATTCCTGAGCTGGGTGCTTGGTTATAGATTATTTTACTTGTCGACGGTTCTAACTTTTATTTTCCTCTCGAGACCCCAGATTTCTGATGCTGAATACAGACTGATCCAAAATGTTCAAGAGAAGGCAAATTTATGTTTGAAAATTGCTCAATCACCTGATAAAGTACATGTATTTTCATTTGATAATAAAAAACATTCATATTGGTTATTAGCCTATTCTGTTTGTTTCGGAAAAAAAAGCCTATAATATTCATAGAATCGAACTTATTGCATTCTTACCTGCAAAATGTAATGTACTTTGCATTTCTCCATCCCATCTGCCTCTGTGAATATTGTATTTGCATTTCATTGGACTGCTCTTACTTTTGAGTTGTTATCACAGTGAAAAACATTGGTAGTTTGAAATAATCGCTTTTTTCCTAATCAACAACGTGCGCACAATTGACGATCTTTTTTACTTAATGTTCAGTGATGGCAGAATTGATGATATTAATATTATGATGAAAAATGGCGCTGGAGTCTATTTTGAATACGTTTTCAAATGTGATAATTGAATTGAAAATAAAATAATTTGAAAGCAAGTAGAAGCTAGAGAGACAAATTTATTTTAACCATGCAAATTTTATTAATGTTAAGATGAAGAAAAACTGCATGCTTATTTTAGATGTTCTTGCCGTGTAGAGTGATACATGATCATCTTTTCCTGCCTCTACCTATTTAAATTTGCTTTCTTTGTCTTGCATAAAGAGAGCTTTAGACGAAAAGAAATTAGTTTGAGACGTGGCAAGAAATTCTGAAAGACTTGCCATGCACAATTTCCATGAGAAGACTAGTTCTGCTAAATCAATTGAAAAAGATCATAAAGCATTAAAAGCTAAAGTTGATGATGAAGAAGTACTGGAGAAGTCACTTGAGGCCAAATTGGTTGAAAGGCAAAGTAAAGGTAGCTTCTTGTGCAAGCAAGCAATGTTCGTACTTCATTTCCAAATGAATGTCGTGTAAGCACGAGTAATGGTATTTTTATTCAAACATTCTACAAAGCAACATACCTAGCACGAGTAATGGTATTTTTAGGAAAGAAACAACACTTACATAATACATTTAATAATACACAGCAACATGATTTAATGAAATAAGATATCGGTTGATGGACATCATACCTAGCATCTTTGAGAACAAATGTGACGGATCTGATCCTTCCTGAGCTCCTGTTTGTAGAGGTCACCTCTTGAAAGGCACCAATTGCATCTAAACCAAATTTCAGTTGAAATGAAAAAAGAATTTTAAAAAAATACAAATTGGAATATATGTTTCAAATGTTATACTAACCCACTAATAGATCTGATTTGTACTTCCCAGCAAGAACATCTTCAAAGTCCTTAAAGCAGTACCCTGCCATAGGAATTGCAGGAAAATCTTCTTGTGTAATCACAGTAGCTCCAGTGACAATTAGCCGATATGGATGAGAAGTTGCCTTCGCAAAAATTTCATTTTTGGAAACCTTAAAGTTTTCCATCTCAAGAGTGTTATTCAAGTACAGAATCTGCTTAAACTCTGCCACAAATTCCTTAGGGACAGTCACCTGAATCCTACCACTCTGCAATATAAATCAGTAAAAATATGTCATTACAAATATCTTATTATGAAAGATAAGGCAATATAAAATTAAAGTTAACAAATGTAACATAATTATCATACCTGAGCATCAATTATAACCATCTCAATATGTTCCTGTTTAAATTGAGTGATGACAGGCCAAACATCAACGATCCTAACAGAGAGAGTCCAGATGTCTTTTGAATCATCAATATCTTTGATATCATCAAAAGGACGAGCAACTTCATGATGATCTTCCATCCTAAAATATACATAGGAAGTAAAATCAAGTTCAAAGATTTTTTAAAAACATGTAAAATATTTTGAAAAGGCATCTGAAACATACATGCAACCTAAGTAACATCCGATAAATATCTTCAACTAACTCCTAAACTTCAACATGACATTCCATCCTAATACAAACAACATAAAAGATCCAACAAAAACACATGCTTTTAGTGATATTAAACACATCAAAACTTAAAACACTTCCTATTTGTGATTTGTTTAGTGTGAATAAAGGTTCTAAACACATCCTTTAAGTGATTTTAAACACATCAAAAGTTAAAACCAACTAACGAAGATGACGAGTTAATAAAGGTTCGATGTCCAAAATGGATTTCTAAGTATTACAGATGCATCAAAAACATATTTTTTATGTGATTATAAACTGATCACAACTAAAATCAAGAAAAAAATTGAAAGTAAAAACACGTATTTTGTATTGGCTTTCAATAAAAAAAAAGGACCTTTAAGTGAAAGAACAAAAATCAGAACCATAAACGATTAAGGTTCCTCCAAAAAATCACAAGTTTTCACAACTTATTCAAGCAATTTTTTATGCACTTAAAAAAATAAAATAACATTGCATCAAACCTTGGTAGAGAAATCAGAACTGAGATGGTTGGGCAGGAGAGAGAGAGAGAGAGAGAGACAACTTATCTTCAAAGGTAGTAAAATTTTCTGTTTCTCATATTTTGTTGCGGTAAGGTAGTGTATACCAACTCAATGACGTCTATAGCCTAGCGGATAATAGCATGCATGGGAGAATAGTGGTGGTTAAAAGTGTGTAACTTTTGATCTAGTATGAAAAGTTGAGAACCTTTTGAATTTTTACTGCAATATCCTCTGACAGGAACTATTCACTGCATCTAATAGAGTGTCAATAGTGGAAGTTCAAGTTATTGCTCTTAAAAAAAGGCTTAAACAATCAGATAGATATAAAAATCCGGGTTTAGCCCTGATTGAAAATTATATGGTAGTTATAACAAAGGATAAAATAGGAAGAAAATGGCAAAAAAAAAATTGGAGGGATTAGAAGCCATGAGAGGACAATCAAAAGCCTTTATTACCCTTAAGTAGCTGTAATAAAGGGCAGTAAAATTATTTCGAGCCGGGGCAGTAAAATATTTTTCATAGTAATTGATTTATATATATATATATATATATATATATAGTAGATAGTAGATATAGTAGATATAAAAACTCCATTGGAAACTATAAACACTAGATACATCCATAAATAAAGAAAACAGTACTTCTTAGGCACTTTTTACATTTTATTTCTTAATAAATATGTAAATTTGATGAGAGAATAAATTGTTATTTTCTCCATAATCCTCAGGTGGATGCCGTAAATAGTAGAATTACCTCAAAAAAAAAAAAGAATCTGCAACAGCTAAAGTGGACCAGTTAGATAGTAAAAGGACATGGATAGTCGAAGAGGTACGTGGCTATTTATCTTCTTTTGGAAGCCTGTGTGATCTATATTGTGCTTGGATTCAAAACTTCATATTGCAGCCATACCTCATGTGAGGAAAATGAAAGTAATTAAAACTGAAATTCAAAGTTGCTCTATATCAGTTGCAAGCTGCAACTTTCCCATAGATTTTACCGGTTTTTTTACTGTTTCTCTTGTCAGATCGAACCTTGTTCTCACGGTAGAATGTCATTTAAGGGATTGTTTTTGCATTGCTTATTATGTAGTGAATGACAAACAAATGAATTATTGTGCTTGCATTGTTGCAGTTTCATAAGGATGCTAACTCGTTCGCACGTGTGATTGAATCTTGGCGAAAGAGTTCGACCATTAAAAGTGCTAGATTTGACAATTTGGTTTCTGTTTAATCATGGACTAGACTTGCGCTGCAATGTATAACGAAGATTGCTTTTTTGACATCCTTTGTTTCCTAGAAACACATGAAAATGACCAAAAAAACTCAGTGGTAGTTAACTAACGCTGGGGTGTTTTTGGTCATTTTCATATGTTTCTAGAAAATAATGGATGTCAAAAAAACAATTCTCATGTATAACACGCTATCATCAAAACCCTGGTATGAATCATAGGGCAGTTTATTTTCCTTTGTTAAGACAGATGTATTGGTTCGCCGGAATTCGCAGTCACTTTTACAACAGGAAGAAATAAATTTTGAATTTGGGTTTGAAAAAGAGCACCGCTGCTGTTTCATTAGGCCTCTGGACAGTATATGGGCCTTTGTTTGGATTATTAGAATTAAAATATAATGAAGTTACAATTGCTAATCTTACCCCCTTTCAAAAAAAATTATAATCTTACCCATAAGTTACAATCGTTTTAGGAAACAAAACATATTGGAAATTCCTTCAAAAAAAAAAAAAGGGAAATCACTTTATGTTATAACTGTTACATTAATTAAATAAGCTTATTACTCACTACTAATTAAACACTTGGTGATTACTAGTAAATATTAATTTTGTTTAAAAATTGGGTAGTAGAAAAAAAATATTTCATACAAATTTATTGATTAATTAAGTAATATTAGTACTACGAACCGATGCGAAGCGAAGCTCTATACCCCCATACGTACCGAATTCTTCTCATGTGGCATACCGCGAACCCGATCCCGTACCATGTACCGTAGCGAGTTGCGAATTATGTGGTTATGCTTCAAATATTTTACAAGTGTCAAAACTCTATCAAATTCAAAAATACACAAACACTAAAACAAGTCTTACAAACTTTATATCTTAGAATTTCTTAGCGTCAAAAGTTAATTGAACTTTCATTTTTCTTTACCACTCTGAGTACAAAATATAAACATAATCAAACTTATTTGATAAATTCTAATTGTAGAAGTCCTCTTGTGTGAGGCAAAGAAGTATCAAACTTATGTGTTTAAGAAGTTATAATCTTGTGTGATTATAATGAAAATGCTTTTAAAATGTAATGAGAATGAACTAACCTCAAATTGTGGAGTGAACGCAGATAATTGCTTGTATTGTCTTTCTCCATTTCTCCGACTCTCTCTAATTATCATAGTTGTTTTGTTTAACCACTTAGAAAAAGATTTTTCCAAAAAAGAAAACAGAATTCAACTCCCCGTTCTCGTATTTTTTTCACATGTTGGTACGATAACGTCTGATGTGTTGATTCAACACTTAACCCTGTAATAGATATGAGAACCTGAGAAAAACATGTTTGAATCAATTTCCACTTCCAATCCGTATAAATATTCTCATCCAAAGTTTTCTTATTGGATAGATTTCGTAAAGGAAATTTTAAAAAAAAAATAGTTTTATATCAAAAGACAAAATTCGTCTATAAATATTAATTTTACTATACTATTTGACATGGACATTCATCGTATCTATAAAAATTGATTTTTAGTGACGAATTTGTCAGTTAATAAAACTCAATACTATTTCTTTAGAATATTTTTATTTAAGTTTTTCAAAAATAAGAATTTCAGTTTGAATATTCAGACATGAACTTTTGTTTTTTGGAAACTTCCAATATAAATATTCATAAAAAAACTTCTAGTAAGATAAAATCCATTACTAGAAGTTAATTTTATTGCAATATATATATATATATATATATATATATATATATATATATATATATATATATATATTAACTGTTGCCACTTCCACGGAGCAGTCAATGTCTTTCACTACATCAAAACAACTTCGTTCTGAAGGTGAGAAAAACATAGGGGGGTTTCAGAGTCTGATTGCAACCGATACATCATATATATATATATATATATATATAGAGAGAGAGAGAGGGAGTAGACAGAACAATTTATACTAGTTTCTCCTACAATACAGGAGTAATCCAGTCCTCTTGCACTTCTAAGGGATTTCACTATAATCAAACAATATTACAATTTCTCAAGGACACTCTCAAGAGACTTTTAAATATTCAAGCACATTAGTAAGAGACTTCCAATGCTCAATCGCAAAAAATAGAGACTTCCAATACTGAAGTACACAAGCAAAAGACTTCCAATACTCAAGTACACAAGCAAACGACTTTCAATGCTCAATTACAACTGAAAGAGACTTCCAACACTCAATCACACAAGCAAGATACTTCTAGATACAATGTAGAACATACTCTAAGACTTAGAATTTCTAAAATACAAAGTTTGATAAGAAATTCGTAAGTGTTCTTTGCGCTTTTTGATTTGACAGAGTAAGGGCACAATTAAAACAACATAGTCTTGTTTTATTCTTCAAGTCTTCAGCTCCTCATATAGGCAAGGATTTGAGAGACGTTGGAGAAGAGTATCAACGCATTAAGAGTCGTCGAGAAGTTTCAAATCAAGGAAGTTGGGTCTTTGCTGGATATGGATAATGTCGTTGATTAGATATTCAAAATTCCTTTGCTGAAAAGGGAATTATCTATTCATTTTCTTTGTCCATGAAATTTCTTGTTTGTTTCTACACGTGGTCAGAAGAGGACAAATTATACTACTATCATACTTTGACAGACACAACTACAAAAGAGGACAAATCTGACGTGGTGTCAGGGTCCCTCAAGATCTTATGTACTCTAGAGTTTGGAGGTCTTTAGAGTCTGATGTAGATCTTCAGCTTCTGAGTAGCATCCTTACTTCTTATCCAAGGCGTTGACTTCTAGTTGACCTTTCTTCAGATTTTCTACCATAGTCTTTGAGCTTCTCTTGTACATCTGATGCTCTTATACGTGTTCAGACCTTAAATTTTAATTTATGGTCCTGCACACTTGAACATATATTATCATATCCAATTTTTTTTTTAATACTTTGTTATCATCAAAACCTTAGAAGAATTGTACAAACTAATTTTGTTCCAACACAACCGTCATCTTCAGGCTTACTCTGGATGATATATTATCTTTTGTTGTTTTTATTTAAAATATATACATATATATATATATATATATATATATATATAAATGAAATTTTTGAATTTTGTGTTTTATATTTTTGGGGAAAAGTATGAGAAGAAAGATAAGTTTTTCATTACAAGATTAGCCTAATTAAGTTTCTAATTGTAGACAATATTTGTGGATCTACAAAATGCTTGTTAGTACTACCAAGAAAGATGGTTAGCGATAGGCATTGAATTGAATCCAAGTCACAATTTAAGTGAAATATCTAAGGACATGTTTTATGACTCATCTCAAATGGTGTTTTAGGAAAGCAACAAATTTTATGCCTTTAAAAAGTACTTCCTAAATATGTGTTTTTTTGCTGTTGACAGTGATAACCATCTAAAATAAACACAAACTAACTAAAACTCACTAGCTAAACCATCTTTTATTGGCTCAATTTATATTTTTTGTGGTGAAATTTTTGACATATTGAGTCCTTAAGTTTTATCTAAATACCTAATCAAGTTGTATCAATCAATATCCGCGGCACCTCTTGGTATGACTCAATGATAGCTAGCATACTAACATAAGAGGAAGCAGGTTGGAACCTCTCCTCTGTAGCCTAAAACAAAATAAAAGCATACCATGTTACTAGCTAGACCAAGATGAAATGATATGGCCTTTGCCACCAATTATTTAAGGGTAATAGGCTTTTACCCCCTGCCATATAGGCGACATTTGATTTATCTCCTGTAAAAAAAAGTTTGGAGATCCCCCTCGTAATTTAAAAATTATTTGGTTTTGGACCTCGGTGCATATGATTGTGTAGAAATTTATGGATTAATAGGCTTTTACCCCCTACCATATGGGTAAAATTTGGTTTACCCCTTACCACATCAGCGATAATGCATACTGAGGATTCAAAACCAAATAATCTTTAAATTACAAGGGGGGATCTCCAAAAAAAAAAATTAGAGGGTAAACCAAATGTCGCTAATATGACAGGGGGTAAAAACATATTAACCCTTTTTTTATATTCGTTCCTAATTCGTTGGGAGTGGTACTTGTGATTGATAGACTCCGACATCATATTATATTTACAATTTTTATAACTCATTTGACACTTTTTCTCTATTTAATATTTAATTTGAGTTTTTCCAATTTAAATTAAGAATTATAATATATTTGAGAACAATTTTTTTACCGACTAGTTTCTTGAACCAAGTAGGTGAAGTTCTTGTATATTAGTATATATTTAATATTTAGTCGTAGTGTGTCAAATGTCAACTTAGTGGTAAGAGTTTGACTTTATAATAGATGAAGTTTAAATCTCACATGGATCACTCGTAAAATGGTCATAATATTACCGTTATTAGTAACAATATTTCATTTATCAATTATATTTCAAAATATTTAATTACAATACCTAGATAACCCAAAATCTTTTGTTAGTACAATTAGACATGGATATTTTTACATTTGATAACCAATTATTGTCCATCAAGTTGCTCCAATGTTATTTCTTTGCTTTGAATCAAGCTTGCCAGCAGTTTGAGGCATCCTAATGTTGAGAGCAGTGACAATCATTAATATAATACACACCAAAACTGAGATCAATGATAAGACTAACATAATAACATGAGCCATGATCCCCTTAACTTCATGTGCATATTGTGCTGAAGCTATTGCCAAAGCCGTTAGAGGAAATGAATAAGCCCACCATGCCACACTATATTTCTTCATAGACTTCTTAAATAGCAAAGGCCTTGAAACCTGATTATTGTTCAAAAAAAAAAAAAATTAAGTACTAAAACTTTTTTTTTTATTATTCAAAATTTATGAAGCACAATATCAAACACAACACTCACACGCAAGCATCGATAATAGAGAAATACTAGCAACACACATTCTAACACATACTTTTCAACACACTCTCTTTGATTGACTAAAATTCACATGGAATCCACAAAATTTATATGGGACCCACAAGATTTGGTGGGACTCGTGTAAATTTTAACCAATCATAGAGAATGTGTTGAAAAATATGTGTTAGAATAAGAAAATAAATGTAATTGAATGTAATCAAATATGCTGGTTTCATGTTACATTGGTCAAACACGAGACACACTTTCAATCAAAAGTGTGGTGCTTGATGTTAGTTCAATATGACTTTCGGTCCTATTTATAAAAGAAAATTAGATCAATAAAAACTTATATATCTAATTCAAAATTCAGTTTAAATACATCAACTTTTGTCGTCCCAACTTTCTAGTATAAATATAACCCGAGTAGTTATCTATCCTAGATTTCTAGTTGCTTCTTGTGAACTATGAATTGCCAACCATACAAAAGCATTGGGTTGGCATTAACACAAGAGGAGGGACCACCACATTAAAATTCCTACATAGCATTTTCACTTAAACAAAATCACATGAAATGTCCAAATTAATTATCCACTTATATTGTAGGAAGGGTCATAGTCAATTTATACATAAGGGACCAGCTTCCTAGTTTCTAGTGGATTTCAACTTAGATACCTCCAAAAGATGAACAAAACAAATCAAGCTTGTCAATAGAATGGAACGTAAGGAATTTGACAACATCAGTTCAATTTTTTGCTTTTTAGCTCACACCGTCATTTTTCCTTAGGAATTGCAAACAAAGAATGATTTTGTAGGGTAAAGTTCATCTCAAATTTCAGGCTATTCAAAACCTATTGAGCTATTTATCGAATCTTAGGCGTGATCAAATAGTGCGTTGAGAGTCTCACGCCAAATTAAATATAATTTGAAAACTCTATTAATCATAAGATAGGAGACATAATTCGCCTACCTGAGACCTCGAGGAGGAAGACACTCCTAGGTATCAAGCCAATATCACCAGACCAATACAAACAACATATCAATTGAACACCAACTCTCTTTATCACCGTCCTTAAAAAAAAACTCTCTTAATCACCGTGCAACTCCTAATAAATCACGTTGAAAAACATGGTTGATTCAAGATCATAATAGTTGTTAACTCAACTAAATGAATTAACCACAATTTTAACATGAATTGAATTAATCATTTGCTTAACTAAATTAATCATATTTTTTAACATGACTAACTAGGTGGCGCAAATGTATGAAAAAGTGGGTGTCTATGAAACATTTCTGAAAAGAAAATTACCAGGGACAAGAAAAGGAAAAGGGAGAGAAAGAACAGCATCTTAGAAGCAGTATCAAAGTAACCACAAACAGATTGCCAAGCCAAACTAGCCATACTAGGAGCAGCAAAGAACAAGAAGAACACCGGTCGCAACATCGCCGGAATCTTATTATTCCCCGGTAATCTCTGATATAATGTAACAAAAAGCACCAAATAATGTGCAATACCAAGAGAAAAAAAGCATATTGCACTCTCTTTCCAACCCATTTGTGCAGCAGCTTGTGCAGCAACCAAGTTACCAATGACAGACATTTGACTCGTCGGATTCGCAACCATCGACAAAAACATCTTCCCTTTTGTAAACCACTCACCATAAATTTTCACATCAAGAATGATCACAGGAACAACAAACAATAACCAAAGGATTTTGTAATGAAGTGCTGCAGGTGGTACTATTGGTGATGATTGTAACAAAAGTAGCCAAGAAATCCATGGAGCAAACATGTAGTTTACACCAATTTGGTTGAAGAATTCATCTTTAACTTTATCAAAGTGAAGTAAACATTTTAGAAGATAGAGAAGAGAGAGTGTGAGTAGTGTGAATAATGCTAATGACCATAAGAGAATAAAAGCTGTGGAAGGTATCATTGTAAATATGTGTCTTAGAACATGTGCATCTTTGATTGGTTCAATTAGGATCTTCCATAATAAAGCTTGAATTGAAAGGGATAGACTAATTCTAAAATATCCTGCATGGATTTTTGTTAGGATGATAGATAATGAAGATTGGTTATTGATTTTAGAGTTGAAATTGGATTGATTTTTTGTTAATGGATCGATTGGTAGAACTATGTGGTGGTGTTGTGGATGTTTTTCAATGTCACCCATTTCAAAGATGCTATACAAGGTGCAATACAAGTAGATTTATAGAGCAGTTTGTGTGAACATAGTGATATTTTTTTTTGAAAGACATGTGAACATAGCGATTTATTGGTCAGGTTATGTTTACCAAGATTGATGTCATTTAAAAAGGCTTAACCGCACAATTTGTTGTCCGCGTACCTCCCATGCATATATAATTTTTTTGTATATAAAGGGTTTTCAACTAAAGCAAAAGATTCCTTATATTCTTTTTATGGGTGATTGGTTAGAATGTATGAAGCAGAAACCTAATAAGATATGGACATATTGATAATGTTATTGTTAAAAATATAGTTATAAAACATTTAAATAAAATATGAACATTAATTATTAAATATTTAAATGTAGAATCAAAATATATATGTTCATCTAATCAAGCAATTTGTTTCATAAAAGAATCTAAACCAATATACTTCATTCGGTCACATTTATAAGCAAAAAAAACTATTTTTTAGGTACATGGAATAATTAATGAATCTAGTCTTATTTATAGACCACATTCATTAATTATTCAATGAATCTAAAAAGTTGTATTTTGCTTATATATGTGACCAGAGAGAATATGATACTATTTTCGAAATTCATCTATCTATTACCAATTATTCATGTATAAATTATGTAATCAACTTTATTGTTTTTAATCATGTCATTGATCATGTATCTACATGCTCATCTCACATTGATGTGTTTAATAAGTGTCTATCATCTCACATTGATGTGTCTAATGAGTATCGAAGATATGACTACGTTAGTCTAACATATGTCCTAAAAATGTCAGACACCAATGCATATCAAACTCCGAAACAATCCTAATACCATAAGTGTTTGTGCTTCATATATTAGAATTGAATTTTCGAAATAAAAAAAAGCTCTATTTTCATGTACTTTATAATTTATAAATACTATAGGACCTACCACTTATAATAATTGTATTGTTTCTCCTAAAAAAATTGCATTGTATGAAAAGCTACGACGAATACGCGGCTGCTATACTTGTCGTTTTGTGGGTTACAGATTGTCCAATCCCCCGAAGGGATTATTGAAGGGTTCGATTTTAAAAATATCAATAATATAATTAATTTACCAAGTTTTATTAGTTTCTTATATTATTTCTTCACCTAGAATCATGTCTATTTTTCCTTTTGTTTCAGTCTAAAGAAGAGGTTTTCACATATATTTTCTTGCTTTTTATTTATGATTTCAGCGTCTGAGTGCGACATTTTGTTGTTCTTCGTCTTGTGCAACATTATTTGATTTCATGCATACTGCAATGCTCGTTGGGTTTCTATTGAAAATTTCATTTAAGTCAATTAGTGATATGAGTGTCAACGTTGCAAATATTAAGAGATATAATATGGTATCAACAATATATCTTTACCAAAAATATTAACACATTTAATATATAAATAAACTCATCTGTATGTTACTTTCACTCGTGTCCGACTCCATATAATGTGTTTTTTTTATTGAAGAAGTCAAATGTGTTATATGTGCTTCAAATTCCATGAACCATTGACAAATTTATTTTTCTATACTAGGTATTTAAGAATATTTCAATATTAGATGAAAGTCACATTTTTCTTGTTTTACACAATTTAATTTATTAAATCATTCTTTTAGTGTCTCGTGAACTTAGCTCATATGGTAAGCGATAATGTGTAATATATAGAAATGTTGAGGTTCGAATCTCAGACACTTTTGCAACAAAAAAATCATTCAAAAATCGAATTTAGCGGACTGGCCCACCCTCAGGTGTCTTTTGCAAAGTTATGTTTCTTGGAGGGTTCAAGCATGTATTTGCTTTTTACAACTATACACGTTCTTATTATAATAATAATAATAATAATAATAATAATAATAATAATAATAATAATAATAATAATAATAATAATAATAACAATAATACTTTTAAATTTTTCCTTGTGTTCCTTATTCTTGGTATATGTTTTGAACATCTGGAATAATATTCTGGTTATCATTATTTTCTAAATCCAGATTTGAAACATGCATGTTACATATAATATTGCTTCTATGTTCCTCCTTTGAAAAAACTGAGTATGAAAACTACATAACCAAACGTTTGTCTTGTGGTCACCTACCAGATTGATCAGCCAGCAAGAGAAAGATGTGATCCAATAATGTTTAAATAATTCAAGACATGCACATGAGAGATTCACTCCTCTAAAACTGCAATCCAATAATGCTTTACATTTTCTACGGCATATATCTCCATCAATATTACGTTGGTTTGATTGAAAGGGATTCAGATTCTTTGACCAAGGTTTTAGGTTTGAACTTAATGGATGGTTAGGATGGAAACATATGGTTGGGAGAGGAGACCCTCTTAAAAAAGTTTTTTAAAGAGTAATTGTTTAAACATTTTGGGTAGGAAATTTCATACATAAATGAAGTGTGTGTTTTATTCATAAGAGTATAGGGCAATACAGTGAGTTGATGGTAACTATATAGATTTGTTGAAGGAGTTGGAGGTTATTGGGAAATTATACCACGAAAATATTTGATTCATTAGAATAATGTCACATAAGTTTAAAATGTCTAATAAACATGTATTTTGTCAACACATCTATATTTTTTCATTGTCTGATCCCACCAAAGATAAAAAAAACAAAGGAACTTGAAATAATAGAGGTTGAAAAAAATTTAGATGAAAGTGAATGACATCTAAAAACTAAAATTTAAGATAAAAAATTAAACAAATGACACATAAAAACTACATTGTGTTGTATAATCGCATTAGGTTAAGAGCAACCTCACAAGAGTGATTGATATCGCATCTTCATTTAAAGTATTACATTAGGTATATGAGTCACCGCACTTATATGCAGCTCAACATCTACTCTTACATAAAATATGGAACTTTAACTCACATTTGACACATTAACGTCTCTCCATTAAGTGTTAGACTTTCTGTGCCAAGTGATCGACCACTAAGAACCACTCCCACTCCTCCAAAATGTTCAATCGGGATATCATATGTCATTGTTGTGCCTTGTAAGTGAGCCAACACTGATGTGGATCCACACGTTTTAAAAAGAGCAACCAAATAAGTGAGAATGATACCACATCTTCATCCAAAAGGCTTAAGTATGAGTTTTTTTTTACTTATTTTTTGTTCAACTTGCACTCTTTTATCCAATGTTGGACTTTAATTGACATTTGTTCCATCACAATATTATCTCCCTTAACTATGATGAAATTCTAACTCGTGCTTGGCACGGGTGTCCATCCTAGTTATGTCTCAAATTACACTATGACGAGATTAGGGATGGGCTTGAAATTTGTCAGAATATAATTGAGATGAATTTTAAATTTGTTCCAAGAATTGACATGAATTTTGTCCAAAATTCATATTGTTGTTTACTTTTTTTCGTTGTTCATGAATTATGTCCAAAATCTATGCGAAAGTTTGGAACGGATTTGGAACAACATGGATAATGTTGTGTATCTATTATTTTCTTATCAATTCCGTCCCAAATCTGTGTGAAAGTCCCAAATGTTTGGGACTGATTTGGGACGTGCTTAATATTCAAGATCTTTTTTGTTTTTTAATCGATTTTGTCCAAAATTTATGCGATGTTTTGAGAAATATTCTAGAAAGACCATTGTGTTATACAAATTAAATTACGTATCAAATTTGGGATGGAATTATAGTTCATTAAAAAATTAGGGAGGTTTTTCAACCAAGATCATTGAGGAGGGTAACTAATATTTTCATTATCTTCCCAAAAATCAAAGAGATAAGCTTCAATCTCCATTAAATTTTCCCTCTCACAATCTCACTATCTAAAATTTGCAGCGAGTTTTGTAGACGAGAGAAATTTTGTTTGAAATTTGTGTGAAATGCACATTGTCTAAAATATTATGTTCGTAGCAATTGTCTCTTGCATTTTCATTGGAAAGGAAAATATTATTCCCCCTTATTAGTAGTCTCTATTTTCTCTCTATCAATGGTTGTATAAAATGTCACTCTTTAATCCCTTTACAAAGGATCAGCTTATATACTACGCCAGTGCAAAAACTAGTACTATTTTAGTTACAAGCAGAATAACCAACTAATAACCTAACCAACAAATTTTATTTTTAGTCATGTGTAATTAATCATTAAATAGTTGATTAGTTGCCTCAACCTCATGAGAAATTTAGTCTTTGAAGAGACTAAAACATGAAACCTATCAATATTAATCAAGTTTAAGTCAGTGTAAGTACGTAATTAAACATAGAACTTGGAATTAAAATGTGTGTTGGAACACTAGCAACGATAGTGGAATTTGGATAGAATAAACACCTTAGCAAGAGTTAGAGTTAGTATGACTTAAAAATGTTCCACATTGGAGAGTCATACTACCTAGTAAGTGTTTATACAAGTGTGGGGTGGCCTACAAGGGTGTGTCTTTGGGGTATCCACTTTTGTAAACGGGTGAGCGCTTAGAAATTATATATAGTTCACATGCACGCCGTCGGGCCGGGCTTGGTCTTGGGTCAAAAAAAGAATATTTTTTTATCACTTGAAAATGTTAAATTATTTTTTTATTAATTTATACATTATCCGAAAGCATTTCATTTGTAAAAAATAAATTCGTTATGGTCCGATCCAAAACGCGTATCCGGAAGGTTCTGAATATATCCAACAGAAAACAAAACGCGTTTTGATTAAGGATTAAGATTAATCCTCAAGTCTTTACGTTTTTCGTTACGAACTTTCCCTATAAAAGGAGAGCTTGCCCCACTCATTCAGGACACCGAAATTCACAACTGATGTTTCCTGTGCTTTTCTTCTCTTCCCCCTTTTTAGACTAGTGTTGACGAGTCCTTCTTCTTTTTCTACTACTTTATGGCCCGTCGATTTCGAGAGTGGTCTACGTACCATATTGAGTTGTTTAATCGAACGATTGATTAAACCATATTTGAGGGTGTTATTTTCTCGAACGATTACTTACGGTGTTGTACATAATCGAACATGTGAACTGAGCTGTTTTATCCTAGAGGTGGCGCGGTTGTTAGTCTACCTAGCATAAACTCGGGTAGTGCCGCGAAATGTCTTAAAGAAAGCGACCTGGTCGTGACTCAATCCAGTAACATCTTCGGTGGTAATTTTCTGATTTTCGATTTTATTAAGGTACTTTTCTGAACTCAAAAAACAACAATGTCAGTATCTCTTTCAATCGAGGATCAAATTTTGATTCGTTATAGTCTAAGCATATCCAACGTGATTTTGCAAAAGCTAAAAAATGAAGGTTTTGAAATTCAAGTAGATCATCGTGATTCTGACATATCTAACGTGATATCAAACACGCACTAAATCATTCTGCTAAACTCGGCCATTGCTAGTCACTAGAAACTTCTTTTAGTACATGTCAAAAGTGGAAAATGAGCTTATAAAAACTAAACAATCATTTATTAAGTAGATCAAGAAGCTTAATAGAGGTAATTAATGAAGTTCAATATCCTACGCTTATTTTTGTCCCCACAAACAAATGTAAGATCCACTTCCATCCCATCATCATGCACACATCTCTTTCTTGCGAAAAATAGTGACCCCTTGCAGATGCATGCATAAGAGCCAGGAGTTACTTTCTCAAATAAGTGAATTATGTACAATCATGACCATAGGGCCAACTAGAGTACATTAATTTCCATTTACAGTAATGGGTGGAGCTGTAGGTGTATAATGTAACCACATTTCATTGCATTTCTTGGAAGATTCGACCGTGTGAAAAGACGAATGCCACGACTAAAAGGTTAAATATTCAAACTGTATATGTGATTTATCAATTCACGTACAATGGAATCTACTTTGTGATGTTTGTTTGGATACACAGTCAGAAATCCAAAGTTGCGTCTTTATTGCAACCACGATATAATGCAGTTTTTACGATTGGCTTAAGGATTCATAAGATAAAAATTATTGGATTAATTAAGTTTTTAGTCCCTATAAATATACTAAATTTTGTTTTTAGTCCTCATAAAAAAAAGTAACAGATTTTGGTCCCTATAAAAAATTTAGCACATAGTTTAAGTCTCTGTTAATTTAAACTTTGTTTAATTATGCTTAAACTTCTAAATGTTTGAAAGATTTTTTTAATAACATGTTCATAACATCTTAAGACACTCTTTTCTAAAATCTTCTAGTTTTTTAACATGTAATGAATTTAATATGAATTTTTCTAAAATCCAAATTTTCAAGATTATATTAATGAAAATTTGGAACTAATAATAAAATTTTGAGCTACTTTTTTGTGGAGGAACTTTGTAAAATGTTCTAAATAAGTATGTAAAAAAGATTTCTTAAAAAAAAAAAGTATGTAAAAAAGATGTTAAAAATTTAAAAGTTTAAGCACAATTAAGTAAATTTTAATTTTACAAGGACTAAAAGTATGTTTTGGTCCTTGTTAAATTAAAATTTGTTTAATTATACTTAAAATTTTATATTTTTAAATGATTTTTGACTCTCTGTGAAAAACAATATCAAGTCAGCTCCTTAAGTTGACGTATTTTTGCATTTTTAACCCCTAGTCTAATTTTGACACGGTCAACGCACACGTGACACTTCAAGAACGTCCACGTGTGTATCCTTCAAAAAAATAGAACGTCACATGTGTAATTTTTTAATTGAAGAATAAAAAAAGGCACACAGACCAAATCAAGTTCAAAATCCACATTTCCAAAATTAACAGGACACTTAACACACATTAAGGAAGTAGTCACTGAGTCATTGGTCGGGGTATCGATGACCATCCCTCTCAACATCGGAGTCATAACAAGATTCAAACGTTCAATGCAAAGACCTAATCAAGCGAGATAAAATAATGCGTAGCACCCACATCAATAATAACTAACAAAGGAGTACTATTGATAAAGCACATACCTCTAATCAAGTTATCCGGCTTCTGTGCTTCCTCAACATTCAATGCAAAGACCTTTCCACCTGCCCTCTCCTTCTTCAGCTTTGTACACTTGGTACTAACATCTCCCCATAGTTGTAGGAAACAATATCCTTACCCTTGCACACCTAAGACTTATGACCTTCCTTGCCACACTTGTAACAAACTTATCCCTTCTTGCATTCATTCACATAGTGTCCAAACCCTCCACATTTGAAGCATCTCACATCTCCCCCACTTGGCTTAGAATCGCCACCAAAGCTCTTCTTATTTCCCTTATCCTTGCTATAAGACTTGCCACGATCACCACTCCTTCCTTTCTTCTCATTCACCACTTTATAGTAACTTGCCTTAGCCTTTCCCGCCTCATCGAACATCCTACACTTATTCACAAAAGTGTCAAAGTCACGAATCTCATGGAAGCACACATATTGGTAGATCTTCGGGCGTAAACCGCTCTCAAACTTGATACACTTGGACTCCTCAGTACCTTCAACATTGATGTAAGGACAAAACCTAGACAACTCCTCAAACTTAGCAGCATACTCCGCAACCGACATACTTCCTTGCTTAAGCTGCAAGAACTCCACTTCCTTCTTGTTCCTCAAATCGGCCGGAAATTACTTCTTCAAAGAAATCCTCCTTGAACCTTTCCTAAGATACCACACCACCACCAGCTTCCAATCTCTTCTTGGCATTAGTCCACCAAAACTCAGCCTCCTCCGCTAGCATGTGAGTGGCCAACCTCACCTTCTGGTCATCACTAGTCACCATAGCACGAAAAATACGCTCAACACCCTGCAACCAAGTCTTCGCTCCCTCCATATCATGCCGACCCTTAAACGTCGGAGGATGGTTTCTCATGAAACGGTCCAACCTTTATTCCTCTGCTTCACCTTGGTCATTTATGACCATGCCCCGCGTGCTCCTGAGCCTGAGCCAACAGTTGTGCTTGTGCCATTGTGGTCAAAGCCTTTGTAGTTGCCACATCGTTCCTATCAGATCCTCCATCCATCTCAGTTCTACACAAAACCACAACTAAAGGGTAAGCACAACAAAACAAATACTGAAGGTAAATCAATATTGTTCACATACAACATGTAAAATCACCAGCTTTGGTCCGGACTAGACCGACATGGCTCTGATACCACTTTGTAACACTCTAAATTCTGAAAGCAATAACCATGCAATAAATTCAATAAATCAAGAGTTAGATGCTACTTCTACAATTTTCCAAAACATGCATACTTGGTTTTCTTAAAAATTCGCAACGAAAGATAGTCGACATATATAATATCCAACTAGCAAATAATAATCCTCAAAATCAAAAGTAATTAATCCAAATATGTCATGTATCTCTCCACATAAGATTCATCACCATGATACAAATATCCTTGTCATATAATTAAAGTAAAACATCAAAAAGTATCAAACAACAAGGTCATAAGACTGACACTCCTACATCAGAGCCTATCTAGACCCTACCTGAAAAGTAAACGAGGAAGCATCCATGCTAGTCCTCAAGCATCAAAGATAAGCAATAACCTCAAGCCTGCAAATCATCTACGTCATTCAAAGAAATGATGCGATGGTCAAACGAATGACCATTGACGGTTATATAATATTCCACAAATAAACATAATCAATAAAGTTTTTAAGGCGTTAAATAAACACACATGTACATACTCAACAACCCTAAGATATCAACTTCACATAAATATTATCACACCACCATCATAGCATATTAATCAACACATACAAATCAACAAGTTCACATCATCATAACATTCATCAAAATTCCACCAATGCACATAATCATCAAATCACGTATCCAAGTATGACACATTCACTAATTTACAAGTGCATGCAATGTTCTTAGACACTTCTACATGCATGTGGTACCAATAGAATTTCGAAGATGATTTTACCGTTATGAATCCACTAACGTAACAAAACACCACCAATTACGTTCTTCGCCGACTAATGTAATAAACACCACCAATTACATTCTTCACCAAAAGACTCGACATGACTATAAATGCATGGACTTACAAGCAAAGACTCAACAATGCACAATTCACCAACGATGTTATATAATCAACACAATCATATAATATCTTCACCAAACATCACCAATTTCATTATCAAGTATTTACATCCACACAATAATCAAGTCCTAATTCAACAAGAGTCATCAACAACTTAATTCAACTCATCCCAAAATGAATTATTTCACAAAAGTGCTTAAAACGACTTTTTAATCAAAAATCTGATTTTCTCCCAAACAATTCCACACTCAAAACCTTTGATTCAAAATAAAATTTTCACTAACCTAACTCAACACAACAATATCATCAATTCCATGAAATTCATCAAAATCAAACTTCTCCATTTTTACCAATTTTCACAAAACTCATCAAACATCACAACTTTTATCACAACAACACCTTTAGTAACACCCAAGACATGAATTATCAACAATAACATAACTCAACAACATTCATATCATATAGTTATGATTTCACCAACAATTCACAATAGAAACATCATTTCTCATCAATTTAAGCTAAAACCATAAAGTATTCATTTCAACATATTTCAACATTGATGAATAAGCAATAACAACAAGTTTATCACAATTTTAACATACCCAAAATCATCATTCAATAATGAGCATGAAAATTAACATTTGAATTCATAAAAGTCATAATCCACACAAAAGCAATTATGACCCATAATAAAAGAAAAATGATAGTATAGCTTATTTATTGTATAGTCTATCCCCTTACCTCTTTTCTTCACAAAATTAAGTTAATCTTCACTCATCCTTACTCCTAGCTTGAATCCTCTTTGAATCTCTCTTTCGGTCACCTCCGCTTTGTTCTTCTCTCTAACCCTATCTCTATTTCTCTAGCCTCTCTTTGTTTATGATAAAATGAAATGAAATTCTAACTTAGTTTCTATTCATGATAAGCTTATATAGTCACCACTTAATCGGGTTATGTTAAATTCCCTCATAGTGGGCCTCTCACTCTTACAATCTAATTAGAAATGTTTTTACCCACTTAACTTAGTAAAAACGTCTAATTATTATCATCTCAAAAATAATTACTTCTAATTACCTCTAACTTAGTAAAATAACTATTCACTTCAAAAATACTAAAATAATCCTTATTCTAAAATTACTAAATTACCCTCACTTCACAAATTATCAAAATGCCCTAAGTCCTAAAATGACCAAAATACCCTTCTAGGCTAAAAATCTATTAATCCCATATCAAATACACACAAGCAAATAAGCACATATAAATAATAAATAAAATAATCTTAACTAAAAACGGCATGTTAAAACTTGGATTGGTGTGTATTCGGTGGACCCCCAACATATAAATGATCATTTTATTCAATTGGCTTACTCTTCGGGAAGCATTAAGCCCCGTCGATTGTTCTTGCAACTTATTTGCCTATGTACTTTTTGGGTGATATGAAATGAAAGGAATCATAGGATGTTCTTTAATGATGCTAATATATCTCATTTTTGTTTGTTAAAAATAGTTATTAAATGAGTTTGTCTAATATTAATATTAGATTAGTAATATACAATCAATTGAATTGTTTCAACGTTGGAAACTAGGGATGGCAAAGCGGGCCGGTCCGCCGCATTTAGGCCCTCCCCGCATAAGCCCTTTTAAAATGGGACGAGATGAGCCAAGTCAAATTAGGTGACAGAGTCCAAAATCTCACCTCGCCCCGATTAGCGGCAGAATGGCCCGCCAAACAAACTTGATCTTTTTTTAGAGAAAAAAACAACAATTTTCTTAATTCATTTTTATACGACTTAATTGTAACAAAAAATAATGCTACTTTTATCATAAAAATATAAAAGAATAGACATCAAATAAATTTATACTAAAAACAAGATAATAAACAAATTGTAGAACTTAACATCATACTTAATTGCAAAATAAGAAGAAGTGATCAACATATAACAAATTCGCAACATAAAAAATCATAAAATAAATACAACAGCTAATATAAATACAAAAGGATAAAATAATTTTAATTTTTTTTAAGAAAAACGAGTTAAACGGGTCGGCCCGCCCCCGCCCCATGCCCGCCCCGTTTTTTCAACGAGTTAAGCGGGGCACTTCTTCTCAGCCCGCCAAAAATAGCGGGCTAAACGAGCCGGCCCGGCGGGTTGGACCCGTTTTACAACCCCTATAGAAAACTATAAATCCTACTAGTTAGGATTTGACTCAGCAGTGAATAAAGAAATAAAGAAATGGGAACCAGTTTTTGTCGCATATCGAAACCCTCTTAGGAAAACAAAAAAGTTTTTGACTCACCAAGTAGCAATAAAAGATACGTGTCAAGAATTAGTAAAAGTAACAATATAAAATAATTATAACTTTAAAATAAATAATAAAATAAAAATACAACACAAAACATATTATAGAAAATGAAAAAAAATTCAATTGAGAAGAACCTACTTTATATGTCCATAATTTATTCGGTTAAATGACAATGAAAACTTCGTAATTATAACATAGTAACTAGAGAAAATAAAGAACGCTTCAGTTTTTTGGTAGAATGGTAAAGAAAAAGAAGAAAAGAAAAAATATCCTAAAAATAGGACTCAACTTGGGGCATCAAGTCTCAACACTGACTTCAACTCTGATGGGGGACCATGCCAAAAATTCACACCTAATCGTGTATAGCATCCGAGCTTGGCCAAGAAATTTGTGAAATGGTTGCCTTCTCGAAGCACATGTTGGAAAGAAATGTTAGGAATATGCTCATTTAACACAAAAATCTTCACCGACAAAGAAGCGTATGAGAGTGATCTGGATCTTGAAGAAGACGGAGGACTTCTAAAGAATCTGTTTCGCAAATAACTCGTTGAATAAAGTTGTTAACTACTAACATCAAACCATGGTAAACCCCAAATAGCTCAGCAAAAAGTGCATCCCCCCGCCCCTCGTTAGAAGAGAATCCAACTATCCAATTTCCCTTGTTATCGCGAAGTAAACCTCCAGAACTAATGTCACCGGAAGCACCACAACTTCCATCAATATTCAACTTAACACATCCATCTTGAGGTGGGGTCCATTTAACCATATGACGATTAATGTTGTGCTCAGAGGAGTTTATATTAACATAAGTTAGATCCGTACGCATAATGTCTATAAAATGATGAACATTTTGGGTTTTCCATTGCTTGTCGCCAAGAATATAATTATTTCTGAAGCGCCAGATCCACCAAATAGTTATTGCAAACATGTTACCAAATGATCCTTTAGACATAGTTTGTAACCATGTTTTCAAGGATGTGAAGCTGAAGAAATTTGGATGATTAACACTAGATATTAGTTGCCAAACTTCCTTCGATGGAGCACAATCCCTAAGGCAGTGAAGTACATCTTCATCGTATATTCCACATCGCTGGCAGACAGAAGAAGTTGCCAAGTTGCAATGATGTCGAAGCTTGTTAGTTGGGATTGCATTGTGCATGCAAAGCCACATGAAATGTTGCACCTTGACCGGAATCGACAATTTCCAAATCCAATCTCAACTTTCATTATCATTCAACTCTCTATAACGTGATAAAAGCCTACTATATGTTGTAGAACAAGAATACCTTCCTGTTTGAGAAGCTCCCCAAACCCATTTATCCTTAATATCATCATCAAAGGCCAAAGGAGGAGGGAATTAATCAATAGTCGTGCTGAGCTCGTTTGGAACCATTGTCATTGGTTTATTCCAATCCCATGATCCAATTAAACTAACATCTTTAAGTTGTAATTGAGTATCCGAAATGTCGACAAAATCAACCAAGTGACAAAGCGCTCCTAGCCCCGTCCAATTATCATACCAGAATGAGGAGGATCCGTCACCAATGTGGAATTGAAAGCCTTGTTTCAAGGCTTCCAATTCCTTTAAAATACTTCTCCAGATTAGAGAAATGTTTCCTTTAGCTTTAATGTTCCAGATGTCGTCACATTTTAGGTACTTGTGAGATAAAACCCTCACCCAAAGTTTATGAGGATCACAAAGAAGGTTTCAAACTAACTTCCCAAGAAGAGCAATATTAGATAATCTAGCTTCCCTGATAGCAAGGCCTCCAAATTTCTTAGGGGAAGTAACAATATACCACTTAACTCTATTCCACTTTCTATTACGACCTGTGCCACCCCAAATAAAGCTCTTCGTGACTCTATCGATCTTATCACAAATATTTGTAGGTAAATAATGCATCTGCATAATATATATATGTATGTATGTATATATATATATATAGGCATTGCCGTAGTGACTGGCTTGGCTAGGCAAACCCTCCCTGCTTTATTAAGGAGATTACCTTTCCAAGTTGAGAGTCCTCTATGCATCTTCTCTAAAATATAATCATATGTATCTTTGGTAGCTCGACCTTGTATCAAAGGAAAACCCAAGTATTGCCCCAAATTGGCCACAAAACGGATAAAGCAGATTTCTTTAATACTTCGTTTAACACTCTCATGCACTCTCTTAGAACACATAGCCTTAGACTTAAGGACATTTACTTTCATACCAGAAGCAATACAAAACTCATTTAAAGTGTCCATCACCACTTTAGTTTTCTCTAGAGTGGCCTCACAAAAGAGAAGAACATCATCAGTAAAAAGAAGATGAGATAAACCTGGACCTTTATAAGATAAATGTACCAGACGTCAAATCCCTTGTTTGACCTTGCTTTGAATGCTCAATACTAATTTCTCCATGCACAACACAAATAGATATGGAGATAGTGGATCACCTTGTCGAAGGCCCCTTGACGGCTTGAACTTGTATGTTTTTGCACCGTTCCATAAGATAGAAAGGTTTGTGGCTTTCACATAATTCATAATCAATGATACAGTGGGTGTGGGAAAATTGAACTCCTTCAATGTAAGTTCAAGAAACTTCCAATCCAGTCTATCATAAGCCTTTTCTAAGTCAATTTTAAAAGCCAACATACCTTTTATGGAATGAGACGTATGCATATGATGGACCATTTCATGGGCTAAGATCGCATTATCAGTTGTACCTCTCCCGAGAATGAAGCTGCTTTGAAAGGGACCAATCAAATCATTAAGAAAGGGGCGAATAAAGTTAACAAAGACCTTGGTGATGACTTAGAAGATTACATTACAAAGACTAATGGGTCGGAAATTTTTAAGCCTTGTAGGATTGTTATCTTTCGAAATAAGAACCAGTCATGTCTCTGCAATTTTATCATCAATATATCCACTGCTAAAAGATTGCATCACATACTCCTAAACATCTTCCCCTACTACATCCCAAAAGTGTTTAAAGAACAGAGGATGGAATCCATCAGGTCCAGGGGCATTAAAAGATTGCATAGAGAATATAGCATTGTGGACCTCAACCTTAGTCACTTAATTGATAAGAGAGTTCCTCCCCTGAGAGTTAAGGGATGGAAAAAGCTGTACCTTCAGGCTATAAGGGTAAACTTCACCATCATTCTGAAAAAGCTTACTATAAAAATCAATAGCTACATCCCGAAGTTGCATCACGTTATTGCACCAAGTTCCATCATCCAAATGTAATCCTTGAATTTTATTTCCCTTTCAACGGATAATAGTTTGTGTATGAAAGAACTTGTTGTTCCTGTCTCCGAATTTCACCCACTTCTCTTTGGACTTTTGGTACCAAAGGAGTTCCTCCTGTTTGAGAACTTCTTGGTACATTTTCTGAAGATCAGCCTCTTCCATGTTGAGATGAATAGAATCCACTCTCTCAATCATCTTCTGCACATGCTGAAGTTATTTCTCAATATCTTTCTTTCTCTTCAGTATGTTCCCAAACAACTCTTTGTTGAAGTTGTTTCTCAATATCTTTCTTTCTCTTCAGTATGTTCCCAAACACCTCTTTGTTGAAAGTCAAAGAGTCGTCTCGAACCTTGTTAAGATTAGAAGTGATATATGGTTCCCCGTTCTTCCAAGAATTGTTGACTACTATAGGATATTCATCATGGGCAAGCCAACAAGCCTGGAAGCGAGAGGGACGGGAGGTCCTCTCGGGTATTGTACTTTGACCTCATAATAAAATTGGCCTATGGTCAGAGCTGTAAAGTAAGTTTTCGACATAAGCCTCAGGGAACAAGGTCCTCCATGTGGAATCACCTAAAACTCGATCCAAACGCTTAACAATATTTAGAACTCCTGACTCTTTTCTATAACAAGTATACAAGCTTCATGTAGCTCAAAGGTCAATAAGATGATATTTTTCAATGACCTCAGAGAATTTATTAGCGGAATTCACAGAAAAACCACCACCTTTAACTTTAGAGGGAAAAACAATCTCATTAAAGTCTCCCATAAGAAGCCAAGGACCATCTATATGTGTCCGGAGACTAGCCAAATAATCCCATAGTTGTTGACGACCACAAAGATAATGGCAAGCATAAACGGCTGAAAAATACCAAAGTCTACCTCTATAGGCTACCGACACTGTGACAACTTGGTAATAAAATAAGGACAATCATGTGATTTCAACAACCAAACACCCCCAACCTGACCTTGGGCTTCAGAAATTGCACACTGCTCATAGCCAAGGTGATTCCAAAAATTCACAACACGACCAAACTCACAATATGTTTCCAAAATAGCAACCAATAACGGACGATAACGGCGAATAAGGATACGGGTTTGACGCTTACCTTCCCTATTCACAACACCCCTAATATTCCATGTAAGGATAGTTAAATCTAGGAATTCATCCATAAATAACTTTATAGGAATTAAGGGAAAGTATGAAAATTTCACTACGTTGTTTCCATAGCGCTAGAGATACCTGTTAATGCCATATCTTTAGGACTTCTCTTGTCATCGATCGATTTGATTGCATGTTGGTCCCCGATGTGGGATGGGCCGTCTTTTTCACGGATATCAAGATTATTAGATTTTTGATGCTTATGATGATCATCAGGAGGGACATATTTGATATTGGCTAAATTTTCTTCTTGGTGTGGATCGAATGGCTTGGTAAGAATGGTTAAGGGGGTGATAATTGTGAGGCGAGGGATTACCAAGCCTAGGTGAAGATATGGTGTGTGCTCTCGATTTTTGGGTATCAAAATCATTAATCGGATTTGAACCTTTAATCTTTGAACTCTCAACTTTTATTCGCGGGAAGGGAAAAAATGAGTAAAAACCCTTATAAGACCTTGGATCCGGGGGTTGGTTTCGATTGGGGAAGGTGTTAGGCACCCGAACCGACTATGGTATCCCATAGGAACCTTCTACCTATCCTTAATCTTGCGCTAAATTATTTTACTTATTTGAAAATTATGGTTTAAGAATTTAAATGAAAGAATGGAGGAAGATGAAACATGTTTTGGTTATTTTTATTTGATTTGGAAGGGCCAAAGCCCTTTGCCTACTTACCCAAATAAATCGGGATCAAAATCAAGTAGTTCGGCTAAAGAACTTATTTGATGGGTTGAATTGATTTTAACATTTTTGAAAAAAAGAGGATTTTAAGAAGAGATAAGAGGTCTCAAGGCATGAGAAATAAAACATGATGAAGTTGGTTAATTTTAATTGCAAGAAATCCATGTCTAATGTGGATATTAAATTGATTAAACATTTGATTAAGGAAAATAAAAGGAAAAACACTTGGGTTACAAGCCAAGGTTTGCTTTAAAGAAATTTGAATTTTGACCTTTTTGATTTTTTGATATAAAAATATTTTTCTAAACTAACAGTGAACTAGCGTAACGGTGGAAAAAAAAAGGAGCGTAAAGCGGTAAATAAAGTGGTGAAGTGTCGGTGGGTGTGTCAGTGCGTGTGTCGGTTACATATTACATACCCTAAATACATTCTATGGTCTCAAGAGAAATATGATGGCGAGAAATAAAATGCGCAAAAATAAATTACATCATTTCCCTAATTATACAAACTAAACCGATGACAATAATAAAATGAATGGCGAGGATTAAATATGCATGCAAAAATTCTAAACAAACTTAAACTAAAAGTAAACATGAAAGGAAATGAGCATGAAACAACCCACCATTAATGATAAACTAGCAAGTATCAAGAAAATAATAATAAAATGAATGACAAAATTAAATATGCATGCAAAACTTATACGAAACTTATTATACACACTAAAAAAATATGCAATTTAAACAAGTTAACACAATAAAGTAATAAAATGAAAACACATAAAATAAACACAAATGCTGAGATAAAGCAAGATTTAAAGAAACAAATATGCGTATAAAGATTTTTTTAAAAAGCCTAAATAAACTAAAACTACATGAGATAGAAACTTGGCTATTAAATGTATTAAAAATGCATGACATAAAAATTGAAACACTAATTAAAAATGCATGAAACATAGTTCAAATATTATATGAATTAAAAAAAAATGCATGAAATAATAAAAAAAAAGAGTTACTACAAAAATATATACAGGGGGGTGCAAGCAGCAAAACAGGGGTGTAAATAGCAAGCAGGAAAAAAAATGGGCCAAATAGGAGAGAAAACAAAGGCTGGGCCTAAAGGGAACCGGTTCGGTTCAGCCTGGATCGGTTCAGGTGAACCGAACCGGTTTTAAAGGGGAGTATATAAGCCATTTCATGGCTTTTTTCATTCATTTCTTTCCTTCTTCCTCTCTCTAAAAAAACAAAAGCCAAAGCAATGCTCTCTCTTCTCTCTACAACACCCGCCGCCGGAGAAAAGGGAAAGAGGTGGCCGGAGAAGCTCCGGCGCGGTGGTCGGCCGGAGAGCCGCCGCGCTGGAGCGGTTTTCTTCTTTTTTTTTTAAATTTTTTACACCAAAGCCTTCGTCTCCCTCTTCTCTACTCAAATCCGGTCTTGGTTTTTTCAAAGAATCACTACACAAGCCTAGATCTACATTCAAAGTTCAACAACAAAAAACAAAAAAAACATGAAGAACTACCTTGTTTGCTCTTTCTTCTTCTTCTTTCTTCTTTTGTTGCGTTTTCGGTCCTTCTTTTCTTGCTCACACGTTTTGTTTATTCTTTGCTTGCGTTTTTCTTTTCGTTTTGCCTTGCGTTTTTGGTCCGAAATTGTGGTGTTGTGGTTGTTGTTTTAAGGCCAAAAATGGCCTTGTGGATATGAGATGTTGATTTGAAATTTGTGTTGTTGTTGTTGATGTTGGCCGAAAATTGAGCTTGAATGGTGAATCTAGCTTGCTGGAATTTTCAAGTTCATGTTGTTCATGTGATGTTCATGAGTTTTTGCTGGGTTTTTGTGGTTTTGATTCAGAATTGGTGGAGAGAGAAAGAAATTTGTGTTTCTAGTGATTTTGATGATTTTTCTGACTGATTGTGACTGATTAGCCCGTTTCTGACGCGTGAACAGTACTTTAAATAGTACAAGTCTCTGATACATTGGAAAGACAGAATTACCCCTGCTGAAACTTGGAGGAAAAGTTGGACCAGAACCAATAACAAAATGACATGTGGACTAAATGACTTAAAAATAAAATCAGATAAATAAATAAATAGCAACAAATAAATAGATAAAAAAAAGAAATAACTAAATAAATAATAAATAAATAAAAAAGAAATAAAAAACATGACTAAAAAAAATGTCCCGTCGGAACCAAAAAAATGAGGTATTTTAAAATACCTCTCTGCCGAAATTTCGTCTGAGACGACTGAAATACGCGGCTTTTTAAACGCTAATAAAATAGTAAATCAACGACGTGAACAAAATGAGTTTTAACAACGTAAACTTTACGATAAATAAAATACGCATAAAATGCAGATAAAATTAAGAAATTAATACGCGAGTGACATTAAAATATAAACGAAATAAAAAAGAAAATGCGATCACAATACGAATAAAAACAGATATCACAGGAATTAGAGCGCGAACGAAAGGCTTAAAAATACGAATGACATACGAAATAAACAAATTAAATTGGTCAAAATTTGGGGTATGACATGGTGGAAATGGTTTTGTGTTGAGCTTGAATAAACGTAGCAAGAGTGCTATTTGTATTGCGTAAATTAGCATTAGGAGCGTTTCCAAGGATAACGAGTGGTTGCGGCATAGGAAGTTTTTCAATGCTTAATACTTGTTGTTGAGGCTTCATGACTTGATCATCATGGACTAGTTGGATTATACGATGTTTTAGGTCGGTCGAGCTTTTGTTGGGTCGTTCCGTTTTAGGGGTGTGCTTTTTATCTTTCTGTGTTTCGGTCAAATTTGAGAGGGTCTCAAATCGGTTAGATTGTGAAATAGTATGTTTAATACCATTAAAAACTTGCTTTTTTTCTCCTGGTAACAATTAACCACTCTCCATGCAAATTATTTTCCTCATTATAAATAATATTAGAAGGGGGATCCATTACCTGATTTTCCGGAACATCGCGTGTTTGCATGAGGTTTTGAGCATGATTGGAAGAGTCAGACTTGAAAAGAGAGTTGGCTTGTTGAGTGCCATTACCATTAGACATCATCGCTTCATTTTTTCTTCTCAGTGCAGTCACGGTGAAGGTGGCCATAACATCCACACGTTGTGCAAATGATGTGAAGACCTTCATATTGCACCTTGTATCAATGACCATTGAGCCAAACCAACAACCGGAAGAGTGAGATCAACCTCCATAGACACACGTGCAAATTTTCCACGCTCCATCTTCAAAGTATTGTTATCCACTTTTATGGGACGACCAATGACAGAGGCCATGGCAAGCAAAAAGCACTCATCATAGTAGACCAGATTGAGACCAGGAAATCGAATCCAAACAATTGTGCGTTTGACTTTTGCTTCCGGTGAGGCGAATTCTGGTGACCAATGAGAGACTGCTAAAGAACGCTTCAGTTGATAAAGCAATCACCTAACAAACGCATCATTGTGATTAATTGTAAACGACAATCATATGCGTATCATTATTTTCAAATATAGAAATCCCTGCTTAATTAAAATTTCTTAAATGAAATGCTAATTAATAAATATATGCGATAATTTTGTACATTATAGTAGGAATAATTGATTATACGATTAATTGATTGATATAGCTTTTATGACTAAATTAAAATATGATACCATTTTTGAAAATATTTTACTTTAAATACGACTACTATGGTCAAAAAGAATTGCATCAACACTATCATCAATCAAAACTCTGTTCATTTTAGCAAATTGCATTATGGCTGTTGTTCTTAATCGAATGATTTCTCTTGCAATATTTTCTTCTCTTATGTTAAACCCTTGTTATTGCCTTAACCGTAAATTGTTTAATGTTTCTGAAATTCAAAATGATAATGATCAATGGCAACCGGCAATAGCTACATGGTATGGAGCCCCAAATGGTGCTGGATCGGATGGTGAGTGTTACATAATACACATTTTATTTTTTTGTTACATATAATATTCATGTTCTACATACATTGATAAAGATTTATGTATACTCTTGTAAAAAATATTGATTTTTTTTAGGGCTGCAATAATAAGTTTAAAATTTATTTTTATTGTATAGGTGGTGCATGTGGATATGTTGATAGTGTAGAGAATCCTCCACTTTCTAAAATGATATCAGCTGGAGGTCCATCTATTTTCCTTGGCGGCAGAGGATGTGGTGCTTGTTATAAGGTTCATGCAACTCTTGTTTATGTGATTATTTTGTAATATATTAGCAAATCTTTTTTTATATGAATATTAAAAGTAGGCTCTCATTTGAATATTTTTGGTAATTTTGAGAATATTTCAGAAGAAAAAAAAACAAGTTGTTGTGTATGGAATTGAAAAGGCCTGATTATTTTTTATACAAAAAAGCCCTAGCTTTTTTTAAGGGAAACAGACCTAGTTATACATCACAACATGGAGATGAACAACTCAAATAAGGATCGCATTGGGGTCTACCTGTATTATCATTTTTTTTTCCTCCAAAAAACATGTTAGATTAGTTTTTTTTAATATTATTATAAATCTGGTCTTCATCTCCTTGTAGAATTATGTATAAAATTTGTGATTTGTGGCCATAATTTTGCTACAATATGTGTAGCTTACTATTCTCAAATACAATCTTATATTGATTTCCTTATCAACAAACTGAAACAAAATTGGTGACACTTTCTCTCTTTTGTCCAAATTTTGTGGTTCTACTCTAGCCCCTCTTGTACTTATTATATTTTGACATTCAAAAAGAAAAAAAAAAGCATATGATACTAATTTATAAAAATAGATAATAAGATGTATTTTATTAAACTATTTTAAGAAACTAGTATTTTTTTTTAACAAGTCAAAATTAATTATATTAACAATAAAAGTGTTTTTCTTTCTCTTCAAAAACAATATAACATGTTTGTTTATGGTAAGAAAAAATTGATATGTTCACATATAAAATTTCTTAAAGGTCATTTAATAAAAAGAATATATTTCAATAAATATAGATATATGTTATTGAATGTTACATTTTCAGGTGAAATGCACAGAAAATAGTGCATGCTCAGGAAGTCCAGTGAATGTGGTGATAACCGATAATTGTCCTGAATGTGAATCTGCCCATTTTGATTTAAGTGGAACTGCCTTTGGTTCCCTTGCAAATCCAAACCAGGCTGATAATCTTCGCAATGCTGGGAGAATTAACATTCAGTACACAAGGTATTTCTTATTTAATCATATTAGATTTTAATTTTTTAAAAATGAAAAGAAAATTGGACTTATGTGAAAGAGAAAAAAAAAATTAGGTTAAGTAGCTTAGTGGTCAGCTAGATTCACAGTATAAGTTTCAAAAAGTGCAAAATCCGGATTCAAATCTAATCCTTGCGATTCATCTTTTAAAGTGAACAAACTGAAAATTTAGGGTTAGGGTTCAAACCCGGCCACAGTGCATCATAATGTCCTTACCATAATTTCAATTTGCAGGGTTGCATGCTCTTTTGGAAATTCAATAGTCTTCACAATTGATAATGGAGCCAACCCATACTATTTTGCAACAGAAATAGAATATGAAAATGGAGATGGTGACCTAGTTCAAGTTGAATTGAGCCAATCAAACACATGGTATCCAATGTTTCGTTCTTGGGGTTCAAGATGGGCTTTTAACTCAGGTTCACCATTACAAACTCCATTTTCCATTAAGCTCACAGAAAGTGGAAATGGAAGTAACAACACCATTATAGCACAGAATGTGATTCCACAAAATTGGCAACCTGGCAAAGTTTATCGTTCACTTGTTAATTTCTAGAATCCTATAGAAGAAGATTAATAGGTGACTTTTAATTCTAGAATGTGATATTGAAGAGTTTTGATTTTAAATAAAAATAGGGTACCTTTTAGTGACTTTTAATTCTAGAAGAAAAGAAGACATAACTTGATCTACAATAATCTATTGTGCATTATGTTAGAGAGCAATTTTGATTATGTTACAGTCTAGTTGTCTTATTTGGGTCAATATAAGCATTGTAAAATTTGATCTACTTTCGTTTCTTTTATCCCTAATTTTGTCTCTTAGTTATGAAGTGATACTTCGAGAATTTGATTGCAAAATTTGGAGAGATATCATAGCAATCTCATTCTTGTTACTAACATAATGATTTAACTTTGATGGCAACAAAGATGCTAACCATGGATCCTTTTCACTTTGAGAGAGGCGTGAAAAGAAAATGTCATAGCCCATAGATGAAAATTCATTAGATTATAAAGAAGAATTTAAGAGTAGAAAATTCATTATTCACCAATCTGATTTTACAACTGAGATAGGATCCAAATATATATCGATTATATGATCCTAGTAAATAGAGGAAGCTATTCACCAACAAACCTAACTAACTAAACTGAGTGACATATTTGGATCCTCTCCTATCATTTCTCTCATATTGTTGGTACTCGACAAATCTCAACCATTCAATCCACCTTTTATCTCAACCATTCAGTCCACCTTTTTTTCTCTCTCCTTTGTTGGTACCGGACAATTCTGTAACTATGACCCAAACCCTCTTGGACAATTCTGTTTATTTTTTCTTCTTCTAATTATTAATAAAAAATAATAATAAAACAACAACAATAACTTTAAAAGATGTGGATCTAAAGCCCAAAAATTGTGGACCAAATATTAATACTTTTTGGATCATTACTTTTCTCATCCTATGAGTTTTTCGAATGCCCTAATTTTTTCTTCTCGAAGATACCCTTTGTTCGGATTGAAATCAGAAAGCTTTCTCATTTCTATAGTTTCTACGATTGCCTTAAAACTTTTCTCTCCCACCCCAAAATCTGAAAACCACACATTGGGTGAATATTTACGTTTATTTGCTCAAAATCATCATGTTTCAAACTTCATCAAACATCAAACTCAATGTTAAGTCTCATTCCCTTAATTTGTAACTTTTAGGGTTCGATTTTTTTCTAAAGCACTAAAGTTGTTTCGATTATAAAATTCAAACTAGGTTGTTGTTGATCAAATTGTATAATCTGAAGTGTATTAGTGCCATTTTCCGCCCTATTTTATTTAGCAGTTTTGTGGATTTTTGTTAATTGTGAGTATATTTGATTTTGCTTGTTACAGGTGTGGATCACATCAGAAATCAAAGACAAGTGATGCATACTTCTGTTAGGAGAGAGCATATTGAGAGGAATGAAATGGAGGGGAGACTGAGTAGGCATGGTGGCAAGGGTAGGAGATGTTGGCTGATGGCGAAGGAACATCTCAGGTGAACGATCCTAAGGCACAATACGAGCCCCAACCCGAGTAGCATTAGATTGAGGACGAGGAGCAGGTGGAGAGTGATGATGAGCAGGTGGAGGAGAAGGCGGAGGTGGAGCCAGAGCCAGAGCAACTGGATGAATATCTCAGTGGCCCACGTAACTTGTTTGTACTGACCATGTATCATGTTCATGTGGCCAGGAGAATATGTGATGGAGTGGTAAGAATCTACATCTTTTAATTATTGTGTTGTATTTTTAATGTAAATTGAATTCCTATGTTGTTTCAATTATTGTAAACTGAAGTTGACTATTTGCGTGTATTATTATTATGATTTTTGTTAAGCTGATGTTAATTTTCTGTTTTCACATTTTAGATGATTATTCTTATTTTTGTGTAGCTGATGTCAGTTGTTTCTTTTTAAGTTTTGCAGTGACTTGGCAATTTAAAGTGCATACACAACGAGAAAAAAGTTGGTGGTTTTACATGATAATGAAAATAAGGCTCTAATGCAAGTACGATACTTCAGTGATTCCATAAGAGCCACCAATCTTCAATGGCTAAAGAATACCATCTATAATATTCTTAACTACGGGTTGCTTTCTGCCTTTGTTGAGAGAAGGAACGAAGAGACCTTTAGCTTCCATCTTCCGATGGGGGAGATGATAGTGACACTTGTTGATGTGTTTTGTTTGTTGTATCTCCCCATCAAAAACACGCTCCTGGAACCAATTTTGCAATAGGTTCGTGAAGGACAGGTTATTGTCGTAGGCGTGGCAGGGGCATAGGTCTACCCAATAGTTTTATGGTGTTGTTGTAACATTTGAACAGATATGTTGTTTGTAATTTTATGTTTGAATATTTGGATGTAACTTACGAATAATTTGTGTTTAATTCGTACAATCTATGTTAAATTTTTGTTATTTCTTACCGTTTCCATTAGTTTTTTTCTTATAATTTCATGAATGCATTCAGAGTATTTTCGGATATTTGATCCAATGAAGGGAATGGTTGTCATAGATCTCACATGATCACACCTAGATCAAATCGATCTTAGTGACGTTCTCTTTTACATGTATCATCAACACCCTGAAGGTGACAAAAACACAAGAAGGGGGAGTTGTTCAGAATCTGATGAGTACAGACTCTGATACAGAGTCTAGGTGCAACAGAATACATAATGTAACGCCCTACTTTTATTATTTATTATTTTATTGAGATTACATGTCTTTTTATAATTTAGTCGATTTATTTTGAGGAAGTGATATTTTGCTATGTTATATGTTGTTATTTATTTGTATAATATATATATTATCTGGTGTAGAAATATATTTGTTATTTTGTGTGGAAATATATATGTTATCTAGTATAGAAATATATTTGTTATTTTGTGTAGAGATATATTTGTTATTTGGTGTATTATTATTATTAAGTGGGGGAGAGATATATTTAATTTAGAAATAAATAAGATTATGAGGAAAAGAGTAGTTTTGGGGTGTAAGCGAAATTAGGGTTATTATATTAGGTAGAGAATAGAAAAGTTAGAAAACAGAAACACGTACAAGAGTTTTGGAGAAAAATGGAGAAGACCTTAGGAGAGAAGAACGCTGCTGCTAATTCAGGAGTAAATCTAAGGTAAGGGTGAGACTAACCTTCTTTAATCATAAGTATATGGTTCTGAAATAGGGTTTAACATGTTTGTTGTTGTTTTATTTTGATAACTAGACTTTTTACCTGTGCTGACGCACGGGTCATATACATTATAAATGGATTATTGTTTATATGATATATGGAAGTAAAAATTCATGGAGGTCACAATCTCTCTATATAAATAGATCTATTATCCAAACAATTCTGGCTTATAATGGTTGTAACAATATTGAAAACATAAAAAAGGCATGGAGTGCTGTGTATATTAATTAATGAACCTTGTCCTAAAGAACATTTATCATCATTTGGTGTGGTTGTTGAGTGCTTAGGTGCCCAAGTAATAATTATCATCATATTTCCAAAGCATCTATGGAAATTAATCCTTAGATATGTAATTATGATATATAGTTGTAGTAAGAAATCTACTTTAGTTCCAAGCAGTTAGATAAATCAGATAATTGGATTAACTCAATACAACATAGCATCCAAAATTAGTATTATATGAGGTATCATTTTGGCTGAAACATGGACCACAATACATTATGTGATGTTGTAATTAATGTACCATATGATATAACAGGCTGAGATATGATGCTTTCACCTAAATCTATTGCTTAGTACATTGAAAATATGTAATTGTATGTTTCTGTTATAGTTTGGAATCACATGTGCAATTTTAGATACCAACTAACACGGCTTCTTTCACAAAATACTCTTCACATTTTTACATATCATGTGTGTATATGTTGTTGGTTGGGATGGAAGCATAAGGAATTAGGGTAGAAAGAACTGAAATTTAAAGTCTGCAAATGTTTATACATTTGATCAAAGTATCAATTAAAGACATCGGTAACTATGAAGAAATTATAATGGGATAACAAAACTCAATCGAGTCATCATATTATAATTGAATATGATATCATGTTAAAACAGACTTAATTAATTAATGATGGCTGAAGATGGATAAACTTATTACCATAATTTGTTACATAAGTACTACATGAAGTATTAGGAAATTAAAACATAGCTCAATGATTCAAAATTCTATAAATTTGAGGAAGATATTAAAAGGTATGACATAATTTACCAATAGTGGTGTTTAACCATTATATCAGAAATACTGCAAATTTGAAATCTGATTACTGATATAAGTGTTGTAACATGAGAAATAATTTTAAATCAAATTAATATCATAAACAACAAAGAAATATGATAGGCAATGGTAATTCAAAAACAAATCTGCATATTACAACACCGACTTAATGGAAACGATACAGTTCAAAAAGGAACATTGATGTCCTAGAAGGTACATCAATAATACATAAAAGCAACTGAAAATGAACACATAAAGTATCCAGCAAATCGGTGATAACAACGAAACAACAAAATATTAAAAAGATAACATAAATATTCATCCAAAAAAATTCAACTGCTACAATCAAAGAACAACCTAATCAGATGGTTCTATCTTCACTGCTTTGAGCTTAACAGGCTTAGTGACAGACACCTCCCCAACCCGAACAACATCGTTGTCAACAATAGCAACCTCAGCAGACCTTTTTCCAACCACTTTGCTAGAAGGAGTGACTTCACCATCAGTTGCATTGAGCGTGTTTTGGATGGAAAGAAGCATGTTGTCATCTTGAAGAGTGAATGCAGTCTTTGACGAACCACCGTCCTCAATAAGTCGCTTCTGTTTGATTACAAAGATATAAGTGAAATGCACTTTGTAGAACGAAAATGAAAGTATAATAGTTCTCACATGTTTTATTAAAGTAAATATACCTCAAGTGTCACATCAGGACTAACATCCAACAACACATCATGGCAATCTGGTTCATCCTCTTCTTCATACATCTATCAAATATTAAAACACATAATTAGATGACACTCAACTTAGAATAATATGTTGCAATTGTTTGAAGTAAATTAGATACAATGAAAATAGTTGTAAAGATATGTGTTGGAGATGGAGGTGTTTTTAATACCAGTCATGTTGTGGTATGCGAGGAGAGTCTGAACATTGTTGTGAGCCATACTTTATTTTACCTTAGGATTAGAGATGCAAGTGAGGTAAATTGTTAATAGGGCATACTGTTAAATAGGGATAGGATTTGGAAGATATCAAGGGTTTTTTGTGTTACAACTACAAATATAAATGAAAGTGGTTGGAAGATGTAAGGTCCCTAAGTTCTTGTGTTAGTGGAGGTGTTTTGGGGGGAAAATTTGAATTTTGTAGATGAGTAAGCAAGTAGTACCGTAATAAGTGTGGTTAGCTCCAAATGAAGTATGGTTAGGGTTTTGAAAGGAGTATTGTTTACAAATGTACCTTAGGATTAGATATTAAGATTAGAGAAGTTAGAGTTTGAAAAGAAGTTAGGGTTTTGAATTGCAATTTAATTGATGAAATTCGTGCTCTAGTTGTAGTGATACGTTTGGGTATGTTAATTTGTTGATAAATGAATTGTTGATGATTGTTGTTGTTAATGTCATATTATGAATTGGGTATGAATTATATTGAGTTGTTGTTGTTGATTGTGATGATTTTGAATGAATGTGAAGTTTGAATAATATAAGTTGCTTTTTTTTCTTATTTTTTTATCTCTGCCCCGAATTTTGAAATGAAAACTGGTATTGATCGGTGCAGAATTGGTCTTAGATGTAAACACAAAAGTTGTAGGTATGGATGTTAGTTTTCTAATTTCGTTGGTCGGACGTAAAAACGATTTATAGAACTTGAGTTATGGTCAAATTACTGCACATAGGTCACAGTTAATTTTTATGGACTTTCTGCACAACTGTTTCGAGTTTGAAACGAAAACTGGTATTGATCAGTACAGAATTGGCCTTGGGTGTAAACATGAAAGTTTTAGATAGTTTTGTTAGCTTTCCAATGGCTTTGGTTTTACGTGAAAATGACTTTTAGTTTTTGAGTTATGATGAAAACACGCCAAGGAGGTCTTAGCGAAATTGTACGGTGACATCATTCTCTGTTTCATGTTTTTGCGTCTTTTTCACACGTCTCTGTTTTAAATTGGTCTTTGGTATAAATATGAAAGTTGTTTATAATTGTGATATCTTTCTAGTATCCTTAGTTTGACATGGAAATATGTTATGTATAATTTATTATGTTTTTACAAAGATGCATGATGAATTGTTGATGTTTGAATACGGTGTTATATGATGAATTGTTGATGTTTGAATATGATGTTATATGATGAATTGTTGATGTTTTTAAATACGATGTTATATGACGTTGTTTATGATTGATGAATATGAAGTTATGATGTTAAGTCGTTGTCGTTGTCGTTAACACAGTTGTCGTCAATGTCCTCAAAGTTGTAAGTAGTTTGTCAATGTCGTTTAAGTTGTAAGTTGTTTGTCGATGTCGTTGAAGTTGTTAGTCGTCAAAGTATTGTTGTTGAGTCCATGCATCCTCACTAAAGAAGAGGGCTTATGCCCTGGAGCTTATGCTCAATTAAAGAAGAGGGTTTATGCCCTGGAATGCTTTGTCATTCACCCCTAAAGAAGAGGGCTTATGCCCTGGAGCTTATGCTCAATTAAAAAATAGGGCTGGAATACTTTTTCATTCACCCTAAAGAAGAGGGCTTATGCCCTGGAGCCTATGCTCAATTGCGAAGGGGGCTTATGCCCTGATTGGTACCACATGCATATAAGTTGTCAAGTTGATGAAGTTGTTGTTGCATATGTCGTTGATATTAAGTTTTCAAGTTGATGAAGTTGTCGTTGCATAAGTAGTCAATGTTGAGTTGTTGATGTTGTTGTCGTGTTGCCAAGTTGCCATTATATTTAATGACTTGATTAATGAGTAATTATGCGAAGCATCTATGTTGTATAATTGTTGTTTAACATTGTTAAATTTGTTGTTATTTATGTTGTTAAATTCTTTTAAAGAATTATATGCTTATTATTATAGAATGTGAAATCTCACCTCTTCTGCTTGGAAATGTTGCTCTTCGTATGAGTAACTTGCAGGTGACCAATAATAGTGCAGTTGAGAGTAATCTTCGCCGTGTCGTCTAGGATGCTCTGATACGTAACGGGATGGGGATTGTTTTGTTGCATGTTTTCTTGTTACGTATTTCCTTTTAATCAATGTTAAACTATTTTTATGAGAATTTATTTAAGATGTTAGAAATTATTTCCGCTGCATGTTTGTTAAATTTTTATAAAAGCAGAAGTTTTAATAAATAGCAATTTAGCTATATTTATATTTGTTGGATTTTTGTAAAGTTGAATGTGACACTCTGTTTTTAAGTTGAAAAACTCTGATTAATCTATGTTATTTTAAAGTTGGGAAAACGGGGTGTTACATATAACACAAAGATAAAAAGGTGTGTATATATATATATATATATATATATATATATATATGAGAATGACTATTTTATATGAGAATGATCATCAACCATTGGATCAAAAATATATGGTTGAGATTAAAAAGACACATATGTACCTCACCTTATTATATAAATTCTAATAAATTCATTTCCCTTTTCATCTTCTTCTCCTCACAATCTGGATTTATTCTACAATCTCTCTTTCCTTACAGTTACTGTTTAATCTCCACTAAAGACTGATACTTCTTTCTTCTTCTCCGCCTAAAACAAATCAAATTCGGCTTACTCTCTTGTCTCCTTCGATTCATTCATTATACCGTTTCTTCATGTCCTAGATCTCACCCTCTTTGTCAACGCATCTCTCCATGTTTCCCTCTTCAATTGATTTCCCTCTTCAATTGGTTTTAAGGTCAATTAGTAAAATTGTACTTTGATGAGTATAAATCAAAAAACTCTCTTTACATGCAATTTACAATCAGCAATTGAAATAACAATAAACAAAAAAAAAATCAGTATTCATGTTTTTCGATTGTTCATATGGCAAAAAGAACTTGATTTATAAGCTTTGTAGATTTGTTAAAAAAAGAAAAACAAGAATTCTTACTAATTCTATTATTAATAAGTTTGTAACAATAAGATTGGAAAATCAATTTTGCAGAACATGGTGAGAGAAGATGAAAGATTCACAGTTGATTGAGTGTGTGTTAGTTAAATTGTAGCTTTTAATCTGGACCATATATTTTTGATCTAATGGTTGATGA
Source organism: Medicago arabica (assembly GCA_946800305.1). Classification (NCBI taxonomy): domain Eukaryota; kingdom Viridiplantae; phylum Streptophyta; class Magnoliopsida; order Fabales; family Fabaceae; genus Medicago; species Medicago arabica. Next base: position 33,645,186 of record OX326964.1, on the reverse strand, counting down.
TCATTCTCATCATTCTCATAATATACATCTTTTGTGTGTGTGTGTGTGTGTGTGTGTGTAGAGAGAGAGAGAGAGCAGACACAAGAAATTTTATATCAGTTCCTCCCATAAGACAGAGTAGTTCCGTCCCCTTGCACTTCCAAGGGATTTCATTATAATCTCATATATTACAATTTCTCAAGGACTCTTCCAAGAGATTTCCCAATGCTCAAGCACCCCGTGCAAGAGACTTCTTTTCTCAAGGTCATTACCAAGAGACTTCCACTGCTCAAGGACAACTTCAAGAGACTTCTAATGCTCAAGCACGTAGGAAAAAGACTTCTTTTGCTCAAAGGGCTACCCTAAGATACCTTTATGCTCAATCACAACTGATTGATACTTCTTGTGCTCAATCATAACTTACTGAGACTTTAATGCTTAAGGTTTCACCAAGAGATTTATGTTTCTCAAGCTTCACAAGCAAGAGACTTATGTTTGTTTACAACAAATATACATAAACTTGTTCTTACACCAAATTTAAGAAATTAATGGTGTAAGCTGAACAAAGTGAACAAACTCTTTTAAACATCTAAGATTTATAAGATTACAAAAGTTGAAACGAAAATCCTATGTGTTTACGCATTGTTTGATTTGGCAGAGTAATGACACAGTTAAAATAGCAGAGTCTTGTTAATATTTTTTGTGGTCTTTAGCTCCTTATATAGAAAGGGATTTGAGAGACATTGGAGAAGAGTGTCAGTGCATAAAGAGTCGTTGAGAAGCTTCAGATCAAGTACGCTGAGCCATTTCCGGATATGGATAATTTTGTTAGTCATTCGAATAGCCTTTGCTGAAAAAGGGAGCATTTGTTCATTCTTATTACCTTTGAAGTCCTTTATATGTTTCTACACTTGGTTAGAAGAAGAGAAAATTGTATTCAAATCCTTTGATGTGGACTACTAAAGAAGTCGACAAAATGACGTGGAGTCCTGGCCCCTCAGATGCTTCTGATGTCTGATGGGGTCTTCCGTGTCCTGTTAGAACTTATGAATCTGATGATCTTCTTCATCATTTAGAGATGCGTTCTTATCTTCTGATTCAATGTGTTGACTTCGAGTTAACCTTTATTCAAATATTCTACCAAATCTTTGAGCTTATCTTGTTCTTATGATGCTTTAATATATGTTCAATACTTGGTGGATATATTCTATGATCGTGTACACTTAAACATATATTAGTATGTCAAATTGTTGTTCAATAATTTGTTATCATCAAAACCTTAGAGGAATTGTACAATACCCTTCTTTTTCCAACACATCCTACACATGTCTGCTCTAGAAAATCAATATTTACTCATGATGACTCGGATATGGATCTCACATGGTTTGTTATCTTCCATAGTGTATGTTACGCCAATTTGGATATATGCAGACCATTCCTAGACATCCACATGAGTATGCTTCTCCTAAGACAACCCAATATGAGGTGGGTCAGCGCTACATATAATATCTTAATCATGTGTTGTATGTGCATGAGTTGGACATGGTTGATGTGACTAGTGCGGTGCCGACAGTTGAATACATGAGATGGTATATTACCATTTCACATTCATATGTCATACCTCCGCCAGAGAATATACATGTCATGAGTCCACTTAAGTTGGAAGCCTTTGATGACCTTGTTGTAAAGGAGTTGGGGGGATCGCCAGCTTTTAGACATTAGCGAACGATTAGGAAGCATCATAGAATATGTCGGAAGTATCATGGGTGATGGTTAGGTGGAGCAAGGAAGTACGACTTGGATGAGTTTCTAGGAGATTCTTAATAAGGTTCAGGGAGAGATGATCTATAAACATAGGTGTAGGGGTAGTAGGGGTCATGTTACCCGGTAGTTTTATGATTGTGTTGTATAATTAGGATAATTTTTTGTTTTTAATTTTATGTTTGGATCGTGTGTTGTAACCTATGAATATTGATGCTACATTTTTAATCCATGCTTCATTTATGTTGTTTGATAGGCTTCCCTTTAATATTTTGCTTATAATTTGTTTTGATGTGTGTTTGAAGTAAACCTTACTTCTCAATTTACCAAATGAAAATGTGTCATCTAATCAACACATATTCTGTTTCTGTGCTGACACGGTTCAAACTACATAATCGGAAATGTAGATTATACGTTTGGAATATAATCTGAAATGTGTCAATTTATACACTGAAATTCGTCGTTGAAATGATCTTCTAGGGGATTGACACATTTTGTACTATAGTTTTCAAACTATTATGAAGATTTTCATATTGTATTATCTGAATCTTATATTTTCATATTGTATTATCTGAATCTAATATTTTGTTGAATTTTTAGGGGTTTCGGATTATATAATCAGAAGAAAAAAACAACAAATGTATTTTTCCAGAAATAATCTAACAACAAAGATAGGGTGGGACAAGAAATAGTCTAAAAAGATTTCTTAGTTTAACAACAAATGGGCTAAAAACATGGGTTTCAAAGGCTGGAGAGAGTAAAAAAAAAAACTCAAGTGCGAGCCGAAAATTACAAAAAATCAAACAAAAAACTAAAGAACAATAACATCAAAGAGACAACACACAAACGAATGTGCCATCTTGATCTTTTGTACACCATTCTGACTCCTATGCACCTTGCAAACTCCAATCCCAGAATGAGAAAGAGAAAAAGGAAATGGCATATATCGTGGAGGACGATCGAGAATAGACAGTCAACCAATGTCGAAACAATCTGACACCATCTTTCCAAAATACACTATCGATCGGCTCCAACATAGAACAGATTTCATCTGTTATAGTGGCCATTTAGAACACTTGTCTTCTTTTAATATTCCAAAAAATAATTTTAGTTGCTCAACAACATTTTGGTCTTTGGATTTTGTAAAAAAAAAAAAAAATTTGGATCTTTGGATTCATATCTTCTAAAAATATATAATTACACATTTCATTGTAGGTTCTATGCTTAATGGAATCTTGAACAAAAGTCTAGTTTTCTAGACCAATTCCACATGGAATAAGAAAAAAAAAATACTAATAAGATCATATAAAAGGTGAGAAAAATAACACTAGAGTAAGAAGACAAAAGATTCAAATTTTTCCTTTATAGTTTTCATTTATCATTTATTCTATATAAAGCTTGTATGACATCATACATTCATATGATATTATACATCAACAAGCATTAACCATATAATAATACATAATTTTCTCAAGGAATTGCCAAAGTTATAGTCAACCTAATGATAGAGCGATCACTTGGAGCATCATAAGACATAGTTTCAAACACAACAAACCCCCTTGCATATCGAAACCTTCCTGTTCCAGAAACAACAGAAAGCTCTCTTGAATTCTCACGTTGACGACTTGTACCTTGTATCTGCAAAGTGCTACCACTATATTCCCCATTGTTGAACACAAGTGACAAAACTATGTTCACATTTGCACCATCAAGAGATGTCACTGTAATTACACCTTGAGCCCTTCCAATTTGAGTTGAAAATGAACTAGGGCTTAACATGACGGGGTCATCGACTACAAATATTGTTCCAAATGAGTGGTAAGACCAAACCCTTCCGTTGATGCCGATAACCGGCATAACGGTTGCGGTTAATCCTCTTCCAACATCTTGTAGGAAAAACACCAAGGTTGATGTTTGATTTGGTTGAGGTTGTGAGACTCGACCTTTAGCTATGATGATGGTTATCAAAAGTAATATTGAGGACATGATTTTAATTGGTGTTGAAAATGTTGGTGCCATTTTTTTAGTTATTGTAACTATTGATGAGAAATTTTGATGAGTTTAGTTCCTAAACTGGTTGAAATTTATAGAAGTGATTAGAGGCAGAAATTGTGCTTAAAGAGGAAAAGTTCAATGATTTCGTAAAGGTTAAAGACTTTTCTTTGACAGAATGTTATAAGAATTTCATTTTCAAATATGTGTCGATCGTATGTTTATCATGTGAAGTATATGGGTAGCTTATAAAAAAAAATGTGAGTACGATTAACACCGTTAATAAATTAGATACATAAAACAAAAATTACCCACACTTATTATACTAAGTTTATTTCATACGAGAAGTTTTATAAATGAAATTAAGAGAATAATAATTTTATTAATTGATGTATTTATTATTATTATTATTATTATTATTATTATTATTATTATTATTATTATTATTATTATTATTATTATTATTATTATTATGTCAAGTATAATAGTAACTTGGAGTGGTATGGGTAACACTAATACTCATTAAATGACATAACTGAAATAAAATTTCACGTTCATTAGTGATTTCTTTAAAAAAAAATACCTCTATTTAATTTACAATTAAAAAACGTAAAAATAAAATAAAAAATCTTTTCTCTTATAATATCAGTAATTGCAAAGATAAATATATAAAGTGACACATTTTTTGACAAATTTACAACTTCAACTATTTTTCTTAATATTTATCTACTTTATTAGAGGTCTTATAACATGAGAGGGAATGAGCAAAATATGGAAAAGGGAAGTTGCGTACCAAATGGTGTAAACTTAGTAGAGTGAAATTAACGTGGATATGGTAATCAAACGTTAGACATATAACAAGCATTAAGAGTTGGCTTTCATAGGCATACATACTATGTCAGCCCCCATTAAACTTTGTGCTATACAATCGTAAAATGGGAATACGTTATTGCTTTATTCACCGACCAGACGCAAACGTAAGATGCATAACTAGCAAGAAATCTAAGCAGCAAGAAAGGTGTTTCACTTAGCTTCAGCAAATTATTTTTGTTACACTTACATGTATGTAAAAGCATGTGAGCACGATTGTGCACATTGTTATGAATAGGTATTGTTCTTTGGTTTTCAGTTTATTTTGGACGCGAACAAATAAACAAATCAAGTGGTTAATGATTTCCATCAAAAAATATATCCTTTGGGAAAACTCGAGTTTGATTTTTGGTCAATTTTATTTACTTCGTGGACAACTCCAGATTACTAGAATTTCCGTACCTTAGAAACTGACGAGTTATAAAAAAAAAAAAGTTTATTTTGAATGCCATTTCGACATGTCACAATTTTTTAAAATATTACACAATATATTGATAAGAAATGTAAATTAAAAAAATAGCCGTTGAGACATGTTTCTTCTTAAAATTGTCTCTAATAAAGTGATGTTTAATCTCAATACGTTTAGACCTAGAATGTTGAATATGATATTTAGAAAGATTGATGGAACTTGTATTATCACATAAGATATGGATATAAGCGTACCTTAAGAAGTAATCTTCCAATTGATTTCTTACCCAGAGAACTTGAGAACAACAACTAGCAGCAGACACGTGTTATGCTTCTTTAATTGATAAAGCAATGGTATTTTTCTTTCTACATAACCAGCTTATAAGGGATATACCAAGGATTTGATATAGGAAGGATTTGACATGTTCCACTTCTGCTCTTTATTTCAAGTATATCCCCAACATACTTAGCATCACATTAGGTTATAAGATCAAAATGTAAACTCTTACTATACCAAAGGCCAAGATCAGTAGTACTTTTAAAGTAGGCTTAATAGCAGTTTTAGTCCCCTAAGTTTCCTAAAGTTGCGATTTTGGCCCCCTAAAAAACTGCAAAACTGCCTCCTAAGTTTTGCACATGTGGCAGTTTTGGCCCCCAAGGCCAATTTTGACCCGATCAACACTGACGTGGCACCCTAAGTGAGGTGTCACGTGTTATTTTTATTTTATTTTTTTTTGCCTTAAGGGACCAAAACTGATACAGTTGCAAAATTTAGGGGGCGATTTTATAGTTTTTTTTCTTAGGAACCAAAATCGCAACTTCGCGAAAGTTAGGGGACGAAAACTGCTATTAAGCCTTTAAAGTATCTCAAAATTCTCTTCACAATTGTGTGATGAGATTCTATAGATGAGACATGAATCTTGCACATGACCTACTACAATGACTATGTTAAGCCTACTTGCAATCAAGTATAGCAATCATCCAATCATACCTCTAAATTCTTTTTTAGAGACAAATTTCTCATTCTCATCTTTGTCGAGACTAGATAATGGGTGCATGGGAGTTGTTATGATATTTGTTTCATTCATTTTGAATTTCTTAAGCAGATATTTATCATATTTTTCCTGACCGATGAAAATTTCTTCAGTTTGTTGCTTAATTTGCAAGAAGAAAAAATCTCTCATCATGCTCCATTGTTCAAATTCATTTTGCATAAGGTTAGAAAATTCCTTACACATATTTTTATTTGTTCAGCCAAGTATGATATCATCAACATAGACTTGAATAATCTATACTATATATAAAAATAATAATCCATTTCAGCTCTTTTGGGCTAACTTTTTCTCTTTTCAAAAATACCTTCAATTTTGAATACAAATAACACATGTAACAAATAGATAAGAATAAATTTAAATATAGAAAAAATGTAACAAACACAATATGACTATATATATGTCTTTTTTTTTCCTTTATCATTTAAAAAGTGTAACAACCTCTTTGTGTTGGGATTAGAATTAATAACTAGGATTTTATGTAGCACTCTTAGTCTGGTTGGTTGTATATGATTTATGCATCTAATATAATCTATGGTTTAAATTTGTTCTTACTGCTTTTGCTGACGTGTAACTCGTAAATGATCTTTTGATTTAATTTGAGTAAGAAATTGCATTAATATCTAACATATTTGGTTCACACCATGTATAGGTGTTAATACTCTAGAAATATCGATTATGTCTATATTCATGTATAATCATCTGGTTATATGCCATTAAAAAAGTTAGCTATTTTACCACCGAGTATCGGAAGTTAGTTGGTTCAATGGATCATGTGTCGCCATCCAAGACTGGAGGTGTATGTTGAGGGATGGGTGAAGTTATATTTGAAATATAAAAAGTATGCAATTGATTAAGAGGAAACATTAGATGGGAAGTTATCCAAATAGAATTCGACAATAACTTTCTCTAAACTTGTCATATTTTACTTACGATCCTACTACCAAAACGACTCTTACAAACTTTGATTAAGAATTTATGTGAATTTAAGAACGACCAAAACTAAGTATAGTTTTTGTGGCTTGATAAAGATTCTCTTGTCTCATTTAGATTCAAATTTTCCAAGAGCGACGTGATGCTTAGAGGAAGCTTGTTTCCTTCGATGTTTATGATGTCTCGCCGATGTTTTATGGTTATGAGACTTGTATAAATGGCACAGTGCCCAGTATATTTACATTAATGTTGGAAATTGTACACCCTGGCTCTAATTGTGAGACCTGGAGAAATTTATTGCTATGTCTCTTCTTACTACCTTTCTACTAGTTCACACATGTGTTTAAGCTGAAACACACTAGTAAATGACGAAAATACCCCTTCGACAGTTAATTGCCGCCGGTGTCACTATTCCTCGGCAGTTAACTGCAGCCGGTTTTTTTAATTCCTCGGCAGTTAACTGCCGATCAAGTGTTCCATCAGCTGAAATAGGCAACTGCTCCCCCTACTCACTAATACCTCTTCCATTTAAACCCCCAAAATCCAATATTTTTTCATCAAATCTTGCTCCAAAATCATTGATGCACCAATCCTAAGAGGTATCAACACACTTTTGACGTTAAAAATACAAGTATTGTTGCTTTTAATCCGTTCATTTTTTGCTGTTTTTTGCTGTTATTTTTCGTTAACGCTGACATGGGGTAATCGGCAGTTAACTGCCGAGGCATGGGGAGATCGGCAATTAACTGCCTAGGAAAACTGACAGTTTTCGCATGCTACTGCCACTTTTTCCAAGAAAAAAATTATGTTTTTTTGTTTTAATTCATTATGACATTGATTTTTATGCATTAGTTAGTTGTTAATTCATAGTTTTGTGATGTATATTTATAGTAATGGTTGAGAACGCAGATGATGATCCGGAAGAGACAAAACCAAATTTTGTCGAAAAATCCGGAGATGTCAAACCTCCTAAGGATGAAGCTAAACCAAACATTGATGGAGCTTCCGTCCATGTTGAAGCTTCAGTATATGTTGACTCTGGTGTCCTCCCACTTCATGCCAACGAAGTTGACATGGCTAAACTTTTTTCGAACGACGTTAAATGGAAAGATAGGGATGATGTGCTTAATTGGGTACGTCATCAAGCAAATAAGGTGGGATTTACAATTGTTATACAAAGATCAAGTTTGATCAATCCAATGGTGCGATTAGTGTGTGAAAGGAGTGGAGCTCACAAAGTGCCGGAAAAAAAAAACCGAAGCTTGAGACAATGGGCTCAAGAAAATGTGGGTACATGTTTATGGTTAGTGGATATCTTAGTAGACAAACAATGGAATGGAGATTGTACATTCTTAATGGAGTTCACAACCATGCGATGGAGCCGACTTTAGAAGGACACATGCTTGTCGGTAGATTAATGGATGAAGACAAGAAGATTGTACGTGACTTGGACAAGAGTAAGGTGCTTCCAAGAAATATTTTGATAAATTTGAAGAGCAAAAGACAAGATTGCATGAAAAATATCAAGCAAGAATACAATGAACGTCAACAAATATGGAAGTCAAACAGAGGTTACAAGACAGAGTTGCACTTTCTAATCTCAAAGTTGGAGGAGCACAACTATGTTTATTTCTCAAGAACACAAAGTGAAAGTACTACTATTTAAGACATCTTTTGAGCTCATCCAACATCTGTTAAGTTGTTTAACAATTTTCCAACGGTTTTGGTTATGGACTCCACCTACAAAACCAACATGTATAAGATGCCAATGTTTGACATAACTGGGGTCACATCGACCGATTTGACATATTCGGTTGGCTTTGGATTTGTGACACATGAGAAAGAGGAAAACTGTGTTTTTGTTTTACAAATGATGCACAAACTTCTTACATCAAAGATGAATATGCCTAAGGTGGTTGTGACTGACAGGGATACAGCTTTGATGAATGCGTTTGCAAATGTTCTCCCTGAAAGTTATGCAATAAATATTTACTTTTATGTGCAAAAAAATGTTAAAGCAAGGTGCATCTTAGACTGTAGATATCCTTTGGGAAAAAAGAAGGGGAAAGAGGTGAAACATGGTGATGTAGTGAAGAAGATAATGTGAGCATGGAAAGTTATTGTTGAATCGCCCACTCAAGAATTATATGCAAATGAATTAGTGGAGTTCCAAGATGTTTGTAGTGATTTCCCAATTTTCCTAACTTATGCCATGGCCACCTTGGATGAAGTTAAGGAGAAAATATTGAGGGCATGGACAAACCATGTGTTGCATCTTGGTTGCAGAACCAGCAACATGAAAGAATCGGATCATGCTTTAGTAAAGAAATATTTGAGCAATAGTGTGGCTGATTTGGGTACATGTTGGGATAAAATTCATGATATGTTGGTGATGCAGTTAACTGCGATACAAACATCATTTGGTCAGAGTTGTACCGTATTGGAACATAGATTCAAAGATATCACTTTGTACTCTGTGTTAGGGAGTTATGTGTCTGGATATGCTTTGGGAAACATTGCATTGGAAGAGGAACATTTTAGGGGAACATTGTGTATGAACAGGGAAATTTTTGGTTGTGTTCAAAGGACATTGGATGGGCTACCATGTGCATGCTTTATTTCTACAAAAATCTATGATGACAAGCCTATTTTATTGGATGAGATACACCATCATTGGCATAGGTTATCTATGGGTCAAGAAAGTAATGATTTTCTGTCGAGGAGGAGTGGAATGGTATTCAAGAACGTCTCAAGAAAGTCCCTTATCAAATGAAGGTAGAAATGAAAGAGGTTTTGCGGCAGTTGGCATTTCCTGACACCACCATGTTGTCTCCACCACCACGTAAAGTAACAACCAAGGGAGCCAAGAAAAAAGTGGATATTGCGAGGTCTAGAGCAAAAGTGGCATCGACTAATCGAATCCCTTCTTCGTGGGAGGGTTTTGATTCCCAAAATCTGGATAGTCAACCATCACCGTCACCAACAACTTTATCATTTTCTAAAAAAAAAAGGTGCTCATTTTGGTAAAACATCACGTTCCCCACTTCCACCACCTACTCGGTTTCCAAACCCTATTCTGGTTCCAAAGCATATTCCGGACACTCTTTAATGATATGTGCCAGTAAATATTTAATTTAATAATATGTAATGTGTTGTTCAATTATGGACATTCTTTAATGTTTTGATGAATTTCAAACATTCGTGTAATTTTAACGAAATGTCGGATTGATTTAATTGTGGACAACTGTAAAAGATAATGTATTTATCTTGTTTATGACTTAGTATAAATGTTGTACGAGTAGTATTGCCTCTCGAAATGCTTTGGTTGAATTACAGGTAAAAACTGGCCGAAAATGGCTTGGTTCAATTATGCAGAACCCACTGTCTGCATAATTGCTTTCCTCAGCGGTTAACTGCCTATGGAACCGGCAGTAATTAACTACCGAGGAATTTCGGCAGTTAACTGCCTAGAAATAGTAACATCGGCTGCAGTTAACTTCCGAAGAGTATTTTTGTCTTTTACTAGTGTGTTTAAGCTTAAACACATGTGTGAACATCAATTCTCGGAGCATTTTAGCGTGATTATTTTAAAAAGAAAATTAGAACTTCCTTTGGAATTAATACCGATGAGTGTATGTGACTACTAGTAATATCCTAAATCTACATTTTTGCATTGTTTTGTTTTTTTTTGTTAATGGTCCCTATAACAATAGATTTTAAAAAAGATTTGTGTTATTTGAACAATCATTTGAGTCACAACTTTTAGGAAAATCATATATTTACAAAGAAAAATAGATATTGCTATATAAACCAAAGCAATAAAGAGATAAAGTAAAAGCATAATGTCAGTATGAGCAGGGTTGTTCTTTAGGAGGTGCAAACAGCTCTATGGAGCTGGACTTCCAAAGTTTGGGGCCCAAAATATATTATTTTTGAAATATAATACATGTAAAAATGAAATATATTCTACAAATATCACTTTAATTCCAAAAGGTGACACTCAAGAGTCCATGAAGGATTGGCGCCCAATTGCGTTGGGCAATGTTCTGTATAAAATAATAGCAACAGTTCTTGCCAATTAGCTGAAATTGATCCTAGATAAGTGCACTTCAGACAATCAGTCAGCATTTGTTCCCGGTAGATCTATTCTAGACAACGTCATGGTAGCCATTGAAATTGTCCACTTCATGAAAACTAAGACGAAAGGTAAAAAAATTGATGTTGCACTCAAGTTAGATATCAGTAAGGCCTACGATCGCATTGAGTGGGAATATCTAAGATATATAATGATTAAAATGGGATTTTCTAACTGGTGGATCATGTTTTGCGTGGAAACGGTTGCCTATTATGTTCTTGTTAACGACGACGCAGTTAGACCTATAGTTTCTGGAAGAGGTTTGCGCCAGGGAGATCCCTTATCACATACCTCTTTATTCTTTGTGCAGAAGGTTTATCAGCACTAATCAAGGAAGCAGAAGGACAAGGAGTTCTACATGGCGTCAAAATATTCACAATCGCACCAGTTATCTCACATTTATAATTTGCGGATGACTGTTTCCTTTTCTTCAAAGGCTCTACTGAAGAAGCAAATGTCATGAAAGGTATACTCGAAACATATGAAGCGGCGTATGGGCAAGCTATTAACCTCCAAAAGTCTAAGATCTTTTCTAGTCGCAATACACCCGTTGAGACAAAGCATGACATATCAACTATCATGGGTGTTCGTCAAGTGCTTGGTACAGGAAAGTATCTAGGGGTCCCTTCGATGGCTGGTCGTAGAAAAGCTTCCACTTTCGAATTTATAAAGGATTGTATTTGGAACAAAATCAATTCCTGGAGTAGTCGGTGTCTATAACAAGCAGGCAGAGAAGTTTTGATAAAATCGGTTCTGCAATCCATCCCATCTTATTTAATGAGCACATTTTTGTTACCAAATTCTTTGATTAAGGAAATTGAAAAAATGCTCAACGCTTTTTGGTGGGGCATGATAACGGCAATAGAAGAGGGAAGCATTGGATGGCTTGGGAAGGGCTTACGGTCCCAAAAAGCTATGGAGGAATGGGATTTAAAGGGCTGAAAGCTTTTAACATGGCAATGTTAGGGAAGCAGGCGTGGAAACTTCTCACTCACCTTAACTCTCTAATCACTAGACTCTTCAAACCTAGATATTATCCAAATAGTGATTATTTCGTAGCAAGTCCTAGACATAATCTGAGTTTCGTCTGGAGAAGCCTTTGGAATGTTAAAGATGTTATTCAAAATAGCTTCAAATGGAGTATATGGAATGGCGCAAATATTTCGGTGTGGGATCCCTTGTGGATCTGTAACAATTATTCCATCCCTCGTCCCACTAACATCAATCCGGTTATTGCAACCATGAAAGTCTCAGACCTTTTTTATCCAAATTCGAAGGAATGGCATACTGAGAACATTTATATTCTTTGTGATGATAATTCAGCACAATAGATCTGCAAAACTCTTTTATTTTCTTCAGTTCATCATGACAGACTGGTGTGGAAGTTTGAAAAGCAAGGTACTTACTCAGTTCGCAGTGCATACATAAACATCATTGATAGAAACCAAATTGTGGAACAGCACGAAATAGATGGAAACTGGAATCAGATATGGCGCTACAAGGCTCCTCCTCGCATTAAGAATTTCCTCTGGAGAGTTGCTCGTGGCTGCCTCCCATCGCGAGTCTGCCTGCAAGCTCGGGGCGTGAATTGCACAACTCAATGTTCGTTTTGCTCAGAGCAAGAGGACAACATTCACACTTTGTTTTATTGTCCGAAAATCACTCAATGTTGGCAGCGTTTGGGTTTATGGAATGATATAGCAGTTGTGGTTTCTAATCCTAGTGACATTGCTCCGACTCTTCTTGAGATTCTTGCCAGGGTACAGCAGACAAATCATGCACTCTTTGGTACGCTTATGTGGAGTATTTGGAAAAACAGAAATAACAAGATTTGGAATGATGTCTTTGATACATGTCAAACCATTTGCGATGGAGCTACTACTTTTTTAGCTAGCTGGATGAATTCCCAAGAGGTTAAGGCAGCGGCTTCCACAAACAACACTCGTTCTCAAATCGAAACATGGTTAAAACCGTCCGAAGGTAGGTATAAATGCAATGTTGATGCCACTTTTTCAGAGAGTATGGATAGAGTGGGTATAGGCATCTGCATCAGAGACGCAAATGGGGATTTCGTGCTAACTCGGACTGACTGGTTCTCTCCCATTATTGATGTTGATATCGGGGAAGCTCTCGGTCTATTACAAGCTATGGAAGGGGTGAGGGATTTACAGTTGATGAACATGAATTTTGAAGTGGATTCCAAGAAGGTAGCAGATAACATATATAGAACGCAGTCTGGTGTATCATAATTTAATGTGTTAATTAGTAAATGTATACACATGTTAGGCATTGATCTTATGAACTCTGATGTGAAGTTCATTAGGAGACAGGAAAACAGAGTTGTTCATAGGTTAGCTAAGGCGGCTCTGTCAGAAGCTAGTTTTCGTATTCATTATAACACCCCATGTATTAAACTCTTGATTATTAATGAAATGCATTAAGCTTGTTTCTCTCAACAAAGAAAAAAAAATTAACGCGCCCTCCTTATTAGTTTGGCAGATGCCGCCAAAAGAAGTAGTTTTAGAAGTTGGAACTTTAAAAGCTCAGGGTTCAACTCCAGGGATTTTAGCTTTTCTTCCTTGATTATTTTTGTTTTCCTTCTAATGAAAACTCAATATAATTTATTTTTTTGTTAGAGTTGATCTTTTAATTTTTTGTTCATACTTGTTGTATGAAATAGAAAAGTTCAAACAACAGACATTATATTATTCTCTAAAAAAATATTATAATATTTTTACCTTTATATTAAAGAAAATAACAACCTAAAATATTGATTAAGATATTTGTTTGAAGTTGTATTTTTATATTATTGATTAGAATATGAATTTGTTTTGTGTAGTTACGTAATTATTTTTTATGTTTACGGATGTTATTTTCAATTAAATAGTAAGAGATTGTTCTTTGAAAAAAAAAATTAATTTTATTTTATTAGGGGCCAAACTTTTTATGAGAGTCGGGTCTCCAATTTTACTAAGACGACCTTAGCATGAGAAAGAATGCAGTTATAAAAGTTACAAAATAGTGGTACAAATATCATTTCTCTTATAACAATTTAGGATGTCACGCAGGCATAACAATAACAATTTGTTTCTTTGTAACAATATGCAATCTAGCTACTTAAATAACAGTAATTTTACTCACAATCCACATAGTTGTTTTTCGACCTTAGAACATACCACAGTGAACTCATTGATCAAGCATTTAACACAAATATAGATTTTTTTTTGAAAGAAACACTAAAATATAGATAAAAGGTCCAACTTATATACCCTAGATTAAATTTTTCATTTATTGATAGTTTTTATTTTATTTTTATGAAGGTACATATATGAAGCTTGTCAGATATCATACATCCAGATGATATTATTTACCAACAAGCATTAGCCATCTATTTTCTCAAGATGGTATTGCCAAAGTTACACTCAAACGAAGAACAGAATGATTAGTTGAATCATCATAAGATACAGTTTCAAACACAACAAATCCCCTTGCATATCGAAACCTTCCTGTTCCGGAAACAACCGAAAGCTCTCTTGAATTTTCACGTTGTCGACTAGCACCTTGAATCTCCAAAGTGCTACCACTATATTGCCCATTGTTGAACACAAGTGACAAAACTATGCTCACATTTGCACCATCAAGAGATGTTACTGTAATCATACCTTGAGCCCTTCCGATTTGAGTTGAACCTGGATTAGGGTTTAACATAATAGGGTCATCAACTACAAATATTGTTCCAAATGAGTTGTAGGACCAAACCTTTCCGTTGATGCCGATAACTGGTTGAACGGTTGCGCCAACTCCTTTTCCGATATCTTGTAGGAAGAACACCAAGGTTGATTGATTTTGTTGACCATTAGCTATGTTGTTGATGGTTAGGAAAAGTAATATTGAGAAGGATATGATTTTGCGTGGTGTTGAAGATGTTGGTGCCATTTTTTTGGTATTGTAAAATGATATTGATGAGAAATGTTGATAAAGTGGCTGAAATTTATAGAAGTGAACCAAGGCAAAAAATATGCTTAAAGAGGAAGAGTTCAATGATTTCTTTGAAACGTTATAGAAATTTCATTTTCAAATTTGTGTCATTTATCATGTGAGTACATGAGGTGAATAATTAGTTACATTACAATGATTACATAAAATAAAACGGAAGTCCCTCCGTCTCATAAGCAGTGTAACTATACTAGGTTACTCCTACAATCACATTTTTAAGCAAAAACTGATTTTTTAGATTCATTGAATAATTAATGTATCTTATATATATATATATAAATCAGATACATTAGTTATTCAATGAATCTAAACAGTTGTTTTTTGCTTATAAATGTGATCGAAGGAAGTATTTCACAAGATAGTTTTTTTATAATCAATTTCACAAACAAGTTATATACGTTATTGCTTTTTCTTTTTAAGAAAATATACGTTATTGATTTATTCACCGACTTGAGTCAAATTGTTCAAGGTTTGAAGGCCTAATTTACACATAGATTCACATCAAATGTGTTTCATTTAGCTTCAAAACAAGATTCTTGTTACTTTTATGCAAAAGCATGTGAGCATAGCACAATTTGCACATTATGAGTCTTTCTTCAGTTTTCGGTTTATTTCGAACGTTATTTCTATATCACTCAATTTTTTTAGAATAACTTATATAGTATTATTTTTTTAAAATAAATATTTAGATAGCAGATTACTAAGCAATGTAGTTTACATGATCTAACAAGTAACAAATATTAGGGTTCAACGCTTTGTTGGAAAATACATAAGCTGAAATTTTATGATGAATATATTAAGGATTTGGATTTTCTCTTGTTTGAATCCAACACGAAGGAATAACATGTTGATGACCTCACGGGTAAAATTCATTGAATTCTACAAGTTCAAAAATTTATATATTCCTTAAAAAAAAAATTATATATATGGTTAATAATATTTTTGGGAGTTCTTTGGTAACTTTTTTTTTTTTAAAGGGTAACTTGTTTTGTTGGATAACAATACTTTTCGGTAAAATTAGTTAAAATTTAAATTTATTTTAAATTCCCAATAACATACATTAAATGATTAGATGTTTGATAACCGATAGGATATCCAATGAAACTCTAAATACCTAAACATTCACATAAATTTTAGTGATGAGATCATTAGATAACTCGCGTGTTACATTTAAAGATAAGAAGATAAAGTGGCGGTGTTTTAGTTCTTCTAAGTACATGTATGATTTGGCGGTAGGAAAGTCAAACTCACGTTTTAAAGAGCAACTTTCGTGAAAATGGAGAAGTTTGTTTTCTTAACTTTCACGAAAACGTGATTTCTCGCCACGATTTTAAAAAATATAACGTCATCCCAAACACAAGCTAAGTAGCGTTGAGCATAAGCAGTGGCTAACAAAGTTAAATTTAGACAAATGTTAGTAAATTAGTGATTACGTTAGTTTTTGAAATTCAAATTCTAGACCTCCTACTTAAACTTCCTTTGATGTTCTCTTGTGAGGAACGCTTGTCAAAACAGACATTGGTAATTGGGTTTTTTTTTTATGGTAACATTTTATCACATATCCTTTTGAATTAAAATTTGACCGGCGGCGCCTTCCTCTGATTTTATTTTTTTCTGTAACAATACTTTTTGAATTGAAAAGATAAAAAATAATAATTTGATGGAAAGTATGGATATTTAGAAAATATAGTTGAGTTGTTTAAATAATTGAGAAGTATGAAATAATATAATATATTAAGTGAAGCTTACCACTAAATTAGATTTCATGGATGTTGGTGCTCTTAGAGCACTACCAGAACTTTGTTGAATGAGGAACAGCCAAGTACACAGGTAGCAGGTGAGGCCTAAGTACTTTATTTACACAACATTTGTGAATGATTTTTCCTCTTCACAAGTCATTCAAAATATAACAACTAGGTAAATCTCATTCGTTCCTTATTTAAATTAAAATATACAATCAACAATTATTTACAATATGCCTCCAAGTGCCCTAATTGAGATTAAAAATGTAGTCATCTTTGAAATCTGTAAGAGAACACAATGCACAATCAATCTATCTCAGATATCAATAAGAGCAGTTTTAATATCAAATATGTTTGTTAATCCTCCAGGTTTTCCATGTGCACACAATGATGCATAATTGCATCCAAACTATGAAAATTCAAAATTAACCTATGGCAATAACAAGCTGTTTAAATAACAGTTAAGTTTACTAAAT
Source organism: Medicago arabica (assembly GCA_946800305.1). NCBI lineage: Eukaryota > Viridiplantae > Streptophyta > Magnoliopsida > Fabales > Fabaceae > Medicago > Medicago arabica. The sequence goes on along the minus strand of OX326964.1, from coordinate 33,627,842 downwards.
CCACATAGCTGTTTTTAGACCATAAAATTTACAACTGTGAACTCATTAAGGAAGCATGTAACACTAAAACAGCATTTGAAACAAAGATAACTGTTTTTCTATGGATATTTTTAACCCTCATGTACTCTTTTTGTTATCAAGATGTGAAGAGCTCTGGTCGATGGCCTCCAACTGACTTCGAAGATTCTGATTGTCTTCCAAGAGGCGATCATATTCCATAAGGAACCCCTCCGATTGCTTTTTAAGAGCCTCTACTTCAGTTTCCAATGTCTTTTCCTTGGTTCCTTTCGCCTCGCATTCAGATTCGAGCTTCTTAACCTTAGACTTCAATGTGGTAATTTCTTCGGTCAATGCTTTTTGCTCCTCTGTGCTGCCATTTTTACCATCCTCAAAACTTCGGGTTTGTTTCTTAACAGCTTCCATGGTCTTCCTGAGTAAACGAAGCTCTCTTATGTAGTGGTGCAATCTATCAATCATTAGAGAGAGGAACAGCATAAAACCTGCACATTTTATTATAAGTGAAAAATCAAACTCAACGACCAAAACATCTATAAGGATGAAAAAATTTGATAAAAAAGTTAAGACAGAAAATCCAACTGACAACAGTAAGTAGTAATGGCATAAACTAAGCCCGGATACGGAGTATAATATGGATGCAATACGACACATGTGAAATTTTAAAAAATCAACGTACTACGACACGTCTAAGAATGCAATACGACACATATGTGAAAATTTTAAGAATCGAGATGCTATGACACGTCTAAGATACATTACAAAAATGTATTCATATATATAATCCACAAAGCTGAAGGTCACTTCACTAACTACTCATTAATACATAAAACATATCAGTAGTAGTCGATATATGATGATGAGCAGTTACAAGAAAGTACATGTAATCATAACATATGCATAGTTTAGTACTGAATGTATCACAAAAAACATACAGTTGTGTCTACAGTTGTGTCTTAAGTTAGTAAGACATATTGAAGATGTATAGTATCCAGAAGACAGCTGTCTTTAGCACGGAAGATGGATTGAAGATGTATCTGAGAAATATCGGTGAAAATATTACTATAAAGAATTTTAAAAAATAAATAAAAACTGGATGCGTAATGGGTATGTATCGGGAAGTATCAGACACAGCATTGCATATGTGTCGGAAATTTATACTTCTCCATTTTTTGATGCGTCTGGGCTTCATAGATAACAACTAAAACAGGGAAAAAAGCTACATCAAGGAATCTTGGCAAGATAAACCACCTTTAGGAACTAGTATAGAAGTAGCAGGGAAAGTCATGCAATGTGAAAAAAGAAAACACATCAAAATAAAGCACCCACACATAACAAAATTCTACCCTGTCTAAAGCAAGCAATGGGAGGTTTCAAACCCAGTAAGCAACATATGAAAATAAAATTCAAATCTATTAGCATTATCCAAACAAGACAGCTGGCATATTACATGTAATAAATTATGTTCAAATGTTTTTAAATGAAATGAAAGAAAATACAAGTAATGCTTGATTCAGTAGAAAGTTGGATTATAAATCATAATTGGTGATGAAGAAATGGAAAGATGTAAATCATTGAACTCAAACTCGGTGGATACATTGGAGAAAATGCTTCATGTGTATTATCAGTGATCCAAAGGTGTCTTCACATTTCATAAAACAAAAATTACCAAACTGCTATAATTAACAATAACAATGCTTTACAGCAATGAATGTTGAGGGATAAAATGTCAATCAGAACCTAACCTGTATCCAGGATGAAAAATTGGTTGTGGAATGGACAAGAAAATGAGATTAGAAATGATAGAGGTTACTCAAAATGGTTTAGCCATATGACTGAAAGAACAATGGAAGTCCAAAGAAGAGTTGATCATATTCCCAGTAAATAGAGATTGATGAAGACCAAGGAAAACTTTAAAAGGAACCATTCAAAAAACCTATATCTGAATGGGCCTTTTTCTATAAGTTAATTTTGACCAAATACAATGGTTAAGTTCATACCATCAATGCAACTCACCTAGTGGGAAACAGTTCTTGTTGTTTTCAGTATTTATGCCAAGGAAACAGAGAAATGCCAATCAAGCTAGTCAATAATATGAGCTATATCACAAATCACTGGATTACCATAGTCCCCATCAATACATTATGCAGATTTATAAATTTAAAATCATTATTGTGAAATAAATAAAAAAATGGGTAACCAAACTATATAGCAAGGTACTCATAAAAATTAAAAACTTCATAATCTAAAAGGTTGTGATCAATCAATCAAATCATATCTAAATCAGCAACAGACAATAGAAGTGATGTTTAACAAGGTAGATGAAAATAAGTTGCATAAACATTAACTGGCATGACTTGGACTGACGTGAAGAAACTTTAATATTGAGACTTGCACAATATGAAAGTAAAGAAGCCCAAGGCAGCAACGTTAGGACGGACTGCCAGGAATGATAAATATAATAGCAGTTTGGAAAATAAAAACAGGATAGTTAAGTCAATAAATTCTAAATTATTTTTTCCTCCCTTCCAAATCCATCCATTTTTACCCCTTGTATTCCCTCCCCTGCAAACTTCTGAATCAAACACCCCTTCACCCAAACAGTTATTAAAAGGTTTGAAGGTTGCTAAACATAGCCAATTAACTATAAAACATCCACTGCATGATCACATAAGATCAGGAAAGATTAATGGAATAGGCGTAGGCAAAGATATTGCCAATCTCAAGCATAAAAATTTCAAGCAATCAATTATATGCTTCCAGCATGCTTAGCTCATAATGATGACTGTTATTTCAGTGACACCAACGTAAGTCAAACATTCACACAATCACATCCCCACTCCAAGACACACTCAACCATTCCAGACCAAAACAATAACCCACAAACATGAAAATTCGAAACAAGCCACAAAATATTGAATCATTTGATTTTAACTGCTAGATCAGATACCAATCAAGTGAATCATTGTTTATCAAATGTCATAAAAGTCAGAGGAGTTTATAACACCAAATAGCATTCAATGAAAAGGTTCCTTACTACCTTATATAGAAACTCATATCAAAGGAAATAAACATTAACTAGCAATGCACAAAACACCATCTTTCTCAATTCATCTTTTGCGTTTATCACAATCACATATAGCATTTTCTTTATAACGGATAATAACAAAAATGCATTTGATCCACAAATCAAATCATAGCCAACAACAATATCAAGCTAATTAGTCCTTCAAATAAATTTCCCTTTCAACTATAATCATTACAGAAAGTCTAAATATGTTTTTATTATTCGAAGGAACTGAAAAATAGGTACACAAAATTTGACATAACAATAAAGACGAAAAACATAGAGTTTTGTCAAAAATAAAAATAAAAAACATAGTGAATATATCTATTTTAGTCTCCAAGTAAAATTGCAAGTCTCTACTTAGTCTAAATAAAATAAATTCAAGGCAACTTTTGAAGTTTTAAACTTCAAGAAAAATAACCATGGACAAATTGGTCCTTGCCTCAAAAACTTAGACCTCGCCTCTTTAAAGAAGGTAGGGACAAGATTATCATAGTTTATTTTATCTCCCGAGAATCGGTTCAGTAAGACATAAATTTGAGCTTATGGCTTCTAGCTTATAAGCTCGTATGATTAAAAAAGACTTGTTTGGTAACTACCATTTTTACACGAGCTTATACCTTGTTTTCATGAGCTTATACCGGTTATTGATAAGCTAATTCAAGTAGCCTGTAACTTACAACTTATAGCTTATCACTTTTTATCTCAAAAAATATTAATTAAATGCACAATTTTTATTACATTTCATATTTACAAGTTACTTCAACCACTAATTTTACCAAACACTACAATCAACTAGTTTATCCGCCAACAGTTATAACTAACTTATAAGTCATCTGCTACACGCTCCACTATAAGTTAGCTTCTATGAAGTGCGGATATGGACACCAGACACGACACAGACGACACTGCTAATAGCATAATTCAGTCTAATTATATGTCTCGGTGTCGTATCGTGTCGGTGTCAGACACGGACACGTCAATCCGAGGAGTATTTGTGCTTCATATTAGCTTTTATATTTCTCATAACTAAATTACGTCTTCACTCATACATATCTAACCCTTAAAACATAAAATTCTCAAATAAAATAAAATAATCTAATTCATCATTTAATCAAACAAAACAAACAATACCTAATTTCAAATAAAACAAAACAATAATAATCATAAAAAAAAAAAAGTGAAATTGAAAAGTACCCATTAAAGAAGCTTCAAGCATGTGTTTAGACATAAGAACTTGATCAGTAGGGTTAAGAACACCAGCTTCAACCGTACGTTGTTGGATCTTAGCCATACTATAAAGACTAGAAGAAAGCACAACAACCAACGTAGCACCAACAGTAGTAACAACAATTGGTCCACGACCTCTTTTGACTCGATCCAATGAAACAATCACGAGCTTTCGAAGTGGGGTTTTGAAAACTAGGGTTAGGATCAAAAGCATTTCGCCGAAAATCGCAGTGTAAAGTAACTGCAACATCGTGAAGAATTTAGTTTTAGTGTGTCAGTGTAAAAGATGAAAGGGAATTGAAAGAGATGAGAATATGAATATGAATATGATGAAGCGTGTCGGTTTGGGTCAAGTGTTTGATTTGATTGTGTGTATGCTGGTTCAATAAAGTACACAAACTCTTTGGTTTAGGTAGGTTTCTTTTTTGCTTTTTCTAGATTTGAATTTTAGTTTTTTCTTTTTTTGATGGATTCTATTTTATTTTCCATTTTTTATTGAGATATTAATTTTATTTTATTCGGTATTCGGAATTATGTTGCATGATCGACTCATATAGCAAAATTTTGTATGGACTAACCTACAAAAATTGGCATGAATAGGATTTAAATTTGAGATCGTCTGATAAACGCACTCCAAGGTCCCAGTCTTACATTACTAGGAGGGAAAGTGTGGTATCGAGTTGATGGAGAAACATTTTAGTATCTTTCATGGGGTGGAAAGTGAAGATGAAAATTTGTTTGTTGATCATTTAATTAAAGTGGGTGGTAACGAGGAACATATGATTCTCATGTATTGAAGACATTTAAACAGCATACCCCTTCATCCACGATAGAAAATTGAAATATCAATCTTCTAAGTCCCCGTCTATCTCTTTCCCATCCATTCTTTCTCACGATCTATCTTTGATGATTAATTGTGAAAAAACCTTTATTGGAGAGACATGACCCTTAATCTTTCGCTTAGTTAATAACTTCCATCAAGTTACATATACTTACAGAAAGTAAACAGATCCAATTTTTAGATACTTAACGTCAATATTTTACATGTAAAACATAAGTTAATAGAAAATACAAAAATCAAAAAGAAAACAAACATTTACATTGCTTGTAAAACATAAGCCTTGTTTACTTTCTGGAAATAATTTAAGTTTTTATTTATTAAAATATATATTAAGTTTGAATTGCTAACAAGGGACGAAAGAAATTATAATGAATATTTGTGATAAGAAAGAAGGTGGAAAATAAAGTAATTTTTATTTAGTAAAATATATATTCATTTTAAATTGTTGACAAGGAGGGGAAATGTAGACTGAATATTTGTGATAGAGAAGATGGACAATAAAGTAGAAAGAATTCATTTTCAAGAACAATGAAAACAATGTTTAGGCATTTTCAAAATTGAATTTTTCCAAAAACAATTCAAAATTGAGTTTTTCCAAAAAAATAATTTAAAATTGAATGGAAATATCGCAAAGATAATATTACTTTATGTTCATTGCTTAAAATGAAAATGAATGGTGGTTTTCTCGATGGTCCCAATTTCTGAGGGAAAAAATTCTCATCCCGCAAGTCCTTAAATAGAACGGTCCAGTATCACAAAGATCCATAGTTATATGTTGAATTTGACATTTTTGATTAGAAGCTGATAATTGTTCTTCTCTCATCTGTTTTAACTCATTCATGCGTTAACTTACGCTTAAGAATACACATACATGAGTTATCTCACACTGAAAATACACTTACGTGAGTTAACTTACGCACTGTTATTTGACGAAAATGAGCAAAACAGATGGAAGAAGAGCAATTACCTTAGAAGCTAGCATTCTGGACTATAAGCTCAACAATAATACATTCATATAACAAATCAGCATATGACTAGGGGTGAAAATGGTTCAGTTTGGGATGAAAACTGAACTGAACCAAACTGAATTATTTGTTAAATTTAAAATAACTGAACTGGACTGTTTGCATTTCGAACTGGACTGTTTCAAACCGAACTGAATTGTTTTGAACTGTTATTGTTGATACCTTTGAAAAAAATATGAAAAAGAAAAACAAAATCAAATTTTAATTACCGAACTTAACTGTTCTAAACCAAATTGAATTGTTTCAAATCGAACTGAATTGTTCAGTTTTAAAACTATTAGAAATAGTTCAGATTTTTTTGATTCAGTTCAGTTCCAAAACTATTAATAATGGCTCAATTTTTTTTTGGTTCGGTTCGGTTTTTTTCCACCCTTGTGTATTGTATGACGACTATTTCATGCAACCACGACTTGCAGAGAACTTTTTAGGTCTAAGACAATTTTTCCAAAGATAATAGTATTTATCATTACTTGGCCTTAGCAAATATCTTTTCAGCTTTTCATTTTACCATGCAAGAAAAAGTGGTTGTTATTTAGTAACCAGCGAGTATAAAAGAAATTAGGTTTAGATAAAAATAAATGTAGAATGGTGATTTAATTTTTTTTTTAATAAAAAAATCATTCTCATAAAAACATTCAACATATATGCACTGTCACATCACAGCATCCAACGTTAAAACCCTAAAATTAGCAATTCACCACTTTAATTCATGAATAAATAATTCTCAAAAAAGGTAGAAAGATGGTTTAATTTTTTTTGGCAATTCATATGTAAATTTAATCTTGAATCATAGGCATATTGTTACATCATCCAATGTTTATCAAGTCATTATACAATTCAACATAATACATGTCAGAACTATAAGTGTATTTAAAACTAAAAATAACCACAAAATAATACTAATTAAGTATTTGGTTCAACCAAGTTTATATCCATTATTTCATTTTAGTTAACAAAAAGTCATAACACCCACATTAATGTTTCAGGTTTGAATTTTCGGGTGCTTCAAAACCAATATATCTACTTACAGCTAATGCTAATGCGTTTACTGATCATAGATACTGGTAAGCTACATGGCAGTTGCATGATAAATTTCATCAAAAAAATAGTCACCAAAAAATGTATATCAAGTATCAACAATTTTTCCAGTTAACCATCAGGCCAGCTTAAGTAACAAAGAGAAATCTCAAGTCGGCCACCGTCAACTTCCCTAGAGCCTCTGAAGAACCGCCTACAGTCCTATTAAAGGAGAGACAGACAACATAGGAAATGTCATTGCTTATTTTGGAAAAATATGCAGTTCACCTTCAATTTAATTATAGCTTCAAACTTACCCTTCAAATACCAGTTCCTTCTTCTCTTGAAGTTTCAAGATCCTCTCCTCGATTGTGTTTTCAATGACAAATCTCACAATTCTGTACATGAAAATAATGTTGGAATTTCATAATAAAAGACCAACCTACATGTTTTTCTATTAACTTTTGCATTTCCCACTCTGTTTTAAAAATTTAGCGTTAAGAGTGCAAGAAGCAGTACCTGATTGGTTTGTACTGCCCTATCCGGTGAATTCTGTCTTGAGCCTGACGCTCCACTGCAGGGTTCCACCAAGGATCCATGAGGAAAACCTGAGATTGTGCAATGAACGACGTGTTAACGACGTGAGAGAAACCCAACTTAAGAATGGCAAATAAGATAAAAAAAATGTTTGATTTCTGTCACAATCTACGTCAAATGTTCAAATAGCGGCAATGACAGAAATAAAAACAGAAAAGCTTTATGTAGTCCATTTAATGCTTACATGTCTCGCTCAATGGTGAAAACAGTTCGCGGGATAAGTAACATATTCAAACCCATCAAACATTCAATAAGTATTCAACAAGTAGTCCATTTGGGTCAAACATTGGATAAAAATATAAAGGAGGATAGCAGGAGAATTCAAGTATGTAAAAAAGAAATAGAAACACAATAACTTAGAATTGAAAGTCAATTAAAGGACAAAACTATGGGTCTATTTGCTAAGACATGTTTTTGAGCTTAAAGCTTATAACTTATGTCTTATAAGTTCATTTGACTTAAGACTCGTTTGGTAACTGTCACTAGCTTATAACTTATTTATACTAGCTTTTACAGTTTTTTATAAGCTAATTCAAGTAGCTTATAGCTTATAGCTTATCATTATTTATCTCAATTTTACCCCTGCAATCATAATTGAAAACAAAATATATTAAATATATCATTTTTATGTCATTTGATATTTATAAGCGATCAACCGCTAATTTTACCGAACACTACAAATTCCATCAGCTAGTTTTTCTGCCATCTGCTTATCAACTATTTGCTATTTTTTTTACCAAACAGAGCCTATATTTAACAAACGAAAAAACTCCAATAATTAAACTCCCATCCTAAATAGAATGGTGGAACATATGATGAGCTCAGAAAATGGATTGCTTAATTTCTACAACCAAATGCGACTAGGAGATCATACTTCCGGATATTTCATAACTCAACTTAAAATTAAACAACGTAAAAAACCAAAAGATTGACATAAACATGCAAAAGGAGATTACTCACATGAGATGCTACAGTCAAATTCAGAGCAACGCCTCCGGCTTTCAAGCTCATTAGAAAAATTTTGCAGTCTGGATCATCAGTAAATTTCTTAATGGCATTATCCCGAGCAGTCAATGTCATACTTCCAACCAATTGAACGCAAGATACACCTGACTGCAATTAGCTCACCATGTCATCATCCCTATTTTTCATTTATTAATAAAATAGAAAGTGACAAGTAAATTTACCTTCTGCAGGGAGTAATTGATGAGGTCCAAGAATGATGTGAACTGGCTAAAAACAATCGCCTTTGCAGAACCATCCCTTTCAACCATAAATCTAATTTCTTCTCTCTGCGACAATTTGAACTCATTCAGATAGAAGAAGAGTATAAATTACATCGTAAAATATATGCACTTGACAGAGAATTTACAACAACGGATAAAGGCATTATTTTGTTGCCATGTTAAAAAAAAAAGTTATGCTTGTCAAAGCTAGTAGAACTATTCATACTTGCCAGGAATAAAGACACTTAACATCATTTATAATATCATCCAACAACAAATTTATACATACCAATGCCTCTATTTTAGTACTTGTCTGAAAATTCTCAATCTGAATCCTGTTTAAAATGCTTGAAGATCTGAAACCCTTAATGGTTGTTGTTTTATCAACCACGGCATCCTTGTTGGAAGTCAAATCAACAGTGAGTAATTTAGAGCATGAGGGGCATGATACTTGTCCTAAGGAAGCAGAGAAATCTATCAAGCATCCCTTGCAAAAAGTATGCTCACAAGAAGTAACCTGAATCAATATAGTAAAAGAAATTTGAAGAAAAATCAGTAGTACATTAAAATTAGCAGGAGGAACTTATATTATATACAAGCACGGAGTAAGTTTAATTAGAATAAGAAAATATGTACTAACCACTGGATCTTCAACAGTATCATGACAGATGCCACATTCTTGTTCAACATCACCATTACTAGCCAAGTTCCCACCTCTTAGTGCTGCTGCAGTTGGAGAATACACTACAAGATATGGATGATCCACAGCCTGTATATTTAAGCCAGAGATGTGTAAGACGGAGGGCAGAAAATCACATACACCTTCCAGAAGCAAAAGAGTACAAACATATATTTTACTAGAAAATAAGGAAACCTTCCTAGTTCCCAAATGCAAAATAAGGATTGAAAAAAAGCATAAAGCATTTGACTATATTTCAGACGGGCACTTGGTTTTAAAATAAAACTATTGAATTGCCATCCTACGGTGCCTTTCCGATTTATGATTATTGTTCTTGCTACGGTTTCTAATTTTTTTTCTTCTTTTTTTAAAATTAAAAGCTGATTGAGATGATTAGAAATTCAAGAACTTCAAAATACAATAGCGATGCATGGCCGATATTTCGAGTGTCCATAAAATAAATTCAGATTATATCCAAATGTAGAGCAGGAAAAAATAATATCAATAACAGAGAAGTATCTGATTTCTTATGTTCCCTTATCATTCACCTGGCGTAGTCGTGTGAGGAGGTCAAAAATATGAGCATAATTATTTGTCAGAGTATTTTCCTCGACATACCTGCAAAAGAGAAAGCAAATTCATAAAACCATGCAACGCTTTGTCTTGTTGGCATTTCATAAGTTAAACATTTGTACACAGATATTTAATTTGAGAATTTGAGCATGGTTAAACAGAGAAAGAGAGACTAATATATTACTATCTATAATGTCAATAGCAAATTTTGGGGTGCACAAATATTGTCCAGTTAACGCTTGACTTGAGTCCAATATAAAATAAAAAATAACCTCTATAATAACTTTTACTGAGGCTCCTTTCCTTCTTGCTGTAATTTATTTTTCACCAAAAAAGATAAATGTCACAAACAGGTTTCTGCTAGTGTATATAATCAACAAAACATTACTATAATTTTTCCTTCCTATTTTCCATCTTCATTTTTGTAAAGGTAAAATGGTGGGTTAACAATAACTATTTTCATATACCAACAAAACAAATGAAAAAAAAAAAACTAAGCGTGAAGGAAATCTAGAAGTAGTTTGATAGACCCTGTCAATTCAAAGAGGAAGTATGCAAGTTATACTGTAAATTGAGAACAAAGGCTCTACAATGAAAGGAAATAAACCAGAGGAAAGCTACTACAAGAGAGAATACTCTCCTAACCAACAATCAATAATAAACCTGAATGATTTCCTCCCTCCCCTTGCTGCCCTCATATTCCCCTCACTAAAAGTTTGGTGATTTGATCCACAAATTCAACCCCACCAAATAAATATAATGTCATTCATGTCAAACAAATTTCAATTTCTTCAAATACAGAACTGCATTTTACCACATTTTAGTAAGATAAGGAATTTGACATACGTATTAAATTGTGCCTGACTTTCATTGTATAGTGATTCATAATAGTCTTGCTCTTTTATATCCAGGCTATCCCTCCTCAATGAAACCTGCAAGTAGAAATGTTGAAGAAATAAATTTGTAGTCTCTTCATATGAAGAAATTCATACTTAACCATCGGGAAACAAGAACTTACGATCCTAGGCGGAAGTGCAAGATCAGCAGCCCTGCCTATTTTAGTTCGCCTTAAGACTATGCTCTTTAAAAGTTTGTTTTTGAGCAAAATCATAGCTCTTTTCCCATCATCACCATATCCGGATGATTGAATTGGTGTGGCAATATTCTAATCAAGATTAAACAAATGATTAAAAAAAAGTCAGATAAAACATCTTGTGTATAAAATTACAAGGAATAACCTTTCTCTCATTTTCTCTAATGTGGAGAACCCAACCAAAAAAGACAAAAAACTGCAGAACTTACCTTGTTCCACCAACAAAAATGCCTAACAGAACTGTGGGAGCAGTTTGAACATACTTTAGAGGAGCTGCACAAGAGCACAGGTATAGCGAATATAATCAGTAAACAATGCAATAATGATTAAAAAAAGTGAACAATGCAATAGTGTAAAAACAAAATTTCTAATTATGTTGGATACAGAGAAAACCCTTCGTCATACTGATCAAATGTTTGCAAAGTTGCAACAGTATTAAGTATGAAGATTAAGATATGAATATCCTCCAAAAACGAAGGCATATCATATGTCTCGGTTCCACATGAGCAGCACCCAGACGGCATTAGATACATCAAGTGCTTCAAGATTATAGTGGTTTTTTATTTGATGCGATAACATGAGAAAAATAAGCTAACAACTCAGTTTCGTAAGAAGTATACAAAATAATAATCAAACACTTAGTAACATATATTAAGTCCTTAATTAAAATCACTGCCTGCTAAATTAGATTCCAAAAAGTGCATCAAATATACGGAATGTAAGACATACCTATGATCAAGTGTCCTGCAATCACAGTCCTTGCACAGGTTATAGGAATAGGGAACTATCTGCAGAAATCGTACCTGCATAAACATGGCATTGTATTTGAGTTATGTTGGATAAGCTATAAGCTATATAAAACATTCCTTATCCTTCACCTAACAGCTTTTAGGAAGCGTTTTATTTGACAAATCATACAAAAACTGAATATATTACTGCCAAAAAAACAAGACTGGTAATTTACCAAAGAATATAGCTCTCCAACACGATTCTGAAGGGGTGTGCCACTTAATGCCCATTTGTAGAAAGACTCCAAGGCAAGAACTGCCTTTGCAGTGTTGGAATGCCTAGATTTTATAAAGTGTGCCTGTTTTCAAATTGATGGAAAAAAAATATAAAACTAATTCAATGAAGTTTCAACAAGTTAAATAATGTAATATGATGTCCAAATATAATATTTATAATAATACAAAACACAACAAGATATACAAATATAGTTACGAAGTCAAAACATTAAGCTTGAGTCATAATCCATTGTTTTCTTTATTTTTCTACAACAGTAGTTAAACAAGGAAAAAAAAAAAACTTACTTTAGTTTAGAAACAGGGAAAGAGAATAGAAACAACAAACAGATACAAAATGACTCTTTAAATTCATAAAATAATACTTTTCAGAAAGACAAAAGTGGTATAATTTGATTAGATCTTAACCATAATGCTACATTATCACAACCGACCTCATCCAATATGATCCTTTGCCACTTCACAGCATGGAGAAATGACTTGTCATTGCCTTCTTGGTCCTCTTCCTTCTTCTTGATAGAGCCCTGTTCAAACTCTCCAACCAACTTTGAACTCTGACCTCTTTTCTTTTTCTTGGTTTGCTTTGCTTGTTTTGTTGTTCGAATAGCGTCAGGCCCACAATAGTACTTCTGGTGAAAAACTAAACTAGGTGGGTGAAATAATTTTCCACAATATTGGCACTTTTCCTTAGGAGGCATCACATGCTTTCTGTACTCTGATTCAACAGTAGAATATGTTGTTATTACAAAATCATATTCATGGAACTTTTCAGCACTCTTCCATCTCTTTGGCCCATGATAAACCAGAACCTTCGTGCTTCCTTTCAAAGTAAATCGAGCAATCTCATTAACCCATTGAGTGACAGCAACCACGGGACAGATGACAAGTGTTCCTTTGATCACAGGAAGGACTTTAGATGACCCGGGCGAATCTGAGTGTTCAAATGGTTCACAGCTCATTTGTTGGAATTCCCGTTTAGAAAGGACAAGGGCAATTGCTTGAATAGTTTTCCCCATACCCATTTCATCAGCAAGGATTCCTCCTCTAGTTACAGAATTCTCCTGCTTCAAAGCCCATGCTAACCATTCCCTTTGGTACCTCAGCAAAGGAACAATCAGATCTGACGATGCCTTGGCCGTCTCATTCATCACTTCACTCTGATCGAGGTTAACGTCTTCCAACATATTCTGATCAATCCATTTCTCATGTTCCTGTTTCCAAGCATGCCATAACAACACTGGTTTAGGATCTCCCTTTTTTGACTTCTTTGCTTTTTTCTTCCTTGACGGCTTAGGTAAAGGTAAATCAAATGGAGCTTCTTCACCAGAAACCATCGGAAATAATTCATCATCGAACTCCAGCAGTGCTCTCTCTACACCACTAAGGTCGAACTCCAGCGCGCTCTCTACACCACTCAGGTCTGCAGATTCTATCTTGGATTTACTATCTCTCTTTCTGGACCGTGTCTTTCTCCGTTTAGATGAAGGCCCGCTGAAGTCAGATGAATCAGAAGTATTATCTTCTCCATCAGAATCACTAATTATTATAGTTGGGTCTCTATTCAAATCAAAGGGGAACTGTCCACCAAAGTCTTCAGCTGCATTAAATTTTTTCAAAGAGAAGCTTTCAGCTATGTCACCAGAATGAAATTTACCACTAAATTTGCAGTATAAAAGGGTTCCACTTTTCAATCGTAACAGAAAAGAAAATGTTATCAAAGTAAATTTCACTCCCCATTCAAAGTCCAATCACAAATTAACTAGAATCATAAACAAAATCCCACATCACAAACATTTCCTCAAGTTTAAGAAAACAAAAATTTCAGAAACATCAATATCATGTCCTTTGTGATAAACTAGATAAAAATTGCAATATAACATCTTAAACAGATAAATCATCACAAAACTTCAAACACACGAATAAAGGCAACAGATATACCTTCAAAATCAGAATCGGATTTCACAGACGCAACATGATCATCTTTATCTGTATCAAAGTCAAACTTTTCATCAATATCCTCCATCGGCTGCTTCCCCTTATCAGCCGCTGATTCATCCATAAAACATTGAAACAAATAACAAAGTAATCAGCAATCAGTAACACAGTAAACCACGCTGCGTTTGAAATAAAATTCTCAACTCAACATCACACTTCACAAAATAAACCCAAATCGAACCTATGAAGCACCGACTACACAGACACGGGCACCTGACACACTAACACGTACACACCGGCAATTATCACTGAAAATGATATAATTTAATGTAATTGCATACTGACGCAGACACCGAACACGACTTCCATCACAAGTGTCAATGCTACATTTGAAATAAAAATTCTCAACTCAACATCACACTACACAAAAAAAAAATTGATAATCGAACCTATGAAGCACCGATTACACAGACACAGGACACACCAACACGTCGAACACCAGCAATTATCACTGAAAATGATATAATTAAATGTAATTGAGTGTTACACCCGGTAGTAATTAATGAAAATGATATAATTGAATGTAATTACATGTGTCAGTTGTCGATCAGATACTATACTGACACCGACACCAGACACGACTTCAATCAGAAGTGTGTTGCATAAAATCAAACATAGTAAATTTTATCTTCAACAACCCTAAATCAAAACAATCAACCACCCACCTTCAAATCACAATTCAGATTTCGATCAAAACATTGACTAAAAAAATAAACAGTAAAGTAACTAAAAACAAAACGTTTCATAGTTCTTTACATTAAACTAATACAAATTTAACATCCAAACAACAGAAGAAAAAAATGAAAAAAAAAATAAAAAAAAAAATGAGAAATGAGAGAGTAAAGGTAAGAGAGATTATTCGTTACCAGAATCGATTTCATCGGAAGCGCGTTGTCGACGAGAACGAAGTTCCATTGACGAAGCGAATGAAGAGGAAGAGAGAGAAAGTGATAATTAGGGTTTTGCGAATGAGGAACGGTTTTTGGGATGGGACGAAGATTGATGAGAAATGTGAAAACACGCTTCACACTGTTGTTGTATGAATCGGCGGGAAGAGACGCATTTATAGGCGTGGTTATGGTTAAGTGATGGTGGTTCTCTATGTAATGGACCACCGTAATATAGTGTTACCCCCATCTTAATTTACTTTTTTTTTTAAAGGTCTTGTTAACTTCTGTTCTTGTGCTCTAAGGGCACAAGATAAGAAACTAAATATAGAAATATAATTTTGAAAATTGTGCATTCATAATCTTAAAAGGCTAAAAACTTGTCTTTTCAATGTAATATTTATTGTTTAATTCTTTAAGATCTTTATCTAAGGCACATGATAACATTTCCCTTTTTTTAAATCCCTTCTTAATTAATGTTAACCTTTTTTCTTATTTTATTAATTTTACCAAGGTTTGGTAGTTTCAATCTTTTTTGACTATAAATGTTAGCAACACTTTCTTTTCAAACATTTTTTTTAACGTTCATTTTTTTGTCAAATAGTCTAGTGGTTGGAGCTCTCACATTTTAAATATAGAGAAGTGGAGTCTCAGAGGTTCGAACCTCTGCTCCTGCATATATTATGCAATGTCCCTGTCAACTAAGTTAAGCTCACGGGGACACGTTTATTTTTCTTATATGATATCTAAAATTTGGGATATATATGAATTTTATCCAATGAAAGAGTATGTGTCAGAGAAAGTGTTGAAAAGATAGTGTTACCGTTCACATTTATACTTTTAAATCCTTATTGATTTTTCTACGAAATAAATTCTCATTTATGATGGTCACGTATGCGAACAAGTGGAAATCTGAGAGTCAATATGCGACGGTCAACGCAATTATTGCATATTATAATGTTTGTCAACTTATTTATGATTATAGTGACAAAAACTTTTTTTTTATTAGTCTTTTTATGAAAACTCTTACTATGTTTGATTAGTAATTTTATATATTTTTTTTTATTTTTTTGGGGTGAGTATTTGAAAAAATGTGAAGTCCAGCTTCAAGAAAATTTATTTTGCGTTTATTTAAGAAAAAAATTCACTTCCATTTTCATGGATATTTTATATTTTTCTAATAGAAAAACATATTTTAAGTTTAAGTGGGGAAACCTTTTTTATTTTTAATAAAGTGGGGAAACCTTACATAGCGTATTAAATTATGGAAAATTTCTTGACCAAAAAAGTAAAGAATATTAAGGAAACTTTCTTTGCAAGCCGCGGACTACTTAAGTCAACAACGGTCCAGATTCCTCGTTCAGTTTGTTGCACTTAGAGTGGGGTGTATTGTCGTTGTTGGTAACTACTCTGTCTCTAAATTACAGCCGTTTAAAGTTTGTGCACTATTATTGAGAAAATAATTGATTTTGTTGATTTCAATAATAAAATTAATATTATTTATTAAAATATATTTATTAATTGTAGTTAGCAGAGTAGTTAAGTTGAATGAAATTCAATAGATAATAGTATATAATGAAGAAAAAAAATAATAAATGCTGCATTGGTATTCTAAAGTGACAATCATCTCGAGAAAAAAAAAATGCTAAAAAGACTATTTTTGTGAGACGGAGGGAGTAGTTAATTAAATTAAGAAAATTTTGTCAAAAAGAAAAATTAAATTGAGAAATCTTCTCATAATATTATGGTGTAATTCCCCTAAAATAATTTTTTTTGAAGAATCAAAAATAGATTATATTAACACAAGAGGAGTCGTCTCCCCGCGTGTTAAAAGGCCACTAAAAAAACAAAGAGTCAACCAAAATTACAAAAGGAAAACTCAAAAATAAAGATTAGTCGATACCCAAACATTTCAAAAAAAAAGTTTTTCGTCTAGTCTAGTTTTTTTATATTTCAACTAGCGAAAAGACGGGCACTCACGTGCTCGTCTTTCCGCTCTTTTTAGTGCAATAAAATTTGAAAATTATGAACTATGTTTTTTTTATGAAATTTTAATTTTGATTAAAACAAAAAATATATATGTTTGTTGTTTTCTAGTTATAACAAACCAAATTAAACATAATTATCTATTTCAATAACACCAACAACAATCTTTAGTATAGAAAAAGTTGTTTAAGGGTATAATAAAAAATTAAGTATAAATATACTCATTTAGTTTGTTACATTTCTTAAATCGTAAAGGAAAATAACAGACACGTATATATATAGACACACACACACACATTGTGTTTGTTGTTCGAACCCCTGACCTTACATATTTTATACATTGTCCCTACTAACTAACTGAGTTAAACTCACGGGGATATTTTAATTATACATTTCATTTAAATATTCTTTTTACAGTTATATCTTTTGTATAATATTATATAAGTATTTAACTTAAAAAATAAGTTAAATCTCATTATAATATGAACAATCTATTCTCTATATATTAAACTTAATGTCTACCAAAAATACAATCTTACCCCTTCTTAATTTTTTGACACGTCATCAAAATTATATCCTTTTGTGTCTTTTGCATCAACTTTCCCCTATATTTTCTCTCCTAAAGACAAATTAAAATAAACTTACTCGATAAAACACAATAACTTAATCTTTTTTTAAAGAACAAACAAACTTAATCTTAATCTCAAACAAAATAAATTTTCCTATATTTAACTTCTAAATATAAAAAGAGTTAAAAAAATTTACAATCTACTATTCTCAAATTATGAAACTAACGTCTACAAAAAATACAATCTTACCCTTCTTAATTTTTTGACACGTCGTCAAAATTATATCCTTTTATGTTTTTTGCTTCAACTCCCCCGTATTTTTTTTTCTTTTTAAAAACAAATTAAAACAAACTAACTCGATAAAACACACTAACTTAATCTTTTTTTTAAAGAACAAACAAATTTAATCTTTTTTTAACAATCAAACAAATTTAATCTTAATCTCAATCAAAACAAATTTTCCTATAATTCAACTTTTAAATATCTAAAGAGTTAAAAAAAATTACAAAAAATTTATTACAAGGCATATACCTACATTTCAAAAAAAATTACACATTTTCAAGATTGTTTCTTTTCTAAAAATAATTTGCCTTTGTTTTTTCTTTAACTTTTTTTAGTCAAAAGAACAAATATATTAAATAAAAAGAAATAGATAAAGAGACTGAGAGCATTAGAGCTGACTCAGGTACAACAAAAAACGAGGATACCACGTAATAAACCAGACCAAGTGGATCGACCCAAATATATCCTAACAAAAATTCACTAATCAACAAGTGAATCTATACACGGGCGCGAAACCAGGTTAAAAAAATGAAAAGTTAACCTCTGTGAAAAACAATTAATGGGTTGACCGTCAAGACAGTATCAAAATCCAAGTGTCGATAACTCCATAAACAAATCAACAAGTATAAAAGCTCTTTCGATCTTGAAGTACTAGAGTGTAGACAAACAAGACACTTTGAAACCTACATATCTCAACATATTTGAAAACAAGAGAGAATCAAAGAAGTCAGACCACCATGTCATATTATAAAAAAAATTATTGTTGTAGATTATTAATTATGATATCTTTTAGAAAGATGACTATAAAAAAATTGAAAACATGATAAATGAGTCACTAAATAATATTGTTGTACAATTCAAAGACGGGACTCATAACAACATCTTATCAATAATGAAATCTTTACTATATTAAATATTTCTACATAATATTACACTAACCTCCCTTGAGGTCTTCTAAAATAACACAAATATCCACTCTATTTTTTTAACTAAACATTAATCTCCCTTCTTTTTTTTTATCAAATTGACAAATACTGCTCTTATAATATAACACAGTTTAAACTTTGTTAATTCAATTTATTTTGAGCAATTAACTTATTCATATGAGTATGAACTCATTTAATTTTCTACTATTTTTTCTTTCCATTTTTCGCTTGGTGATTTTTCTCTACTTATTGTTCCTCAGTCAAGGTGGTTTAATTTTTAAACTCTAATATAAAACGGATATATCAAAGATTATTTTCTTTTCATTAATAAACCACAATATTCATCCACCAAAATTCTTCTCATTTTTATATTCTCTTGTGATCTCTTATGTAATTGGAGATGTTTGATTCTATTTGGTGTTAAAAACAAATGTTGTTATTGTTTCTCTATTACGAGAAAAAAAAAACCTCATTTAACTTAATTTTGAAAAGAGAAAACAGATACAGACAAATCAAGAAAAAAATATAATTTAACTTAACTGTGAAAAGAGAAAATAAATACAAACAAACTAAAATGACTAAAATTAAATTGTATATTTACAAAGTTATTGAAATAGATACAATGAGGGGATATTGATGTCTTTGGAAAATTAGAAGGGGTGCTTGTGTTATTTAAGAAAATCTCAAGAAAAGTCAAAGTAATTTGTCCTTTCATCATTAACGTCGGCTTTATCATTAGTTTTTTTTTTCTTTCTTAATTCATATAGTATTGAATGCGTTTTGATGCATAGCCCTCACTTTGATTAACCCGTGCGGAGCACGGGCCCGTGCTTAGCACGGGTTTGTTGCTAGTTACATTACAATAGGAATAATATAAATACCATGAAACAAACATACATCTATACTATATATAAATAAAATAATCTCTTTCAGCTCTTTTGGGCTGGTGTTTTCTCTTTCAAAAAATGTCCTCAATTTTCAAAACAAATAACGCATTTATCAAATAGATAAGAATAAATTTAAATATTAAAAAAATATAACAAACACGATATATATATATATATATTTGGTTTGTATCCTTTATCATTTAAAAGTGTAATAAACTAGATGATTATATTTATACTTACTTTTTTTTTATAAAAATATTGTTGTTGGTGTAATTAAAAAAGAATTTAAATAATATTTTTTTGTTATATAGTTGGTGTCATTGAAATAGATAATCATGGTTAGTTTGATTTGTTATAACTTGAAAGCAACCAACATTTATATTTTTAGTTTTAATTAAAATCAAAATTTCATAAAAAAAAAACATCTTTCATAATTTTCAAACGTTGGCGCAATAAAAAGAGCGAAAAACAGGCACGTGAGTGGCTGTCTTTTCGCTAGTTATGAATAATAAAAATTCATGTTTCCCAATATGTCAACTTGTAAGAATTATGTCAATCAAATGCATGCATATAACAAGAATTACATGCATAAAGACAAAGCAATGTGTCATCTAATTCATTCGTAAATTATAGAAGTTAGGAGTAAATAACTAAAATTAATTGAGATTTGACATAAATAATAATGACATTTTAATGCATAGAAAGAAAATTAGTAACAAATGTTAGTAAAAGTTAACAACTAGAAAAACACGAAAAGAAAGATCGGTAGAGCAGGGAAAGAAAAAGATTCATTTCCATGAATTAACCACTCAAACATAGAAAAGAATGATCGTTGGCAAAGGGAAATAAAAAAGAACCTCATGAGATGGTGTTACTCTCAATATTAAGCAAGAGTGCAAGATGTAGTTGGTTCTTGTATTATACCAATAGCTCGTGCATATGAAAAATTTCAAATCCAATATAACAAAAAAGACATTGTGTTCAAATCAGAAAATTCTAAAAGAGTAGTTGAATTGGATACGATGAAGGAGTAATAAGCAAAACAATTATTTCAAACACAATGCCCAAATCGCAAAATTCAAAGGCATGTGCTTTAGAGACAGTGATTGGAAGATTAAGAATCACAACCACAACAAGGATAACAAAAGTCATCATCCTCTAAGAAAAGATAAAGGTGTTTACCCTAGCCGAGTAGTACCCAAAGAAGCTAAAGAATTGGTCCACATCGAAGTACATATCAGCCTTCAAGAGTTTGATTATTTCATAGATACCCCAACATTTCCATGTTACACCATGAGTAGCTTCAATTAGCCTCAACCATGATAAATGTGCATCAAAAAGTGAGGAAATGCCTTCACCAACAAGACCTTGGTGAACACCCCAAAATGCCTCAGAATGAGACATCTTACATGTATCACGAGAAGTCCCACCTCTATCTCTATTACCTCTCTCGATAGTTAAAGCCCTATTCAAACCTTGATCATATGCCATATCTCCATGTCCTGCAATGGCCCTGAACAAATAGCTCTTCAAACCATCTATAAACCTTTGGACTCACATTTGCTCAGTGGCAACCAAATGTGGTGCATATCTAGAAAGTCACATAAATTGTATGCTCTACTACATTACTGTCATCTGATCAAGTTGCACAAGTGTCTCAAACTCTCTTGCTCTGTTGTCCCGAAAACTTTGAGGTAGAAAATGAGCCAAGAATCTTTGAGCAAATTCATCCCATTTTGGTGAAGGTGAACCCGCTGGTCTAGCAAAGATCGTGGTTTCATACCACCCTCTTGCTACATCACGTAAGAGAAATGCAGCTGATTCCATCATTCGAATGGAAGAACAACCCAAGCCTTTACATATCCATGACACCTCTTCTAGAAAGGCTTGTGGATCCTCCTGAACATCTGAACCACTAAACATTGGAGGATTCAACTTCATGAAACTTGTCAAAGAAACTTCAGTTACTCTAGGTTGAACAAGAGGTTTCTCTTCTTGCACTACTTATTGGCTATGCTCAAAATCTACTTGGTTTTGTTCAACTTGTAGTTGTCTTTATTCTCCAATATTATTTGTTATTTGATGTACTACTTGTTGGACATTTTGCACATCAGCCGCTAATTAAACTAGCGTGTGTTGGAACAAGGGTGTTCAGCAATACCACGTTTTGAGTTTTGATGATAACAAGGTATTAAAAATTGTCAATTGGATATGCTAATATTTGTTTAAGTATGCAGGATCTTAATCAAGATTTTAATCTTAGAAAGTATTCTGTTTGAACATTTTGAGAGCAAAATCTAGAGAAGCTTGTTGCTTGTGATTCTGAAGATCTAGAGAGTCTGAAGAATCATCAGAAGCTGTGTCAAGAAGTCCTGAAGACTAAAAGAATCTGAAGTTCAAATGAGTCTGAAGATGATCAGAACCTAAAAGTTCAAGAGAGTCTGAAGACTATCAGAACCTGAAGACCAAGAGAGTCTGAAGATCATCAGAAGCTGAAGTGCTACAGTGAGTCTGAAGCCTACAATCTGAAGATCTGTTTAGAAGGATTTCTAAAGGCATTTCGATACATAAGAAACACTCACTTGGAGTAACGGCTAACTTCAAAGTCAACTTGAGCGTGGGATGCTCAACGACAAAGAATGCAAAATAGGACAGAGTACGTGTGTAAGAACTCTGTTTCCACTACTCCACTACCTCGTACAGTTTGGCAACTGTGTCTACCGGTATTAAGCTTCAAAAGGAATGGAATTCAAAATATGCATTTGAAGGACTATTACCATATCAAGCAACAGATCAACAACTATTGATCAAGCTTCCAGAATTCTCTTGATGTGCTGGATTGTCTCAACGTCTCTTTCCAACGCCTATATAAAGGATAGAAGACTTGAAGAATATGTTGGACTCTAAAACTGAAAAACTACGCTGTCAAGCTATTGTATTCTAACTGAGTCAAACCAGAAACACATCAACAACTTAGATTATTCTTACAAACTGTGTATTCTAGAAATTCTAAGTTCATCAGAAAAACAGAGTCTGTCTTTGTTTATATTATTGGAACACATTTGATTGTTTGTCAAGTGTCTCCAACTCTATTCAATTTTATGTAAATTGTGTCAGAAGTCTCTTGCTTGTGTGCTTGAGTAAAGAAGTCTCTTAGTTGTGTCTTTGAGCATTGGAAGACTCTTGTCTGCGTGCTTGAGCAATTGGAAGTCTCTTACTGTGTGTTTGAGCAACTTGTAATTGATATTACATTTTAGTGAAACTCTCCTTGGAAGTGCAAGGGGGACATAACTACTTCCAGTTTGTGGAAGGAACCTATATAATTGCTTGTGTTCTCTCTTTCTCTCTATCTCTTGTTAATTTTCGCTGCAACAGAATCTGGTCTTCCATCAGACTCTGAATCCATTCAGACTCTGATCCTGAAAAAACAGATTCTTACTCTTCAAGAGTTTCGAAAAGGAAAACACAATTCAACCCCCCTTCTTGTGTTTTTCTCACCTTCAGCTTGGGGTTTCCACGTCTAGCTCTAGGAAAAATTGGGTGAACACTCGAGAGATCTGGTGGGAGGGATAATCGATAGGCCACTTGGCCTATTTTCTCTAAAATCTCAAAAGGTCCAATGAATCGGGGACTTAACTTTCCTTTCTTGCCAAATCTTAAAATACCCTTCATCGGAGAAACACGCATGAAAACATGTTCTCCAATACTAAACTCTAATGGTCGACATCTTTGATCAGCATAAGATTTTTGTCTGCTTTGAGCAGTGACCAAACGATCTTTTATTACTTTAACCTTTTCAATTGGCTCTTGAACCAAATCAGGACCCACAAGTTTAGATTTTCCAACTTCAGACTAACCTATTGGTGATCTATAACGACGTCCATACAAGGCTTCAAATGGTGCCACATGGATACTAGATTGGTAACTGTTATTATAAGCAAACTCCATCAAGGGTAAGTATTGATCCCATTTTCCTCCATGGTCTAACACACAAGCCCGAAACATATCTTCCAAAATCTGTATTGTTCGCTCAAATTGACCATCTGTCTGAGGGTGAAAAGCAGTGCTTAAATCTAACCGAGTTCCTAGAGCTTCTTGAAAAGATCTCCAAAAATGAGCGACGAATTGGGGTCCACAATAAGATATTATAGATAACGGTACATCATGCAAAGATACTATCCGATCCACATAAAGCTTGGCATACTGGGCTGCTGAGTAGGTAGTTTTCACTAATAAGAAATGTGCAGACTTTGTTAATCGGTCTACAATCACCCAAGTTGAATCAAAACCTCTTGAGGTTTTAGGTAACCCCGTCACAAAATCCATAGTGATCCTTTCCCATTTCCATTCCGGTATCTCTACCTTTGAAAGAGTTCTGCAGGTTTTTGATGCTCTGCTTTAACTTGTTGACATATTAAACACTTTGATACACATTCAGCTACACCTCTCTTCATCCCTTCCCACCAATAAACATCTTTTAAGTCTTTATACATTTTAGTAGAACTTGGATGGACAATGTAATAAGAATTATGGTCTTCCTCCAAAATTATCTTCCTTAAATCATCAATATTTGGTACGCACAAACGAGTGTCAAGACGTAAAGTTCCCTCCGAATCAATTTTGAATTCAGAAACTTTTCCTATTTTGATATCCTCAATAACCTTTTTCAAATGAGGATCTTTATCTTGCGTCGCCTTAATGTTGTCCACCAAAGAAGAACAAGCTTGAACACTTGCTACAAGTGACATTGTATTAATGGGTTCGAATTTAACTCCACTACCGACAAGATTATGAAATTCCCTCACTATAGGTCTCCTAATTTCAGCTATATGCACAAGGCTTCCCATAGATTTTCTACTCAAGGCATCCACAACCACATTTGCCTTTCCTGGATGATACAAAATTGTACAATCATAATCTTTCAAAAGCTTCATCCAACGCCTCTAGCTCAAATTCAAATCTTTCTTTTAAAAATATGCTTAAGGCTCTTATGACCAGTGTAAATTTCACATATCTCACCATATAAGTAATGCCTCCAAATTTTATGAGCAAAGATCACCGCTGCCATTTCAAGGTCATGTGTAGGATAATTTTGTTCATGTTTCTTAAGTTGTCTTGAAGCATATGCAATTACCTACCCATATTGCATCAACACACAACCAAGACTAACTCTAGAAGCATCACAATAAACTATGTAACCACCGCCACTTGAAGGCAAAGCTAACACCGGAGAAGATGACAAACAATCCTTTAGTTGTTGGAAACTCTGTTCGCATAACTCATTCCATTGAAATGCAACATGCTTTTGTGTCAATCTAGTTAAAGGGGATGCAATCTTAGAAAAATCCTTGATGAACCGACGATAATATCTAGCAAGACCAAGGAAACTACGAATCTCTGTTACATATGTAAGTCTAGGCCAAATTTGAATTGCATCCACCTTTTGTGGATCCACACTTACCCCATCTTTAGACACGACATGACCCAAGAAAGCCACACTGTCTAACCAAAACTCACATTTAGAAAACTATGATATAGTTTATGTTCTCTTAAGGTTTGAAAAGTTAGCCTTAAGTGTTGCTCATGCTCCGATTTACTCTTAGAATACACAAATGTTGGAACAAAATGTGTTTAACAATATCACTTTGAGTTTTGATGATAACAAGGTATTTAAAAACGTCAATTGGATATGCTAATATTTGTTCAAGTGTGCAGGACCATAGACAAAAATTTATTTGACTTTAAATCAAGCATAGGTTCTGGAAGAACAAATGAGAGCAACAGATTCTACTAGAAGGAAGCTTGTGTTGCAAGATAGCGTCTGAAAAAGAGAGCGTTTGAAAATCATCAGAAGCTGTCTACCAGAAGCTGACGTCATTAAAGTCTGAATATCATCAGAAGCTTAAGACTTGAAGCTGAAGTTAGTAAAATGTTGTTATTCTAAATGCATATGATTGCAGAAGGAATGGAAGCCTGGAGCAACGACTATTTCAAAGGAATTAGAAGGCATTGTCTGCTTATCCACTAAAGAACGCAGAAAAAGGACAACAGTTAATTGTACAACCACTACCTCCACTAATCCACTCCTCATGTATGCAGTGGTACAAGACAACAACTGTAAATACGCCGGTGACTCTCTATTCAGGGAATGGATTTGAAATTGTTCCTTCTTAGGACAATAACCAAATCAGGCAACAAATCATTGGTGATTATCAAGCTTCACAACGACTATTTTGATGTGCTGGCAATCTGCAACGTCTCTTTCACACCTTTATATAAAGGAGTAAAGACTTGAAGATTGTAGAAGACTCACAACAATTTTACTAGTGCTGAAACTCTGCTGAAATTGTTTACACATCAAAGTTCACTTAGAATTTCTTAACAACTTTCATATCTTAGAAATTCTCGAGTCTTAAGAGTCTTATATGATTTTTATTTATGAACACAACTTATTGTATATCAAGTGTTCAACCTCAAACATTTTCTTTGTAATTCTGTTTGAATTAGAAATCTCTTGCTTTTGTGCTTGAGCATAAGAAGTCTCTTGTGTTTGTGCTTGAGCATATGAAACCTCTTGCTTTTGTGCTTGAGTAGTTTGAAGTCTCTTGCTTTGGTGCTTGAGCAATTGTAATCTGATATTGATTTTAGTGAACTCTCTTTGGAAGCGCAAGGGGGACAGGACTACTTTCGGATTGTGGAAGGAACCTGTATAATTGCTTTGTGTCTTTTTCTTATCTCTATCTCTTTACTTATTCCGCTGCATAAGACTCTGAACTTTACCAGAAGCTAAACATTGGACTTAGTTTTAAAAAGAATAAAAAGCTAACACAATTCAACCCCCCCTTTTGTGTTTTTCTCACCTTCAACTAAGATATCATCAATGAAAACCACCACAAATTGGTCTAAGAACGGCTTGAAGACTCGATTCATCATATCCAGGTTGCAGGAGCATTATTGAGTCCAAATGACATGACCAAAACTCATAATGACCATAACGAATGCGAAATGTTGTTTTAGAAATATCTTCACTCTTAATCTTCAATCGATGGCACCCCCGATCACAAATCAATCTTTGATAAACATTGAGATCCTTAGAGTTGATCAAATAAGTCATCTATACAAGGTAAAAGGCATTTGTTTTTCACTGTCACCTTATTTATTTGTCGGTAATCAATACACAATTGGAATAAACCATCTTTCTTGTTTACAAATAACACTGGTGCACCCCAAGGAGAACAACTAGGGAGATTAAAACCTTTGTCAAGATGATCGTGTAATTGTTCTTTCAATTCCTTAAGTTCGGCTGGAGCAATCCGATATGGGGGTATAAATATTGGTTGAGTTCCAAGAATCAATTCAATGTTGAATTATATCTCCACATCAGATGGTAAACCATGTGATTCTTCGGGAAATACATCATGATATTCACATACTACGGGAACATCTTCAAACTTTATAGGAGTGCTAGTTACATCTCTTATCACAACTAGATATGAACAACAACCCTTTCTCAACAACCTTTAAGCTGCTATTGCTGAAATTAAGTTACATAATGACAAATTTTGATTACCCTAATAAATGAAAGTTGGTTCCCCATGTATCTCAAACTTTATCACCTTATTGTAGCAATCTACATTAGCATGATTAAAAGACAACCAATCCATACCTAATATCACATCAAAATCTACCATATTAAGTTCAGCTAAGTCTGCTAGCAATCAATGACCTTCTATTAGTATCTCACATGATCTATATATTGTTTTAGCTAACAAACAATCACCCATATAAGTGGTCACAAACCTTGAAATGGAATGGATAAAGATATGAGTAACCTCTCCAATAGGTATGTCCTTTGAAAATTTATGAAAACTTATAATTGAAATTCATTTTGTTACTTGAGGACAAACAACATTTAACTTTGGGTTTGTGATGACATGTCATCTTACGTTATTTTCAGCATATTTTTCAATCATTTTAGTAGTATTTGACCCAAATAAGAGGAATTTTAGATCAATTGATTATTGTTTAAAGGAATTTTAGACATTTTGCTATTTTCGTATAGTTTCTCACAGCGTTTCTCAGTCACTTGAATTATTCTTGTGAACACATCCTTTAAATACCTTGCATCCTCGGGTTTGTCTTGATGACGCCACTGACGTGGGTGAAGTTGTTGCCACCCCATATGGTAGGTGTTGTATTGATTGAACTGGTTTGTAGAAAAATAATCTATGAATTGTTTCTTGAAACAATCATAAGCAAAATACCCAAATAACACTATTCCAAAAGTGACAAAAAGTTTTTTTTTTTAATATCAAAATTTTAGAAACTAAGTAAATAAAGAAATATTCTACTAAATCCTAGGAAAAACAATAGTTAGCCAAGCTAATCCTATTCCAAAATAAATCCAAAGACAAAAACGACGATATCACCTTAAACCAAACATCTCCGGCGAGAACATTCCCATGAGATGTCAAAGAAGTCATTACAAGAAATGGCTTCCCCTCTTCTCATGCACACCCAACACCACATTAAAATCACCCACAAATAACCACGGTGTTGTGTAGAAATTTTGTAAAGCAACACTGCAAATAATTTGTGCTAGCATAAATTGTAACACCCCGAAATCCCGACTTAAAAATTTCATTCAAATAATCAGAGTATATCACAATAAATCAGGATGTCACACTTCATAAAATCTTTTAAATCAAATCGAATAATAATTTATTCTTAAACAATGTTCAAACATAGCAGCGGAATTCATAAACGTCTCAAAATCTTAAATAAATAATTCTTGGCACAAAAGCCTCATAAAACATCTCAAATTAAAGTTGCGTCGCAAACATCATCATTAGTCAACATGATACATAAAGGAATAGAAATAATGATAAATCCTCATCCCGTTACGTATCAAAGCTCCTAAGACTCCACAATAACCTCTCATGTCGTCGAACCTAAGCTTGGTCACCTGCACTTGCCCACAAGGCGGAAATTCCAACAGAAGAGGTGAGATTCACAACAATTATATTAACAGATAATTCAAATAATCATGCTTAACAATAACAACAATATTCGTCACATATAACTGAAAACATCTCAAGCATCTACGTATAATAAATCATCTTCGAATATCTTCACAAAACAAACGTCTCAAAACATCTCAGACACAGGATTCGACAAATGCAACTCTAACATCTTAACATCATGCATGTGGTACCAATATTTTAGCTTTAATAAGCTTCACCGTCGCTTTGAGCATAAGCTCCACCGTCTCAAATTATGCAAATGCATGAACTCGACTCATATACTTAAACAAGTTAATACACCACATCTTAACATCATATACGACTCTCTATCAACACATGCAATTGCAACAGTACATGACAGCAGCTCAGTACACTTAACCTATGTATATACAGCACAAAGTTATCATCGCAAACATCATTTATACTTCATTCATGAACTTCGCTTAATGAGCATTTAATCAAAGATTAACGCCAACAATTAAATATCATCTTACAGCGTCATTACAGGTTCTAATTAGCTCTTAAACATCTCTAATACTAACCAAAAGTCTACCCTCAAAGCCTCGCTCAAAACAAAGTTCTAAAACTCAAGTTATAGTGGTCTGAGACCACATTGCTCGCTATGGCGAGTGGTTCTGCTCGCCACGGCGAGCTATCAAATTTTCATTCTGCCAGTGCTCGCTACGGCGAGTGTTGCTGCTCGCCTCGCGCGCCAAAGGGGTTGCTCGCCACGGCGAGCTCAGCTGCTCGCCTCGCGAGTATATACCTAACTGCTCGCCACGGCGAGCGGGTCTGCTCGCCACGGCGAGCTATCGCAGAGGGGTTACGGGTTCGCTCGAAACCTCGCCAAAACTCGTCCAATTCTCCGTGTTATGCTTCTAATCTTTCACAATTATGGTCCTAGTGATTAATCTAAGTTCTGTAGCAAGCTTCTACATCAATTCACGTCATTCTCTCATCAATTCATCATAAAATCTATAAAACCCTAACTTATGAAATCTCTCAAACTCTCTTTCAATTCCTATGTTAATCACAACTAGATGAATTACAGTCAATACAATTGAAGTTAGGCTCACCCTTACCTGGTATGTTCGCAGAATTGAGGTTCTCTCTTCTCCGGCCACTTTCCTCTCCTTTTTGCAAAAGTCTGTAACGTACTGACTGCTTCTTTCTAAACCTAACTCCCTTATATAATTCTTTCTATTCTCACTTATCCCCACAACTCTATCTTATTTATGAAAACAACCCCATCTCTCAAAATATTTGTTATTATATCACATCTTAATTTTCATCACATATTTTATTTTATTAAACAATAAAATAAACGTCACACCACAACATCATCTCATACGTCACAATCATCATTAAAATCATATAATATATAATAATATACTATATACTCTAATAAAATAACTAAATAAATAAAGTGGGTGTTACAACTCTCCCCCACTTAAAGGATTTTCGTCCTCGAAAATCTTACCTCGATTAAACAACTCTGGATATGACTCCAGAATCTTACTTTCAAGCTCCCAAGTTAAGCTTTCACCAGTCGCTCCACTCCAAACCACTCTCACTAGAGGTATCTCTTTGCCTCTCAACAACTTCACCTTGTGATCATCGATCCTTAAGGGTAGAGTTTCAACCGTAAGGTTGTCCCTCACTTGTACATCGTCACTTTGGATCACATGAGATGGATCCGGAACGTACTTCCTCAGTTGCGACACGTGAAAAACATCGTACAAATTCGATAAATGCGGTGGTAATCCAACACGATAAGCCACCGTCCCAATCCTCTCTGATATCTGCTACGGACCAATAAACTTTGGAGTCAACTTCTTCGACTTCAAGGCACGACCTACACCGGTCATTGGAGTAACTCGCAAAAACACATGATCTCCCTCTTGGAACTCAAGGTCCTTCCTACGCTTGTCATGATAACTCTTTTGTCGACTCTGCGACGCTTTCATCTTCTCTTGGATCATTCTTACCTTCTCAGTGGTTTGTTGCACAATCTCTGGTCCTAAAACCACACTTTCACCCGACTCAAACCAACACAACGGGGTTCTACATCTTCTTCCATACAAAGCCTCGAAAGGTGCCATTCCAATACTAGAATGGTAACTATTATTGTAAGTGAATTCTATCAACGGGAGGTTGTAACACCCCGTTTTCCCAAATTTCAAAATTTCATAAACAAATCAGAGTATCATTTAAAACGGAATGCTACATTTTATTAAATTCTCAAAAAGGAATAAATAAACATTTATTCTAGTCAAAACTGTTCTAACATCGCAGCGGATAAAATTTAATGTTAACAAATCGTTTTGGCACGCAGGCCTCATAAATAAGTCTCGACATAAATTAACTGCAAACTTAAATCATAATCAAATACGTAAGGAATAGAAAGTAAACATAAAGGTTCCCATCCCGTTACGTATCAGAGCACCTAAAGGACACGGTGAGGATAGCCACTCACAACAGCGACAGCAACAAAAGCTTAATCACCTGCACTTGCCCACAAGGCGGCAATTCCAGCAGAAGGGGTGAGATTCTCATAACAATAGCATTAAACATATAATCCAATAATTACAATTAACAGCATAACTTCATCAACATATATCATAATAACAATCAAGTAGCATCTTAGACAACATCATAAATCAACTTAATAGTTTGACTTGACAATGCGACATCGACTCAACTTATGCAACTTAGACATCTTAATCATGCATGTGGTACCATATTGAGTATAAATATACTCTTAGGGCATAAGCCCTCGTCGCTATTGAGCATAAAAATACTCCTAGAGCATAAGCTCTCGTCGCTGTTTGAGCAAAAGCTCCTAGGGCATGAGCCCTCGTCTCTGGATGAATATGCATGGACTCGACTTCTTAAATCTTAGACATCTCAAATAAATTCCAATAATTTGGATTACAACTTCATAAATCTTATAACAACACATGCAACTTTTAATTAATAAAACATGGCAGCATGGCAGCAATCAACATCTCAAACATAGCAAGATCGTAAACGTTCACATACATCGTCACTTATGATTCAGAAAAGCATATACAAATGTATAGGTCACAATAACAAATCAAATATCAGCTAACAGCTCTACATTTCTTCTTACTATCTCAGTACTTAATTCCCAAACCAGGGGTCATCTCATAACTAATCGTGCGACAAGAGTCGCATTATTCTAAAAGGTAGTCTGATACAGGACTACTCACTATGGCGAGTGGGATCTCTCGCCTCGCGAACTATTACAGGGGTTACTCGCTACGGCGAGCTGGATTGCTCGCCTCGCGAGCATCAGGGGTACTACTCGCTATGGCGAGTTGGGTTATTCGCCTGGCGAGCTCCTGGGTGTTGCTCGCTACGGCGAGTTGGGTGTTCGCCTCGCGAACCTTCTGAGGGTTGCTCGCTATGGCGAGCTGTTCTATTCGCCTCGCGAGCTGATGAGTACTCGCTGTGGCGAGCGGCTGCAGAACAGTTACGGGGTTACGAGGGTTTTCACCCAAAACCCCAAATTTCATCCTAATTCTTCACAATTTCGACTAATACAATGTTTAAGGGTCATTCTATGATCTGTAAACAGTTTCCTACGTCAACGGTACAGTTTCTCATCATCTAATCATCAATTCATCACTTATGACCTAATTCTCATATTCCTAATTCTCATGAAATAAACCTAGAATTTGCTAACTATAATCATGAATTATATGTTTTAATGATATTGTAATGATAGGCTCACCCTTACCTTAAGAAATTCGAGCAGCAGCCTCTCCGGTTCTTCTCTTCCGTTTTCTCCCCTTTTCCTCCCAAAGCTCTGAATTGTACGTTCTGTACAATTCTAACCTAACTCTCCCCTTTTAAACCTCTTTTTGTTTGTTTTATTTTATCTTATTTCCCCACAACTATATCTAATTATAAAACAAACCCACAACTTATTATTTGTTTTAATTTCTAATCTTATTTTATTAAACAATAAAATAAGTCACAACACATAAGTCACATAAATCACATAATATCTCGAATATCACTTAATTCACACAAAATCATATAAATATACTCTATACTATATAAAATAATTTAAATAATTAAAACGGGCGTTACAGAGGTGATTATCCCAAGCTCCTCCTTGTTCGAGTACACACACCCTCAACAAATCTTCCAACGATTGAATCGTCCTCTCGGATTGACCATCTGTCTGCGGATGATACGCTGAGCTCAGCTTCAACTGAGACCCTAAAGCTTCTTGCAAACTTTTCCAAAATCTAGAAGTAAATCTCGGATCTCTATCTGACACAATGCTCGAAGGAACACCATGTAATCTTA
The DNA here is from genome assembly GCA_946800305.1 of Medicago arabica. Taxonomy (NCBI): domain Eukaryota; kingdom Viridiplantae; phylum Streptophyta; class Magnoliopsida; order Fabales; family Fabaceae; genus Medicago; species Medicago arabica. Next base: position 33,594,561 of record OX326964.1, on the reverse strand, counting down.
CTATCTCTTGAATGTAAATCTCTGCTAACCGAACCATAGGAAAAGTGATATTGATCGGTAGAAAATGAACTAACTTGGTTAACCTATCAACAATCACCCAAATAGCATCGTTCCCTCTTGGAGTAGTTGGCAAACTCGTCACAAAATCCATGGATATGCTATCCCATTTCCACTCTGGCACATCTAACGGTACCATCATACCAGCAGGTTTCTGATGTTCTATCTTCGATTTCTGACAAACTAAACAGGAATACACAAATTGTGCCACATCACGTTTCAATCCAGACCACCAAAACAACTTTTTCAAATCATGATACATCTTCGTAGCTCCTGGGTGAATACTCAAGCTACTCCTATGGCTCTCTTCAAGGATTGCCTTCTTCATCTCATCGTTGTCCGAAATACAGATTCTACCTCGGAACCTCAACACACCGTGATCATCGACTCTAAAATCACCATCTGCAGTCTGGTTACTCGCAACAAGCAAATCTACAAACTTAATATCTTCTTTCTGCGCTTCCTTAATAGTTTTCAGAAAATCATTGTCAATCTTCAACATTCCTAGCGTTACACTCTGATGTGATCTTTCACAAACCAAACTCAAATCTCTGAATTGTTCCAATAGTTCGAACTCTTCCGCCATCATAGCAGACATATGCAACGTTTTCCTACTCAAGGCATCAGCAACTACGTTAGCCTTACCCGGATGGTAACTCAAATCAAAATCATAATCCTTCAATAACTCGAGCCATCTCCTCTGCCTCATATTTAACTCTTTCTGATCAAACAGGTACTTCAAGCTCTTGTGATCACTAAACACTTCAAACCTCGAACCATACAAATAGTGTCTCCAAATTTTCAACACAAATACCACTGCAGCCAACTCAAGATCATGGGTAGGATAATTTCGTTCATGAATCCTCAACTGCCTGGATGCATAAGCAACCACTTTACCGTTTTGCATCAGTACACCACCTAAACCCAACTTAGACGCATCACAATACACCACAAAAGGTACTTCAGGCTTTGGCAAAATTAAAACTGGAGCTGTCGTCAACCGCTTCTTCAACTCATTGAAGCTACTCTCACATTGAACATCCCACACAAAGGCTTTACCTTTACACGTCAATTGCGTTAACGGAAGTGCCAACTTAGAAAATCCTTCTATAAATCTTCTATAGTAACCAGCCAATCCCAAAAAGCTTCTAATCTCAGTAACCGACCTCGGTGTCTCCCATTGCGACACTGCTTCAACTTTAGATGGATCAACTGCTATTCCATCACCGGAAATAATATGACCAAGGAAACTAACTTCCTTCAACCAGAACTCACACTTGGACAATTTAGCGTACAACTTCTTTTCTTTCAATACTTGCAAGACAATCTTCAAATGTTCAGCATGTTCTTCTTCGGATTTGGAATATATCAAAATGTCGTCAATAAACACCACCACAAAACGATCCAAAAATGCCTGGAAGGTCCGATTCATATACTCCATAAATACTCCCGGCGCGTTCGTAACACCGAAAGGCATCACTTTATACTCATAATGACCATATCGAGTTCTAAAGGTCGTCTTCTGCATATCTTTATCCTTCACTTTTATCTGATGGTAGCCCGACCTTAAGTTGTTGGAACAAAGGTGTTCAGCAATACCACGTTTTGAGTTTTGATGATAACAAGGTATTAAAAAGTTGTCAATTGGATATTGCTAATATTTGTTTAAGTATGCAGGATATCAATTAAGATTTATATCTTAGAAAGTATTCTGTTTGAACAAAGTTAAAGAGCAAAAAATCCAGAGAAGCTTGTTGCTTGTGATTCTGTTTCGAAGAGAGTCTGAAGACTGCATCGAAGAGAGTCTGAAGGCTGCATCGAAGAGAGTCTGAAAACTGTGCCGAAGAGAGTCTGAAGACTGTATCAGAGTCTGAAGACCATCAGAATCTGAGAACCAAGAGAGTCTGAAGATTATCAGAAGCATAGTGTTACAGTGAGTCTGAAGCCACAAAATTTGATAATCTGCTAACAAGGATTTCTACTGCATTGCGATGCAAAAAGAAACTCTCAAATGGAGTAACGGCTAGCTTCAAAGTCAACTTGAGCGTGGGAAGCACAAAGACAAAGATTGCAGGCCAGTATAGAGTACGTTGTATGAACTCTGTTTTCACTACTCCACTACCCTGTACAGTTTGGCAACTGTGTCTACCGGTATTAATCCTCAAAGGGAATGGAATTCAAATGATGCTATTGAAGGACTATTACCAAATCAAGCAACAGATCAACAGTCATTGATCAAGCTTCAGATATCATCCTGATGTGCTGGATGACTCAACGTCTCTTTCCTACGCCTATATAAAGGATAGAAGACTTGGAGAATGTGTGGACTCTAGAACTTGAGAAATTACATTGTGCTGCTTTCGTATTCAACTGAGTCTTAACAAAAGCACATCATCAACTTAGATTCTTACAAACTGAGTATTCTAGAATTTCTAAGTTTCACAGAAAATTAGAGTCTGTCTTTTGTGTAAAACAGAGTCTGTCTTTGTTGTAATTGAAACACTATTTGATAGTTGTCAAAGTGTTTCAACTCTATTCAATTTTCTGTAATTGTGTAAAAGTCTCTCGCCTGTGTGCTTGAGCAAAGAAAGTCTCTTGGCTGCGTCCATTGAGCAAAGGAAGTCTCTTAGTTGTGTCTTTGAGCAAGGAAGTCTCTCGCCTGTGTGCTTGAGCAAGGAAGTCTCATACTGTGTGTTTGAGCAACTTGTAATTTGGTATTACATTTTAGTGAACTCTCCTTGGAAGTACAAGGGGGACAGGACTACTTCCGGTTTGTGGAAGGAACCTGTATAATTGCTTGTGTTCTCTCTTCTCTCTATCTCTTGATTATTCCGCTGCAATCAGAACCTAATCTCCTATCAGACTCTGATCTCATTCAGACTCTGAGTTTAAAGGAATTAGATTCTCACTCCTCAAGAGTTGCGAAAAGCAAACACAATTCAACCCCCCCTTCTTGTGTTTTTCTCACCTTCATAAGTCAATCTTGCTAAACACATGTGCACCCACTAACTGATCCATCAAATCATCAATTCTCGGAAGTGGATACCTATTATTTATAGTTACCTTGTTTAACTGACGGTAGTCAATACATAGTCTCATACTCCCATCTTTCTTCTTCACTAGCAATACAGGCGCTCCCCAAGGTGAAACACTTGGTCTTATAAACTTCTTCTCAAGCAGATCCTCCAATTGCTTCTTTAACTCAGCTAACTCAGAAGCTGACATACGATAAGGTGTCATAGACACAGGCTTCGTTCCAAGGACAAGATCAATCGCAAATTCGACTTCTCTTTCAGGAGGCACATCAGGAATCTCATCAGGAAATACTTCCGGAAACTCGCACACCACTTGCAATTCGTCAATCTTCTCTTGATTCCCAATAGATAAGGATGCCATCAGAGAAAACATCAAAACTCCATCTCGTTCTAACTGTTTCAGCTGCTTGGTAGATAAAAATTCTGCTCCACTTTCTTCCTCTTCAGACAAGAAATACACCGTCTTGCGAAAACAGTTGATAAGCACACGGTTGTACTCCAACCAATTCATCCTGAGAATTACATCCATACCCGTCAAAGGTAGGCAGACTAAATCCATCTCAAAATTACGATCGAACATAGACAACAGACAACTTAAACACACACGAGAAGTAGTCACCGAACCCTTAGCTGGAGTTTCGACAACCATCTCTCCATTCATATCAGATATAGAAAGACCCAACTTAACAGCATAATCAAAAGCAACAAAACAATGTCCTCTGATCAAACGATCCTCGTTCTCAGTCTGAGTGCCAGTCAACGCGAAAACCCTTCCAGTAGTCCTAACTTTCTTTGGCTTCTTGCACTGCGAGCCAATATGTCCCTGCTCATCACATTTGAAACACACAACATCATCAAACTTGCAGTCTGGGGTAATATGCCATTTCTGTCTGCATCAGTAACACCTCTTCACATCAACATGACACACATTGCTCTTGTGGCCTTTTTGCCCGCAATTATAACAGGTAGTCTCAGCAGGAGCATCCTTCTTCTGGGGTCGCCTCTCATCATTCACTCTTTGCTTACCCTTATCTCTAGGAGCATCTTAAGGTTTGGGACGACTCTGCTGACCCTTAGCTTTTCTATCATTCACTACCTTGTAGTGAGCCTTGGTATCCTCCTCATAAATCCTGCAACTACTCACCAGCTCAGAGAAATTTCGAATCTTCTAGTAACCAATTGCCCTCTTAATCTCAGGACGCAAGCCATTCTCAAACTTGATGCACTTGGAGAACTCAGCATTCTCAGCTGTATAATGGGGGTAGAACTTTGCCAGTTCCACAAACTTCGAAGCATACTCAGTCACAGACATATTTCCTTGCTTCAACTCAAGGAACTCGATCTCCTTCTTTCCCCGGACATCCTCAGGAAAGTAACGGTTCAGGAATTCCCTCCTAAACACTGCCCAAGTCACAGCAGCACCTCCTTCTTCCAGGATAGGTCAGATACCAACCCACCAATCATCAACCTCCTCTGCCAACATATGGGTACCAAACCGTACCATCTGACCATCCTCGCACTGCATCACCCTAAAGATCCGCTCAACTTCCTTGAGCCATGTCTGAGCCCCATCAGGATCATATCGCCCTTTGAAGGTAGGCGGGTGGTTCCTCAGAAAAGTTTCCAACATTCTCGTCCCGTCGTTTCCACCAGCGTTATTCTGATTACCCACAGCTTGGGCCATTGCTTGCAAAGCAGCAGCAAGAGCAGCATCATTCCTTCCAGCCATCTTATTCCTCTACAAAGCAAACATAAGTTAGAATAATATAATTATAATATTCTAACTCTAAGACATCGTCACTCGACTCTCTAATTGGCCGGACGGACCGACCTGCTCTGATACCAATTGTAACACCCCGAAATCCCGACTTAAAAATTTCATTCAAATAATCAGAGTATATCACAATAAATCAGGATGTCACACTTCATAAAATCTTTTAAATCAAATCGAATAATAATTTATTCTTAAACAATGTTCAAACATAGCAGCGGAATTCATAAACGTCTCAAAATCTTAAATAAATAACTCTTGGCACAAAAGCCTCATAAAACATCTCAAATTAAAGTTGCGTCGCAAACATCATCATTAGTCAACATGATACATAAAGGAATAGAAATAATGATAAATCCCCATCCCGTTACGTATCAGAGCTCCTAAGACTCCACAATAACCTCTCATGTCGTCGAACCTAAGCTTGGTCACCTGCACTTGCCCACAAGGCGGCAATTCCAACAGAAGGGGTGAGATTCACAACAATTATATTAACAGATAATTCAAATAATCATGCTTAACAATAACAACAATATTCGTCACATATAACTGAAAACATCTCAAGCATCTACGTATAATAAATCATCTTCGAATATCTTCACAAAACAAACGTCTCAAAACATCTCAGACACAGGACTCGACAAATGCAACTCAAACATCTTAACATCATGCATGTGGTACCAATATTTTAGCTTTAATAAGCTTCACCGTCGCTTTGAGCAAATGCTCCACCGTCGCTTTGAGCATAAGCTCCACCGTCTCAAATTATGCAAATGCATGAACTCGACTCATATACTTAAACAAGTTAATACACCACATCGTAACATCATACACGACTCTCTATCAACACATGCAATTGCAACAGTACATGACAGCAGCTCAGTACACTTAACCTATGTATATACAGCACAAAGTTATCATCGCAAACATCATTTATACTTCATTCATGAACTTCGCTTAATGAGCATTTAATCAAAGATTAACGCCAACAATTAAATATCATCTTACAGCGTCATTACAGGTTCTAATTAGGTCTTAAACATCTCTAATACTAACCAAAAGTCTACCCTCAATGCCTCGCTCAAAATAAAGTTCTAAAACTCAAGTTATAGTGGTCTGAGACCACATTGCTCGCTATGGCGAGTGGTTCTGCTCGCCACGGCGAGCTATCAAATTTTCATTCTGCCAGTGCTCGCTACAACGAGTGTTGCTGTTCGCCTCGCGCGCCAAAGGGGTTGCTCGCCACGGCGAGCTCAGCTGCTTGCCTCGCGAGTATATACCTAACTGCTCGCCACGGCGAGCGGGTCTGCTCGCCACGGTGAGCTATCGCAGAGGGGTTACGGGTTCGCTCGAAACCTCGCCAAAACTCGTCCAATTCTCCGTGTTATGCTTCTAATCTTTCACAATTATGGTCCTAGTGATTAATCTAAGTTCTGTAGCAAGCTTCTACATCAATTCACGTCATTCTCTCATCAATTCATCATAAAATCTATAAAACCCTAACTTATGAAATCTCTCAAACTCTCTTTCAATTCCTATGTTAATCACAACTAGATGAATTACAGTCAATACAATTGAAGTTAGGCTCACCCTTACCTGGTATGTTCGCAGAATTGAGGTTCTCTCTTCTCCGGCCACTTTCCTCTCCTTTTTGCAAAAGTCTGTAACGTACTGACTGCTTCTTTCTAAACCTAACTCCCTTATATAATTCTTTCTATTCTCACTTATCCCCACAACTCTATCTTATTTATGAAAACAACCCCATCTCTCAAAATATTTGTTATTATATCACATCTTAATTTTCATCACATGTTTTATTTTATTAAACAATAAAATAAACGTCACACCACAACATCATCTCATACGTCACAATCATCATTAAAATCATATAATATATAATAATATACTATATACTCTAATAAAATAATTAAATAAATAAAGTGGACGTTACATAAATAACCGCGACATAAACCTTATTATTATTGCCAGAATATTCCAACACCACACAGAGGAAGCAAATTTAACCATAAAATCAACATTAGCCCCCACCCCCCACAAGGCCCAAAGATTCGAAAGCAGAATATTCTTCCAAAACCAACTTGGAATAGAACTAAAATGAACCATTAGTTCAGCAAGAAAAACCAAATAAGAACTATGCACACAACACAATTCACTCAGAGCAACACAGAAATCCTAATTGCCGACACTCCGATTATTCCAAATAAATAATCTTCATTGAGAGAGGGAAGGAGGTGGACCCTGAGATTAGAGTTGTCAAAAAATCCCTAAATTTTAAGGCCCCAATTATTAGGCCCCATTCAAGGCCCAAATTTCTTGGCCCCATCTATAATGAATTGATATTAGACCCTAGCCCCATTTTTATTGTTTTATTGATGGGCCATATTGAAGGCCAACTTTTGGCCCAACTAAAGAAAAATTTAAAGGAAAAAAATAACATACTTTTTTTTTGCTAAAATAATTTAATTAATAAATTTTAAAATAAAAAAAACAGCCAGCCACTGTGCCACCAGTCACCACTGTGGGCTGCTGGAGCTCCGCCACCGGCTACCGTGAGCCGCCGTAGCTCTGCCGTCAGTCGCCAGAAAATGGTCGGAAATCGCCATCCACCGCCATGGAGGTTGTCGGAGACCACCGTAGTCAACGCCGACGGCTGGTCGTTGACCACCACCCTCATTTATTATTATTTAATTATTCATAAATCTAAATCTCTAAAAAAAATATCTGAATTAAAAATTTAATTGGGCTAAAAAATATTGTTGGGCCTTGAAAAAAATAGCATTGGACTTTATAAATAAAATTTAAATGGGCTGAATTCATTAAAAGAAACAAAAATAATTTTACTTTTATCACCTTATGTCATTCTTACACACCTTATTTATTTTTCTAAAAATGCCGCTGTGTTTTTTTATTTATATAATTCGAAAATCTCAAGACTTTTTTTGTAAAAAATGGTGCACAGAAAAAAAAATTTGCGGTAAAAAAATTATAAGGGGGTCAATTTTAGGCCCCCTTCATATGTAGGGCTTGCTATTTTGGGGCTTATAAAATATGGGGCTCATTATCTTTTACTATTTTAAGCCTCATTGATAAATGAGTTGGGGCCTAAATTCTACTTGAGATCGGGTTTGATATTCCGCCTTAACTATTTTCTTTTTCTGTTCCTTCGACAAATAAGGAGTAAAAGGAACTTCAGTTGCGGCACTTTGATTTAATAAATCTTGAACTAAATTCATTTTCTTCTGTAAAATTGAATCAACCTGGTCATCAAGACTAGCAGTAATATTATAAAATTCTGACACAATATATGTAGCCGAAGTGAGAACTGGTTGTACATCATGTTCGGTCAGCACTAAGCTCGTGCCATTCAATGGTGACTGTTGTCTAACAAGATCATCAGTGACGTTATGCAACGACATGCGAAACGAAGTCTGGGACTTTTTGATCCGTTGTGGTGCTTTATCAAGAGAAATAACAGAAATACAACTTCCTACATGCACATCAATATGGTCTGCTGGTTGATTATTTTGAGTAACAGGTACATCAACGATCTGATGTGCGGATTAAGCAAATGTACCAAATCGTTTACCAAGTAATAAAGTGATTAGTAGAGTATCGTATCCACAAGGATAGTCGTTTCATCCAAACAATTCACGTTACTTATTATTAGTTTGACGGTATAATAAAAGATAGATGTTGCAATTTTTATCTGTTTGCAACAAAGTAGTTTACCTGTTTTTGGTTGCAGAAAAGTAAGCATCGGTTAGAATTCTTCAAATCCCCCTATTTATATTGTTGGATATTAAATAACAGTAATGTCGCGTATTTGTCTTAGATAGATTAAACAAGTGATGAGACCGTTGAGACGTGACTAACCTAGAAGGTTGGAAGCTGCACCATCTGATCACACGGTGATCCTTATGGGGTGTATAAATCTCGTTTATCTAGGTTTATCCTTCCGAAGTTGGGTTGCACCTGCTGATCGTACGGTGATCCATATGTGCGGGGTTATACCATATATAAGGTGATTGAAAGCATAAACTTAAATTGACTTTCAAGTTTTTCCCAAGGCAATGAAGGCCAAGGCTCCATTAGTTCATCCCATCTATGAATCTTAAGAGACACTCATAGCACACACTATCTCAGTTACTTTGTAGTTCTACAAACGGGCAACCCTAATCTACGTCTACCTTACTAAGGGTTTAAGAGAATGGTTCTATTTAGGTTTATTCCCCGGAGTCACTTTTTTTTGTAATTACTAACCAATTACATCCTAGGTTTAGCAGAGTTATTACTCAATCTTAGTAATTTCACCTCTTAAGTACTTATTACTAGGGTCAACTCGCTTTCGGTATGCTTTGCTAGTTAATAAATAACTACTTCCTAGATAGATAGTTACTAGTATAATGCTATAAATATCAAGATATAAGCAACAAGACAGTAATACCAATATTAAGCCCTGTCACAACCTAAGTACCAAATCAAGGGTTATGATTCTTTGAAATAAATAATTCTTAAATAAAACTAAGTAATGAATAAAAGACAAATAATATATCGACATTAAATTAAATAAATATCCAACAAAAATAAATAAAGGTTCATCTTAGAACTCTAATCTAAAAAGATTTAGTTACACATGGTAACTAAAAACAAATTACTAAAGATAAAAACATACCCTAGAAAATCAAGGAGAAGATAGAAACTCTCCTTAAGCTCCAAAGATGCCTTCCTCTTGAATTGCCACAGTTCTGAACCAAAAATTCTGAATGAGGAAGGCTGGTATTTATAGTGAGAGTTTCTAACTGGGTTTGTGCTAAAAACGCGGGCTAAACCCACAAAACATATGAAATTACTCATGCGCCTCTGTCATTTTCAAATGCTCAAGGCACATGAGCAGTGCCCAAGGCGCATGAAGCATACCCAAGGCACATGCCATGTGCCCAAGGCGCATGGTATTGCTTCCTTGGCCTAGTTTATCTGCTTTTCGTTGTTTTTAGGTCTTCCTCTTGAAATAACTTGCCTCAGAACTTAAGAACAAAATTCCTCCCACTGTAAAGTCTTCTGAGGCCTCTTGAATCTTAATTATTGGTCTTCCCAAAGTCTTCACAATTCTTCATATGTTCTTGATTTTCCGATTTGCATGATTTCTTCGTGAATTACTTCAAAAACCCCCTAAAATTGCTATGTTTCGGGAAAACTAGAATTATAGACTCCAATACATAAAACATTACAAAAGTCTTGAAATCATAGGCAATCGTTCTAATACTCCTCCTTTTTTATGCTAAAACCTACTGAAAAACATGATAAGAATAACGTAAGATGACATGTCATCACGCTCTATGTCTGTGCGTCTGCAAAATCAGTCACATGGTAAGCGTGCAACTCGTTCTAATGATGGGGGAGACGGAACAACCTGTGTCAAAGCCTCAAAAGATTTAAAGAAGCTTATGCCGAAAGGATCATCCTTTGGTTTCCATCCTTGCATGGACTGCTTATGTGTCTGTTTAGTTTTTTCCCTTTATCAACTCGAAGAACCTTCTCTTGTTTGTCTGTTTTTTTCAGACGTAACCATCGACAAGATGTTACATTATGTAAAATACTTTTAAAGTGAGTGCAAAAGTCAGGAAGCCCCTACTAATTTCATAAAAAATGTTCTCGAAAAGGTCCAAGTCCACCAAAAACTTGGCATAATGACAAAACAACTTGTTCTTAGTAGCATTATCAATTAACAACAGAGAGTCGATAGCCCCTACTAATTCATTCAAGGTTCTCTCCATCCAATATTCCTATGGCAATTCCCACAATCATATCCATACCTGAGCATGCGTCTGTCACTGAGTATATGCATTAAAATCTTTCGTCCATTCAAATAGGTGCGTCACCCCCAACCTCAAATTGACCGTACCTAAGGCCCATACTTCTTGCAAGTCAGCATATGTAGCAAAATAAAACTCATAATACCCATGCCCAAATGAAATCATACGCCACTTTCCCGCTGTTTTCCATAGTTTTTGCAATTTTGCAATAATGTCCTTGGAGGAATATGGCTTATCCCCCTTGTTCAGTACAAGTGTTCCCCAAAGGTTAACCTTACAAGCTTCTAACCCTCAGACATATGTCTCATGTGTAATCTTAATCGAAAGAGTGTCCTCATGAATTAAAGGTGTGGGAAACGGTTCAGTGAATTGTACTTGTGGTACTTTGAGCACCTGAGCAAAAATATGGGTTTGGTGGAGCAACCACGACTGTGGAAGAAGGAGAAACATGTACTAACGAGGAAGGAAACACCAAAACTGCAAGTTCAGTTTGCCAATCGAAAGCCATGGATGGCCTCTCAACGGTGCACGGAAGAAGAGAGAAGGTGATTGGAACCATACAACAACGAATAAATCTTTGTTTTCTTTAAGAAAAAAAAAATTAAATCTTTGATTTTGAATTAAGATAAAAAATTAAACAACTAGCTAAAACCAACTAAATCCTAAATAAAAGTAAAATAAAACCAACCAAATTTAAAACGATAAAACTAACCCTAGAAAATTGAAAGTATAAAAAAAAAATTAATATTTTTTTTTTTCAAAATTAGTAAAATAAAAATAAAGTCTACCCTAAAAATAAAATAAGTAAGGTGAATTGACTCATTCAAAATATCTACAATCGCCGTCAACCATGTTAAAAACTCGATGTCTAAATTTCACAAGTGCATCCAACCGTTTTCAAGTAATAAAGTAGTAAGTAAAATCGTTCCTCATGATTGTCGTTTCAACTAGGCAACTGGTTAAACTTATTAAAACAGTAAATAAAACGGGGAAGTTTTCAAATATTATTTGATTGTGCAAAGCAGTTGAGTTGATTTTAGAAAATAAAAAGGTTCTGATTGCAAATTTTAGCGGTGACTAGAATTCTTCAAATTCCCTCTATTTACATGTTGGATTAAGACAGACAGTCATCAGTTACGAAAGAAATATTATATTTTAGCTGTTAGTTCGAGGAATTTGAAATCCTCAAGTTGCTCCTACTGATCCCTCAAGGTCATATGTGCAATATGTGGTACATCATCATCAATCCTATAACTATCTGTATGCGATTAGATAGTTATGAAGTGAGACTTACTAAGATTGGGTTTTGTACACCAGTACCACCAGGGCCGGCCCTGACCAAGTGCAAGAAGGCCCTTGACACAAGGCCTCACATTTAAGGGCCCTCTAATTTTGAAAAAAAAAAAAAAAACTTGTCCCTACGGACAAAATCCTTCACTAAATGTCAATTCTCCGTAGGTAAAGGTCTAAAAGGCATCAATTTTACTGTCAATTATGCATTATCCATAAGTAAATGTCTATTTATCCGTAAGTAAAACTTATGTTAGAATCATTGCTCATATATTTAACTACAACTTTAACTGTACGTCACCATAAATAGTGTTGGATTTATTTTTTCAATTCTTTTTAAATGAAAATTATCAAGTCTGTAACCGGGCCTCCGAATTGTCGGGAACAGCCCTGAGTACCACCGAAGAAGGTGGTGCATGAACGGCCAAAGGCAAACCATTATGCACAATTATTGTTCACCAAACGGTAAAAAAATAGCTCAGGCACCGTAAGTGGAAGGTGTAGGGAATCAATCGATTTGATGATTGCAACTTTGGCGATGAATAATTCACGTAACCAATTGAGTGTAGTTGTGCACCAATTAGTTGTGTTGAGAACGACCAACGACCAATTATTACTCACGTAGAATCTGAATTGAATACAAACAGTAATTGAACACAATTGTTGCCGCAGTGAATGAATGCAAGAACAACAATCTGAACAAGATACTATAAGAATTCTGGATAGGCGTTCATTTTAGGGTAAACCTTGGCAGAGCCTAAGAAATAGATACATGCATACAAATTAAATACAATTAAAAATTACCTATAATCTAAGTGATAGATAGGTGTTGCTAATACAAATTTTGTAATGATAATATTGTGATTATACTAATTTTAACATTTAAATTTTTATTTATCCTTTCAAAAAAAATTAATTTTGTTTTCTTTTATATTAAAATAGTTTAGGTGAGTTGGGTTGGAAATTTAGCAGAATTAGAATTCGCTTCAAGACTAGGTGAATATTAATAAAAATAAAGAAATGTTAACTAATGTCGGATGCTCTAATTAAGGAATTATAAAATGAAATATTATCTTAAAATTTGCATAGTTTATTTGTTGAAACTTGACGGAGCACTAAGGTACAAATGCAATATTGATGTTGCTTTATCTTCTCATCTCAACCATATAGGTATTAGCATATGTGTTCGTGATTTTGATGATACCTTTGTTCTGGCTAAGGCTGTTAGTTATCCTTGCCTAGTTTCCGTTGATGTGGGTGAAGCTATGAGTTTGCATTCGGTGTTGCAATGGTTGAGTGATATGCAATTCAACAATGTGGATTTTGAAACGGAGTCTAAGCTAACGGCTGATGCTTTCCTTTCTACTAGGAATGACACGTCCGAATTTGGCTGCATTATTTCTTCTTGTCATTCTCTATTTAGTTATACTTTTTCCAACTCTAGGGTGAAGTTTGTTAGGCGACAAGTTAACGGGCTTGCTCATGCTCTTGCAAGAGAAGTCACGTTACTCGTTAGTCCCGTTGTTTATTTTGATATACCCAATTGTATTGAAACTCTTATAATCAATGAAATGCTATAAGCATGTTTCCTTAAAAAAAATGATATAAGGAAATATTACCTCGTAAATTTTGTAGTTTATTTTTCTGAAACTTGAAAAAGTGTTAATTTCTCTTTTCTTTCTATTTTTAATTGCTTAACTAATATTTCTAGAACACTCGTTAGCATACTTACCAATAATCATAGAGGGTTTGACACTAATAACGGAAGTTGAAACCACACTTGCATGTTGTGAGTCAATATTTTGATTTACTATGCTGAATTACGACATCAATATTTTCTTGAGGAAATTACCCTTACCTCCCATAAGGTATCTTAAAATGGCACGAACACCCCCAATCTAATTTTAAAATTGACACCAACCTCCCTTAAAAAATAATTCAACTGATAAAATCCTCCCTTTTTTCTCTTAAAATACCAACAAAAAAAAATGAAGAAGCTGGAGATACATTCTTCTCCACTAACATCACCTTATTACATGAGAACACCTTATTATTAATTCACAGTTGCTAGTATCATTCAATCACATAAAGGGGTAGTGAACCAAAAGAAATACCCTTATGCAAAGAACAAGATAATGAGAATGATTGCAAATCAAACGTAGAAAGAGAACGAAAAAGTTTAACCAAGTAATTTAGGTTATGTGTGTTGCTTCTAAGAGAGAACGTGGGACTGGAAACATGCCAATGAGTGCATAAATATTTAAGGGTTTGTGCAGAGTAAGAAAATAGAGGGGATGTGAGTTACACTTACCTTATCCTTAAGTGAGGTAAGTGTATTTTTTTTTTTTTTGCATTTTTTCCATGTAACTTATTACTTATGAGTTATGATCAGCATGCAAACAATTACTGCAAGAGTCCAAAATTTCATTATTTGCATTACAAGTTTTACATACTATAAGCTCAATGAAATGATTTACGAAAATAATAACACAAAATACTTATTTCACACAAACAACTCATTTGAGGTACATTGAAAATTGTAAATAAGTTGGCTAAAGGCACATAAATAGCTTCATGCATCTATATGCTTAGTGTTTACCACCACCTCCTCCACCACCAGAACCGGAACCGGTACCAGATCCTTGGCCAGCTCCAGATCCTACACCAACTCCAATTCCAATACCAATTCCTATACCGATTCCTCCTCCACCGCCATGACCATGACCACCACCGGCACCTATACCTGCTCCACTTCCACTTCCTACTCCGCCACCTGCACCAAAGCCTCCACCATGTCCCGAACCTCCGCCTGTTCCTCCTCCCCCACCGCCTCCACCACCTCCACCACCTACGCCTCCTGAACCACCACCAACACCAGCTCCAAATCCTCCACCATGCCCTGAGCCACCATTTGATCCACCACCACCACCACCTCCTCCTCCACCACCACCACCACCAATGCCCCCTCCAGCTCCCCCGCCTACACCTCCACCAGCGCCGAATCCTCCACCATGTCCTGAGCCACCACCCACTCCACCTCCACCACCACTACCTCCTCCTCCACCACCACCAATGCCTCCTCCAGCACCACCACCTACACCTCCACCGGCGCCAAATCCTCCACCATGCCCTGAACCACCACCTAATCCACCTCCACCACCACTACCTCCTCCTCCACCACCACCAATGCCTCCTCCAGCTCCACCTCCACCAGCACCAAAACCTCCACCTTGCCCAGAGCCACCACCCAATCCACCTCCACCGCCACTTCCTCCTCCTCCACCACCACCAAGGCCTCCTCCAGCTCCACCACCTACACCTCCACCCCCGCCAAATCCCCCACCTTGTCCTGAGCCACCACCCAATCCACCTCCACCGCCTCTACCTCCTCCTCCACCACCACCAAGACCTCCTCGACCACCACCACCTCCTCCTAGTCCTCCACCACCACCAAAGCCTCCTCCTCTTCCACCTCCACCTCCAAAACCACCACCACGACCACCACCCCAACCTCTACAGCGAGGTCCACGTCTATATCGGCAATAATCATCGCCATATCTTTCTTGGTCAAGCTTGTGATCACCAAGAGTGAGCATACTAAGATCAAGAACGATGAAGAGAACGAGAACACTCAGAGAAAGCCATTTTGCTTGGAAACCCATAAATGCCAAATAGAAAGAAAACACTTGTGTACTCGTTTTCTTTTACACTTTGCTGCTGTGGTAGATTGGCCACTATATGCTTTTATAGACTTCGTCCAATATCAGTGTGTATTAAACACTGCGTGTTGTGAACCGTTGGGGGAGTAGGGAAAAGCATTAAACGAATACAAGTGGATGGAACTACTGCTGTAATAGAAATAAACGAAGTCAAAGTCTTACGCGGACTCTGGTTGCATGTGGTATGCTGGTATATACAATATATTCATTTCTTTTTTCTTTCTGATAATGTTCAATTTATTTTTAGAGGAATGTTAGGATCAATATTCATCTGCGAATTTTAGGTATAAACAAACATTACATATTGACCTTGATACATAACAAAACGATAGCATAACATTAAGGAGTATTTATTATTAATAACAAAGCTCATAAGCTGCGTAACTATATATATATATGTAGGTAACATGTATACGTAGACTAACATCAGATGAAACATAACATGTTGAAACTATATTAGTATAGAAAAATTGTTAATAGACTAAAATTTGAAAAATAATACATTCTTAAAATGAGTTCCCTTAAGGGTCCTGAAGAAGACCCTTAAGAAAATTCATGGACGGTCAATATCTATTACACCTTGTGAAAGAGAAACAAAAAGAGAAGGTGATGTGATAGAAAAATATTGAGAATCGATATTTGAATAACTATTTTATGATAATTTTTATGACATTTTTTTTTCCTTTCATATTCATATTATATTTTTATTTTTTTATCTTTAGTGCTTTGGTTTTTGTGTTAAGACTTGCATTCCTTTGTATATTTTGATTGTCCCACAAGTTCTACTATAAAATGGTTGTTCAAATGACATTGGATGTGTTATTTGAACAACTATTTTTGTGACAACTTTTGGAATAACAAAAAATTTACAAAGAAAAGTGAATATCGACATGCAAACAAAAACAATATGGAGATAGAAAGTAGAAACATAATGAGAGTATGAGAGAGAAACTTGTCACAAAATGATGTACAAATACCATTTTTCAATGAGAGAAAAAGTTGTCGCAAAACATGTTGATTTGGGGCCTTTTGGAGGTTCCCATTCTTATTCCGATCAGATTAACAAAAATTAATTTAACATTTTCAAGTGACAAAAAAATAATATTTATTTTTGACACAAGCCTAGCCCGGCCGGAGGGATGACGACGTCGGTGGGTGTGAAATATATATTTTTTAAATGCTCACCCGTTCGTAAAAGTGGATACTTCAAGGGCACACCCTTGAACGTCACCCCCCATATAAAGACTTACTAGATAGTATGTCTCTCCAATATGGGATATTTTAAAGTTAAGTTGAATTCCTTAGGTTGAAAACGAATCAGGTTTTGATTGCTTTTGTTATCATGACTAGTGGCGACACCCGCTTCTTTGCATGGGTGTTCTTATGTAATTTCATCTAGATTTTTTTTCTTTATTGGTGCCCTCTTGATTAGGCACCACTAACATTGTAACTATTTTGTGATTCACCACTTTTAGCACACCTTATGCGGGGTGAATCACTTTTGGTTTGAGTAATATATTCAATTTTGGCTTGTTCAAAAAAAAAAATTAGAGTATTGCAAAAACGATTTATTTCATATTCAAGCGTAAAAAGTTTTTACACTGTAAGTCAATAATATTTGTTAGATTATTAAAAACTTAATAGCAGTTTTGGCCCCCTAAGTATTAGGAAGTTGCGATTTTAGCCCCCTAACAAAATAAAATACAATTCAGCCCCTTAAGCACCGCCTCTTTTGCAGTTTTGGCCCCAGACCTATTTTAACAAAGTTAATGCTGACGTGGACGCCACATATGTATTTTTTATTTTATTTTTTCAAAAGTTTTATTCTAAACTACTAAGTTTTAAAAGTACATAGTTTGAATAAGACTCATATGTTTAAAATTTCGAAAAAGTTTTAACAAGTGTATTAAACGGTCTTGAAGTAGTAAAGTTTACATACTTCATATCCGCAAGGATTATGAAATTTCTACTAAACTACTACAATTACAATTACAAGTGTACTTGACAATGATTGTTTTACTACTAATGAAATAAAAATAGATTAAAGAGCAATCATGTCATGCTTGATTTACTTCTTCTCTTTTGTTACTTGTTTACTAGTTCGAAAATTGTTTACTTGGTTTCACGACGTTATGACAAAAAAATTAGGCCCAATGTCTGCATATGTAAGTTGTTTCGTTTGTCACAACCTCCTAATATTTTAGGTGAGTATGTAACAATTGAAGATTTAAGTGTGTGTTTAAATTATTGTCATAAAGACGATTATAGAATATTTTAAAAGTTATTTAAGATTGAACAATTAATATTAGGTCAAGTCCAAAAGCTCAAGTTAATAGCCATTCAAGACCTGGATCAATTTATGAACATTAGTAAAAGCATGCAAAACATTAATAACAAATAGACTAACAAATATTAACCGTAGTTCAATTGTATTCAGAAGAAACTCAACATATTTTATAGTTTATGGAGTTATAGAGATTGTCATCTAGCTACACGACCTAACCTAGAAAACTAGGTATTCATGATAAATTAACATAAACAATAGGATATTTAAAGAAATACATGAGTAAAGGATCACAGTGTGATTAATTTTGGTCTTTGAGATAGTTTTGGTTGCTCATTGCCTTCCAAATCGCGTTCTTGCTGTATTCTGCTAGTTAGGGAGTGTTTTTCCAATAAAGTAGGGCTTCTCTATTTTTAACATAAAATTTACTAGCTTCTTGTTATGTCTTACCTCTTCTACATATTTCTATTTAGGAAAATATTTGATGTACACCTAGATGGATGTTGAAGAGAAATATATGAGATAGTGTTGTCATAGGTTGGTGATTTGATATTAAAATAGGTATAGAAATAAAATAACATGTGAAATGAGTGTAAAAAAGCATAAAATGTTAAAGTACAGTGCAAAAATATACTACAAGAATCTAAAATCTTCATTAATTGTGATAAAAGTTTTACAAACTTTAAACTGATCAATCAAATAATATATGAAAGTAATCACATAAAAGACTTGCTATTGCACATGAACAACTCATTTTGAGTACGTACATTGAAAATTGTAAATATTTTGGCTAAAGTCACATAGCTTCGACAATGCATCCATGTTTAATGTTTAGCACCACCTCCTCCACCACTACCAGAACCAATGCCGGTACCTGATCCTTGGCCAGCTCCAGCTCCTACACCAACCCCAATTCCAATACCAATTCCTATGCCAATTCCTCCTCCACCTCCATGACCACCACCTATACCTGCTCCATTTCCACTTCCTACACCACCACCTGCACCAAAGCCTCCACCATGTCCTGAACCTCCACCTACTCCTCCACCACCTCCACCGCCTCCGCCTCCACCACCTCCACCACCTACGCCTCCTGCACCTCCACCAACACCAGCTCCAAACCCCCCTCCGTGCCCTGAGCCACCATTCGAGCCGCCGCCACCACCACCACCTCCTCCCCCACCGCCACCACCAGCAATGCCTCCTCCAGCTCCACCACCTACACCTCCACCAGCACCAAATCCTCCACCATGTCCTGAGCCACCGCCTACTCCACCTCCACCACCACTACCTCCTCCTCCACCACCACCAATGCCTCCTCCAGCACCACCACCTACACCTCCACCAGCACCAAATCCTCCACCTTGTCCTGAGCCGCCACCCACTCCACCTCCACCACCACTACCGCCACCTCCACCACCACCAATGCCTCCTCCAACTCCACCACCTACACCTCCTCCAGCACCAAATCCTCCACCATGTCCTGAACCACCGCCTACTCCACCTCCACCTCCACTACCTCCTCCTCCACCACCACCTAAACCTCCACCGCCACTAGCTCCACCTCCTACACCACCACCAGCACCAAAACCTCCACCTTGTCCTGAGCCACCACCTAATCCACCCCCACCACCACTTCCTCCTCCACCACCACCACCAAGGCCTCCTCCAGCTCCACCACCTACACCACCACCGGCTCCAAATCCTCCACCTTGTCCTGAGCCACCACCTAATCCACCTCCACCGCCACTACCTCCTCCTCCGCCGCCACCTAAACCTCCACCACCTCCTAAGCCACCACCGCCCCCAAGACCTCCTCCAGAACCACCACCTCCTCCAAGTCCTCCACCACCACCAAAGCCTCCTCCTCTTCCACCTCCACCTCCAAAACCACCACGACGACCACCCCAACCTCTACAGCCAGGTCCACGTCTAAATCGGCAATCGTCATCTCCAAACCTTTCTTTGTCAAGCTTGTGATCATGATCACCAAGAGTAAACATGCTAAGATCAAGAACAATGAAGAGAACAAGAACACTCATAGAAAGCCATTTCCCTTGGAAACCCATAAATGCCAAATAGCTAGAAATGAAACACTTTGTGTACTTGTTTCTTCTTGCACTTTGCTGCTGTAGTAGATTGACCAATGTGCTTTTATAGGCTTCGTCCAATATCAGTGCATATTAAATACTGCGTGTTGTGAACCGTTGGGGGATTAGCGGGAAGCATTAAATTACGAAAACTAGTGGAACAATAATGTAAGTCAAAGTCCTACGTGGACTCTGGTTGCATGTGGTATGCTTGTAGCATCACTCATCATGTTTTGTATTTTGTTTCTTTTTCTTTTTGATAATGTTAAGATCATTGTCTACAAAAAAAAAATGTTAAGATCATTCATATGAGATTTATGTGTAAGCAAACGTTGAATGCTGCAGAAAATAGACTAACATTAATGCCACCGCCTCTTGTTTTACATCTGTTGAAATATATAACCAGCTTTTTTTTAGTCAAATGAAACATAACATGTTGAGACTATATTAGTAAAAAAAAATGCACAGACAAAAGTTTGAAAAATGTGTTTACGGTGGTTTTGGTTTAGTTTTATGGGTGGTATCACTCTGTCCTTGATTTGGGTACATTATGCTTGCTTTGAGGGTTATTAATTTCTATAATTTAGCGGTTAAAAAAAGATGTATTCAACAAATGAGTTCCCTCAAGGGTCCTAATAAAATATACTAGCAAATATATAGGGTGTAATTTTTATTTTTGTTTACAATAAAATAGATGTGTAAACTTGAACCAGCAATGTAATGAACCTGAAATTTAATCTGAAATAATCAAATTAATTTGATTTTATTTACGTTTGAGTAGAGATCAAACGAATTAAAGCATTGAACCAAATCTTACTCGTTACACTCTTGTTTGCAATATTTTTTTATTTTTTATTTTTATAATTTTTACAGTACTTTTAGCCTCTAGGGTTAAGTTTTTTCTTTCTTCAGATAATGGTAACGAAGTCCAGGTTGGCACATGATGACTCGGAAATAAATTGGTCAACTCTACCGACGAATCATTATCAACCAAACTACTTCTCTGCGTAGAATTAAATTCGATCTGCTACTTTGAACTACCAAAACAATGACTTAACAGTAATCCACTAATCCGAATAACAAAAAAACAATGACTTAACATATTCAAAAACTCTTTTTTTTTTAAAAACAAAATAAAATATACTCCTCTTAAAATTTATTTCTTTAAATTAATAGTTCGTTTTTAATAGAGGTATCTTTCTTTTTGTGTAAACGTAACTATTCTTTACGTGTTTACGCAAAAGAAAAATATCACAAATATTTATAAAGATATAAATTCATGAGCAATGCAATGAAAATATAATTATCATTGAGACATACAAAAATTTATACTACATTGGTTTCCCGGTGGAAGTGGAGTATGAATGGCTCCCAGAGTTTTGCACGATTGTCAAATCCTTGGTCATTCGGTGGCGAATCGTCGTTGGTTGCATCTAAAAAAACTCTGAACAAAGATAACGAAATTACTTAGAAGATCCAAGACAAACGGAGATAATTACACAACAGAAAATACAAACCAAGGTATGGCAACCATGTGATAATCCCAAGGCATTGGGCAGGGACGAATCCAGAAATTTTAATAAGGGGTCAATGTCATTTATCATCCACCATCACAAAATGTCAACTCCTAACTTCATTAAAAGCTAAATAACATCAAATATTGCGGTCAATTGAATTTGATATTCTCTTTTGATCAAGTTGGATTGCTTGGAGTACAACAACTTCAATATGTTGTTTTTGATTGTCAACCATGTTAGGGCCTCCAACATGGACGTTGAGCCTTTCTTTTTTCAATTTGAAAATCCCTCTATCACAAATGCGTCCCAACCTTTGGGTTCTCGAATATCAAATCTTATAAGATGACAAAAGTAAAATGCAGTATCTTTTGATACACTATATTCCAACCAATTAGCAAATTCAAGAAACCACGAGAATTAAACGTATGAAAAAAATCTCAGATTTTGGTTGCGGGAAATTATACGCATTTACTTGAGAAGACACTTTTTGTAAATAAGACCTTCAAGTATCATGATTGGTCCCTTGCAATTTGCAAAATGCTTAACAAAAATTATGAGATTGATAGAAAAGTATAACACTTTAAAGAGAGTCAGAAGTCAGAACATTTATTTTTTGTTTGATACGATAGTGAGGTGTATTATCATGTGAGAAGTTTAGATTTTAGTGTATAGCTTTTTCAACTCTCCACTTGAAAAATATTACACCTTCCAGTCATTTTTATAAGCAAAACTATATTATTTAAGTTTATTTAATAAATGATACATGCGGTCTATATTATAGACCAATACATTATTTATTTAATGGACTGAAAATATAAACTTTTGCTTATTAGTGTTACTTTTCAGCTCATCATCACTTTTTAACAAATTAATTTCTTCAAGATATTCGTGTTTTTTTCAAGTAAGTTTTATAGTTTCTCGTTATTGGGATGAATAAACTAATGTGGGGTCAATAAGATCATAAAAGTGGGGTTTATATGCATAAATATATAATTATGGGTTAAAAAAATAGCAATGATGTGGGGTCAACTGACCCCAATTGCACCTTTGTGCATATGTGCCTGGCATTGGGTCTTCTGTAGCTTTTGCAAAACCGACTTCTGAAATTACGACACCGGTTGCTGCGACTGAGCAGCCACCCCCCCGGGTTAGTGCTCCCGTTGAAACACATATTGTACAACCAGAAACTTGTCTAGCAGCGATGCCTCTTAATTCAAGCTCACATGAGCATGTGACAAGTCTGCCTTCACCTATCACTTTGCACTTGAGAATGTTACTGATGATATTATTCGTTCTAATGAGAAAGTCAGTCCATCTATCTTAGAACCGGTGTTGCAGCTCCAAAGTGTTCATGTCCCCATTACGGTAGAAACAAATTCTCAAGATGAATCAACCGTTTTTGTAGTTACGGCTGCATGTAACTCTCCTGCCATTCAATCGCAACCTTTTGCTAATGTAATTCCACATCGATGTCCTACCATTACCAAAGATTTGGAGGTCATTCAACAAGCCCTGACGTTTATAAAGAGGTTGATGAGGAGGGGTTTACTGTTGTTGTTTCAAAGAGTAACTGGAAAAAGAATAATAAAGGCTATCATACCCACTCTAGGGGTCCGTTACAATAGCGCGAATAAGCTAGCTAGTCATGGTCACATGGTTACAGACATGATTTGGTGGGACATTATGTCCGAGTTTGTTCGCGGGATTTCTTTAGGGACCGTACGGGGCTACCTAATTTTTGGTTTTCCGTAATCTTCGTTTTCTTTCAAGGGTTTGGTTTTTCAAAAATTTTGCGGGTTTGGTTTCGCGGAGCTACCTAATTTTTGGTTTTCCATAATTTTTGGCTACCTAGTGATGGATCTTGACATATTAAATTATTCAGTTTCAATAGTAATAAATTCATATCCTTTATGAAGAGACAAAGTCAAAAGTTGGAGACACGTGGAAGCATGTTGAATTTGTCAAAGACTTATAGTTTAGGACTATTAGTTTTAGTTGCTTCTTACTGTGTATATATAGAGGTTTTTCATAAGAAATAAGGGTCACAAATAAAAAACAGATATCTTTATGCTCGAAATAACCAAGTCACAGAGAGAAAAGAGTAATAAGACAATGTACGTCTGATTTGATGAACCATCTTTTACATATGCCATGCAAATCATTTTCTTGTAAGTTGTTTTTCTTTCATCTTTGAAGTGTTATTTCCTTTTAAATTTCTGAAAACCTTTGTTGATTATGTCGAACAAGACAGTTAGTTATCTTCGTCTTTTTTACATCCAAGTTCATGAGTACACCATGAACATTCAAACAACTTTTGGAAAACATTTGCACAATAAACCTAAAACTAGCGCTTGTTTACCTAAAACATCAATAAACAAATTGGAGACTATATGGAGTCTAGATTCCCTTTTATGCCACCATTTTTCTCGCCAATGGTTACTATGTAATACCTATATGGTATGCCAATAAAAATGATGGCAGGCATGAAAACCAATGCTTCTACGTATGCAGATAACACAACAAGAACGTTTTCACCTTATCATACACATTTTGCCTCAGGATCTACACTGAGTAATCCTAGTCGAAATGTGCAACCACCATTATCTACAAATTCTCTAATGTCACTAAGACAACAAATGGATGAGCGTAACCATGATATGGTTAACATGCTTACTCAACAAATAGGCATAATGTTCAATCCATTGATTCATAAAACAAACCAATGTTACCAGATGTTAACCACTCAAATGGGTAGGATTGTTGACTTTTTTGGCACTCCTCAAGTGTGTAATTAGTATATCGCCCAAATACAAAATTCTAGGCCTCTCTAAATTATCGAAAGGTCCAATAATAAGGGAAATTATTTTAACCAAGGGCAACAACAACCTGTGACCAAGTGGTCGAACCTCATATACAAAGAGAGGTTGTAAGAAACCCAAAAATATTTTTGGTCAATAGGAATCAAAATGCTGATTAAATAATTAGAAATGTCCAGCTGAATAATCTTGGGGGCACAATAACTTGGCCAATATGGTCGAAAACATTCTGGCCAAAAATGGCCTCAATGTGAGTTTACATATACCAAATTTTGTGTCAGCATTATCTGAATATGTTACAAACTGAACTTCCTAGGGGATGGAAAAACCTCAAGTTCACAAAATTTGTTAGGGATACTAGCGAATCGACTGTCGAACACATTGCATGTTATCTAAATGAGGTAGAAGACATAACCAACAATAAGAATTTAAGAATGAAATAGTTTCAAAATTCCTTAACTAAGAATGTCTTCACATGGTTTAAAGCCCTCTCCCCACATTCCTTACAAAATTGGAACCAATTAGAGAGAGTTTTTCATGAACAATTTTACATGGGACAATCCAAGATTAGTCTTAAGGAAGAGGCGTAAAATGCCTGAATCTGTGGATGATCATCTGAATAGGTTTAGACTCCTAAAGGCAAGGTGTTTTACATAAGTCTCTTAGCATGAGTTAGCCGAAATGGCTACTGTTAGCCTAGGAAGATATTAGACACTCAGCATTTAAGGGACATTTCTCAATTAACTAATAGAGTTCGACAAGTTGAGAGTCTAAAAGCTGAAAATTCTAGGACTGGTAAATACCGTAAAAAAAGCTTGTTTACGTCGAAACTAATGACATTGACCAAGACTTTGTCATAGTTTATGATTATGTTCAAGAATGTGAGGTTAATGTGGCAGCATTAAATCTTGGACCTTCATATGTTTGTAGAATGATAAGGCCGTCAGATGGGAAGAATCCTATCGAACCAAAAAATGACAAATTTGTTGCAAAAACTTGTACATTTGATATTACCAAATGTGATGAGATTTTTGACCTCCTAGTTGTTGATGGTCAGATCATAATGCCTAAGGGTCTAAAGACTCCACCATTAGAACAATGTAAGAAGAGAGGATTTTGTAAGTTATATATTTTTTTGGGTCATAAAACCTCTCATTGTGTGCTTTTTAGGAATTTTGTTCATAAGGCTTTAAGTGAGGGAAGACTCAAGTATGGTGACAAAGCTAAAGCTCAAATGAAAATTGACGACGACCCTCTTCAAGTGTCTGATGTCATGTACGCAGAACTAATCAACTACATAATGGTCAAAGCAAGTACTGGAATTGCTGACTGCTTGGCTATGGAGGCTACTGAAGGCCCTAAAGTTTCCCTGGAAGTAGTTTCTGATCCACAATCTGATGTAAAAATGAAGGCGGCATACCTAAAAGTGCTAAAGAGAAATTGATTTATTTCCTCAATAGGTGATAACTGAATGCCTATGTTGCTCACAACTGCATTGACCTTTTTCAAATGGATGTAAAAATGTTTTTTTAAACATTTGCACTAGTTCAAAGGTTAGAAGCCATCATAATCTTATTAGCATATGTTGCTCATAATTGTATTTAACTTTTTCAAATGGATGTATAAATGGGTTTTTAATGGATTTCTTAATGAATAAGTCTATGTTCTTCAATCTGCAGTTTTTATAAACAAAGAAAAATCAAACCATATTTTTTAAACTAACAAAAACTCAGTATGGTCTGAAACAAGCAATTAGGGCTTGGTCTAAGAGATTGAGATATACCGATACTTACTTTTCTGCAATCAAAAACATGTAAACTTGCTATGTTGCAAACATATAAAAATTGCAACTTTCTAACCCTTATCTTTTATTATATTGTCAAACTAAAAATAAGTAACGTGGATCGTTTGGACGAAACAAAAATCCATGTGGATACAATACTATACTTCTCACTTTATTACTTGGTAAACGATTTAGTACACTTGTCTATTCCGCACATCAATCTTTATTCAATATATTTCGAGATCAAGAAATATAAATATTGATCTATACAAGGTTGACAAAATCTATGCCTTGTGATCAATATAGATATGAGGATAAATGAGTAATTGTGCACATGAACATTATCTTGAAAATGTTTCGTCAGATCACTTGACATTCTTGTCACTTGGGTAGCAATGATGTGTTGCTAGATACCGCTCATTGTTTATAATATTTAATATTATTGACAACATGACAAGAACCTATAGGGTCACACACAATGGAACAGTCAAAAGGAGAAATATAAGTAAGACTCATATTATGGGTGTGTTTAGCAAATAACGTTAATTAGTTAGCAAAAGCTAAATAGGTTAATGGGCTTATAAAAGCCCAATAATGATTGTTGACTTTCTGAACACACAAGGATTTCTATAAATAGAACCCTTGTGCTAAAGTCATAGATTACACGTTTTCAAAAACCCTAATTCTCTCAAACCTCTGATCGCATGGCTAGCTTCGGGAACCAGAGGAGCATCGTTCGTGTGGACGAGTATAGGCTTTGCATTTTTGCTTTGCTGTGATAGAGAATTTTTTCTGCACTTCGAGAGGTAACATTCTTTCACTGATCATGTCAAATTCGTAATGATCAAAGGAAAGGAAATCAAACTTTTTATTCCGGTACCTGTTTTTGCAATCAATTTTCCTTCAATGGTATCAGAGCCAATTACAAAACCATGAATCAAATT
Source organism: Medicago arabica (assembly GCA_946800305.1). Taxonomy (NCBI): domain Eukaryota; kingdom Viridiplantae; phylum Streptophyta; class Magnoliopsida; order Fabales; family Fabaceae; genus Medicago; species Medicago arabica. The sequence continues at coordinate 33,567,421 of OX326964.1, read as the reverse complement.
GTTTTGTTACTTCTTTATGTTTTTATTTCGATTAAACATAATGAATAAAATCAAATAATATAGAATTAAATTTGACATCGTATCATGTTTTTGTGCCTAGCTTTTCAGTTTATTTGATGCTTCAGAAACTGTTTCTGGTGAAGCATCAATATATCGATTATTCATATCGACAAAAGCATGATTGATCGATCATAAACACATATAATGATATCAATCATGTGTATGCGCATGGATTTTAAATTTGTTTGAAGCTTTAGAAACCGTATCTGGTGAAGCATCAATATATTGATTATCCATATTGACAGAAGCGTGCTAATAAATTCTGTGTTACAACGGTATATGTGATATATTGATTATGATTGTTCATTAATTAAGTCAGATGATATTTGTTCATATTGAGTGATTGATGTGTGAAGCTTTGGAACTGATTCTGGTGAAGCTCTCTAGATTCAATTTTCATATTAGAATTAAAAATCAGAGTACTTAATCTGATATAATCATATTGTTCTAGCAGAATCAGTAACGGCACAATTGTTGCATCATTATGATTAGGGTTTTTCCGAATTACGGTTAGGATGAGCATAAACGTATCAAGTGTTGATGTGAAATACAATGTTAATTCAAAGTGGGTTGTTCATATTGAATTAGCTTCCAGGGCATTGCCCTGGACGCCCCACAAGGGGCAGCTAAACTCCCGGCTAACTCTGCGTAGTGTGATCAATTGTCGAATTTTAATTTAATTTATTTAATTATGAGGTGTAAATAATAATAATAATAATAATAATAGTAATAATAATAATAGTAATAATAATAATAATAATAATAATAATAATAATAATAATAATAATAATAATAATAATAATAAAAGCGTGTTTGTTATTATTTTGTGTGAATTATTATGGCCTTAGTCCTTTTATTTTATCTTTTGGATTTTGAAATACGTCTTGCGTGTCATGCCTCTCTCTTGATTTCTATTTGTACATTCTCTTCTCATCCATTCCCTCGTATGTAAAATGAGTTTCTTTTATATGTAATGTAATTAGAATATAAGGAGGTAATAGGACTCAGGACCTTTGGATAGTCCTGGAAGTCTAGCTTGGAGAAACAAGACCGTTTCTAGGATTAGTTTAGATTCTCTCACTGGCTTAAGAGAGTCATAGTGTTAGGAGGCCATAATCATGTAACTTTTATTTTGTATAATTGTTATGCATGTTTGAATAACTGGAGTGCGAATATATATGATATATAAATCGTTGTGAGGTGAGATCGAACTTAATAAAAAATCCTTCAATTTAATATATTAAGTTTAATGCTTTCCAAAAGGATAACACCCTTCAAGACTAATATCGAATGTGTGGGTTTGCCTCCGTGAAGCACATGTTCTATACTAGTAAGTTGCAGTGCAGCAATCCCATTTACTTAAGTGTTATTCTTTTGGGTCTAACTTAACTAAATTAATTTTAATAAGATTAGAATAAATTTAAAAACAATAATTGGGAAATGTCTATATGATTGATTTGAGTAAGAGTTACTCGCGCAATTGATTTGAATTTTGTATAAGATACAATTGGAAATGTTCCTACCTAAATAACTGAGTTTTGAGGGTTCAGCTCCCGCTGACTCAAAATAAGGTGAAATAAGGATTTCAACCCACTAGAAAATCTTCCAACGGGACTTTCCAAATGAAATGTTTGAAGGTCATTTGATTTGAATAAAATAGTGGGAGTGTATTTAGTTAAAGGACAAATTAAATATGTTATTTTCATGATACTAATTTTGTATATTTTAAAATTGTAGATGACATCTAACGCATCAAACAACATTTTGCGATCAATCCTGGAGAAGGAAAAACTGCCTAAAACTAACTTTTTAGACTGACACCGAAACTTGAGGATCGTCCTCACACATGAAAAAAAGTTATATGTGCTTGATGAACCCATTCTTGAGGAGCCACCTGCTGGAGATCCTAGGGCTCAGAGGGATTCTTATAATAAGCATCTCAATGATATTGTGGAAGTCTCTTGCACCATGCTGGCAACCATGTCCTCCGAGCTGCAAAAGCAGCACGAGAACATGACTGTGTTCGATATGATCGAACACCATAAGACTCTTTATGAAGAGCAAGCTAGGAATGAAAGATTTGATGTTTCCAAGGCCCTTTTTTCCACTAAGTTGTTGGAAGGAAATCATGTAGGACCTCGAGTACTTAAGATGATGGGTATGTTCAGAACCTCGCATGATTTGGTTTACTCCTTGAACAAAAACTTGCTATTAATCTTATCTTGAAATCGTTGCTAGAAAGCTTTAGCCTTTTTGTCATGAATTTCCTCATGAATTACATGGACAAAACTCTTCCAAAGCATGCAGCTAAGTTAAGAGCTGCTGAAAAGAATATGAAAGGAAAGGGAAATGTCATTTTGATGGTCAACAATGGAAAGTTCAAAAAGCATCACAAGAAGCATAATAAGTTTAAGGTAAATGGCAAACCCAAAGCTGTTGCCAAGCCATCAACCAAAGCTTTGAAGCCTACTGGAAGCGAGGCTAAGGATGGCAAGTGCTTCAACTACAGTATGACCGGGCATTGAAGGCGAAACTGCCCAAAATATCTGAAAGACAAGAAGAATGAAATTGTTGCCACTACTTCATGTATTTTTGTTATAGAGATTAATATTTCTACTTATACATCCTGTGTATTAGATACTGGATTTGGTTCTCATATTTGTACTGATGTGAAGGGGCTGAGAACGAGTAGAGCATTGGCAAAAGAGGAAGTCGATCTTAGAGTTGGAAATGGAGCAAAGGTTGTTGCTTTGGCTGTTGGAACTTATGTATTGACCTTACCTAGTGGTCTTTTAATTCAGTTAGAGAACTGTTATTATGTACCTGCCATTAGCAGGAATATTATTTACGTTTCTTGTTGAGACAAGTCTGGTTTTTCGTTTATAATAAAAGACAAATTTTGTTTGTTTATTTGGATAATATTCTTTATGTTAATGCAATTATGAGTAATGAACTTTATATCCTTGATCTTGATATGCCTATCTATAACATTGATGCTAAAAGGATGAAACCAAATGAGTTGAATCCAACTTATCTTTCGCATTGTCGTTTAGGCCATATAAATGAAAATCACATTTCCAAACTCCATAAAGATAGAATATTGGACTCTTTTGATTTTGAATCATACGAGAAATTCCGATCTTGTTTATTAGGAAAGATGACAAAGACCCCAATTATCGGTTAAGGTGAAAGGACTAGTAATCTTTTAGGTCTCATACATACTGATGTGTGTGGACCCCTGAACACACCTGTTAGAGGAGGTTTTCATTACTTCATTACATTCACTGATGATTTTAGTAGATTTGGATATGTGTATCTAATGAAACATAAATCCGGATCATTTACTTTATTCAACGAATTTCAAAATGAAGTAGAAAACCAACCAGACAAGAAAATCAAAATGCTTCGATCTGATTGAGGTGGAGAATATTTGATCTTATAGTTTGACAATCATCTAAAAGAGTGTGGAATCTTATCCCAACTCACACCTCCTGGAACACCATAATGGAATGGTGTTTCTGAAATGAGAAATTGAATCCTTGTTAGGCATGGTCCAGTCAATGATGAGTCATGTTGATCTTCCAAATTCCTTGTAGGGACACGCCTTATTAACTACAGCTTATACACTTAACTGAGTTCCATCCAAAGCGGTAGAAAAGAAACAATATAAGATATTGAATGGTCGAAAACCCAATATGAGACATTTAAAGATTTGGAGCTGTGAAGCTTATCTAAAAGGACAAATGTCTACTAAGCTTGAACAAAGATATGACAAATGTTTCTCTATGGCATATCCTAAAGAAACTAGAGGATACTACTTTTACAATCCTTCTCAGGGAAAATTTGTTGTTGCTAGAAATGAAATCTTCCTTGAAAAAGAATTTGTCTCCAAAGGAATCAATGGGAGAAAAGTAGATCTTGAAGAAATTGACGGCCCACAAAGTAGTGATATACTGATGGAGAAACATGAGCAGGATACACAAATTATTGTGACAGAAAATCCTACTCCATTAACACAAGAACCACATGGGTCAAGCAGGATACGTCAAAAACCTAAAAGATATGGGTTTCTCATATTAGAAGAGTGTGATGTATTGCTCATGGACCAAGATGAACCTGTGACTTACAGAGAGGCCATTATTGGTCCTGAATCTAAGAAGTGGCTTGAAGCCATGAAATCTGAAATGAATTCCATGTACACAAATCAAGTTGGGAACTTGGTTGAAGCACTTGAACGAATTAATCCTATTTGATTAAAGTGGGTTTTCAAAAAGAAAACTGACATAGGCGGAAAAGTTAATATATATACCTACAAAGTGTGGTTGGTTGCTAAAGGCTTCAAACAAATTCATGTTGTGGACTATGATGAAACCTTTTCACCAGTTGCAATGATCAAGCTCATTCGGATCTTACTTGTTATTGCCGCATACTATGATTATGGAATTTGGCAAATGAATGTCAAAACTGTTTTCCTTAATGGAAATCTCCTTGAGCATGTGTACATGACACAACCTGAAGGTTTTGGTGATCCTAGAGAAACCTAGAAAGTATGCAAATTACAGCGATCAATCTATAGATTGAAGCAAGCTTCCAGAAGTTGGAATCTTCGTTTTAATGAAACTGTACAACAGTATGGATTCATTAAAAATGAAGATGAACCTTGTGTTTACAAGAAGGTTAGTGGGAGCATAGTCTCATTTATGGCATTATATGTGGATGACATATTGATAAATGAAAATGACATCCCTACACTACAAGAAATCAAAACTTTCTTATGGAAATGCTTTTCTATGAAAGACTTAGGTAAATCCTCTTATATATTAGGAATCAGGATCTATAGAGATAGATCACAAATATTGCTTGGCTTAAGTTAGGGTACATATATAGACAAAGTCTTGAGACGTTTCAATATCTCTGATTCCAAGAAAGGAGTCATACTTATGTCATCAGTATAAGTCTATCAAAGACTCAATCCCCTTCAACTGATGACAAAAGGGATCGAATGCATAATGTTCCATATGCGTCAGCAATTGGATCCATTATGTATGCTATGTTATGTCTCGATCAGATGTCTCGTATGCTTTAAGTGCTATGAGCATGTACCGGTCTAATCATGGCAACAGTCATTGGATTGTTGCCAAGAATATCTTTAGGTACTTAAGAACTAAGGATAATTTATTGATCTATGGAGGTCAAGAGGAGCTCTTTGTAATTGGTTATAATGATGCTAGTTTTCAGACAGACCGTGATGATTACAAATAGAAATTTGGATACGTGTTTTGCTTAAATGGCGGTGCTGTGAGTTGGAAGAGTTCAAAGCAAGAAACAATCGTTGATTCTACAACATAAGCCGAGTATATTGCTGCATCTAATGCCGCAAAACAAGCTGTTTGGATCAAGAAATTCATCTATGATCTTGGAATAGTTCCAAGTATGGTGGATCCCATTGAATTACTATGTGATAACAAAGGAGCAATCACACAATCTAAAGAACCTAGATCTCACCAAAGATCCAAACACTTACAGAGGCGATATCATCTCATTCGAGAAATCATCGATATAGGAGATGTTAAAATATGTAGAGTACCAAAATCAGACAATGTAGCTGATCCACTTATTAAAGCTCTTACCCAACAGAAGCATGATGGTCATACTAGATCCATGGGTATTAGGTTTATACTTGATTGAATCTAGTGCTAGTGGGAGATCGTTGGTTTAAGCCCTAGGGGCCTATAGTTTATGATAAACTTATGTTCGTGTAATGGAATATTAAGTGCGACTTAATCATGAGATTACATTAACATAAAGAACGTTATTCTTAAATGCATCTGTAGTCAAGCTTTAATATAAATGGGATAATAATAAAGCATAGAGATTATTATGTATGTATACTGATGACCACATCTCATGGGTCATGAATATGAGATATTGAGTCTATAAATATGTATAAATATTAGGAGTAATATTTATACTGGATGAACCACCGTGAGAATACTACATAGTGATACGAATTAGAGTGCTTTAATTCGTAAGGGTAGCGGAAGCAAACAACCAATAACGAAGATACTAGGTACCACCCTTATTAGTTGAATTCTGCTAAGTGTTTTTTTGGATAGTTTTTGTATTTTAGTGAAACAGCAAGGGATAGGCAATGTTAGACTACACCAATAGTTTAACAAAGAGATTAGCACTCAACACCAATTGAGCTAATCGGATTATTATCAAGACGTCACTTGCTAATAACCTTTCGAAAATGTAGACACAAATTCTGGGTAAACTTGAACTGTTCTATTTCTGTGTTACAATGTCCAGCAAGCATGGCATATATAGCCGAAATACAATGCAAAGATAATAAAAACTGGTAATAAAGTACAGCATAAAAGGCAATTATACTAATAATAAAATGACATTATTCCACCAGCTATGTAACTCCTGTTCCAATGACTGGCTGGGCGAAATTAAGGCCTTCAATTTGTCTTTAAATGCTTCTTATTTTGCTCCTTTGTAACTGCTCAGAATAGGATTTAAATGGCTGATTTATTTGTCTTAACTTGGTGATTAAAATGACGGCACAGTCCAGAAATAATTAAATGGTTAAAATAACCAAGTAATTAAACTCAGTCCTTGATGATGATTAGTAAAGGACCCCACGCCACTAGCTCCTTGGTGATTGTCACGTGTGTTGATTTCAAGCTCTTCTGGATCAATTTTCGCATCATCCCCTCCCCCTTTGAAAGGAATTGACCTCAATTCTTGAATACCATCATCATCCAAATATGGTGAGAGATCTCCAATATTGAAAGTTGCATGTACTCCATATTCTCCGGGCAAATCAATCTTGTATGCATTGTCATTGATCTTTGATATAACTTTGAAGGGGCCATCAGCTCTAGGCATGAGCTTATTCTTTCTTTTGCTTGGGAATCTCTCTTTTCTCAAATGGACCCATACAAGATCACCTTCGTTGAACAACCTAGGCTTATTATTCTTAGACCTTTGCTTGTAGACTTCATTTACAGCCTTGATTCTTTCTCGCACTTGCTCATGTAGTTTCATCATTGATTTGAGTTTGGCTTCTGCATCTGGATGAACTAGTTCCTCCTTTGGCATAGCCATCAGATCCAATGGCAAGTAAGGATTCACACCATAAACAACTTCAAAAGGAGAATGGTTAGTAGCATATGTAGGGGATCGATTGTAGGCAAATTCGGCATGAGCTAACTTCAAGTCCCAATCCTTTTGAGTTTTATTAACCAAGCCACGCAGCAAGGTACCAAGAGTTCTATTAGTCACCTCTGTTTGCCCATCGGTTTGAGGGTGATGGGAAGTACTAAACAACAACTTAGTACCCAATTTCCTCCATAATGTATTCCAGAAATAACTCAAAAACTTTGAATCACGATCGGAAACAATAGTTTTAGGAACTCCATGTAAGCGTACAATCTCACGAAAGTACAAATCAGCAACGTTACTAGCATCATCTGTTTTGTGACAAGCTACAAAGTGTGCCATCTTTGAAAACCTATCAATAACAACCATAATTGCATCCTTACCTCGCTGTGTGCGTGGCAAAGCCACAATGAAATCCATGCTCACGTCCATCCAAGGACCATTAGGTGTTGGTAATGGAGTATATGCTCCTGGTTTGAAAGAACTCTTCGCCATATGGCAAGTAACACACTTGCTAATGACCTTTTGCACATCTCCTAACATCTTTGGCCAATGAAAGTGTTCTTTTAAAATCTCCAGGGTCTTTGTAATGCCAAAGTGACCAGCCAAACCCCCACCATGAGCCTCACGAACTAGCAACTCACGAATTGCATGCCTTGGAATGCAAAGCCGATTCTCTTTGAACAAAAATCCACCCTGCATTATATACTTTCCAAATGCTCCATTTTCACAGTTAGAGTATATTTCACCAAAGTCTACATCATCTTTATAATAGTCTTTCAAAGTCTCAAAACCAAGTAAGCGAGTTTCGAGAATTGAAATCAAAGCATACCTCCTTGAAAGTGCATCAGCCACCACGTTACTCTTACCATCTTTGTATTTTGAGGAGAAATTAAAAGATTGAAGAAATTCAACCCATTTAGCATGCCTTGGACTCAACTTTTGTTGTCCGTTGATATACTTTAAAGACTCGTGATCTGAATGCAACACAAAGTGGTTAGAACGCAAATAATGACTCCAATGATCAAGAGCTCTTACAATGGCATAGAACTCCTTGTCATAGGTGCAATAGTTCAATCGAGCTCCCCCAAGTTTCTCTGAGAAATAAGCTATAGGCCTTTTGTTTTGTATCAAAACAGCTCCAATGCCAACCCCACTAGCATCACATTCGACCTCAAATGGTTGAGTGAAGTCGGGCAAAGCTAAAACAGGAGCTTCACAAAGCTTTAACTTAATCAGTTCAAAAGCCTTTTGTGCTTGCTCATTCCACACAAACGCACCCTTCTTCAAACATTCAGTAATAGGGCTTGTTATAGTGCTGAAATTCTGGATAAAGCGTCGATAAAATGATGCAAGACCATGGAAAGATCTCACCTCCGAAACTGTTGTAGGACTTGGCCATGTTTTGATAGCATCCACCTTTGTTGGATCAACCGATACTCCATCTTTAGACACAACGTATCCAAGAAACACCACACTTTCAACCAAGAAGTCACACTTCTCCTTTTTCCCATAGAGTTTTTGTGCTCTTAGGGTCTCAAAGATTTGTTTTAAATGAGTGAAATGCTCCTCACTAGACCTGCTATACACCAAGATATCGTCAAGGTAAACAACAACAAACTTACCCAAAAAAGGCTTGAGTACTTCATTCATGAGCCTCATGAAGGTGCTAGGTGCATTCGTGAGTCCAAACGGCATAACCAACCATTCATATAGACCATGCTTGGTCTTGAACGCCGTCTTCCATTCATCACCTTCACGCATTCTGATTTGGTGATACCCACTCCTTAGATCGATTTTTGAGAATATAACCGACCCATGTAACTCATCAAGCATATCATCTAACCTTGGAATGGGAAAGCGATATTTGATGGTTATGTTGTTCACTGCCCTACTATCAATACACATTCTCCAGGAACCATCCTTCTTAGGAACCAGCAACGTTGGGACAACACAAGGACTCATTGATTCACGCACATAACCCATGCTGATCAATTCTTCAATTTGCCGTTGCAACTCTTTTGTCTCCTCCGGATTACACCTATAGGCAGCTTTGTTTGGTAATGGAGCTCCGGGAATTAGATCAATTTGATGCTCAATTCCACGAATAGGTGGCAAACCAATTGGTAATTCAATTGGAAACACATCTTCATACTCACCCAAGACAGCCTCCAATTGTTGTTTAAGAGGAGTTTCGATATCATCCTGTTTGGTATTCTTTGCAATCAACAGGTAAACTAATTCACCATTATCAATAGCATTTTTCACTTCATTTTCAGTAGCAAACATAGTGAGGCTAGGCTTTTTACCTCTTTGTGTAGTCATGGAACAGACTTCACTTGATGCCATAGGTTTCAGCACCATCTTCTTGCCTTTGTAGTTCAATTCATACTCATTTGATCTTCCTCTATGCGTCACATCTCTATCAAATTGCCAAGGACGTCCCAGAAGTATATGACTCGCATCCATAGGCACAACATCACACAAGATCTCATCAACATAAGACCCCATGGTTAACCCCACACGAGTCTGCCTTGTAACTTTTATACTACTCCCATTGTCCAACCAATGTAGTGCATAAGGTTTAGGATGTTTTGTTGTGAGTAATCCTAATTTAGACACCATTTCAGTTGAAGCTGCATTGGTACAACTACCTCCATCCACAATGACACTACACCATTTATCCTTCACTTGACACTTAGTGTAGAAGATTTGATTCCTTTGATCCCCATCCAAGGGTGCAGTTTTAGCTTGTAAAGTTCTAAGCACCAAAGTATCATAGATGGGAGGTCCATATTCTTCTATCTCATCGTCGACATCTTCGACAATTTCAAGTCCATCCATGTCAACATTGCCACCAGATTCTTCCTCTTCCTTAATCAACTCATCACGCATGCTAACCGCTTCTCTGAGGGTCACAACTCTTTGATTAGGACAAGTTCTAGCAAAGTGTCCAAAGCCTTGACACTTAAAACACCTAACCTTCGACAGGCTAGTCTCTTTGGATGCAGCACTAGATTGTTTAGGAGTAGGCTCAACCTGTTTTGGTTGAGTCACATTTGGTTTAGTGCTAGGGGCTGCAGCTGCACTACCTGACACACCTCCCTTGGACCAACCACTCGAACCACCAGCATTATATCTGCTCTTATTTTGATTTTCAATTTTTAAACACAAGGTGCTCAAAGTGTTGAAGTCAGAATAATTACATAGCTCAACAGCAAATGCTATGTTCTTATTCAGACCACGAAGAAAACGACTCATTCTTTGCTCTTCATTTTCCTCCAACTCACCCATTAAACATAGGTTTTCAAATTCATCAATGTACTCAGTAACACTCATTTTACCTTGTACTAAATCTGAAATCTTCTTATACAAGTTCAATCTGTGGTTCGATGGCACATACCTTTTGCGCAACTTTCTTTTCAAGGACTCCCAAGAACTGATTTTCTCCTTCCTATCTCGTATTCTTCGAGCCTTCAAGCCCTCATACCACAACGATGCACTTTTGCTAAGTTTCAGAATAGCATACTTACAACGCTTCTCATCGTCAAGATCCTTGAAGTCAAACATTCTATCGATCTTGCGCTCCCATTCCAAATAAACCTCCGGGTCTGCACTGCCATAGAATTCAGGTAGCTCGGTGATTTTGAATTCATCCACGTTTGGACGTGGTTCACCCCTTCTAGACCTCAATCGTTCATCTCCCAGATTGACGCTCCTTAAGGCTTCACGCAATCTGTCCATGAAATCATCGCTGTTGTAATCCACCATTGTCACGTACCAAGGATTCAGAGCCAAAGCTCTGATACCACAAATGATACGAATTAGAGTGCTTTAATTCGTAAGGGTAGCGGAAGCAAACAACCAATAACGAAGATACTAGGTACCACCCTTATTAGTTGAATTCTGCTAAGTGTTTTTTTGGATAGTTTTTGTATTTTAGTGAAACAGCAAGGGATAGGCAATGTTAGACTACACCAATAGTTTAACAAAGAGATTAGCACTCAACACCAATTGAGCTAATCGGATTATTATCAAGACGTCACTTGCTAATAACCTTTCGAAAATGTAGACACAAATTCTGGGTAAACTTGAACTGTTCTATTTCTGTGTTACAATGTCCAGCAAGCATGGCATATATAGCCGAAATACAATGCAAAGATAATAAAAACTGGTAATAAAGTACAGCATAAAAGGCAATTATACTAATAATAAAATGACATTATTCCACCAGCTATGTAACTCCTGTTCCAATGACTGGCTGGGCGAAATTAAGGCCTTCAATTTGTCTTTAAATGCTTCTTATTTTGCTCCTTTGTAACTGCTCAGAATAGGATTTAAATGGCTGATTTATTTGTCTTAACTTGGTGATTAAAATGACGGCACAGTCCAGAAATAATTAAATGGTTAAAATAACCAAGTAATTAAACTCAGTCCTTGATGATGATTAGTAAAGGACCCCACGCCACTAGCTCCTTGGTGATTGTCACGTGTGTTGATTTCAAGCTCTTCTGGATCAATTTTCGCATCACATAGTATGTTATGAAAATGTCATAAGATATTCTCACAATGATAATGGTGTATACGACTCTTAGACCAGAAACCACTATGATCCCTAGATGTGAATTCAAGTGCTTTATTGCCATTCAAACGTTGTCTGTAACAGGATAACCATACCGTTGGTAAATGGGAACTTGACGAATCATGCTGAGGGACACGAATATCCTGGGTGAGATTTGTCCCTACTTCATAACATGAGATATGACATTAGGCCTCTTGATGAAATATGACTGCGAAATTGCAGGCCATGCCGAATTAAGTCAATATGAGATATTAGGCTTAATCGTTATTCAGTGTATTTCGTGATCAAGAAATATAAATATTGATCTATACAAGGATGACAAAATCCATGCCTTGTGATCAATATAGATATGAGGACAAAGAAGTAATTGTGCAGATGAACATTATCACGAAAAACTTTCGTCAGATCACTTAACATTCTTGTCACTTGGGTAGCAGTGAAATGTTGCTAGATACCACTCACTGATTATAATATTAAATACTAAATTTAATATTACTGCCAACGTGACAAGAACCTATAGGGTCACACACAGTAGAACGATCAAAAGGAGAAATATAAGTAAGACTCATAATATGAGTGCGTTTAGAAAATAACGCTAATTAGTTAGCAAAAGCTAAATGGGTTAATGAGCTTACAGAAACCCAATAGTGACTACTGACTTTCCGAACACACGAGAGTTCTATAAGTAGAACCCTTTTACTGAAGTCACGGGTTACGCGTTTTCAGAAACCCTAATTCTCCCAAACCTCTGATAGCTTGGCTAGCACCAGGAACCAGATGAGCACCGTTCGTGTGTGGACAAGTAGAGGCTTTGCTTTTTGCTTTGCTGTGATCGAAATTTTTTCTACACTTCGAAAGGTAAAATTCCTTCACCGATCATGTCAAATTCATAATGATCCAAAGAAAGGAAATCGAAATTTTTATTCCGCTTCCTGTTTTGGCAATCGATTTTCGTTCGGTTACACCAAATGCACTTGAATAGTTTTGTGTAATTTGTATACTTAAGTTTGAAGTTTATTGTTATGCACGAAATTATGACTCTTTAGGCATATAAATAAGCTTGTAATCTTAGCATTTCACACCACATTTCATATTAAAATACTTTTGTATTGTTCTTACTATTTTAATGAAGTGTCTTAGTTTTTACTTCTTGCTTTCTTTTGCTATTTTATATTGTCTACAATGAACTCTCATGACTAGACTCCCATGATCTTGTGTTGTGAAAAGTCAAAATGCATACCCAGGTTAAATACAAAATACTAATTATGGTGACCCACTGCCTTGCCACACTGAAGTGCATTGCTTGGAATAGGGTACTCATCTCTCAATGAATTTGCAGGTGAATACACTCTAAGATAAAATTGGTGACCCAAATACTGTCTAGCCCAATTCTCAGACCTCACATTCCACATTCCCACATTATCCAATGGCATGTATAGTGCAGTCCATGACTTTGGATACACCTGTGTAAGAAACATTGAAAGTCAAACCCTTAATCATGTTAAAGACCAAAATGATTATCAATATTATGCATCATAAATCATATGTCATATGTAAAATTAGTATTATTAACCATTATAAAAAAAAATATGAATGAGTATTAGAGGTGCATCATAAATCATATGTCAATGGAAATTTCATCTACCAAGCAAAGGCTCCCATATAAATATAAAGTTATATATACACAAGAAAGCATTAAGACTTATTACAAGGGATAGCAAACTTGATTTACCTGAACTGTACTACGAGCAATTGTATCTCTTAAGTTGTAATTTAGTCTGCTTGCAGCTGACCATTGTCCTCCATCCATCCTGCAAATTTCAATAAATATCCCAATTATCAGAATGAAAAAAATGCAACTCCAAAGAATGAAAAACCTAAAAAAAAGAGTTTGGTAGACGGCGCGTGTCTCATCTAGCTAAATCCAGCCTTGTGTGTGAATTAACGTTAAAACTCTTAGGGAGAGTTTGCCACCAATTTGGGTCTCACAAGGCTCGAGGGATTAGTCTCTGAAGTTGCGCGTGGAGGATACTGGTTTATACAAAAAAAAAAGTATAAAATTCACATGAAAGGAGTTGAGTGAACTTACCCTACTACAAAGAAGCTATGTCCATCAATGTGCCATGATTGCAATGTGTCTTCAGGATTCTCAAACACAACCTCCACAAAACCTCGAAAATCGGCCGCCATGACAGACGTCTGAAGATAACCGCCGCCGCCGGTGGGGTTGTTCGAAATACTTCCAAGTGAAAACACCCCTTGGATGTTGAAGTGATCAGCTAGTTTGAGTGGTGTATCAGCAGGGATAAATGACACACTGTTGACAGCATATCTTTGTTTTCCATTTATAATTGGAGCAGAATTTTGAAGTCTAATTGTACGTGTTGTGTTTATCATTCCATAATGGTAGGATCCTTGTGGATTTGGTCTTGGTCCACTTGCTGTAAGATTCCTCCTGATTCAATTAATCATTTGTTAAAGTCAGCATGGGAGAGTAAATTATATTTCGATGAGGAATGCTATAGTGCGCGACACTATGCACGCACGACAAACCCACGACACATGTAACAGCCATTGAAACAAACCACACGGAAGAGAGACAAACAAAAGTGCTGCAATCTAAGGGTCAAAATGCATTCGTTGCATTGCATGTCGTGCTTGGTTGTTCTTGTGCCAACAAGCATTTTCCATTTCATATATCTCACACACACACACACACACACATATATATACCAAAAAAGTTTGGCAGTATAAAATATTCCTATGAATCACGGAAACTTGAGATCGAAAGTGTATTTGGTGTCCAACGATTGTCAGCATTGGACACCGATATGTGCAGTAATTTATATTCAAGAACTAGTTTGCTTATATGTCTAACGATTTTTTTCTTTGAAATTGCGCACGTTAGAATTCATTACTGCCATAACTGCCAATAATTAGTTTGCTTATAATTCATTTCCGAAGTAGTATGAAACTAGATAAAATGAGTATACAACTTACAAGTAATTACTTAGAGCGATGCTATACATAGCGAATTGTACACTCGTGAATTTTCACGAAGGATATTATTGTGAGTTAAGTGTGCACAATGTTCCGGAAATAATGGAAAAAATGCTCGGCAGTGGTATTGAACAGCCAATCACATTATGTCTAAATGCATTCGTGAGTAATTCTCTTGCTATGTATAGCATTTCTCATTTACTTAACTACCACCGAGGTCTAGTGCAAGTGGTTGGTGCGTTGTGTGTATGAGTGTTGTAAGCTCCAAAGTACTAGCGAATTCAATTCCTATCGATGGACAAAAAGTATTTACTATTCTTCAATCTGCATCGATGAATCACGTATCATTTAACTTTGAAATTGAAATAATAAATAAATACCTTAGAGACCGAGCCTGTTCAACGGACCAATCGATTTCAGTGGTTGGTCCAGCAGGAAGAGGACCAGCAACACTTCCTGCCGAGTTACTGTAATGTAGAATGGATGTAGCATTCAGCACCTGTGAGGTGAACCTTGTTGTGACAACAATGTAGTAGTCATGTGGTGGCTGATCAGCAGTAACCAATACAGAATAAGTCTGCCCCAAATGAATGTCAAGTGAGTCATAAGTGTTTTGCAGAGTGTGACTTCCTTCCACCTCAACAAGCTTCATCTTATGCCCTTGGATTCTGAAATTGATGGATGTGGTAATCCCCACGTTTGATATCCGGAATCTGTAAGTCTTACCTGCAAACAATCAAGTACCTTATCAGTGCTATATATTTTATGTACATGTGTCTCTTCCGCCCTCATTCTAATAGATTAATTTTATCTCGCAACAGCATCTCAAGATACTGATTTTTTTTAAATAATCGCATAAAATTTTGTAGCTTTATTATTTAAATTGAGAAAAGCAGGTAGACGGGCATGTCAGTAGCCATCTACACGCTAGTAGTTAACTAATATCAGCTGGATTTGGGAACATAACCGTTGAAGAGATAAGGGATTGTGGATTCAATTCCCTCGAAAAACATATCTAACAACTTATTACCGGTCATACAAAAACAAAATCGGCTACATCTGCTATGGTATCAAATTTCAAGTAAACAGATTGGTTGAAATTCATGTATAACCTTGATCAACCGTGAATGTGTAAGCATTAGAACCGCGACCATTGATGACAAGTCCATCTGGGAAAGGAAGATCACTTCCGCTATCTAAAATGGCCCTCAAATCCTGCGAAAATCAACACAAATTAAGTCATGATTTATTCAAGATTTCCTAAACAGTGAAGGAAGTTTCTTAGTTAAAACTTAACTGTGTGATTTCTTTTGTACCAATCTCCTGCCAATATAGTGAAATCTCCGGATGGAGGATCAAAAGGTACAGGAATCACGGATCGACTAGCAATATTAAAACCGCCATAACCTCCTGCTGCCTTGTGGAATGCAAGGGAAGGAAAGTAGAAATAGCTACCAATTTGATCTTTTACTTGAAGAATATAAGTGAAGTTCTGTCCCGGAGATATTGGACAATTTGTACCATACACTCCATCCTGCCATGAGTTTCTCCTCTGCAGCACTCCATTCCTATAGAGTAACATAGTCGAAAAATATTGAATTCTCAGCACATGGATGATAATAGAACTTACATGTACATTGAGTTCTTACTCCTGATAGTGTTACTAATTTATATAATCATGTCAGCTTTTACAAGCCGGTCACCAATTTACTCGTAAAATTATAGGCGTCAATTCGGTTTATCTCTAAATTTAACGAAATTCAGAAACAATTATTGAAATTTAAACTCCTCGATCATATCGGTCCTTTGAGGAAGGTTCTATTCATTCCCCACAATTGTAGAATTTCATAGATGTCAGAGACCAAATTGATTTGTTTAAACCATGAATATTAATATTGTTAGTATTTTGGTTCAAGGTGAGGACCAAGCACTCAATCTCGTTATCACTTCACTGTTTAACTCCCAACCACCAATCCAACCTTACATCGTCAGAGACTAAAACAATTAAACGTCAAATTTCAAAGATTAAATTGGTGATCGACTCGCGCAACCATGCACTGTCTATCAGAAAATAAAAGACAGTTCAAGTCCTGCTGTTTCCAAAAGCATCTATATCTACCTTTTACCATACAATATACTTCAATAAATGGTGCAAAAAAGGAGGAAAAACTATATTACTTTCTACAACTTCTTTTATACAACTAAATCTTTACCAGTGGAATAAACAAGAAACAAGACTAACCAAGAAATGAGGAAAGGTTCATCCAAGCTATTGAAAACATTGATAATCAAGTTATCATTAGTCACTGACTCAATCTGTGGCCCTGGAAATTGTCCATTTATCAAAATCCCCTGCACATTTCACATACCATATAGAAATGAATATACGGACACTGACACGCCAACACCGTTAATAATTTGAGAAAACATCCAAATTTCATTCATACGAAAAAAGTAAAACTCAATGTTATGAAGTAAAAAAATTAGAAATTCAGAAAACAGTAATAAGAACAATAAGAAAAACAATGTAATAAGAACAATAAGAAAAACAATGTACCTGTTGTTTAACTCCAAGTGGATAAATATCTCCATATGTAACATTCCAATTATAAAACCTATAAGGATCTTCTCCATTTGAACATGCAGCAAGTAACACTACCAACAACAAGACATAACATTGTTTGAAGTAACCCATTTCTCAGTTTTTTCTCACCTCTCCAACACAAATGACAACTTTGAAACCAAAACTAAACTAAAATCAAACAAATCTACCATGCACTTTCAATTCAATATTTTTAATGCAAAAAATATATATATATTTTTTTTTTCCTTTGTGCAAATAAAAGCAGTCACTGCCTGCCTACACTTTTCTTTTACCTTTTGCTTTAGAATTTGAACACTGTCATGTCATCTCCTAAAGTTATAATATAAAGATGAATAATGTGTCGGTGCATCAAAGGATTCTACAAGGTATAATGTACACTTTAAAGAGCGTACGTTGACAGCACTAAACTCATCATATTTTGAATTGAACACAGCTAAGTTATTGATGTTTATTAGAGATTAAGTGAATCAATTATTTATTCATCTTACTAATCATACATTTATACAGTAGTAGTTACGAAGAATAATGGTTTTAGACACTGACCATTATGCCTAATAATTGGCAGAGTAAAATCAATATAATAACCGAACAAACATATGATAACGCACGGATGCGGACACGGGACACAACACAGACACTGATACGCTGATACCGTTATAAGTTGAGAAAATCATATAATTCAATGTAAATATATATGTTGATGTTTGACACAACACGTGTCTGACACCGAAACACGTCTAATCCGAGGAATGTGCGTTTTTCATAGATGATAACCATTCCATTAATTACAAGTTATAGATATAGATATGTTGCATGATTTTGGCATTGGCATTTGTATGACCGTTATTTTTCTAACAATGTTACTTACCAGAGAAGAAATTAAAAGCAAAAGAATCTGTAGCCAAAATAATAAATTTATCTAAAAAACTATGGAGCTGGAAGGACCTTGCTTTTGTTGTAAAAAGAAAAATGTAAATACCAAAAAGACAAAGAAAAATGTGTTAACGGTTGAAGATTTAGATATTTAAATACTTATTTTCCATAGATATAAAATACTAGTTTAATTTATAATACTTCAAATAATACATAGCATTAGGATTTATCAAACTAAGGAAATTAATAGAGAAAGAAGTAGGATGATACATTTTGATTTCTCAAAATGATGTACTTTTACATGAATCAAAGTGTGGTATTTATACTACTAAATTTACCACTATTACATGTGTAAAATTATTTTTTTTACTATTCTAATTTGACATTTACATAGGTAATAGGTAATTGACACTTACTATTGTAAGTTGACATTACGGATAGATATTTCAACCCAAATAGTAAAACCTATAATTATAGGATAATGTATGTTTTTATAATTTCTTATAACATCAACAATGATATAAAATAATAATTTTAAGCTCTAAAGTTATTCGTTACATTTGTATCTTCTAACCAATGTTTAAATTAGTTTTAACTTTATAATAATAATTGCAGTTACGGATTTAACATGCATTATATGTGCATCAGCATGTGAAGAAGCTTGTAAAAACAAAAACATGTGAACAAGTTAACCTGATTAAGCATATCATTAACCAGGGATGAAAATGTGTTTTTCTTTTTTGGTACAAAAGGATAAATATGTACTAACGAGGAATAGTGCATTAGGGTCTACATGTCGTTAGATGTTTGAAAAAGAAGGTTTGGCATTCATAGCGGGGAACCTGGATCCACGGACCAGGTTTTGCGGCTGTAAAATTAGCACGTAGTGTCACGCAGTTTTCAATCTGAGTCGTTCATCTCAGATCAAACGGTTGAAATTATCCACTGCTATAAATATTGTAAGCAGTTTCATAGAGTTGTAATTAATATTGTGTCACACAGTAACTGCAGCAAATGTGATTCCGATAGCGGGTACCAAAAAATTTCTATGCCACAGGGACACAATTAATTGAATTTGATTAATTAAATTAAATAATAATAGTTTATTAATTTAATTAAACGCGTATAGCTTAATCATATATGGTTCGAATTCGGACCTTGAAATGAAACATTGTTAGAACTTTTGAGAAAAATGTTTTGTTATCCCATTGCGGTTATACAAAACTCAAGGGATCAGCCGAATTACACAACATCAAAGAGATTAATTTAAATTTTTCTTTTGGTAAAATGGCCTAGTGGCTAGAAATTCACCTTTTAAAGGTTAATAAGTGAGATCTTCGGAGTTCAAAACCTGACTCCCGTTAAAATCACGAGGACCATTTCAGTTTTCCTTCTACTCCAACCTTAAATCGAATGGATCAGTCTCAGCGGGAAAAAAATCTCCATAAACTACTAAAATTTATCAAATCAAATTAACTAAATAAACTTTGAATATGTATCCTCGTTTGAGCGTTAGTTTGCTGCACAATGGGAGAATTAAAATCATCAGTTCAAACAAAGTCCTATGAATCTTTAAGATTCTTATACTTACCTTTCATCTACTTAGGGGGACAATGTTATAAAACCCGAGCCGAACCGATCTGACCGGAAACTGAAGGAGTAGGCGGTTCGGTTTGCTTAAAAGGATCATATATGCAAAAAAATTGGTATAATCTGTTCAGACCAAACTGAAGAACCGGTATAATCCCGCATCAGAACAAACTGGTTTGATGCTTGAAGGAAAATTTCATAGAAAATACCAAATTATTACGCCCAGAGGGAATTGACCTTAGGGCCAAAGACTTTCCATTTCTTAGCTTTAGCACTCAACCAAGTTTAATTTCTTATAAGTAATGCATCTAAGTTATATTTATTTATTACTTTCATTAAGAAACATGTAATATCAAATTAATATACTGCACCTGTATCTATTTTTTTCCCTTTTTTTAATAGACTTTGTTTCCTTTTTATTTTGTTAAGAAAACTCATGCAACCTTTCCGTTTCTTTTTTGTTTCCTAACCATCAACTATCTTTTTTTTTCCAAACGTCAAAACAAAAACTATCTTTTTTTTTTTTTTTTTTATCTATAATACATTGATAAAATATTGTTTTTCTTTTTTAGGAACATATTGATCTAATCAAATATTGTTAATTTTATAGTTATTGATCATTTTTTTTTATTGGGTTTTTATATTGTGTTGGTTGTATTTTGTTAAAACAAGAAGTTCTAGCAAGATGTTGGACCAGATGTCCTAGACATGTAAATACGACATGTTAGCTTAAGGTGAAGTATTTTGTTTCGCATTCTTGAAAATTATATTTAAAATATTTAAAATTAATTGATTTATCCAAAAGATTTCACTTCAATTGATTTTGGTTATTCATGAGGTACTAGGATTCTCACATCCTATTTCAAATGTCCAGTTATTATTTTGACCTGAACTTCGGAGGCGATGGATAAAATCAAAGTAGATTTGGTTTTTGCGTGAGATTGTTAAAGATTTGATTGAAGATATGATTCACGTAACTTGTGCTCCAAGAGGCATGTGTTTCTAGAAGCTCCTTATGTCGGATGTGCATTGTCGTGTTTTAGTTTTTAATGTCCTAAATTTTTTAGGAAACATTATATTTGCTTCTAGAAGATTGTAGTTGAAGACTCTATTGGATCAGTTGTATTGTTTAGTCCGATTGGAGATCAAGCCCATGCATTTTCTGTCTATTTAAAGGAAGACACGAACTATGTGAAGATTGATCGAAGTCGTCATTTTGAGAAAAGAGTCGTTTTAGGGTTTAGTGTTTGTCCTTGTTATTTCTTAGCCTCTCTTTGTATCACCTTGATTTATTGAGTTGGATTGATTAGTTGAGTTGTATTTTGTTAACCACTTTAGTGCATTTTGCAAGAGTAGGTTTTGTTTATTGGAGTGTTGATAGGTCCGCAAGTGCACGGAAATATCGGTTTTAGTATAAAAGATGTCGAATCCACAGAGACCAATGTCAAGTACCGTTATCTATCGTCACATTGTTTATCTAAGGCGATGCTAATTAGTTTGGTTGCAAAATTAGGAAAAATACTTGTTTTTAATTACTTTAAATGACGAGAGACCGGAATATAATTTGTGTCGATTGCTAAATTGTATTTTATTATTGTAACAGAAAAATATTCTCGCGCGTTAAAATGATTAAATTAAAGGGGTCGCCAGCTTTCGCGTGTACGACACCGAATTTTGACTTTGTAATCTATTCGACCGCTTTCGCGCGTACGCCTTACAACTTCAAAACTCCATTTGAAAAATAATCAATTTACGTTTGAAAAGTTATTTTTAGTAGAAATTTTAATTTAAAAGTCCTGTTAGCTTTCGCATAACCGGTACCGTATTTTAAACTCGCAGATGTCAGCTTTCGCGTGTACGGCCACAAGTTTAAAATAGCATTTTTGAAAATAAGAAATTTCTAAATTAATCAAAGAAAACGCCTTCGCTGAATTTTAAAATCAATTCCTAAATTCCACAGACAGATACAAGTTTCACTCTTTCGATGTGAAACTGGTATCGCGTTATTTCAGTTTTCACCGTAAATGTTCATCGTTAAAAATCAGAATTTTCAGGCTTAAAAATAATTTCTGTTACAATTATTGATCATACAATTTAACAGAACATCATTGGTACGCCATTCATCACATTCTAGACTCTATAAAAATCTACTCAAACATGATATAACTAATAAATAAACAATGATTCATGTTAATTATCATAATGGAATAGAGAAACAAAAGAACAAAATAAATGAATAGAAACAAAGTAAACAAGAACCTGTGAGTGATGATGGATACTCTAAAATAAAAAGAAAGCCACAGCAGTAGTATTATAAGAAAATCCCCATCGAATGGAATAATTGCTCCTAAACCACAACAACAGTGAATGCTTCTTTGATTGGAGTTACTGTAGTCATGCGCAGCAACAAGGTAATATATTGGAATTGAAATGAGACGTGCAGGAAACCAATTGAATTGATATGAAACCTTTTATATTATGGCTTCAACAAGCAATTTCTCCTTGTATTAATCAATCGCAATGAATGGAATGAACAATAACAGGGAAAATAATAAAAGGAAAGTGCACCCTAAATTGAAATCGAAAGGAATGAATTTTGATGAATTGTAATCGTAATTTGGATTTAATATGAATAGTAGAAAATAACAAGTAAACAAGGTTCTGAAATTGTAAATTTGTACGAGAGCTAAAATAAACTGAAAGGTTAAACAACAAAAATCTCTAAAAATGTTTGGTGTCCAAAACTGATTCTTGAAGGTTTTTTTATAGCCAAAGGTTCGTCAAGGAGTGCTTCTGATCATATCCAAGGTAGTGGAGAAAATGCAGGAAGTGGACAAACTGCTTCTGAAACGTGGGGAAAGAATTGGTCTGACTTTTACTTCCCACTGACTTATGACTTTTTAACCTTTTTTTTCCTTTTTTACCCTTTCTTTCCTTTTTTCGCTGAAATTTATCATTTTGACGCGCGGAGACCTTTAACCGATAAATACCTGAAATAGACACACAATACCAGCATAACATTGCAAAAAATTTATAAAATCAAAATAAAAAAATGTGTAAGACGACTCAAAATAATAGTGCATTTTACGTGTTATCAAATGTCTTTCCTATTTGATTGTAATCATTGTTGAAATCACGGACTGTGTGATTGAGAGAAAGTGAGATGAGATCTCATATCTACGAGAAGTCTTAGATAGAAATTCACGGGTAATGCTTACGTGTCAAGGTGATAGATATTTAGCAAATGTACTAAAAACTAAGGCTGGACAGATTGGGCCGACTCGTCCAAAACCGGTCAGCCCGCAAGCAGGAAAAGGGCAACGGGCGGGGCGAACCGGCTCGACGGGTTCGCGCGGGTTGATGGTTCGGTTAAGGACGGGTTCGAACGGTCGGTTACGGATTTGGATATTACCACCGTGAATAACCGTAACCGACCCGTATATCCATTCTTTACACTCTTAAGCCCATTATACTCACTCTCAGCATACACATACTATTGGGCCAACATAATTCAACACCCTTAAGCCCAAATCATTTCAAACATTTTCAACCCACAGTCCAATCCAACACAAACAGCATACACATACTACTACCTCAATCTCTAACCCTATTTTCTTGTTCAGTTGTGCCGCCGCTTCATGAATATATTCATGTACATCACAGTTCATCATCTTTATCATTCTATGCATCATCATCAGACTACATCATCACCTTCTTCATTGTTGTATCATGATTTTTCTTTCTCTTCTATTTTCGAATCTGGGTTTATTTGTAATGTTTCTTCTCCTCTTTGTTGAATCTAGGTTTTGTCATACTAGTTTTACTGGTTTATTTGTGGATGGAATCATATGTCTTCTCCTCTGTCAAATATGGTTTTTTTGTTCTTTTAAACCTGATACAAACCACCCGCTCGACCGTTAAAACCGACAACCCGCCGCCGCCTTAACCGAAACCTTTGAATGGACGGCAGCGGACTGTTAAGCTCAAACCGTCGGTCTGGTCGGTTCTGGATTTCGGCACCGAACCCCGACCGGAACCGGCCGCTGTCCACCCTTACTAGAAACCATCGAAGTAATATAATAAAGTTCGTTTCCACGAGGCCCGTGTTAATCTCAAGTAAAACAACAGTCTTATCAATTAGGATGTGTAAAGTTTATTTAGTTTGCCCAGTAGATTTGATTTGATCGCATAAAATTTAAGGAAAGAAAATAAAGATTTGATTAGAAAATATATAGAGAGATGAGATCAGGTCTTTTGAATTCTCCTAGTTGGTACACTGTACCTATTTCTTATGAATAATTGTCTAGTTTCATGATGGTTAACTAAAATAGTCATAATTAATCCATTGATTTAGGACCCTCTTCTCATATTACAACACCTAATTCCTTATGTGATCTAATAATCTTTGAAGGTTTTAAGAACGTTGACCTATTATCACAAATAAACGATTATTTATTTCTAGACTAACCTTGTTTATTTGAACAATTCAATTAGGTCTAAGTTGAAAGTTATGGTCAGTAGTCATTCATTCTCACAAATTCATGTTTATATTTGATCAGGATATAAAAAGCTTTAAGAACAATTGAATTGAATAAAATTAGATTATCATTTACAATAAATAGAGTTTCACAACAACATATTTCAATTAGGATTACACAAAATCATTTCAGACCTAATCTCTAAGAGATTTAGTTACTCATAATCGAGTTTACAAATAGCATAATCATTGGAAGAATTAAAACATACATGAACTGGTAAAAGGATGAAGAAATTGTCCTCCTTGTAGTCTTTAAGTCTCAAAATCGCACTTTGCTCTCTAAATCGTAACCCTTGTTTTCAACGCTGACTTATGCCTAAACAGGCACAAAAACGCGCCCAATCGTGTCACGATTTAAGTAAATCGTGTCACAATTCTTCCTTGCATAACAAACTTCAGAAATTAGGGTTTTCAAAATCGTGTCACGTTTCAGCCATCGTGACACGTTTTCCTCAATGTCGAACGTTGATTTCTTGAGCTCCAAATCGTGACACGTTTTTTAGCAACGGTGTCACGATTTCACTTTCTTCTTTTTCTTCGGTTTTTCATTCTTTTCTTTCTGCTTAAGTTGCTTTGTGAACTGAAAATGTGATGAATTTACATAAAAAAATTTGTCATCACAAGACATTGATCAAGGTTTGATCATATGAGACTACGAACCAACACTATTATAGTGGATTTCCTTTCTTGGCATGGATGCTTCCAGACATTGGTGACATAGCACCGATCTGGGTTACCAAATATCTTGTATTATTCCTTCTGTGCACTTTACTTTATTATTGTTTATTGTGTTATGTTGTCATAACTAAGTGTCTGGGATATCGCATAAGACATTTCTAGTGTCCTGGACATCTTGTAGGACATATGTCTACTGCGTGCCAAAATTTCAATTTTTTTAAAATATATTACCTTTTATTAGTATTTTTATTAAATTTTATAATTATGAAATTTAAGTCATAAATATTTTAAAATTTAATTTTTTTTCCATAAGGACCGGATTATGAATCATGCGGTTCAACCAATGACCCATTAGTTCAATCAGTATCTCAATGACCAAATGTTTTGGTCAGATCAATAATTAGTCAAGGTTTTAAACACTGCTTTGTGAATATACCCTTAGAAATCACTTAATATATTGATGATGGACCATCATATAATGTTTTAGACTATGTTTTTAGTTTTTTCAGTAATTAAAGACAAATAAGAGGTCATTTAGAGCAGTTCTCCATGGATTGAGGAACATTTTGTATTGTTTTCATTCAAGTCTTCTTAATTCACTTTTATCCTAAATCATACAACTCCATATGTGTTTTGAGTCTTTTAGTGAAAGATCATATAAGTCAGCAAAGCAAGACATCAGATGAAGGATAAAAGAATGTGAAGAATGAAGATCATGGTTCTTATAAGGTTTTTGAATACAATACAAGTTGTATAAAATTCATTCCAAGTTCCAAGGCATTTCATGGTGACTGCCTCAGGTGCTCAGGCGCATGGCCTTATACACCTAGGAGCATATGTGAGGGAAAATGTTGTTTTAGCTTGTTTTATAAGCTGAATCGGATGAAAAAGCCCAACTCTTATCTTTTAACCTCTAAGTAATGATCCACTATAAATAGAGACCCTTTATGACACATTTATTCATTCAGAAAGCTAGCAATACACGACAAGGGTCAAACATTAGATGCTTCAAGGAAGATGGGTTTCTCCTCATCTTATTCTCTCTAGGGTATATTTTTCTAAATAAATGTTTGACTTACATGTTCATAGAGCTGCTAGAGGAGTTGAGTTAGAAAGTTTATGCAGAGATAAATTGCACTAATAATATTGTAAAGCTGGCTTTAGTCGGGTTTAGTAACTCTTTCCGTCATTTCATGGTTAGTATAGTAGCACATGCATAAGTTGACCTAGAATAGATGGAGTTGCTGAATTTATTTTGCAGATAATTAGTTATCAAGACTATAGTAAGCCATCTTAAGAAGGACCTGCATTATCATTGCAACGTTGTCTTGGTTCTAAGCCTCCATATTTTTTAAGGGACTTAAAGCCTCTTTTTGATTATAAACCTTCATTTTTCAAAAAATAAGTGTTCAACTCGTGCGAAGCACGGGTTTTTAACTAGTGTTGTAATAAAAACAGAAATTTATATTGCTGCATAACTTGCATAAACAAAAATACTTACTTTTTTAATTATTTTTCTTCTTTTCTTTTTATTTTAATTTTAATTTTTCTTAAGTATGTGAGTGTTTTTATTTTTTTGCATAAATTTCTTAAGTATGTGAGTGTATTTAAATAAAGGGTCCAAATAAATGTGAACAAATTAACTATTTTTCATATAAAAATTTATTGCCCACGTTGTACACCCTTTTTTTTATTATGTTTTTATTTAAAATCCAGCACATCTATCTCTTGCATAATTGACCCCAAATATTTTACGCTGCATTAGACAATTACTGGTGGTGAATTTTTTTTTCTTCTGCCCTTATAAAAAACGAAAATTATTTTTATACCCTACTTTTTAAAAAAAAAATCAAAAAATGTCATACTTTTTCAGATTCTCTTACATCCCACAACCTCCCCTTGTGGCTTGAGGGATATCTTTTTTTCTTTTTTTGGACTTATTATATTCCACAACCCCTTTGTGGGATACTTTTTATTTTATTTTTTAATTTTTTTTAAATGTCTCACAATCCCCACTTGTGGGTTTTTTTTTTGTGGGTTTTTTTTTTTCTTTTTCATTTTTTTTTTATGATATAATAAAAACTTAAATATAATAATATTATTATTAAAATACAAACAACATACATTAAAATTAAATAAATTACAACTAGATTACTACCGATGCTCAATATTAGGGCAATTTTTACAGGAATGATCGGGCATCCTACACACACCGCAACTTCTTGTATATTCCTCAACGTTCATCTCAGTTCTAATGCGAGTTATTGGTGGATGTCCTTTCTTTGCTCGTCGCATGGTTGAATCAGAAATCACCTCTGGGCCTACATAAATTGGCCAATACTGCTGGTGGTGAACCACGTCGAAATTGATGTTGTATACAACATATACACACCCATTCCGAAACTTTTGATCAACAAATACTTTATAGTCGTGACTAAAGCTAGAATATGCAGCAGTGACATGTGAACATTCAAAATTCAATGCAACACACTAGTTACCATGATCTGAACCAAGCTGGCCCATCAAACTGATAGAATATTATACTTAATAAAATTAATAGAATAGAATATTCGGTCATTATTGGCTAT
Organism: Medicago arabica; assembly: GCA_946800305.1. NCBI lineage: Eukaryota > Viridiplantae > Streptophyta > Magnoliopsida > Fabales > Fabaceae > Medicago > Medicago arabica. The sequence goes on along the minus strand of OX326964.1, from coordinate 33,539,738 downwards.
TATTAGCACCTTGTAAATAGGTTGTATCATAATTAGTGAGTTGACCAGACGTTACACAATAGTTGTATATATTCTATTCAGATCAATGATAAACGCAAGCATTTCATTATCTTACATGGTATCAATCCTAACCGATCCCTTTTTCTAAACAAAAAAAAAACAAAGAAAACACAAACAGAAGTCGCAGAACTCACTGTTCTCCTTCTTCTCTCTCACGCACGCACGCATAAGCGCCGCGCCTCTCCTCCTTCCCTTGCGCCGCCACCGCCACTGCTGCCCAGCAGTCCGATCGACTCCCGATCTCTGACCAGCAATAATCGTGCGTCCCGTCCTCCTCTCCAACCGTGCCCGTCGCGCCGCCGTTCCTCTCCAACCACTCTCTCCTCCTGTTTCCGCGCCGTCCTTCCTCTACCACCACCTACCATGTCTGACTCCGACCTCAACGACGCCTAGAGCAGCGCCGCTGCCGCTACCGCCTCTGCCACCTCTGCCGCCACTGTCGCTGTCAACCCTACCAGCTTCAAAAACGGGTTTCATCCTGCTCTTGCTGTCTCCAACATTAGGAACCACATTCCTATTATTCTTGAGATGGAAAAGGACCAATATCGCACCTGGGCGGAACTCTTCCGCATTCACACTCGTTCTCATCGAGTCTTGCACCACATTGCTCCCTCTGCAGACAAAGCACCGCCACTACTTGCAGACGCCGAATATGAACTATGGACCACCCTAGATGCTACCGTGCTTCAGTGGATTTATTCCACCATTTCCACGGATTTACTGACGACTATTCTGGAACCAAACTCAACTGTGGTAGACGCCTGGAATCGTTTGGCAGACATCTTTCAAGACAATCAAATTGCCCGTGCTGTCACCCTTGAGCAAGAGTTCTCCAACACCCGCATGGAAGATTTTCCTAACGTCTCTGCATACTGCCAGCGTCTCAAGATGCTCTCTGACCAGTTGAGGAATCTCGGCTCTCCCGTCAACAATCACCGTCTGGTTCTTCAACTAATATCTGGACTCCCTGAAGCTTACCGCAGTGTGGCCACCCTGATTCGCCAGAGTAATCCTCTTCCTGCATTTTATCAGGCTCGCTCCATGCTCACCTTGGATGAAGCTGGCTTGGCTAAAATGGCTACCACCGGCTCTCATACTTCCTTACATACCACACAACAGCAACCTACTGAGGACACCTCTCAACGTGGCTCCCGTCGCCTCAACAACAACTCCAACAACCGGTCTCGCTCTTGTGGCAATCAAGGCCGCAGAGGGGGCGTGGTAACCGTAGCGGACCTCAGTCAAGAGCTCCCAGCACCTCCCCATCCTGGTCTCCTCCTCCTTGGTCACAACAACAACAATACCCAACATGGCAATCATGGGGTTGGACCCCACCACCATGGGCTATGCCTCCGTGTCCGTATCCCACATCTCAGTGGACACGCCCTACTGATGTAAGATTTTTACGTGTCTTATAGCTATTTACACGTGAGTATCATAGATTCGTTTCCGCAGGGATTGGTGTGTCTCATAAGTAGTTTAACATCAAATATCATTTCAAGTTTTGGGTATAATTTGTTTGTTTGTGTAAAACTATGTTTACTATTCGACATAAAAGTAAAGCGAGCAGAGATAGAGCTTTTTCGTTTGTGGTTAGAAACATCAACCAAGCGTAACAACTGCAATCTCTCGATCGATTAATAGATTCTAGCTTTTCAAACAAAGTTATCACAATCGTTCGACAATACCATTCATATCTAAATGGTATCGTTATTTCTAAGAGTTCGTTTAAATATCGATTTCCCAAACATTTAAACGATCACAAAGTTGATTGGGTGATTTAACCGACGATTTCCCAATCGATCAAACCATCCAAAAGCATGAAGTTCTAGATTAAAAGTGATTATCAAAGATTAAAATCTATGTCTAGATTGATAATTTAAGATAGATAGTTATTCCATTTCTAGATTTAAAAGCATGTGTCCAATACATTTTAAACCTCAATAAAGCATTAAAAGCAAGAATAACCACAACAATGAATAAATAGCTAGAATCATATATTAAAGGATCAAAAGATTACATAATAGCTTGTTTGTGTACCTCAAAACCACAAGAGAAGATATAGACTACATATATCTATGATAGCCATGCAAAGAATGAGAAGAAGATGAAGATTCTATGACAAGATCCATGATGTCTCAACAAATCTTGGCTTGAATCTACTTCTAACTCCCTTGTTGTATGTTTCTCTCTCTAGAAAAGCTCTAACCTCTCTCTAAAAACCAGAAAATTTGATAAAACAGTGGTAATGAATGGCTAAAGAAAGAAGAAAAAGCTACTTAAAGGGGCTGAAAACGTGACATCTCACTTGAAGCTAGATTATGTCGCTTCAAGCGAGATGTAAGAAATCCACATCTGGCCAATGGGGACTTGCCAAGTGTCCCTTATCCTGTTTCAGGATGTACTTCGCTTGGAGCGGTGGTTGAGCGAGTCAGAAGCGAGCTTGCTTGATGCATTCTGTCCAAATCTCGCTTAAGCGAGATGAAGTCGCTTCAAGCGAGATGCAGTTCTTCAGGAGTGAGTTGGAAGCGAGATAGAAGCGAGGAAGATTGTTGCTCTCTGCCTAAATCTCGCTTCAAGCGAGATTTCTTCTTCTAGGAGCGAAGCAGAAGCGAACAGAAAGCGAATTCCAAAGTTGCTTCTGCCTAAATCTCGCTTCAAGCGAGCTGATGTCGCTTCAAGCGAGGTGAACTTGACTCAGGCAAATTCTTGGTCCTTGCTTGTCTCGTTCTTGCACAAAATTAGGAGAGTAAGGCATGTGAAGCGTAAAAGACAAAATTTGCAACAAATCAAAGCTTTTCCTTAGCAATCTTGTGAAACACGTAATAAAATGCTCAAGTTACCACATGGAAAATACTACTTTTGAGCACTTATCACCTACTGGTCCAACCGGTCCTCTGAGACAGTCGGGCATCCTAGGACAACGTCGTCAGGCGTTTGCAGCTTCTACTTCATCTCATACACCAACCGACATTGAGGCAGCTATGCACGCCATGTCTCTAGAACCCCCTGACACTCAGTGGTACATGGATACTGGCGCAACATCTCACACAACAACATCACGAGCTAATCTCTCGTCTTATTCTCCTATAAGTCATTTAAATCAGAAAGTTATTGTTGGCAGTGGTCATGGAATTCCAATTCACGGCACCGGACACACGAAAATCACAACCTCTACCCAACCCATTCACTTAAACCATGTCCTACATGCCCCGAAAATTATTAAAAATTTAATTTCTGTAAGACAACTCACCACTGACAACAATGTATCTGTTTCTTTTGACCCTTTTGGTTTTACTGTCTTTGATTTTCAAACGGGGATCCCTCTTCTGAGATGTGATAGTCGTGGCGACCTATATCCAGTCACTCCTCCCAACAATTTTGTCGGTCTTACGTCCGGAATATGGCACGATCGTCTTGGTCATCCTGGCGTGTCTGTTTTAAATTCTCTTCGCAATAATAAATTCATATGTTGTGAACCTTTTAACAACTCTGTCATATGTGACTCGTGTGTTTTGGGCAAACAAGTTAAATTGCCATTTTTTAATTCTCAAACTGCTACTTTGATGCCTTTTGATATTTTACACAGTGACTTGTGGACTTCTTCTGTTTTAAGTTCTGCTGGCCATAACTATTATGTTTTATTTTTAGACGACTTCACAAATTTCTTATGGACCTTCCCTATTAGTAGAAAATCTCAGGTTTTTGAAATGTTCAAGTCACTTACATCTCTTATTCACACTCAATTTTTGCAAAATGTCAAATCTTTCCAATGTGACAATGACGGCGAATATAATAATGAGTTGTTTCAAGAATATTGTACTACTAATGGCCTTATTTTTCGCTTCTCTTGTCCTCACACATCCTCCCAAAATGGGAAAGCAGAACGAAAAATAAGAACTATTAATAATATGATTCGCATTATGCTAGCTCACTCTTCTGTTCCCCCACAATTTTGGCATCATGCACTTCACATGGCAACTTATTTGTTAAATATTCTTCCCTGTAAAACACTTTAAAATCAATCACCAACACAACTTCTTTACCACCGTGATCCTAGCTACACACATTTAAGAGTCTTTGGTTGTCTGTGCTATCCGTTATTCCCATCACCTACCATTCATAAATTACAACCTCGTTCTACTCCGTGTCTTCTTAGGTTATCCCCCGAATCATAGAGGTTACACGTGTTTTGATTTGTCTAACAGAAAGTTAATAATTTCGAGGCATGTTATCTTTGATGAAACTCAATTTCCCTTCACCAAGGTACACCACCCTTCACCTCATTCCTATAACTTTCTAGAGAGCGACCCACACCCCTACCTCATACAACAGTGGCAAACTCAACATCCACCACCGGATACTCCTAACCAACCGCCCCCAACAACCATAATGACCCCACCAATCAACCTCACACCACTAAATTCACCTACTACAAATTCCCCTACTTCATTCTCACCAATTCAACCACATCCTCCACCACCTACCCGCACTATCATCACCCGCAACATGAAAGGTATTACGAAACCCCGCACAATATTTAACTTATCCCTTTCATCCTCAAACCACACCATCTCTCCCATACCTAAAAATCACAAACTAGCCTTAATAGACCCGAATTGGAAATCAGCAGTGCAATCTGAGTTTGATGCACTTATTAAGAATAAGACGTGGATTTAGTTCATCTCCCTAGTGATGCTAATCTTATTCGCTGTATGTGAATTTTTAAACATAAGAAAAACTCTGATGGGTCCTTTGAGCGCTATAAGGCTCGCCTTGTTTGTGATGGCAGGTCACAGGTTGCAGGTGTGGATTGTGATGAGAGCTTCAGCCCGATGGTAAAACCCGCTACCATCCGAACAGTACTCACCATTGCTCTCTCTCACTCATGGCCCATTCATCAGCTGGATGTTTAGAATGCCTTTTTGCATGGTGATCTTCATGAAACTGTCCACATGCATCAACCATTGGGTTTTCATGACTCTCGTCATCCAGATTACGTTTGTCGTTTGAAGAAGTCTCTATATGGTCTCAAGCAAGCGCCTAAAGAATGGTACCAACGCTTTGCTGACTATGTAACTACCATTGGTTTTCGACATAGCACATCAGACCACTCTCTCTTCATATACCGACAACAATCCGACATGGCATACATCCTGTTATATGTAGACGACATCATCCTTATTACTTCTACTCATGCCCTTCGCAAATCCATTATGTCCCTCTTGGCTTCTGAGTTTGCAATGAAGGATTTGGGCCCGCTGAGCTATTTTTTGGGCATTGCCGTCTCTTGTCATCCTGGTGGCCTCTTTCTCAATCAAAGCACCTATGCCTCTGAAATCATTGATCGTGTTGGGATGACCTCTTGCAAGTCATCTGCCACCCCTGTTGACACCAAACAAAAACTCAGCACCTCATCCGGCACACCTTATGAGGATCCCTCTCTCTATCGCAGTCTTGCAGGAACTTTACAATACCTCACTTTCACTAGACTCGACATCTCTTACGTAGTTCAGCAAGTTTGTCTTCACATGCATGCACCCAGTACAGAACACATGCTTGCTCTAAAGCGCATTCTCCATTATGTTCAGGGTACCGTACATTTTGGGCTACATTTATCACCATCACTCATCACCAAACTCCTTTCCTACACTGACGCCGATTGGGGTGGGTGTCCTGACACCCGGCGTTCCACTTCTGGATACTGTGTTTTTCTCGGTGACAATCTCGTTGCTTGGTCCTCCAAAAGACAACCCACTCTCTCTCGGTCTAGTGCTGAAGCAGAATATAGAGGTGTAGCTAATGTTGTATCTGAGTCATGTTGGCTTCAAAATCTCTTACTGGAGCTCCACTTTCCTATCTCTCAGGCTACTTTGGTATATTGTGACAACGTTAGTGCCATTTATCTTTCTGGCAACCCTGTGCAGCATCAACGTACCAAGCATATTGAAATGGACATACACTTTGTACGGGAAAAAGTAGCTCGTGGTCAGGCACGCGTCCTCCATGTTCCCTCTTGACATCAGATTGCAGATATCTTCACCAAAGGGCTACCTCGCATTCTCTTTGATGATTTTCGGACCAGTTTCAGCGTCTGTGAACCTCTCGCTTCGACTGCGGGGGTCTGATAGAATATTATACTTAATAAAATTAATAGAATAGAATATTCGGTCATTATTGGCTATTATTAGCACCTTGTAAATAGGTTGTATCATAATTAGTGAGTTGACCAGACGTTACACAATAGTTGTATATATTCTATTCAGATCAATGATAAACGCAAGCATTTCATTATCTTACACAATCACCTCTTACCCCAACTACGACAATTAAACCTACAACAACCGACAAAACAATAACACAATGTACAACAACACAAACTACAACCATCCACCAACACCAACAAACCTAATATCCCAATTCATTCCAGGTGATGAGTTTGATTTTGTGAATACTCCTGGTTTAGACGCCGAGTACGGTCAACAATCTTTGAGTCGTTTGTCATTGAACTCTAATGATAATCATTTTCTGGATGTTGGATGACCTTCAAAGGAACACGATGTCTCATTGACACTTGGTCAAAGTAGTCAGATGCAAACTACAACAAACAACAATGTTTTGAAGACCAAACGGAACCTGAAGTAGTTCATGATCAACAATCTCGCCGTCAAATAATTCACGAACCACGTAGAAATCCGAATAGGAATGCTCCAAGACCTTGGTGTGGGACATATCATCAATTATAACAATTGTAGTTTTTTAATCTATTATGTAATTATTATTAATAAATTAATTTTTTTTGAAATAATAATTAATTTTTAGAATTAATTTAAAAAAACAAAAAAAAAATAACCCAAGTGGGGGTTGTGGGACATTTAAAAAAATTAAAAAATTAAATAAAAAGTATCCCACAAAGGGGGTTGTGGGATATAATAAGTTCAAAAGGAAAAAAGATATCCCACAAAGGGGTTGTGGGATGTCAGAGCATCTGAAAAAGTATGGCACTTTTAAATTTTTTTTAAAAAGTAGGTTATAAAAATAATTTTTGTTTTTTTAAGGGTAGAAAAAAAAAATTCACTTGTGGTTGCCCACTGCCCAGTTTCCATCTCTTACATGTACTATCAAATATCATTATAATATCTGCAAACAGTTACATGTGGATCGCACAACTGATTTGCATCTAGAAAAATAATAATTTATCTCAAATAATAAACACTTTGCGATTGAAAGTTGATTTAATCAGTAAGAAATTAATTCTCATGCAAGATTTTTTTTTTTTTTTGAGGGAATGCAAGATTGTTTGTTAAAAGCTTTTTTATTGGACTTTGTTGAACTTTGAGGTTTGTTTTGGACTCAACCCCGAACTCAATTTATGTAAAAAAAATTGTACCCTTTCTACGAAAAAAAATTAGTATATCTCTAATTTATAAAAACAATTCTTATCCATTTAACAGATAAAAGATGCAAAGTATTAGTTAATTTTTTTTTTTTTTTTTTTATGTTTTCCCTCTAATTCCTATGAAAGAGAGGCAAGAAATTCCGGAGTTCGGACGTGAAATAAGTATAGTCGTACCAAAAATTGTTTTATTCAAGAATCAAACTTTTTTATTGAAGTTCACTAACCAATTGAGTCCAACCGCTTAGTTAATATTAGTTTAATTCCTCTTATACTAATCTTAGTCTTTCATCACATTAATTTGTTAATTTACCAAACATTATACATATTGTTACAATTTTTTTAGACTTGTAGGTTAAAAGAACTAAATTGAGAGAACAAACTCTACTAAAGAAGAGATTAGCCATTCATTAAATTTGTCCATACTTCTCACTTATACTCCAATAAAGATTCGTATTATCTCAATCATTCTTTGAAAGAGTATATTCACTTGTTTTTTCTTTTAAAAGATGTTCATGAAGTACTATTAAACAATATAGGCTACCCCACAAGGTACACATGCCAACCAATAGCAATGTCCTTCCTTATTTATGTGTTGGCTCATTATTCTTCATAAAAGAGAAGATAGTGTATTCTAATTACATCCCATAGGATATCCTTCCCTCACACTATCTACTTTTTAACCATCAACACATCCAAAATAAGTGAGTGAGAGTGTTTCATCTTCCAAGTTCCAATACCAATAAACAAGGAACACACAAAAAGCCTAAACTACCTAAACATAAAAAGAAGAAGAAAAATGGGAGTGATTAAATCAGCCATAGGAGATGCAATTCTAACATCAATATTTGTTTTCTTCATCTCAACATTAAGAATTCTCTCTACAAAAACATCTCTTTTTCTCAACCTTCAACCAGTTTCACTACCAGGCTTATTCATCACAACCATCTTAAACACAATCATAATCCTCACAACAAGCCTTATTGGAAGAATCTTAGGTGGTGCTAGCTTCAACCCTTCATCCACAATTTCCTTCTACACATTAGGACTAAGACCAGATTCATCTCTTCTATCATTTGCCATAAGGTTTCCTGCTCAAGCAATAGGTGGAGCAATTGGCATAAAATCTATCCTTCAAGTTATGCCAACAGAATACAAAGACATGGTGAAAGGTCCTTCTTTAAAGGTTGATTTGCATACAGGTGCTATTGCTGAAGGGGTTTTGACATTTACTCATAACTTTGTTATTCTACTTGTTATGCTTAAGGGTCCTAAAAATCCTTGGTTGAAGGTTTATTTGCTTTCTGTGGCTACTTTGGTTTTGGTTATTATTGGTTCTGGTTACACAGGACCTTCTATGAACCCTGCTAATGCATTTGGTTGGGCTTATATGAACAATAAGCACAATACTTGGGAACAATTTTATGTTTTTTGGATATGTCCTTTAATTGGTGCAAGTTCTGCTGCTATGGTTTATCGTTTTCTATTTATGTCACCGGTTAAGGCGAAGAAAGCTTGAGTTGAGGGACGTAGTTCTAAATTGCGGTCTACAAACACAATTATGAGTGTGTCGTAAAGGTTTTAGAGGTCTTCGCAGCAACTTTTCAATTGTAATGACTAAATAATTTGCTTCTATTTCGCTGCAATATCAAAGTTCGCAGCGTAACTGCAACTGTAGTTTAGAACTAAGGGAGAGTGCGAACTAGTTAAGATTCTACACTTTAATTGATGTAATATATTTTTTCTTCCTCCTATCCTCTCTTCATCACTTTTCAATTTTTGTTAATTTTGGAACTGTTTGCTTAGTGATTAGTAGTAGACAAATGGATAGAATGGATGGGAATAAATTGATATTGATATTGATTTGATTTATATGCCAATGGATTGCTTAGCTTCACGGATTTACAATCATGAACTGCAGAGCTGACTGTATTTTTTTGTTGAGAAAAAATAATTGTTTTTGATTTTTAAATGTGTGACACCGAGACACCTTCTAACTTCTAATGATACTTTTAAGGCTTATTCAATCACTCGGTCTCTTAACTTAATTGATTGTCTCAATTTGGTTCTCTAACTATAATTTGTACCAATTTAATCCTCTATGTTTTGTTCTGTTGCTAGTTTTAGTCTTTTCTGTTAGTTTCTCTAAAAAAAATGTTAACTTATGTACCAATTTGGTCTCTTATGTCTTGCTCAGTTACTAGTTTTACTCATTTCTGTTAACGTTTTTTTGATAAAAACTAACATAAATGACTAAAACTAATAATGAAGCAAAACATAGGGTACCAAATTGATACAAATTTTAGTTAAGGGACCAAATTGAGACAATTAATTAAGTTAAGGATCGGATGATTGAATAAGCCTATTTTAATTATATCTTTTGTTATTAATTTGAAGTATTAAGTTGGCTAACAAAAAACACATTTCAAGATCAAGATGACCTTCTCTCAAAAAAATAAATATATATCAAGATGACCAACAAAAGACAATTTTACCACATACACTTAAATACAAATATTATTGTTTACTCCTTTTGTTGTCTAAAATCTTGGTGGATTCATGTCTCACTTTATATAAGTGACCATAGAATAGGATTGTCATAAGTGTTTATGTAAAGAGAAACGGAAATGTTAAGACAACATTTGTTCTGTTGATTTAAGTTTAGGGAGAAACTGAAGATTAAATTACAAACTTGATTCCTTTAACTATTTCAATTGAATTTGGGTTTTTTTCTTCCTACGTTTTGTAAATTTAAGGTTTTTTTGGTATATGGGGATTTAGAACTTCTTTAAAAAAAGATATATAGGGATTCAGAATTATGAGTTTAGAAGATAAAAGTGAAGATACATAAGTTAATTGAAGGTGTATTTAACTGATATTGATTTGGTTTAAGGAAGAATCTGAGGATGAAGAACAAGAGGATGAAGATGTTCGTATGGTTTATGCATTTCTTTATTTTTAATACAAAAAATCTTTTAAGATTAAGGTTATTAATAAAATTATTATTATTTCAGCATTTTTTTAATGGAAAAAAGTGAAAGAAAGGACTTCTAAGAGATTTATTTTAGGAATATAAGAGAAAGGTTATTAATAAGTTAATTGAAGGTGTATATTATTAATGAAAAAAATAAAATTATCAACTTTTGCATATTTTGATAGATAATAAAGGACGTACGCGGGACAAAAAAAATATAAAGAACTAATGTGTTGCAACTAAATAAGATAAATGATCACATCCATCCCACTGAGTCTGTGTTTAATAACGAAGCTAGCTTATAGCTTATTGAATTAGCTTATAAGCTTGTTGGGTTAAAACATGACGTGTTTGGTAATAAGCTAGTTTTTCAGCTACCAATTAACTTATAGCTTATTTTTATCAAACAGAGCCTAAAACTTCCAATAATTGCCAATAGAGTGTCATTTTGTTCACATATGTTCTTCTCCTAAAGAAGCTTTCACGTGCTCCTTAGCATCCATTTGAGTAAAAATTGTTAAAACCTTGGGATCAAGGCATTAAGAGGCGAGTTTTTCACCCAAATATACTTCCAAAAACAATAATGATGGCCATTTCCTCCTTTCCTTAGAACTTCTTCATTAAACCAATTTGAACCCGCTGCCTCCTCTAAAGGCATCAAATCCTTCTACCTCCTTGACGCTCACCTAGGCCAAGTAACTTCCCCCATTACGACCAAATTCCTAATAATATGGGGGCGTTTGTTTTGGAGAAACACAAATTATTCCCAGGAATAACATATTTGGGAATGAAAATATGAAAATTTGATTCCTGGGTATTTGTTAAGAAAAATGTTTGGCAAATAACTTGACATTCCTGGGAAAATTGAAAGTTACATTTTTTTTTAAATATATGTAGAATGTCATGGGAATGCACATTTTCATCTCTTTACATGAGAATAATGGAAGTTATGGGAAGTTACTTCATTCTTGGGAACCTTTATACCCAAGAATATTTTTTTCTCGACCTCATAACAAACATGTGTATAATCATTCCCTAGCCATGTATTTCCGGGAATGTCATTCTTAACCTTGAAACAAACACCCCCTATACTCATATTTCTTTTTTAGCACCTTTTTTCATAAATGGTTATCATATTGGATCAAAATACTCAAATTTATCACTTTCATGTTTTTTCCCTCCTAATCCCCCTCACTTTTTGATGGCAAATTTTCGTCCAAATTACCAACAATTTTTTTAACCCCTAACTCTTCTTCAAATCGCTCATTCACCGGACATCAAATTGTACCTTCATCAACCCATCCATCGTTCCTACATAAACTCCATCGAACATCAAAACCTCAAAAGCCTTCTCTTCCATCACTCACTCGTCGAACTCATTCTTCTCCATTGTTCACTCACTCATCGATTTGTTTTTTCTCTCTCACCATCTCCGACGCTGGTTCTAACTCCGGTTTGACCCATATTCCAACGATCTCTCTCACCATCAATGGGTCCAGTGGCGGAGCCACATGTGGACAAGGGTAAGTACATGGCCTCCTCCATCACCCACTATCTCCCTCTCGTTACTATTTTTTTTCTCTAGAACGGAAAAAAACTAAGGAAGCACACCACTCATCCTCACCCACCGACGGCAATATGGCAACATCACTCACCCTTACCCGCCGTCAATCAGTCTGCGACCGACGAACTCTCCGTCGAACTCAAAGCCTCCATCTCCTCTCTCAGCATCAATATCTTACTCTGATTCTTCATTTGTCTCGATCTTTCTACAAACCCTAAAACTGTTAAAAAATTGTAAGTGTATCTCTGATTTCTTTTTGTTAGTTAATGAATTTGATTTTTGATTTGGTTTTCAATTTCAATTTTTCCATAACCCTAATCAATATAAAAGGGGATTTTTTATTTTTGACTTTTGTTAATAATACTGCTTAAATATTGGTTTTCAAAATTGATTTAGACCTTCAAATGGAACATAATTCTATATGTTATGGGAATCATTCATCATTGGTGACTTGAAAAGAGGCTCTTGAACATATATAACATTATGTTTTGATTAAGGATAGAACAGTTGCTTGGGAGTGTTGCTAGAAAATGTATTCAAGCTAAAGATTGTTTGCATATCTCATCAAGTTTCTCAGTGATATAAAGTGAAGATTGTTGTGATATATAGTTAAAACATGGAGTAAAGGCCATAAGCGTTTATGTTATAACAGGTGTTGCAGTTTAGTTAGTTAGTTTCAAATATTGCTTTGTTTATCTCTTACTAGAATGTACGTGGCCTAACTCTTAATTAACACCTTTTGCTTCATAGAAAGGAAAATAAAATAGTTATTATTGGCTGCAATGTGAGTCAAGTCTTATAAGTAATAAAATTAGTTTCATGTTGAACTGTTAAATATTCTTAAATTGGGTGCAATCTTTACATCACTTGAATTTATATACTACCTCATTTTTTGTTCAGATGTTCCATTTTGTCCAGTACTCTTGTTTATATACCTCATTTTTTGATAAATTTGTTTCTTTGAAATAGAAAAGTCAAGATGAAGAGTCAAAAAATCGATTCATTTTACAAAAGAAACGCCATTGATATTGAAAGATATGAAGAAGTTATAATTTTTTCATCCAAACCTGAACAAGTTTGTGAGAATCCAAGAATTGGAGAAAATGAGTCTCGTCCTTCAAAGGTTAATAGAGTTAACCCGGATGACATTGCGAATTCTTTAGAACGTGATCCTGGAAAGCGTATTCAAATTTGGTAATATCCACTGAATCAAAAGGATTCAATATGAAGAGCGTATCTAAAATAGGATCCTTATCAAATGAAATTAGAAAACTATCCCTTGTCTGGTATCGAGAATCATCCAAGGCAGTTTCAAGACACTTGGTTTAGCTTGTTTCCTTCATGGCTAGAATATTCACCGTTGAAAGATGTTGTATATTGCTTACAATGTTATCTCTTTAGCAAAAAACCAAGTGGAAGTTCCGGATCACAAGTATTCATTTCTACGAGCTTTAAAGGTTGGAAGAATGTTAGGAATGGAAAACATTGTTCCTTTCTTAAACACATAGGGAAGTATCCTTGCTCACCACACAACAATTCAATGAATCAACATGGGCATCTCAGGAATGTTATTGAAGTGCAAAGTTCGAGTCAAATTCTGAATAATAGACGATGTTTGAAGGCTTCAATTGGCCCTATTTGTTGATTAACATTTCAAGAAAGGCTTCAATTGACCTTGTTTTAGGGGTCACTATGAAAGAAGTAAATCAAGAAATCAAGTTAATTTGCTTGAACTCTTAAATGCTCCAGAAAAATGCAAGTATACTTCACATCAAATTCAAAAAGAGCTCTTTCAAATTCTTTCTAGTAGGGTGAGAAAACATATTCCTCAAGAAATTGGTGATTTTAAAGTTTGCACCGTCGTTGATGAAGCTCATGATGATTCAAAAAATGAACAAATGGCTCTTGTGTTAATATTTATTAATAAAGCTAGTTTGATACAAGAGAGATTTTTTGATTTGGCACATGTTAATGACACTTATTCCTTAACTCTTAAGGAAGTAGTATGTGGTATACTTTCTTGATATAACCTTGATGTTTCTAACATTCATGGTCAAGGGTATGATGGTGCTTTCAATATGAGAGGATAATGGAATGGATTACAAGCACTGTTTATGAAAGATTGTCCTTATGCATTTAATATGTCTACCGTTTTGCTCATCAGTTGCAACTTGCCTTAGTTACTGCATCAAGAGAAGTTACATCAATTCATTAATTCTTTGAGAAGCTAGCTTGTGTTGTCAATTTTGTTGGTTCTTCTACTAAGCTCCATGATGAGTTACAAGCTGCCCAATTAGAAGAAATCACAAATTTGATAGAGATAGGGAAGATTGTAACTGGTAAAGGTAAAAACGAAGTTGGTACTGTGAAAAGAGCTATAAATACTCATTGGGGATCACATTTCAACTCTATTTGTAGCTTGATAAGTATGTATGAAGCACCTTGTACAATTTTTAAAAAATTGCAAAAGAAAAAAAAATTGCCCAATGTGTGGATGCTGACAATTCTTACAATTACTTGAAGTCTTTTGATTTTATAGTTATCTTGCATTTGATGAAAAATATTACGGGGACAACATATTTGTTTTGTCAAGCCTTGAAAAAACAATCTTTGTATGTTGTTAATGTTATGCTTTTGGTTCATTCAACAAAAGCTCTTATTCAAGATTTGAATAGCAAATAAATATAGGGTCATGTTAACCAGTTCCCCCTGGGGCACTAATTAAACAACTAAAAAAGGGAAAGAAAAAACAAAGTCAGCATTAAAAGCAACACTTTTTCAAGTTTCAAAAAGTAAAATACACAATTTCTGATAAAACATTTTCTTTTATAATTCCCTAACTAGTGCCCGACACTGGTAAACATTTCCCGTAAATATAAAGCAAGCAATGAATTTGTTGACTCTAAGTTTTTATTTGTCTCCTGAGGATATATACAAAGCTTTTGACGCTGACACTATATGTACTATTGTTAAAAAAAATTATCCCATGGATTTTAGTGATCATAAGAAGATTAATTTGCCATTTCATCTTTGTCATTTCCTTTTTTGTTCTTGTTAATCATCAACTTTGAAGAATTTATCAACTATTTAAGAATTGTGCTCATGTTTGGCTGTCACTGGACTAAACAAAAAATACTTCTTGATTGATAAGTTGTTGAGCTTTATTATGACTCTTCCAGTTTCTACAGCCACAACTGAAAAAATCTTTTTCAGCAATGAAAATTATCAAGTCTAAGTTGAGAAACAAGATGGTACCTGAGTTTATAGCAGATAGCATGTCAGTTTATATTGAAAGGGAAATCAGTGCGTGTATTAGTTCCGAGTCAATTATTGATGATTTCAAGTTACTTGAAAAGCTTAAAGTGTCACTTTAAATATTTAATGACCGGCTTTATGTATTATATGTAGTTTAAATTTTGAATGATCAATTTTATGTATTATGCAGTTTAAATTTTGAATGATTGATTTTTTGTTTATTACAAAATAAATATGTTGTATGCAATGTGATTTATATATTTTAGTTTATTTTGATGGCGGCCACCTCAAACATTTTTGTCTGGCTCCGCCACTGAGTGGGTCATGTTTGTTTTCCCTTATAAATTTGTTTGTTTATGGCTTTTGTGTTTTGCTTGTAGCTTCTGCTTATGGCTTCTAATTGTTTTGCTTATACTTATAGCTTTTCGATTTTTGGGTCTCTGTTAATTTTCATGTGCGTTCACTTTCTTATTGCTTATAGCTTCTGCTTATAGATTTAGCTTATAACTTCTGCTTATATATCACTTTCTTATTGCTTATAGCTTCTGCTTATAGATTTAGCTTGTAAATTCTGCTTATAGATTTTGTTTTTTGCTTATATTTATAGCTTTTGTGTTTTTGGCTTATAACTTCTACTTATGATCTTCCTTATTGCTTATGCTTATGGTGTTTGCTTATAGCTTCTAATTGTTTATAGTTGCTGCTTATAAATTTTGCTTATAGAGTATCAATTGATTGAAAGGTTGGAAGTTCCCCCACTTCCACCAAATTCCCAATACTATCCTCATAGTCCAACTTGGAACTAAAGACAAGGAGTGTATGTCGTGGCCGCCGTCATTGTCTCTGTTTATCCTTCAAAAACTGTAAGAAATCCTTCCTATTTCATAGAGTTTTAAGGCTCTATATGTTTTATTAACTTATCTCTGTTTCTATGTTTGTCTTTGGGTATTCAATAGTTGGTTATGTGTTCATTGGTTAAGCTAAATAGTTGTTTTTGTGTTTTGTAATTATAAGTGTTTTGTGTTTTGTAATATATTCTGGCCAAAATTGATACACATATTGGGGACCCCCACAAAATCTAGAATGAAGATGAGTATTAATAGATAGAAGAATGTTAACAACACTCACTTTTCAACAATCTTTAGCATCCACTATTTTATTGAATAAAAGCAATGTATGTCCTATCATTTTGTGTGGGTTCAATTTTTAAATTATAGACCCACAATGAATTAAACTAATAAGAGAGTGAGTATTAAAGAGATTGTTTAAAAGAGAGTGTTATGCAATTTGTTATCCAACTTTGCAATTTCTTATGTCATTTGTTTTAAGGTTAAGCTTCTAAATTCTAGTATAATTTTCCTTTGGACATGGGATGCTAGTTTTGGATGTGTATATCCCACCGTGATACTGGCACATGCTCTACTTTTTTGGTTAGTTAAGTGTGAGAGGTTCTTAGATTTATTGGTTTAATTTTCATAACTGGTTTAATTATTACTGGTTTATTTTTAGGATAAGGAACACACAATCCTCTAATTTTGGGTTGAATTTTGAAAGAGTCTATTTGGTCCGACGAAAAGTTTGCCAAAACTGCGGTAACACAGAAGTTTGGTTTTGTAGCTTATTAGAAATCACGGTAGGAGCAAAGTGGATGTGCGTTTGGAGCTTCTAATGCGCAAACAAACATGCACATTGTAATTTGAAAGAGCACAATTAGCTCTTTTCCTTACAATTTAGTAACCAGACTTGGTGATTTGGATCAAGGAAATTTTAACTTACTAGAGATCTTTTTACTGTACAATTATAATTCAATACAAGTCACAACTGATCAATGTATCAGTTCTCTCCAACTGTTTTTCCCAATTTTCTTCGTCCTCATTATATTAGTAATTTGGCTTAAGTCTGATGCCTTAAACTTCAATTTCCTTCCTTTATGCAAAGAGCCACTTCTTTCAAATTAAATAAAAATTGTTTGGCTATATAATATATCCATCACTTATAATGTCTGATCAGAATCTGATGCCTCAAACACCACTTGCAATGTCTCAAACTCATTATCATCACTTGCAATGTCACAAATTTGTCATTACTTGCAATGTCACAGATACTTACTCGCAAAAAGAAAGTTCATGAAGTGAATATTGATTATTTTGAGAGCAATACTTTCTTTTTACATATTCACACTCTTGATGTCCCCTTGACAACAAATTCATATAATATATTATCTCCGCTCTCAGATTGATGACAAGCAATACTCAATGATTTTGCCTGCACCCATCATTTAAATATTGCAAATATAATTAAAAAAATTACATATGCAAATGTTTTCATCGTAAATATGTTTTGAAAAGAAAACTCACCGTAAATTGACCAATGCAAAAATCAACTTATTTTTTAACTCATGTATCAATAGTATGTCTGATATATGTTTTCATTGTTTATCCTCTACATATATATGTGGGGATAAGAATGAGAACAAATTAGATTATTTGTTATATCTTTTGACCATCTTTGATGAAATATCGTTAATTGAATGTAAATGTGCATTTATGATTTTTACTAATTTTGTGTCGTCGGATGTTAATGTGTTAGAATTTTGTAGTAATACATGTAAGTCCTATTAACTATGTATTGTTTGTTGTTATCTAATTTGTGTTACACTATAGAAAAAATATGATTCAGTATCAGCCAAAACTCTTGCTAAAACCCAAAAAGTGGACGCTAACAACAACTTAGCGTCAGTTTCGGGGCTCAAGCTAAATGTCCTAAAGCTAACAAGTTTCATCGGATTTTTGATGTTCAAAGATATATAGCGTCGGCTCAATTGACATCAAACCAACGCAACGAGCCAAATTTTGGATAGTTGACGCTTTGTTAAGTGTTGGCTAAGGTTCATGGTCAATGTAATTTTAGTAAAAATATTATAATGTCAGCTGACCGACGCAAAAGACAATTTTTTTTATCAATCTTGGAAACTAGTGTCGTTTGTCGATTTTAATTGTATATTTTTAGCTTAATAAATGTAGATTCATAATGTTTCTCTATATGTTGTGTTTTAAAATATTTTGCAATATAGAAATCAATATTTAGAATGTAGAATTGATTTCAAGTTTAAAGTTAATAATTTAAAATATTTTGCATTATAGAAATCATTATGTTGAATGTAGAAAACGATTTCAAGTTTAAAGTTAATAACTGGTTAGGGAAATCGATTTTTGGGTTAGTACAAATCAATTTATGGCGGAAAAACAAATAGAAAAACTTATAAATTATTATATGGACTTAGATTATAGGTTATTCAAGATAATTAGGGATTAATTACGTGAGAGAATCAAATATGGAGGATTAAAATTGATTAGGCAGATGAGTTTTAGAAGTTGACTTTTGTTTAAAATTATTGAATATTAGAGTAAAAAGTTAGGAAATTCGATAAATGTTGTAAGAATCAATTTTTAGGTTTTAAAAATAAATTTTTAGGGTGACTTGAATCTAAAAGTTAGTAAGAAAGATGTAATGATTCTCTAATCCTAATAAGATTGAGATGATGATCTTAATAAGTATTTAGGCAAATAATAGTGATATTTGGCAATCGTTTGATGATTGAATATTAGAGTAAAAATTTAGGAAATTCGATAAATGTTGTAAGAATCAATTTTTAGGATTTAAAAATAAATTTTTAGAGTGACTTGAATCTAAAAGTTAGTAACAATGATGTAATGATTCTCTAATCCTAATCAGATTGAGATGATGATCTTAATAAGTATTTAGGCGAATAATAGTGATATTTGGCAATCGTTTGATGATTGTAGTTGATATTATGTTATTGTTGATGTTAAATGCATGAGAGTTCATTATGATAGTGTGTCTATGTATGTTGTTGATGGTAAGTTATATTGTTATATCAAGTGATTTACATATTGGGTTAGGTATGTTGAAGATCATATGATATTTTAAGCTATGTTTTAGTTATCTTCTTTGCATTTGAAGACAAATAAGGAGGAATAAGTCATGATCGTGCACAATATGTCTTGTTTAATGACTCATTTTTTTTATAAGGCACAAAAACACTAAAAAGTCAAGATTAGGGACTTGAACCCATGTACACGGAAACCATTACAGCAGAACCAAACTAAGGCGAGACAAACTATAAGCTCGCAGAAACTATAGCAAAAGAAGCATATCAAAATAGAATTCTAGCCAACAACAATTTCATTTTTTATAGGCTTTGGAAATTCCACTCTTGGAACGAGTGTGAATGCAATCATCTTTCGGCCCTCTAGACTGTTGTGATTTGTTATTCTTCTTCTGTTTATTTGAAACAGAAGGAGTAAACGCCTTATCCGCATGACCTTCATCCACATAATTTTGATCCTCCTTGTCTATCCGAACATGATCAATAGAGGAGGTATCCCCCCGAAATGTTTTTAAAATTGCAACATTTCTTAAAGCAACATCATTGTAGAAAGGAGCAATGCTGGTGTCTTTTGGTACTGTTAACAACATCTCAACATTCATGTCCATCAGCTTACTATGGTGAACATTTTTAACAGGACAAAAGGATGAGTTCTCCACTGGGTGGAAAGTGAAACATTATCTAAGGAATGATCAAATTCTTCATCCGCAAGGTCTCCCCAAGACTTTGGCAGAATGACCACACTCTTCTGAGCTGCAGCAGAAAAATCAACTGCAGTTTCCAATCCAAATTTGGCAGGTTTTAAGACAGGAAAAACAGGAAGCTTATCACTTGTTAGAGAGATGTGATTAGTAGTGATAGGTTGTTGAAAAGGCTACTGCAGTGATGAGCCTAATACTTCAGATATACCAGGATCCAAAGCCAAGGAAGTCAAGGGTTGTAAAGGCCTAAGTTCCCAATCACCATTAACAGTTTATGCTGCATGGGAGCTGTCACAGACTTCATTCAGTAGAGCAAATGAATTATGAAGAGCCAATGAAGGATCCTCAACCTGATCCTGAATCAAGTCCTGTGAAGTACAAGCATTCCCATTGGCTCTTTCATTCTCTATGTTATCATTATGATACAAGCTGCCTCCAAATTCCTTGTCAATATTCTCAGTAATAGTGGTGGTGATGTTATCAACATCAACATCCTCAATGGGGTGAATCTCATGAGACGTCTCAGGTTGCATGCCTCCCAATCTACCTGCTGCATTGGGTCATGTTTGTGTTATAATAGTTTGAGCTTTCTTGTGCACCTTAGCCTTATCAATGCCTTCTTTGATATTCATAGGACTCAATTTCTTGCAATTTTGAAGAGTATGGCCTAACATCTTACAATGAGCACAATAGGGTGGTTGTTTTTCATATTCAATAACAACTGGAAAAACATGGCCCTACCTCTCCTCTAACACTGATTTAAACAACCTCCCTGACATATCCACATCCATTAAGACTCTAGCATACAATCCAAATAACCTAGCTTGTGTAGATTCATCAATGGTCAAAGGTGTATCTATTCCTGAAGTAATCTCATAGAGGGTTTTCTTCCTCCAATACTCCTGAGGGAGGTGCATCAACCTAACCCATATTTGAGCATGTGTTTGAACTTGGTGTTGTGGGGTGAAATCCTTGGTCCAACAATAAAATCTTAGTATGCCAGGCTTCAGACTTAAGACTCTAAGGGCCAAAATTTTGTGCATGTCTTCAATAGAGTGAAACTTGAATTCGAAAAATCCTTTTCCTAAAGGAATAACTAACCAATTTTTGAGATTTGGCCATAAATCACACATCTTGAGCATCAAAGCTTTAGTCGTCAATGGCGGATCCCCTTTGTGTAAAGTCAATCTCCCATGAGGATTACTCCTACAAGCTTAAAGTCCATATTCATATTCATCCTGAGATATCTTCACACTGACAGTGTCACCAATGTAGACTTTGGGTGGTAACTGGTTCAACTGAATGTCACATGACACATATAGAGCTTGCACAAACGTTTTGGTAGAACTGATTTTCTATGCCGCCACCGTCTCTGGCGGAGCCAAGAAAGGCCATGGGCAAACCATTAAAACAACCTAATACCAGACAGCTACTCACCGAGGCCTCGCCGAAAGTTGGTGGAATCGCCGGAAAAAACGGTTACGGAGAAGCAGCGAGTGACGGAGAACATAAGGAGTCCAGCGGAAAACCAGAGATCCAACCGATATCGCAACCTGAGGATTTCCAAATTGAACACCTGAAGAGATCGATGAATCCAATCTGAAACCGAAACTTGAGCTGAGATGAGAAGAGATTATGATCCAAGAATATGTTCCCGATGAGTGCGATCTGATCCAAAAAGAGCATCGAACGAACGAGATTAGTATAAGACCCAGAGGAAAATGAAGAGAAATGTCACCGGAGTAGTTTTTGCGAAGTTGTTACGGCTGCCGGAACATGGCAGTTCCGATGGAATCATGACATATACGGTGGAGAAAGAACAAAGCGTCCTCTCCTTTTCTTCCTGATGTTTATTTGATGTGTTTCAGGTTTATGACTATCACATGTATTTAATATTCTCTTTACTCCATTTGATTAAATTATTAGAAATACTAGTAACTCATTTTGCACGTTCTCACGTAGCTGCTTCATAATGATGGATATTTCACCTATTTAACGACAAACTAAATAGCCCCTCATATGGAGTATATCATTTAGGTGTGTATGAAGAAAGGTGACTATGAAAGCATCCTCTCTATTTCTTTTCTTTTTGTGGGTCCCAGTTAATATATCATAATTAAATAAATAAATTTTATTGAAATTTAATGGTAGATAATTATTTGTCCAATCTATTTAGTAATTTATTTTGAGGTGTTTGGTTGAAGAAAGTTAATGCTTATTAAATATTACCACAAAATGAGTGATGTGGACATGTGATACATATTTAAACACCTAATATGAGGTGGTATATGGTGGATGGTCTAAGTCATTTATTGCTTATTCGACTAACCTTTGAGTTTATATTTAAAGTTATCTCTATGCAATGTGACAAACTATTGAGTTTGTACTCTTTGATTTTACTTTTATTTTTTTTATATTTTCACAAGTTTATTTATGTTTTTTTAAGGAAGGTTTATATATGTTAGGCTTAAATGTTTAATTGGTCCCTTAACTTGATTTCAAGTATCGGTTTGGTCTCATAAGTAATAAAAGGTCCGTTTAGGTCCCTTAACTTTATTTAAAGTATCGGTTTGGTCATTTCAGTTAATTTAATTCAAAAAATCATTAAGTTTAGGGATCAAACTAATACTAATTAAATAAGTTAAGGGACCAAACTAATACTAATTAAATAAGTTAAGAGACCAAAATTTAACGTTTTTTGAATTAAATTAACAGAAGGGACCAAACAAATATTTTAAATAAAGTTAAGGGACTTAAGCGGATCTTTTATTACTTATGAGACCAAACCGATACTTGAAATCAAGTTAAGGGACCAATTGAGCATTTAAGCCTTTTATGTTTTTTTTAAGGAAAAGCCTTTATGTTATTATGTAAGTTTGTGAGGTGATATATTATATGCTTTTGAGTTTTTGAAATATTTTTTTTCTATTATTATTATTATTATTATTATTATTATTATTATTATTATTATTATTATTATTATTATTATTATTATATTATTATTATTATTATTATTATTGTTGTTGTTGTTATTGTGCTAACCTTTGTAAATTATAAGGAGACTTAAAAAAGTTTCCTTTAATCCCTTTCTTGCTAAGACACTGACTTAAATCTCGGAGTGTCCATCCTCCCCCCTACCAAGCACTAACCTAAAGTAAGCTGACCACACCGGACACCGTTCTGCCGATAAGGTCAGATCATTAATTTACTTATATATATTTTAAAAATCGATTTAATGATTTTTTTTTAATATATTTTAGCAAACTATTTTAATGAATTATTAGTTAGTTTCTAAATTATTTGATAGTTTGTAGTTTGTACACTAATCTACTCAATTGAGAAGAGTTAATAATCACGATTATGCGATTATATATGACTATATGGAATCCGAATTGAATAGGTAAAATATTTGGTTAATGGAATCCGAATTGAATAGGTAAAATATTATGGTGTAGATTCTGTGGGTGATACATAAAATATTTACTGTACCAAATTGAATAGGTAGTTAATGGAATCCGAAGCTGATCAAACGGATTTTCTTGGATGCTATGCAATTGATTAATCATATATTAAGTCTCAATCAATCAATTTCTCAAACTTGATGAAAGAGATTGTTACTTACCTTTCCAGAACGTGTAGGTTTTCGATGTATACACATCTAATTAAGCTCAACATGTTTAAGATAAGGGAAATGCTAATCGGTGCCTCGGTTAGCAGGACCCGATAAGGGAAATCAAAGGATAATGAACAAGTAGGTTAGTAGGTGCCACCCGAAGATCTGTGGAGTTCTCAGCGTTACGACTGTGTGCTAATTAAAAATATTAGAGGGAAAGACGGGTCTTCATATTCTTAATTATGTCCATGACACACCAACTGTAAAATATATTAGTATGATGTAGTAGAAGATTGGTAATCTTCTTCACCAAAGAAGAAGAAATTTGATTCTAAAGTTATATAAAATGTAAATTCTTAAGTTTAATATATAAATGAGAGATCAATTTATATTCTTAATAAATATCTTGTTTGTTGAAATTGACATATATTAGAGACAGACGAAGCTCCCAATGTCGATAGAAGGATAGGCGAGAATTAACACAATCAAAGGGCTAATCAAATCTTTCTCAATCCTAGTGAAGTATATAAAGGTCATGGCGAGATTAGACTTGGTCAAAACCCAGTGAAGCTAGATAATTAGACATTTAATTCAGTCGTGATCCATGTTTGTAATGTCACTAAACTGAAGGAAGCAATGAGTACGGGGACATGTTACGTGGAACTTGCGCACAAGTGGACTTTGTCAACGGATAATGCCGCAGAGTGGAAGAGTGAAAGCCAAACGTGGGGCACCACATATCCCTCAGCGGGAAGAATTACGAATTACCTATGTAAAATAATCGAAAGACTAATCATTGTAGGCCACATCAATTTTGCTAGTAGTACTAGTTTAGACTTGTACATTTTATTTGACATTTACAATCAATGAAAGAAACAATTTTTTGCACATTTTTATCACTTACTCATTTGCTTTATTCTTTACTTTATCCATTTTTTAGTTTAGTAGCTTGAACATCCCAGAACACCAAACCTAACACGATTTGGAGTAGTTAAGGAACCCACGACTAAGAGATATAGTTCCTTCCTCAGTGTAAGCACTTGAGGAAAGGAAATCCTTGTGAAGAGCTATTAGTCGATTCCTCGGGTAATTTTCAAGTTCAATAACAAAATCGAATGTTTATATCATGTATTTAAAAAATATTTCTATAGGCTTACATAAATTATTATTTTGTGGTTAAATAGTATAGTGGTTAGAATATAACTTTTAAGGTGAATAAATTGAATTACGGGGTTCGAACCTCCGATACATATGTATATATAATACAATTTTTTTGTCAACTAAAATATATGTATTTGTACTCATTGTCATCTCTAGTGAATATTAACGTACGATCTATAAGTGCTTTTAACATACGACGTTAATTTTGATTTATAGTAAAAACATATCAAATTAATTTTGATTACTTAATGTATAAAAAATTATTAAAGGGAATCCATGTGGATATTTTGTGCCCTTTGTGTGGGGAGGAGCCAAAATCCGTTAGTCACCTTTTTGTTACCTGTGAGGTCGCGTTTAGGGTTTGGTACTAGATTTTGCGTTGGTCAGGGTAGTAATTTGTTCTTTTGAGGGAGGTGTGACGACTTTTTGAGTTATTTAGTGGTGTTTGGGAGAGTGAATTTTAGGAGAGATATTTTTGTTAATCTGACATTCTCTTGTTTGGTCTATTTGGTTTGCTCGTAATGATGTAATATTTTTAGGCAAGACATTAGCTATTGCGCATTTGGTTGATAAAAATTAGCACATTTTTTGTTTTTTTTAGGTATCCTTGTTCATGGGTTGGGTCAACCCAATAAACCCGATCAAACCCACCCAAAATAAAAATAAAAATGGATTGGGTTGGATAATTGGATGGATATGGTTAGTTCTCCGTTGGGACTGATAGTGACTATCTAGGGGACTTTACTTGGGTGCTTTTGAACGGGTTTGTTTCCCTGATTTCTATATCTTTCCTCTTGAGGTATTTTAAATATTTTAGGTATGTAAATTTTTTTAAAGAATGTAAGTTAAATTATTTAATATATTTTGATGATCGACTTTTTGATTAATGTTTTTTTAGGCGATATGTTTAATACTTTTTTTTTTACAACATAAATTTTAGAGTTTATGTTGGAACACTAGTGAGTTTACTAGTGAGTTTGTGAAGTTTGAAATGTAAACATAAGTGGAGAAACTAGTGTCAAGTGTGAATTGAAAATTCTATGTCCCACATTGGGTAGATCACACACTCTAGTAGTGTTTATATATGTGGGATATCACCTCCAAGGGTGTGCCCTTGGGGTACACACTTTTGTGAACGGAGTCAGCTAATGCCAAAAAATAATAACACGCGCGACGCCGCCGACCGACCGGACCGGGCTTGGGCTTGGGCCGTAAAAAAATATTTTTTGGTGCTCAGAAAATAAATATAATGTTTTCTTTTTTGCTCCGAGAATCCTGCAAGCAAAGACCGAGTCCAGCACACGCCTCCACGCGCATCCACGTTTCGGCACACTTCCGCACGTTTTCGCCTCGTGGGTTACCGTTACTGGAGCGTGGGCTTGCGCGAGCGGGTCGTGAACCGGGTCGGCGAGGTCGAATCCCCTCTATAAATAGAGAGCTCGGGATCCTCATTCTTCACACCAAAACCGAGAATCGAACGCTCTTCTCTAGTTTTCTCCCCTTCTCATCTCCCGCGATTTGTGTTGACGAATCGTTCTTTTCCTCCTTGGTCTTCTCGAGTGGTTTTTCTAAAACCATATTCTCAGAGGTGTTATTCTCGACCGATTCTGGGCAGTGCAGCCTTTAATCGTACAGAAAAAGAATCTGGGCTGTTTTATCCTGGAGACGCACGGTTGATAGTCTACCTTGCACATTTCAGGTAGTACCGTGAAACGTCTTAAAGAAAGCGACCTGGTCGTGACTCGCCCCAGTAATCGTTTCAAAGCTCTGTCGTAATTTTAAAAACAACAATTTTAAGACGTTTCAAATACGATACGATGAGTTCTGAAAAAATTACTGCTGCTGATGATTTTAATAAACCGTTTCTGTTCTCAGGCAGCCACTTCAAACGTTGGCAACAAAAAATGTTGTTTTTCTTAACCACTAAAAAGGTTGCCTACGTTTTGAACGAACCCCTGCCTGTGGCACCGACGAGTTCGACTCCTGCTGGAGCGAATGACAAGGATAAAACAATTGACCCTGCTTCTTCTGCTGAGAAAGCTGTAACTGATAAACAGCTGTCCATAGACATTGCTCTGTGGAAAGAAACTGACTACCTCTGTAAGAATTATATTCTTAATCGACTCACAGACCCTCTGTATGATTACTATAGACTATGTGATACTGCCAAACAATTATGGGAGGCACTACAGAAAAAATATGACACCGAAGAGGCTGGTGTTAAGAAATATGCGGTGAGCCGCTATCTGAATTTCAAAATGAGTGATGATAAGCCCGTCGAGGCACAATCACATGAGCTGCAACAAATTGCTCACGAGATCATAGCTGAAGGGATGCAACTCCCCGAACAATTTCTAATTGCTGTGATTATTGATAAGCTGCCTCCTGCTTGGAAGGACTTCAAGAGTCAACTTAGACACAAAACTAAGGAGTTCTCTCTTGAAAGTCTGATTACTCGCCTTCGTATTGAAGAAGAAGCGAGAAAGCAGGACCAGAATGAAGAAGTGTATGCTGTTTCTAACAACAACACTAAAAAGAAATCTGTAGGTGCTGTTCTGAAGCCTACTGGCAAAAAATTTAAGAATCAGAACCGCCCTATGAATAAGAATTCCAACAGGAATAAGACTGGGAACAATCCAAGACCCCAGATTCATCAGCCACCCAAGAATGACGGTGCCCCTCCTTTCAACTGTTACAACTGTGGGATGGCAGGTCATATGGCACGCAAGTGCAGAAACAGAAGCAACCGACCTGCACAGGCTAACTTGGCTATTGCTGCTGCGCCTGATGAGCCCTACGTGGCTATGATTACTGAGATTAACATGATTGCAGGTTCTGATGGCTGGTGGGTGGACACTGGTGCTTCTCGCCATGTCTGCTATGACAGAGATATGTTTAAAACATATATTGCTTGTGATGATCAGAAGGTGTTGCTGGGAGACTCTCACTCCACTGATGTTGCTGGAATCGGAGATATAGAGCTGAAATTCACCTCTGGAAAGACTCTGATACTGAAGGATGTGTTACACACTCCTAAGATTAGGAAGAACTTAGTTTCAGGTTTTCTTTTGAATAAGGCTGGGTTTGTCCAAAGCATTGGGGCTGATTTGTACACCATCACTAAGAATGGTATTTTTGTTGGGAAAGGGTACGCCACTGATGGCATGTTTAAGTTAAACATTGATATTAATAAAATTTCTTCTTCTGCTTATATGTTGTGTGATTTTAATATTTGGCATTCTAGACTCTGTCACGTTAATAAAAGAATTATTTCAAATATGAGCGGTTTAGGTTTAATACCTAAAGTATCTTTAAACGATTTTGGAAAATGTCAATATTGCAGTCAAGCGAAAAAGATATTTCATCACTTTTATAGATGACTGCTCCGATTACACACATGTGTACTTAATGCGAAATAAAAATGAAGCGCTTGAAATGTTTAAACAATATGTAAAAGAAATTGAAAATCAATTCAATATTAGAATCAAGCGTTTTAGAAGTGACAGAGGTACTGAATACGAATCACATACATTCAATGAGTATTATAAAGAACTCGGAATTATTCATGAAACAACTGCTCCTTATTCTCCAGAAATGAACGGTAAAGCGGAAAGAAAAAATAGAACGCTTACCGAATTAGTAGTTGCAACCATGCTTAATTCCAGAGCAGCACCTCACTGGTGGGGAGAAATTTTATTGACTGTTTGCTATGTGCTAAACAGAGTACCCAAAACTAAGAACAAAACTTCTCCTTATGAAATTTTGAAGAAAAGACAACCAAACTTGTCTTATTTTAGAACATGGGGCAGCCTTGCCTATGTAAGAAAATCAGACCCCAAAAGAGTTAAACTAGCAAGTAGAGCCTATGAATGTGTATTCATTGGGTATGCCTTAAACAGTAAAGCCTATAGGTTTTACGACCTGAAATCTAAAATGATCATAGAATCAAATGATGCTGACTTCTTTGAAAATAAATTTCCCTTTAAGTCAGGAGACAGTGGGGGTAATAGTGGGGGTACCATTAACTCAACTCTTGATCAACCTTCTGAAATCAGAACAAGCAACGAAAACATCGAAAGAGATGTTATAGAACCTCGTAGAGGTAAGAGAGCAAGAATAGCTAAAGATTATGGCCCCGACTATGTGGCATATACAATAGAGGAGGATCCATCAAGCGTCAAGGAAGCTTTGTCTTCAATTGACGCTGACTTATGGCAAGAAGCTATAAATGATGAAATGGATTCTCTAATGTCCAACGAAACCTGGCACCTAACTGACTTGCCTCCTGGAAGCAAGACAATAGGGTGTAAGTGGATTCTGAAAAAGAAACTAAAACCTGACGGGTCAATCGACAAATACAAGGCACGCCTTGTAGCCAAAGGTTTTAGACAAAGAGAAAATGTAGATTTCTTTGATACTTATTCACCTGTTACTAGAATCACGTCCATTAGGGTACTAATATCTTTGGCGGCCATCCACAATTTGATAGTACACCAAATGGACGTAAAAACTGCTTTTTTAAACGGTGAATTAGAAGAAGAAATCTACATGGATCAACCAGAAGGTTTTGTAGTCCATGGACAGGAAAACAAAGTTTGTAAGTTGGACAAATCTCTGTATGGTTTAAAACAAGCACCGAAACAATGGCATGAGAAATTCGACAACCTAATGATTGAGAATGAGTATAAGGTGAATGAAAGCGACAAGTGTATTTATTACAAATACGGAAATAACACTTGCACGATCATATGTCTATACGTAGACGACTTACTCATATTTGGTTCGAACCTCAACGTCATTAAAGAAGTGAAAACTTTGCTGTGCAACCACTTTGATATGAAAGATCTAGGTGAAGCAGATGTAATTCTTGGAATCAAGATTACTAGAACTGATAATGGAATTTCCTTGAATCAATCTCACTACGTTGAGAAGATCTTAAGGAAATATAATTACTTTGATTGTAAACCTGCGAGCACACCTTGTGACCCAAGTGTGAAGCTATTTAAGAACACTGGAGACAGTGTAAGACAATCTGAATATGCGAGCATCATTGGCAGTCTCAGATATGCCACTGATTGTACTAGACCCGACATCGGCTACGCCGTGGGATTACTATGCAAGTTTACTAGCAGGCCAAGCATGGAGCATTGGCAAGCTATCGAAAGAGTCATGAGATACTTGAAGAAGACCATGACCCTAGGACTGCATTATCAGAGATATCTTGCAGTGCTTGAAGGATATAGTGACGCAGATTGGAACACCTTATCAGATGATTCCAAAGCGACCAGTGGGTATATATTTACCATTGCTGGAGGAGCTGTTTCTTGGAAATCCAAGAAACAGACCATTCTGGCTCAATCCACAATGGAATCTGAGATGATAGCACTAGCTGCTGCTAGTGAAGAAGCAAGTTGGCTAAGATGCTTGCTATCTGAAATCCCTTTATGGGAAAGACCGTTACCTGCTGTGTTGATTCATTGTGATAGTACCGCGGCTATCGCAAAGATTGAGAATCGTTACTACAATGGTAAAAGACGACAGATAAGACGAAAACACAGCACGATAAGAGAATATCTTTCGAATGGAACGGTAAGAGTAGATTTCGTACGAACAAATGAAAACTTAGCTGATCCTTTGACGAAAGGACTAAACAGAGAGAAAGTCGCAAATACATCCATCAGGATGGGACTAACTAATGCCTATTGATCATAAGTGATGGCAACCCGACCTAAATGACTGGAGATCCCAAGAACTAGGTTCAATGGGTAACAACAAGTCACAAGTGATAGAACATGCTATGAGAATGCATGATCCTGCAGTGACAGAAGGTTGAGATAATAGAAACTCTTAATGAGATCTATACTCCTTATGGAGTGGAGTACATAGCTACAGGAGTACTTCTGATAGACTCACCTATACGTATGTAGAACTGAGGCCGGTTCTTATGGAATTTCGAGGCAGAATTCCTAGACCATTCGTTAAAACTGGGATAGACGTGCAAGGCCTTAAACGCACGGGCTTTTAGAAAACACCTAAGAAAAGGTTGTGTGTGAGTCTTATGTCTGAGATAGAGTTCAATGTTGTAAGCAACTCTTGTTAATCGGAATACTACTCACTATGCAAAGGTTCAAGTGTTAAACACACCTTTGTTTACTAGCAATCTTTAGGAAACGTTTAAAACGTAATCTGAGAAACCAATTTTGAATTCAAGTGGGGGATTGTTGGAACACTAGTGAGTATACTAGTGAGTTTGTGAAGTTTGAAATGTAAACACAAGTGGAGAAACTAGTGTCAAGTGTGAATTGAAAATTCTATGTCCCACATTGGGTAGATCACACACTCTAGTAGTGTTTATATATGTGGGATATCACCTCCAAGGGTGTGCCCTTGGGGTACACACTTTTGTGAACGGAGTGAGCTAATGCCAAAAAATAATAACACACGCGCGCGCGACGACGACGCCGCCGCCGACTGACCGGGCTTGGGCCTGGGCTGTAAAAGAATATTTTTTGGTGCTCAAAAAATAAATATAATGTTTTCTTTTTTGCTCCGAGAATCCTGCAAGCAAAGACCGAGTCCAGCACACGCCTCCACGTTCTCGACACGCGCATCCACGTTTCGGCACACTTCCGCACGTTTCCGCCTCGTGGGTTACCGTTACTGGAGCGTGGGCTTGCGCGAGCGGGTCGTGAACCGGGTCGGCGAGGTCGAATCCCCTCTATAAATAGAGAGCTCGGGATCCTCATTCTTCACACCAAAACCGAGAATCGAACGCTCTTCTCTAGTTTTCTCCCCTTCTCATCTCCCGCGATTTGTGTTGACGAATCGTTCTTTTCCTCCTTGGTCTTCTCGAGTGGTTTTTCTAAAACCATATTCTCAGAGGTGTTATTCTCGACCGATTCTGGGCAGTGCAGCCTTTAATCGTACAGAAAAAGAATCTGGGCTGTTTTATCCTGGAGACGCACGGTTGATAGTCTACCTTGCACATTTCAGGTAGTACCGTGAAACGTCTTAAAGAAAGCGACCTGGTCGTGACTCGCCCCAGTAATCGTTTCAAAGCTCTGTCGTAATTTTAAAAACAACACTATCTCTAATCTTATCGATTTCTATAACTCACATCTCCCTACTCTCAATTATATCCGCTTTATTGCATCTTTAACGTTAACATTTATCTTAATCGACCACACCATGTTCTTCATTTATTTTTAATATTATACTCTTTAATATGACTAATAATTTATAAACCTTACTACTTTAAATACATCACCCTCATCCTAATTCATCATCTTAAAACACCACCCTCATACTTTCAATTATAATCGTCTTGCACTTCTCTGGTTAATTCCCGTCTTAGGCTCACCGTTACTCTAAGGAATTACTTCTAAAGAAACACTTAGACATATCTCCCTCACCTAGGGATCGCCTACTTCTTTTTAACTTAAAGTCTTTATCTCATCATTATCATTATCTCTAGCATTAACCTTCACTTTAACTTACACCTCCCCGTTTCCTGTTACGTTCATCTTATCTCTTCACCTAACATCTTCAATCAAACTAGAATGGTCATGGAATTAAGAAGCAAGAAGGATTTCACACCTTTGGAAGTTAAGAAGAAGAAACACGAGGTGAAAACACTTGATAAGGAACAAGAAGAAGGTGTTGATGAAACAGACAATGAAACTCATATGGAAAGAGAAATATTGATCGATAAGGGCTCTATTTTGAGAATGAGTAGACGGAAAATCGTGGAAGAAAGTGTGAATTCTAGCAAGCTCCTCTACTACATCAAACTACCATACCCGTATCTCGAGAATTTGAAGAGCAAAAAATCTACTGCACTAACCGGAAGCTGTAATGCAATATTTCAAGAACGGTCACCTCCAAAGAAGAATGACCTAGTAAGTTTCAGTTCTATTTAAAAATTGTCCATAAAAAAAGCTCATGATGGTCTACGTGAAGTCATTAACTTGATTCTTTCATTGATGATAAGAAAGATTGAAAAAATGCAGGTAAGGCCATCAAACGTTACTTTAATACTTTCATATAGAACAATTAAACATCCATTAGAGTAGTGGGGGATGTGAAGATGGAAGTGAACAAGACTCTCTTTCCATCAAACTTCATGACATAAGAGACTCAAAAGAAGATTCACCGGAAGCAAGAGTCTCGTTGTTCTACAATAAGGAAGGGCACGAAATTCAAAAGTCTATTGATTGAAGCAAGGGAAAATTTACCTCTCTACGTCAAATTCATGAAACTTCTTTCAAATAAGAAGAATAGGAAGGATGATCCATTATTTCTTTCATACAAGCCACCCTAATAGTGGTTGAGGTGTCGATACTCATCATAATCACCATCTCTTTTCTTTATAGCATAACCGGTGAGAACTTGAGCCAAATATTCAATCCACGCTTCTACTATAATTCTTTCTATATTGAGTGTTACATATGAATACTATTTTTGCTCTAATTTGTGGTCGTTCTCTATGGACTACCGGTCATGTTATACTAATCACGAAACAAAACAAAAAATTGTACCTTGAGCCTTTTAAGCGACCCTTAATGTCATCTATTTGATTTCTCTTTGAGTTAGATGCAATATTTGTTTTGGTATATTTGAAACTAAGTTTAGGGTTGCTCTTTAGAAATAACAACATCTTATATTTAGGGTGCGGTACTAGTAGAACTTATTTATCAAATATGAAAAAAAATAGATTTTTTTTTAGATAAACCATATAAACATATGGGTCTACACACAAAAACCAAGAGCCAAACACATAAAAAAAAATTCTCTTTAAAAAAATGTATTTATCTTGAAAAGTGAAAGATAAAAAGTTCTATGTAGTACCCATCGTTTTGGTTTAATGAATGAAGGATGGTAATACTTCAATACTTTAGTACGAATCCGTAGTTTGAAAATCTAACTTCAAATTGTTTTGTTAGCCTATTTTCTCAAATATATCATATCTTAACATAAGTCACGTTATAGCTCTGAAAAGACCACAAAGTTTGTATATAGTATGATCTTGAATCTCTGTTTAGAATTGCTTCAAATTATAGCAAGGTACATTCATGCGACGACTGAAATGGGCAAATTTCGTGACCAGCCATACTGGCTTTAGGAGATACATACATGTATCTTGAAAAAAAGTTTGGATAAGTGTATGAACTATCTTCTCTAAGCATGTCCCGCTTGCATGGAAGTTGTAAGTTAGTCAAGCCTGTCAACGGGACGAGATGATAATTTAAACAACCTCTTCGGAAAGATATGTTTTCCTTGAAAAATATGCAAATTTTAAAATATGTTTTCTTTTGTTTCTTGAGTTCAAATAACAGCTTAAACTTGGGGTTGTGATGACTTATCATTTATGATTTTAGCATATTTTTCAGTCATTTTTATTTAGTTTTGATCCATGTTGTGAAAGTGACTCAAAATTGTGGTTTGGAAGCCAAAATCATGTTTGCTGGAAGACCCAAAATCGGGGCCCGAATTGTCTCAAGAGGGAATGGTGGAGGTAGAGGTAACCGGAGAAAGAGTGGTAAACAGTCAAAGTCTGAATGCTTTAACTGTCACAAGATGGGTCACTTCATGAAGGATTGTCCGGAGATTAATGGTAACTCCGCACAAATTGTCTCTGAGGGTTATGAGGATGCAGGTGTTATGATGGTGTGGTGTTGTTTGGAGGATGAAGAAGGTGATGTTGGTCACCTTGGGAGTGCTGCATAGTGGAGCGGTAGTCGTCTGGAGAGACGTTGAACACTTAACATCAGCCTGGAGAGGCGGTGGTAAGAATACTCATGATCAGCCTGGAGAGGAGGTGGTAAGAATACTCATGGTCATTCTGAAGAGGCGGAGACAACAATTATCATGATCTACCTGTTGAGGTGCAGTTTCAAGGTTGAAGACATAGTGGGATGTACGCATTTGCTAGTTGAGGTAGAGTACACTCAACTTGAGGTGGAGTTGAACACACTGGTAATGGTACGACTATGGAGGACCTTGGGTGCTATGCTCTATGGTGGGCAAGGGATTTCTTCATGAAGGTTGAAGAATGTATAGCACGACTTGCGGGATTACTCTAAAAAAAGGCCAAGGGTGATTGGATGCAAGGAGACCTCCAAGGAAACGGGAGATGTCATGTGTTGAAGATGTCATGGTGAATCCTTGTGGAACTACCTAAAACTCCTAGTGTAGTTGGACTGCAAGGACTCTTCGAGAAGACGGAAGACGTTCCGATGGCTGAAGAGGTTAAGGTAAATGCTTGTGGAACTACCTAAAATTCCTAGTGTAGTTGGACTGCAAGGACCTTCGAGAAGGCGGAAGAGATTCCGATGGCTAAAAGGGTTAGGGTGTAAACTTGTGGAGCTACTTGGTGTAGTGGGAAGCAAGGGAAAGAGCAACATAGTGGTTGATGTTGAATTGGCATCATCACTAATTTGGAGTCAAGGTGGAGATTGTTGTGAAAGTGACTCAAAATTGTGGTTTCGAAGCCAAAATCATGTTTGCTGGAAGACCCAAAATTGGGGCCCGAATTCGGCTGCCTGGTGGAGCTTTTTTGTTCGGCAAAAATCGGCGCCCGAATGGTAAAATCAGAGCACGATTTTGCGCGCAGTGAAAAAAACAGAAACGTATTTTTGGGCCAGATTTGTTACAATTTTATGGGAGTTACTCTTACTATAAATATAGGTTTTGTATCAGAGCAAACCTGGAGATAGAGGAGGCTGAAACAAGGGTTTAGAAAGGCAACAACAAAACTAGGGTTTGTATAGAGTTTGTCTCTTTGGAACAAACACTAGGGTTTGACGGTTGATTCACCTTGGAAAACACTATTAGGATTGAGTCTCTTGGTTACGGGAAGAGATTTGGACTTTGGGTAGAATTAGGCGGGAGACTTATTCTTGTAACCCATTGATATCTCTTTTGTAAAGTTACTCATCATTATAGTGAAACGGAGGGCTGCTCTCTCCCCCATATTAGGTCAATTTTGTGACTGAACTGGGTAAACAAATTATTTTGTGTTATCTCTTCTTTTCTCTAGCTGTTTTCTACTTTTGCTTGTGATTATAACTGTTACCCACTTGTATTGGTTGCTTGATTATTCCTTGCTCCACACATCAAGTATTTTATTGGTGTGATTTTTCATCGAATTCGCAACAATCCAAATTAGAGGAGTTTTAGAACAATTACCTATTGTTTCAGGATATTTTGTAATGTTTATATGGTGTTTTTGATGTAATTAATGGAAAAATCATGCAAATAGGTAAAAAAAAAATCTTTTAAGGATTTGGGAAGACAACGAAGGAAGATTCAAGAGGCCTCTAAAAACGTTTCAAAACAAGTTCCATGAAAGAAAACACCCAAATGCGATTACATGTAGAAAATAGTGTTGTGGCCCCGGGTGCGATCCAAACCCCCCCGAGTGTGCAAAAATACATTCATGTGTGTGATCCATGCGCTTCCAGGTGTGCAAAAATACACTCATGCACCCCCAGGTGTGGTCTGCGCACCCAAGGATTTCATGTTACAAGAAATAACTGATTTATGTTGCTCTTTGGTGGAAAAAGACTAGTTTTTCTACCCAAACCCACTTGAAAACAAGCCTATAAATACAACTAATCTCCTTCACAAATTCTCATCCAAAACGAATCGGTTTAAAAGGAATGCAAACACTAAAAGCTTTAAAGATTGAGTCTCTCTCCTCTACCTTAGGGTCTGTTTGGTTCGAGAGTTTTGGAGGGGATGGGAGGGGAGGGAAGGGGAGATTTTTAATTTGATGTGTTTGGTTCAATTTGTAGAAGGGGAGGGGAGGGAAGGGGAGCAAATCTCTTTAAAATTTTATTGCATTGCCATAATTATCCTTAAATTAATTTCAAATCTCAATATTAACCTTGTAACAACTTTTATTATTATTAGATTATATTATTTTGTAACAATCTTATTATTATTAGGTTATCTTATTCTTGTAACAATTTTTATTATTTTGTTATATTTTCTTTATAACAACTTTTATTATAAATTAAGATATGTGCT
Organism: Medicago arabica; assembly: GCA_946800305.1. NCBI lineage: Eukaryota > Viridiplantae > Streptophyta > Magnoliopsida > Fabales > Fabaceae > Medicago > Medicago arabica. Next base: position 33,503,074 of record OX326964.1, on the reverse strand, counting down.
ATTTTTTACGGAAGTAATTGGCAAAAAATGCAAGGATTACAAAGAATTGCTCTTATAAAAAAAACAAAAACAACAAAAATAATATGATGCATGGATATAAAAAAAATTACAAAGAATTTCTATTATATATATATATATATATATATATATATATATATATATATATGATGCATGGAGCAAAATACATGAGCCAGTTTGAAATAAAATAAACAGCTTAGTTATGTGCTACTCTTTCGTCGGTTTCTGAAATCGTAAAACTAACGGTTTCTTTTATTTAATTAAGTTTAAAGGTAAAACGGTAGAATAATCTTAAAATTCCTCCTCTCCCCTTCCTTTCCTTTGCCAACCAAACACATTTTTAATTAAAATTATCTCCCATCCCCTCTCTTCCGTTAAAATTCCTCCTCTCCCATCTCCTTCCCTCCCCTCTTAATTCTCGAACAAAACAGATTCTTAGTCTCCTGAGTATGTTTTATTTTGTTTTAAAAGTTTAATGAAATTTACTATTCTGTCTTTTATTCAAGATAGATTTAAAATAATGGAAAATTAGTATTTATTTTTTTGACAACAATTTTAACTTACACATTCATGATTCTTTTTTTGGTCAACTCGCATTCATGATTTTAGCCGTGTTTATATTAGTAACCTCGTGTGTGTGTGTATATAGCTGCATAATTAAGTAGACTATTTCGCAATCTGGTATTTGTTTTGGGTGGTAGTTGAAATTTCAAACAGATGTTAGATACGCATGCCTATAAATTTTTCGATTTTTCAGATTGTGCCCATGTATTCATATATTAATTTAAATTGTTATGAACTGCACCAACCACTCTGGACCACAGACAACGGGACAATGCCTTTAGACTATTGGAGAAGATAAATGACTACCCATTTCAAAGGATGAAATAAGGTATCTTAGATATTCTCGAAATTTTTTATAGCTATTATTTTAATAAGAGTTTAAATATCTTTATACAATACGGTTAGTAAAAAAAGATTATACGGTTGATAAATCACAACTCATTCCTTCAAAAAAAAAATCACAACTAATAATATGGATAGTTGATGGGTGCGGTGATATGGAGACGGCGGATCATCTCTTTATTTATTACAACTTGTTTGGAAGTGTTTGGTATCTCATTTGTCTTTGGTTTGACATTTCTTTTGTATGTCCAGAGTTAGGGATGGGAATAGGCCAGGCCAGACCAGGTTTTGATAGACCTGAGCCTGACCTATGAAATATTTTGCAGGCTTGAGCCTGGCCTGTGGCCTTCCATAGGTCTGTTTTTTTGGTCTGGCCTGACCTATTTAAAAGTCTGGACTGGCCTGACAGCCTATTTACAGTCCTACTTCATATTATAGTCATTAAATATTTAATTTATTCTATTTTTAAATAGGTCAAATTGGCCTTAAAGCCTATTTCACCATAAGGCCTTAAAGTCTATTGAAAATGTCCATTATTTGAGTTTTTTCTTGATTTTTATTCTAATATAAATTATGTTTTAATATAAATAAAAAATAAATTTTAATAATATGCATATATAGGCCGGTCTATCAGGCTTCATAGGCTTTTTTTGATAGCATAAGTCTAGTCTATTAACTTAAATAGACTTTTTCAAAAGCCGAAGCCTAGCCTTTTTTATAAACAGGCTAGGCCAGGCCAGGCTTAAACAGGCCGTGTCGTAGGTCTCTGTAGGCTTGAATAATTTTTATTTAAGTTGCGTTTTGAATAATTTCGATTTAAGACTAGTTGCGTTTTGAATAATTTCGAATAAAAATTGCGTAAATTCGAATAAAGATTAGTTAAATTCAGCGTGAAATCGAATAATAAAAGTTCCTAAACTAGATTACATTACATAAAGTTCATAAATATGTCATATCATTACATTCGAAACTGCACATACCAACTACAACAATTATCTTACCTTTAAATGGGGTAAATTCAAACTTGCAAAACAACAACTCTCTAACATTCACCCGGAAGTTTTGTTGTTTCATTCAAAAGATTAAATTCGTGTTAGCTTGGTTTAAATGAGGGTATTCAAGTGTCAACAAAATGAGGTCCATTCCTTGACACTTCAATACCTTCATTTAAACCAAGCTAACAAGAATTTAATTTTTTTGAATGAAACAATAGAACTCCTTGTGAATACTTGGGAACTGCCGTTTGGCAAGTTTGAATTACCCCATTTAAAGGAAGACAATTGTTGTAGTTGGAAGGTGCAGCTCACTACCTAATAACAATCTTCTGGCGGAATCAGACTTATATAATACATTCGGGTTGCACCTTCAAACTACAATAGTTATCTTACCACTGAAATGACAAATTCAAAATTATTAAACTCCAGGACTCCAACATTCGACTGACACTCCCAATGTTCCATTCAAAAGATTAATTCTTCTTAGGCTAGGTTTAAATGACGGTATCCAAATGTCAAAAAAATGAGGTTCATTCCTTGACACTTTGATACCTTCATCTAAACAAGCCTAACAAGAATTTAATCTTTTGAAAGAAACAATGGGAATGTCGGGCGAATGTCGAAGTCTTGACGTTTAGCAAGTTTGAATTTCCATTTCAGGGTAAGATAAAAAAAAACTAAAATAAAAAAAATAAATATAAAACACCAAAATAAAAAAAACCCTAAAATTTTAAACTATAACATAATCATCATGCAAGCATTTTAACTAAATTAATCACCTAACATCTACTTTAAAAATGAATTATAACATGTAATTCTACTCAAAAACTAAAATAAAATAAATCTACTCAAACTAAAAATTAAAAACATTTATAACAACTAAAATGTAAGTTAATAGCATTATAATTACTTAGTTGTGATTTTGTTGAACAAATTTGGTTGGGTTTTTTAGAGAGATTTTTGATAGAGATTGGATAAAATTTTGGAAAAATGAGAGTAATAATGGATGAGAGAGTTTCTGCCAGATTTGTAGCATGGTCGCATCGGCAGCTAACTGGCGAAGAAACCTCGGCAGTTAACTGCAGCTGGTTATGAAATTCCTCGGCAGTTAATTGCCGCCGGAGCTTTTTGTCATTTACATGTGTTTCCCAGTCTTCTCAAGTGTGTCTACAATATTCTTCATTGGGTTGATAACTATCATAAACAAAATTCATGGAGATTGGGGTTCAAATCTTGTATTTTCCACTTTTCAACACTAAAAAAAAAACCTTTTAGATGCGTGAATCTTATTATTAAGCTACTTCAAAAAAAATGTTTTTATTGTATAATTCACTAATCACTTACATAAATGAAGTATTTTTTGCCCTATAGTTTTGATGTTGTCCCCACACCCATCATCGTCTCGCGTCCAATTTCAAAATATTCCAAGGTTGTTGGATTCGTTATTATTTGCAGATGCAGATCATACATAAACTTTGGTGATCATGATCACAGCATGCATCACGAGGTTGAAATACTAAATTTAATTTAAACTATATACCCAGTATATTTTTAATATAAAATAATAATTTAGTCATCGATTGTAAAATTAATCATTTAATTGAGATAATTTTGTTTAAAAAATTTAAATTAAACTAATATCATGCTAATTGTTAAAACTCAAATTTACTAATTTGAAAATATTCAAAATAAGAAAATGTCTATTATTTTTAATTATTTAATGTAAAACATATAATACATTCATGCTAAAAAATATCTCAAGTGGCCACCAAAATAAACTGTTGTTTTGAAAATTATGACAGAGCTTTGAAACGATTACTGGGGCGAGTCACGACCAGGTCGCTTTCTTTAAGACGTTTCACGGTACTACCTGAAATGTGCAAGGTAGACTATCAACCGTGCGTCTCAAGGATAAAACAGCCCAGATTCTTTTTCTGTACGATTAAAGGCTGCACTGCCCAGAATCGGTCGAGAATAACACCTCTGAGAATATGGTTTTAGAAAAACCACTCGAGAAGACCAAGGAGGAAAAGAACGATTCGTCAACACAAATCGCGGGAGATGAGAAGGGGAGAAAACCAGAGAAGAGCGTTCGATTCTCGGTTTTGGTGTGAAGAATGAGGATCCCGAGCTCTCTATTTATAGAGGGGATTCGACCTCGCCGACCCGGTTCACGACCAGCTCGCGCAAGCCCACGCTCCAGTAACGGTAACCCACGAGGCGGAAACGTGCGGAAGTGTGCCGAAACGTGGATGCGCGTGTCAAGAACGTGTGCTGGACTCGGTCTTTGCTTGCAGGATTCTCGGAGCAAAAAAGAAAAATTATATTTATTTTCTGAGCACCAAAAAATATTCTTTTACGGCCCAGGCCCGGTCGGCGGCGGCGTCGCGCGCGTGTGTTATTATTTTTTGGCATTAGCTCACTCCGTTCACAAAAGTGTGTACCCCAAGGGCACACCCTTGGAGGTGATATCCCACATATATAAACACTACTAGAGTGTGTGATCTACCCAATGTGGGACATAGAATTTTCAATTCACACTTGACACTAGTTTCTCCACTTGTGTTTACATTTCAAACTTCACAAACTCACAAGTATACTCACTAGTGTTCCAACAGATAGTAATAGCGGTGAGTTAAGATAGGAATCAATGAGAGGAGAGTAAGATGAATAAAAATGAAGATATGGGATAATGATTTATAATGGTTGACGACAATAATGATGATCGATAATGGAGGAATGGAAATTGATGATGTTATAGCTAATAAAATAATAAGGCAAGATAAATATGTTAAATTAGAATGGAGCTAAGATTACGAGGGTGTATGATGTTCTAGGAAAGGATAATGTAAGACAAAATGTTGGGTTTGATTAAGGTTATGATTGAGAGTAAAGAGTTGTTAACGGTGGGACGATATAACTGTGTTTATAAAGTTTCCCTTGATGAGACGTAGTAATGAGTTAAAATGTTGAGTTTAAAGGAAGGGATAAAATGTAATAACAGGTAGTTAACCGATTAGTGAAATGTTGTGATGAGTTAAACCTTGTTTGTTTATGATGATGTCTTGATGAGTTATACCTTGTTTAAAATGTTCATCTCGAAATGGTGATGTTGTATGAGTGTTGAATAATGACGAAATGATGATGTTGTATAATGTTGAATAATGATGATGTAAATGTTGCCTAAGATGACGAGTAGTGACAAAATATACCTTGTCCATAAATGATGAGTTTATTAAGATGAATTTTGTTGTAATTGTGAGTTATTGATGATGTGTTAATATGTAGTATTTAGTAAGTCTTCCCTCATGCATCATATCATGTTTAGTACCGTGATGTCTGACGTATGTATGTATGTTCAGTAACACAACCCTGACATACAAATGTTTATTAGAAATCGATACCGGCATGCATATAGGTTATAGGGATGAACTATATCTTCTCATGTACATGTTAATGTGTTGAACTTGATGTTGTTGTGAATGAAATGTGCATTATTGATGTATTTGAAAATAATGATGTTGTGAATGACGTGAAACAAATTAATTGTTGTTGTGTATTGATACTCTATTTGATGTCGTATACTTGATGTGTTAACTGATGATGTGCAATAAGATGATAAATGATAATGTGAGAATTTTTAAATGGATAAATGATCTAGGATGAAGTGACAAATGTTCTTTTATAATTCTTAAATGTTGTGATGATCAAAATTATGATTATTAAATGATGATGAACATGAATGATATATTTGTGGATGATGGTGTCTTCTGTGTTTAATCTCTGGATCTATTTATTATGATTATGCAATCTGTTATTTTGTATATATACTCACTCTCTAGTTGCAGGTTGGACGTTTGTGTCCTTGTGGTACAGAGACGCAGGACGATGAACTTTAAATATTGCGAGATTAGTATATATACTCACTCTCTGATGATTTATGCCCTAAAAATATATATAATGATTTTAAATATGCAAAAATATATGTGCAATTTATGTCTTTTTTTGTGGAAATTGTGAATTCACAAAACCAAATTCCTGAAGAAAAAAAAACCACTTAATGCAAACAAATAGGAGTCCTTGTTGTGGTGGCTTCGTGGTAGATGGAAAATATGTAGTCAACTGTGCACACGTACGTACATAACCACAATCTAATAATCTAAACTAGTCGGTTCACAATTTATATATATATATGCCATTTCTTTCATTTCTCCATCGACACCAAACCCTGCCAAGTATATATATACAAGGCATATCACATCACACATAAAACATGTATCAAAACTATGGGAGTTAACCAAACCAAACTGATTCTTCCCAAACTATGATGCTCTTGGTCTCTTTGCTTCTTCGATCTGAAGATATTAGGGTAAGAAGTGGTGATGGAGAGAAGTGTGAGCTACATGATGAAAGGGCACAAATTACCAAGGTATTGGCGCGCCTCAATTTGAAGACATGGTTACCTGAAATTACTAACCATGTCGTTTGATTGAGCCGCGTCAATATCTCGCTCATGATCCACTTCTTTTCATCTCCATTTACCCTTCTAAATCTCAAATTTAAGGTATGTATATATATATGTTCTCATCAATATTATTATTCTTAATTTTATTTTTTCCATTTTCTTTTTATGTTGTTTTTTCTTTCCTCACAAATTTTCCTTCACACATATGTCTCTGTCATTTTCCCTTATAGCGTTGGTCTTTTTTCCTTGATGTGTAGAACTTGGAAACTACGTTTCTTCTCTACTTGTTTTCCATGCCCATAACCATGTGAACTTTGTGTATATTTTGTCAATTAATTAAACTTACCTTAATTAAAATAAAGCTAATGAAAAATTCTCAATGAAAATGTTTTTATTTTTATTGTTTGTCAAAAATAAAAACATTTTCATTGAGAATTTTTCATTAATATGTGAGCTAAATGACATAAAATGTGATTAGGAGGGTTCTAAATTATAGTTGTGGTCCAGTTATGTTTGGAACTTTGATATTAATTGCTGAAAAATACGGTAGATACAGCCAAAATTACGGTTGTGATAGCAATGTAAAGACCTCTAAAATATTTATATGTGATTGCAGTTGCAAATTGCAATTTAAAACTATAGTAATCACTTTAATTAGGGAAAATATATTTACTTATATAAGAATAAAATTAAGACATTAGAGTCTTGTGTTAGGTAGGAGTAGGATGCAAAAATATTGATCTTCTTATCACAAAATCTCCATTGTCGCCTGCTTTGCTTGTTACCACCAACTTAGATTGGTATACCCTTTTAATCTCTATCTCTATAATAAATAATAATAATACTTATTAATAATAATCCTTAGAACCCCACAACATCTCAACGAATATTTCAAAAATTTGTACATTGCTTGTTATATACATAGTTGAACAATTATATGAAGAAAATGCATATTAACGTCAGCAGGAGTAGGTGAAATATTGGCGTATCAGGTCGGCCATCAGAGCTTGCACTAACCATTATTCTATTCATTATCTATTACATAAAATTGATAAAATTTCTAGAAAGAAAAAATAGCTGAGAAAAATATATAAAAATAAAATGCATGAAAAATGATTATTAAATCATTATTTAAACTCCTTAGACCTGAAGTCGTGATTGGGGTGCAAACCCTAGTTTCTCTATTTGTGTGTGAGTTTAAACTATTATTTTTTATTTCGTCTATCTATTAAAAAAAATTAGTTAAAAGATCACTCATTCACTTTAATTTCATGTTAATATACTTTTTCCTTTATAATGAGTTCTAATCAATCAAAAATGACAAATAAAAAATTACATTTTCTTAAAATTGCAATATTCCACTTTATGGAGATATATGATACTATGATAAGAGACTTACAATACAATAACATAATAGAACTAGGGCTTTAGTCCTTGATGTTGATAATGCCCTCCATATTCATGAGCTGTATCAGTTAATAAATATATGCACCTAGAACTATAACTATAAATATTAATGTCCTTGTCCATGAGTTGTATCAATTAATAAGCATGCACTATACAGTACACAGAACAATAAATTCTCTGTTTATTGTAGTGGTGGATTTGTACTACTACTGAAGGATACTCATGATGCTTAAGCATTAGAAGAATCTACTTGAGAATAATGTGAAGGATCGTTGAGATATTCATCAGAGAGCTTTCTAGTAGCTCTTAAAGTTCAAACTCAAGTGGGGGCTTTCTCTAGTGTGCATTAAATTCTATACCAAAATAGCATGAGTCTGCCCTAGGCTCTTTGAATGGTGATGTTTCTCTCCAAATGATTTGCGGTAAATATTTTAAAATGCAGGCACTAGCATTTTGACCCTTATACTCCTTCTGTCCTTTTTTGATAAACATATGTAATAAAAATAAGTGTTAAAAAAAGTTGTTGGGTGGGATAAATTTATCTAAAATATGAAATGTGTTTGACTATTTTTAAAATTATTATTTGTATATAAATCATTCAATATATCTTTTCATATCCAAGACAAATCATACTTGCTCTGATTCTTTTTATAAAAGATAAATGAGTCGATAAAAATTGATGTATCTGGTTTATAATATAAATAAGATACATCAACTTTTATGAACTCTTTTGTCTTTTATAAAAAATGACCGTATGGAGTAGTATGTTTAAAAGGTATATTTGGAAAAAGTGTAATAAATACATTTAAAAATTTGTAGATGATATCATATTTAAGGACAATTATTTATTTATAAATGGTCTTATAATTAGTGACAATGAAGTATCTAGAGAATCATGATTCAATGTGTTATAAATTAATGAGTTTGAATATTACGCTAAAAGCTAGTTTAAAGGATCAGTACTGTTCTTTCTATGAGCGGATGGCTAAACATGTCGTGTGTTATAGCAAAATGTGGCTGTCAGGGTATCTGAAAAATGGACTGTGTTATTTGCTTTAGTGCAAAGGTTCTATTTATAAAAGCATTTGTATAATCATACCTTATAGTGTACCATCATTTTAACTTAAACACATGGTACCTAGTGGTTTACCGCGTTCTTTAGTTCACGCTAGTGCAACGAAAGATTGCACTATTGAATAATAAATAAGTTCTACTTATTTATTTTAATCTCTTAACAATTTGTCTTTATACGTGTGACCATGTAGGTTCTTTTAACGTTGACAATAATAGTAATTTACACATTGAATATTGTAAACAGTTTGAGTGGTATCTAAGTACACATCATTGCTACTCATGTGACAAGATTGTCATGTGATCTAATGGAAAATTTATGTGACAATGATCATATATACGATTAATCTTTTGCTCTTTTGTTCATATTGAACACAAAACATATCTCTTGTCGCCATTGGATAGTTCAATATTGTGCCCCATACACATCACTTGTGTTACGTAGGAGAGAAAAATTTCCTCTAGATCACTCATGTCCCTCAACATGATTTGTGGAGTGTCTATTAGATGACTTTATATTCATCTTATTACAGGCAACGATTAAAAAAACATAGCACTTGACTCCATACCTAAAGATCATGGTGGTTTCAGATCAAAGGATGACATACACCATTGTCACTACGAGAATATCATATGACATCGACATAACACATTGTATAGTGTTTTCATGTCGGGTCAATTTAGTATATATGTGACTCCTAATATTAATACAAGTGTGAAGACTTGATATCTCATATCCATGACTCGTGAGATATGATCATCGGTCTACTCACATAATAGTCTCTATGCATTACTGTTATTATTCTGCTTCAGAGTAAAACTTGACTACATATACTTTAAGAATAGTATCCATATGACTAATAGGGTCTTAAGATTAAGTCAGACTTAATGTTACATTAATCAAACTAATTATTCTATGAACTTTATTAATTTGAAACAAACATAATAAAGAAATGTATTTTATTATATAAATAAGTAAATATAATAATTTATAATTTTAAATATAAAAAATAAATGGCATATAGGGCGTACACCTACAATAAGTGTGTTGTTGATTGCTTTTTTTGGGTTACCGTATCTTGTGAGACTTCATCTATGCTTTCTTCAGTTGTGCTAGGGAAGTTAGATTGTGAATGTGAAAAAAACACGAGAAGACGGGGGGGTTCCTAAGTCTAAAGGTAGACTTGTTACTTAGAGTTCAGAACCTGAAACAATATTCAGAGTTAAGTGCAGTAGGTAAAATAAAGGTAGAGAGAGAAGAGAAAGACACAAAACAACTTATCATCGTTCCTTCCACAATCCGGAAGTAGTCCAATCGTCTTGTTACTTACAAGAGATTTTTCACTATAATCACTCAAGATTACAATTGCTCAAGCACACAAGCAAGAGACTTCCAATGCTCAAGCACACAAGCAAGAGAATTCTAACAAACAAAGATTACAAAGAAAATTGTTTTGTTGAACACTTGATATACAATTAGAGGTGTTCACAAAATACAACATAGTTCAGACTATAGACTTAAGAATTTCTAAGATATGCAAGTTAATAAGAAATTATAAGTGTTTGATGCGTTGTGATTTTGACAGAGTAATGACACTTGTAAAATATTGCAGAGTCTTGTGTTTTCTTCAAGTCTTCAATTCTTTATATAGAGGTTGAAAAGAGACGTTGAAGAGTGCCACCGTATCATTAGAGTCGTTGGAGAAGCTTGATCATCATCATTGATTTTTGCTTGATTTGGTTAATGTCCTATGAAGGAATGATTTTGAATCTTTTTCTTAATAAGGAATTATCTATTCTTTTCCAAGGGAGACACTGTTGTAAGCTTCGTACAATGCACATGAGAATGTTGGAGGTAATGGAGAAAGTGGTCGTACAAGTTGTCCTCCACTGTCCTTCAGTGAATCCATTTACTCTCTGACAATTCAGAACTACGATTGCATGATCTTCAGAACTATCATAACATCTTATCCATTGTTTCTGCACCTTTGGTCTTCAGAGTCTGGCTTCCAGAGTATGTCTTAGTCTGAGTGTTCTTTAAAGTTTGACTTCCAGCTTTTGGGATGTCATAAGAGTCTGCCTCCTTCAGATTCTGGCTTGCAACTTAGCTTCTCTTGAAAATTATTTGCTCTAAATATGTTCTTTCAGAACCAATACTTGAATAAGACATTGTATAATTTTTGTATATGGTCTTGCACACTTGAACATATATTAGCATATTCAATTGATCTTTTAATACATTGTTATTATCAAAACTTAAGAGGCATTGTTTAAACTTATTTTGTTCCAACAGTATGAATTTCAGTTTGGAGGTTTTGCCTTGTTTTGGATTCTCTTTTTTCTTTTCCTCTCTCGTATAGGGTTGTTTTTTTTTTATCCTTTTTTGTGTGTTTGGTATGTATTTTGTTTGAGCAGAGTTTGTACTTGTATTGAACTCTCTTTACTTTGTTGTGTGTGTGTGACATTAAAAAGAAGTGTATATACATTTAACAATGTGAAAAGCCTAACTTGATGCCTTTCAAATATTCGGGCATTTCCATTAGGGAAACTAACTTGAAAACTGATGGGTGAACATGTTGAGAAACATGTTTACTTAGAAGTGTAAACAAATATTTGGTGCAACATTGTACCATCAAAGTAAGGGTGTTTGCATGAGAGATGGGTGTGGAAACCAAATGTAGGTAGTGGATACTCTTCCAGGTTCGTTTACACAACTTTGCACCATGATAATAATAATAATCCATCAGTCCACAATGAGATAGGATGAACGCCAACAAATGTTTGGTGCAGCATTTTACCATCAAATTCAACAATCAAGAAACTTATTAACTTATTTTGCAAGAAATCTAAAGAAAACCTCTAATTTTTTGTAAATATGAAAAACCTAGGTCAATGTTGAATTTCTTGAACCTTCACCCTTTTTCCAATACATTTTGTAGTGTTTAAAATATTAAAGCATGAAGAGCCAAGCTAAAAATTAGCGAAGGAAATGCTTGTATTTTTCACCCTTTTTCCAATACATTTTGTAGTGTTTTAAAGATTAAAGAATGAAGAGCCAAGCTAAAAATTAATGAAGTTGAAGATGAGCCAATTCGTCTGGCGATCCGAGAAATGGCCTAGTGAAATGACTGATCCTCATCATATGATGTTTTTAGGTGTTTTATCAAATCTTTTGCGACATTATTATGAGTTTTTAGTCGACTTTAGAGTGAGTTAATCATGGTTTTCAAGATAAGTCAGTCTTGTATCGAAAAGAGTCTTTGTAAGTCGTTTTACTTACCTAACTAGACATCTCTCTAGGTGTCAATGTCTCTTTGGTGATTTTCGATAGGCTAAACCAATTAGATTATTGATGTATTAATTTTTCGATTAGCGTAATTGCAAAATGGCAAGTGTATCAGTCGTTTTCATCAAGTAATAAAGTGATAAAGTAGAGTATCGTATCCACAAAGATTGTCCTTTCGTCCGAACAATTCTTGTTACTTATTTTTTGTAAGTTTGACGGTATAAAAGTTAAGTTGCAATTTTTATCAGTTTGCAATAGAGCGAATTTACCTATTTTGGTTGCAGAAAAGTAAGCATTTGTAAGGATTCTTCGAATTCCCTCTGTATATACGTTGTTTGATAATAAGTAATATAAATGTCGCGTTTATTTATCTTAGGTAGAATATACAAGTGATGAGGCCGTTGGGAGTTTCCTAAATAGGTAGGGCACCATCTGACCCAATGGGCATCATCCACTGGGTACCTAATTAGGCCTTTCCCTCCGATGGCTAACTGCACCTGCTGATCACACAGTGATCCTTACGTGTGGGGTCTTGCTAATTCGAAGGTAATTGAAACATAAACTTTATATTGGCTTTCCAGTGTTTCCCAAGGCAATGAAGGTCAAGGTTTCCTTAGGTCTTCCCATCTATGAATCTTAGGAAACTCATAGCATACTTTCTCTATGCTTACTTAGTAGTTCTACAAACGGGCAACCCTAATCTATGTCTGCCTTACTAAGGGTTTCAAGAGAATGGTCTTACTAGGTTCAAGAGAATGGTCTTACTAGGTTATAGTCTTAAGTCAGAAAGCTAGGTGCTTGTTTCCCTAATTACTAACCAGTTAATTCCTAGCTTCGGTAATGCACAACACGACCTAACGGGCATCATCAACAAGGTACCTACGTCTCGGGTCAACAATTCCTATTGTATCTTTGGCTAATTATTAATCACTTACTTCCTAGACAGATAGTTATCAGTAAAAGGATATAAATATCAAGATATAAGCATCCAGTTAGTGATAGCAATATTAGGTCCTGTCACAACCTAAGTACCTAATCTAGAGTTGCACCTCTCACAGAAATAAAAACTAAATCATAATAAAACTTAATAGCGAACAAAAGAATAAATAAAATAAAATAAACAACATATTATATTAAATAAATATCCAACAAAAATATACAAAGGTTCATCTTAAAACTCTAACCTAAAAAGATTTAGTTACACATGGTAACTAAAAACAAATTACTAAAGATAAAAACATACCTTAGAAAATCAAGGAGAAGATAGATTCTCTCCCGAAGATTCAAAGTAGCCTTCCTCTTGAACTGCCATAGTTCTGAACGAGAAATTCTGAATGAGGAAGGCTAGTATTTATAGTGAAGATTTTCTAATTGAGTTTGGGCTAAAAACGCGGGCTAAACCCAGAAAAACTAATAAAATGACGATTGCGCCCCCGCATTTTCATATGCTTGAGCCACATATGTCTCTTTGCAAATGCCCTAGGAGCATTTTGTATGCCCTAGGCGCATGCTCTTGTGCTTCTGGGCCCAAATTCTTCGATCTTCGTCGTTTTTAGGTTTTTGTCTTCAAATAACTTGCCTCGGAACTTTGAAACATAATTCCTTCCTATGTAAAGTTTCATGAGGCCTCTTGAATCTTCAAAACCCCCCTAAAATTGCTATGTTTTGGAAAAACTAGAATTACAAACTCAAATATATAAAACATTACAAAAGTCCCGAAATCATAGGCAATCGTTCTAATACTCCTCCTTTTTGTTGCTAAAACCTACTGAAAATGACTGAAAAACATGATAAGAATAACGTAAGATGACCTGTCATCAATTATGCTTTATAGAATTTACATTGAAATCTGAATTTGTTACAATGAAGATTGAAGACGAGATTATACTTGGAGAATTTTTGTCCTAAGTTACAAGACTTATCAAAGGGAGAAATGTTTGGAAAACTGACAAAATGAGAGCAAAATGGAGAATTTCTCGTCATCTACGAGCATGGTGTTAGTCTATATGACGAACTAGAAAGTGTGCTAGAGGGTGGGGGGTGAATATCGTTTTTCGTTTTTCAAAATATTTTACGAAAGTATGGATTAACTAGAGTATGAATATTGAATTTCTGCTTGATGATAACAAAATTAAGACAATGAATATCAAATAAGATTCAAAGGTGAATTAAGAAGTTCAAATAATGAATCTTATGGAGCAAATCAACAATCAATTCAATACACATACATTCAAATTGCAAAACTAAACATTCTCAAACCAAACCTATAAATAACTAATCACACTAACAACTAATGAATACATGGCATATGAATCAACTTGTTTGAAACCTACTTTCAACTTGATTCTGAGACTTAATTTGAGATAATCTCAACTGAAGTAATTGAGATTAAGTGATGTAGAAAGGTAAGTTCACAATCAAACTAAGATGTTTCCAACAAAGAATTCATATGCAATTATAATACAAAAATCTAAAAGGATAAAGAGAAGAAGAACACCGCGAATCATAGTGGTTCCCCTTGTTCGTCCTCGCTAAGGGTACATCAACTCTTCTTGATAGAAAATGTCACAATCAAGGCCTTTCACTATGATGAAAAAATATTTACAAATTGTTATGTATTAGTGACAAACATATATTCCGTGTTTTTTAACGAGTGATTTGGATAAAATAGTTGTCTATGAATTGTACACTTCCACAATTTTTTTAAGTGACTTGTTTCTGAAGAAACAACTTGAATAAAATCGAAGCATGAAAAAATTATAGTTAATTTTTTTTTGTGGTGTCTGGAATTCAAACCTCGAACCTTGCATTTATTATAATTGATCTCGTTTTTATTTTGATGATATTAAAATGTTTTGTTTTGTTAAAATACTAAAATGTTTCATTTTTGGAAATTATACTGTGATGATATTATTTTAGCTGTTCTCAAAATACTAAATTTTAACTAATTATTTTATCAGAAAAATTCGTTCACTAATTTTATGGTAATTATATTGTGAGATACATTTGTCCTTTGTTTTGTTTTTATATTAAAAACATTCTTATTTTTATTTAAAAGATATAAAAAATTATTAAAATAAATTAATTGATTAGTGACAAAATTAAAATGTCATGTGTATGAATTGCATTTTTCAACGATATTCTTTAGTGATTCATTTGCAGAAAATAACGTGAAAACAATTAGATGACATAAGAAAAAACAATTATAAGAAATAAAACAAAGTTGATAAGTGATAGCTTTTTATTTTTGAAATGATTAAAATGTTTAAGAGTCAATTTTTGGATTCTATGGGTATAAACAAATGGACTTCTTTTCCTTTTCTGGCCTATTTGTTTTATTGATGCTCTTTTTTCTTTTAAGAAAATTGTTCTTTTCCCATCATATTTTGCTCACTCCCATACAAAATTTCGAAAATACTCTCATGTGATTTAAGTCACGTATATTTTAAATACAGCGTGACTTAAGTCACGTTGAAATACAACCTATGTGACTTAAGTCACGCTGAAACTCAACGTGAGAAGTCACGTTACGTGTCCTTTTAAAGATCAGACAACAATTAATTTCCTCTTTCACATCTAAAATCTCCAAAAACTCTCTCAAATCAACTAAATGTCTAATTTCTTCAAGTTCAAATTAAACAACACTCCAACAACAAGTAAGTTTTCATATTCAAACATCATTAACATTTTATGTTTATATGTTAGATTTTTCCTCTTAAATTAGAAATTGTTTAGTTTAAGGGTTTGTTTAAATTTTGATTTTTTTTTGGCAAGAAATGATACAACGTTTACATGCAAATGACTTATATTGCTTAATTGTTTAGACGTTTACATGTTTATGTTGTAGTTTTATGTTTTAGGGTTTATGTATAATTTGCACTCCAAGTGTTTGATGAAATGTTTGAATGAGTTTTCATTGATTGTTTAATTTCTTATGGTGTAGATCTGAAATAATGTACAATTTATTCAGCGCTCAAGTACGCTTCAACGGTGGAAACCCCTTATTTGTTCAAGGTTCGGGTCGATGTCACGCTAAAGGATCTGAAAGATCAACCGAACGAAATCAACCAAGGACTCAACCCCGGAGAAACATGAAGGGTGGAGGATGATCAGTATGCATGTCCCAATTAATTTCAATCCCAAAAGATAATGCTCACAGAAGATAACTGCATGAGGAACATTTTCTCGTATATTTCCAGCACCACATGTTCCCGAGGATTGAGATGTAAGCTACATTGTTGAGATCGCCTGAAGATATTCTCAAAAGTTTGATTCTGCTAGAAAATTATGTTTAGGTTGCATCATTATTATGTAGTTTCTTAATTTTGTTGGAATTTAAGTTTAATTCTTGTTAGTTTGCTAAAGATATTGGTATTGAAGTGTGTTATACTTAACGTAAAGATTTGCAAAACTCTTTGAAAAGTCAAAAGAATGAAGAGAACACAACATGTATTCTGCCGAATCAACTCTATATGTTTTCACATTGAATTCCTTTGTATAGGACGAGTGTCACATATGAGAATGCACTTATAAGATGTAGTTTTGTGCTTGATCATGCTCCTCTGTCAATTTAAACTTGTCAGATGGCAGAGCAGTATGATTAAGTTCAAAAGAATATATTGGGATGCATTTTTTTCTACGATGACTCATCCTATAATGTGAAAACCTATATAGTTGATTAAGTAGAATACATGTGTTATGTTCTCTTCGTTCTTTTGAGTTTTCAAAGGGGGCTGTAAATCTCAACAGTAAGTATAAGACATTTTAATATCAATATTTTAAGCAAACTTTCAAGAATTTAATTTAAACTTAATATCATAATGATACCACATATTTAGGAAGAATGTAATGTATCGTACATGAAATTAAAACTAATAAAATTGTGTATTTTTTGAATTGATTACGTGTACTTGTGCAACTTTATTCGAATTTAGTCAATACACAACTTTATTCAATATGCAACTTTATTCAAATTTATTCAATAGCAAAATGTGCAACATATCAAAAAACATAAAAAAAACATCCAAAAAACCAAGACATTACAAGCCATTATATTAAGCATCTCCCTCATCACTTAATTCAATTGGGTTGCCCTCGATAGTTTTTGGGGCACTTGCTTTTGGTTGCGGACCAAAATAACAGGTTCTTCCGCTCCTTCTCATCTTGTTAAAATTGTACACTGGCACATTCATCTTACTTTTTGTCGGGATCCTTCGCATTCAATATCGTGTCATGTCACGGTGATTTTTGCTTTCTTCTTCTCACCCTCCTTTTTTTATATGAGTCTCACCCTGTTTCTGAGACATATCTAACAATGCAAATATCGGAGATCAAAACCTACTATAATCCTAAAAATTCTACCACAAGTTCCTAACAATTTCTAACAATCCCTAACAATTTATACCACAATTCAATAAATTCTACTCTAATCAACAATTTTTACTCTAATCAACATCTAACAATTCAATCAAATCATAAACATCTAACGTCATAAAATCATAAATAAATAAATAAACCTAAATATGTGACAATTTATCAAAAAAATTTAACAATTCAATAAAAAAAAGTCAATGCAATAGGATAATAAACACTTAATTGATTTTGAGATTGTAATTGACGTAGAATGACTTAAGCCTAGAGAAAATCACAACTTTGTTGATCAAAACCGCAAATAGAGTTTTGAAAATCCATATGCTGCTGTTTTGTTTTTATAACAGAGCCTAACGTGAGTTAACTCACGCAGGTAGCTTGATTTAACGTTGTGTTTAACATCTACGTGAGTAACTTACGTGAGATAATTTGAACATTTTAGTTGAAAATGAGATCGAAGAAAAACAATTTTCTTCTTTTTAATTGTAAGACAAATATCCAATAATTTCCGAGTTTAGACCCCAAGAAAACGATTATCTAAACGTGACAAACAAAAACAACTTGTGTGGAAAATAAGAGCAAAACATGTTCCTCACTTCTCCTCCACAATTCCAAAACAAGTAAAAACAATTTAGAGAAAATAAAACAACAAAATGAATTATCCATTCCCACTTTCTACGTTGTGTTTCACTTCTCAAACCACAACCAAGTTTTTTCCACCTTAACATTACCATATCAATTTCTCAGAAACCATGGTCATATACCTCTCTCCTTCTCCACCTTCACATTCATCTTCCATCATCAAATTATCCAATTCAAAGAGACCCATTTCAGATTCTTCCTTAAGCTTCAAAACCCACTTCTCAAAATCACTTTTTTCTTCTTCATTCACTTCCTCTAACGTGAAACTCACCACCAAGAAGCAGTTTTTGCATAATAAAAGAAATAGGGTTGGTTTTAGGACATGTAGAGCAATTGGTGGATTTGATTATGGAAGCTTTGAAGGTCCTCAGTCTGTGCTTGAAGCTGCTGCTGTATTGACAGCTATCATTGTTGTTCATGAAAGTGGTCACTTTCTTGCTGCTTCTCTTCAAGGGATTCATGTGAGTAAATTTGCTGTTGGGTTTGGTCCAATTTTAGCTAAGTTTAATGCAAAAAATGTTGAATATTCAATTAGAGCTTTTCCTCTTGGTGGGTTTGTAGGGTTTCCTGATAATGATCCAGATAGTGATATTCCTGTTGATGATGTAAATTTGCTTAAGAATAGACCAATATTAGATAGGATTATTGTGGTTTCAGCTGGTGTTATTGCAAATGTTATTTTTGCAATAGTTATTATATTTGTTCAAATCCTTGCTGTTGGTTTGCCTGTTCAAGAAATATTTCCTGGTGTTAATGTGCCGGAGGTTCGACCTTTTTCGGCTGCTTCGCGAGATGGATTGCTTTCGGGGGATGTGATTCTTGAAGTTAATGGAAATGAGTTTCTTAAACCGGGGCCGAATTCTGTTTCTGAAGTTGTTGATGTCATTAAGAGTAGCCCTAAGAAATATGTTTTGCTTAAGGTTAAGAGGGGGGGACAAGACTTCGAAATTAGGGTAACCCCGGATGAGAATTTTGATGGAACTGGTAAAATTGGAGTTCAGTTAGCTCCAAATATCAAGCTGTCTAAGGTTAGGCCGAAAAATGTAGTGGAAGCTGTGACCTTTACTGCGAAAGAGTTTTGGGGTTTATCATCGAATGTTTTTGATGGGTTAAAGCAGACATTTTTTAACTTTTCTCAGACAGCTAGTAAGGTTTCAGGTCCTGTAGCGATTATTGCTGTTGGTGCAGAAGTTGCGCGGTCGAACATCGATGGTCTCTACCAATTTGCAGCCATACTTAATATTAACCTTGCGATTATAAACCTTCTACCTTTGCCGGCTTTGGATGGAGGAACATTGGCGTTGATTCTCGTTGAGGCTGCTAGGGGTGGGAGAAAGCTGCCTATGGAGGTGGAGCAACGGATCATGTCATCGGGAATTATGCTTGTTTTGCTTCTTGGGTTATACCTTATTATTCGCGATACTCTCAACCTTGATTTTTTCAAGGAAATCTTGTAATTGTTGTGAAGTCTGATTAGCAATGGGATTCAAATTATATTTCATGATTCTTACCTGCAAGGCCGTTGCACCTGGTTCGTAGCCGACAATGTTATCAGTAGAGGGGACAAGATCATTGTAAATTATTGAGGCAAGTTTCTTCCTCTAGCGATGTTATGTGAGAGACATATCATTGTTACTAATTCATTGATCTCATCAGGGTCATGGAATATCAATTTACAAGTTACAAATACTACTTTTTTTATTTGTCTGCTCAAAACATATAGAAATATTAGTTTTATCTGTGAATTTTAATACATTGTCCTCTGTATTTTTTGTGGCATTCACTTAGTTATCCTATAAGCGTATAAATATGGTTCTGCGTCGAATTTTAGTGATCTGGAATTCTGGATTCCCAGCCTCTTGAGTTTTAAAAATCACTATGAATTCTTTTCTTAACTTCAAATTGATGTTCACTTTTTTTTCCCTTTTATAATGTGTTGCTGATGAAAAACAGAGTTTAATATCTATAGAAAACTTAGTTGACAGAATGCATTATCTTTTAGTCTAATTACATGTCAAAATCTTGGAGAGGGTAAAAGTGTTTTGAATGAACAGTCAAAACCTTTTATAGACTTCTTCAAAACGTTTGGGAACCCAGAGACATTCATCCAATACAGCGTCTCACATGGGAATCCACTTCATTAAATCGAAGCGATGGTCCATATCCTGGCATCTAACTGAATCATATGGTCCATAAAAATTCGTCAAGTATCCAAACATCAAGATGGTTTTAACGATTCATTCAACTCTTAAACCCTCCAATTTTTGCTCTCTTACCGACTTGAGCGTCGGAGTGACTACAAATACACACCTCCCGCCGTTCGAAGCTTACAAATATAATGATCCACCTCACTAGATTCTAAATATCATGACAACAATATAAACTAAAGCTACAATATGGACTAAAACTACTTAAAAGGAAACTTTTGGAGGACAGATGGTAAGATTTTGTTTTTATGGAACGAAAAACAAAATTTGAATATTTCGTAGTGACTTAAACATATACAACCCTGAATTTTATATTAGCATTAAAATTGTATTAATTAATTAGATTAGATGGCTGCTGTCTCCCTTAAAAAAAAAAATAGTTTTCTGCTGTCTTTAAATTGTAAATTGTATATACATGACTTGTACAGATACCTTCTTTAATAGTAAGATGTCTTACTTCCTAAATAAGTGGGACTAAATCATGGAGTGAAAAGTGGTGTGTCATGCTCATATGAATTGGGAAGAAGTTGTATCTCCTACTTTCTAGTAACTGAACAGAAACGTGTGTTTCCTTTTGTTTCCCTACTTTCTTCATAGTGATATTGTTTACTACTTTAATAAATATACTAGGGAAATTGAGGAACCTCCTCAAGACAAAGCTTCCATTGAGCCTTGCCCGATTCGTGGTTTGCAAAACATTCTCCAAAGCCGCCCTAGTCTTCGGCTTTTTAAGGAAATACTTATCCTTGAGGATTTAAACGGAACCAATTTGAGATAACCACACATTATATCAAAGGCCTGGGTGAAGGCCATAGGGTTTGGATGAAGCTATCGGGGAGCCAGCTCAAGCCATCTAAAAATCTCCTAAAAATTCGAGAAGGGTATTCGAAAGCCCATATCTTTGAACACGATCTCGTACATAAGCATCATGTTCTCCATATACCGAGAACAACTCCTACTGTCCACCGAGGGAATCCTTATTTCCCAGTCCTCCTCTCCCCAAAGATTTATCGCGGGAAAGGAGCAATTGGTGGTTTCAGAAAGGGCATAATCATAGATGTCGCAGAGTGGATTTTCTTATAGCCATATAGAACCTAAAAAGGAAAGAGGGAAAATAGTGAATTCAACTTTCAAATCCACCATTATGTTAGTGATCAGGTCGGTTTTGGCCAGGAAGAATCTAAAACATTCCTTACGAACGACCCAATCTAATGGGAAATCAAAGAAAACCCAAAAAGCAGTCAAATACAACTGCGACCACCACCTACGATGATGTTTGGTTTGACTCTAAGTCTAAAACCACAGTATTACACTAACATTCATGACAATAAAAACGAAAGAAAAACAGTGAATTACTTAAAACATGGTGGTTTTCTAAAAACAGACATTTGTGTCACTACAAACCACCATCTAGCATGGTGAAAACAAGCCATTATCATCATATACCCTAAAACATACTTAGCGGTTTTAAACTCGTGGCATAAAAAAGAGAAAAACAGAAGTGATACGAAGAAAACCAACTTGTTTTGAGAGATAAAATGGAGAATAAAATCTCTTCAAAAACCGAAAATACTTTCAACCCTGAAAGCTTCAAATTACAAAGAATGGCAAAAACTTGGAGATGGTAAAAGTGTTTTGAATGAACAGTCAAAACCTTTTATACACTTTTTCAAAACGTTTGGGAACCAGAGACGCTCATCCAATACAACATCTCACATGGGAATCCATTTTGAAATTCTGGCTTGCAGTAAAGATGTTATACACAATGTCCGGAAGAGTGTGATGTCAAGAATTGTCATACCCCAAATTTTGACCAATTTATTTTTTATTTATTCGTACGTTGATCGTTTTTCAGTCGTTCGTTCGCGCGCTAATTCCCGTAATATCTGCTTTTGTTCGTATTTGTGGTCGCATTTATTTTTCGTTCGTTGTTTATTTTTTTAATGTCACTCGCGTTTTATTTTCTTAATTTTTACTCGCGTTTTAGGCGCATTTTAGTTTAGCGTAAAGTTTGCGTTTTTAAAGTTCATTTCATTCACGTCGTTGATTTATTATTTTATTAGCGTTAAAAAAAGCCGCGTATTTCAGTCGTATCAGACGAAATTTCGGCAGAGAGGTATTTTAAAATACCTCATTTTTTGGTTCCGACGGGACATTTTTTTATTTATTATTTAATTTTCGTTTTTGCTTTTATTTATTTATTTAGTTATTTCTTTTTTCATTTATTTATTTGTTATTATTTATTTATCTGTTTATTTATTTATTTATTTATTTTAAGTCATTTAGTACATTTGTCAATTTGTCATTGGTCCTGTCCAACTTTTTCTCCAAGAAACAGCAGAGGTATTTTCGTCATTTTTAGTGTATCAGAGACTCAGTACTATAAAAGTACTGTTCACGCGTCAGAATGGTCCCCAAGTGTTAGAAAAGTCACAATCAGTCAAAAATCATCAAAAACACCAAATTACTTTCTCTTTCCAAAATTTTGGATCAAAACTCACAAAATACTCAAGAACACATGAACATCACATGAATATCCAAAATTCCAGCAACAAAAAAATAAACCAAAACTCAAACCACAAATCAATATCATCATCAAAAGCTCCAAAACCAACTTAGTTCATCACACCCAAACCATTTTCGGAACCATCCAACACAACTACATATATTTTTCAAATCCGAATCAACACAACCAACACAAAACCAAATCCATACCTCACACATCATTTTCGGCCGAACCAAACATCACAAGGCAAGGCAAAACCACCAATCCGAAAACGAAAACAACAAGAACAAACACCACAAATCCGAAAACAACAAGGACAAAAACCACCAATCCGAAACCGAATGTGAAGAAAAAGAAGGAACAACACGCAAAAATAGAAGAATAGCGTGAAAGAAGGACAAAAAAACAGCAGCAAGGCAAAGAGGAGAAGAAAAGCAACAAAACAGAACCGAAAATCAAGAAGAAACAAGGGTAATTTTCTTGGTCCTTTTGTGTTTTTTTGTTGTTTTCCTTTTGTAGATCTAGGCCGTTTTGTTGTTGTTCTTTGAAAAACAAGTTTGGATCCAAGTAGAGAAGAGGGAGATGAAGGTGTGGGTATAAAAAAATTTAAAAAAAAAATAAGGTGGGTGCTCCGACGCGGCGGCGCTCCGGCCGACCACCGCGCCGGAGTTGCTCCGGCCACCACCCACCACCGTGCGCCACCCGCCTCCTTCTTCCTCCTTTTTTTCGGTTGGGCTAGAGAGAAGTGGGAGAACATTTCTGTTTTTTTAGAGAGAGAGGGAGATGGAAGGAAATGAAGAAAAAAAGCCATAAGGGAGCCTTTTATACTCATTTATTGAGCTGGGCGGGTCACCCATGGGTTCAACCAGTAACCCAACCCGCCCCAGCTTTCTGGATCGACCCAGCCCTTTGTTTTTTTTTCTTTCTCTTCTGTTTGCTGTTTGTACCCCATCCTTTGCTGCCTGCACCCCTTTTTTGTAGTAACTTTGTTTTTTTTTTTTTAAATTTCATGCATTCATTTTTTATTTTTCTTTTCTCTTCATGTGATGTTTGAATGATGTTCCATGCATTATTAATTAGTGTTTTAAATTTTTACATCATGCATTTTTAGTTCATTTAATAGTTAATTTTCTATCTTATATAGTGTTAGTAGACATTTTAAAACCTTTTTCTTCTTTATTTTAAAAAAAAAACTACTTCTATATTTGTTTATTTTATTCGTTTATGTTTTTTATTATTATTTGTTTCTTGTTGTGTTTGCATTTTTATTATTCACCATCTCATGCATATTTTTCTTTCCTTGTCATTTACTTCATTGTCATTATCGCATGCATATTTAAATGTTTCGCCATTTATTTTATTTTTTTTACCTTTTTTGTTGTTTAGTTTGTAATTAGGGAATTGATGTAATTTATTTTTCGCGCATTGTTTTTCTTTTGAGACCATAGAATGTATTTAGGGTATGTAATATGTAACCGACACACGCACTGACACGCGCACCGACACTCCACTTTATTTATTGCTTTACGCTTTTATCTTCCGTCTTTACGCGAATTCACCGTTAGTATAGAAAAATATTTTCATCAAAAAATCAAATTCAAATTTCTTTTAAGTAAACCTTGGTTTGTAATCCAAGTGTCTTTCTTTTTATTTTCCTTAATCAAATGTTAATCAATTTAATATCCACATTAGACATGGATTTCGTGCAATTAAAATTAACCAACTTCATCGTATTTTATTCTCATGCCTTGAGGCCTCTCATCTCTTCTTAAAATCTTTTCTTCAAAAATGTTAAAATCAATTCAACTCATCAAATAAGTTCTTTAGCCGAACTACTTGATTTTGATCCCGATTTATTTGGGTAAGTAGGCAAAGGGTTTCGACCCTTCCAAATCAATAAAAATAACCAAAAACATGCTTCATCTTTCTCCTTTCTTTCATTTTAACTCCTAAACTTTTTTTAATAAGTAAAATTGATTTAGCGCAAGATTAGAGAATAGGTAGAAGGTTCCTATGGGATACCATAGTCGGTTCGGGTGCCTAACACCTTCCCCAATCGAAACCAACCTCCGAATCCAAGGTCTTATAAGGGTTTTTACTCACTTTTTCCCTTCCCGCGAATAAAAGTTGAGAGTTCAATGATTCAAGGTTCAAATCCGATTAATGATCTTGATACCCGAAAATCACGAGCACAGAAATGGCGACTTCACTAGGGACCTTTTTGAGGGTTAAGCCTATTTTATCTTTCTTTACTTTTGCGCTTTATTTGCTTATACTTTTGTAAATATGTGCCTAATTGTTTATTTTCTTACGTGAATGGCGAGATAAGTCCTACACCCGAGCTTGAGTGAAATATAAGATAGGAGTGGTAGAATCGTAGTGACATGCCGAGAGTATTCTCGTGTGGTGGAACATGTGATATAACCATGCTTAGCGGAGGATCTTGAAGTGATATACGTCGGCGTGTGTTGTCGCGCTTAGACATTATTGCTTTTAAGTTTCCGTCGAAGCTAAGGACCTTAGTTACCCTTTAACCCATCTTGGCCTTTAGGATGTAGTGCGGTGGCTAACCAAGTGTTGTCTTGGTCTTAGTCGACACGCGATGCTACGCTCAAACTAGACTTTCCTACGGACGCTGTTGGACCGGGTGTCGTCCCGGGCATCCAATAAAATCCAGAGGGAGTTGTAATTTGGGAACTTTGTTAGAACCCTGGTTACAAGTGTATCTGAAAACCTTAGTCCGTACCAAATGGCGTGTTTACCCTCAGCTCCAACTTTGTGTACTTAACCTCACCATGTTTTCTATGTTCTTTAGCATAATCATGCATACATGCATTCATACATAGATACTTTTTGCATCCATTAAAACATCGAAGGACTTATGTAATCTTTTTTGTAAACATACTAGATATGGAAGGTGTTGTGAAGAAAATTGTGAAGAGGACTAAGAAGTATGATTTCAAGAAACCGGATTTGGAGAATTTAAGGAAGCTAGCAAGGAGGTTGACTAGCCCGGACCACTTTCGTGAGCGGTATGGTTATTTGCTTAGTATTCTCAAGACGGATGTCGATGAAGGACTCCTCCATACCTTGGTCCAGTTCTATGACCCACTTTATAACTGTTTTACTTTCCCGGATTATCAGCTTATGCCCACACTGGAAGAGTACTCTTATTGGATCGGTTTACCCATACTCGACAAAGTACCTTTCCATGGTCTTGAACCCGCACCCAAGTATTCAACCATCGCGGCTGCTCTTCATCTTGAAATCTCCGAGATAAAAGCCAATCTCACCCTTAAAGGAGGTCTCCAATGCCTACCCTTCAATTTCCTTTACCAAAAAGCCACTACTTTCTCCGAGAGGTCCAATGCCGATGCCTTTGAGGCCATCCTTGCTTTACTTATCTATGGTATTGTGCTTTTCCCGAATGTTGACAATTTCATTGACATAAATGTTATCCAGATTTTCATTACCCAGAACCCTGTCCCTACCTTGCTTGCTGATACCTACTTGTCCATCCATGACCGTACGTCTAAAGGAAGTGGAGTTATCATTTGTTGTACACCCTTGCTCTACACCTGGTTTACCTCACATTTACCTCGCCCTAAAATTCGATCCGAGTTCATTCCATGGTCGGAGAAGCTCATGGCTCTTACCCCAGATGATATAGTGTGGTACAACTCGGCTTATGATACTGGAGTCATCATTGACCATTGTGGGGATTTCTCCAACGTGCCTCTTCTTGGTATACACGGGGGCATCGGTTATAACCCGCTTCTTGCCAGACGTCAGTTCGGGTACCCTATGAGGATGAGACCTGCTTACCTCTTCTTGTCCAGCGAGTTTTTCTTGTACAAGGAGGATGTTAATGATAAGAGAATGCAGTTTGTACAAGCTTGGCGATCCATTATCAGGTTGAACAAGAGCCAATTGAAGTATAAGTCAAGTGTAACTCATGAATCTTACGTCGATTGGGTCATCGATAGAGCTGCTCAGATAGGGATGCCTTACCCCCTGCTAAGGTCCTTAACTGCAACTATTCCAACAATACCAGTGCCTTTACCTCCTAA
The DNA here is from genome assembly GCA_946800305.1 of Medicago arabica. Taxonomy (NCBI): domain Eukaryota; kingdom Viridiplantae; phylum Streptophyta; class Magnoliopsida; order Fabales; family Fabaceae; genus Medicago; species Medicago arabica. The sequence goes on along the minus strand of OX326964.1, from coordinate 33,476,131 downwards.
GACCATGGAGGAGTATCAGGCGCGTTTGGTTGAGTCAGAGCGTGAAAGTGCCGATTGGAAAGAGAAATATCACGCAGCTAAGCGTGAGAATGACACTCTCATGGGTCTTTTAGAAGAAGAGAATTGGAAAAATCACAAGAAAGATCAGGAGATTGCTGAGCTGAAAGAGCGTATCAGGGTGAAGGATGCTATACTCGAACAGGTTCCCAGGAGTAAGAAGAAATGCATGGATTTCTTCGCTGGCCCGCATTCAGATTTGGAGGAGTAGTCCACTTCAAGAGCTTGAGATCTTCACTTTTGTTTCCTTTTATGTATTTTCCTAGTTTTCTGATATGTACTTTGGAGTCTATCCCTTGGCTCAGTTTGTTTAAAAGGGAATTATCTTGTATTTGCTTTTTATTTTGTAATGAATGTTTAAGGTTGTTATGTTTACAAAAATTGTCCTTATAAGTTCTTCGATGAATTAAAAAATTGCACTGTTTTTGCATTTAGCATATCATGCATCATATTGCATTCATAAAATGTCAAAACCGAGTCTCATAATTCTCTCCTTTCTGCCTCAGTCAAGGAAAGTGGCCCGGCGTATTCAGTACAAGCCTTCTCGCACTCACAACACTCGGGCATTTGTTAAAAAGAAGATGGATTTGATGGAACAAGAGAACATGGATCTCAAGGAACAGGTTATTACGCTCAGAGAAGGGATGGATAAGTTAACAGTTATGATGGAAGCTATAATGGCCATTCAGGCACAAGCGGCAGCTGCCCAACCGGTTCTTGATGTTATCCCAGTCCAACCAGTTCTTGATGCTCAGCCGATTCCTGTTGTTGTCTCTGCTACGCCTAATTCTCCTGTGGTTGTTTCGTCTGCCCATGCTGGTTCTACACAACCGATCCCTAATGCTGTGATTTCTGCTACGTCTGCTGGTACTACACAGCCCACCCCGGCTGGTTTTTCTTTTGGAGATGCATCAAATATGTACAATGAAGGTCTTCGTCCTCCTGGATTTGCTTATCACCCTCAGAACTACATGTCCAGAGAGTATCCTTGGGGCATGCCTCTCACAACTAATGAAGGTGTTCGCTTTGCCGGCCCAGAAATGCCAATTCCTTATGGACAACAAACAACACCGCTTTTTTATCCTGGACAATCATTCCCTCAAGCTATTATGAATCATACGGCACCCATTGTGCACACTGCCCAGCAAGAGGAAGGACCAATCTATCATTCTGGTAGTGTAGCAGGAGATGACAGAATGGTAAATCTGGAAGAGAAGTATGACGTAGTGCAGAAAGAACTGAGGGCCCTTCGTGGTAAGGACATCTATGGTCAGAATGTGCACGATCTTTGTTTGGTCCCAAATGTGGTACTGCCTCCCAAGTTCAAAACATCGGATTTCGTAAAATATGAGGGGAATACTTGCCCACAAAGCCATCTGGTCATGTATGTGAGGAAGATGACAGCGTATAAAGACAATGAACCTTTGCTCATTCATTGTTTCCAAGACAGTTTGACTGGTCCCGCACAAATATGGTACATGAATCTAAAGGGCATCACCACCTTCGAAGAACTGGCCAGGGCTTTCATACAGCAATACCGGTATAACATACACCTGGGGCCCACTCGAAGGGAACTGCAAGCTATGGTTCAAAAGGATAAAGAGTCTTTCAAGGAGTATGTTATCCGCTTTATTCAAAAATCGGCCCAAATTCGCCCAGCTCTGGAGGAAAGAGAAATGACCGATCTATTCTTTGAAACTTTAAGCCCCTACTACTCGGAGAAAATGATTGGTTGCGCGTCGCAGAAGTTTACTGAGATGGTTGACGCTGGGGTTCGCATTGAAGATTTGGTCCGAAAGGGAATTTTGGCCAAAGAAGGTAGCGTGTCAAGTGCTTCGTCAGGTGGGTCGTCTAATGGATCCAAGAAATTTGGAAATGGTTATCCAAAGAAGAGTGCTCAGGAAGTCAGTATGATAGCCCAGGGTGGATCCCAACCGGTATATCCAAACTACCCTTTCATTGCCAATATCCCACCACCTTTTCCAGCTCCACAAAACCAAAATTACCACCCACAAACGTCCCAAAGGCCTCCACCATTCTATCCACCATTATACCAACAACCGTATCCGCAACCTTTTTACCAACAACCATACTATCCACCACCACCTCAGCAACAACAACCTCACAATCGAGCCCCACAACAGCAAAATCGCCTTCCCAGGAAAGAATTTCCTCATATACCCATGTTGTATGCAGACTTGCTACCCTCTTTACTAGCAAGAAATCTTGTGCAGACTAGGCAGCCTCCTCGCCTACAGAATCCATTACCTCCATGGCACTGTGCTGACCTTACCTGTGCCTTTCACCAAGGGGCACCTGGGCATGACGTTGAGCACTGCTACCCGCTCAAAGAAGAAGTTCAGAGGTTGATTCAAAGCAAAGAGTTGTCCTTCGAGGACACCAATCCCAACGCTCAGAATAATCCTCTGCCACCCCATGGACCGGCTGTTAATATGATTCAAGAGGATCAGGATTTGGGTCTAATTCTCAGGGCTCAAGATGTCAGAACTCCTTTGGTCCCAATTCATGCAAGGATGTGCGAAGCAAACATGTTTAGCCACAATCACGATGCTTGTAAAGTGTGTTCTGTGGATCTCCGAGGGTGTGAGCAAGTCCAGGAGGATATACAAGGACTGATTGACAGAAGAGAGTTGATTGTCAAGAAGGAAACCAGGAATGTTTGTGTTATTACCCCGGTGTTTAAGAATCTTGAGGTAGCCCGTGATAGTGTGAAGTCAGACGTCACTCCTCTAGTGATCCGCTTTCCAGGACCTATTCCCTATACTTCTCAGAAGGCCATACCCTACAGGTATGAGGCAACCATCGTGGAGAATGGTAAAGAGATACCCTTGCACTCTGCAGATGCTGTCGTGAATATAGCAGGTTTGGGTAAAGTAATGAGAAGTGGGCGTATTCTCCCCACTGTTGTGCGCAACGAGAATATTGCTCCGAATGTGCCAGTGCAAAATCTTGATAAGGGTAAAGGTGTCAGTTAACCTGAGGGGATCATTCAGGAAGATAGTGATGAGATCTTGAAGCTGATCAAAAAGAGTGAATACAAGATAATTGATCAGCTGTTGCAAACCCCGTCCAAAATTTCCATAATGTCTTTACTAATGAACTCTGGAGCTCATAGAGACACTCTGATGAAGATTTTGGCTCAAGCGTATGTGGATCCCGATGTTACTCTGGGGCAATTCGGGAGCATAGTTGGGAATGTAACTGCGTGTAATAACCTGAGCTTTAGTGATGAAGACCTCCCGGCGGAGGGAAGAAACCATAACTGGGCTTTGCACATCTCTGTCCTTTGCAAGTCAGACTCGCTGTCGAATGTGTTGATAGATACCGGTTCCGCCCTCAATGTGATGGCAAAGACTACCTTGGAAAGGCTGGCATACCGTGGCGCTTAGTTGAGGCCGAGTGCAGTGATGGTAAAAGCATTTGATGGATCTAGGAAGTCGGTAATTGGGGATATAGACTTGCCTATTACGGTGGGCCCTCATACCTTCAAGGTCACATTCCAAGTCATGGACATTCAAGCTTCATACAGTTGCTTACTTGGAAGACCGTGGATCCATGAGGCTGGAGCTGTGACCTCCACTCTTCATCAGAAGCTAAAATTCGTAAGTTGTGGGAAATTGATAACAGTAATTGGTGAATCAGCTTTGTTGGTTAGTCATTTGTCTGCTTTTTCCTATATTGGTGCTGACGATGTGGAAGGAACTTCATTTCAGGGGTTCTCTGCGGAAGAATGAGCTGCTAAGAAGAGTGAGACTTGTATGGCCTCCTTGAAGGACGCCCGAAAGGTTGTGCAAGGTGGTAAAGCAGGAGGCTGGGGTCAGTTGGTACAGCTGCCTGAGAACAAGCGGAAAGAAGGTCTCGGTTTCTCTACCAGTCAGTCGAGCACAATTTTCAAGCCAGCTGAGGGCATTTTTCATAGCGCCGGGTTTATTCATCCTCCGCCAGAAACCAATGCTATTATTGAGGATCAGTCGGAAGAGGTTGCACCTGTCTTTGTGACACCCGGAGGAGCCTGCTGTAATTGGATCGCTGTGGATATTCCTTCCGTGATGCATTTGTCTGAGTAATATGTTTGTCTATTTTTTTCGTTTTTTTTAAAAAAGAAAACTCTTTTCGTCCTGCCCCAGACGAAAATGAAATCATGTAGGGCTTTTGGTTTTATCTTCAAGTATTGTCGTTATTAATGAAAAAACGTCGTTTCTATCATGACTGTTTTATTTTTATTTACTGCTTTTTCTGGAAAAATGGTAATAGAAAAATCCCAAAAAAATCATTCCCTTTTTCTTTTAAAATCAATCAAATTTGAAAGTCTGCATTTACTCATTTACTAAAATCAATCATAAATCATGTGCAGACTGAACATACATAAGCCCGTTGAACACAGTGACCCTATGCTTCTGCCCAACTTTGAATCCCCTGTTTACGAGGCTATGGTAGAGGATGATGATGAGATTCCTGATGAGATCAGATGGATGTTAGAGCAAGAGAAAAAGATCATTCAGCCTCACGAAGAAGAGTTAGAGTTGATCAATCTGGGTACTGAGGAAGATAAAAAAGAGATCAAAATTGGAGCGTCGTTGGAGATTGCCGTTAAAGAAAAGGTAATTGAACTTCTCAAAGAGTACGCTGACATATTTGCTTGGTCATACAAAGACATGCCAGGATTAGATCCTGAGGTGGTAGAACATCGCTTGCCTTTGAAACCTGAGTATCCTTCGGTCAAACAGAAGCTCAGAAGGTCACATCCTGATATGGCCCTCAAGATCAAAGAAGAAGTGCGGAAGCAGATTGATGCAGGCTTCCTAGTTACATCCGAGTATCCTCAGTGGTTAGCCAATATTGTGCCTGTTCCAAAGAAAGATGGTAAGGTCCGAATGTGTGTTGATTACCGAGATTTGAACAAGGCAAGTCCGAAGGATGATTTCCCTTTACCTCACATTGATGTATTGGTTGATAGTACTGCTCAATGCAAAGTTTTCTCCTTCATGGACGGGTTCTCCGGTTACAATCAGATCAAGATGGCTCCTGAAGATAGAGAAAAGACATCTTTCATCACACCGTGGGGCGCTTTCTGCTATGTAGTAATGCCATTTGGTTTGATAAATGCTGGTGCTACTTATCAGAGGGGTATGACCAAGATATTCCATGATATGATGCACAAGGAGATAGAAGTTTACGTGGATCATATGATTGTCAAGTCTGGTACTGAAGAAGAACATGTTGAGTATCTGTTGAAGATGTTCCAACGGTTGAGAAAGTACAAACTCCGTTTGAATCCTAATAAATGTACTTTCGGTGTCCGATCAGGGAAACTTTTGGGCTTCATTGTTAGTCAAAAGGGCATTGAAGTAGATCCCGACAAAGTCAGAGCCATCCGAGATATGCCCGTTCCAAAAACAGAGAAACAAGTCAGAGGTTTTCTCGGAAGACTGAATTATATCTCCAGGTTTATCTCTAATATGACTGCTACTTGTGGGCCGATATTCAAGCTACTCCGAAAAGATCAAGGGATCGTTTGGACGGAAGATTGCTAGAGAGCCTTCGATAGTATCAAGGAGTATTTGTTAGAAGCTCCAATTCTTGTCCCTCCAATTGAAGGAAGACCGTTGATCATGTACTTGACTGTGTTAGAAGATTCCATGGGTTGTGTACTCGGACAACAAGATGAAACTGGTAGAAAAGAGCATGCAATTTACTACTTAAGCAAGAAGTTCACAGATTGTGAATCCCGATACTCGGCTCTTGAGAAGACTTGTTGTGCTTTAGCCTGGGCTACCAAACGTCTTCGGCACTATATGATCAATCATACCACTTGGTTGATATCCAAAATGGATCCAATCAAGTACCTCCTGGAGAAGTCTTCAATATCAGGAAGAATTGCTCGTTGGAAAATGTTATTGGCCGAGTTTGATATTGAATACCATACTCAGAAAGCAATCAAAGGGAGTATCCTTGCAGATCACTTGGCTCATCAACCGGTTGAAGATTATCAACCTGTTAAGTTTGATTTCCCTGATGAAGAGGTCATGTATTTGAAGATGAAAGATTGTGATGAACCGTTATTTGGTGAAGGTCTAGATCCTGAATCTAAATGGGGTTTGATATTTGATGGGGCCGTTAATGCTTATGGCAATGGAGTAGGGGCAATCCTTGTCACACCTGAGGGTACTCACATCCCTTTTACTGCAAGGCTACGATTTGACTGTACAAACAATATTGCAGAATATGAAGCTTGCATCATGGGCATTGAAGAAGGAATCAATATGAGGATTAAGAATATTGATATATGTGGAGATCCAGCCTTGGTGATCAATCAGATCAAAGGAAAGTGGGAAACTCACCATGCTGGTTTGATCCCTTACAGAGATTATGCAAGACGTTTGTTAACTTTCTTTAACAAAGTAGAGTTGCGTCATATTCCCCGTGATGAGAATCAGATGGCAGATGCTTTGGCTACCTTGTCTTCAATGATCAAAGTAAATCGTCACAATGATGTGCCTTTAATCAGTGTCCAATTCCTCGAAAGGCCCGCTTATGTGTTTGCAGTTGAAGTACTTGCTGATGGTAAACCATGGTTTCATGATATCAAGGTTTTCCTTCAAACTCAAGAGTATCCGCTTGGAGCATCTCGCAAAGATAAGAAGACCTTAAGAAGACTGTCTGGTAGTTTCTTCCTGAATGAAGATGTATTGTACAAAAGAAACTTTGATGCAGTGTTGCTCAGGTGTGTGGATGAACGTGAAGCAGATTTATTGATGCATGAGATACATGAAGGTCCATTTGGCACTCATTCCAGTGGACATGCAATGACTAAGAAAGCATTGAGGGCAGGTTATTACTGGATAACAATGCAAGCTGATTGTTATAATCATGCCAAGAAATGCCACAAATGTCAGATATATGCAGATAAGATCCATGTACCACCATCTATGCTCAACGTTATCTCTTCTCCGTGGCCTTTCTCCATGTGGGGCATTGATATGATTGGTCGGATTGAACCAAAAGCTTCTAATGGACATCGTTTCATACTAGTGGCTATTGATTACTTTACCAAGTGGGTTGAAGCGGCATCTTTCGCCAATGTGACCAAGCAAGTAGTGGTCCGGTTCATCAAGAATAACATCATCTGCCGTTATGGTATTCCTAACAAGATCATCACGGATAATGGTACAAATTTGAACAACAACATGATGAAAGAATTGTGCGATGACTTCAAGATTGAACATCACAACTCTTCTCCATACAGACCTCAGATGAATGGTGCGGTCGAGGCTGCAAATAAGAATATCAAGAAGGTCGTGCAAAAGATGGTGGTTACCTACAAGGATTGGCATGAGATGTTACCCTATTCTTTACATGGATATCGTACCTCAGTGCGTACTTCAACAGGGGAAACCCCTTTCTCTTTGGTATATGGTATGGAAGCAGTGCTCCCTGTGGAGGTGGAAATCCCATCTTTGAGAGTCTTGATGGAAGCTGAATTAACTGAAGCTGAATGGTGCCAGAGTAGGTACGATCAATTGAATTTGATTGAAGAGAAACGCATGACCGCTTTGTGTCACGGACAACTATATCAGTCAAAGATGAAACAGGCGTTTGACAAAAAGGTTCATCCCCGTGAATTCAAAGAAGGAGACCTTGTGATCAAGTGCATCAAATCTTTTCAACCGGACCCCAGGGGCAAGTGGTCTCCCAATTATGAAGGTCCTTATGTGGTCAAGAGAGCTTTCTCTGGTGGTGCTTTAATCCTTACAACTATGGATGGAGAAGATTTACCTCGTCCTGTGAATTCTGATGCAGTCAAGAAATACTTTGTCTAAAGATATATGAAAAGAACAGCTCGGTAGGTCGAAAACCCGAAAGGGCGGCCTAAACCAAAAAAGAGCGTCTCGGTAAGTCGAAAACCCGAAAGGGCGGCTTAGGCAAAAATTAGAGACACAAAAAAAAAAAAAAAAAAAAAAGAGAAAAAAATTGAAAAAAAGAGTTTATCCTGATAGGTCGAAAACCCGAAAGGGCGGCCTATGCAAAAGTTAAGGACTATGACAAAGTAACTGCATCAGATCAAGCATCACCCTTTTGGGGCACCTTAGCTGTCAGGAGTCCTCCGATACTAAAGCATCTAAACAGTGGTTCAAAGTTGTTAGGGAATGTAGTGGTTATTGTGTTCAATGTACCTTCCTATGTAATTACCATTTTCCAACTTTTGTAATTCGTGGAGCCATGCCTTTGGCCGGTTACCACCCTATTACATTAATTTGAGCCAGTGCACTCTTTTGGAATTCTTGTTTATTCTATATGCAAATTTTCTTCTTCCATTTTTAATGTAAGTACTTGAAGTAAAAACTTTGAAAATTCTGTTACTTTTTATGTTTTCTTTTGAAAAAAACAAAAAAATGACAAACATATTATCTGTAGATTTATGTATCATGGAAGCATATGTCAACACCCGTTCAAACACAGGTAGATTCAACGAAGAGGATCATAGTCTTGCAAAAAAAAAAAAGAGAGAAAAAGAAAAGAAAAGCTCGCTAAGTCGAAAACCCGAAAGGGCGGTCCAGGCAAAAATTAGGGACATACAAAAAAAGAAAGAATATATTCCCGGTGGATTGAAAACCCGAAAGGGCGGTCCAGGCAAAAGTTAGGGATTTCAAAAAAAAAAAAAGAAGAAAAAAGAATACAAAAGAAAGAAATGACTATGTGAAACACGGTTTAGAGAAGGTACTTTGGTTCAGTTCAGAAATGGCGACCTCAACCAAGTTTTTGTGATATGTGTTCCTTACCCAGCTTTGGTTCGGTTAATGGGTGGTACCCCGATTGTGTTTTGATTCATCTCCAGTAATATTATCCCTAGTGAAGAATGCTAAGTGTTGGCACTGTAATACCGGGTCATTACCCTTACGACCTGCCCAATCTTGTCTCGTCAGTTTCACCAGTATATTTTCATACATGTTCATTCATTCATGCATACATATCATGCATACTGGTATCATTCATATGCATTTTACCTGTGTGTCTTACTCCATGTGTATCCAGTAAAATTTGTCATCACCAATGTGTTCATTTCGGTTTGCTTACCAATCAAGTTCATTTCAAGTGGCAGGTCCCACCCTTCATTTTTCCCCAGTATCTTGTTTAAGCTGCATTCGTACAAAGAGTATTCGTTTGTACCATGTTTTTGTTTGGCTAAGTTGCCTCAGTAATAGTAACGCATCACCAGTATTTCACTTCGTATGTTCGTCATTACCCCAGTAAAGGTAATTGACAGTTTTACCCTTCATATGTTTGTCGTTACCTCAGTAAAGGTAATTGACAGTTTTACCTTTCGTATGTTCGTCGTTACCCCAGTAAAGGTAATTGACAGTTTTACCCTTTGTATGTTCGTCGTTACCTCAGTAAAGGTAATTGACAGTTTTACCCTTCGTATGTTCGTCGTTACCTCAGTAAAGATAATTGACAGTTTTACCATTCGTATGTTCGTCGTTACCGCAGTAAAGGTAATTGACAGTTTTACCATTCGTATGTTCGTCGTTACCCCAGTAAAGGTAATTGACAGTTTTACCCTTCGTATGTTCGTCGTTACCCCAGTAAAGGTAATTGACAGTTTTACCCTTCGTATGTTCGTCGTTACCTCAGTAAAGGTAATTGATAGTTTTACCCTTCGTATGTTCGTCGTTACCCCAGTAAAGGTAATTGACAGTTTTACCCTTCGTATGTTCGTCGTTACCTCAGTAAAGGTAATTGACAGTTTTACCCTTCGTATGTTCGTCGTTACCTCAGTAAAGGTAATTGACAGTATTTCATTTCGTATGTTCGTCTTTACCCCTGTAAAGGTAATAGACATTTTTTTCCCTCCCCAGTAACTCTTTATTTGGTTTTCGAGTTAGTGTTTTCGTCGTCATTGCATTCGTACTTGCATAACAGACAACTCATATCATTACATCCGTAGAGCTTTCTCGATTTATGAGTTGGTCAAAAATTGGTGTACTTGATATTTAAGTCTCTCCGACCCGTCGTTTCAAAATTTTTTGTCTTTTTAAATCCTTGTGACGGAGAAACTTAAATAGGGGCATCTGTCATACCCCAAATTTTGAACAATTTATTTTTTATTTATTCGTACGTTGATCGTTTTTCAGTCGTTTGTTCGCGCGCTAATTCCCGTAATATCTGCTTTTGTTCGTATTTGTGGTCGCATTTATTTTTCGTTCGTCGTTTATTTTTTTAATATCACTCGCGTTTTATTTTCGTAATTTTTACTCGCGTTTTAGGCGCATTTTAGTTTAGCGTAAAGTTTGCGTTTTTAAAGTTCATTTTGTAACGCCCTAGTTGTTAGTTATTTTATTTCAGTTGATTTTAGTAAGTTTATGTGATTTTAAATAATTATGTTGATTTTTGGTGTGTTATATATTTTATTATATAGTTATTTTGAATTATTTACTTAATATATATGATAATTATAATTATTAGAAGGTTGGGGAGTAAAATGAATTATTTAATATTTTAATAGGAGTTAATTAGAATTAAGGAGAAGTTAATAGGTATTAATAGGAAATAGAAGGAAAGAAAGGTCAGAAGCAGTTTTACGTAGAAACAGTGAGAAACAGAGAAAAGGGAGAAAAACCTAGAACAAGAGAGAAGAAGCTAGAGGAGAGAAGAACGCTGCTTTTTCAAGAAGATAATCTAAGGTAAGGGTGAGACTAACTCTCAACTTTAGGTTCTTTAATTCGTTGATGAATGTAGGGTTGTTAGGGTTGATGAATTGAATTAGGTTAATGTTGAAGTGATGTCAATAACTTGATTAATTCATGTAATTGTTGTTGTTTAATGCTGTTCTGATGTTAGAATGCATAGGGATGATGAAATTCATCAAAATTGAACCTTTAGGTGTTGAAATTGGGGTTTAGGGTTGAAAAGTAGAAGTCTGTTCGTACAGTTCGTAGTTCTGTCAATCGCTGCTCGCCACGGCGAGTAAACCCACTCGCCAGGCGAGCAATGCCTGTGTAGCTCGCCACAGCGAGCAGTCCCACTCGCGAGGCGAGCAGTGTAATACACGTAGCTCGCCACAGCGAGCAGATGCACTCGCCACGGCGAGTTGCTTAATTAAAAAGTTGTTAATTGTCTTAATGAGGTTTTTGGGTGAATTTTTATATCAATTTGAGTGCCTTAATATGTTTAAGGATGAATGACACCTTTTTACAGAACTAAATTTGGGTTTTGGGAACTTGAAAATGAAGATTTTAGGTGAAAAATGTCAAAAATGCCGAGAGCAACCACTTTTGCTCGCCTTGAGCTCGCCCCCAACTCGCCACGGCGAGGAGCTCAATTTTCTGAACTCGCTACGGCGAGTAAGTAGCTCGCAACGGCGAGTAGCCCAATTTTATGAACTCGCCACGGCGAGTAAGGTAGCTCGCCACGGCGAGTAATACTGTAGTTTACCAAGTTGTTGAATTTCGTTGTGATGTTTCGTCGTGACCTTTGTTGTGTCTTTTCGAATTAAATTGGAGTCTTATGTCATAGCTGTTTATGCATATAGTAGTTGTCGTTGCTGTTGTTGGGTTGTATGTAGATATACACCATTGAGTCCATTCATACTCATACTTTGTTGAGGGCTCATGCCCTGGAGTGTTTTCACTCAACCGTTGAGGGCTTATGCCCTGGAGTGTTTTCACTCAACCGTTGAGGGCTTATGCCCTGGAATGTTATTTCATTCAACTGTTGGGGGCTCATGCCCCGGAATGCTTAGCATTCAACGCGCGTAAAATGGTACCACATGCATTTGCATTAGTCGCATTGTTGTCGTTGTAGCTGTTGTCGTCGTTGTTGCTGGTTGAGTTGTCGGTGTCGTTGTTGACCATGTTGATGAATTGTTCAAATTATAAATGATAATTGATTATTCATTATACCGTTGTTGTTGAATTTAATTGATGAATTATGTTATCTATTGTTGTTTGTGAATCTCACCCCTTCTGCTGGAATTGCCGCCTGGTGGGCAAGTGCAGGTAACGAAGATTAGTAGAGATGTCGGCTCAAGTGTCTTAGGGCTCTGATACGTAACGGGACGGGAATTTGTTGCTTGTTTTCTCTTTCCTTACGTATTAATTTTGATTTATGAAACTTTTGATGAGGCCTGCGTGCCAAAGACTTATTTAGTTGTTTTAAACTAATTCCGCTGCGAAGTTTTGAAGGTTGATTTTTATTGACTGTTTTATTGGAGAAAATTTATTCATCCGTTAATTTGGAGATTTTATTTGAATGAAAATGTAGCATTCCGTTTTTGGTGAAAACTCTGATTTAATTTGTTAATTAATACTGTTGGGAGAACGGGGTGTTACAATTGGTATCAGAGCAAGTTGGTCCGTCCGACCAAGTAGTAGAGTCGAGTCGAGTCGAGCCTAGTAGAGTCGTGTGACAATTTTGTATTGTCTTTGATGTCCTGGTTGTTGTTGTAGTGTAGATTTTCACGATGGCTGGAAGGAATGATGTTGCACTTGCTGCTGCTTTGCAAGCGATGGATCAAGCTGTGGGTCAACAGAACAATGCTGGTGGTAACGACGGTGTTCGCATGCTGGAAACCTTCTTGAGGAACCATCCACCAACGTTCAAGGGCAGGTATGACCCTGATGGAGCGCAGACATGGTTGAAGGAGGTTGAAAGAATCTTTAGAGTGATGCAATGCACTGATGTTCATATGGTGCGTTTTGGTACACATATGCTGGCTGAAGAGGCTGATGATTGGTGGGTGAGTGTGCAACCTGTGTTAGGGAATGGAGGAGCTGTGATCACTTGGACTGTGTTCAGAAGGGAGTTTCTGAATAGGTATTTTCCGGAAGATGTCCGAGGTAAGAAGGAGATTGAATTTCTGGAACTGAAGCAAGGTGATATGTCAGTAACAGAGTATGCTGCCAAGTTTGTTGAGTTGGCAAAGTTTTACCCGCACTACACTCCTGAGACTGCTGAGTTCTCTAAGTGTATCAAGTTTGAGAATGGTATGCGTGCTGAGATTAAGCGGGCCATTGGTTATCAGAAGATCCGTAACTTTTCTGATTTGGTGAGTAGCTGCAGAATTTATGAAGAGGATACGAAAGCTCACTATAAGGTGTTAAATGAAAGGAAGAGTAAGAGTCAGCAGAACCGTCCTAAGCCCTACAGTGCTCCTGCTGATAAAGGGAAACAACGGGTGAATGATGAGAGGAGGCCCAGGAAGAATGAGACTCCTGTTGAGGTTGTCTGCTACAAGTGTGGTGAGAAAGGCCACAAGAGTAATGCTTGCCACCGCGATGAGAAGAAATGCTTCCGATGTGGGAAGAAGGGACATACGATAGCTGAATGCAAACGTGGTGATATTGTCTGTTCAATTGTGATGAAGAGGGTCATCTTAGTTCTCAGTGCAAGAAGCCTAAGAAGGCTCAGCTTGGAGGGAAAGTATTTGCATTGTCTGGTACACAGACAGACAATGAGGATCGACTTATTCGAGGTACTTGTTATTTTAGTGATGCTCCTTTAATTGCTATTATAGATACTGGTGCTACGCATTGTTTTATTGCTGTTAGTTGTGCTTCTAAGTTGGGACTTATTATGTAAAATATGGATGGAGAAATGATTGTTGAAACTCCAGCTAAGGGTTCAGTGACTACTTCTCTTGTTTGTTTAAGTTGTCCACTGTCTGTATTTGGTAGAAACTTTGAAGTTGACCTTGTATGTTTACCGTTGACGGGTATGGATGTAATCCTTGGGATGAACTGGTTAGAGTATAACCATGTCCTCATCAATTGTTTTAGTAAGACAGTACGTTTCTCTTCCGTTGAAGAGGAGAGTGAAGTTGATTTCTTGAGTACTAAGCAGTTGAAGCAGATAGAGCGCGATGGGATTATGATGTTTTCTTTGATAGCGTATTTGTCAGTGGAGAATCAAGCAGTGATTGATAGCCTACCAGTCGTGAATGAATTTCCAGAAGTTTTTCCTGATGAGATTCCCGATGTGCCGCCAGAGAGGGAAGTTGAATTTTCAATTGATCTTGTTCCGGGTACGAAGCCTGTGTCGATGGCTCCTTACCGTATGTCAGCAGCTGAGTTAGCAGAGTTGAAGAAACAGTTGGAGGACCTACTTGATAAGAAGTTTGTAAGACCAAGTGTTTCCCCTTGGGGAGCGCCGGTGTTATTGGTTAAGAAGAAAGATGGTAGCATGAGGCTGTGTATAGATTACCGTCAGCTGAATAAAGTGACGATAAAGAATAGGTATCCACTTCCGAGAATTGATGACTTGATGGATCAGTTAGTGGGTGCACGTGTGTTCAGTAAAATTGATTTGAGATCAGGTTACCATCAGATTAAGGTGAAGGATGAAGATATACAGAAGACGGCGTTCAGGACGCGATATGGTCACTATGAGTATAAGGTGATGTCTTTCGGTGTTACTAATGCACCTGGTGTATTTATGGAGTATATGAACAGAATTTTCCATGACTTCCTGGATAGATTTGTTGTTGTTTTTATTGATGATATACTGAATTATTCTAAAACTGAAGAAGAGCATGCAGAGCATTTGAAGATTGTTTTGCAAGTGTTGAAAGAAAAGAAGCTGTATGCCAAGTTGTCAAAGTGTGAGTTCTGGTTAAGTGAAGTAAGTTTTCTTGGCCATATTATTTCTGGTAATGGTATTGCGGTTGACCCGTCGAAGGTTGAAGCGGTATCGCAATGGGAGACTCTGAAGTCAGTTACAGAGATTAGAAGTTTTATGGGTTTAGCAGGTTATTACCGCAGATTTATCGAAGGATTTTCGAAGTTGGCACTTCCCTTGACACAGTTGACTTGTAAGGGTAAGGCTTTTGTGTGGGATACTAAGTGTGAGAATAGTTTCAATGAGTTGAAGCAACGGTTGACGACTGCTCCGATTTTAATTTTACCGAAGTCAGATGAACCTTTTGTTGTTTATTGTGATGCGTCCAAGTTGGGTTTAGGTGGTGTACTTATGCAGGATGGTAAGGTGGTAGCTTATGCTTCGAGACAATTGAGGATGCATGAGAAGAACTATCCTACACATGATTTAGAGTTGGCCGCTGTAGTTTTTGTGTTAAAAATTTGGAGGCATTATTTGTACGGTTCCAGATTTGAGGTGTTCAGTGATCATAAGAGTTTGAAATATTTGTTTGATCAGAAGGAGTTGAATATGAGGCAGAGAAGATGGCTCGAATTGTTGAAGGACTATGATTTTAGTTTGAATTACCATCCGGGTAAAGCTAATGTGGTTGCAGATGCCTTGAGCAGAAAGACGTTGCATATGTCTGCTATGATGATGAAGGAGTTCGAGTTACTCGAGCAATTTAGAGACTTGAGCTTAGTTTGTGAATTGGCACCCCAGAGCGTGCAGTTGGGTATGTTGAAAATCAATAATGAATTCTTGAACAGTATCAAGGAAGCGCAAGAAGCTGACGTTAAGTTTGTAGACTTGATGGTTGCTAGTAATGAAGCGGGAGATAGTGACTTCCAGGTTGATGATCAGGGTGTGTTGAGGTTCCGAGCCAGAATTTGTATTCCTGATGATGACGAGTTGAAAAGGTTGATTTTAGAAGAAAGTCACAGGAGTAGCTTAAGTATTCATCCGGGAGCTACGAAGATGTACCACGGCTTGAAGAAAATGTTTTGGTGGTCTGGATTGAAGCGAGATGTCGCGCAATTTGTTTATGCATGTTTGACTTGTCAGAAATCTAAAGTTGAACATCAGAAGCCTGCAGGGTTGTTGGCACCATTAGACGTGCCAGAATGGAAGTGGGATAGCATATCCATGGATTTTGTAACGAGCTTACCGAATACTCCGAAGGGGCATGATGCCATTTGGGTAGTTGTTGACAGATTAACAAAGTCAGCACATTTTATTCCGATCAATATCAATTATCCAGTAGCTCAGTTGGCAGAGATTTATATTCATAATATTGTGAAGTTGCATGGTGTTCCATCAAGCATTGTGTCGGACAGAGATCCGAGGTTTACTTCAAGGTTTTGGAAGAGTTTGCAGGAGGCTTTGGGTTCTAAATTGAAGTTGAGTTCGGCTTATCATCCTCAAACAGATGGTCAGTCGGAGAGGACGATTCAGTCGTTGGAAGATTTACTAAGAGTGTGTGTACTTGAGCAAGGTGGAGCTTGGGATAGTCATCTACCGTTGATTGAGTTCACGTACAACAACAGTTATCACTCGAGTATTGGTATGGCACCATTTGAAGCTTTGTATGGTCGGAGGTGTAAAACTCCTTTGTGTTGGTTTGAATCGGGAGAAAGTATAGTGTTGGGACCGGAATTAGTCCAGCAGACTACAGAGAAAGTTAAGTTGATAAGAGAGCAGATGAAAGCGTCGCAGAGTCGGCAGAAGAGTTACCATGACAAGCGTAGAAAGGAACTTGAATTTCAAGAGGGTGATCATGTGTTCTTGAGAGTCACTCCTATGACAGGTGTAGGGCGTGCGTTGAAGTCTAAGAAATTGACTCCGAAGTTTATTGGTCCTTATCAGATATCGGAGAGGATTGGGCCAGTGGCATATCAAATAGGTTTGCCACCACATCTTTCGAATTTGCATGATGTGTTTCATGTGTCGCAGTTGCGGAAGTACGTAGCGGATCCTTCGCATGTTATACCAAGAGATGACGTGCAAGTTAGAGACAACCTTACGGTGGAGACTTTACCGTTGAGGATTGATGATCGTAAGGTGAAGAAGTTGAGAGGCAAGGAGATACCTCTGGTGAGAGTTGTCTGGGGTGGAGTAACTGGTGAAAGCTTGACTTGGGAGCTGGAGAGTAAGATGCTAGAGTCTTATCCTGAGTTGTTTGCTTGAGGTAATATTTCGAGGACGAAATTCTTTAAGTGGGGGAGAGTTGTAACGCCCTAGTTGTTAATTATTTTATTTCAGTTGATTTTAGTAAGTTTATGTGATTTTAAATAATTATGTTGATTTTTGGTGTGTTATATATTTTATTATATAGTTATTTTGAATTATTTAATTAATATAGGTGATAATTATAATTATTAGAAGGTTGGGGAGTAAAATGAATTATTTAATATTTTAATAGGAGTTAATTAGAATTAAGGAGAAGTTAATAGGTATTAATAGGAAATAGAAGGAAAGAAAGGTCAGAAGCAGTTTTACGTAGAAACAGTTAGAAACAGAGAAAAGGGAGAAAAACCTAGAACAAGAGAGAAGAAGCTAGAGGAGAGAAGAACGCTGCTTTTTGAGGAAGATAATCTAAGGTAAGGGTGAGACTAACTCTCAACTTTAGGTTCTTTAATTCGTTGATGAATGTAGGGTTGTTAGGGTTGATGAATTGAATTAGGTTAATGTTGAAGTGATGTCAATAACTTGATTAATTCATGTAATTGTTGTTGTTTAATGCTGTTCTGATGTTAGAATGCATAGGGATGATGAAATTCATCAAAATTGAACCTTTAGGTGTTGAAATTGGGGTTTAGGGTTGAAAATTAGAAGTCTGTTCGTACAGTTCGTAGTTCTGTCAATCGCCGCTCGCCACAGCGAGTAAACCCACTCGCCAGGCGAGCAATGCCTGTGTAGCTCGCCACAGCGAGCAGTCCCACTCGCGAGGCGAGCAGTGTAATACCCGTAGCTCGCCACAGCGAGCAGATGTACTCGCCACGGCGAGTTGCTTAATTAAAAAGTTGTTAATTGTCTTAATGAGGTTTTTGGGTGAATTTTTATGTCAATTTGAGTGCCTTAATATGTTTAAGGATGAATGACACCTTTTTACAGAACTAAATTTGGGTTTTGGGAACTTGAAAATGAAGATTTTAGGTGAAAAATGTCAAAAATGCCGAGAACAACCACTTTTGCTCGCCTTGAGCTCACCCCCAACTCGCCACGGCGAGGAGCTCAATTTTCTGAACTCGCTACGGCGAGTAAGTAGCTCGCAACGGCGAGTAGCCCAATTTTATGAACTCGCCACGGCGAGTAAGGTAGCTCGCCACGGCGAGTAATACTGTAGTTTACCAAGTTGTTGAATTTCGTTGTGATGTTTCGTCGTGACCTTTGTTGTGTCTTTTCGAATTAATATGGAGTCTTATGTCATAGCTGTTTATGCATATAGTAGTTGTCGTTGCTGTTGTTGGGTTGTATGTAGATATACACCATTGAGTCCATTCATACTCATACTTTGTTGAGGGCTCATGCCCTGGAGTGTTTTCACTCAACCGTTGAGGGCTTATGCCCTGGAGTGTTTTCACTCAACCGTTGAGGGCTTATGCCCTGGAATGTTATTTCATTCAACTGTTGGGGGCTCATGCCCCGGAATGCTTAGCATTCAACGCGAGTAAAATGGTACCACATGCATTTGCATTAGTCGCATTGTTGTCGTTGTAGCTGTTGTCGTCGTTGTTGCTGGTTGAGTTGTCGGTGTCGTTGTTGACCATGTTGATGAATTGTTCAAATTATAAATGATAATTGATTATTCATTATACCGTTGTTGTTGAATTTAATTGATGAATTATGTTATCTATTGTTGTTTGTGAATCTCACCCCTTCTGCTGGAATTGCCGCCTGGTGGGCAAGTGCAGGTAACGAAGGTTAGTAGAGATGTCGGCTCAAGTGTCTTAGGGCTCTGATACGTAACGGGACGGGAATTTGTTGCTTGTTTTCTCTTTCCTTACGTATTAATTTTGATTTATGAAACTTTTGATGAGGCCTGCGTGCCAAAGACTTATTTAGTTGTTTTAAACTAATTCCGCTGCGAAGTTTTGAAGGTTGATTTTTATTGACTGTTTTATTGGAGAAAATTTATTCATCCGTTAATTTGGAGATTTTATTTGAATGAAAATGTAGCATTCCGTTTTTGGTGAAAACTCTGATTTAATTTGTTAATTAATACTGTTGGGAGAACGGGGTGTTACAATTGGTATCAGAGCAAGTTGGTCCGTCTGACCAAGTAGTAGAGTCGAGTCGAGTCAAGCCTAGTAGAGTCGTGTGACAATTTTGTATTGTCTTTGATGTCCTGGTTGTTGTTGTAGTGTAGATTTTCACGATGGCTGGAAGGAATGATGTTGCACTTGCTGCTGCTTTGCAAGCGATGGATCAAGCTGTGGGTCAACAGAACAATGCTGGTGGTAACGACGGTGTTCGCATGCTGGAAACCTTCTTGAGGAACCATCCACCAACGTTCAAGGGCAGGTATGACCCTGATGGAGCGCAGACATGGTTGAAGGAGGTTGAAAGAATCTTTAGAGTGATGCAATGCACTGATGTTCATATGGTGCGTTTTGGTACACATATGCTGGCTGAAGAGGCTGATGATTGGTGGGTGAGTGTGCAACCTGTGTTAGGGAATGGAGGAGCTGTGATCACTTGGACTGTGTTCAGAAGGGAGTTTCTGAATAGGTATTTTCCGGAAGATGTCCGAGGTAAGAAGGAGATTGAATTTCTGGAACTGAAGCAAGGTGATATGTCAGTAACAGAGTATGCTGCCAAGTTTGTTGAGTTGGCAAAGTTTTACCCGCACTACACTCCTGAGACTGCTGAGTTCTCTAAGTGTATCAAGTTTGAGAATGGTATGCGTGCTGAGATTAAGCGGGCCATTGGTTATCAGAAGATCCGTAACTTTTCTGATTTGGTGAGTAGCTGCAAAATTTATGAAGAGGATACGAAAGCTCACTATAAGGTGTTAAATGAAAGGAAGAGTAAGAGTCAGCAGAACCGTCCAAGCCCTACAGTGCTCCTGCTGATAAAGGGAAACAACGGGTGAATGATGAGAGGAGGCCCAGGAAGAATGAGACTCCTGTTGAGGTTGTCTGCTACAAGTGTGGTGAGAAAGGCCACAAGAGTAATGCTTGCCACCGCGATGAGAAGAAATGCTTCCGATGTGGGAAGAAGGGACATACGATAGCTGAATGCAAACGTGGTGATATTGTCTGTTCAATTGTGATGAAGAGGGTCATCTTAGTTCTCAGTGCAAGAAGCCTAAGAAGGCTCAGCTTGGAGGGAAAGTATTTGCATTGTCTGGTACACAGACAGACAATGAGGATCGACTTATTCGAGGTACTTGTTATTTTAGTGATGCTCCTTTAATTGCTATTATAGAT
The DNA here is from genome assembly GCA_946800305.1 of Medicago arabica. Classification (NCBI taxonomy): domain Eukaryota; kingdom Viridiplantae; phylum Streptophyta; class Magnoliopsida; order Fabales; family Fabaceae; genus Medicago; species Medicago arabica. The sequence continues at coordinate 33,455,990 of OX326964.1, read as the reverse complement.
ACTGGTGCTACGCATTGTTTTATTGCTGTTAGTTGTGCTTCTAAGTTGGGACTTATTATGTAAAATATGGATGGAGAAATGATTGTTGAAACTCCAGCTAAGGGTTCAGTGACTACTTCTCTTGTTTGTTTAAGTTGTCCACTGTCTGTATTTGGTAGAAACTTTGAAGTTGACCTTGTATGTTTACCGTTGACGGGTATGGATGTAATCCTTGGGATGAACTGGTTAGAGTATAACCATGTCCTCATCAATTGTTTTAGTAAGACAGTACGTTTCTCTTCCGTTGAAGAGGAGAGTGAAGTTGATTTCTTGAGTACTAAGCAGTTGAAGCAGATAGAGCGCGATGGGATTATGATGTTTTCTTTGATAGCGTATTTGTCAGTGGAGAATCAAGCAGTGATTGATAGCCTACCAGTCGTGAATGAATTTCCAGAAGTTTTTCCTGATGAGATTCCCGATGTGCCGCCAGAGAGGGAAGTTGAATTTTCAATTGATCTTGTTCCGGGTACGAAGCCTGTGTCGATGGCTCCTTACCGTATGTCAGCAGCTGAGTTAGCAGAGTTGAAGAAACAGTTGGAGGACCTACTTGATAAGAAGTTTGTAAGACCAAGTGTTTCCCCTTGGGGAGCGCCGATGTTATTGGTTAAGAAGAAAGATGGTAGCATGAGGCTGTGTATAGATTACCGTCAGCTGAATAAAGTGACGATAAAGAATAGGTATCCACTTCCGAGAATTGATGACTTGATGGATCAGTTAGTGGGTGCACGTGTGTTCAGTAAAATTGATTTGAGATCAGGTTACCATCAGATTAAGGTGAAGGATGAAGATATACAGAAGACGGCGTTCAGGACGCGATATGGTCACTATGAGTATAAGGTGATGTCTTTCGGTGTTACTAATGCACCTGGTGTATTTATGGAGTATATGAACAGAATTTTCCATGACTTCCTGGATAGATTTGTTGTTGTTTTTATTGATGATATACTGAATTATTCTAAAACTGAAGAAGAGCATGCAGAGCATTTGAAGATTGTTTTGCAAGTGTTGAAAGAAAAGAAGCTGTATGCCAAGTTGTCAAAGTGTGAGTTCTGGTTAAGTGAAGTAAGTTTTCTTGGCCATATTATTTCTGGTAATGGTATTGCGGTTGACCCGTCGAAGGTTGAAGCGGTATCGCAATGGGAGACTCTGAAGTCAGTTACAGAGATTAGAAGTTTTATGGGTTTAGCAGGTTATTACCGCAGATTTATCGAAGGATTTTCGAAGTTGGCACTTCCCTTGACACAGTTGACTTGTAAGGGTAAGGCTTTTGTGTGGGATACTAAGTGTGAGAATAGTTTCAATGAGTTGAAGCAACGGTTGACGACTGCTCCGATTTTAATTTTACCGAAGTCAGATGAACCTTTTGTTGTTTATTGTGATGCGTCCAAGTTGGGTTTAGGCGGTGTACTTATGCAGGATGGTAAGGTGGTAGCTTATGCTTTGAGACAATTGAGGATGCATGAGAAGAACTATCCTACACATGATTTAGAGTTGGCCGCTGTAGTTTTTGTGTTAAAAATTTGGAGGCATTATTTGTACGGTTCCAGATTTGAGGTGTTCAGTGATCATAAGAGTTTGAAATATTTGTTTGATCAGAAGGAGTTGAATATGAGGCAGAGAAGATGGCTCGAATTGTTGAAGGACTATGATTTTAGTTTGAATTACCATCCGGGTAAAGCTAATGTGGTTGCAGATGCCTTAAGCAGAAAGACGTTGCATATGTCTGCTATGATGATGAAGGAGTTCGAGTTACTCGAGCAATTTAGAGACTTGAGCTTAGTTTGTGAATTGGCACCCCAGAGCGTGCAGTTGGGTATGTTGAAAATCAATAATGAATTCTTGAACAGTATCAAGGAAGCGCAAGAAGCTGACGTTAAGTTTGTAGACTTGATGGTTGCTAGTAATGAAGCGGGAGATAGTGACTTCCAGGTTGATGATCAGGGTGTGTTGAGGTTCCGAGCCAGAATTTGTATTCCTGATGATGACGAGTTGAAAAGGTTGATTTTAGAAGAAAGTCACAGGAGTAGCTTAAGTATTCATCCGGGAGCTACGAAGATGTACCACGGCTTGAAGAAAATGTTTTGGTGGTCTGGATTGAAGCGAGATGTCGCGCAATTTGTTTATGCATGTTTGACTTGTCAGAAATCTAAAGTTGAACATCAGAAGCCTGCAGGGTTGTTGGCACCATTAGACGTGCCAGAATGGAAGTGGGATAGCATATCCATGGATTTTGTAACGAGCTTACCGAATACTCCGAAGGGGCATGATGCCATTTGGGTAGTTGTTGACAGATTAACAAAGTCAGCACATTTTATTCCGATCAATATCAATTATCCAGTAGCTCAGTTGGCAGAGATTTATATTCATAATATTGTGAAGTTGCATGGTGTTCCATCAAGCATTGTGTCGGACAGAGATCCGAGGTTTACTTCAAGGTTTTGGAAGAGTTTGCAGGAGGCTTTGGGTTCTAAATTGAAGTTGAGTTCGGCTTATCATCCTCAAACAGATGGTCAGTCGGAGAGGACGATTCAGTCGTTGGAAGATTTACTAAGAGTGTGTGTACTTGAGCAAGGTGGAGCTTGTGATAGTCATCTACCGTTGATTGAGTTCACGTACAACAACAGTTATCACTCGAGTATTGGTATGGCACCATTTGAAGCTTTGTATGGTCGGAGGTGTAAAACTCCTTTGTGTTGGTTTGAATCGGGAGAAAGTATAGTGTTGGGACCGGAATTAGTCCAGCAGACTACAGAGAAAGTTAAGTTGATAAGAGAGCAGATGAAAGCGTCGCAGAGTCGGCAGAAGAGTTACCATGACAAGCGTAGAAAGGAACTTGAATTTCAAGAGGGTGATCATGTGTTCTTGAGAGTCACTCCTATGACAGGTGTAGGGCGTGCGTTGAAGTCTAAGAAATTGACTCCGAAGTTTATTGGTCCTTATCAGATATCGGAGAGGATTGGGCCAGTGGCATATCAAATAGGTTTGCCACCACATCTTTCGAATTTGCATGATGTGTTTCATGTGTCGCAGCTGCGGAAGTACGTAGCGGATCCTTCGCATGTTATACCAAGAGATGACGTGCAAGTTAGAGACAACCTTACGGTGGAGACTTTACCGTTGAGGATTGATGATCGTAAGGTGAAGAAGTTGAGAGGCAAGGAGATACCTCTGGTGAGAGTTGTCTGGGGTGGAGTAACTGGTGAAAGCTTGACTTGGGAGCTGGAGAGTAAGATGCTAGAGTCTTATCCTGAGTTGTTTGCTTGAGGTAATATTTCGAGGACGAAATTCTTTAAGTGGGGGAGAGTTGTAACGCCCTAGTTGTTAATTATTTTATTTCAGTTGATTTTAGTAAGTTTATGTGATTTTAAATAATTATGTTGATTTTTGGTGTGTTATATATTTTATTATATAGTTATTTTGAATTATTTAATTAATATAGGTGATAATTATAATTATTAGAAGGTTGGGGAGTAAAATGAATTATTTAATATTTTAATAGGAGTTAATTAGAATTAAGGAGAAGTTAATAGGTATTAATAGGAAATAGAAGGAAAGAAAGGTCAGAAGCAGTTTTACGTAGAAACAGTGAGAAACAGAGAAAAGGGAGAAAAACCTAGAACAAGAGAGAAGAAGCTAGAGGAGAGAAGAACGCTGCTTTTTGAGGAAGATAATCTAAGGTAAGGGTGAGACTAACTCTCAACTTTAGGTTCTTTAATTCGTTGATGAATGTAGGGTTGTTAGGGTTGATGAATTGAATTAGGTTAATGTTGAAGTGATGTCAATAACTTGATTAATTCATGTAATTGTTGTTGTTTAATGCTGTTCTGATGTTAGAATGCATAGGGATGATGAAATTCATCAAAATTGAACCTTTAGGTGTTGAAATTGGGATTTAGGGTTGAAAATTAGAAGTCTGTTCGTACAGTTCGTAGTTCTGTCAATCGCCGCTCGCCACAGCGAGTAAACCCACTCGCCAGGCGAGCAATGCCTGTGTAGCTCGCCACAGCGAGCAGTCCCACTCGCGAGGCGAGCAGTGTAATACCCGTAGCTCGCCACAGCGAGCAGATGTACTCGCCACGGCGAGTTGCTTAATTAAAAAGTTGTTAATTGTCTTAATGAGGTTTTTGGGTGAATTTTTATATCAATTTGAGTGCCTTAATATGTTTAAGGATGAATGACACCTTTTTACAGAACTAAATTTGGGTTTTGGGAACTTGAAAATGAAGATTTTAGGTGAAAAATGTCAAAAATGCCGAGAGCAACCACTTTTGCTCGCCTTGAGCTCGCCACGGCGAGGAGCTCAATTTTATGAACTCGCCACGGCGAGTTAGTAGCTCGCAACGGCGAGTAGCCCAATTTTATGAACTCGCCACGGCGAGTAAGGTAGCTCGCCACGGCGAGTAATACTGTAGTTTACCAAGTTGTTGAATTTCGTTGTGATGTTTCGTCGTGACCTTTGTTGTGTCTTTTCGAATTAAATTGGAGTCTTATGTCATAGTTGTTTATGCATATAGTAGTTGTCGTTGCTGTTGTTGGGTTGTATGTAGATATACACCATTGAGTCCATTCATACTCATACTTTGTTGAGGGCTCATGCCCTGGAGTGTTTTCACTCAACCGTTGAGCGCTTATGCCCTGGAATGTTATTTTATTCAACTGTTGGGGGCTCATGCCCTGGAATGCTTAGCATTCAACGCGCGTAAAATGGTACCACATGCATTTGCATTAGTCGCATTGTTGTCGTTGTAGCTGTTGTCGTCGTTGTTGCTGGTTGAGTTGTCGGTGTCGTTGTTGACCATGTTGATGAATTGTTCAAATTATAAATGATAATTGATTATTCATTATACCGTTGTTGTTGAATTTAATTGATGAATTATGTTATCTATTGTTGTTTGTGAATCTCACCCCTTCTGCTAGAATTGCTGCCTGGTGGGCAAGTGCAGGTAACGAAGATTAGTAGAGATGTCGGCTCAAGTGTCTTAGGGCTCTGATACGTAACGGGACGGGAATTTGTTGCTTGTTTTCTCTTTCCTTACGTATTAATTTTGATTTATGAAACTTTTGATGAGGCCTGCGTGCCAAAGACTTATTTAGTTGTTTTAAACTAATTCCGCTGCGAAGTTTTGAAGGTTGATTTTTATTGACTGTTTTATTGGAGAAAATTTATTCATCCGTTAATTTGGAGATTTTATTTGAATGAAAATGTAGCATTCCGTTTTTGGTGAAAACTCTGATTTAATTTGTTAATTAATACTGTTGGGAGAACGGGGTGTTACACATTTCATTCACGTCGTTGATTTATTATTTTATTAGCGTTAAAAAAAGCAGCGTATTTCAGTCGTATCAGACGAAATTTCGGCAGAGAGGTATTTTAAAATACCTCATTTTTTGGTTCCGACGGGACATTTTTTTTATTTATTATTTAATTTTCGTTTTTGCTTTTATTTATTTATTTAGTTATTTCTTTTTTCATTTATTTATTTGTTATTATTTATTTATCTGTTTATTTATTTATTTATTTATTTTAAGTCATTTAGTACACTTGTCAATTTGTCATTGGTCCTGTCCAACTTTTTCTCCAAGAAACAGCAGGGGTATTTTCGTCATTTTCAGTGTATCAGAGACTCAGTACTATAAAAGTACTGTTCACGCGTCAGAATGGTCCCCAAGTGTCAGAAAAGTCACAATCAGTCAAAAATCATCAAAAACACCAAATTACTTTCTCTTTCCAAAATTTTGGATCAAAACTCACAAAATACTCAAGAACACATGAACATCACATGAATATCCAAAATTCCAGCAACAAAAAAATAAACCAAAACTCAAACCACAAATCAATATCATCATCAAAAGCTCCAAAACCAACTTAGTTCATCACACCCAAACCATTTTCGGAACCATCCAACACAACTACATATATTTTTCAAATCCGAATCAATACAACCAACACAAAACCAAATCCATACCTCACACATCATTTTCGGCCGAACCAAACATCACAAGGCAAGGCAAAACCACCAATCCGAAAACGAAAACAACAAGAACAAACACCACAAATCCGAAAACAACAAGGACAAAAACCACCAATCCGAAACCGAATGTGAAGAAAAAGAAGGAACAACACGCAAAAATAGAAGAATAGCGTGAAAGAAGGACAAAAAAACAGCAGCGAGGCAAAGAGGAGAAGAAAAGCAACAAAACAGAACCGAAAATCAAGAAGAAACAAGGGTAATTTTCTTGGTCCTTTTGTGTTTTTTTGTTGTTTTCCTTTTGTAGATCTAGGCCGTTTTGTTGTTGTTCTTTGAAAAACAAGTTTGGATCCAAGTAGAGAAGAGGGAGATGAAGGTGTGGGTATAAAAAAATTTAAAAAAAAAACAAGGTGGGTGCTCCGACGCGGCGGCGCTCCGGCCGACCACCGCGCCGGAGTTGCTCCGGCCACCACCGACCACCGTGCGCCACCCACCTCCTTCTTCGTCCTTTTTTTCGGTTGGGCTAGAGAGAAGTGAGAGAACATTTCTGTTTTTTTAGAGAGAGAGGGAGATGGAAGGAAATGAAGAAAAAAAGCCATAAGGGAGCCTTTTATACTCATTTATTGAGCTGGGCGGGTCACCCATGGGTTCAACCAGTAACCCAACCCGCCCCAGCTTTCTGGATCGACCCAGCCCTTTGTTTTTTTTTCTTTCTCTTCTGTTTGCTGTTTGTACCCCATCCTTTGCTGCCTGCACCCCTTTTTTGTAGTAACTTTGTTTTTTTTTTTAAATTTCATGCATTCATTTTTTATTTTTCTTTTCTCTTCATGTGATGTTTGAATGATGTTCCATGCATTATTAATTAGTGTTTTAAATTTTTACATCATGCATTTTTAGTTCATTTAATAGTTAATTTTCTATCTTATATAGTGTTAGTAGACATTTTAAAACCTTTTTCTTCTTTATTTTCAAAAAAAAACTACTTCTATATTTGTTTATTTTATTCGTTTATGTTTTTTATTATTATTTGTTTCTTGTTGTGTTTGCATTTTTATTATTCACCATCTCATGCATATTTTTCTTTCCTTGTCATTTACTTCATTGTCATTATCGCATGCATATTTAAATGTTTCGCCATTTATTTTATTTTTTTACCTTTTTTGTTGTTTAGTTTGTAATTAGGGAATTGATGTAATTTATTTTTCGCGCATTTTTTTTCTTTTGAGACCATAGAATGTATTTAGGGTATGTAATATGTAACCGACACACGCACTGACACGCGCACCGACACTCCACTTTATTTATTGCTTTACGCTTTTATCTTCCGTCGTTACGCGAATTCACCGTTAGTATAGAAAAATATTTTCATCAAAAAATCAAATTCAAATTTCTTTTAAGTAAACCTTGGTTTGTAATCCAAGTGTCTTTCTTTTTATTTTCCTTAATCAAATGTTAATCAATTTAATATCCACATTAGACATGGATTTCGTGCAATTAAAATTAACCAACTTCATCGTATTTTATTCTCATGCCTTGAGGCCTCTCATCTCTTCTTAAAATCTTTTCTTCAAAAATGTTAAAATCAATTCAACTCATCAAATAAGTTCTTTAGCCGAACTACTTGATTTTGATCCCGATTTATTTGGGTAAGTAGGCAAAGGGTTTCGACCCTTCCAAATCAATAAAAATAACCAAAAACATGCTTCATCTTTCTCCTTTCTTTCATTTTAACTCCTAAACTTTTTTTAATAAGTAAAATTGATTTAGCGCAAGATTAGAGAATAGGTAGAAGGTTCCTATGGGATACCATAGTCGGTTCGGGTGCCTAACACCTTCCCCAATCGAAACCAACCTCCGAATCCAAGGTCTTATAAGGATTTTTACTCACTTTTTCCCTCCCCGTGAATAAAAGTTGAGAGTTCAATGATTCAAGGTTCAAATCCGATTAATGATCTTGATACCCGAAAATCACGAGCACAAGAATGATGCCAAGACATTGAGATAACACATATGATAAGTAATAAATGAGACAGTAAATAAGGAGACATAAGATGTTTGTTAACCCATTTCGGTGCAACTTCATCTACATCTAGGGGGCTACCCAGCCAGGAAGGAAATTCACTAAAGTAGTATCAATACAAAGCACATAAAACCCTTGGTCTAATAGCTTCTCACTTAATCACTACCCGTGCAATTTCTACCTATGACTCTCCTAGTCCTAGATATGAGAACCTCCGCTCACTTCATCTTAATCACAATCCCAATGATAGTCCTTGTATTAATAACAGAAATGGAGACACTCTTCTAATCCTAAGAATCAACTCGTGCTTACAAGCTTTGAGTGATTTCTAAGAATTACAACTCAACTACAAACCCAACACATTTTCTAAAAATCACGTTTTCTAAAATGTAGCCAACTTATGTCTTCAAACCTAACACATTTCATTAAAACGAAGCGACGATCCATATCCTAGCATATAATTGAATCATATGGTCGATAAAAATTCGTCAAGTACCAAACATCAAGATGTATTTAACAATTCATTCCCCCCTTAAACCCTTCAATTCTTGTTATCTTACTGACTTGAGCGTAGAAGTATTTGCAAGTACGGACCTCCTGCCATTCAAACCTTACAAATATTAGGAACCATCGCACTAGATTCTAAATATGTCTGAAAAAAGAAATCATTAATACATGTCGACATATGGACCAAAAACTACTTAAGAGAAAACTTTTGGAGGACAAATAGTATGATTTTGTTTTTATGAAACGAAAAACAAAATTTGAATATTTTGTAGTGACTTAAGCATATACAACCCTGAATTTTATATTAGAATTAAAATTGTATTAATTAATTAGATGACTGCTGTCTACCTTAAAAAAAATAGATGTCTGCTGTCTTTAAATTGTAAATTGTATATACATGACTTGTACAGATACCATCTTTAATAGTAAGATGTCTTCTTGTTTAGTTCCTAGATCAACCACTTAAACTACATTCTTGGGACTTAGTGGATGCAATTTTATTAATGTGTTGACCATACCAAAACATAGGCAGCCCCAAAATGATAGGACTAATTTATTCATGAGTCTCACGAGTCTCGTTAACGAGTGTCTCTCAAGCATTCCTAATAAAAAAATACTCCCGCTGGTCCTTAATATAAGAAAATTTTCAAAAAAAGTTTTGATCATTTTGGATGCAATAAATTGAAGTTTTTACTTTTAAAAAAAGGAAAAACTTCAATTTCCAATACAATAAATGAACAAACTTCCATAAAATCTTATCATTTTGGATGCTTAAAGAGTGTCCGGGAACCCACTTGTTAACATTTCCCTTTATTTATTTAGTAAGCAAAAGACTTGACAAGAGGCAACATGGCAAGTTGAGTGAGGTCTGTGAAATGGACAAAAATGATATATCATTCTCAACTTCTACGTATTCCGCTGATTATGTATCTTTATTTTAAGGGTCTTGCTATTTTGTGCCCTTAGGGCACAAATCAAGAAATCCAAAATTAGAAGTTTTTTATAGAAAAAAACAAAATTTTGACTTTAAAATTTTTAATAAAGTTAAATGCACAACTTTTAAGACAATTATTTCTATTTTAAATTCATTAGCATATGCCCTTCCAGCATATGTTAGCATTTACCTTGTTTTAATATTGCATTAATTTTATATTAGCCTTAGAATTGTATTAATTAACATGTCTTCACTTTCTTAAATAGATACCTTCATCTGGGCTTTCTTCTTTAGCTCCTAGTTTAACCACCATCATGGAGCTACACAATATTTTCTCTAATATCACCTTCATGGCCTCCTTTCTCTTCCTTTTGGTGCTGCTCAAAATAGTTAAAAGATGGAGTTCTAACAATTCCACTATCAACTTACCACCTGCACCATGGACATTGCCCCTCATAGGAAACATACATCAAATTATCACTGCTTCACTTCCCCATCACCGCTTCAAGATTTTGGCAGATAAATATGGACCCTTAATGCTCCTAAAACTAGGAGAGGTACCATACCTAATAGTTAGTTCACCAACAATGGCCAAAGAGATTATGAAAACACATGACCTTACCTTTTGTGATAGGCCTAACCTTCTTTTGTCCACAATATTTACTTACAATGCTTCTGATATTGTATTCTCTACATATGGAGAACACTGGAAACAACTGCGAAAGATATGCGTTGAACAACTTTTAAGTGTAAAGCGTGTCCAATCATTTCGATCTCTAAGAGAAGAAGAAGTGTTAGATCTTGTTAAATCAATACTTGCAAGTGAAGGATGTGTTGTTAATCTCACTCAGAAGATTTCTTCTTTAACATACGGGATAGTGGCGCGAGCGGCTTTTGGGAAAAGAAACAAACACCAAGAAGTGTTCATCTCAGCAATAGAGGAAATAGTGAGTTTGTTGGGAGGATTTTGTATTGTTGATTTGTATCCTTCTATCAAAATACTTAAAAGGGTAAGTCAGGTGAAGACTAAAATGGAAAAACTTCATAGGGAAGTTGATTTGATATTGCAAGATATCATAGATGGTCATAGAGGTGGACAAAACAAAGCACGCAGGGATGAAGATCTTGTTTATGCTCTTATCAAGATTCAACAAGAAAGTGATTACCCACAAAATTCATTGACTGATGACAATATAAAATCAATCATCCAGGTTAGTCTACAAGAAAACAAATTGTTAATATTACATGAAGATTCTTTGATTTTAGACATTTATGAATTTTGACAGTACAAAACCGATGATATGGCAGGGGATAAACCAAAATTCTCTTAAATTACAGGTTGGAATCGAAACAATTTTTTTTACGGCGAGTAAACTGGAAATCGTTAATATTACATGGGTTAAACATATATTAACCCTTTGTATATTTACATTTACATATCTTTAAAGAAAAAAATATATTATCTTCACTGATCATATTATTTTTTTATAGTACATCAAATAAATGACATACTTTTGTGGTTATTGTATGGAAGAAAATGCATGCCTGTTTAGATAATGGATAATATTATTATTTAAATGTTTGCAGGACATGTTTGGTGCTGGTAGCGAAACATCGTCTGGGATTGTGTTATGGGGCATGTCTGAGATAATAAAGAATCCAAAGGTGATGGAAGCAGCACAAGCTGAAGTAAGAAGTGTTTTTGATAGAAAGGGGTATGTGGATGAAGCAGAGTTGGATCAATTAATATACTTAAATTCTGTCATCAAAGAAACACTGAGGTTGCATCCTACTGTACCATTGTTGATTCCAAGACAAAGTAGGGAAAAATGTCAAATCAATGGGTATGATATTCCTGCTAAGACAAGGGTTGCTGTTAATGTTTGGGCAATTGGAAGAGATCAAAGGTATTGGGATGAAGCTGAGAGTTTCAAACCTGAAAGGTTTTTTAATAGCTCAGTTGATTTCAAAGGCACAAATTTTGAGTACATACCATTTGGTGCTGGAAGGAGGATGTGTCCCGGCATTGCATTTGGCTTGCCCAACATCGAGTTGCCTCTTGCGCAATTACTTTACCACTTTGATTGGAAGCTTCCCAATGAAATGAAGAACGAAGATCTCGATATGACCGAGTCATTTGGGATTGCTCTAAGAAGAAAAAATGACTTGTGTTTGATTCCAACTACGCGTCGCCCTTAATATATGTATTGGTTATGCAAAAAACCTTCACAATGTGTTTAATTTCAACTATTTTTCAGCCATTAGTAATTTCAAAATGATTGTGATAAAAGTAGCTAATAACATTCCTTTTTTCAAAGGTGTATGATATTCCAAATAATAGTCGAGGTTGGTATTATTCGTTTTTTGTTTTGAAAGACCTATTACTATATATTTCATGGGTAGAACCGATAAGTGTGAACTTTACAAGTTCACAATAACATTGATTGAATGAAGATTCAATCAAAGAAGTGGCTCTGATGTATAGAGAGGACCTCACTGTTTAACAAGTAATCATAGAAACGATGGAATCACCATTTCATTGTCTATTGTTGTTAAATAAGTTTTACAAGATCTCGTTTACAATAGTGTACGATATTTGTAATATGCATATAATATGTGCCAAAAGGATGAAATTCAACTCAAACAGATAGTAATAAAGAAGGACCACAAGTAATTTTACATGAATAACTTACCCTAAAATATGATAAGCATCAAGTACTGTTATAACTTCAAATATTGTTGGTTATGATCATAATTCACAAAAAATGGGAGCATAAAATCTGAGAGCACGAAGTGATTCTCAATTGGTGACAAGTCAGATAACAAGAGAATACCAGACAAAAGATGCCCAACTCGCTAAGTACCTCGCCAAAGTTCAAAGCTTGACAAAGAATTTCAAGTTTTTCGAAGCCATCTTTGTACCTAGAGAAAAGAACGCCAGAGCAGACATCTTAGCCAAGCTCACAAGCACTAAAAAGCCCGGTAACAACAGAACAGTGATCCAGGAAGTAATTTTCGAGCCAAGCACTGATGCAATGGACGTAAACATGATTTCTGAGGTAGAAGGATGGATGACCCCCCTCATTAAGTATCTGACAGATTCTTTTGTCCCCAAAAACGAAGAAGAAGATGCCTTAGTTCGCAGAAGGGCATCAAAATTCACTATGGTGGCGGGAAAGTTGTACAGAAGGGGAAAGGCAGCACCTATGTTAACATGTCTAGGAGAAGTTGAAACACACCTGGTGCTTTTGGAGGTTCATGAAGGAGTGTGTGGGAGTCATATTGGTGGCCGAGCATTATCTGCCAAATTATTGAGGGCGGGGTATTATTGGCCAACCATGCTACAAGATTGCGCCGAATTTGTGAAGAAGTGCGACAAGTGACAACGTTTTTCTGATAAGAAGCGCACCCCTGCAAACGAGTTGACCTCAGTGTTCTCACCTTGGCCTTTCTGCAAATGGGTAGTAGACATAGTGGGACCTTTCCCCATTGCACCTGAACAACTCCAATTCCTGATTGTCGGTGTAGACTACTACACAAAATGGATAGAAGCAGAAGCTGTCGTCAAGATAACAGTTGAAAGAGTTAGAAGATTCTACTAGAAGAGGATTATCTGTCGTTTTGGACTACCAAGGGAAATCGTATCAGACAATGGAACTCAATTCGCCAGCACAACAGTGGTAGACTTTTGCAAACATCTGGGAATTCAAACCAAATGCGCCTCTGTTATTCATCCCCAAGCCAATGGGCAAGCTGAGTCCGCCAACAAAGTGAAATTGAGTGGCATCAAGAAAAAGCTAGAGGCAGCCAAAGGCCTTTGGGCCGAGTAGTTGCATGAGGTAAACGTCGTAAAACTTCATATCTCCAACTCTACATTAGTACTTTATATATCTACAGCTCAACATTTGTTGCTTCCTATACATATTTTCACTTCGTCAAAAAACTACTTCGCTAGGAAACAGGTACTATGGTCCTATCATACTACACCACATTTGACAACTAAAGAGACACCATTTTCTATGGTCTACGGTGCAGACGCCATGCTCCCTGTCGAAATCGACACGCCCACTTGGCGACGAGACAACTTCTCAGAGGAAGGTACGCAGTCGTTTCAGTTTCACTAAACCTTTGCCTTTACAGGTTAAGAAGTTCCATTTTTAAATCGTCGATTTCTACATAATTTGTTATCCTATGAAAAGCTAACGAGACAGGTCTAAGATGCACCATGGACATGATCAATGAAATACGCGAACATGCCCATATCAAAGAATTCGCCACCAAAAAAAGAGCTGCTCGTCGATACAACTCAAGGGTCATCGCTAGAGAAATGAAGGAGGGTGATCTTGTCTTGAAGCAAGTGGTCGCCCCCACCAGAATTGGCAAACTGCAGATACTACTACTGCATCAACCCCTTGTGGCTCTGAATAGTCTCTTAGTCAACCCCTCGTGGCTCTGAACTAACGTGTCAACCCCTCGTGGCTCTGAACACCCTGTCAAACCCTCGTGGCTTTTAACACTCTGTCAACCCCTCGTGGCTCTGAACTAACGCGTCAACCCCTTGTGCATTGAACGCCCTGTCAACCCCTCGTGGCTCTGAACAGTCTTTTAGTCAACCCCTCGTGGCTTTGAACTACCTCGTGACTCCGATCGCCCTGTCAACCCCTCGTGGCTCTGAACAGTTTTTAAGTCAACCATGGAGGCTTCTGTCATACCCCGATTTTTGACCCAAGATCCCACGGACACGCGTCGTTTAACGCTGATCAGTCCTTGACTTTTCAGTAAAAAATTCGGCAGAGAGGTATTTTAAAATACCTCATATTTGGTTCCGAGTCGGGCCCTCTTCTCTCTTTTATTTATTTATCATTTATTTTTAATTTCCATTTTTTATTTTAATTTCTTAATTCTTATTTTTAATTAGTCATCTTATTTTAATTACTTTCGTTTTATTTAATTGTCCAAAAAATCCAAAAAAATCAATAGAGTCAAAAAGGTCTTGATCCAAAAAACGGTTCACGCCTCATCTAAGGCAAACACAACCTGTTCACATCCAAATTTTCAGTTCATTCTGATCCAAAAGCACAGGTTTTTTTTCTGCTTTCTCAACAAACCCTAGCCAGAATCCAGGCCCTATAAATAGAACCTGCAAACACACACATTGGGGGGCCGAAAATCATCACAAAAACACACAAACGGCCGGAAAATTCATTAAAAGCCAGAAACGCGCAACAACATTTAAGCACACAGTCAAAGAAAACCTACAACATAAACCCATCAATCTACCAGCAAACCGGCACACGAACACCACATCAATTCAATGGAATCAACATCACAAAGCCAAAACCGAAAGAGAAGAGAAGAAGGTAGTATCTTTGTTCTTTTTTCCTTAAATCTAGATCTAGGGTTATATTTTTGTTGTTTCGAAATTCTAAGGCAAGGAGAGTGTAGAGAAGAGAAAACCAATCAAAAAAAGTAAAAAATTATTAAAAAGAGAGGCCCCTTTGACTCCGGCACGGCGGCGCCGCCCTCCTGGGCCGGCAGACCACCGGGCCGGAAACTGGAAGCGACGGCGGCCTTCATAGGCTCGCCGGAAAACTCATGGGGGAAAGAAGAACTAGAGAGAGAAGAGAAAAAGAAGAGAGGGAAAGAGAAGAGAGAGAAATGTTTGTGAAAAATGATTGAAAAAACCAATACAACCTATATATAGGCTGAACCGGTTCAACCTTTGAACCGGTCTGAACCGACCGAACCGACCTAACCCATCTCTTAAGCCCATTTCAGTTTCCTCTTTTATTCCCTGCACCCCCTGTTTACCACCTGCGCCCCGTTGCTGTTTAGGGCTCAGTTTTCTTTTTTCGCTTTCTACACCCTCCTGAATACCGTTAGCACCCCCCGCTTGTAAATTTTAACTCTTGCACGCTTTTTTATTTTTATTTTTTTATGTTCTCGTTCACATTCCATACTCATGCATATTATATTTTAATCATGTCATTTAACTTTATTTAAATTTTATTGTAAGAATTTAGAATGTATGTTTAGGCTTAATGTGAATTATTCATGCATTTTAGTTTAGGTTTTTTATCATGCATATTTATTTCTTGGCCTTTTTATCTTTCCGCCAATGATGTAGAATGTACATTTAGGCTTTGATGTAATTTACTTATTTTTATCGCAGACCCTAGAATGTATTAACAGGTTTTTGTAATAGCTTAGGTGCTTGTGTGCGTGTGTGGGTGTATGCCTTGTCTTTTATGCTTCGTAGTTTAGGTTAAAGGTGCTCATATGGTCCAACGCCACCATGAGTTCCACACGCTTTTATTCTTTCCTGCTCCGTTAGTTTACTCTTATTCCAATTATTCAAAAAAACAACAAAAACATGCAAATAACAAAAATCACAAAAAATATTTTCATAACAAACCTTGATTCTAAATCAAGTGATCCTGTTTTATTTTATTTTCTCAAATCAAATGTCTAATCAATTTAATTTTATTTTGAGTAGTTTCCTTTAATATTAAAAAACACAAACCAAATTCTTATTTGCCACTTAACTTTTCATTTTAAAACTTTTTTTTCAAAAAAACTAATAAAAAACACACAACCAATCAAACGAAATTTCTACCCCGAACTACGAGGTTTTGATCCCTCACGGGTACGTAGGCAAAGGACCTTGTCCTCTCAAATCAATAAAAATGTAGATAATTAGGTTTCTTTTCTTAATCATTTTTAATTCCATTTTTTTTCAAACTAAGCAAGTTATAGCACAATAAATTGAATAAAACCAAGAGGTTCCCGTAGAGTACTACGGACATAAAGGGTGCTAATACCTTCCCTTTATGTAACTAACCCCCGAACCCTAAATCTTTTAAAGTGGTATTTGAACTTTTTTCAACTTTCTTTCAAAAATTAAATATTCAGTCGTGAAATAAAATAGTGAGTCAAAAGCTAATCAAATAGCCTTGATCTCCGAAAAATGACGTGACAGCTTCGAACTATGAAGTAATATACGAAAATGGAGGAAACAAGCCTAACATCGCCCACAAGAAATTCATGTCACTTATAAAGTGCGTTCTAAAAACAAGCGACTGAACAAAACAAACAAAGCAAGCATGCCAGAAATAAGCCACATACAAAAGTTCCAAACAACACAAGAAGAAATTAAGATAAATGTCACGAATCTTCTAAGAGATCGTCAGAGTACGTTAAATTACAAAGCCAGACACTTTAAAGTGGAAAATAAAGAGTAGCATAAAAAAGAAACCGATAAATTACAAACTGAAAGAAGGAAACTATCACTCCTCATATACTAGCTTCCCATCGATTAACACCTTAAAAGAATCCAACTCGTCCACCTTCGCATCCGGATTAAAGTGGAGAACTTGTTATGTGGCACACTTAAAGTCGTTGTCAAAATACACGACAAGCGCCCTCCGTCCTTCATCAACTAAATTCTTGGCCTCAGTGAGCTCTCCTTCGAGCTCGCCCACTCTCTTCTTGTAAGAGTCCCTCTCCAGCTCAACGGCTTCCTTATCCACATTCATCTCGCTGCTCGCCTTCTCAGCAGTCTTCTTTTCTTTCAAAGCTTCTTTTAACCTTGTCTCCATGCCTGTGATTTTATGTTTCCACTTTTCAACATCTACTGCGGCATCTTTGTATTTCGCCTCTAGGTCAACATGCTTTTTCTCCTTGGCATGCCCCATCATCAAGACTCTCAGAGAAGACACCCCCGCATCTGCCACCAAATCGCTAAATTTAGCCTTCACGTCAACGTCTACATCAACTCCCGCCAAAGGCACCTGCTCCACCATATACCTATAAAAAGTAAAAGATAAGTATATCAACGATGGAAAGAAAAGTTCAGAGTAGCATATAAATGAACAAATATACATGCGGAAGTCGAAATCAGAATGCCAAAAGGACTCTAACACCTGAGTACTAAGTGTAGTTCTAGCCGTTCCAAAATCTTTCCCGCCCTTAACATTAGAATGACGAGTTCTCCCCATATCGACGCCATCGCCAATCTTCATCTTCTTTGGCTGCGGTGAATCAGCCTAGGGAACATCGGCGTTATCACCAGCTACTTGCACGACATCAACCTTCATCGCCGTATCCACTGGCCCAACATCAACTTTTGTACCAATGTCCTTCCTTTGCACAACGCCACCAGGATCACTAGTGACATACCCTTCAGCCTTCTTTGCTTCAAGATCAGCCAAATACCTCCTCTGTTTAGCACCCATCAACATCAACATGTTTTCCACACAAGGAATGTAAACAAAATCATTAAAAACATAGACAAAATGCAAACAGAAGACATGGAATTATTCAAAAAACACTCACGCAAGTAGTCCTCCAAACTCTTGACATCCCCCTCTTTATTTAGCAAGTCATGAATATTGATAGAAATTTCTCCAGAAAACACACCACACCCTTCTCGTATGATGTCATCTTGTTGAAATAAAAACCCATCACAACCACAGGATTATACGTCCAACGAAGAGGAAATTTTGGTTTTTCCATCCACCATTATCTAGGCAGTAGAACACCCAGGCACTCCTTGTATCCGTGCAAACGAGTCCCGCCACTCTTTCTTGAAATTCGATGTGTACGGAGGAAAGAGCTTCTTGCCCGGGTGAGCACTAATGGAAATCCAAGTTCTCTTATTGACATCTTTTGTTCCATAAAAATGGAAGAAGATGTCGATTGATGGCTCTAGACCCATGGCTTTGCACAAAACCTCAAAACCCAGATGAAAGCCCAACTATTAGGGAGAATCTATGCGGGCACCGCATTTAGCAACTTCATCACGTCCATCTCAAAAGTCGTAAAGGGAATAATCACTCCGAACTCTTCCAAAACCACCATGTACATGAGAAATGATTCATCCAAGTCGCCCGCCGATTCTTGGTCGCATACTCGTTCGCCTTCATCAGAAGATAACACCACCATGAGAAATGATTCTTCGGTTTTTGGCACATGTGATACAACCCCACTCAACGGAGGAATCTGGGATGCATACGTTGTCAACATGAGCACTCATGTTTGACATGTTGCTTTCAAGTGACCGTCGAAGTTGAGAACCTTTAGTTACCTTTAACCCATCTTGGCCTTTTAAGACGTAGTGCGGTTGCTAATCAGGAGTACTCTTGAATTGGCTGATACATGATACTACACTCAAATGAGACATTACTACGAATTTTATTGGACCGGGAGTACTCCCGTTGATCGACAATGTTCGGAAGTGGTCAGTGATTTTGGGAACTTGGTAGAACCCGTGATACAGGTACAAATAAAATCATAGTCCCTACCAAAATGGCATACTTACCTTTGACTCCATCATGATGGACCTAAAACCTCACCATGTTTTCTATGTTCTTTAACATATTCATGCATACATCCATTCATTCATAAACTTTTTTTTTCATCAAAATCGAAGGACTTATCAAAACTTTTTTTTACAAACATCGTAGATGAATTTCCCAAGAAGGAACCTTAAGCAGTATAGTTTTAGGAGACCGGACCTTTCGAGTTTAAGGAAGCTAGCAAAAGAGGTGACTGACCGGGATTACTTTCGGGAACGACATGGAAGTTTGCTCGGTATTGTCAAAACAGATGTTGATGAGGGACTTCTCAATACTTGGGTCCAGTTTTACGATCGTCTCAATCATTGCTTCACCTTCCCAGATTACCAGCTTGTTCCTACCCTTAAAGAATATTCTCATTTGATGAATTTGCCAGTGCTTGACGAACCACCTTTCAGCGGCCTTGAGAGAACACCCAAACATTCAACCATTGTTGCAGCTCTCCACCTTGAAACAGCCGAAGTGAAAGCAAACCTCATCCTCAAAGGAAATCTTTTGGGCCTACCTACCAAATTCCTCTATAAACAAGCTACCATTGTTGCCGAAGCAGCCAGCATCGACGCCTTTCACTCCATCCTTGCCCTACTCAAATATGGCCTTGTGCTTTCCCGAACATCAACAACTTTGTTGACATCAATGCCATTAAAATCTTCCTATCAAGAAACTCGGTCCCTACCCTATTGGCCGACACGTACCATTCTATCCATGAACGTACCCTGGCGGGCCGCGGAGCCGTCCTTTGTTGTGCGCCTTTGCTACAGAGATGGATCACATCTCATTTACCCCAAACTCCTCGCTTTACAACCAATCCGAAAAATCTCCTTTGGTCTAAAAGAATCATGTCCCTTACTCCAGCTGATGTAGTGTGGTACGACCGAGCTTACAATAAAGGAATCATCATTGACAGTTGTGGAGAATTCAATAACATACCTCTCCTTGGTATACGCGGAGGAATTAGCTACAACCATACTTTTGCCAGACGCTAGTTCGGGTATCCCATGGAAGGGGAGCCTCGTTACATCTATCTAGAGAATGTGTTTTACCACAACCGAGAAGACAGTAAAGGCATGAGAAAGAAGATTGTGCAAGCATGGAACACCATTCGAAGAAGGGATAAAGGCCAGTTAGGAAGGAAGACAGGTGTCGTCCATGAATCCTATACTCAGTGGGTTATCGACAGAGCTACCCAATATGGGATGCCTTATGAACTACCAAGGTTCATATCTGCTATTACTCCAGCACCACCTCTACCTATGACCTTTGATACCGAGAAAGAGTACCAGGAGCGTTTGCATGAGTCCCGCCGTGAGAGTGCCGTTTGGGAAGGAAAATATCAAGTAGCTGAGCGTGAGAAGGATGCCCTAATGAACCTGCTAGAGCAGGAAAATTGGAAAAACCACAAGAAAGACCAGGAAATTGCTGAATTGAAAGACCGAATCAAGGAGAAGGATGCCATACTTGACCGGGTTCCTGGGAGTAAGAAGAGGCATATGGACTTCTTTGCTGGCACGCATCCAGATTTGGTGGAGTAGACCACCTCAGGAGTTGGAGAGCTTCACAGTTGCTCTTATCTTCTATGTCATTTTTCTAGCTTTCTGTGATTTATTTTGGAGTCTATCCCTTGGCTCAGTTAGTTAAAAAGGGGAATTATCATGTGGTGCTTTAAATTAATATTCAATGAAATTTTTCAATTACGATGTTTACAAAATTGCTTTCATAAGTCCTTCAATAAAAATGTCTATTTTTGCATAAACATACCATGCATCATTCTGCATTCATAGTTTCAAATTCGAGTCTCACACTATGTCTTTTCAATAAAAGGTCGATCCATCAATAAGTGGTCCGATGTCTTCGTTCAACTTCAACTCGCACATGCAAACGCTCGTGCAAACACAAAAGACGGATCAGCTTGAACAAGAGGTCCACGAGCTTCGTGAAGAGGTGACAACGCTTCGGGCTGAAGTAGAGAAGTTAACTAACCTGGTATCTTCGCTGATGGTTACAAAGGATCCGCCCAATTCCAGCGAGGGCCCCAACCACTATGTCAGCCACTGTGCATACAAAAGCCTCGACAACAGGCTCCTCAACAATCCAATCCTCAGAATCAGGCTCAGAGAACACATTATGATCCAGTTCCCATGAAATATGCTGATTTGCTTCCACAATTGCTCGAAAAGAATCTGGTCCAGACTAAAGTGCCTCCTCCAGTACCAACAAAATTTCCAGCATGGTATAGACCTGACCTTTTCTGTACTTTCCATCAAGGGGCACCTGGACATGACGTCGAACATTGTAACGCACTAAAGAAGGCAGTCCAGAACTTGATCCGGACCAACCGCCTGACCTTCTAAGACTCTCCGAACGCGCAAGTCAATCCGCTACCAGATCATAATACATAGTGCTTGTGACACATGGGATGGCTAGCCGCAATCAGATCTTTGTTGATGTTTTCTTCCGCTACTTATCCGTTCAAATAATGTGACACATAGGATGGCTAGCCGCAATCAGATCTTTGTTGATGTTTTCTTCCGCTACTTATCCGTTCAAATAATGTGTTTGTTTGCTGTTTACTTTTTCCAAAAAAAATCCTTTCGTCCCGCCCGAGACGAAAGCGAACTTGTGTAGGGCTTTTTGCTTCATGTGTTTTCCATCATTAATAAAAAGGTCGTTTTGATCCCGACTTTGTTTTTATTTTGTGCTTTTTTCTGGAAAAATGGTAACACAAAAAACCAAAAAAATCTTTTTTCTTTAATCATTTCCAAATGTCTGCATACAATCATTCACTCTCTAAAATCAAACATAAATGCAGATTAAACATAAATAAGCCCGTTGAACACATTAACCATGTACTCTTTTTCGACTTTGAATTCCATGTGTCCGAAGATGAAGAAGAGTGAAGTGATTCCCGACAAAACCTCTCACATACTGGGGCATCTTAGCCGTCAAAGCTGCAAACAAAATCAAGAAGATCGCCAAGAGAATGGCAGTCACTTACAAAGACCAGCAGAGATGGCACCGTTGCCTCACATGTGCATCGTGTTTCAATAAACATTTCAACAGGGGCAACCCCCCTCCTTCCATCAGTATACGACATGAAGGGCTGACTTCTCATGGAGATTAAAGTCCCGCCAACAGGGTTTTGGCTGAAATCTCAAGATTGATTGAACTCACAATGCATGACGACCTGGTACAACTATATCAAAAGAAGTTGAAGCAAACTTCCAACAAGAAGGTTCGTCAGACTTTGTGCTCAAAAAGGCACTCTTTCCAACCTTACTCCAGGGGCAAGTGGACACCTAACTATGAAGGCTCGTGTGCAATGACTTCTTACAACTACGAATGGTGACAAACTCACACGTCCTACGAATGCCGGTGCAGTCAAGAAATACTCTGTCAAAAATAAAAGCTCGATAAGTCGCAAACCTGAAAAAGGGAGTTAGGAGAAAATGAGCGTCTCGGTGGATTGAAAACCCGAAAGGACGGTCCAGGCAAAAATTAGAGACATAAACAAAATGATTATCCCGATATATTGAAAACCCGAAAGGCCGATCTATGCAAAAGTTAAGGATCATGACAAAGCAACTGCATCAGTCAGGCACAGTCCACTTGGGACATCCAACTATCAAAAGATCTCCGATTCAAAGCACCTGCAAATCAAAGACTCGGAACAGAGGCATTCAAAGTTGTTAGGGAGAATAGCGGTTATCGTGTTCAATGTACCCTTCCCATTACATTTACCATTTTCCAAAATATTTCAAAGATCCGTGGGGCCATGCCATTGGCAGGCCACCACTCAATTCATCAAATTTGAGCCCGTGCCCATTTATTTGGAACTCTCATTTATTCAATTTACAAAATTTCTCCTATTTTTGATGACAATACTTGAAGCAAAAATTTTCAAAATGCAAAACTTTTTTTTTACATCTTTTGAAAAGTGTGAACGATAAACACACTCTCTTCGAACTCGTGAGTAGGAGAAGCGCACATCAGCATCCACCTCGAGAACGGCTACACTCCGGAAGGGAAACATGACTAAGCACTATGAAGAGAACCTCTGCTTTGAGCAAGATGCAGTCACAATCCATAAATACAAAAACAAAAAATGAAAGCTCGCTAAGTTGAAAACCTGAAAAGGCGACTTAGGCAATAGAGAGCGTCCCGGTGGACTGAAAACCCGAAAGGGCGGTCCAGGCAAAAATTAGGGGCACAAAAAAGGAATATACTCCTGGTGGACTGAAAACCCGAAAGGGCAGTCCAGGCAAAAGTTAGGGATTTCAAAAGAAAAAAAAGAAGGAGCGTGACTGCTGAGGCACACCAATGAATTGGCACTCTATGCAAATGGTGTCTTCCAGACTTTTGGTTAACAATGGCTTTTATCATAACACTCTACGCCGATTCACAAATGACGACTTCTTCCAGACGTCTCGTCAACAATGGGCTCTCTCCCCAGGAAGCATCAGTTGCTACCTCGTGCCGAGATTCACCCTGCAAGTGGCTCGATTAGTTCGTAATGATATATTTCAAGGAAGTTTGTCGAGTGTTTGTACTGCGATGTCAGTCTGCCTCCCATCTTACCTGTCTTATCTCGTTTCGTCGAGTTCACCTATCAAAATCTAGTCTATACACTCATACATTCATTCACACATTCATACATTCATGCATTATTACTTTCACTCATACACAGCATATACACAACATTATTCATGCATGGCGACGTTTGTCATCCGGAACTTTGTCGTATCCTTTCGGTCTGGCCCTCATTTATCGTAATTTCAAACAGTAATTTCTATAATAGTTAACAATTGTCTTTTATTTCAATAGTGTCATCCCCAGCGTAGCTGTTCCAGCGATGCCACTAATCAATTTCAATTTCAAAAGTGTCATCCCCAGCGCGGCTGTTCCAGCGATGCCACTAGTCAATTTCAATAGTGTCATCCCCAGCGTAGGTTTTCCAGCGATGCCACTAGTCAATTTCAATTTCAAAAGTGTCATCCCCAGCGCAGCTACTCCAGCGATGCCACTAGTCAATTTCAATAGTGTCATCCCCAGCGTGGCTGTTCTAGCGATGCCACTAGTCAATTACAATTTCAATAGTGTCATTCCCAACGTAGTTGTTCAAGTGATGTCACTAGTTTCAATAGTGTCATCCCCAGCGTAGCTACTCAAGCGGTGCCACTAATCAATTTCAATTTCAATAGCGTCATCCCCAGCGCAGCTGTTCCAGCGGTGCCACTAATCAATTTCAATTTCAATAGTGTCATCCCCAGCGTAGCTGTTCCAGCGATGCCACTAATCAATGGTGCCATTCCCTGCATAGCTGTTCAAGAGGTGTCACTAAAAAGGCTTTGTCTTCGTTTAAACTATCGTTCCAAAACCAATACGATAATAGACAATCATTCTCCCTAGTGAAACTACATTCCTTCAAAGGAGTCGGATCCCTTTCTTCAACGAATTCGGGCTTCCCGTCGTTATTACTCGTCCCAGTCGAGTCATTCATGTCATCTTGCATTCATAATTGCATCACATGCATTCGCATGGTATCTTAGGGTCAAAAATAGGTGTACTTTGTATTTAAGTCTCTTCGGCCCGTCAAATCAAAGATTCCATCTTCAAATTTCTGAACGAAGAAACTTAAATAGGGGCATCTGTCATACCCTGATTTTTGACCCAAGATCCCACGGACACGCGTCGTTTAACGCTGATCAGTCCTTGACTTTTCAGTGAAAAATTCGGCAGAGAGGTATTTTAAAATACCTCATATTTGGTTCCGAGTCGGACCCTCTTCTCTCTTTTATTTATTTATCATTTATTTTTAATTTCCATCTTTTATTTTAATTTCTTAATTCTTATTTTTAATTAGTCATCTTATTTTAATTACTTTCGTTTTTATTTTGTTTTATTTAATTGTCCAAAAAATCCAAAAAAATCAATAGAGTCAAAAAGGTCTTGATCGAAAAAACGGTTCACGCCTCATCTGAGGCAAACACAGCCTGTTCACATCCAAATTTTCAGTTCATTCTGATCCAAAAGCACAGGTTTTTTTTTTCTGCTTTCTCAACAAACCCTAGCCAGAATCCAGGCCCTATAAATAGAACCTGCGAACACACATATTGGGGGGCCGAAAATCATCACAAAAACACACAAACGGCCGGAAAATTCATTAAAAGCCAGAAACGCGCAACTACATTCAAGCACACAGTCAAAGAAAACCTACAACATAAACCCATCAATCTACCATCAAACCGGCACACGAACACCACATCAATTCAACGGAATCAACATCACAAAGCCAAAACCGAAAGAGAAGAGAAGAAGGTAGTATCTTTGTTCTTTTTTTCTTTAAGTCTAGATCTAGGGTTATATTTTTGTTGTTTTGAAATTCTAAGGCAAGGAGAGTGTAGAGAAGAGAAAACCAATCAAAAAAAGTAAAAAAAAAATTAAAAAGAGAGGCCCCTTTGACTCCGGCACGGCGGCGCCGCCCTCCTGGGCCGGCGGACCACCGCGCCGGAAACTGGAAGCGACGGCGGCCTTCATAGGCTCGCCGGAAAACTCATGGGGGAGAGAAGAACTAGAAAGAGAAGAGAGGGAAAGAGAAGAGAGAGAAATGTTTGCGAAAAATGATTGAAAAAACCAATACAACCTATATATAGGCTGAACCGGTTCAACCTTTGAACCGGTCTAAACCGACCGAACCGACCTAACCCATCTCTTAAGCCCATTTCAGTTTCCTCTTTTATTCCCTGCACCCCCTGTTTACCACCTGCGCCCCGTTGCTGTTTAGGGCCCAGTTTTCTTTTTTCGCTTTCTACACCCTCCTGAATACCGTTAGCACCCCCCGCTTGTAAATTTTAACTCTTGCACGTTTTTTTTTTTTTTTTTTTTATGTTCTCGTTCACATTCCATACTCGTGCATATTATATTTTAATCATGTCATTTAACTTTATATAATTTTATTGCAAGAATTTAGAGTGTATGTTTAGGCTTAATCTGAATTATTCATGCATTTTAGTTTAGGTTTTTCATCATGCATATTTATTTCTTGGCCTTTTTATCTTTCCGCCAATGATGTAGAATGTACATTTAGGCTTTGATGTAATTTACTTATTTTTATCGCAGACCCTAGAATGTATTAACAGGTTTTTGTAATAGCTTAGGTGCATGTGTGCGTGTGTGGGTGTATGCCTTGTCTTTTATGCTTCGTAGTTTAGGTTAAAGGTGCTCATGTGGTCCAACGCCACCATGAGTTCCACACGCTTTTATTCTTTCCTGCTCCGTTAGTTTACTCTTATTCCAATTATTCAAAAAAAAAACAAAAACATGCAAATAACAAAAATCACAAAATATATTTTCATAACAAACCTTGATTCTAAATCAAGTGATCCTGTTTTATTTTATTTTCTCAAATCAAATGTCTAATCAATTTAATTTAATTTTGAGTAGTTTCCTTTAATATTAAAAAACACAAACCAAATTCTTATTTGCCACTTGACTTTTCATTTTAAAACTTTTTTTCAAAAAAACTAATAAAAAACACACAACCAATCAAACGAAATTTCTACCCCGAACTACGAGGTTTTGATCCCTCACGGGTACGTAGGCAAATGACCTTGTCCTCTCAAGTCAATAAAAATGTAGATAATTAGGTCTCTTTTCTTAATCATTTTTAATTCCATTTTTTTCAAACTACGCAAGTTATAGCACAATAAATTGAATAAAACCAAGAGGTTTCCGTAGAGTACTACGGACATAAAGGGTGCTAATACCTTCCCTTTATGTAACTAACCCACGAACCCTAAATCTTTTAAAGTGGTATTTGAACTTTTTTCCACTTTCTTTCAAAAATTAAATGTTCAGTCGTGAAATAAAATAGTGAGTCAAAAGCTAATCAAATAGCCTTGATCTCCGAAAAATGACGCGACAGCTTCGAACCATGAAGTGATATACGAAAATGGAGAAAACAAGCCTAACATCGCCCACAAGAAATTCATTTCACTTATAAAGTGCGTTCTAAAAACAAGCGACTGAACAAAACAAACAAAGCAAGCATGCTAGAAATAAGCCACATACAAAAGTTCCAAACACACAAGAAGAAATTAAGATAAATGTCACGAATCTTCTAAGAGATCGTCGAAGTACGTTAAATTACAAAGCCAGACACTTTAAAGTGGAAAATAAAGAGTAGCATAAAAAAGAAACCGATAAATTACAAACTGAAAGAAGGAAACCATCACTCCTCATATACTAGCTTCGCATCGATCAACACCTTAAAAGAATCCAACTCGTCCACCTTCGCATCCGGATTAAAGTGGAGAACTTGTTATGTGGCGCACTTAAAGTCGTTGTCAAAATACACGACTAGCGCCCTCCGTCCTTCATCAATTACATTCTTGGCCTCAGTGAGCTCTCCTTCGAGCTCGCCCACTCTCTTCTTGTAAGAGTCCCTCTCTAGCTCAACGGCTTCCTTATCCACATTCATCTCGCTGCTCGCCTTCTCAGCAGTCTTCTTTTCTTTCAAAGCTTCTTTTAACCTTGTCTCCATGCCTGTGATTTTATGTTTCCACTTTTCAACATCTACTGCGGCATCTTTGTATTTCACCTCTAGGTCAACATGCTTTTTCTCCTTGGCATGCCCCATCATCAAGACTCTCAGAGAAGACACCCCCGCATCTGCCACCAAATCGCTAAATTTTGCCTTCACGTCAACGTCTACATCAACTCCCGCCAAAGGCACCTGCTCCACCATATACCTATAAGAAGTAAAAGATAAGTATATCAACGATGGAAAGAAAAGTTCAGAGTAGCATATAAATGAACAAATATACATGCGGAAGTCAAAATCAGAATGCCAAAAGGACTCTGACACCTGAGTACTCAGTGCAGTACTAGCCGTTCCAAAATCTTTCCCGCCCTTAACATTAGAATGACGAGTTCTCCCCATATCGACGCCATCGCCAATCTTCATCTTCTTTGGCTGCGGTGAATTAGCCTAGGGAACATCAGCGTTATCACCAGCTACTTGCACGACATCAACCTTCATCGCCGTATCCACTGGCCCAACATCAACTTTTGTACCAATGTCCTTCCTTTGCACAACGCCACCAGGATCACTGGTGACATACCCTTCAGCCTTCTTTGCTTCAAGATCAGCCAAATACCTCCTCTGTTTAGCACCCGTCAACATCAACATGTTTTCCACACAAGGAAGGTAAACAAAATCATTAAAAACATAGACAAAATGCAAACAGAAGACATGGAATTATTCAAAAAACACTCACGCAAGTAGTCCTCCAAACTCTTGACATCCCCCTCTTTATTTAGCAAGTCATGAATATTGATAGAAATTTCTCCAGAAAATACACCACACCCTTCTCGTATGATGTTATCTTGTTGAAATAAAAATCCATCACAACCACAGGATTATACGTCCAACGAAGAGGAAATTTTGGTTTTCCATCCACCATTATCTAGGCAGTAGAACACCCAGGCACTCCTTGTATCCGTGCAAACGAGTCCCGCCACTCTTTCTTGAAATTCGACGCGTACGGAGGAAAGAGCTTCTTGCCCGGGTGAGCACTAATGGAAATCCAAGTTTTCTTATTGACATCTTTTGTTCCATAAAAATGGAAGAAGATGTCGATTGATGGCTCTAGACCCATGGCTTTGCACAAAACCTCAAAACCCAGATGAAGGCCCAATTATTAGGGCGAATCTATGCGGGCACCGCATTTAGCAACTTCATCACGTCCATCTCAAAAGTCGTAAAGGGAATAATCACTCCGAACTCTTCCAAAACCACCATGTACATGAGAAATGATTCATCCAAGTCGCCCGCCGATTCTTGGTTGCATACTCGTTCGCCTTCATCACAAGATAACACCACCACATACTCCTCGTTTCCAGTGGTGGAGATACTCAGCTTACTCCGAAAAAAGTTGACATCTGGCACATCATTGTACAACGAATGTTCCCGGCGAACTTCTTCTGCAAATTGATTCATCTCGTCGGAGTAAGTCAAAAGCAACGCCTTACCCTCGGATTTTGGCGACGACAACTAGGCGGGACATATCTGTTGACAAATTTCCCCCTTTAGATCAGTTCCTGAGGTAGCATAGAGAAAGACACAATCACTATCACTACCTGAGCTATCGCCACTATTGCAAGAAATATCGCTAAACAAATTTTCCTTGTAAAACCCTATTTCGTACGCCTCCCAATCAATCAAGCCATTTAACCTAGTGGTATGCCTCAGCAGTCCTTTTTCAGCTGATCCCTTTGAGCAGGGTTTGTAGGGTTAATCACTTTACCCGATACGCCGCACTCTCTAATCAAAACCATTTTCTAAAACAACTAAGATACGGATTGTAAAGCTAAAAACAAAAGAAGGGAAATAAAGTAATACCTGGATAAAGCTAATTAAAACTCACGAACGAGAGAATCCAAAGTTGTTGCTTGTCATACCCCAATTTTTGACCTAAGATTATATAGTGGGGGTGCATATTTGGTTAATGGGGGTATGTATTTGTGTGAACGAAGTAGTGCTAGAAAAATATTATTTGGAAATGATAAATTAAATATTTAATTTGATCTTTTTTTTAAAGTGCTTTCTTTGTCCCCAAGTCTTGCTAAAATATTTTAGAATGCAATTTAGAATATTTTAGAACACAATCTGAAATATTCTGGTAGGCAATCTGATATATTTAGTGTTTGATCTGAAATATTATTTTGATACTCAATAATATATATTCATGTGCCGAATAAACATATTTATGTACTGAATAATATATTTTTGTACTCAATATAATATTTTGGTGCTCAATCTGATATATTTTAGTGTTTGATCTGAAATATTATTTTGATACTCAATAATATATATTTATGTG
The DNA here is from genome assembly GCA_946800305.1 of Medicago arabica. Classification (NCBI taxonomy): domain Eukaryota; kingdom Viridiplantae; phylum Streptophyta; class Magnoliopsida; order Fabales; family Fabaceae; genus Medicago; species Medicago arabica. Next base: position 33,426,285 of record OX326964.1, on the reverse strand, counting down.
CTAAATAAACATATTTATGTACTGAATAATATATTTTTGTACTTCATATAATACTTTGGTGCTCAATTGAGATATTTTTGTGCTAGATCTGATTACTTGTACCCAAAGTTTCTCACTTATTAGTTATGAATTTTCTCTATAAATAGAGAGCTCATATAGTGCATTCTGGACCCGGAAAATTCACAGTTGATACTTCATGTTTTTTTTTTTCTCTCTCTTCTCTCTCTTTCGACTTGTGTTGACGAGTCTTTCTTCTTTTTCTACTCCTTTCTGTCCCTTTCGGTTTCAAGTGGTCTTCGTACCATACAGAATAAGTTATTTTCTTTTGTTTTTGCATTTTTTTATATTTATTTGTTAGTTTAACTTTATCACTCTACATTTTATTTATTTTTCCGCTTTTATATATTCAAAAAGAACAAAAACATTACAAATAACCAAAAATTCACAAAAATATTTTCCTAATAAACCTTGATTTTCAAATCGAGTGATCTCATTTTTATTTTATTTTCTTAATCAAATTTCAATCAACTTAATTCTATTTTGATTTATTTTCTTTTACTATTAAAAAAACACAAACAAATTCTTATTTGCCATTTGACTTTTTCATTTTAAAACCTTTTTCAAAACTAATAAAAAACACACAACCAATCAAACGTCAATTTTTACCCCGAACTACGAGGTTTTGATCCCTCACGGGTACGTAGGCAAAGGACACTCGTCCTTCCAAATCAATAAAAAATGTAGATAATAGGTTTCTCTTTTTCTTTTTCTTTTAATCACTTTAAAACCATTTTCAAAAAGCAAGCAAGTTTATAGCACAAAAATTAAAAAGTTTATAGCACAAAAATTAAATAAAACCAAGAGGTTCTCGTAGAGTACTACGAACATAAAGGGTGCTAATACCTTCCCTTTATGTAACCAACCCCCGAACCCTTAATCTTTAAAATGTGGTATTTGAACCTTTTTTCCACTTTCTTTTGAAAAATTAAATGTTCAGTCGTGAAATAAATAGTGAGTCAAAAGCTAATCAAATAGCCTTGATCTCCGAAAAATGACGCGACAGAAATGGCGACTTCACTGGGGATCCACTAAGAAGGTTGAGCCTAACTTGGCTTTATTTAATTCTTTGTGCTATAACTTGCTTAAAAACAAAAAAAATAAAAGATGGAAATGCGTGTATATATGTTCTTCCTTCTTCTTTCTCCTTTCTTAAACGTGTATGGTGAGATAAGTCCTAACCCGGACTTGAGGGAAATATAGGATAGGAGTGGTAGAATCATAGCGACATACCGAGAGTATTCTCGTGTTTTGGAGCATGTGATATAACCACACTTAGCGGAGGATCTTGAGGTAATGTATGTCGGCGTGTGTTGTCACGTTTAGACGTTATTACTTTAAAGTGTCCGTCGAAGCTAAGGACCTTAGTTACCTTTAACCCATCTTGGCCTTTAGGACGTAGTGCGGTGGCTAACCAAGTGTTGTCTTGGAATTAGTCGACACGCGATACTACACTCAAACGAGACTTTCCTACGAACGCTGTTGGACCGGGTGTTGTCCCGGGCATCCGACAAAGGTTGTAGGGAGTTGGACTTTGCGAACTGGGTAGAACCCGTAATACATGTACAAATAAAACTATAGTCCCTACCAAACGGCGCGCTCACCCTTGACTCCAACATCATGGACTTAACATCATCATGTTTTCTCTGTTCTTTAGCATAATCATGCATACATGCATTCATTCATAAACCTTTTTTTTTTCCATCAAACAATCGAAGGACTTATATAAACTTTTTGTAAAACATCATAGATGGAGATTGCAAGAAGAAACACTAAGAAATACACTTTCCAGAGACCGGATTTGCTGAAATTAAGGGAGCTAGGGAAGAAGGTATCTAGTCCAGAAGATTTTCATACTCGCCATGGGAGATTGCTTGGTATCCTTAAAACGGATGTTGCGAAAAGAGTCTTGGAAACTTTAGTCCAATTCTATGATCCTCTTTACCACTGCTTCACGTTCCCTGATTATCAACTTATCCCCACCCTCGAAGAGTACTCTTATTTGGTTGGTCTACCAGTGGTTGACAAAATACCATTCAACGGCCTTGAACCCGTCCCTAAACTCTCAACCATTGCAAACGCCCTCCACCTTGGAGCCTCCGTCATAAAATCAAACCTCATTGTTAAAGGAGGTCTCCAAGGCCTTACAGCAAAGTTCCTTTATCAACAAGCCTCCTTTCTCGCTGATGTAGCCAGTAACGAGGCCTTTTACTCCATTCTAGCCCTACTCATATATGGTTTACCTCACTTCGTGGACATCCGTGCCATTCAAATCTTTCTCACCAAAAATCCTGTCCCTACCCTGTTAGCCAACACATAACATTCCATCCATGATCGGACCTTAGCAGGTCGTGGAGCTATCCTCTGTTGTGCACCTTTACTCTACAAATGGTTTACCTCACATCTACCTCAAACCCATTCCTTTCAAGCCAATCTTGAAGGTCATTCATGGTCCCAAAAAGTCATGTCTCTGACCCCATCTGATATAGTCTGGTACCATGCAGCTTGTGACAACGGAAGCATCATTGCCAGTTGCGGCGAATACCCCAACGTGCCTCTTCTTGGTATGTATGGAGGAATTAGTTACAACCCTTTCCTTGCCCGACGGCAATTCGGATACCCGATGAGAACCCGACCGGATAACCTCCCTTTAACCGGAGAATTCTACTACAATGACAAAGATTACTCGAACAAGAGAGATAAGTTTGTGCAAGCTTGGAGTGGCATCCGTAAACTTAATAGAAGCCAGTTGGGAAAGAAGGGAGACTTTGTGCATGGATCTTATACTCAATGGGTTATTGACAGAGCTACAAGCTTTGGGATGCCTTACACCCTACCGAGGTACTTATCCTCGACTACCCCATCATCATCTCTACCCATACCCATCAAGACTAAGGAGGAGTATCAGGAGCGATTGACTGAGTCAACCCCTGAAAGTGCCACTTGGAAAAGAAGATATGATGAATCTATGCACGAGATGGAAACAATGAGTGGAGAAATAGAACAGCACAAGCATAAACTCCTCAAACAAAGTCGAACAATTGTCACACAGAATATTGACATCCAAGTGAAGAACAGGCTTCTCAAACAACATATTAACAAGAAAGAGCATATGGATTTCTTTGCTAGCACTCATCCAGATTTCGAGGAGTAGTCCACCTCAGGAGTTGGGGAAATTCGGAGTTGTTTTTATCATCTATGTCATTTTCTAGCCTCTCTGTGATGTATTTTGGAGTCTATCCGTTGGCTCAGTTGGGTAAGAAGAGAGAATTATCTTGTGGTGCTTTAAATTATTATTCAATGAAATTTTCAACTACGATGTTTACGTAAATGCTTTTATAAGTCCTTCAATAAAAATGTCTATTTTTGCATAAACATACCATGCATCATTCTGCATTCATAGTTTCAAATCCGAGTCTCACACTATGTCTTTTCAATAAAAGAGTCGATCCATCAGTAAATGGTTTGATGTCTTAAGAGGTCCACGAGCTTCGTGAAGAGGTGACAACGCTTCAGGCTGAAGTAGAGAAGTTAACTAACCTGGTATCTTCGCTGATGGTTACAAAGGATCCGCCTTAATTCCAGCGAGAGCCCCAGCCACCATGTCAGCCACTGTGCATGCGACAGCCTCGACAACAGGCTCCTCAACAATCCAATCCTCAGAAACAGGTCTCAAGAAAGAAATTTATCCCAATCCCTATGAAATATGGGGATTTGCTTCCACAGTTACTCGAAAAGAATCTGGTCCAGACTAAAGCGCCTCCTCCAGTACCAACAAGATTGCCAGCATGGTATAGACCTGACCTTTTCTGTACTTTCCATTAAGGGGCACCCGGACATGACGTCGAACATTGTAACGCACTAAAGAAGGCAGTCCAGAACTTGATCCGGACCAACCGCCTGACCTTCTAAGACTCTCCGAACGCGCAAGTCAATCCGCTACCAGATCATAATAGATAGTGTTTGTGACACATGGGATGGCCAGCCGCAATCAGATCTTTGTTGATGTTTTCTTCCGCTACTTATCCGTTCAAATAATGTGTTTGTTTGCTGTTTACTTTTTCTAAAAAAATCCTTTCGCCCCGCCCGAGACCAAGTGAACTTGTGTAGGGCTTTTTGCTTCATGTATTGTCCATCATTAATAAAAAGGTCGTTTTGATCTCGACTTTGTTTTTATTTTGTGCTTTTTCTGGAAAAATGGTAACACAAAAAACCAAAAAAAATCTTTTTCTTTAATCATTTACAAATATCTACATACATTCACTTCCTAAAAATCAAACATAAATGCAGATCAAACATAAATAAGCCCGTTGAACACATTAACCTTATACTCTTTTTCGACTTTGAATTCCCCGTGTCCGAAAATAAAAGAAGAATGAAGTGATTCCCGTCAAGATCTCTCACATACTGGGGCATCTTAGCCGTCAAAGTTGCAAACAAAATCAAGAAGATCGCCAAGAGAATGGCAGTCACTTACAAAGACCAACATGAGATGGCACCGTTGCCTCACATGGGCATCGTGTTTCAATAAACATTTCAACAGGGGCAACCCCCCTCCTTCCCTCAGTATACGGCATGAAGGTCGTACTTCTCATGGAGATCAAAATCCTGTCAACAGGAGTTCTGCTGAAATCTCAAGTTTTGATTGAACTTACAATGCATGACGACCCTGGTACAATTATAAGTTGAGACAAGCTTCCCAGAAGAAGGTTCGTCCCCTGTGAATTTCAAAGGTACTTTGTGCAAAAAACATTATCTCTCCAACCAGACTCCAGGGGCAAGTGGACGCCTAACTATGAAGGCTCGTGTGCAATGACGTTTACAACTATGGATGGTGACAAACTCACACATCTTATGAATGCCGGTGCAGTCAAGAAATACTTTGTCAAAAATAAAAGCTCGATAAGTCGCAAACCTGAAAAGGGGACTTAGGCAAAAATGAGCGTCTCGGTGTACTGAAAACCCGAAAGGGCGGTCCAGGCAAAAATTAGAGACATGAACAAAAATGATTATCCTGATAGATTGAAAACCCAAAAGGGCGATCTATGCAAAAGTTAAGGATCATGACAAAGCAACTGCATCAGTCAGGCACAGTCCATTTGGGGCTTCCAGCTATCAAGAGACCTCCGATTCAAAGCATTTGCAAATCAAAGACTCAGAACAGAGGCATTCAAAAGTTGTTAGGGAGAATAACGGTTATTGTGTTCAATGTACCATTTCCATTACATTTACCATTTTCCAAAAAATTTCAAAGATCCGTGGAGCCATGCCATTGGCAGGCCACCACTCAATTAATCAAGTTTGAGCCCGTACCCATTTATTTGGAACTCTCATTTATTCAATTTACAAAATTTCTTCTATTTTTGATAACAATACTTGAAGCAAAAAATTTCAAAATACAAAACGTTTTTTACATCTTTTGAAAAATATGAACAACGAACACACTCTCTTTGAGCTCGTGAGTAGGTGAAGCATACATCAAACAGCCGCCTCAATAACCGTTACACTCCGGAAGGGAGACATGCCTAAGCACTATGAAGAGGACCTCTGCTTTAAGCAAGATGCAGTCACAATCCAAAAATACAAAGCAAAAAGAGCTCGCTAAGTCGAAAACCTGAAAAGGCGACTTAGGCAATAGAGAGCGTCTCGGTGGACTGAAAACCCGAAAGGGCGGTCCAGGCAAAAATTAGGGGCACAAAAGAGGAATGTACACCTGGTGGACTGAAAACCCGAAAGGGCGGTCCAAGCAAAAGTTAGGGATTTCAAAAGAAAAAGCAAATAAAAAACAAAAAGGAGCGTGACTGCTGGGGCATACCAATAGATTGACACTCTATGCAAAATGGCGACTTCCAGACTTTTGGTTAACAGTGGTGTTATACCCTGATTTTGGACCTAAAAATACTCATTCAATGTTCTTTTCTATCTTTAATCATTGTCAAATTACAATTGTTATTCTGAATTTTTACTATGTTTCATCTGCATATTCTTTTACTATCTCTGCATCGCAGTATTTTTAATCATGACTTTGTCTATGTTTCTCTTGCATAAAACCAATCCACAGTGTCTTTTCTTGCGTAAAAAGTCATTTAAGACCTCCTTGAGGCATTGCATTGCTTTCCTTGCATTTTATTTCAAATATTTGGAAAAATCATACAAAAGGGCATTTTGGTCATTTCCTGCAGTGGGACCCACTTTAGTCCTTGTGATTGTCTCTGAATCTTTTTCAGTTTCTTTTTACATTTTTAATCCCATCTCTGTTAAAAATCCATTTCAAAATTGTATCAGAGTCATTTTGAGTCAGTTTGAGTCAGTTTGGTCCTTAGGGGCGTTTTGGTCTTTTCATGTCAAAATTTCGGCAGGGAGGTATTTTAGAATACCTCATTTGTGTAATTTGTTCGTTTTAGTCCGTTGGTCGATTTTATTTTCGTTTCACTTTACGTTTTGTCAGATTACCAGTTTTAATTCAATTTTATTTTATTTTTGCTTTTTAGTCCTCAAACTTTCTAAAATTGCATTTTGGTCCCCAAGTTTTCAATTTTGCAGAAAGGTCCCTAAGTCACAAGTGCCAGAGTCACGCCAGCTTGCAAATCCAGATGTCCAGCTCTCATTGGTTCATCAGTACACATGGCAGCATATATAAGGGTCAAATCATCACAGAATCAATCAGAAGCAATCATTACACAAACAGAATCCCATTTTTCTCTCTCTTGGCAGTTAGATCAAAAATCAGAGAAGCTCAAGAACCATGAGGAACACACATAAACCCTAGAAATTCCAGAACCAAATTCACGCACCAAACTCATGGATTGTTCATCAACTCTCAGAGATTCAGTGATGAATCTTCATCATTGAGTTGATTCTTCTGCAATACGAGGTGCGAATTCGCCGGTAGCAAACTCAAGCACCGATCACAGAAGCATTCAAAGGAGAAGAAGAGGGAAGAGAGCATGAATTGAACCGGCGAAGAAGGAGAAAGATTCAAACCAGCAAGAATCGATTTATTTTCGGATTCAAGGGCAAAATCATCAAAACAGAGGCAAGAAATCAAGTTTTCCCAAAGAATCCAGCAAGTTCTCCGATCTAAAACTCAGGTAGAAAAACTCATACATCACTGTTCTTGCTCAAAAAACAATAACGAGGCCAAAACGATGTAGATCAGAGAAAGATTGAAGCGGTTTATGCAAAAGATCGAAATCCTCAAAAATATTTTCTAAGACCGTGAAAGAAGTTTCAAGATCTACATCGTTTCAGTTTGAATTTGTGAAAACCAGCGCCAGAATCATGTTTAGAACGAAGAGACGAAGAGATTCATGTAAAAAAAAATCGAATTCTGGAATTTAGGGTAGGTCGCCGGAAAACTCATAGGTTCGCCGGAGAAGATGAAGTTTCCGGCGGACCTTCAAGGTCTCCGCCGTAGCTTCATCTCACCGGCGGTGAGATTCTAGAGAGAAGGGAGAGGAAGACGAGTTTAGAGAGAGAAAGGGAGTGAGCAAGTGAATAAACCGGCGCTACCTTGCTTTTATAGGCGCTTGGACCGGTCCGGTTCAGGACCGGTCTATTCCTGTACGATCTGGAGCGTTGGATCTAGGGTTTTCCCACCCTGGATCAATCCAACGCTCCCTGTGCGTCCAGATCCATGGATCTTGGGCCTGGGGGTTGGGCTTTGTCTTTTTCGTTTTTTCCTCTCTCTTTTTACTACTTGCACCTGCTGTTTTTGCTATTTGCACCGTTGCTTGTTCAAATTTTCTACAAAAATTCCAGAAAAATTGCTATGTGTTTCTTGCTATATTTGTGACTGTTTTGTGGTGTATTTTACACTTGTGGACCAATGAAAAATTGCATGACTAAATTCTTGGTTGATTTGCATCTTTATGCGCTTTTGTGAAATTTTCCTCTATGATTTTTGAGTATTCATGTTCCCCATATGATGTTGGTGTATGCTATGTGATTTTGTGGTGTTTTACTCATGATTCTATGTCAATTACTACTGTTTGTGAGTTTATGGTTGAATTTCTTGTGTTGCAAGTTTACTTTGAAAAATGTGAGATATGCCTAAATGTGTGATAATTTTGAACCCAAACCATGCTTTGTAAATACCCATTCTTGTGCTTGAAATTGGCTCCCAAATTTGTGCTATGGTAGAAATTATAGGTCATGTGTTTAGATAGATTTTGTGGTTAGAATCTTGTGCATTTACCTTTATTTTTGGCTATTGTTTCCATCACTCCTTTAATATGTGCTTTACTATTGTCTCTTGTTATTTCATTAGTCACTTCTTGTTTACTCTTTATTATTACCACTACATATTTTGCTTACTAACCGTTTGTTTCATTTCTCATGCATCTCATAAGCATTCATTCCGGCACTTTCCTTTCTTTAGATTTCATGTAATTTCTCTTAGAATTCTTATGTAATAATTTTAGAGTAGCTTTTATTTTTAAATTCCTCGCAAAGACCATAGCATGTAATTAGGTCAAATGTAAACGAACAATGGACTTTGGTGATATACACCGACACGGACACTGACACGCACACACGGTGTATGCATAACGATTAGATGTATGACTAGGTGACGCGACTCTTAGAAAAATCTATTTTCCCAAAAAACAACAACATTTTAATTCAAATCTTTTTAGAAAAAACCCGGAGTCAAAACTCCGCTATTTTGTTTCCTTTTCTCAAATAAAAACTCTATGAAATAATCAACTTTAGACTAACCATTTTTAAATTGGACCAACCTCGCATTCTTTTGCCTCTACGGCCCCGCATCTTCTTCTAAAACCATTTTCAAAATTAAAAGCAAATCAACTCACAAATTCTTTTTAGAACGAACTACATTGGATTTGATCCTCTAAAAGAGGTATGTAGGCAAGGAGTTCCACGACTCCCTCAATTCAAATAAAAAATAATAATAAAATAAAACCAAAGTCTTCTCCCTCTTTCTTCCCTCAAATAAGTAAACTTTTTTCAACAAAATTAGAAGTAAAGCGAAAACATGAGTTTAAGAAATTAGTCGCTACGGGTGCCTAATACCTTCCTGTAGCGAATACGACCCCGAGCCTCGAGTTTTAATAAGGGTTTTCTCCATTTTTCCCTTCCCAAGAAAAAATAGAGAATGTCAATGATTGAAAGGTTCAAGCCTAATTAATGACTTGACATTCCGAAATCGAGACAACAGAAATGGCGACTTCACTGGGGACTTTAAGTTTGGGTCACGCCTAGTTTCTCGTAGTTTATGTTCTTGCTTTACTTTATTTGCTTATGTATGTGAATATTTGTTTATTTTCTCGTAACGTGTGGGGTGAGAATATCAAAAGTCCTATACCCGGGCTGAGTGAACTTAGGGATAGGAAGAGATATAATCGACAATTCGATCTGAGGGTTGCCTCGCGTATTGGATTATGCGATCAATCTCACATAGCGGAGTCATTTTGGAAGCGATGTTGTCGGCGTGTGTCGTCATGTTTAGACACTTTGTTTTCAATTATTCGACGATGCTATGGACCGTAGTTACCAAGCCCATCCTTGGCCGTTTTTAGGACGTAGTGCGGTGGCTAAACCGGGTGTCGTCTCGAGTTTTAGTCGTCACGCGATACTACACTCAAACTAGGCCTTCTTGCGGATAAATGTGGGGCGGACGTTGTCTCGTGCTACCATGATATACGCAAGAGAGGTTGCAGTTTGGGAATTTCTCTAGAACCTTGGTTACTATTATCCAAACCCCTAGTTTCACCGGACACCGTGTCCACCCGTGACTCCTTGATTTTGAATCTCAACCCACCATGTTTTATTTACATTTGGAAAAAACAAAACAATCATGCATACATGCATTCATGCATAAACTTTTTCCATGCATTCATCGAAAGGTTTAAACAAATTAAAAACTTTGTAAACATTACAGGTATGAAGAAAACCAAGTCCTACAAATTCAAGGAAGTTGATTTGGTCAGTTTGAGAGAGTTGGCACTCAAGGTTAAGAATCCGACTGCTTTTCGACTCCGATATGGTAGCTTGCTTACTATTCTCCGAACCAATGTCGAAGAGAAGTTGGTGCACACTCTGGTGCAATTCTATGATCCGGACTTCCGTTGCTTTACTTTCCCAGACTTCCAGTTAGTTCCTACTCTTGAAGCATACTCTGACTTGATGAGTTTACCTGTAGCCGATGGGACACCTTTCACCGGTCCCGGATCTACTCTTACTCCTTTGGTTATTGCTAAGGATCTTTATCTCAAGACCTCCGACGTCTCCAACCATCTTGTCACTAAGTCTCACATCCGGGGGTTCACTTCGAAGTATCTACTTGAGCAGGCTAATCTCAAAACCACTTGTCAGGACACTCTCGAGGCTATTCTTGCACTGCTTATCTATGGGCTCATTCTCTTCCCAAAGGTTGACAACTTTGTGGACATGAACGCTATTGAAGTCTTCCATTCCAAGAATCCGGTTCCTACCTTGCTAGCTGACACATACCATGCCATCCATGATCGGACCCTCAAGGGTCGTGGGTACATCCTCTGCTGCATGCCTCTCTTGTATAGGTGGTTTATTTCTCACCTTCCGAGCTCTTTCCATGGAAACTCGGAGAATTGGTCTTATTCACAGCGCATCATGGCCCTCACTCCTAATGAGGTGGTTTGGCTCACTCCCGCCGCTCAAGTCAAAGAGATTATTACTGGTTGTGGGGATTTTCTCAATGTACCTCTTCTTGGTACCCGAGGGGGAATCAACTACAACCCTGAGCTTGCTATGAGACAGTTTGGTTTCCCGATGAAGGGAAAGCCCATCAATCTTGCTACTTCCCCGGAATTCTTCTACTATATGAATGCTCCCACCGGTCAAAGGAAAGCTTTCATGGACGCATGGTCCAAGGTTCGTAAGAAGAGTGTGAAGCATTTGGGCGTGAGATCTGGTGTTGCTCATGAGGCTTACACCCAATGGGTGATAGATCGGGCCGTGGAGATTGGTATGCCTTACCCTGCTATGAGATATGTGTCCGCATCTGCTCCATCCATGCCGTTACCGCTACTTCCCGCGACCCAGGAGGTGTATCAGGAGCATCTAGCTATGGAGAGTCGTGAGAAGTGGATGTGGAAAGCCCGATACGATGAAGCTGAGAACCTTATTATGACTTTGGATGGTAGAGATGAGCAGAAGACTCATGAGAACCTGAGGTTGAAGAAAGAGTTAGCCAGAGTCCGAGAGGAGCTTGAGGAGAAGGATGAGCTACTCATGCGGGATTCCAAGAGAGCCAGAGGACGTCGTAACTTCTATGCTAGACACTGCGGTTCAGATTCGGAGTCCGAGTCCGAGGACTATCCCACCACTTCCCATGCTTGAGTGTTATTGTGCCTATGTTGTTAAAATTCCAAAGTCTACCCTCGGCTCAGTACTTCAAAGGGATCTATCTTGTGTTGCTTGTTTAATAATGTTTACAAAATTTCTAATTTGTCAAAAACCTTTCGATGATTAAAAAAGAGTCGTTTTTGCATTTGCATCTATACATATCATGCATCATATGCATCATTCATCGGTCACAAAACTTCCCAATGCTCATTGCCTCCTGGTTCTTCTGCCACAGTTTGAAAGGTGGCTCGTGCCCGAAAGGTCTATCAATCTACCAGAGTTCATCACACTAGACTATACGGAAGACGGAATCGGGTAGTTATGGAAGAGGAAAACGCTCAGCTCCGTACCGAGTTAGCCTCTTTGAGGGAAGAGTTGGCCAAGGCCCATGATGTTATGACTGCTCTGATGGCTGCCCAGGAGCAACCAGCTGCAACTGCACCACTACCTACCAGTGCAACCCCTACTACTGCTCCAGATGCTCGCTTTGTCATGCCAGAGGGGTTTTCTTTCGGGCTCCCACCATTCTACGCCCCTAACACTGCAGCAGCTACTTCTGGTAATGTCAACAATAACCAGGTTCCCAGGATGAACCCTGTTCCTATCAATACCGCCCCGCCTCAGGCGACGACCACTGTCACAGAGCCAATTGTGCACACTGCACCTCAAGTTATCAGCATTGGTACAAGCCGCGAGAGCACCCCTGTGCTCGGAACTATGGAAGAAAGGATGGAGGAACTTGCTAAAGAACTCCGTCGGGAAATCAAGGCTAACCGGGGAGGTAGTGATACTATCAAGACCCATGACCTCTGCTTGGTCTCGAAGGTGGACATTCCCAAAAAGTTCAAAGTCCCGGATTTTGACCGATACAACGGGCTAACTTGTCCACAAAACCACATCATCAAGTATGTTAGGAAGATGGCCAACTACTCTGACAATGACTCACTCATGATCCACTGCTTCCAGGACAGTCTAATGGAAGATGCTGCATAATGGTATACCAGCCTGAGCCGAGATAACATCCGTACCTTTGATGAGTTGGCTGCTGCTTTCAAGAGTCACTATGGGTTCAACACCAGACTAAAGCCTAATAGGGAATCCCTCAGATCCCTTTCTCAAAAGAAGGAGGAAAGTTTCCGTGAATACGCACAAAGATGGAGAGGGGCAGCTGCCCGTGTCACTCCTGCTCTTGATGAAGAAGAGATGACTCAGACATTCCTAAAGACCCTGAACAAAGACTATGTCGAGAGGATGATTGTCGCTGCTCCGAGCGATTTCTCTGAGATGGTTACCATGGGAACTCGCTTAGAAGAGGCTGTCAGAGAGGGTATTATTGTGTTCGAGAAAGGTGAATCTTCCACGAATGCATCAAGGAAGTATGGTAATGGTCATCACAAGAAGAAAGATTCCGAGGTCGGGATGGTATCTGCCGGAGCCAGTCAATCTATGGCCACTATTGCTCCCATCAACGCTGCTCAACCACCTTCGCCGTATCAGTACATGCCGTACTCTCAACACCCTTTCTATCCACCATTTTATCATCAGTATCCACTACCGCCGGGACAACCTCAGGTACCGGTCAACGCCATCGCTCAACAACCACAACCACAACAACAACAGCAACAGCAGCAACAAACCAGGCCCACCTTTCCACCGATACCAATGCTGTATGCCGAACTACTTCCGACCCTGCTCTCCAAGGGACATTGCACAACCAGGCAGGGTAAACCTCCACCTAACCCACTGCCTCCTAGGTTCCGGTCCGACCTCAAGTGCGATTTCCACCAAGGGGCCTTGGGCCACGACGTTGAGGGGTGTTATGCTTTGAAATACATCGTGAAGAAGCTCATCGATCAAGGAAGCCTGTCCTTTGAAAACAACGTCCCTCATGTCCTGGACAACCCTTTGCCGAATCATGCCGCAGTAAACATGATTGAGATTTGTGAGGGAACTTCTAGCTTGGACGTCCGTAATGTGGCAACTCCTCTGGTACCACTACACATCAAGTTATGCCAAGCCTCCTTGTTCGATCATGATCATGCTAATTGCCTGAAATGCCTCTGTAATCCCTTGGGTTGTGATGTTGTGCAAGGTGACATCCAGAGCCTGATGAATGACAACTTTTTGACTGTCAGTGATGTTTGTGTGATCGTGCCAGTCTTTCATGATCCGCCCGTCTGAAGTGTGACTCCGAGGGGAAATGTTGAGCCTCTAGTGATAAAATTGCCCGGACCAGTACCATATGCTTCTACAAAAGCTATTCCTTACAAGTACAATGCCACCATGATTGAGAATGGAGTAGAGGTGCCTTTGGTGTCCCCAAACGTGATAGGCAATATTGCTGAAGAGACTACGGCTCTGAGAAGCGGAAGGATCCGGCCCCCGTTATTCCAAAAGAAAGCTGTTGCACCTACCACTACACCGGGTGACAAAGCACCGGTACCAGATGTGCCCTCTGTTACCAAAGATGCGAGCCGGCCAGGCCAGTCAATCGAGGATTCTAACTTGGATGAGATCTTGAGGTTAATCAAAAGAAGTGATTACAAGATAGTGGATCAGCTGTTGCAAACTCCGTCAAAGATATCCATCTTGTCATTACTCCTGAGTTCCGAGGCTCACCGGAACACTCTTTTAAAGGTGCTAGAACAAGCCTACGTCGATCATGAGGTCTCTGTGGATCACTTTGACAATATAGTGGGGAATATTACGGCCTGCAATCATCTCTGGTTCAGCGAAGATGAACTTCCTGAGGCAGGAAAATACCACAACCTGGCGTTGCATATCTCTGTGAATTGCAAGTCTGATATGTTATCGGATGTGCTGGTGGACACTGGTTCATCCTTGAACGTAATGCCAAAATCGACTCTGGATCAGTTGAATTGTAGGGATATCCCTTTGAGAAGAAGCACTTTCCTAGTCAGGGCTTTCGACGGATCCCGCAAGGATGTCCTTGGGGAGGTGGACCTACCAATAACTATTGGTCCTGAGACATTCTCCATCACGTTTCAGGTCATGGACATCAGTGCTTCTTACAGTTGCCTCCTGGGAAGGCCATGGATACACGATGCTGGCGCAGTGACCTCTACCTTGCATCAGAAGTTGAAGTTTGTAAAGAATGGGAAACTCGTCACTGTACATGGTGAAGAGGCGTACTTGGTGAGCCAATTATCATCCTTCTCCTGCATTGAAGCAGGATCTGCTGAAGGGACCGCGTTTCAGGGTTTGACTATTGAAGGTACGGAGCCCAAGAGGGCCGGAGCCGCCATGGCCTCTTTGAGAGATGCCCAGAGGGCTGTTCAGGAAGGACAAACTACCGGATGGGGCAAATTAGTGCAACTTCTTGAGAATAAACACAAGGAAGGTCTTGGGTTCTCCTCGACTTCAGGTGTCTCGAAGGGAACTTTTCACAGTGCTGGGTTCGTCAATGCAATCACCAAGGGTGCAACTGGAGCTAGCTCTCGGCCTATATTTGTTACACCAGGAGGCATTGCAAAGAATTGGGATGCCGTTGACATACCCTCCCCCATGCATGGTTACAAGTAATATGTCCTGTTGCTCATGAGTCTGTTTTTTTCAAAATAAAAGTCATCTCGCTCTGCCCAAGGCGAGAGTGATATTTCTGTAAGGGCATGTTTGTTTCGGCATTGCCAATATTAATAAAACTGTCGTATCTTCCGCGACCTTTTTCACTCTTTTAGTGCATTTTTTCTTGGAAATAATGGTAATGCCAGAAAAAACCAAAGCATCTATTACTTTTTTCTTTTAATCTCAAAAATCTGCATAAAAAATCCCTTTTTCTAAAATCATCAAACCATCTTATGCAGATTGAACCATAATGAGCCCGTTGAACACAGTAACCATACGGATCCTCCAAACTTTGAATTCCCGGTATATGAGGCCGAAGATGAGGAAGATGATGACATACCATATGAGATCACTCGATTACTTGAACAAGAGGAAAAAGCCATTCAGCCTCACCAGGAAGAAACTGAGATCATCAACCTGGGTACCGAAGAGAACAAGCGAGAAATCAAGGTCGGTGTTACCCTTGAAGAAGGGGTCAAGAAGAAGATCTTCCAGCTTCTCCGAGAGTTTCCAGATGTCTTTGCTTGGTCATACGAGGACATGCCGGGTCTGGATCCCAAGATTGTGGAACACCGAATACCTACGAAGCCAGAATGTCCTCCCGTCAGACAGAAATTGAGAAGGACTCGTCCAGACATGGCCCTCAAGATTAAGAGTGAGGTTCAGAAACAAATTGATGCAGGTTTCCTCATGACAGTTGAATATCATGAATGGGTTGCTAATATTGTGCCAGTGCCGAAGAAAGATGGCAAAGTCCGGATGTGTGTCGATTACAGGGATTTGAATAAAGCCAGTCTCAAAGACAACTTCCCATTGCCTCATATTGATGTGCTTGTTGATAGCACCGCCCAATCTAAAGTGTTCTCTTTCATGGATGGTTTCTCCGGTTACAACCAAATCAAGATGTCGCTTGAGGACAGAGAAAAGACTTCCTTCATTACCCCGTGGGGGACTTTCTGTTGCAAAGCTATGCCGTTTGGCCTAATAAATGCTGGTGCTACCTATCAAAGGGGAATGACCACCTTGTTCCATGATATGATCCACAAAGAAGTTGAGGTATATGTTGATGATATGATTGTAAAGTCGAAAGATGAAGAGCAACACGTTGAGTATCTGACAAAAATGTTTGAAAGGTTGAGAAAATACAAGCTTCGGCTTAATCCTAACAAATGTACGTTCGGCGTCAAATCTGGCAAAATGCTAGGCTTCATCGTCAGCCAAAAGGGGATTGAAGTCGATCCTGATAAGGTCCGGGCTATCAGAGAGATGTCGGCACCACAAACCGAGAAGCAAGTCAGAGGTTTCCTTGGGCGTCTGAATTATATCTCCCGATTCATATCTCACATGACCGCGACCTGCGGACCAATCTTCAAACTACTCGGGAAGAACCAACCTGTTGTGTGGAACGATGAATGTCAAAAGGCTTTTGATAGCATCAAAGATTATTTGCTGGAACCACCTATCCTTGTCCCGCCAGTGGAAGGAAGACCCTTGATTATGTACTTGTCAGTATTGGATGATTCCATGGGTTGCGTACTCGGTCAACAAGACGAGACGGGAAAGAAAGAGCATGCTATTTACTATCTAAGCAAAAAGTTTACCGATTGTGAAGTTCGATATACAATGCTTGAAAAGACCTGTTGTGCTTTAGCCTGGGCTGCCAAACGTCTGCGCCACTACTTGATGAATCATACCACATGGTTGATATCCAGAATGGATCCGATCAAATACATCTTTGAGAAAGCTGCTGTCACTGGAAAGATTGCACGTTGGCAAATGCTCTTGTCTGAGTATGATATTGTGTTCAAGACTCAAAAGGCGATCAGGGGTAGCATTCTTGCGGACCACCTGGCCCATCAACCTCTGGATGATTACCAGCCAATTAAATTCGACTTCCCCGATGAAGAGATCATGTTTTTGAAATCAAGAGACTGTGAAGAGCCGTTGATTGGTGAAGGCCCAGATCCCAATAGCAGATGGGGATTAGTCTTTGATGGTGCTGTTAATGCTTATGGTAAAGGAGTTGGTGCAGTCATTGTATCTCCTCAGGGGCATCATATCCCTTTTACCGCCCGAATCTTGTTCGATTGTACCAATAACATGGCAGAATATGAAGCGTGTATCTTTGGGATCGAGGAAGCGATCGATATGAGAATCAAACGCCTAGACATCTATGGTGATTCGGCACTTGTTATTAACCAGATAAAGGGTGAATGGGTGACTCATCATGACAAGTTGATCCCCTACCGTGATTATGCAAGACGCCTGCTGACATACTTTACAAAGGTCGAGTTGCATCATATCCCTCGAGATGAAAACCAAATGGCTGACGCCCTTGCTACTCTGTCTTCCATGTTTCGCGTGAACCATTGGAATGATGTGCCGACAATCAAAGTGCAGCGCCTTGAAAGACCGGCCCATGTGTTCGTTATTGAAGAGGAAGGTGGACGGGCAGATGAAGATGTGGTTGCTGATAAACCCTGGTATTACGATATTAAGTTGTTTTTGCAAAGCCGTACGTACCCGCCAGGTGCCTCTAATAAAGACAAAAAGACTCTGAGAAAGTTGTCTAGTAGGTTCCTATTGGATGGAGATGTTCTATACAAAAGGAACTACGACATGGTCTTGTTAAGATGTGTTGATGAGCGCGAGGCAGAACAGTTAATGCATGACGTACACGACGGTACCTTCGGGACTCATGCTACGGGGCACACTATGTCAAGAAAGTTGTTGAGGGCGGGTTACTACTGGATGACCATGGAGCATGATTGCTACAGGCACGCCAGAAAATGCCACAAATGTCAAGTTTATGCCGACAAGATCCATGTGCCCTCTCATGCGCTCAATGTTATCTCCTCCCCGTGGCCATTCTCCATGTGGGGCATTGACATGATTGGAAGAATTGAACCAAAGGCTTCGAATGGTCATCGTTTCATCTTAGTGGCGATTGACTACTTCACCAAATGGGTCGAAGCTGCATCCTATGCTAGTGTAACCAAACAAGTGGTGGTCAAATTCATCAAAAACAACATCATCTGTCGATATGGAGTTCCTAGCAAGATTATCACTGATAATGGTACCAATTTGAACAACGACGTGGTGCAGGCTCTGTGTGAAGAGTTCAAGATTGAGCATCACAATTCTTCCCCTTATAGGCCTCAGATGAATGGTGCAGTTGAGGCTGCCAACAAAAATATCAAGAAGATCGTTCAGAAAATGGACACTACTTACAAAGACTGGCATGAGATGTTACCGTATGCTCTGCATGGTTACCGTACTACGGTGCGCAGCTCAACCGGGGCAACCCCTTTTTCTCTTGTGTATGGCATGGAAGATGTCCTCCCCCTGGAGGTTGAGATCCCATCTCTCCGTGTGATCATGGAAGCAAAGTTATCCGAGGCTGAATGGTGTCAAAGCAGGTATGATCAGTTGAATTTGATTGAAGAAAAACGTATGGACGCCATGGCTCGGGGACGATCGTACCAAACCAGAATGAAAACTGCTTTTGACAAGAGGGCTCGTCCTCGGGAATTCAAAGAAGGGGAACTCGTGTTGAAGAGAAGAATGAACCAACAACCCGACCCAAGGGGCAAGTGGACGCCTAACTATGAAGGTCCTTATGTTGTCAAGAAGGCCTTCTCTGGCGGTGCTTTGATTCTTACGCACATGGATGGTGTTGAACTTCCAAACCCTGTGAACGCCGATATTGTCAAGAAGTACTTTGTCTAGATATATGAAAAGAACAGCGTGGTGGGTCGAAAACCCGAAAGGGCGGCCTAGGCAAAAATGCGCTTCCCGGTGGATCGAAAACCCGAAAGGGCGGTCCAGGCAAAATAAGGGACAAAAAACGATAAATAAATGAAAAGCTCGCTGAGATTGTACGCAACTCAGGCAAGAATGAGCGCCTCGATGAGCCGAAAACCCGAAAGGGCGGTTCATGCAAAAATGAGGTTGAAGCAAGAAGACAAATGACTGTACTTGGCAAGCCACCATCCCCTTGGGGCGTCTGCAACTGTCTACGACTATTTTCATCAGAGGCTTATGTACTTGTGAACTCGAAGTTTCCAGGGAACGTAGCGGTTACCGTGTTCAATGTACCACCAACCAATAAAATTACCATTTTCCAAGCCTTGTAAATCCGTGGAGTCAGACCATTGTCTGACCACCACTCTTATACATCAATTTGAGCCTGTGCTTTTGCTTGAACTTCTATCTCTCTATATTTTCAAAGCTATGTACAAAAACATTTTCTTTCCATTTAATAATGGCGATGCCTGAGACAAACATTCTGAAAATTGAAAATTTTTACTGTCTATTTTGAAAGCAAACCCGAGCAACAGGGTACATTCAAGTGGATCATGCATAAGTGAGTGTGTGTTGATGTCCATCTCGATAAATACTACAAGCAAACTCTCATCAAGACGGTCTGTGGTCAATGGCAAGAATGAAAAAACAGAATGAAAATGCAAATAAATATGAATGAGCTCGCTAAGTCGAAAACCCGAAAGGGCGGCTTAGGCAAAAAGGAGCACCTCGCTGGATTGACAACTCCAAGGGGCAATCCAGGCAAAAAGGAGGCAGTAAAAAATTTTCCCCGGTGGATCGAAAACCCGAAAGGGCGGTCCAGGCAAAAATGGGATGCAAAACAAATGAAAAAATGAAAAATCAAGTAAGAGAAAGCATTGACCACAGATGCCGTATCCAAAGTGTGCCCAGCACTGGTGCGTCCAGCAGTGAGGACGTCATCCCCGGTGGACTCTCCGATACTATTTCCCCGTTAAGTTGTGCAACTATCTGTCCTTGACTATGGCTCCAATGCGTCTCACAGCAACGATGTCTCCAGAAGAGGATCTCCGTGAAGATAGTGTGCCTTCCCAGTGAATATGTGATATGGCACGAGCCACCAAGTGCCCAATACTCCAATGTCTTGTCTGCCTCTGCAAAATTGTATCCACTGTTTGTCAACTATCATGCATTTCAAACATTCATACATGCATAATCATGCATACTATGTGTCCATGCATTTTAATAAAATTGTTATATCATCCATACATGCTGCATTCCCAATGTCAATCTCAGTATCAATACAATGTCTATGTTGAGATTCTCTGTCATGTGAGCTAGTATTGTCAGCCAATCTATCTCTACAAACTGTGTCAATGTCAAACCAAATTCCAATCTATGCGTTGTCAAAAGCATGTCCCCAACAAGTGTTTCTATTCGGTCAAGTGGCTAGTTCGAATCCAAGAATAGCTTGTACCCCTCAACATGTCTCTGTTCGGTCAAGTGTCTAGTTCGAATCCAAGAACAGCTTGTACCTGTCCATTTGTTCGTCCCCGGTGGAGTAACCAGTTCAAGTCCAAGAACAGCTCACACCCGTCTTTTGCTTTTGTTTTTGGTCGAGTAGCCGGTTCATGTCCAAGAACAGCTCGTGCCTGCTTATATTTTTTACCAAACATCCCCAAGTGAGTAACCAGTTCAAGTCCAAGAACAGCTCACACCTGTCTTTTCTATATTCCCAGTCGAGTGACCAGTTCGAATCCAAGAACAGCTCGCCCTTATCCGTTTCCCTTTATTCCCAGTCGAGTTCCCAGTTCGAACCAAAAGAACAACTCGTACCTGTCAGTTCACCCTTTTGTTTCCCCTGTAAGGTCTGTTATTTGTCATTTTGTCAATGTCTACCAATCCCGCAATGGATACGGCATATTTTGTTAATTTCAACTCTCGTTTGTCCTGCATTCATAATCCAAATGTTGCATGGCATTCATGATATTTGAGGATGTACAATCGTATTTTTTCGTCCAAAAACAGTGCAAGTGTTAATATTTAAGTATCTTTGCCCCGTCGAGCCAAAGACTCCGTCTCTTGATCTCCCGGACAAAGAAACTTAAATAGGGGCAGCTGTTATACCCTGATTTTGGACCTAAAAATACTCATTCAATGTTCTTTTCTATCTTTAATCATTGTAAAATTACAATTGTTATTCTGAATTTTTACTATGTTTCATCTGCATATTCTTTTACTATCTCTGCATCGCAGTATTTTTAATCATGACTTTGTCTATGTTTCTCTTGCATAAAACCAATCCACAGTGTCTTTTCTTGCGTAAAAAGTCATTTAAGACCTCCTTGAGGCATTGCATTGCTTTCCTTGCATTTTATTTCAAGTATTTGGAAAAATCATACAAAAGGGCATTTTGGTCATTTCCTGCAGTGGGACCCACTTTAGTCCTTGTGATTGTCTCTGAATCTTTTTCAGTTTCTTTTTACATTTTTAATCCCATCTCTGTTAAAAATCCATTTCAAAATTGTATCGGAGTCATTTTGAGTCAGTTTGAGTCAGTTTGGTCCTTAGGGGCGTTTTGGTCTTTTCATGTCAAAATTTCGGCAGGGAGGTATTTTAGAATACCTCATTTGTGTAATTTGTTCGTTTTAGTCCGTTGGTCGATTTTATTTTCGTTTCACTTTACGTTTTGTCAGATTACCAGTTTTAATTCAATTTTATTTTATTTTTGCTTTTTAGTCCTCAAACTTTCTAAAATTGCATTTTGGTCCCCAAGTTTTCAATTTTGCAGAAAGGTCCCTAAGTCACAAGTGCCAGAGTCACGCCAGCTTGCAAATCCAGATGTCCAGCTCTCATTGGTTCATCAGTACACATGGCAGCATATATAAGGGTCAAATCATCACAGAATCAATCAGAAGCAATCATTACACAAACAGAATCCCATTTTTCTCTCTCTTGGCAGTTAGATCAAAAATCAGAGAAGCTCAAGAACCATGAGGAACACACATAAACCCTAGAAATTCCAGAACCAAATTCACGCACCAAACTCATGGATTGTTCATCAACTCTCAGAGATTCAGTGATGAATCTTCATCATTGAGTTGATTCTTCTGCAATACGAGGTGCGAATTCGCCGGTAGCAAACTCAAGCACCGATCACAGAAGCATTCAAAGGAGAAGAAGAGGGAAGAGAGCATGAATTGAACCGGCGAAGAAGGAGAAAGATTCAAACCAGCAAGAATCGATTTATTTTCGGATTCAAGGGCAAAATCATCAAAACAGAGGCAAGAAATCATGTTTTCCCAAAGAATCCAGCAAGTTCTCCGATCTAAAACTCAGGTAGAAAAACTCATACATCACTGTTCTTGCTCAAAAAACAATAACGAGGCCAAAACGATGTAGATCAGAGAAAGATTGAAGCGGTTTATGCAAAAGATCGAAATCCTCAAAAATATTTTCTAAGACCGTGAAAGAAGTTTCAAGATCTACATCGTTTCAGTTTGAATTTGTGAAAACCAGCGCCAGAATCATGTTTAGAACGAAGAGACGAAGAGAATCATGTAAAAAAAAATCGAATTCTGAAATTTAGGGTAGGTCGCCGGAAAACTCATAGGTTCGCCGGAAAACTCATAGGTTCGCCGGAGAAGATGAAGTTTCCGGCGGACCTTCAAGGTCTCCGCCGTAGCTTCATCTCACCGGCGGTGAGATTCTAGAGAGAAGGGAGAGGAAGACGAGTTTAGAGAGAGAAAGGGAGTGAGCAAGTGAATAAACCGGCGCTACCTTGCTTTTATAGGCGCCTGGACCGGTCTGGTTCAGGACCGGTCTATTCCTGTACGATCTGGAGCGTTGGATCTAGGGTTTTCCCACCCTGGATCAATCCAACGCTCCCTGTGCGTCCAGATCCATGGATCTTGGGCCTGGGGGTTGGGCTTTGTCTTTTTCGTTTTTTCCTCTCTCTTTTTACTACTTGCACCTGCTGTTTTTGCTATTTGCACCGTTGCTTGTTCAAATTTTCTACAAAAATTCCAGAAAAATTGCTATGTGTTTCTTGCTATATTTGTGACTGTTTTGTGGTGTATTTTACACTTGTGGACCAATGAAAAATTGCATGACTAAATTCTTGGTTGATTTGCATCTTTATGCGCTTTTGTGAAATTTTCCTCTATGATTTTTGAGTATTCATGTTCCCCATATGATGTTGGTGTATGCTATGTGATTTTGTGGTGTTTTACTCATGATTCTATGTCAATTACTACTGTTTGTGAGTTTATGGTTGAATTTCTTGTGTTGCAAGTTTACTTTGAAAAATGTGAGATATGCCTAAATGTGTGATAATTTTGAACCCAAACCATGCTTTGTAAATACCCATTCTTGTGCTTGAAATTGGCTCCCAAATTTGTGCTATGGTAGAAATTATAGGTCATGTGTTTAGATAGATTTTGTGGTTAGAATCTTGTGCATTTACCTTTATTTTTGGCTATTGTTTCCATCACTCCTTTAATATGTGCTTTACTATTGTCTCTTGTTATTTCATTAGTCACTTCTTGTTTACTCTTTATTATTACCACTACATATTTTGCTTACTAACCGTTTGTTTCATTTCTCATGCATCTCATAAGCATTCATTCCGGCACTTTCCTTTCTTTAGATTTCATGTAATTTCTCTTAGAATTCTTATGTAATAATTTTAGAGTAGCTTTTATTTTTAAATTCCTCGCAAAGACCATAGCATGTAATTAGGTCAAATGTAAACGAACAATGGACTTTGGTGATATACACCGACACGGACACTGACACGCACACACGGTGTATGCATAACGATTAGATGTATGACTAGGTGACGCGACTCTTAGAAAAATCTTTTTTCCCAAAAAACAACAACATTTTAATTCAAATCTTTTTAGAAAAAACCCGGAGTCAAAACTCCGCTATTTTGTTTCCTTTTCTCAAATAAAAACTCTATGAAATAATCAACTTTAGACTAACCATTTTTAAATTGGACCAACCTCGCATTCTTTTGCCTCTACGGCCCCGCATCTTCTTCTAAAACCATTTTCAAAATTAAAAGCAAATCAACTCACAAATTCTTTTAGAACGAACTACATTGGATTTGATCCTCTAAAAGAGGTATGTAGGCAAGGAGTTCCACGACTCCCTCAATTCAAATAAAAAAATAATAATAAAATAAAACCAAAGTCTTCTCCCTCTTTCTTCCCTCAAATAAGTAAACTTTTTTCAACAAAATTAGAAGTAAAGCGAAAACATGAGTTTAAGAAATTAGTCGCTACGGGTGCCTAATACCTTCCTGTAGCGAATACGACCCCGAGCCTCGAGTTTTAATAAGGGTTTTCTCCATTTTTCCCTTCCCAAGAAAAAATAGAGAATGTCAATGATTGAAAGGTTCAAGCCTAATTAATGACTTGACACCCCGAAATCGAGACAACAAGTGGCATTTATCAGAACACTCTACGCCGGTTCACAAATGACGACCTCTTCCCAACTTTTCAGTCAACAATGAGCTCTCCCCCAGGAAGCATCAGTTGCTATCTTGTGCCAGGTTTCACCCTGCAAATGGCTCGATTAGTTCACGATAGTATCATCTTCAAGGAAGTTTGCCGAGTGTTTGTACTGCGATGTCAGTCTGCCTCCCATCTTACCTATCTTGTCTCGTTTCGTCGAGTTCACCCATCACAACCCAGTCTACACACTCGTACATTCATTCACACATTCATACATCCATACATTATTACTTTCACTCACACACAACATATACACAACATCATTCACACATGGTTGCATCAGTCACCCAAAGTCTTGTTTGGCCGCATCCTTTCGTTTCAAGTCCTTTATTGTTTCAAGCCGACAGTCCCAGACAATGGACCGCTTAAGTTTACATTTTTATCGTTTCAAGCAGACAGTCCCAGACAACGGACCGCTTACATTTTTATCGCTTTCAAGTCGACAGTCCTAAACAACGGACCGCTTACATTTTTACTGCTTTCAAGCCGACAGTCCCAGACAACGGACCGCTTACATTTTTACTGCTTTCAAGCCGACAGTCCTACACAACGGACCGCTTACACTTTTCTTACTGCTCTCAAGCCGACAGTCCTACACAACGGACCGCTTACACTTTTCTTACTGCTCTCAAGCCGACACTCCTACACAACGGACCGCTTACACTTTTCTTACTGCTCTCAAGTCGACAATCCTACACAACGGACCGCTTACACTTTTATATGCTTTCAAGCCGACAGTCCTAGACAACGGACCGCTTAAACTTTATATGCTTTCAAGCCGACAGTCCTACACAACGGACCGCTTACACTTTATCTGCTTTCAAGCCGACAGTCCTAGACAACGGACCGCTTACACTTTTATTTGCTTTCAAGCCGACAGTCCTACACAACGGACCGCTTACACTTTATCTGCTTTCAAGCCGACAGTCCTACACAACGGACCGCCTACACTTTTATCTGCTTTCAAGCTGATAGTCCTACAAAACGGACCATTTACATTTTTACTGTTTTCAAGCCAACGGTCCTAACCAACAGACCACTTAAGTTTACCTTTTGCCATATTTCAAGCTGTTAGTCCTAAACAATGGACAATTCGCGTCTATCCGTCATTCCCTCGAGTGTCTCCCCAGTGTGTCTGGTCTAGAAGCGTCATCAAAAGTTTTGTCTTCATTAAACCATTGTTCCAAATCAATACAATAATAGACAATCATTTCCCCAGTGAAACTACATTCCCCTAACAGAGTCAGATCCTTTTCTACAAACAATTTCGGGCATCCTGTCGTTATCACTCATCCCAGTCGAGTCATCCATGCCGTCTTGCATTCATAACTGTGTCACATGCATTCATTACTCATCCCAGTTGAGTCATCCATGCCGTCTTGCATTCATAATTGCGTCACATGCATTCACACAGTATCTTAGGGTCAAAAATAGGTGTACTTTGTATTTAAGTCTCTTCGGCCCGTCAAATCAAAGATTTCATCTTCAAATCTCCGGACGAAGAAACTTAAATAGGGGCATCTGTCATACCCTAATTTTTGACCTAAGATTATATAGTGGGGGTGCACATTTGGTTAATGGGGGTATGTATTTGTGTGAACGAAGTAGTGCTAGAAAAATATTATTTGGAAATGATAAATTAAATATTTAATTTGATCTTTTTTTTAAAGTGCTTTCTTTGTCCCCAAGTCTTGCTAAAATATTTTAGAATGCAATTTAGAATATTTTAGAACACAATCTGAAATATTCTGGTAGGCAATCTGATATATTTAGTGTTTGATCTGAAATATTATTTTGATACTCAATAATATATATTCATGTGCCGAATAAACATATTTATGTACTGAATAATATATTTTTGTACTCAATATAATATTTTGGTGCTCAATCTGATATATTTTAGTGTTTGATCTGAAATATTATTTTGATACTCAATAATATATATTTATGTGCTAAATAAACATATTTATGTACTGAATAATATATTTTTGTACTCCATATAATACTTTGGTGCTCAATTGAGATATTTTTGTGCTAGATCTGATTACTTGTACCCAAAGTTTCTCACTTATTAGTTATGAATTTTCTCTATAAATAGAGAGCTCATATAGTGCATTCTGGACCCGGAAAATTCACAGTTGATGCTTCCTGTTTTTTTTTTCTCTCTTCTCTCTCTTTCGACTTGTGTTGACGAGTCTTTCTTCTTTTTCTACTCCTTTCTGTCCCTTTCGGTTTCAAGTGGTCTTCGTACCATACAGAATAAGTTATTTTCTTTTGTTTTTGCATTTTTTTTTTTTATTTGTTAGTTTAATTTTATCACTCTACATTTTATTTATTTTTCCGCTTTTATATATTCAAAAAGAACAAAAACATTACAAATAACCAAAAATTCATAAAAATATTTTCCTAATAAACCTTGATTTTCAAATCGAGTGATCTCATTTTTATTTTATTTTCTTAATCAAATTTCAATCAACTTAATTCTATTTTGATTTATTTTCTTTTAATATTAAAAAAACACAAACAAATTCTTATTTGCCATTTGACTTTTTCATTTTAAAACCTTTTTCAAAACTAATAAAAAACACACAACCAATCAAACGTCAATTTTTACCTCGAACTACGAGGTTTTGATCCCTCACGGGTACGTAGGCAAAGGACACTCGTCCTTCCAAATCAATAAAACATGTAGATAATAGGCTTCTCTTTTTCTTTTTCTTTTAATCACTTTAAAACCATTTTCAAAAAGCAAGCAAGTTTATAGCACAAAAATTAAAAAGTTTATAGCACAAAAATTAAATAAAACCAAGAGGTTCTCGTAGAGTACTACGAACATAAAGGGTGCTAATATCTTCCCTTTATGTAACCAACCCCTGAACCCTTAATCTTTAAAATGTGGTATTTGAACCTTTTTTCCACTTTCTTTTGAAAAATTAAATGTTCAGTCGTGAAATAAATAGTGAGTCAAAAGCTAATCAAATAGCCTTGATCTCCGAAAAATGACGCGACATTGCTAAACAAAAATAAACCCGTGAAACGCTTGTAAATGAGAAATGAGGAAATGAAGAAGCGAAAATGCGCCTTTAAGGGAAGAGCTATTAAAGTCGCCTCGAGAAGCGCGCTGGTCGAATCAATGAATGGAGACACGTGGAGAAAATCGTCAAGATTCGGACACGTCATTACCACTAGAAGGTCATGAAACCTGAGCCGTCAGATCTATGAGAGGTTCCTTAAGTGCTCGCCTTATAAACTGCATTCTTCTGGCGCATCCTCATCACAGGAATCTGTCAAGTCACACCAGAACGAAAACAAACCGCTTCACCTTCTGCTAAGCCTCGTGCTTGTGGGGCTGATGAAGGTCATATGAAGAATGTGCCTATAAGACAAAAAGGACACGAACCCCATGAGGGCTTTGAAAAACAGTCAAAACACCCCAGAGGGAGCCTTTAAGAATCTGATGATAACACCCAAAGAGCGTACACGCCACATGAGCTAAAATATAGTCAAAATTAATCACTTCGCCTTGTCTCAAGACTCGTGCTTGGGACTGTGGACCGTCGATACATTTTTAAGGACCTAAAAGACCTCCAAAATGGCTTTTAGATCCTCTTAGAGGACCTAGTGCCCTCCACAAGAACCTAGCGCCTTCCAGGAAGGCTTTAAGGCCAAAGCCCCCCCCCCCCCCCCCCCCCCCCCCCCCCCGGGCGCCGCCTTAATCTGCTTCTAGAAACCTCTAGGAAGCCGCCTAATTACCCGTATTACTTACTGCCTAAGTAACCATAAATCAGGCTCATAGAGGTCTATAAATACAATCATTGAGAGCATTCTCAAGGCATGACCAATACAGTAAAAACCCTAATACGATTATTGTACTTTTAGCAAGTACAATAATTATCTATTTGTCTTAACTTTAATGCCACATCACCTCATTTAGGTCGACATCATCAATTTTAACAATCAAAATTAGAATTTAGTCAAAATTTATGAAGTGAGGGACCAAAATCACGTAATTAGAAATAGGGCAACTGAAATTGCACTTTACTCAAAATAGGAGTATCAAAACTGCATTTATTTCTTTATGTTTTTTATTCCGCCACCAATATATGGGTTTTATTAAGGCTGCTATAGTATTTTTATTTTTTTGAATAAATTAAGGCTGCTATAGTATCGTTTAGTATCATTTATTTTTTTGAATAAATTAAGGCTGCTATAGCATCGTTTAGTGTTTTTTTTTTTAATAAATTAAGGCTGCTATAGAATCTTTTTTTTTTTTGAATAAATTAAGGCTGCTACAGTATCGTTTAGTATCATTTATTTTTTTGAATAAATTAAGGCTGCTATAGCATCGTTTAGTATTTTTTTTTTTAATAAATTAAGGCTGCTATAGAATCTTTTTTTTTTTTTGAATAAATTAAGGCTGCTTTAGTATCGTTTAGTACTTTATCATTGATATTTGCAGTTGACAATAAGAAACAGATGATAATCAAATGCAATCATACAGTTATCGGAAGTAAAAAAAAAAAAAAAAAAATCAAATAAAATCATAGATGACAGACTACTTTGCTTATGTTAATATAATTGAAAAACCTAGGATTATTGTAATTTATTTATTGGGTCATGTTAACTTGTGCCCAGGAGCACAAGATAAGGAACCTAAAAGTAGAAATATTCCCTCAAATTTTGTGCATTTTATTTATCATAAAGTCAAAAATTAAAATAAATGCATACATTCCAACAAAAAGTTATTATGTTAGGTTCCTTATCTTGTGCCATAAAGGCACAAGTTAACATTTCCCTTATTTATTTTGGAAAAAACCTAGGATTATTTCAGTATAAATGTCGAAACTTAGTCACACCTTAATTTCGCAAACCAACTGAAACAAGAGAGACATATTGATAAAAGAATTCCATTTAAACAAGTTATATGATATGAATTCCTCTGGAACATTAGCACAAAATTGCTTCAACCCAGATGCCAAATCTAATGTGAATCGAAATGTTGCTGATTATCACCCTAGTATTTGGAAGGATTATTTCCTTCAATATGCTTCAGAATCTATGGTACATTTTTTTTTTACCTAGTTATTTAATTTAGGGTTAAATATATCTTCTTTTAGGGAAGGGTTAAATATGTTTTTGATTTCTATAAATATACTAAATTTTCGTTTTAGTTCCTCTAAAATTTTCGTTCAACTATTAATCCCTATACAGTTTTCAATCACTACTTTTGGTTCTTATATTTAAGAATTTTTGAATATTTTTTAATAAAATTGTGCATAAATGTGTAGAATATTGTAAAAAAATTCCCAAAAGAAATTAAAATGTTTTAACATAACGCAAATTAAATATGAATTTTTAACTGTAAAAAATATAAAAATTCATATTAAATTCATGTTTTGTTAAAAAAATCTAATTTTTTTTAGGAGAGATATTTATTATATTATGAATTTTTCTGCAAAATTTTATTCAAAAATATGATTTCTACATATGAGTTTACTTTAAAAAAGTGAAGATGAAATTTTTTTTAAGAACTAAAAGTTGAAGAAAATTTTTAGAGGGACTAAAACAAAAAGCTAACATATTTATATGGAGCAAAAACATATTTAACCCTTTTAATTTATATTCCTTTTAATTAATGTCAACTAATATATTTATTATCAAATAGATCAGTTACTTGTACTTCTTTTCATAAAAATTAGACATCCAGAAGTTTTTATTGATTAAAGCGACACCAATAACAATTTTACGATCATCTCCGATGTGATTTGAACTTTGTATTTTAAAGTTACGATGATAAGCTCTTAGCATCTCACGTTAATCATAAACTTATACTAATCAATTTGGATTTTTTTTTTTAATTCAACACTGTATAGGAACTTGATAAGAAAATTGAGACACAAATTGAATCACTAAAAAAGGAAGTGAGGCACATGATTGTCTCAAAGATTGAGAAGCCCTTTGCAAAAGCTCATTTGATTGATTCAATATGTCGTTTGGGTGTGAACTATCATTTTCAACATGAAATTGATGAAGCTTTGCTACACTTTCACGAGAACTATGTTGAAAATGGAGATTTAATTCTTGAAGACAACCTTCACTCTATCTCAGTGCTATTTAGGTTATTGAGGCAACAAGGATTTCGTGTTTCACCAAGTATTTTTCTCAACTCGTCCATTTCAATTTCTTATTAATTATTTCGTTCGATCTTATTTACAAGAAACAATTGACTTATTAGGTTCATTAAATAATTTATGTACTTGGTTTAGAATATAGATAAAATACATCAATTATTCAATGAATATAAAAAGTCATTTATTTCTTGTAAATATGATCGGATGAAGTATTACTCTCTTTTGAATACATATTTTCTTTTTACTACTCTCTTCTTTTCAAATCTATCTTGCATTAACATTTTATTTTTATTTAAATTAATGGTGACCTAACAACATAGATATTTATTTTCCTTCAAACAAACGTGGATTTTTATTTTGGAAATATTTTTTATAATGTTGACTTAACATTTATTTTTTATATTTTTAAAATATATCTTAAAATAAAGCATTCAAGGATAAATATTAACTTAACAACAAAAATTAAAATTAACTGTAAGATAATTTTGTATAGACTATAAACTGTGATTTAATTTTATGAGAGTGAAATCCATTTGAGTTAATCTGATGGTATTGATTTGGGATTTTAGAGTGTACTCCTCCTCAAGTATCAGATTTCATTTCCCCGGTAGCAATTTTTAAATGTTTAACTCTTTTTAAAATGTTTGTATCTAATGTGCCTTTCAAACTTGTGGTTGTTATAACATTAGATGTGTTCAACAAGTTCAAGGATGCCCAAGGAAACTTCAGTGCCACTGATGTTGAGGGAATGTTAAGCTTATATGAAGCCTCACATGTTAGAATTCATGGAGAAGACATTTTGGAAGATGCTTTGAATTTCACTTACGCTTATCTTCAGTCAATTGCCAATCAATTGAACCATTCTCTTTCCGCACAAATCAAACATAGCTTAAAGCAACCTCTCCACAAGAACATACCAAGGCTGGAGGCACGACGCTACATTTCTATTTACGAGCAAGATCCTTCCCATAATGAAATACTACTCACTTTGGCAAAATTAGATTTTAATATGCTCCAAAAGCTTCATCAAAAAGAATTCGGTAATATTTGCAAGTAAGCACTTCAATTACACACTACTATTGTAATGAAATATATTATACGAGGCTGCTAATTTACGTTCACCTAAAACCATTAAGGTGTAAATTAACAAGCTACACTCACTTATATTTTAGTGAATGACGTAGAACGGAAGCAAGGGTTAGCAAGCGCTAACCTAAAAGATAAGCAGGCAGGTTGCAAGCGACAAACATATCAAATAAGGGTTTCCGGAATCGACCAGAATTGAGAAAAAAAACTCGAATATTTTTATTGAATGAAAAAGTGTCTCTTAGACAGCATAAGTTTTGTTTAAATACTAAAAGAAATAACAAACCCAAATATTAAAAGACGGTTGCGGGCCTTCAGACGACCTCGAATGAATAAATTAACCCTTACATCATGGCAAAGCGATGATTTTTGCTTGTAAGGTCGGGGCTTTACGAAAAGGTATCATTCGGGTCATTCCGACATCGGATGCAAAATCTGCACCAATCCGACTAAACCTTTCTTGTGCGCCACTTCGTCTTCGATTTGCGCTGCCAGGTTGTCTACATCACTAGAACACCAATTTGTTTTTATTCTAATTAAATTTAAATAGAGGAGCAGTTTTGTAACTATTTTATGGAAGATTCTTAAAAAAAGAAACAAAAAAGACAATGACATGCTTAAGGTACAAAATATGTAATAGAGACAACCTTCTAAGGAAACAATATTTGGAATGATGAAAGTGGGTATAAATTAGTGAGGTGGGTATAAATTAGTGAGGTGGGTGTAAACAATTTGATAAAATTTATAAAAATGAGTGTATATAATCAAGTGGGTGTAGATTGCTAACTTACACCTTAATGTTTTTAGGTGTGTGTAACTTGCTAATTTACACCTTAGAACATCTCCAATGGAGGTTCCTTACTTAACAAGAACCACTTCCCGTTTAGGACCCCCATTGGAGGAAGAAAAAAATGAGTCTCTATTAAGCAACAAACAACTATATAAAGATTATATCTCTCCTAAGCAACTAACGAGTCTCACACATAAAAGAAATAGTAAAATATGTACTGGTTGGTCCCACTTGCAAAAGAAGTAATAAATTATTTTTGCATAATGATGTAAAGTTAGTGAAACATATTTTCATTGAAGTCTTTATTCATGTATTGTCATTGAATCCTTAATATGTACTTTTATTAAAAAAAAATATAAATAACTGATATGTACACGTGAGGTCCATTTATGGAGTCCGAACTACCATTGTGGATATTCTTACTTCTTAGTATTTTTAGATATGTGTAAATTAACAGTCCTATAAATGTGTTATAAAGTGATATCAAAGACTAGTCCTTGACCTTTATATTATTTCCTTTTGATTTTACTTAAAGGTGGTGGAACGAGTTGGATGTTCGAAGAAATTTCTCCTTTGCACGAGATAGGATTGTGGAATGTTGCTTTTGGATTTTAGGGGTATATTATGAGCCCCAATTTTATCAAGCAAGGAAAATAATGATGAAAGTAATTGCCATGTTATCAATCATTGATGATACATATGATGCATATGGAACCATCGAGGAATTAGAACTTTTTACTGACGCAATTGAAAGGTTAATAAGTGCATCATACATACATTTTTTTATTTTTATTTTTTTCTACTCTTTTTATTATATAAAAAAAAAACTAAGAAATAAGAATGAAAATGATTTTCAGGTGGGACATTAGCTGCTTAGATGATCTTCCAGACTACATGAAAATATCTTATACTGCACTGTTGAAGGTTTATGAAGAAATAGATCAAGAAATGATCATTGAAGGAAGAGTATATGCCCTGAACTATGGCATAAAAGAAGTATAAGTTGTATTTTCTAATTATTTTAATATTTCTTTAAAATGCATTTTGAGGTTCTTATTCAAAAAAAAATTCCTTATTCTCATTAAGAGTAAATCTATAACTTTTTAAATGTATCTTGTCCTTAAATTTTGCAATTTCGATTATAATAAATAGATATTTATATATATTTTACCAATTAAAATTAATAATTATTCCAAATAAATAATGTATATGAAGATAATATTTCATAAAAAGTTTTTTGAACACGACCTTTATGTCATTTAATCGTTTTTATTTTTTTAAGAATTAATTTTCCAAAAAATTCCAACAACATACTGTTAGGGTAACAATAATAATTTTGTCATATAATTTACATTCAAAATGCAGATCCAAAAGGCAGTCCAAGCTTATATGACTGAGGCTAGATGGCTCAACTGTAATTATTCTCCAACAACAGAAGAGTACATTAAGATATCAACAGTATCATGTTGCTACCAATTGCTGGCTACAACATCATATATTGGCATGGGAGATACAGCCACAGAAGACATCTTCAGTTGGGTGACAAATAAGCCAAAGATTCTTTATGTTGCATCTGTTCTTTGTAGGCTAATGGATGACATTGTGTCCAGCGAGGTATACATAAAATTCAAATAAAAATTAGGTTTGATTACACTTTTGGTCATCGTTTTTTGACCAGCTCACGAAAATAGTCATGCATCTTTTAAATCGAACAAAACCGTTCCTAAACTATTATGTTTTTTGCAGTTTTAGTCCTACCTCATATTTTCAACTCCAAAAACGCAGAGAAATGATAATTTTAGACCTACCCCCTATGTTCAACCATGAAATAAACAAAGAATAAAACATGTGGGTACAAGAAATCTAATTTATTCGGCACATTAACCAAAAAAACACTAATTTGAAACATATCTTAGAAATTAGGGTGTTTTTGGTTAGTGTGTTAAAGAAAGTGGATTCCTTGTATCCACATGTTTTATTCCTTATTTATTTCATGATTGAGCATAGGGGGTAGGTCTAAAACTGTCATTTCTCTGCGTTTCTGGAGTTGAAAATAGGAGGTAGGACTAAAACTGCAAAAAACATGATAGTTCAGGGACGATTTTGTTCGATTTGAAAGAGAGATTACCATTTTCGTGAGCTGATCAAAGTATGATGACCAAAAGTGTAATTAAGCCTAAAAATTATCTAAAAGATTAGAGTTGTGTGTTTGAATGGTGATATTGAGTGAAATGGATGTTATCATATTTCCTTTCATACCACCATATTCCACCAATTAAAATGTCCTATAAAGTACTTATAAGAAAAAAAAATGTACCATAATGTTCTAAACAAATAATTTAGGAAAAAAAATCACAACTATTTATTCTTGCAGAAATAAAAAAAAATTTCAAAATTCATCCTTCAAAATCTTACACTACTGGAAAAAGCAAAATTAGGAGGAAAAAATAAAAATCTCTCACAATTTCTTTGATCGTAAAATTTAGTGACGGAATTAGAGACAAATTTCACGTTTTTCCTCTCTAAATTTCTTTCACAAATTTTTCTTTCATCATTTTTAAAATAATATTTAATAATAACATTTTACTCCTTTTGAGGGATTCATTTGATATAATATTTAAAAAAAATAAAGAATGAAATGAATGCTTTTTATTTCCCAAAACCAAATAGATTTTTTGTATATTTACTCAAATAACATTTTAGATCTCTACTCTTGTTTAAATTTATAATAGGAAAAAATTATCAGATGATCATATTATTTTTTGTTACACAGTTTGAACATAAAAGAGGACATGTTTCCTCATTCTTGGACTGCTATATGAAGCAATACAATATATCTAGAGAAGCTTCTATTCAAGAATGTCGACAAAGTGTTGTTAATGCTTGGAAAGATATAAATGAAGAATGTCTTAAACCAACCAAAGTTCCAATGCTTTTTCTAACTCGCATTGTCAATTTGTCGCGTTTTATGGATGTCGTTTATAAGCATGAAGACAACTACACGCATTCTAAAGGAGAAATGAAGACATACATTAAAGCTTTGCTTGTAGATCCGGTGTCAATTTGAGCATTATGTTTAGTCTTTTCAATGCTTTCTATTTCTTGTTTGAATAAAGATATCATATGTAATGTAATGTATGTGTGAGATTTCTTTTGTTGAATCATGAGATTTCTTTTGTCAATGTAAAAAGTTTTACGCATATTGTCAATGTAAGTTTGTAAGTTGATTGTTATAATCAGGAGTATCCCACATTACCAAGGCTATAGTTGTAGCATTTATTGCTAGGAGAAGAAAAGGTAGAGAGATGAAGTAAGGATACAGAAAAATGGACAAATTTACATTGAAACTTATGATAAAAATTACCGTTCAAGAACATGAGAAAATTGTTCAATCAAAAGATTATAGTAGAAGAAAGAGAGAAAATGAGTGTAAAATAAAAAGTGGGAGTTTAGATCTGAAAATAAAAAATTCAAGGTTTTAATTGTCTTCCCTAATGCGAGATTAAGTTTGGTTGACTCGAAAGTTTAATGGCGATTAAGGAATCCTTCAATCCCTCTTTATCTTTGTTGGAAATTAAATCGGGAAATCAGTAGTTTATAACTTGTCTTATTTTTGGATTTAAGAAAGTAGAACATAAACATGTGATGAATCACTTGAAGTTTTATTTAACGTCCCCACAATTCAACCATTTAAAATTGTGAGTTTCCTTTAAAATGAGTTATATCCCTAAATTCATAGTTAGATTCAATTATATTATAAATTAAGCAATTCACTACTGCCTTGCTCTAATAGAATTACGGTCATCAATCCCAATAAGTTCCATTTAAGATACGGTATAGAAACAGACATATACGAATTAAATCAGACTTTATATTATATTATAAACTGAATAAAAAATTTAATAATAAAATCAAACAAATAAGAAGGAGCTCATCGTGGAACTTTAATAAAAGAGGTTTAGTTGCTCATGGCAACCGACATCATTACAAAACAATAGAAAAACATACCCTAGAGAGAGAACAAGAGGAGGATGGAGATCTTCTGCCTTGAAGCTCCTGATGCTTGACCCTTGCCTTGTACCACTAGTTTTCTGAATGAATAAAAGAGTGTACAAGGGTCACTATTTATAGTGCATGATTACTTAGGGGTTAAGAGAGTGAAAACAAGAAAACAGTACCTCTTGCCTGTGTCGATGTGTGTGGCACATGGTTTAGTGCGCAGAGGCACATGTGGCAGCAAGGATTGTTGTCCCATAGGTAGGGAGCATGGCTTCATGCACATGGGCGCATGAGGAAGCCCTTCCTACGTGAATTCAGCAATTTTCGACCTTTTTTACTCATTTTTCCGTCTTGCAATGCCTTGAAACTAGAAATGAATTTTCTTCACTTTGTATTGTTTTCAAAGAACCACTGAACTTCAATCTTCATATCATCAATCCTTCGCTTGATGTCTTGTTTTGTCGATTTACATGATTTCTCACTAAAAAGACTCAAAACACTTATGAAGTTGCATAATTTAGGATAAACTTGAATTACATTGACTCGAATGAAAACAATAGAAAAAGTTTCTTGATTAACTTCTTTGTAGTTTTTCCTTGTTTCCAGACTTATGCCCTCATTTCTTTCAAAAAAATGTGGTGAAAGAGTTGTTATTTGCGAAGCACGAAGTGAGAAATCTTTTTTTTTTTTTTTTAAGAAAACGAAGTGAGAAATCTTTTGCTTTTGAGAAGCAATATGGAGTGAACAAATATACTTCATTAGTATTAATCTGTTATTTTTAGGGAGTATTAATATTTTTCTATTTTCTCTTCAAAAATAAAATCTTTTTCTATTTCTATACACACAGATGCTGAGAACATGACCTACCTACTTCATTCTTTATGTTTTGCGTGTGTTTCTATTTCCCCCACTTATAAAATAAACTTCCCTCTCAATATCTGAAAGTAATACAAAATATTAAAAAAGGAACTCATCTCACTCAAACACAAAACCCTAGCCGCCAGCCATTACTTACCTTGTTTTGGCTTCCACGCAGGATCTGTACATCCTTTGTGGTATCCCTTGCTTCTAGGGTGAGTCTTCTAATCTTATATTTTTCTATTTTTATGCTTCTAACCTAAAAAATCCGGTTCTTTTTTAAAACCCTAATCTCTTTTTTATCCGAAATACTCATTTTTAGATCCATTGATATATTGATTTTGTAAAATTTTCTTACTTTCTCAACTTTATTTTCAAATCAAAACGTTCCATTTTTTATTATTTTTTCTTTTGGAGTCCTCAATTATCTATGCATATATTTGGTATCACATAATTTTCCAATTTATGGAAAATCATGGATTTTGATACATCCACAAAGATACCAAACATACACTACATCTCTTTAAATTCTAAAATACACGTTTGCATGGATTGAGATTTTGTGTTTAGATTTATTTTAGCTTCTATTACAACTATGTTGAAATTCTTTCATTCTATCCAAACAAGACCTTCGTATGATTTGTTTAAATATTAAATTTGCTAATTTTTAGTCATGGTTATTTTGTGATGTTTCATCCATTGTTGGGTTTCAATAAATATCAATTTTAATTCATTATTCTTGTTATGTGTCCAGGGTAGAGTTTAGCTCTTTGTGGTTTTGTTGCTGAGTGATGAATGAATATATGCCTTGCTTACTATTTTTAGGATTTGGTTTGTTATTCTTTGTATTTAATGTTTATTAGGTATTCTTTGTATAGAACCTTTAGGAAGAACCTTTAAGAAGAACTAGAAAGAGGTCTTCACCACCTTCTCCATATTACCACCTCATTTGTACCTTTAATTGATTACTTTGTGCTGGCTGAAACTTGGCTACAAACATTTTTTAAGATTAAATATTGTGTCAATCCACTTTCAGTAGACTTTACCATCCATGGGCTGAGAGTTTTTGTTGCTAGGCCATAAACCATGAATGGTTAAGTATATTGCAAGTTGATGGATACAATCTTAATCTTACAAAATGCTGGTGGCCATGTTTCAACTAACACAAAGTAATCAAGTGAAAGTACGAAGTAAGGTGGTAGTGTTGATGGAGAAGGTGGTGGAGACCTTTTCTTTCTTTTTCCATGAGGTTTCTCTGAAGGATGCATGTAAGATGTTTGATAATATAAGGGCAGGGTTGGGAGCAAAGATATTAGTGATTGAGGAAGTAGGGTTATGAGTGGAGGTTCAGCACCCAACCCAAAATGAAATAAAATATAAAGAAAGACTAATGAGTAATGTGATTGAGGAAGTGGGGTTACAAGTGGTGATGGCCATGATCATAGGACCAATAGTGAGGTTTTTCTCAAGTTCTTTATAAATTTGTTGTAGTCTGTACGTTACATATATTTTGCATTACCGGACCACCCTCAATTCTATATTTACGTTATGAGTAATGCTAGCAACACTGTCTTTTGAGCATTCTCTCTAATACTCATTCTTTATTGGTTTAAATCATTGTAGGTTTATACTTTGAAAATTGAACCCACACAAAGTGGTGGGGCATACATTGATTTCATCCAATAAAATAGTGAGTGCTAGAAAGAGCGTTGAAAAGTGAGTGTTGCTAGCATTTCTATTACAATATATATATACACACACACACACACACTAGATCGCGCTCCCGTGCTTTGCACGGGTCAATGAGGAGCACAATAAATTAAAAGCAGTTTAAACTTGAAATATCATCATTTTTCTAACTAAAGTCAAAGTCTACCATGTAGACTTTATGTATGTAGAGTGGTGATAAAGGTGCATAGAACAGTGCACATATATATATATATATATATGTCTAGATGAAGCATTTATGTATAAGGTGGCAGCAAAATCATTGTTTTCTTCTCTGATGAAGATCCTATTGAGAAGATGGATATGATTTCCAACAAGCTTGAGTATCTGGAAAGGAAGAACAAGAAGTTTCTAAGTAAGAGAGGTGGTTACAAGAGCTCCAAGAAAGAAGATGATGCTTCAACTATAAGAAGTCTG
The DNA here is from genome assembly GCA_946800305.1 of Medicago arabica. NCBI lineage: Eukaryota > Viridiplantae > Streptophyta > Magnoliopsida > Fabales > Fabaceae > Medicago > Medicago arabica. The sequence goes on along the minus strand of OX326964.1, from coordinate 33,386,986 downwards.
GACATTTCATTGCTGATTGCCCTGATCTTCAGAAGGAGAAATCAAAGGATAAGTCAAAGAAGTCAAGTTTCAACTCAAGGAAATTCAGAAAGCAGATTAAGAAGAGTTTAATGGCAATCTGGGAAGATTTAGATAGTGAATATGGATCTGAAATGGAAAAAGCTGGAGATGAAGCAAATGTAGCTATGGGGTTAGTGGCAGCTGTGACTTCAGAAGCAGAACCTGATTCAGATTCTGAAGATGAAAATGAGGTATATTCTAAAATTCCCAGAGAAGAACATATTGGGTCTCTTAAAGAACTTCTTACATACTTTGAACTTAGAACCAATGAGTTGAAAGATTTAAAAGAAAAATATGTTGATTTAATGAAACAACAAGAATCAACTCTATTGGATCTGAAAGCTTCTAAAGAATGACTTAGAGGCTTTGACTTCATTTGTAAAACTTATGAAGAGAAGCTCAAGTTTCTTTGTCATAAGCTACAAGAAAAGTGTAATGGAAAGTCTTTAAGTAAACATGAAATTGCTCTTGAGGATTTTATTATATCTGGTATTGACAGAAGCAAAGTTGCTTCAATGATTTATAACATTTACAAGAATAATGGTAAAGGGATTGGATTTTCAGGAGGGAAACCTAATGAAATCAGTCTTAAAGCATGTTGTGAATGCATCAAGGAAGGATTGAAAACCTTCTTTGTACCTGAAGGTGCTAAGTTTGAAATTGTAGTTCAGTCAGAACCTAAAGCTTCCAGCTCTATGACTAAGATTACTTCAAAGCCAAAGAACTTTAAACCTAATGTAATGATTAATCAGAAGCTATCAAACTTACAGCACAAGGTACAAGGAGTGAAGAGTAAAACTTCCAGTACTAACATCAAAGGACCCATAAGACAATGGGTACCTAAATCTGAAATTGTCAATGCTACAAATATGTTTAAGAGCAAAGGAAAAACAAAAATCATGGTACCTAGACAGCGGGGTACCTAAATCTGAAATTGTCAATGCTACAGATATGTCTAAGAGCAAAGGAAAAGCAAAAATCATGGTACGTAGACAGTTGTTGCTCAAGGCATATGACAGGAAAGAAGTCTATGTTCCTCACCCTCACAATGAAAGAAGGAGGAAATATGAAGTTTGGAGGCAACCCGTCTGGCAAGATCATTGGTACAGGAACTATTGGTCACTCCTCTATCTCAATTAATAATGTGTGGATGGTAGATGATTTTGAACATAACCTTTTGAGTATCAGTCAGTTTTGTGACAATGGTTATGATGTGATGTTTGAAAAGACCAACTGCACAGTAATCAACAAAGATAACAAGTCCATAGTATTCAAGAGAAAGAGGATAGAGAATGTCTATAAAATTAACTTCACTGAACTAGTTGATCAGAAGGTAATTTGTCTTCTATTAGTGAATGATAAGAAATTGATGTGGCACAGAAGGTTGGGACATGCTAACTGGAGATTAATCTCTAAGCTTAGTAAGTTACAACTTGTCAAAGGCCTACCTGACATTGACTATCATTCAGATGCATTGTGTGGTGCATGCCAGAAAGGAGAGATTGTGAAATCATCTTTTAAAACAAAAGACATTGTCTCAACCTCCAGACTCTTAGAATTACTTCATATTGATTTATTTGGACCAGTTAGCACTGCATCCTTATATGGAAGTAAATATGGATTAGTTATTGTTGATGATTACAGCAGATGGACTTGGGTAAAATTCCTGAAAAGTAAGGATAATGCTTATGATGTATTCAGTAACTTCAGCACTCAAATACAGTCTGAGAAAGATATGAAGATTTTAAAAGTAAGAAGTGATCATGGTGGATAATTTGAAAATGAGCCATTTAAAAATTTTTGTGAAAAACTTGAAATTGTCCATGAATTCTCTTCTCCTAGAACTCCACAGCAAAATGGAGTTGTAGAAAGAAATAATAGAACTTTACAAGAAATGGCTAGAACCATGATTCATGAAAATAATTTGGCTAAACATTTCTGGGCAGAAGCAGTGAATACAACATGTTATGTCCAAAATAGAATCTATATCAGACCTATCTTAGAGAAAAACAGCATATGAACTCTTTAAGGGGAAGAAGACCCGATATCTCTTACTTTCATCAATTTGGATGTACCTGTTACATTCTAAATAACAAGCTTTAGCTAAAGAAATTTGATGCCAAGGCCCAAAGAGGAATCTTTTTAGGTTACTCTGAAAGGTCAAAGGCATACAAAGTGTATAATTCAGAAACACTTTGTGTTGACGAATCAATGCACGTTAAATTTGATGACAAGGAGCCTAAGCAAGATGAAAGTTTTGCAGATATACAGGTTCCTGAAGATACTCCAGAACCTGATCAGATTTTTGAATCTGAAGATAGTCCAGAAGTTGAACCAACTTCAGAAGCTTAAGATGAAGTAGCTTATGATGAAGCTCAAGATGGTTCTCAACAAACTAATCAATCCAAGAATACATTCAAGTATAAGTCTTCACATCTTGAGGATCAAATCATTGGAAACAAAGAAAGTCCTAGAAGAACAAGATCATACTTCAGACAAGAAGAGTCTATGATAGGACTGTTATCAGTGATTGAACTTGCTATAGTTGATGAAGCACTTTCAGATGATAGAGGGATACTAGCTATGTAAGAAGAGCTTAATCAGTTTCAAAGGAATGATGTATGGGATCTGGTACCTAAACCTCAGCAGAAGAACATTATTGGAACAAATGGGTATTCTGAAACAAGATGAATGAACAAGTTGAAGTAGTCAGAAATAATGCAAGACTTGTTGCACAAGGTTACAGTCAACAAGAAGACATTGATTATACTGAAACATTTGCTCCAGTTGCAAGATTGGAAGCAATCAGGTTACTTCTATCCTATGCAGTAAATCATGGCATAATATTATATCAGATGGATGTAAAGAGTGTATTTCTCAATGGAGTAATTTCAGAAGAAGTGTTTGTCAAGCAACCTCTTGGTTTTGAGGATCTTAAGAATCCTGACCATGTTTACAAACTTAATAAATCACTATATGGCTTGAAACAAACTCCCAGAGCTTGGTATCCCAGAGCTTAGTATGATAGACTAAGTAATTTCTTTATAGACTAAGTAATTCAGAAGAACTCTTGAGAAAAACATTCTTGTAGTGCAGATATATGTTGATGATATAATATTTGGTTCTACTAATGCATCTCTTTGCAAGGAATTTTCTAAGTTAATGCAGGATGAATTTGAAATGAGCATGATGGGAGAGTTGAAATTCTTCCTTGGAATTCAAATCAATCAAAGCAAAGATGGAGTATATGTTCATCAAACAAAATATGCTAAGGAGCTTCTGAAGAAGTTCAAGTTGAAAGATTGTAAAGTGATGAACACTCCAATACATCCAACCTGCATCTTAAGTAAAGAAGATACTGGATCAACAGTAGACCAGAAACTGTATAGATGTATGATTGGTTCTTTGTTATACCTCACTGCATCTAGGCCAGATATTTTATTCAGTGTATGCTTGTGTGCAAGATTCCAGTCAGATCCTAGAGAATCTCATTTAATAGTTGTTAAGAGAATCTTCAGGTATTTGAAAGGAACAACTAATCTTGGACTCCTCTATAGGAAATCCTTAGATTATCAGTTGGTTGGATTTTGTGATGCTGACTATGCTGGTGATAGGATTGAAAGAAAGTTAACCAATGGCAACTGCCAGTTTCTGGGTGATAATATAATATCCTGGGCTAGCAAAAGACAAGCAACTATTTCTTTGTCTACAGCAGAAGCAGAATATATCTCAGCTGCAAGTTGTTGTACACAACTACTATGGATGAAACATCAGTTGGAAGACTATCATATTAATGCTAACAGTATTCCCATTTATTGTGATAGTACTGCTGATATTTGTTTGTCAAAGAATCCAATTCTACATTCAAGAGTCAAGCATATAGAAATCAAACACCAATTTATTAGAGATTATGTTCAAAAATGAATTTTAGATATACAATTCATTGATACTGGACATCAATGGGCTGATATATTTACTAAGCCTTTAATAGTGGAAAGATTTGATTTTATAAAGAAAATTTTGAACATGCACTTTGTGTCTGATTAAATTTGCTTGCTCCTGAATAGGAATTTAGGTCCTGAAGTCGTTCAGAAGCTATAGTCCATCAGAAGCTCTTTATTGAGGTTCTGAGAAAAATATGCTTCTGAAGATGACATCAGCATCTGAACTCCAAAAGCTGGATTTTGTGCTCCTGAATAACAGAATTAGTGGAAACGTTGGAAGTTACTTTTTAGTAACACATGTCCCACTAACTTGTCAGTTACTCTGAGAAACTCTGGCGTGGCTTAAGTGTATTGGTGTATAACGTAAGAGGGCAATGATGATTTTAAGCTTTGAATGTACTATCTCGAGCCCCCTAAAACATTAATGTTGTGTTTGTTTGTCCCTTGCTGAATTGCAAACGTTTTACTCAAAATACTTAGACAAATTACACACTACTCACTTCACAACCTACACTTTCCTCTTTTCACTATGTTTCTCTGCAAGGTAAGTTCGTCTTCTTCAATCAAAAACCCTAGAACCCTAAAAACTTTCTTCAACATCAATGACATCCTTAAGTTCAGTTCCAGAAACGTCATCAAGCATGTAAGAAGCACCTGCTTATGAAATCAAAGGGAGGATTATGTCCCTAGAAGAATGGGATCTTAAGATTCAAACTTAGAATCCGGTGGACTTCACTTCATTAGCACATCATGGTTGTGACATCAAAAGTTACTACAAAGCACAAGGTCTCATGGATTACTTCAATATGTTGAAAAGGTATTGATTGATCCTTCTCTGGAAGGAAAATCAAGGGAAGAAATGGGTATGGAACCATTCAGATGCACAGAAATAAGGTCAAGCATCATTGGCATTCCTGTTTTCATTTCTGAAGAAATTATTTCCTTTGTTCTTAGAAGACCTTCAGAAGGAAATTACAAAGGTGGTATAGGTAACAACAAGACCAGTCCTTGGAATGAAATAGTTAATCAGTCTATGTTCAACAGTAACAAGAAAGGGGCTTACTGTGACTTGAGCATGGAGAAGAAGATGCTTCTGAAGATTCAAAAGAAAATCTCCTACCAAAAGGTGGTGGTAGTGATCAACCCTCCTTGGAGCACATAATTTTTCTTCATTACTTCATCACGAAGGAAAAAGCAAATGGGCCCAAGTATATATTCAAACATATGATTAAAGAGCTCAGGGAAAGCCAGGATAACAAGAGATGGTGGGTTCGTTATGGAAGGCTTATCTTAGAGATTCTTCATCAAGGAGAGATTCTGAAAGCTCTCAGCAATGTCAATTTCTTCATTGATAACAACTTGATACTGAAACTGGCAAGATCATCAATGGAAGAACTCTCAAGAACATGAATTTGATTGAGAAGGAGGTCTATACAAAGCTCAGCACATATCTAAAGGAATCTGATGCAATGTCCAACCTGATGGAAGATTTTCCTCCAATCTGCAAACAAGACCCTCTTGATGTTCAGATGAACTACATCAAAGATCAGTTTGCAACAACTGGTAAGATGATCAGGCTTGAAGATGTTCCTGAAACCATGTATGGTGGTGCTTTTCCAGTAGCAAAGAGCAGAAAGACCAAGAGGAAAGCACTCACAATAGATGAGTATCTGGAAGATGCTCTTGAACAACCTGCAAAGAAGGCTAAGAAAGCTAAAAAGAGGAAGGCTTCTTCTAAAGTGAATGAAGTTGGTCCTGTTGTACCAACCATTCAAGAAGAAGTTCTGGATCTTGATGTTGATACGGTCCTGAACAAGAGAACTAGAAGTGGCAAGTCTGTTAGCATTTCTCAGACTCAATCTCCTCAACCTACAATTCCTAAGAAAAGGAAGCATGCTATCAGGAAGCTGAAGTTAGCAGAGTATGTATCTGAAGATGAAGAGCATATTGTAGCTGCTACTAATCTAGTCACAAGAGAAGTGGAGATGAAGAAAACTGAAGATGATGCTGCACTTGAAAAGATAAGGGAACTTGCAAAAAGAATTGAAGTCCCTGTATCAAGCATGTCAAGGAAAGATTCTGAAGTCAGTGCACAACAAGTTGTTAAGGTTGCTGAAGAAGTACAAGAATTGGTGAACAAGTTATTAAGGTTTACTGATGATTGCTGGTGAAAAAGCTACTGAAGAAGTTCAGAAGGATGATGTTGACAGTTCAGAAGTTGTTGCTCCTGAAGCTGCAAGAGGTAATCCTAATTCTCCACATAATGCTAATGTTATAGTAGTAGAATCTAGTTTAACCTCTATCTCTCATTCAACTTCCTCAACCTCTTCAGATTTAAATGATGTTCTCATTGGCAGAATATACTCAACCATTCATAATGGCCTTTCACCATCCACCAAACTCCACAAAAAGCATGCTGATAACACTCCCTATGAGCCTGTGTATCCCAGTATTGTTGAAAGAATACATGATTTGGCTCAAATGAGATTCAAGGTTTGTGAAAGACTGCCTGTTAACCATCATTTCCAACCACCCATAATTGAACCTCTCAGCTTTGTTCCTACTGATGGAGATGTCATAGGTGAACATGTAGGTCCCGAGTCTTCAAATTTTAATGATGAATCATCTTCTTATCCATCTTCAACCAACCAAACTTCAGAAACATCAGTCTTAGAGAATCTGGTCAGTCACTATTCTAGTGAACTTCCAGATGTTGAGTCTAATCTACAGAGAGCCTCTGAGATAGCTTCTGATGAAGTTACTTTAGAAAGCCCCCAACAACAAGCACCAAACATACAAATAGCCTCAACAACCTGCCCAACTGTCACTGTTCTTGAACAAACTATTTTTGAACAACTTATTGAGTCTCTTTCTATTCCTGAAAAGGTCATTGAACCTGATTTTATGATCACATCAGAAGCCGCTGATGTTGAGATTGAGGAATCAAACTCTTCCTCTACTATGATTGTAACTTCTGTTCCTGATCCATCTTCAGAGACAATTATTTAAACTCCAACCTCCACAAATAACCAACCTTCATCCTCAAACTTAGCCATTCAACCTTGTGCTTCTGCCAAAACAAATGCCCCTTCTCCACCCACTCTGATGTGTGTGAGAACATATTTTAGGAGCTCAACAAGCTGATTCAAGCTATGAATAATCTGATTCATAAAGAAAGCTATGAGAAGCAATGAAAGAGATTAAAAGATAGAGTAGACTTTGTCTTGACTGAGCTTCATATAACTTGTCTTGATGCTCAAGACTCTGCTCAACAAAAGCTTCACGATTGGCTGAAGGAAGTTGATAACAATCTGCAAGAAGTGAAAGTTCTAAGAACTTGGGTGCAGACTTCTCTATGCTTAAGGGAAAGGAATTCTACTGATTTCATTCCAGCAGAAATACATCCAAGAGAGTTGAATGTCAACTGATTGTCAAAGGTGAATGTCAGCCCAGTCTCTACAGGACTATCCTTGCTGCAAAGGAATGCTGAGTTGGAAACTGAAAACAGGCAGCTAAGGAAAGAACTTCTTGAACAGAAGCTACTTATGATTGAATACAAGTCTTCTACAGAAGCTAAGCTAGAAGAAGCAAGAGTTAGGGAAGATAACTTGATCAGAAGCAATGAAGATTTCAAGAGAGAAATGAAGCAACAGCAAGAAGAGACAAACAAGATGTTGAAACAAATGATGGACATGTTCCAGAAACAAGCCCAGCCTTAGATTGCACACCCTTAGCTTGTTTTTAAATCTTTTGTTTGTATCTTTGCATGCTTGTACTTCTGAATTTATGTTTACATGCTTCTGAATTACTGTTTCTGATCAATGATATTTTGCTTCTGAACTTAGTTCATGCGCTATTATGTTTATGCCTTATATAGAATTTTGCTCACTATCTTTTTCTTATCTCCTTCTTTTTGTCTTTAGTTTTTATACTTTTTGTTGATGACAAAAGGGGAAGTAGATGTATAGTATTTATAGGCTCTGAGCCCCATTAATTTAATTTTAATCAAGTTAAATTAATAGGACCTTCTTCTTATCTCTTAGTCTATTAATGTGAGAATATTTCGAGTGTTATATTGTTTTTAATGATTAATTTAATTAACATGGATAAAACTCAGGGAGAGCTTACAAACCTCACCTTAAAGTACTATTAGACTCAGGGGGAGCTTACAAACCTCAAACCATGATAGTCAACTTGTTAATTAGATCAACAACAATTGCACATTTTAAATACTAATGTTTGTCATCATCAAAAAGGGGGAAATTGTTGGAACAAAATGTGTTGAACATTACCCTTTGAGAGTTTTGATGATAACAAGGTCTTAAAAATTATCAATTGGATATGCTAATATTTGTTCAAGCGTACAGGACCATAGACAAAAATTTGACATCTTAAATAGGTTCTGAAAGAACAAAAGAGAGCTAAGGAATCAACAAAAATGAAGCTTGAAGCATCTGAAGAGAAATGCTCCTGAAGTTTAGTGCTCTTGAAGTGATGACGTCATCAGAAGCAAGTTCGTCAGAAGCATCTCATCAGAAGCAGAAGATCACCAGAAGCTAAAGTTCATCAGGAGATACAAAACTTAAAGCTTCAAAGGTTGTCCAATGGATTTAATCTCGTCCAAGCATTTCAGAAGACCAGAAGATTGAAGCAACAACTATTTTGATAGGATTTGAAGGCATTAGATGCTTGTTCTTTAAAGAGTGTTGACAAAGTACAATTGTACGATGTGTACAACCACTACTCTGTTTTTGTCTCTGCTACAAGACAAGAAAAACAGCTCTGCCTGCAACGATGTTCCTTCACAATTGGAATGGATTTGAAATTGATCCTTTATAGGACAATAACCATATCAGGCAAAAGATCATTGGTGATTGATCAAAGCTTCAAACGACTCTATTTTGATGTGCTGGAAAATCACAACGTCTCTTTCACACCTCTATATAAAGGAGTGAAGACTTAGAGAATGGCAAAGACTCAACAACAATTTACAAGTGCCAACACTCTGCTGAAATTGTTCTGCATTCAAAAGTTCACTCAGAATTTCTCTTTCAATGTTCATATCTTAGAAATTCTAGAGTCTTAAAGTGTATGTATCTGATTTGTATTGTGAACACCACTAATTGTATATCAAGTGTTCAACCTCAAACATTTTTCTTTTTAATTCTGTTTGAATAGAAGTCTCTTGCAGTTGTGCTTGAGCATATGAAGTCTCTTGATTGTGTTCAGGAGCATAGGAAATCTCTTGCAGTTGTGCTTGAGTAGTTTGAAGTCTCTTTCTAGTTTTAGCAATGAGCAATTGTAATCAGATATTACATTTTAGTGAACTCTCCTTGGAAGTGCAGGGGGACAGGACTACTTCCGGTTTGTGGAAGGAACCTGTATAATTGCTTTGTGTCTTTCTTCTCTCTCTCTCTCTCTCTCTCTCTCTCTCTCTCTCTCGCTGTTTTTATCCGCTGCATATAAGCCTGAACATCACTTCATAAGTAGAACTCTATCTGCATCTGATCAGTGTTTTTTCAGCTTAGGAGAAAACGAAGAAAAAGCAAACACAATTCAACACCCCCACCCCTTCTTGTATTTTTCTCACCTTTAAATTTGCCACGAGGCGAAGGTATTTTGACGGCTGGAATTCCCCAAGTGAGTTAAGTCCGACCAGATTTAGTTACTTTGCACAAGGTGAAGGTCTTTTGACGGCTAAAATTCCCCAAGTGAGTCAAGTCCGACCAGATGCATTTACTTTGTCACAATCCTTAACTTTTGCATAGATCGCCCTTGCCGGATTCAACCTATCAAGATAATCATTTTTCATTTTTTTCATTCATTTTTTTTCACACATGTCTCTAACTTTTTCCTGGACCGCCCTTTCGAGTTTTCAGTCCACCGAGACGCTCTTTTTTGGCTAAGCTGCATTTTCAGGTTTACGACCTATCGAGCTTTTCATTTTAACAAAGTATTTCTTGACTGCATTGGTATTCACAAGACGTACAAGTTTATCACCATTCTCTGTAATCGGGCATTCCTTTGCCCCTGAAATTTGATTAAATCATATGATATAATTTTGAGCACAAGGCCACTTTCTTGACATTCATGGGGACAAGCCTTCTTTTGTTGAAAACTTGCTTCATCCTTTTGATATGAATATCCATGTCATACGACCATAATACTTTTAAGTTCAATCAAGCTTAGCCTTCATCGAAACTTCCATTGACGGGACTCTGACCTCCATGTGAGGCACTGCTTTTACATTGTATATTGAGGGATGGTAGGAGGGATTGCCCCTGTTGAAGTGTGTACTGAAGTACAATTCCTATACAAGGCAAATGCTAACAGCTCATGCCAATTTTTGCAATTGAATGTCATCTTCTGGACAATCTTTTTGATATTCTGCTTGTAGCTTCAATGGCTGAAATGCCCCAGTAGGCAATTAATCTTATTAGGAATCTCTTCATCCTTCTCTTCTTCAATTTTGGACACAGGGAACTCAAAGTCGAGAGAGAGTACATGGTTAAGGTGTTCAACGGATTTATTAATGCATGATTTGATTATTGATTTTGACAAGTAAGTGAAAGTTATGATTATGCAGATATGATTAAAGAAAAAAGAATTTTTTTGGTTTTTTGTATTACCATTTTTCCAGAAAAAGCATAAAATAAAATAAAGTCGGGATCAAAGCGACTTTTTTAATTAATGATGAAAATACATAAAGCAAAAAGCCCTAAATAAATTCACTTTCGCCTCGGGTGGGACGAAATGATTTTTTTTTTTTTGAAAAAACATAAAACAGCAAACAAACATAATGATTGAACAAATGAGTAGAAGAAAGAAACATCAGTAACGACCCAGTTTCAGCTAAACACTTCATGTGTCAACATCAGATACCATGATCCAATAGCAGATTAACTTGTGTATTCATATTCAATCTTAGAAGAACATGGCCTTATCTTGGATCAACTTCTGAACTATAGTCTTGAAAGCGAAGCATTGCCCAATGTCATGTCCTGGTACCCCTTAATGGAAGGCACAAGAAAGGTCAGGCCTATACCCAGCTGGCAATTTCTTAGGCACTCGAGGAGGTGGTCTGGTCTGGACAACGTTCCTCCCAAGCAAACCGGGAAGCAGCTCTGCATATTTCATGGGAATCGAATCAAACTGTGGTTGTCCCGAAGTCTGTTGTCGATGATGTTGTTGATATTGTTGTTGGTATTGCTGAAACTAAGGTTGATAACCCGGATTTTGAACAACATTGGCTATGGGAATACCAATGGCTACAGGGTGATAAGTCAGATACTGTTGTTGAGGATGACTTTCCACCATACTCTCTTCTTGGTCTTCGTCCTCTGAACCATCAATGGGAACACTTTCTTTGACCAAACGTCCTTTTCGGACCAATTCTTCAATGCGCATACCCACGGTTATCATCTCTGCAAAGCTGCCGGATGCAATTGTCATCATATGCTCATAATAGAATTGACCTAGAGTATCTAGGAAAATCTCGGGCAACTCTTTCTCTTCCAAAGTTGGACGAACTTCTGCGGCGAAATCTCTCCAACGTTGGGCATAAGCTTTGAAGGGTTCATTATCATCTTGGGTCATGGCCTGTAGTTCGCCTCTTTTTGGGGCCAAGTTCAAGTTGTAGTTTTATCGCTGGACGAAAGCTTCGCACAAATCATTAAATGTTTTAATATCAACCCTGTTCAGAAATATGTGCCGCGGCACCAGTCAAACTCTCTTAGAAACAATGGATAAGGAGTTGATTATCTTTGACATGTGCAGACATCTTTCTCACATACATCACCAGATGATCCTTAGGGAAAGTATTCCCTTGGGTGGTTTCACGACATTGGGAGCCAAACAAAGATCATAAGCATTTTTCCCAAACAGTTCTTTCCCACGGAGAGCTTTCAATTCCAGCTGTATTTTATCAAACTTTTCTTCCAGTTCATATATCCGGTCATATGCAACCACACCTTTTGAGTGATGGATGGGTTCGTGGTTTTTCTTAACAGTGTAAATCAAAGGAGATGGGTAAGTCATAGCAGCTTGAGGGAAAAAAGGGCCCGGTTGAGGGATAGGCGTTGTCAATTGCACAAAAGGAGCTCGGACCTCGGAGACAACAAACGGAATACTTCAGCAGGACTTAAGGCTATGCTCCAGAGATAACCTTCAAGCATAGCATGTTGAGGACTACTAGCGCACACTGTTGAAATCGGGGTAGTGGAAACAACTGTCTGAGCTTGAGTGCTGACAATGGGAAGAGATAATAGCTGACTCTGCGCAACCGTCATCAAAGATACTAAGTTCCTCAAAATCTCATTTTCGGCCCGGAGGGTTGTCACCACTCCACGAAGCTTGTGGTTCTCTTGTTCAAGATGATCCATTATGATTTGCCCGAGTGTTGTAGATGCGAGTAGACTGATGGATTTACCTTTTACTGAGAAGACACCATATGAGACACGGACTAGAAACTATGAATGCAAGCTGATGCATGATATGTTTATACAAAAAGTGAAAATTCTTTTTTTGAAGGACTTATCAAAGTTAAATTGTAAACATCGGAGAGGAACATGGTTTCGTTTGAAAATTGTAGAGATATTGCAATAGGTTTCTTTTTCAAAAGATAAGAACGAAATCAAAGAAGAAGTTCTTAACAAAAGCAAAAGCTTAGTTAAGATTTTTGAAGTTGTATTTTTTTGGTGTTCATCCTTACAAGGTCCATGCCTTTGTGATGTTTACAAAAACTTGTTTAAGTCCTTCGATTTTTTTATGAGAAAAAGTTTTATGAACGAATGCATGTATGCATGATTATGATAAAGAACATAGAAAACATGGTGAGGTTAAGTCCACAATGTTGGAGTCAAGGGTAACAACGCCATTTGGTAAAGACTATGGTTCCAGATGCACTTGTAACAAAGGTTCTACCAAGTACCCAAAGTCCAACTCCCTCCAAACTTTATTGGATGCCCGAGACAACACCCGGTCCAACAACGTCAATTGGAGAGTCTCGTTTGAGTGTAGCATTGCGTGTCGACTAAGACCAAAACAACACTTGGTTAGCCACCGCACTACATCTTAGAGGCCAAGATGGGTTAAGGGTAACTAAAGGTCCTTAGCTTCGACGGAAACTTAAAAGTAATAACGTCTAAACGCGACAACACGCGCCTATATATATCACTTCAAGATCCTCCGCTAAGTGTGGCTATATCACATGTTCCACCACACGAGAATACTCTCGGCATGTCACTATGATTCTACCACTCCTATCTTATATTTCTCTCAAGCTCGGGTGTAGAGCTTATCTCGCCACTCACGTAAAAGAGTAAACAATTAAGCACGTATTTACAAGGTATAAGCAATAATAAAGTGCAAGAGTAAATAAAGGTAAGTTAGGCTTAACCCTCTTATGGGATCCCCAGTGAAGTCGCCATTTCTGTGCTCTTGATTTTCGGATATCAAGCCATTGGGTTGGTCTTGAATCGTCAATCTTTGAACTTTCTACTTTTATTTCTGGGAAGGAAAAAGGAGATAAAAACCATTGTGAGATCAAAGTTTAGGGGTTGGTTACGCGAAGGGAAGGTATTAGCATCCTAACCGTATATGGTATCCCATAGGAACCTCTTACCTATTCTTATCTTGTGCTAAATTTTACTTATTTTTTAAATGGTGTTTAAAAGTTAAAGTGAAAGAATGAAGGGAGAAGTAGTAAGTTTATTGTTTATTTTATTGATTTGGAAAGACTAAAGCCTTTTGCCTACTTACCCAAATAATTTGGATCAAAATCAAGTAGTTCCCCTCATAAATTTCATTTGGTGAGTTCGGTTAATTTTAAAGCTTTTGAAAAAAAAGATTTTTAGAAGGGATGAGAGACCTCAAAGGTATAGAAGAATAAAAAAGTGAAGTTGATTGATTTTAATTACAAGAAAGCAAACATTGAAAGAACATTGGCGTATTGCCTCAGACTTGTCACGGTGCCTCAGAAATATTGGTGCGAGAGAACATTAAAAGAAATTGCAAGCGTTGTGGGTACCCCTATATCTATTGATGGACCGACACGTAATAGAGCCTTTGGACACTATGCACGCATCCTTGTGGACATTGATTTATCAAAGAGGATTTATGATGAAATCCTTGTTGAACGGGATGGCTTTGCTTTTAACGTCGAAGTGCAATATGAAAGACGTCTTTTGTTTTGCCACCACTGCTATGTCATTGGGCATCATGAAATGAATTGTATGAGGTTGAACCCTGAGGCTGCCAAGGTCCCTGACCGTGGGAAGAAACAAGTTCCTGATGCAAATCCAACTCGTGTTGGGAACGGCGCTTCTTCCTCAAGTACCCTAAGTTACGTTCAGGTTGTTCCACCACCAGCATTTTCCCCCTCTGCAGCGACACACACTGTTGTTCCCCCACCAACAGCTTCCATCTCCAATGATAATACAACAGTTGTTGTGCCATCAGCTGCCACCTCCCATGAAATCGTCCCCCACAGCGATGCAGCAGGTCCCACTCCCAACAATTTGCAAGATTTTTCAGAACCAATTCCTCAAGGTAATTTACCTCGGCTTACTATACTTGTCTTTGAACTAGTAGAGCATGCATATGTACAACTTTCATCCGAGACAACTCCTCTTCCGGTGAATAGAAAAAATGATGTTTAAACTTTCTCTCTTGAACACGATAATGATTATGATGATGATGAGGAGGACGTTGATGAGGACATTGATATTATGCTTGATGAAGATAATATAGCAGTAGCTGCTCCAAGGATGAAAATGCTTCCATCCCTCTTGATTTGGCAGCAGTCCACATGCCTAGTCAAGCTATGCCTTTGTCTGTAATAGATCCTTCTGATGGGTCTCTGGTGACGTTGAACATGATATTAGCATTCAGGATGGTACAACGCTACCTGTTGTAACAGAGGTTCACAGTAGCGCTAGAATTTAGCAGGGCCTGGAATTATGGCGCAGAGTTAAGGAGTGTGATCAAAAAGCTGTGGAAGTCCCTTTTATTCCTGTGTTAACAAGAAATCAGAAGCATCACCTTAAAAAGACCATTATTGGTAAGCCTTACAAAACCCGCTCTACGGGTGATAATTCTACCTCTGATCAATGATAGTTATGTACTGGAGTCCGTGGTTTTGGTAACTCAGACACCAAAGTTGCCTTGAAAAAACTTCTTTATTTTCTTGGTTGAACCTATGATTAGTTTCTCGCTTGTTCCTTCTTGGTCTTGGCATGGTATTCGAGTTATTTATGCCGACTGGTGCGGTTTACCTCGGTTTAGATTTTCATAGGAGGCTGTTATTTTGGCTCTTTTTCTCCTTTGTCTGTTTTTTGTTGGTCTTCTGTTTTTTTCTAGGGTTTTGGCCTAGTCACCCCTCTTGTAATTTTCCCCCTTTTTTTAATAAAATTTGAGATTGGCGATATAGGATGGGAGCTCATCGGGGTGTCAACCTAGTTGGGATGTCATTGCTTCTCCTTGATGCATGTTCTCTCTCCTGGTTTACCTAAAAAAATCTCTTATCTCTCTGTCATATGTGTGTGACTCTATAGGTTCTCGTCACGTTATAATAATATTAAATCATATATTAAAATTATAAACAACGATAAGCATATAGCAATATGTTGTTGTTACCCAAGTGACGAGAATGTTATGTGATCTAACGAAACTTTTTTCAGGATAATGTCCATGTGTATAGTTACCTATTTGCTCTTATATCTAAAATAGTGAGTAGGTTTGATATCACATGCATATTTGGTCGAGTTTAGGAGCATCGCATACATAAATGCAATTTATTGATGAGCGTGAATTCATATATGATAAACATATTGTTTATATTTTGAGTGACCGGTTGTGATTATTAAACGAGTATGATTTATTGAGGTTTATTGAATAACGGTGATTGAATTGTGATTATTAAATGATGATGATGATAGAATGGTGATTATTAAATGATGATAATTAGTTTGTTTTCTATCTTTGAGTCTACTCATGATGTTTATGCATCCATATTATTTTCAATGTATGTTCACCCTCATTCTTTTGTTGGATGTTTGTACCTTTATGTGGGAAAGATATTCAGGACGAAGAACCTTAAAAGTTGTGAATCTTGAAGAATGGCGTGGAGCCGTTTTCTTTAAATTTTATTGTCATTGGGATTTGTTTTGTAATGCTATGATTTTGTAACACTGTAGATTGGGGTTTCTTTTTACTTTTTCGGATTTTATTTTGTAATTCATGTTAAAATTCAGTTTAATTGCTAAGATAATGTGACTATGTTTTAAACTTATTTCTGATGTACTATTTTTAATTAAATTGAAGTACTTTTAAACGATAAGAATGTATCACACCCTCGTATGTTTAAATATAAATTGTATATTTAATTTAGAAAATACTAATTGGGGTTAGGGTGTTACTTGTACTAGCTTTGATAGTCGTCATCATGCAAATCTTATGTTTTGATAGGTGTGGACTAGCTTTGATAGGCATCATCACGCAAATCTTATGCTTTGATAGGTGTGGACTAGCTTTAATATACATTGTCATACAGATCTTATGTTTTCATAGGCGTGTACTAGCTTTGATAGGCATCATCATCTAAATCTTATAATTTGATTGGTGTGTACTAGCTTTGATAGGCATCATCATCCAAATGCACCCAATTTCAAGAGTAATGCATGCAGCAAGCCCAGTGTCAGGAAGAATACATGCAGCAAGTCAAGTGTTACCCATGCTATAAACCAAGTGTCATGACATATTATAAATAAAGTAATTTTTATATTCTCTTTACAACACTACTTGATTTTTTTTTTTACTTTCATTGCACTTGAACTCATACTTTATCAACTATTACAAAGTCCAAAGACTACATTGGTCTAAACATATGTTATATCCAAAATTTGTAGACGAAAATTAGTTAATGAACATGTAACTATATTCTTAATCATGTATTCTTACAAAAGTCATATTATAAAAATTCCTATTAATTTTAAACTATGTCATTGGTTTAAGCTTCTACCAATGATTGAACTTCATTACTACATCAGTGGTAAATTACATCTAATGTAGTTTACAAAGAAGTGTTCTAGAATGATCGTTAATTGATGTTATTGTTATAACTCGTGTGATGTTGTAATGAAGTTTCAATTTCATTATATTTAATGTGCTTTTAATTTATTGTGCTTGTATCTTGTGCTCATCATTGACATGTGCAAAGCAAATGTGCGCGATCTAGTAGTTATTATAAGGGAACATTCAGGTAGGGTTTATGGGTAACATTTTATCTTTAATTATTTTAAAGAGATTGTATCAATCGAGTTCATATCACTAGAATAAGCATGTAGCAAGGAATAGTTAAGCAAGGGGAAAATATGTTGTACATGTGCTTTCAATATTAGTGGGATGTGTTACTCTTTAATTACTGTTTTTTAGCTAAAATTATTGATCGAAAACTGATGAACGATGTTCATAATTTCCATATATAATAATAAATAAAAGTCTCATTCGATATGCTTCATCTGACGACTGTCAAATGTCAACAATGGGGATGAAGAATAAACTTTGAAGTGTATTTTCTTTTAAGATCCTTTTATTTTATCTCATTTTCGATTTTGGTGTTTAGTTTTTTTAAATCCAGTTTTGAGCAGGTTGAACCCCTATTTCGCTTGCCCCGCCATTAACTTGTTTAAAAGAAGAGAGACAAATAGAGATGTGTGATTAAAAATACCACACCGCCCTCTTTTGGTGTGCGTAATTTTTTTTTTAATATAATAAAATAATTACACAATGTAAAATGTGTAATAAAAAATAAACATAAAGAAAATTTAAAGCAACTAAAATATGTATAACTCCATTAAAAATATAAAATTTATCATTCAAACATACATGTTTCACCATCTTAAAATCTATAATAAGTCAACAAGACAACTAAAGTAAAAAGTTCATGACATCATCAAATGGCAATCTGTTAGAAACATGAGGTCGAAACCATGAAACCAAACTAATTAAATTAAATTAATTTTTTGCTTTACTTTATGGAGAATAAAATTAGATGACGAATTGTGACTTATAAATGAAAATAAGTGTAAGAGAAGATCTTTTCTTGATATAACCAGGAGGCCAACTCGCCTCGTCTTGCCCCATCATTGTCTCATTTTTAACAGATCGGCCGACTAGAAACAATATTTTGTCATCCCTATCCATTTGTCATTGTTTATACATAGTTATGAATTAGATTAGGACATGCAAACTATGTTCTAATCCATTGAATTGTGGTTTAAGTCAATTAGGTGGTCAAACTGGCATGATTTGAGGAGTAATTACATCTCTACAAAATGAAATGCAACTCTAGAAGAATATTTCTAGAAGATATGATTTGTCTAAAGGTATACATTCAGATGACAAAAAAATGTATTTTCTGAATGTGTAAATTCAAAATGATTTTGAGGGGTAGGAAAAGTTTTTGCCAATGATCTTAACTAAGCTCACATAAGTTAGCCCAAATCATTTGTTTAGGAGCCAACACAAGATGGCCCATGGGTAATTTTCATTTTATATTTTTTCTAGGTCTTGAGACCTATATATTTGATGTTATTTTCTCTCTTCGATACGTATCCGCCATTTTCTGAATTGTTTCTCGCACATCAATCGTCTGTAAGCCAATCTTGATTTGTTTTTCATTATATTATTCGTATATAAAATGTTTACATTAACTATGTCTTGAAATTGTTTTACTTGAATATCATAGATTCGTTCTTTGTGATAGGTGACGTTCATTCTTAACCACTGCCTAAATCGTGAAGTTTTCTAAAGCACAAGGTATGAATTTATTGATTTACACCTTTACACGTTGATCATGCAAGATAGATTAGATTTTTGTGGATTCATTGTTCCGTTTTGTAAAAAAAGTTTTTATTTTCGATCTTATGATTAAATGTTAATATATGGTTGTAGTAATTTATTGGTGATTTATAAGCCAAATTAATTGAGTATTTTGAGGCATATCTTTTGACCTAGAGACAATATGTTGACTATGTAAGCTTTTCTCAAAGAAAAAAATTGTTGACCATGAAAGCTTGTTTTGAGAATAGTTGAGATCGAAATGTCTTTGGTATATATGAGTTAGTTCAAGGCATTTTCTATTGAAATTAACCTCTACTTGCACATGTTTAACATAAAGAAACATGAGGGGAAGTTAAATCACTGAGACATACCAAACATTTAAAAGATTTTTTAAGGGTGAAACCCTAATCTCAACCCAATATTTTAAATATGCTTAATTCGCCTTTTGATATCTCCCAAGCAGTGGCATAGCCACTTGGGGACTGGGGATGGCCATGGTCTGCCCATTATTTTCGTGAAATTACTAAAATACCCTTGACCTTATTTAAAAATTACAAACATGCCACTCAATTTTCTTTTCTGAAACATAAAAAGCGATATCATTTTCTCTTTCTCTAGCGATTTCAGTACTACCTCCGTCCATCTCCTATCATCAGCCAGGCCGCGGCCGTCGCCTTCTCTAACTCTCCATCAAATTCGAAACCCACACTCAACTCACTCGTCTTCTTCTCTTTTCTCTCTGTATTGATCTCTGATTCCTCTTCATTTGTCTCCATCTCTCCCACAAACCCTAGCTGAGTAAGTGTATATTATTTTTGTTTTCGTTTGGTAATTATACTGCTTCATTGTCCTATTGTTTGTTGATTAATTTCGTTTTTTGATTTGGTTTTTAATTTCAATTTTCCTATAACCCTAAGCAAAACAAAAGGGGGAAAATGAAAAAGTAAATCACAAACTGTAATGTTGATTTAAACCGACCTTGATTCTCAATTATAATGTTTCAATTGTAATGTTGAATTATAATAGTTGAATCGCTTGCTTGCTTATTCTTCCCATTTAATAGGTGCCTTACAGATTTTTTTGATTGATACAAAAGAAAGGTAATAATATATTTGAATGAAACAATTAAGACAACATGTCATGTAGACCTGTAGAATGTTGATATATACATCTTTTAATCAAAAACTTTCCTAGGTAGTTAGGTTGAAATCTTTCTTCTTCAATTGTAATGTTGATTTATATTAGTTTTGAAGTGTTTGATTGCTTATTCATACCATACCAAAACAGAGACAAAGATGATTTTGAAATTGAAATTCACTTCATTAAGAGTCTATAACACATTATATCATTTTGATAAGTGCATGTATTAGTTCCGAGTCAATTATTGATGGTTTAGTTGCGGCTGTTATGTTGTTGTTGCGGCTGCTAGGTAGTGCTATAGCTTGTGTTTTGTTTCCTACTCTTTGGATTTTATAGGAGCATGCTGATATTGGATTTTTTTTCTTCTGTTTTTAGGCTTTGGTTTTGGATATTTTTAGTGTATTATGTGAGCATAGTAGTTGCTAGTGTTTTAAGTGGGTATGTTGGTAACTTTGTGTGGCTTTCTAGTTTCTTTGTGTACCACTAGACTTGGTTTGGCTTCTTTAAGTATTTGTACAATTGGCATCAGTCCAATCCTCTACCTGCTACGTCTTGTTCAGGTGGAGTGTATTAATAAATTCGTCGTTTAAAAGAAATATATGATTTATATATTTTAGTTTATTTGATAGCGGTCATCCCAATATTTTTTGTCTGGCTCCGCCACTGCTCTCAAGCATCTATTTTTTGTGATTTTGTTCATCAAAAATTTTATTCAACCATTTTGGATCTCCCATCTTTCCCCCTTTTGCAATAAGAAAGCCCCTTGGTTTATTATAATTTTAATTATTCAAGTGACGTGTTATAAATATTTAGTCTCTCATTTTTATTTATTTGAGTATTGTGTTTGTGCATAATTGTGTCTAGTTAATTTAACTAGTTTAAATTTTAGACCTAAATACATGAGTAAAAAATTTCTTATGTTTAATTCATGGTACAATTTAATTTCACACTCTCACTCTTTTCTCTCTCTCGATTCCAAGGTGATTAAGCAATGGAAGGAAAAGGAGGAAATGGACTCGTTGCAGCAAAAACCACTGCGGCTAACAAAGACAAAGACAAGAAGAAACCCACTTCTCGTTCTTCTCGTGCTGGAATCCACTTTCCAGTGGGTAGGATCCATAGACATCTGAAGCAAAGAGTCCAAGCTAATGGACGTGTGGGAGCAACAGCTGCAGTTTATCTGGCATCAACTCTGGAATATCTGACTGCAGAAGTTCTTGAATTGGCTGGAAATGCAAGCATTGATTTGAATGTGAAGAGGATCACACCAAGGCATTTGCAGCTGGCTATTAGGGGAGATGAGGAACTTGATACCCTAATCAAAGGAACAATTGCTGGTGGTGGTGTCATTCCTAGCATTCACAAGTCCTTGATCAACAAAACTGCTAAAGAATGAATGCTTTTCTTTTGTTGTCATGTAGTGTTGTTTATTTTAATTAGCGGTGTGTTTTTTTTATTATGACTTGAATTGACTTGAAATGATGGTGATCACAGTATGGTACTTTTAGAATTTTGAATGAATTGATATGGTAGTGTTTAAATGGTGGTATTCTTATGTGGTCCTTTTGGATGGTTTAAAACAAAATGTATGGTACAATATAGGATGAAGCAAACTAGAGCTAAGATAAATATTTTAGTGTAGGGTACAATTTAATATCCAAATATATGATGGATTTGGATAATTTTTCTAATTGTAAATTAATACATGTTGGAATGATCCAGCTGAAATTTTTTAAAGTACCTAAACATAAGAAGCATTAATCAAAACATCAGCAACTTGACCACCAAATGGTAGTGTATTTGGTGGTCAAGTTGTTGATATTTTGATTAACGATTCACATGTTTAGGTACATTTTTAAATAAAAAATTTGTGATGGATCATTCCAACATGTATTAAATTATAATTAGAAAAATTATTGAAATCCGTCATATATTTGGATATTGAATTGTACCCACTACCAACATCAATAGGGGTGAATCACCTGTAACAATGAAGGTGACCAGGGTGCCATTTTCTCCAGCCCCCCCCTTTGAGGACCAACATAAACCACTACCACGATAACTAACTATCACTGCTACCGACATCAATAGGAGTGAATCACCTATAAAAACGACGATGACTAGTGTGCCAGTTTTCTCCAACCCCTCCCTTTGAGGAGAAACAACTACCACTACCACAACAACCAACTATCACTGCTATCAACATCAATATGGGTGAATCACTTGTAACAACGATGTTGACCAGTGTGCTATTTTCTTCAGTCCCTCCCTTAACTTTTGTCTCAACCGTTACCTCCAAAAGGCGTAGAGGCAAACCTTGTGGTTCTCGCAACAAACATCATTCTAAAAAAGAGCTTTTGGTAACTCAATTTTCTTTCTTCCCTGATGTTTTTTGTTTTAGAGTATGCTTCAAGCCTTTCCTTTTATAGTTTTATTGTAGTAACGATGGCCATGATCATAGGACTAGTAGTGAGGTTTTTTAGGTTGGAGTTGGAGCACTAGTTTTGGCATGCCTCCTACATTATTCTATAACTTGGCATGATTTATATTTTAGTTTGTAGCTTGTGTATTTATCATTTTGGTGGGAGAAAATAACACCTTTATAAATTAAATGGGAAATGCTGAAACTTACCAATGAAAGACACAAGAAGTTCTTAACAGTGCTCACATTAAATCTAATAGAAGTTTTAGATACACTAATATCTAGGGAAGTGTACGACCGCATGTGTTGTGTTGACGAAGGCTAGTTATCTTCGCTTGGTATTCTATATTCAGTCCGGATTTGTTACCTACTTTGGTTTTTGCACAACACGTTGTCAGATGAATTGCAGAGGTTTGCAATGACAATATATAGCGGCAAGAAAGCAACGTTGGCAAACACAGTGGCGGCGACAAAAATGGTGACGGAGTCAGCAGCAAAGGTGGTAACGACATCAGCAAAGAACGCGACGTCAAAGAAGACCAGTGAGATGTTGGTACAGCTGCTTCTTTCAGTGCAACTCGCGATGCGTTTAGAAGAGAAATCCTAGCTGTGGATTGTTGGTTATTTTAATGTAGCACCTGTTCATTAATTATGATTCACTGCAGTCAACTTTGTCATACAGTCACGCATTTATTACATTAATAAAAGTTTGATCTTGATCAAACAGCTCAGAAAAAAGTATTTAATTTTTATTTATAATTCTGTTCTCAAATCAGGTCCATCCGATCATGATCGGACTGCCGAGAGTGCATGATTGCGTGAGTGCATTCTTGCATTTCTTGAGCGTTTAGTTTGTAAAGAATAGCGTTACTCTAATATTTGCACTACATACCACAGGGGAATACAAGACATGGCCTTTTTAATTAGAGTAATTGTTTGTTTTCATAGTAAATTTGTAGTTCACCTCTCCATCATTTGACCATAACTGCCATTATTTGATTATTACAAGTTACTCAATGCACAAATTATGAGCTGAATTTAGAAGTTTCGGAACCTTCTTCGCCAAGTTTCTTCCTTTAGTAAGAATAGTCTTTTGCATTTGATTTTGCAGGATTGTGTTACTACAATAGCTACTTCAGTTAGGCTTGGGAACTGAGTTTTGTCACGTCCCTTTCCTTCGTTTTTTGGTTTAACACATAAATGGCATGTGACAGCGCTACCATTAGAGTATGTAGATAATGTCTACTCATAAATGGTGAGTTGATAGTGTTTGAAGCATAGTCACAAAATTAGCTGCTACCCCATACGAACCGCGAACCAATTCGCGCGTACCGGTTGGCGGTTCTTTTGCGTACCAATTTGTGCAAATTCGTTTTGTAATTCCCTGGAAGTGGTGAACCGTGTTGAAGATGGGAGCAGCTAGCTAAAAACCAATAGAAAGATGAAGCGGATGGCCTGTGTTTGGTAACAATGAGGAGCTAGCATATAAGCTTGTTGGATCAAAACATGACATATTTGGTAACAAATTTTTCTCATGAGCTTATAGTTTTATGAGAAGCTATTTTAAGTAGCTTTTGAGTTTATAGCTTATTGTTTTTTATATTCTCTTCCAATTTTAACTTCATTAATTTTATTTTATTTATTTTTTAATTAAAAAACTACCCATATTTACATGTAATTACTCACGTTTATTATAAAAAACAAATATAACCACCCACGTTAGTTGGTAGCAATGCTCCTGTTGTAGTTTTTCTTAATATTTCCTTTGTTCCTTTTGTTATTACCTTGCTCTTAATTCATATAAAATAATTATAATTTTAAATAAAATATACAATAAATAGTGAAGCAAATGTTAAGTAAAAAAAATTAATTGAATTTATAAAACACAATTGAATTGACTTAAGATAGTTGATTAGTGGGTCTCATTTAAAAAATTGTGAGATGCTGGGTTGTAGGGATTAAGTTTTTATTAGGTACTTCTATTAAAGAATTATAAATAAATGATGTGTACATGTCGCGTCATTTTTTGGAGATCAATGTTATTTGATTAGCATTTGACTCACTAATTATTTCACGACTGAACTTTTTATTTTTTAAAAGGAAGTGGGGAAAAGTTCAAACTACCACTTTAAAAGATTCAGGGCTCGTGGGTTAGTTACATAAAGGGACGATATTAGCACCCTTTATGTCCGTAGTACTCTACGGGAACCTCTTGGTTTTATTCATTTTATTGTGCTATAACTTGCTTGCTTTAAAAGGAAATGAATGGTGAATAAAGAAAAGAAAGAGGCCTTTTATATACATTTTTTATTGATTTGAGAGGACAAGGTCCTTTGCCTACGTACCCGTGAGGGATCAAAACGTCGTAGTTCGGGGTAAAAATTGACGTTTGATTGGTTATGTGTTTTTTATTAGTTTTGAAAAAGGTTTTAAAAGAAAAAGCCAAGTGGCAAATAAGATTTGGTTTGTATTTTTTAAATTAAAAGGAAATGCCTTGAAGTATGGTTAAATGGATTGAAATTTGATTAAGAAAAATAAAATAAAAAAAGATCACTTGATTTTGGAATCAAGGTTTATTATGAAAATATTTTTGTGATTTTTGATTATTTGAATATTAAACTAACGGAGCAATAAAAATAAAAGCGCGTGGATTTTTGTAGTGACGTTGGATCACCACAAAATCCCTAATCTAATTTTTTTTTGCATTTTTGGATATATATATATATATATAAGGCCGTAAAGAAATAAAAGGAGACACACACACACTTTTCTCATTTATATTTACATTGGACCTAAATACATTCTAATTGCTGGAAAATAAATAACAATAACTAAAATGCTAAACATAAATAAAATAAAATGCTAAAATGCTAAAAAGAAATAAAATGCAAGAAAATAAAAGAAAGGGACAAAAATTACCGAAGGGACTTTTCCGAATGGACAGAAAAAAGAGGGAGAAGAGAAGAATAGCTCGTCAATACAAGCTAAATAGAGAGAAGAGAGAAAAGTTCTTTGACAATTCAAGAAAACTTTTTGTGTGTCTCAAATGTTCAACAAAGGCTCTTATTTATAATGAAAAATTATGCATATTGTTGAAGCAAGATCAGCAAAAAAAACTCAATTTAATGCATATTTCCGTTTCTTATTAATACCCATAAAATGCAGCAATTAATTTGAAGCAAAAGTCAAGGTTGATTTGGAAAAAAAACCTGCAACGGAAAGTAGTAGAATATGTTGATATACTCATTCGCCATATTAAGAGAAAAAAGAATATTAGACCAATTAAAGCCATAATAGCAAATGTGTATTTGACTAATTCCAAACAAGAACCTAATCAAGCCAAAATATTTTGTTTGCATAAAAATCAATCGGTCATGTAAAACAAATTGACTAACATGCTGCCTTAAATAATAATGTTGAGTAGAAATATGTTGAAAATGTACTTCTATGAGTCAAAATTAATTATGCAATTTCCAAGATAAATTATGCAGCGAGGTATTTTAAAATACCTCTTTGCCGAGATTTTTCTTAAAAAGACAAAAAAAATATTCCGATCCAAAAGACATGTGAAAGTGGGATCTTAGGTCAAAAATTGGGGTATGACAGATGCCCCTTTTTAAGTTTCTTCGTCCGGAGATTTGAAGATGGAATCTTTAATTTGACGGACCGACGAGACTTAAATACAAAGTACACCTATTTTTGATCCTAAGATGTTGTGAATGCATGCGACGTGATTATGAATGAAAGACGGCATGGATGACTCGACTGGGACGAGTAATAACGACGGGATGCCCGAATTCGTTGAAGAAATGGATCTGACTCCTTTAGGGGAATGTAGTTTCATTAGGGAAAACGATCGTCTACTACCGTGTTGGTTTGGAACAATAGTTTAATGAAGACAAAACTTTTAATGACATCTCTGGACCAGACGCACTGGGGATGACGCTCGAGAGAATGACTGGTAGGTGCGGACTGTCCGTTGTTTATGACTAGCAGCTTGAAACAAAAATGCAAACTTAAGCAGTTCGTTGTTTAGGACTGTCGGCTTGAAAGAAGGTAAAAGTGTAAATGTAAGCGGTCCGTTGTTTAGGACTGTCAGCTTGAAGGAAGGTAAAAATGTAAGTGATCCGTTGTTTAGGACTGTCAGCTTGAAAGAAGATAAAAGTGTAAACTTAAGCGGTCCGTTGTCTAGGACTGTCGGCTTGAAGGAAAGTAAAATTTAAGCGGTCCGTTGTTTAGGACTGTCGGCTTGAAAGCAGATAAAAATGTAAGCGGTGTGTTGTTTAGGACTGTCGGCTTGAATGAAGGTAAAAATGTAAGCGGTCTGTTGTTTAGGATTGTCGGCTTGAAAGCAAAAAATGTAAGCGGTCCGTTGTTTAGGATTGTCGGCTTGAAAGGAGGTAAAGATATAAGCGGTCCGTTGTTTAGGACTGTCGGCTTGAAAGCAGGTAAAATGTAAGCAGTCCGTTGTTTAGGACTGTCGGCTTGAAAGCAGTAAAAATGTAAGCGGTCCGTTGTTTAGGACTGTCGGCTTGAAAGTAGTAAAAATGTAAGCGGTCCGTTTTGTTATACAAGGTTGTTCTAAAAAGCATGGTGTATAGTGAAAGGCACATGTTTTGTTATATTACTTTGTATCTTAGTAATCATATTCTATTTATGATTTGTTGCAGCCAAAAGTCTTATTCCCAACTAAATTTATAAAAACACATTGAAAATGATGGTTCAATACTAAGCCATTCATATTTTTAGCCTTTATTATTAAGTCACTTATACAAATTATATTAATAACTTAATTCTTTTGCAGATATTTGGATTATGAAAATGCATTAGAGAGCAAGACCGATGTCATCTTGCTTCTGTGTATATGTTGTGTTTGCAAAATTTCATCTTGGCAACAATCAAGAAGAAAAAAAAAGTTTGTTTCTCAATATCTAAAGGAACTATAGTTTTGGATTAAGTTTCAGGAAAATGAGTAAATAAGAAGACAAACTTTTTTATAATATTGGGCTTCAAGTTCATATGTAAATATTTTAGTTGATTTGTGCGTAATATTTCAATTTGGCAGCTGTATCTTGAGTCGAAAGTAGATCTATCAGTATCGGCATAAACTTTTAAGTTGTTTTTCTTCTCAACACTTTCATTTGGACTGCTGCTATATTTGTAGAGTGGTGTTTTATAATTCTGCAGCTCATGCTTCTTTGTGGCAGAAGTTACATCTGTTGGTTTAGTTATCTGAGTTTAGGTGGTCAAGTTTCTCTCAGTTTAAGCATACATACATACATACATACATACATACATACATACATACATATATATATATGAAGTTGGAGTTGTTTTGGCGTTGTAACTCTCTTTTGTTTGTCGCATTGTAATGGTGTAAATTGGTTATTTGATCAACTTATTAGCATTGAATGATTGAACACAGGACAACAATCACTACTTTAACCACTAGGCTGCTCACATTTTTCTGAAATAATGATTTTAAAGTAACTAACATTAGGGGTTCCTTTTTTAGCAATTCCTTTTCATATTTTTATAGCAATTTATTTATTATTATTATTATTATTATTTAGGCTTTTGTATTGTTTATAGCATTTCATGTATTTTTATAGCAGTTCGTCTATGTGTTGTGCTTTTTGATTGTATCATGAAAATGTATAAAAGAACATATGGTGGAACTAAGTTTTAAATTGTGCAGAATATGTTAGTAATATTTTGCTTTGTAGGTGGGTATTGTATAAGGAGAAGAAGCAACGCTGGAGTGAGTCAAAGGAATGTGTGTTGTTTTGTTTTATAAATGATATGTTACAGTGTTGGTTGATATACCGTGGTTTAGATTTAATATGATTCTAAGTATGAGACTTAGCCCTAACTTTGTGTGTCAATATTATTTTGTTTTTCCATAAAGAATTATGTACTTGCATATAAGTTTTTGTTTTGCCATAAAAGAATATGTACTTGCATTAAGAGAAGAAAATTTAACAAATATAAGTTAAATTATTTTTACGGGGATGTTAAGTTACTTTCTTTAGTAAAAAAAATGCTAATAAACTTGAGAGATGACTTTAATTTGTTTTTAATAGTTTGTAAAATTTTCGTTGAAGGCGCAGTTTGTAAAACTTTATTTGCTTTGTTTTCTTTGACTATGAGAGATTATTTGGTGAAGGTAATAATATTCGTTTCATGAAGTTATCATTTCATAAAATGTTTTCTCTCCTGCACTCACGGGAGCTTATTATACCATTGCCTTAGTTGCAAATTAGATTCAAATTTTTAATTGACGTAACATTGCTTTTTCCATTGCTTATAGTTTTAATATTCCATAACCTTATTTTCTTGTTCCTATGGTTCTTGGTTATGCTTCTATGGTAATTTATCGTCAGAGATAGAAAAATGAAATTTTGTTTCAATTCACCTCTCAATTTTTTTGTTGTTTCGTAACTCACCCCTCAATTTTGACCTTAACCCACAGAAAACCCATGAACACACTTTCCAAAACAACCATCATCCACCATGGCAGCAGCACGTAAAACACTAGTAACAGTGAAACCATCAATTTCAATACCTTTCAATCTTATATCCACAAAACACCCAAGTGCCTCACGAGGAACACCGTTTTTCACATACCCTTTAATCAAAGCAGTCCAAGCAACAATATCCCTTTCAGGACTTTCATCAAACACTTTACACGCACTTTTCATAAACCCAAAACACCAAAAAGCCAAGTTGTCAGCAAAAATATGAGAGGGAGAGGTCGCGTCGCTGTGAGAGAGGACCGGCTGCATCATCACCGCAGCCTGGTCCGCCGCGACCTTGAGAGAGAGGATTGGTTGCATCAACATCGCAGCCTGGTCTGCCGGAGGTCCTTGTCTCCGGCTGAGAGAGCAATTTGGGGGGGAAGGGGGCCAAGCAGGGTGCCACTCAAAAGGGGGGATGGGGATGATTGGCTTGTGGTGAGTCCTAGGAGGAGGAAATCGTCGAGACAGGAGGTAAGAGGTCGGAACAAATTAAGGTCGTACCAGCGTTTCAGGGACTCGGATGAGGCGGGGCTTCGACAGTCTAGGATGGGTGATTCTCGGTGGGTCGATAGTGGCAGCGACGGCGGAAGGTTTCCCGGTAGGCAGGCCGATCGTAACGATCGGCGATTTCCATCTTCAGCGGCGCGCGGTGCAGTCCGGAGCTATCCAGGTTCGGCGGCGCGAGGTATTGGTAGGGAATAGCATCGACGGCGGGAGGAGGCGCTGCTGCAGCGGCGAGGGTCGGGGGAGATGCGGTTGCTGCGGCGTCCGTCTGCACCTCATCAGGACGATGATCTTCTGCCACGCGCAGTCGTCTCCCTCAGCAACGATGCCGCCATTGTTCCTCAGCGACGCAGGTTTGTTACGTTTTATTTTACGAACTTTCCTCCGTTAATTTCGAATTTTTATCTTCGCAAAGGTTTCGAGGTATGTGGCATGCTGGAAGAGGTTGTTATCCCCAATCGTTATAATGTTAAGGGGGAACGGTACGGATTCGTGAGATTTTCCAATGTCCGGGACGTCAGTAAACTTCTGAAGGCGGTGAACGTTGTGTGTTTTGGCAACTTCCATATTGTGACAAAGGTTGCTAATTTTGACAAGGAGGCAACTAAAGCGGTAGCTTCTAAGACCAAAGCTAACACTGTTGTTGATGTGGGGAACGAGGAACCGGTCGCTGTGTTGGCGCCTAAATCTGCCCGTGATGGAGGAGAGGGGTTGAACCACGGTAAGGAGGCGGGTGGTGAGGGACCTATTTTAGAACTGCGAGGGGTCACGGGCACCCAGGAGCCGGTTTCGGATATAGGGGTGAGCGGCGAAGCTGTGGTGATGGATAAGAAGAATCAAGGGAGTGCACCGTTAGGTAGGAGGAGGACTGTAGATCAGGTGACGGTAGGTGATGTGCCCGTGAGGTTGGGGGACGGAGAGCGTACCAATCACGTGTCAAAAGGGGGAAAGGGTGGTGCGGTCAGGCGTCCACATGCTATTTTAAAAGTCGGAGGGCAACCTTCAATCCAAAAACAGGTGCGGAAGTACCGGTCCCAGACGGAAGATCTTCTTTGGGCCCGGAATGGCGTTACTGCTACTGTGCTTAATGGCGAGAGTGTGCCCCTTATACAGGATAGAATTGCGGATGCGGGTGTGACCGATATCGACATCATTCCGTTAGGTGCAGATCAGGTCTTTGTACGCAGTACCTCTGATGTCAGCGTGACTACAATTTTAAATGATGCTAAGGAGTTCTTCGCCCATTTCTTCTCTAATGTTGTGCGCTGGGAGAAGAACGTCACGCCTTTTCAACGGGGGGCTTGGGTGTGGATGTATGGTATTCTGTTGCATGCTTGGAATGAGGGATTATTTAAACTGTGTACCTTGGACGTCGGTAGATTTTTGCGTGCCGCACCTTGTACGGTGGAGAAAGTGCGGTTTGACTATGCGAAAGTTTTGGCGGCAACATCTTCTTTAGACAATATTAACCGCAAAGACGAGATTCTTGTGGATGGAACTTTGGTGTCTGTGCATATTGTGGAGGAGTGGGGGTTTCATCTAGAAGATGATGCGTGCCTTTATGAAGAAGATGACAACGCGTCCAACATTGATAAGGCAGATCACGAGGATGTCCGGAGTGAACATGTGTTGGTTACGGATCATGCTAATGTGTTGGTGGATGAGATCGTTAGAGAGTTTTCTCAGGGCGAGGGTAAGGAGAATATCCCTCACCAGGATGAGGACGTGCACCCCTCTGACCCTGTGACGGCTTGTCTTCATCAGAATCAGGGGGATAGGGATGATTGCCAGCCCGAGGAGGCGGTTCAGAAGGTCTCGGATGGGCCGTTTGTGGATCAGTTCGAGGTCCAAGCCACTTTTTCTCAAGATCGCAATCCGGAGGGGGAAGCGGGGGTAACGATGAATGCGCCTAAACTCGTTCTGGACAAGGCCCCTTCGGGAACTATTAGGTCTTCGGGCTCTGGACCCTGAAGCTTGGATTGGTTAGATGATCAGTATATTTGCGAGACCGAGGTTGGGTCGGTGGTGCGAAAGGATGTGAGTGCAGGGGCGTGTTCTGCAGGGAGCAAGGGTTCAACTGACGCGATGGTTAGCAGGCGAAAGAAGGTTAAGGGGGTGTTGCGCCATCCAGTTCATAGTCTGAAGAAAGTGGCAAGGATGCCCTCTAAAGACCGAGCGGCGGTCATGAAAGCTCTGAAGAAGAGGCCATGTAAGTTCAGAGGGTCAAATTCTCTCAAAAAGGCTGTGAGGATGATGTCCAATGCTAAGTGTGACTCGTCATCGTCGTCTAGTTCAGCTGTTAATTCTGATGACTAGAGACACTGGGTTGTCTTGCATGGGAGTGAGAAGGTGGTTCGGGACGACCTGAGGAGCCTGGGCGAGACCATTGGGGTAAGTATTACAGGAGGTAACAATATGTTTGGTGTCCTGGCAGGGAAAGGGAAAGGGAAGTTGAAGGAGGTCGAGCTTGTTGTTGGGAAGGGGGGAGAGGAGGTCAGTGGGACTTCTTAGTTGTGGGTGAGTGGGTCGCGGGTAGGGGGTGAGGGTGTGGGTTATGAAGTTACTTTCTTGGAATGTTAGGGGTTTGGGAGGTTTGGAGAAGCGTAAAGAGGTGCGTTCTTTGGCGAAGGATAAAAGCCCGTTCATCATGTGTCTTCAGGAAACTAAGCTCCAATCGTGCGATGATAGGGTGTGTAAGTCGGTGTGGGATAGGCAGTCGGTGGGCTTTTCTTTTCGTCCTTCGCGAGGGGCGTCAGGGGGGTTGTTGACCGTCTGGGATGTTGATGAGGTGGAGGTGTGGTCGACGTGCAGTTTTAGCAATGTTTTGGGTATCCACGGTCGGTTCATTAAATCTAACGAGGAATTTCATTTATTCAATGTGTACGCTCCTTGTTATGGAGGCGACAGACAGATTTTGTGGGAAGAGTTATCGGTGCGCCTTGTCAGTCTAAGAGAGAAGAAAGTGTGTATTTGTGGTGACTTTAATGCTGTTAGGTGTAGAGAGGAAAGACGCTCTGTGGTGACTCACGATGGTACGTCGGAGTACAGTTCTTTTAATACCTTTATAGAGGATAATAAGCTGATTGATCTATCGTTATGCGGGCGCAATTTCACGTGGTTTAAGGGGGATGGTAGGTCGATGAGTCGGTTGGATCGGTTTTTGTTGTCTGAGGTGTTGGGCGGACACGCCGGGTTTTAGGCCCTTTGTTAGTGATACTTGGAAATCGTTGCGGGTGGAAGGCTGGGGTTGGGTATGTGCTAAAAGAGAAGTTTAAGCTTGTTAAAAAAGCTTTGAAAGAATGGCATAATTCTCATTCCCAAAATTTGTCGGCTAAAATCTCTTCTCTGAAAGACAGGCTGGCGGAGCTCGATAGCAAAGGGGAGGTTGATGTGTTGTCCGACTCATAGTGTGGCGAGATGATTGAAGTGTCCGCAAACTTGCACTCTTTGTCCAAGCTTAGCCATAGTATTTGCTGGCAGCAGTCGAGGAATAAATGGTTACGAGAAGGTGATGCGAATTCCAAGTTTTTTCATTCTCTTATGTCCTCGCGGCGTCGTCATAATACTATTTGCTCTATTTTGGTTTATGGCGTTTTGATAGAAGGAGTTGTCCTCGTTAGAACCGCGGTGTTTAACCATTTCGCTAGTCACTTTCAAGCGCCTCTTGTGAACCGCCCAAGTGTGGAGAATCTTCAGTTTCGATCTTTATCTTTGGCTGAGGGCGGGGGTCTGATTAAGCCCTTTTCGGTGGATGAAGTGAAGGACGTTGTGTGGGACTGTGATAGTTTCAAAAGTCCGGGGCCTGATGGGGTGAATTTTGCTTTTATAAAGGATTTTTGAGGTGAGTTGAAGGATGATATTATGAGGTTTATTACCGAGTTCCACCGTAACGGGAAATTGACCAAGGGTATCAACACTACTTTTATTGTTCTTATTCCAAAGGTTGATAACCCTCAGCGTCTTAACGAGTTTAGACCTATTTCGTTGGTGGGGAGCATGTACAAGATTCTAGCTAAGTTGTTGGCTAATAGATTAAGAATGGTGCTCGGCAGTGTGATATCGGAAACACAATCTGCTTTTATTCAGAATAGGCAAATCCTTGATGGTATTCTTGTGGCTAATGAGGTGGTAGATGAAGCTACTAAGTTAAAAAAGGAGCGCATGCTTTTCAAGGTAGATTTCGAGAAGGCGTATAACTCGGTTGATTGGGGCTATTTGGACGCGGTGATGGCTCGTATGTCGTTCCCGGTTTTGTGGAGGAAATGGATTAAAGAGTGTGTGGGCACTGCCACAACGTCTGTTCTTGTTAACGGCAGTCCCACTGATGAATTTCACCTTCATAGGGGTTTGCGTCAGGGGGACCCCTTGTCACCTTTTCTGTTTCTCTTGGCGGCTGAAGGTCTTCACGTGTTGATGAAATCCATGGTGGATAATAATCTCTTTACTGGCTATTCAGTTGGATCTAACCCGGTTGATGTGACGCATCTTCAGTTTGCGGATGATACTCTGCTGATTGGTCAAAAATCTTGGGCCAATGTACGGGCTTTGAGGGCAACTCTTGTATTGTTTGAATTGTTATCAGGTTTGAAAGTGAATTTTCATAAGAGTATGCTGGTGGGAGTTAATATAGCTGAATCTTGGTTAAGTGAGGCGGCATCGGTGCTGAATTGTAAAGTGGGGAAAATTCCTTTTGTTTATCTAGGCTTGCCTATTGGGGGTAATCCGCGGAGACTGTCTTTTTGGGATCCTGTTGTGAATCGCATTAGATCTAGACTGTCGGGGTGGAATAGTCGGTTTCTTTCGTTTGGTGGTCGCTTGGTACTTCTGAAATCTGTTCTGACTTCTTTGCCTGTCTATACGCTTTCTTTCTTCAAAGCTCCTGCAGGTATAATCTCTTCCATTGAATTTTTGTTAAATAAATTTTTTTTGGGGGGGGGGGGGAGTAAGGAGTGTTCTAAAATTACTTGGATCAAGTGGAATACTGTTTGTTCTAAAAGGGAGTTTGGGGGTCTGGGGGTGAGGAAGTTGAAGGAGTTTAATATAGCTTTGCTAGGGAAATGGGGCTGGAGGATGCTGGTGGATAGAGAGGGGTTGTGGTATCGTGTTTTAGCCGCCCGTTATGGCGATTTAGGTGGGAGGTTGGAGGTTGGGGGTCGGAGTTGTTCTACGTGGTGGAGGGAGGTGGGGAGGTTGCGTGAGGGAGGGGGAGATGTAGGGGGTGATTGGTTTGGTAGCAGTGTGTTTAGGCAGGTGGGTGATGGTGTTGGTACTTTGTTCAGGTTACATAGGTGGTGTGGAGATGTCCCCTTCCGAGAGAGGTTTCGTCGGTTGTTTGATTTAGCTGTTAATCAAGCTATTTCGGTGGCGGAGCTGTTCTCTCGAGGTGTGGAGGAGGGACGGGAGGGTTGGGTTTGGAGGCGTAGGTTGTGGGCGTGGGAGGAGGAGCTTTTAGCGGAGCTTAGGACTTTATTGCTTGATGTTTCTTTGTTGCCTGATGTTTCAGATAGATGAGTGTGGCTTCCTGATCCAGTAGGAGGTTACACTGTCCGTGGTGCTTATGATCTTTTAGTGGAGGATAACAGTCCTCCCGTGGATGAAGCTTCTGAGTTGGTTTGGCATCCCCAGGTTCCTCTGAAGGTCTTTATCTTTGCTTGGCGTCTTCTTAGAAATCGTCTTCCTTCAAAGACATACTTGGCAGTTCGGCGGGCTCTTTCTCCAAATGTGACTTTATGTGATTTAGGATGTGGCCTTGAGGAAACATCCGAACATTTGTTTTTGACTTGTCCGAATTCTGTATTGTTGTGGCAGCAGGTGCGTAACTGGATAGGTTGCATGGGAGTGGACTCCACTCATTTGTCCGACCACTTGTTGCAGTTAACTTTTTTGATTGGTGCGGGAAAAGCGAAGCGCTCCTTTTTGCAGTTGATTTGGCTCCTCTGCACGTGGGTCTTGTGGTTAGAATGCAACAATAGAATTTTTAATAATGTTGTATCTGATGTACCCAGATTGTTAGATAAGGTTAAATTGTTATCCTTAGGTTGGCTCAAAGTTAAGAAGCCGTTGTTTATTTTTGGCTCTCAGATGTGGTGGTCAAGTCCTTTGGCTGGTCTAGGTATTGGCTAAACCACAGTTTTTGTTATTACCTTGTGGTTGACTATTCTGTACTTTTGATAGTAGTTGTAGGCATACCTTGTGCTTGCAAGTGCTATGGTTTAGTAATATAATCCCATTTTGATTTCTTCAAAAAAAAGAAGTTATCATTTCATATTTATCATTTGACTTTTCTATTAATTTGCAAAAAAAATGAATATGCAAACGAATGAATTAAATGCTTGAAATACATAATATTGAACAATATCTTAAGGTTTAATGATAGCAATACACATTGCACAACTTTTTGTTTTGTTTTTGAGTTGAATTCATAACTATAATTTTATTCATGTCAATTATTATTTTACCGTTTCATATTTATCATAACTGTAATTTTAGTTGAACCTGGTCATTTTCCACTGTTTTTGCCATTATGAGACACAAGTTTTGGTTGAATTAATTTCGCTTTTAAAATATATATTCACGACATTACTTTTAATTACACCTTATCAGCAAACCTCTAAAATAGTCCCCGACTTCTTATCCCAACTTTTCCACTTCCAATAAACTTTAATTTTCTCTTACACTTATCATTTTTGGTTCTTAATTATATTGGTTCAAACAATTATTTATATAAGTTGAAATTACATAATTAAATAATTATTTCAACTCATAAGACCCGTGCGGCACACAGGTCATCAATCTAGTTATTTATAATCTAAAACAAATTAAGTTGTATGTTTTTTTTTTTTTGAGAATTAAGTTGTATGTTTTATTCGAAGAGATATGAAAGTTTACTATTATCCTTTAAAAAAAAGTTTGCTATTATATGAGTTGAGTAAATTTTATTGTAACATTTAATTTTTTTGCGAAGTAAAATATTACAATTATTGGGCTTTGGCCATCCATCAAATAAAAAAAATAATTAAATGAAAATAAATATAAAATAAAATTCTAGTGAATAAAAATTAATATAATAATAATATATAAAGATATATGAAATTAATATATTTAAATTATTAATTATGAATATTTAAATATAATCGATATAAAGTTTATTAAGAATTAAGAATATCCTTTTATGTCATTTTACTTTTATCGGTTAGTTAAACCATTAATTTTACCAAACACTTTAATCAGCTTATCAGCTATCAGTCAGCAACAATAAGCTATCAGCAATCAGTCATCCGCTATAAGTTATAAGCTATCAGCTTGCTTATCAGTTATCCGCTATTTTTACCAAACAGAGTCTTATTATTATGGGGTGAGTGTAATATATATATATATATATATATATATATATATATATATATATATATATATATATATATCCGTGTGTGTGGGCGCGCGCGCGAGCTTTATAAATGTGGGGTGGTATTGGCTACTCCAAAAAAAAAATCTTGGATAATTCACATAGTTTTATATGTAGCTACCCAAATAATATACTATTTTGCTACTCCAAACAATTTTGTTGATTCATAGAGAGATTATATTAATAAAATATTGATAATCTATTTATTTTAATGGTTAATTATGTTTTTGGTCCCTATAAATATGTCAACTTTTCGTTTTAGTCCCTCTAAAAATTTCTTCAACTTTTAGTCCCTATAAAATTTTCAAACACTACTTTTGGTCCCTATTTTTAATTAAATTTTTGTATTTTTTTTAATGAAACTATGCAGCAATGTATAGAATAATATAAAAAACATTCCCAAGAAAAATTAGAATTTTTTAACCAAAAATGAATTATATATGAATTTTACAACACAACTTGAATTTTTTTTTACTTTCATTGCACTTGAACTCAATGGCAGAGCCACTCATGGTCCAAGGTGGGTCATGACCCACCCCAACCCTAAAAAAATCATTTTTAATAGGTATATATACAAAAAAATTAGTATGATATTATATTATATATATTTTATCTTGCGCTAAATATGTTAATTGGATAGTGTGTCTCAGTGGTTAGGCTAGCATCTTGCATGTTCTATGTCCATTTTTTGTAATGCTTTTCTTAATTTTTAATGCTTTTTTGTAAAAAATAATAATCAAAAACACCATTAAGGGGTTCGAACCGGCTCATGCTTATACATTTAAAACACTCCTGACCAGGGAACAACCTTTTACTCAAAATGATTGATTTTAACAATATATATCTAATCATATAGCTTTCATCAACAATAAATGTAATAAAACACAATTTTTTTTTACAATGTACATGTGTAATATATTAAAAATTATATAATATTTATGTTAAAATACCTTTAAAACATCGGTATAAATCATGTTCCATAGACAATAAAAATAATGGTCCCTCAAATTAACTAATCAAAAATATAAATTCACACACATTACAAAATTTGGCCGACCCTGAAAATTATTTCTAACTCTGCCACTGCTTGAACTCATACTTTATCAACTCTTGCAAAGTCCAAAGACTACATTGATCTAAACATATGTTGTACCCAAGATTTGTACACGAAAATTAGTTAATAAACATGTAACTATATTCTTAATCTTGTATTCTCACACAAGTCGTGTTATAAAAACTCCTATTAATTTTAAACTATGTCATTGGTTTAAGCTTCTGCCAATGCTTGAACTTCATTACTACATCAGTTGTAAATTACATCTAATGTAGTTTACAAAGAAGTGTTATAGAATGTTCGCCAATTAATGTTATTGTTATTACTCATGTGATGTTACAAATGAAGTTTTAATTTTATTATATTTAATGTGCTTTTAATTTATTGTACTCGTATCTTGTGCTCATCATCGACATGTGTGAAGCAAAGGTGCGCAATCTAGTAGTTATTATAAGGGAACATTCAGGTAGGGTTTATGGATCACATTTTATCTTTAATTGTTTTAAAGAGATTGTATCAATCGAGTTCATATCACTAAAATAAGCATGTAGCAAAGAATGGTTAAGCAGGGAAAAAATATGTTGATCGTGAGCTTTCAATATTAGTGGGATATTTCACTATTTAATTACTTTTTTTTAATAAAATTATTGATCGAAAACTGACGAACGATATTCATAATTTCCATAAAGACACATGAGGGGAAGTTAAATCACTGAGACATACCAAACATTTAAAAGATTTTTTAGGGGTGAAACCCTATTCTCAACCCATTATTTTCGTGAAATTACTAGTATACCCTTGACCTTATTTAAAAATTACAAACATGCCACTCAATTTTCTTTTTTGAAACATAAAACGCGATATCATTTTCTCCTTCTCTAGCGATTG
This sequence comes from Medicago arabica, assembly GCA_946800305.1. NCBI lineage: Eukaryota > Viridiplantae > Streptophyta > Magnoliopsida > Fabales > Fabaceae > Medicago > Medicago arabica. The sequence continues at coordinate 33,348,213 of OX326964.1, read as the reverse complement.
CAGTACTACCTCCGCCCATCTCCTACCGTCAGCCAGGCCGCAACCGTCGCCTTCTCTAACTCTCCATCAAACTCAAAACCCACACTCACCTCACTCGTCTTCTTCTCTTTTTCTCTCTGTATTGATCTCTGATTCCTCTTCATTTGTCTCCATCTCTCCCACAAACCCTAGCTGCGTAAGTGTAGATTATTTTTGTTTTTGTTTGGTAATTATACTGCTTCATTTTCCTATTATTTGTTGATTAATTTCGTTTTTTGATTTGGTTTTTAATTTCAATTTTCCTATAACCCTAAGCAAAACAAAAGGGGGGAAATGAAAAAGTAAATCACATACTGTAGTGTTGATCTAAATCGACCTTGATTCTCAATTATAATGTTTCAATTGTAATGTTGAATTATAATAGTTGAACTGATTGCTTGCTTATTCTTCCCATTTAATAGGTGTCTTACAGAAATTGTTGATTGATACAAAAGAAAGGTAATAATATATTTGAATGAAACAATTAAGACAACATGTCATGTAGACCTGTAGAATGTTGATATATACATCTTTTAATCAAAAGCCTTCCTAGGTAGTTAGGTTGAAATCTTTCTTCTTCAACTATAGTGTTGATTTATAATAGTTTTGAAGTGCTTGATTGCTTATTCATACCATACCAAAACAGAGATAGAGTTGATTTTGAAATTGAAATTCACTTCATTAAGAGTCTTTAACACATTATATCATTTTGATAAGTGCATGTATTAGTTTCGAGTCAATTATTGATGGTTTAGTATAAAATCTATGAAGATGGAGGGATGACAATAGATTTTTGGGACTGTTATGTTGTTGTTGCGGCTGCTAGGTGTTGTCTATAGCTTGTGTTTTGTTTCCTACTCTTTGGATTTTACAAGAGCATGCTGATATTGGATTTTTTTTCTTCTGTTTTTAGGCTTTGGTTTTGGATATTTTTAGTGTATTATGTGAGCATAGTAGTTGCTAGTGTTTTAAGTGGGTATGTTGGTACCTTTGTGTGGCTTTCTAGTTATTTTGTGTACCAGTAGACTTGGTTTGGCTTCTTTAAGTATTTGTACAATTGGCATCAGTCCAATCCTCTACCTGCTACGTCTTGTTCAGATGGAGTGTATTAATAAATTCGTCGTTTAAAAGAAATATATGATTTATAAATTTTAGTTTATTTTATAGTGGTCATCCCAATTTTTTTTGTCTGGTTCCGCCACTGCTCTCAAGCATCTATTTTTTGTGATTTTGTTCATCAAAAATTTTATTCAACCATTTTGGATCTCCCATCTTTCCCCCTTTTTCATTAAGAAAGCCCCTTAGTTTATTATAATTTTAACTATTCAAATGACGTGTTATAAATATTTAGTCTCTCATTTTTATTTATTTGAGTATTGTGTTTGTGCATAATTCTGTCTAGTTAATTTAACTAGTTTAAATTTTAGACCAAAATACAAGAGTTAAATTTTTCTTATGTTTAATTCATGGTACAAATTCAATTTCACACTCTCACTCTTTTCTCTCTTTTTTCTCTCTCGATTCCAAGGTGATTAAGCAATGGAAGGAAAAGGAGGAAATGGACTCGTTGCAGCGAAAACCACATCGGCTAACAAAGACCAAGACAAGAAGAAACCCACTTCTCGTTCTTCTCGTGCTGGAATCCACTTTCCAGTGGGTAGGATCCATAGACATCTGAAGCAAAGAGTCCAAGCTAATGGACGTGTGGGAGCAACAGCTGCAGTTTATCTGGCATCAATTCTGGAGTATCTGACTGCAGAAGTTCTTGAATTGGCTGGAAATGCAAGCATTGATTTGAATGTGAAGAGGATCACTCCAAGGCATTTGCAGCTGGCTATTAGGGGAGATGAGGAACTTGATACCCTTATCAAAGGAACAATTGCTGGTGGTGGTGTCATTTCTAGCATTCACAAGTCCTTGATCAACAAAACTGCTAAAGAATGAGTGCTTTTCTTTTGTTGTCATGTAGTGTTGTTTATTTTAATTACGGGTGTGTTTTTTTATTATGACTTGAATTGACTTAAAATGATGGTGATCACAGTATGGTACTTTTAGAATTTTGAATGAATTGATACGGTATTGTTTAAATGGTGGTATTCTTATGTGGTCCTTTTGGATGGTTTAAAACAAAATGCATGGTACAATATAGGATGAAGCAAACTAGAGCTAAGATAAATATTTTAGTGTAGGGTACAATTTAATATCCAAATATATGTTGGATTTGGATAATTTTTCTAATTGTAAATTAATACATGTTGGAATGATCCAGCTGAAATTTTTTAATGTACCTAAACATAAGAAGCATTAATCAAAACATCAGCAACTTGACCACCAAATGGTAGTGTATTTGGTGGTCAAGTTGTTGATATTTTGATTAACGCTTCACCTGTTTAGGTACATTTTTAAATAAAAAATTTGTGATGGATCATTCCAACATGTATTAAATTATAATTAGAAAAATTATTGAAATCCGTCATATATTTGGATATTGAATTGTACCCACTATTAACATTAATAAGGGTGAATCACCTGTAACAATGAAGGTGACCAGTGTGCCATTTTCTCCAGCCCCTCCTTTTGAGGACCAACATAAACCACTACCACAACAATTAACCATCACTGCTACCGACATCAATAGGAGTGAATCACCTATAAAAACGACGATGACCAGTGTGCTAGTTTTCTCCAACCCCTTCCTTTGAGGAAAAGAAAGAGGATTCAGAGCTGATTCGTGCAAGAAAATACGAAGATTCGGCACAAAAATATATTTCCCCAAGTCAGAAGCTTGGCACGGCCCGTTGCACCAGCCATACGGCCGTGCCAACCCCTCAGAATACTTTTTTGCTGCTTTTGCTTACCGGACAAGCTAGCTATTAGTTTATTTCTGACCTAAAAGCTCGTGGTTTCTTGTGGAACATTCTAGTGATGTATTTTCTTAGGGCTTAAGTCATTGTAAACTTATAAATAGAGTAGCTAGCTATCACAACAAATCATCTTTTGTTCTTGAAATTCAATAGTGACAATTGTTTTTTTCTTAATAAAAGTTCTTTCTTTTATTTTCTTATTATTTTATGTTCTTCTTCTTCTCTTCTATGTCTACTTTAACCATGAGTGAGTAGACTCTTTTTTGTCTTGGGATTGTTGGATAAGTCTAATGACATAATCCTAACAAACCAAACCTTAAACCCTAATTTTATATAAATCTACTTTCTAATCTAATTTCATTGTTTTTATAATGAATTAACAATTACCAAACTCATAAAGCGAATGCGGAGCTTTGATATTGGAACAAGTGAAATTAGACAGGGATTGCGAAGCATGAGAATAGCCTAGAAAACCTTGAGACATGTAAAGTTTTGTTCTTCAAGGAATCTAATAGCAACCAACCATGAGAATAGGCTTGGTTGCTAGAGGAACACACTCAATGACTTCGAGAGAAGCTTTGATACGCTTCAGAGAAACTTGTTTTTAGAAAGTAGATCCAATGTAAAATTAACGGTTTAGGGTTTGTTTGTGAAGGACTTGTTGTTAAGGTGGACCAATAAATCCCAAGGCGCCTTTTATTATTATTTTTATTCATTAAAAATCAAACATTTTTCAACTGAACTTTCTTCTGATTCTCTTCTAAAAAGTTAATTAAATTGAAAAACTCCATGTCGGAACGATACTCTCTTTTTACTACTTCGGTAGAACCTTGTACTTGCGGTTTTACTCATCATCTATAAAAACGACGATGACTAGTGTGCCGGTTTTCTCCAACCCCTCCCTCTGAGGAAAAACAACTACCACTACCGCAACAACCAACCATCACCGCTACCAACATCAATATGGGTGAATCACTTGTAACAACGACGGTGACCAGTGTGTCATTTTCTCCAATCCCTCCCTTAACTTCTGTCTCAACCGATACCTCCAAAAGGCGTAGAAGCAAACCTTGTGGTTCTCTCAACAAAAATCGTTCTAAAAAAGGGCTTTTGGTAACTCACTTTTCTTTCTTCCCTGATGTTTTTTGTTTTATAGAGTATGCTTCAAGCCTTTCCTTTTATAGTTTTATTGTAGTAACGATGGTCATGATCATAGGACTAGTAGTGAGGTTTTTTAGGTTGGAGTTGGAGCACTAGTTTTGGCATGCCTCCTACGTTATTCTATAACTTGGCATGATTTATATTTTAGTTTGTAGCTTGTGTATTTATTATTTTGGTGGGAGAAAATAAAACCTCTATAAATTGAAAGGGAAATGCTGAAACTTACCAATGAAAGACACGAGAAGTTCTTAACAGTGCTCACATTAAATCTAATAGAACTTTTAGATACACTTATATCTAATAGTTTGTAGATACACTTTTAGACACGAGAGGTTTGCAATGACAATAGCGGCAAGAAAGCAACGTTGGCAAAGACGATGGCGGCGACAAAAATGGTGACGGAGTCAGCACCAAAGGTGAGTTGATTTGACAATGCATGGGATATTATTAAGAATGGATGAACCGTTGTATTCAAATAATACAATGATCATAATTATATATGACTCCGATGAGAATAGATCTATAAGTAGATCTATCTTATTGATGAATAAGTTGTCGCTTGGTAACCAACTAAGTAGACGTGTATGAATTTATGGCAAAAATATGGTTTTGGTCTCTGTAAATATGTTTAGTTTTGGTTTTAGTCCTTGTAAAAAAAAATTGTTTTTGGTCCCTGCAAATATGTCTCGTTTTGGTTTTGGTCTCTGGCCCCATTTTTGTGATGATTTGCACACGTGACACATGATGACTGAACCCATTTATTAGATAAATAGTCCCTGTAAAATCTTTTGATTTTGAAAAAGGTCCCTGCAAAGTATTTTGTTTTTGAAAATAGTCCCTCCAGGGACTATTTTCAAAAGTAAAATATTTTGCAGGGATCAAAAACAAAAACAAAAATTACTGGGACTAAAACCAAAACTAGGCATTTTGCAGGGATCAAAACCATATTTTAGCCTAAATTTATTGTGTAATCCAAGTTTTTTTTTTTTAGAGTTAATGAAATAAAAGGTAATTGACTTAGAGACGTCTTAGTCAATATTTGAGAATTAAGCGGATCCATATATAAAACCCCTTGGAAAGAAATTTAGAGAAATGAGACTTTGTCACTAGAAAACGACAAGTAATGGGAACCCAACCTTTGTGATTGGAGATCCCATGAAGAAAGTTCAATGGGTAAAAATAAGTTACTTGCTAGTTCTGTTAGCACTAAAATATTGTTGTCTCTTTTCTATCGTGTATAATAATAGATATGAGAAGTGCTAAATAATATTAAATTGATGGGTAAGCTTTAAAAGCTTTTAATGATTATCATAAGCCCTTATGAGTCGTGTTTGGTTGTAGCATACACTAGATGGAATCACCTATATGAGTGTCAAGTGGGGCCGCTTGCATGAGACCGTGTCCGATCTCTATAGCACTCATGAATATCAGGCACATGCACGACCTATTAGCGCACAACCGCGTAACAGCAAGAATTGTGAGGGTGTAATATGATTGTGAGACCTCTTGCATACAACAAGTGTCTTCGGTTCCATGGTATAAAAACACGTAATAGACCATGAACCCCAAGCTGATTGAAATGATATTTAGCTGCATGGGATTACATGCACAGTCTTGCAAAGATGTCCATAAAGCACTCAATTTATACTTTCATTCTTTATCATTATATCAGATGATAAACAATTGTGATGTGAAGTTTATCATCTTATTTTTGAATTGCATACTAATTTTTATCTCTAATAAATTTTCTTGAATGGCTTTTGTATATTAATGATTGCAGCTGATCATATCATATCACTATAACTTTGGCATTCTTCGCCAAACATGTCCCTTTGAGTTACAGCGCTGCCATTAGAGTATGTAGAGAATGACTACTCATAAAGGTGCCATTTAGCTTGGACCCATGAAGTTTTGGTCTAAGATGGACCAATTTTTTTTTAACCTTTAGATTGAATCAGCTACCAATTCTTATCATGGTCCATCCATATCAAATACAACCCATAAACTTCATAATAAAACATAAAATGATATTAAAGGACATTCGTAATTCCTAATAAAATATATATCAATTAATATTTAAGATATTTGATAATTTAAATTAATCAATTTAATATATATTTTACATATTAATAAATTAATTTTTTTATTTTTTTGGTCAAAATACTTAATTAATTTTATAATTAAACTACATTTTCAATTTAATTCATTTCAATTTTTTTATTTCAGTTTCAATTAAATAAATTATTTTTCAATTTTTTATTAAATTTCAGTTTTAAGTTATATTTTACGTGTATCAGATTTTTTTTTCATTAATATTTAAGTATAAAAAATTTATTTTAAAAACAAAACAAAAAATAATGAGCCCATAAGATTAAAAACAAAAATATTAAAAAATGAATAACAACAACAACAAAAATCCAAAAGGAAGTTATCTAATAACATAAGCAACAACAACTAGATTTTTTTCGTAAAATAAAACCAATTTAATACTTATTTAATTCACGATACTTTTTTTTTTTGAAGAAATTTAATTCATATATTACTTAAAAACTCGATCAATATAACTTGCCGTAAGAAAAAGACTACTTGTATTGCTAAATGAAAAAAGAAAAAGAAAAAAAAAAGAATTATGTGACCAAAAAAGGAAGTAGAGAGAGAGTAAATTAGAGTTATAGATTAGATGGGTGAGATTTGGTATTTATAGACCATGATAAGATTTGTTGGGTTCATATGATCTAATGGTACAAAAAATTGGTCCATCATGGACCAATATTTTTATAGGTTCATTTTATACTTCACCTTCAAAAAGTATCGAGGCAGGTTTTGTCTTGTCTAAATATAAAGAGGATATGAGTTTTTGATTTTGATATTTCATTATTCAAATTATACTTTTAAACAAATTTGTCTATAAAAATGTTGTATTCTTCGTTAAAAAAGATAAGAATTTATAGTTTGCTATATTGTTGATAAAAGAAAAACTTAGTTTATTACAATTCAAAAGTCAAAAACATTTATATGTACGTTTTTAATCAAAATCAATTCATAAATTAAAAAAAAAACATTATTCATGACTAGTTTCAAGACAGGCCACTAACATGTCTATCTTTCCAGTTTTAGTTGCAAGGAATGATAAAATGGTTAAAAAAAAAATTCAAGTAAAAGGTAAAAATGAAAGAAAAGAGTTACACCAAAACACAATATTTTTTACATAAGGTCAAAATAAAGTCTTTTTATAGTGTCAAATATTTATCGTGGACTTTTCCTTGTATTGTTGTTAATTGTTCTTCTTTTTCTTTTGAAGGGAAACAACTTATAGAATTTCATTAGATATCAAAGACCAAATATAAGGTGGTACATCATTAAATAAATGGGGACTAGCTAAGAATATGGTATATCGTACTCGAATATGAGCGACCTCATTCATTTGTCTCTTACTAAACTTAACTTTAGAGTTTTGAAAGAAAAACTTACAACGCCTTTTACAATCATCAAATGTAGCTCCAAACTCCGAGATGTCGTTGCTACCACTGGTAAAGTAGTCTACAACCCTCTTAGCATCCAATTTGAAATCAACGTTTGGGAGTTGTAATTCATGCACCCACTGAATGGCATGTGACAGCGCTACCATTAGAGTATGTAGATAATGTCTACTCATAAATGGTGAGTTGATAGTGTTTGAAGCATAGTCACAAAATTAGCTCCTACCCCATACGAACCGCGAACCAATTCGCGCGTACCGGTTGGCGGTTCTTTTGCGTACCAATTTGTGCAAATTCGTTTTGTAATTCCCTGGAAGTGGTGAACCGTGTTGAAGATGGAAGCAGCCAGCTAAAAACCAATAGAAAGATGAAGCGGATGGCCTGTGTTTGGTAACAACGAGGAGCTAGCATATAAGTTTGTTGGATCAAAACATGACGTATTTGGTAACAAGTTTTTCTCATGAGCTTATAGCTTTTTATGAGAAACTATTTTAAGTAGCTTTTGAGTTTATAACTTATTGCTTTTTATATTCTCTTCCAATTTTAACTTCATTAATTTTATTTTATTTATTTTTTAATGAAAAACTACCCATATTTACATGTAACTACCCACGTTTATTATAAAAAAAAAAATATAACCACCCACGTTAGTTGGTAGCAATGCTCCTGTTGTAGTTTTTCTTAATATTTTCTTTGTTCCTTTTGTTATTACCTTGCTCTTAATTCATATAATATAATTATAATTTTAAATAAAATATACAATAAATAGTGAAGCAAATGTTAAGTAAAAAAAATTTAACTGAATTTATAAAACACATTTATTATTTTGGAGATGAAAGTAATTTGAATATTTAAAATGAAATAAATTAATTAAAAAAAATTGTACGTATATAATTTATAAGAAAAAAAAACATCTTTTTATGTTATTTTGTATGTATCAGGCACTTGAACAACTAATTTTACCAAACACATTATTTTTAATATGCGAAATTTTCAACTATAAGCTAGCTTTTCAGCTATCAGCTACCTTATAGCTTATTTTTACCAAACAGAGCCAAAGTGGTTTCCTATTGTTTTTGGTAATTAAAGCGAATCATTTATCTCCCTCCACGTGATCATTACGTTTTTTTGCCGATAACCACACGTTTTGTTGATGGACGTGATCTTTACATTGGTTATCGTGAAAGAAACTAATTTTTTTAAGGTCTTGATAACTTGTACCCTTAGAGCACAAGATAAGAAAATAAATATAGAAATTTAATCTTGAAAATTGTACATTCATAACCTTGGAAGCTTAAAAACTTGTATTTTCAATGCAATATTTATTTTTTAATTCTATTCTAAGATCTTTGTCTAGTGCCTTGAGGGTACAAGTTAACAGTTCCTCTTTTTTTAAGGGTGAGACCGTCTTCAATGGAAGGGTCTTAACCATATAAGACCCGGTACTTGTTAGTTACTTCTATTGGAGAGAATCTTTTCAGGGTCTTATAAGACTCAGGATTGGGGAGAATCTTTTCAAGGTCTTGTAAGACTCGGGGTCTTACTTAAGATAGTTGATTAGTGGGTCTCATTTAAAATTTTTTGATATGCTGGGTTGTAGGGATTAAGTTCTTATTAGGTACTTCTATTAAAAAATTATAAATAAATGATGTGTACACATGAGATTTATTTAAGTACCCAAAAATGGATGTATGCATTGTGGATGCTCTGATATAGAAATTAAGTTAGTCGACCCTCTATCTTGACCCTTTATATTCTTTTTCATTATTTTTTTTTAAAAAAAATGGGCATGCAATTTAATTTTTTTTAATTATAATTATTAGTATTAGTATATCAATCCGTATATTAAGAACCCAAACGTGTAGCGAATTAAATCATGTAGTATTGGAACATCAGTGGTGTGTATGTATCGATTTTGATGTTCTTCGAGTTACTCCATCCATTATTAGTTATAAGTAAATTCAACTTTTTAGCTTCATTCAATTAATCATGTATATGGTTTACAATATGAACCACATACATCGTTAATTGAATTACTTACTTGGATAGGCTGGAAAACTGTTTGTTCGAAAAAGGAGTACGGAGATTTGAGGGTGAGGCAGTTGAAGAAGTTTAATACTGCTTTGTTAGGTAAATGGTGTTGGCGGATGTTGGTGGACGGAGGTGGTTTGTGGTATAGGGTTTTAGTTGCCAGGTATGGCGAATTAGGTGGCAGGTTGGAGGTTGGGGGCCGGAGTGTTTCTTGTTCGTGGAGGGAGGTGAGTCGATTTAGGGACAGGGGCGGTGTTGGGGAGAGTGGTTGGTTCGATAGCCACGTGTTGCGGAGGGTTGGAGATGGGACTGATACGTCGTTTTGGTATGATAGATGGTTAGGGGACATTCCTTTATGTGACAAACTTGTTCTCTGTTGATGTGGAGCAGTGGGGAGAGGTGTGGAAGTGGAGGCGTAGGTTGTGGCAGTGGGAGGAGGAGATGATAGCGGAGTGTAGGAGTTTACTTCTTGATGTTCTCTTGTTTCCTAATGTTTCAGATAGATGGGTTTGGCTTCCTGCGCCGTCAGATGGATACACAGTTCGTGGTGCATATAATTTGTTAACCTCTCTGGATTATATTGGTGAGGCTTCTGCTTCAGAGCTGGTGTGGCATAAACAGGTTCCCTTGAAGGTTACAGTTTTTGCGTGGAGACTCCTTCGTGATCGTCTTCCAACAAAGTCTAATTTGATTGCTCGGCGGGTTCTGTCGACTGATATGTCCTTATGTGTCGCTGGTTGCGGTCATCCTGAAACGGCACAACATCTATTTTTATTGTGCAACACTTTTGGTTCCCTTTGGCATTTGGTGCGTGATTGGATTGGTTGTTATGGGATGGATGTTGATAATATTTCCGACCATTTTCTTTAGTTTACTTATTTGACAGGTGGTGCTAAATCTAGACGTTCTTTTATTAAACTTATATGGCTTCTTTGTGTATGGGTTGTGTGGAACGAGCGAAATAATCGTCTGTTTAATAATGTAGTTACTCTCATTCCCCGTTTACTAGATAAGATTAAGATTCTGTCTTTAGGGTGGTTGAAAGCTAAAAAAACTACCTTTGTGTTTGGTGCTCAGCAGTGGTGGTCTTGTCCTCTTGTTTGTTTGGGTATAGGCTAGTGTTCGGCTGTTGTGTTGTGTTTGTAATTGATGTAACTCTTGGTTCCTTTTATAGTCTCTAAGGCACAACTTGTGCTTTTGAGACTGCTTTGTTTTATAATATCATTTTGGCTTGTTAAAAAAAAAAAATCGTTAATTGAATTAACCTAAAAAATCAAATTTGTTTATAATTAATTAACAATGGAGAGAGTAATTCATAGAAACCGTCAATTGATTAATTCCGTGTCTCAGTTTTCGCATAATCTTTTTCTAATTTTTGTGCTTACAACCGTTATTATAATATTGTCATTGGAAAATCTAATTTCATATGATTTTGAGTTCTTTTGCTTCTTATCTTTCAAATGATTCAATTTCTTTCATTTCGTTAGTTTTGTGCCTCAATAATGGTATTTTTCCAGCTTTGATTTTCCTAACTTTTTCCCCTTCCTTTTTACTCCTTTTCCTAATTTCATTGATTTCTTTCTTCCGCTTATAAAAAAATATATGTATTTTTTTTTAGGAAAAAAAAATTTAAAAAAATAATTCAATCATGTTGCTTATCATGTGTGTGCTCCAAACACATGATAGCATAAGTGACATACCTATCATTATCATATCTTATCTTTATCCAACTTTTTATCATATCTTATATCTTATGTCTATCTTATCATGCGTACCAAACTGGCTATAAGAGTTTACAACCAAATTCTCCAATTTAAAGCCAGCTGCAAAAGCTAAAAATTGTTAAGACATGTCATACTAGTTCATGGAACAATTCACAAAGTAGCATTTCAAAAAGTACCAGCCACTAACCATGAATATTTGAGCTTATTTTTTTTTTGGGTTACATTATTTCTTTTCTTTATTAGACAATCTTTATTTTTTTTTAATTATCCCTTACTCCTTAATGTTATTAGGTCTGTAAACAATTAACCTTAAAAATTTGACTCCAAATCTGCTGCATTAAATGTTGTAGTAGTAGCCCTAAAAATTTCCCTCTAAATACCAAGATTTGAATTTCAAAAAGAATTTCAATAAATCCAATAATTGAATTTCAAAAAATGATGTTAGGAATCAGAGAAATTTTCTCCTATTTTTCCTCCAATTTGTAACGTTAATTGCTGCATTGAACTGCATTAATTAAATTCCATCCTTTGCTAAAAAAATTGTCAATGAATCGGACTAAAACAAATTCGGTGGCTTTTGCTTAGATGTACTTCCTTTCCCATAAAAGTTCTTGCATTTAATTTTATCAATTGCTATACCACATATAAACCACATAGCAAAAAATTAATTCTGTGTATTTTTCCATAATGAATTGGGCGGCTGACTAGCCTTGATAGGTTCACAAATTAACTTTGAATCTTTCTCCTATCTTTTCATTCTCCACCCCAATACAAATTCAACATTATCTCTCAAGATTATGATCCAAATCTGAATCCTTTCTTCTTCATTTTATTGTCGTGTGCACCTGCACTTTTTTCATTTAAAAAGACTACAACTATCTCATGTTTTTTCATTTTTCTAGTGTAACAGAACATATTTCGACTCCTGTTTAGTCTGATGTAGCTAGAGTTTTGATTTTGTATGTGTATTGGTAACTTTCAATAATTGATTGAGTATACATTTATTTAGTTTAACTTCAACAGAATAAAAATTTGGCATGTAGAGTGTAATGTAGTTGAAATAGGTTTCATAATAGTTTTTCTTGCTTCATTCTTTCTTTCTTTCTTTCTTAAAACTATGTCTTTTGGACCACTCTTCATGAAATTGTGAAATGTGGTGTTAAAAATGTGGTGTTTAGGTGGAGGTCTTTGAATAAGTGTTGTTCTGTAACCTTTTGGCACTAAGTTGATCCAAGTTTGTGTTTTAAAAATTGATATTTACTTCCAAATACATTATTTCAAGCCACTTCATAATTTTTCTCTATACAAGGTTGTTCTAAAAAGCATGGTGTGTAGTGAAAGGCACATGTTTTGTTATATTACTTTGTATCTTAGTAATCATATTCTATTTATGATTTGTTGCAGCCAAAAGTCTTATTCCCAACTAAATTTATAAAAACACATTGAAAATTGATGGTTCAATATTAAGCCATTCATATTTTTAGCCTTTATTGTTAAGTCACTTATACAAATTATATTAATAACTTAATTCTTTTGCAGATATTTGGATTATGAAAATGCATTAGAGAGCAAGACTGATGTCATCTTGCTTCTGTGTATATGTTGTGTTTGCAAAATTTCATCTTGGCAACAATCGAGAAGAAAAAAAAAGTTTGTTTCTCAATATCTAAAGGAACTATAGTTTTGGATTAAGTTTCAGGAAAATGAGTAAATAAGGAGACAAACTTTTTTATAATATTTGGCTTCAAGTTCATATGTAAATATTTTAGTTGATTTGTGCATAATATTTCAATTTGGCAGTAGTATCTTGAGTCGGAAGTAGATCTATCAGTATCGGCATAAAATTTTAAGTTGTTTTTCTTCTCACCACTTTCATTTGGACTGCTGCTATATTTGTAGAGTGGTGTTTTATAATTCTTTTGCAGATATTTGTAACACCCCGTTTTCCCAACAGTAAAAATTCATAAATATAATCAGAGTATTCACCTAACGGAATGCTACATTTTCCTAAAACAAAAACTCCAGATGAATAAATAACTGTTTATTCTTCATAAAAAAAAATAGTCAATAAAAATTAGGCTTAAATGCACTTTTCACCCCCTATGTTTCAAAAAGTTGCGATTTTGGCCCCCTTTTAAAAAAAATGGATATTTTGACCCCTTAACTTTTGGCCCTCTTTTGATTAGCTGATTTTATGCCAATTTCTCAATCTCTGATGGTGTAAACTGACATGGGGATAGAAGGATGCTAATAAGTGAAGTCCAAACTTGCATGGTGTCCAAACTGGCATGATAAGTGGAGTCCAAACTGATAAGTGGATCCTTCTTTAGGGGGCCAAAAGTTAAACCATGCCAGTTTAGAATCCATTTATCAGCATTCTTCTATCCCCATACCATTTTACACCATCAGAGACTGTGAAATTGTCATAATTTCCATCAAAATCAGTTAATCAAAAGAGAACCAAAAGTTAAGGGGTAAAAATATCCATTTTTTTTAAAAGGGGGCCAAAATCGCAACTTTTTGAAACATAGGGGGTGAAAAGTGCATTTAAGCCTAAAAATTAACCTTCAAACTTTGCAGCGGAATTCATTACAATCAACAAAATTAAACTTTGGCACGCAGGCCTCATCAAAGGTTTCATAATTCAAAAACAATACGTAAGGAAAGAGAAACAAGTAATAAGATCTCCATCCCGTTACGTATCAGAGCCCTAAGACACTTTGAGCCGACATATCTACTAATCTTCGTTACTTGCAAGTTACCCATAGGAAAGGCGACATTTCCAAGCAGAAGGGGTGAGATTCACAAACAACAGTAAATATTATAATTCATCAATTAAATTCAACAACAAGAATACATTGTTAATCAACTGTCATTTTACAATTAAGACAAAACAACAACAACATTATCGAGCTACGACATCGACGACCCAACCAACAACAACAACAACGACGACGACAACAATGCGACTAATGCAAATGCATGTGGTACCATTTTACGCGCGTTGAATGCTAAGCATTCCGGGGCATAAGCCCCCAACAGTTTGAATGAAATAACATTCCAGGGCATAAGCCCTCAACGATTGAGTGATAAACACTCCAGGGCATAAGCCCTCAACGGTTGAGTGAAAACACTTCAGGGAATAAGCCCTCAACAATTATGAGTATGAATGGACTCAATAGTGTATATCTACATACAACTTGAAAACAAAACGACAACTACAAAATGCATAATCAACTATGACATGAACTCCAACTTGACCGACAGGACGCAACCAAAGGGTACAACAAAGTCTCACAACAAAATTCAACAATTTAGGCAACTACTGTACTACTCGCCGTGGCGAGCTACCTTACTCGCCGTGGCGAGTTCAGGAAAATGAGCTACTCGCTGTGGCGAGTTGGGGGCGAGCTCGAGGCGAGCAAAACTGGGTGCTCTCGGCATTTTTGACATTTTTCACCTAAAATCTTCATTTTTAAGTCCCCAAAACCCAAATTTGATTCTGTAAAAAGGTGTCATTCATTCCTAAATATATTAAGGCACTCAAGTTGATACAAAATTTGACCTAAAAACATCATTAAGACAATTAACACTTTTTAATTTAAGCAACTCGCCGTGGCGAGTGCATTTGCTCGCTGTGGCGAGCTATAAGGGTTCACTACTCGCCTGGCGAGTGGGTCTGCTCGCTGTGGCGAGCTACACAGGCATTGCTCGCCTAGCGAGTGGCGACTGACAGAACTACGAACTGTACGAACAGACTTCTCCTTTTCAACCCAAAACCCCATTTTCAACACCTAAAAACTCAATTTTGATGAATTGCATTACTTCTATACAATCTAACATCAGAACAGCAATAAACAACAACAATTTCATGAATTCATCAAGTTATTAACATCAATTAATCTTTAACCTAATTCAATTCATCAATCCTAACAACCCAATATTAATCAACGAATCCTAAGACCTAAAGTTGAGAGTTAGTCTCACCCTTACCTTAGATTATCTTCCTGAAATCAAAACTGCGTTCTTCTCTCTTCCTGCTTCTTCTCTCTTGTTCTAGGTTTTTCTCCCTTTTCTCTGTTTCTACGTGAAAACTGTTTTCTGGCTTTCCCTTCCTCCAACTCCTATTAATTCTAATTAATTCCCACTTATTTCTAATTAACTCCTATTAAAATATTATTCAATCTTCATTTTAATCCCCAACTTTCTAATAATTATTGTTTCTCACCTATTTTAATTTAAACATTAAAATAATCATATAATAAAATACATCGCACCATAAAATCAACATAAATTATTTAAAACCATATAAACTTATTAAAATCAACTGAAATTAAATAAATAACAACTAGGGCGTTACAACTCTCCCCAACTTAAAGAATTTCGTCCTCGAAATATTACCTCAAGCAAACAACTCAGGATATGACTCCTGCATCTTACTTTCCAGCTCCCATGTTAAGCTTTCACCAGTCACTCCACCCCAGACAACTCTCACCAGAGGTATCTCCTTGCCTCTCAACTTCTTCACCTTACGATCATCAATTCTCAACGGTAAAGTCTCCACCGTAAGGTTGTCTCTAACTTGCACGTCATCCCTTGGTATAACATGCGAAGGATCCGCTACGTACTTCCGCAACTGCGACACATGAAACACTTCATGCAGATTTGAAAGATGTGGTGGCAAACCTACTCGATATGCCACTGGCCCAATCCTCTCTGATATCTGATAAGGACCAATAAACTTTGGAGTAAACTTCTTGGACTTCAACGCACGACCTACACCTGTCATAGGAGTGACTCTCAAGAACACATGATCGCCCTCTTGAAATTCAAGTTCCTTTCTACGCTTGTCATGGTAACTCTTCTGCCGACTCTGCGACGCCTTCATCTGCTCTCTTATCAATTTGACTTTCTCTGTAGTCTGCTGGGCTATTTTCGGTCCCAACACTATACTTTCTCCCGATTCAAACTAACACAACGGAGTTCTACACCTCCGACCATACAAAGCTTCAAATGGTGCCATACCAATACTCGAATGGTAACTGTTGTTGTACGTGAACTCAATCAACGGTAGATGACTATCCCAAGCTCCACCTTGCTCAAGTACACACACTCTCAGCAAATCTTCTAATGACTGAATCGTCCTCTCCGACTGACCATCTGTTTGAGGATGATAAGCCGAACTCAACCTCAACTTTGAACCCAAAGCCTCCTGCAAACTCTTCCAAAACCTTGAAGTAAACCTCGGATCTCTATCTGACACAATACTTGATGGAACACCATGCAACTTCACAATACTATGAATGTAAATCTCCGCCAACTGAGCTACTGGATAATTGATATTGATCGGAATAAAATGTGCTGACTTTGTCAACCTGTCAACAAATACCCAAATGGCATCATGCCCTCTCGGAGTATTCGGTAAACTCGTTACAAAGTCCATGGATATGCTATCCCACTTCCACTCTGGCACATCTAATGGTGTCAACAACCCTGTAGGATTCTGATGTTTAACTTTAGATTTCTGACAAGTCAAACAAGCATAAACAAATTGCGCGGCATCTCGTTTCAATCCAGACCACCAAAAAAATTTCAGGTCGTGATACATCTCTGTAGCTCCCGGATGAATACTTAAGCTACTCCTGTGACTTTCTTCTAAAATCAACTTCTTCAACTCATCATTATCAGGAATACAAATTCTGCCTCGGAATCTCAACACACCCTGATCATCAACCTGGAAATCACTATTTTCCGCTTCGTTATTAGCAACCATCAAGTCTACAAACTTAACATCAGCTTCCTGCGCTTCCTTGATACTGTTCAAGAATTCATTATTGATCTTCAACATACCCAACTGCACGCTCTGAGGTGCCAATTCACAAACTAGGCTCAAGTCTCTAAATTGCTCAAGCAACTCGAACTCTTTCATCATCATAGCAGACATGTGCAACGTCTTTCTGCTCAAGGCATCTGCAACCACATTGGCTTTACCTAGGTGGTAATTCAAACTAAAATCATAGTCCTTCAACAACTCGAGCCATCTTCTCTGCCTCATATTCAACTCCTTTTGATCAAACAAATATTTCAAACTTTTATGATCACTGAACACCTCAAATCTGGAACCGTACAAATAATGCCTCCAAATTTTTAACACAAAAACCACATCAGCCAACTCTAAATCATGTGTAGGATAGTTCTTCTCATGTATCCTCAATTGTCTCGAAGCATAAGCTACCACCTTACCATTCTGCATAAGTACACCACCTAAGCCCAACTTAGATGCATCACAATAAACAACAAAAGATTCATCTGACTTCGGTAAAATTAAAATCGGAGCAGTCGTCAATCGTTGCTTCAACTCATTGAAACTATTCTCACACTTAGTATCCCACACAAAAGCTTTACCCTTACAGGTCAACTGAGTCAAAGGAAGTGCCAACTTCGAAAATCCTTCGATAAATCTGCGGTAATAACCTGCTAAACCCAGAAAACTTATAATCTCTGTGACTGACTTCGGAGTCTCCCATTGTTATACCGCTTCAACTTTTGACGGGTCAACCGCAATACCACTACCAGAAATAATATGGCCAAGGAAACTTACTTCACTTAACCAGAACTCACATTTTGACAACTTGGCATACAACTTCTTTTCTTTCAACACTTGCAATACAATCTTTAAATGTTATGTATGCTCTTCTTCAGTCTTAGAATAAATCAGAATATCATCAATAAACACAACTACAAATCTGTCCAGAAAGTCATGGAAAATCCGGTTCATATACTCCATAAATACACCAGGTGCATTAGTAACACCGAAAGGCATCACTTTATACTCATAGTGACCATATCGCGTTCTGAACGCCGTCTTCTGCATGTCTTCATCCTTCACCTTGATCTGATGATAACCTGATCTCAAATCAATTTTACTAAATACACGTGCACCCTCTAGCTGATCCATCAAGTCATCAATTCTCGGAAGTGGATACCTATTCTTTATCGTCACTTTATTCAGCTGACGATAATCTATGCACAATCTCATGCTACCGTCCTTCTTCTTAACCAATAATATCGGCGCTCCCCAAGGTGAAACACTTGGTCTTACAAACTTCTTATCAAGTAGGTCCTCCAACTGCTTCTTCAATTCTGCCAACTCAGCTGCTGACATACGGTAAGGAGCCATCGACACAGGCTTCGTACCCGGAACAAGATCAATTGAGAATTCAACTTCCCTTTCTGGCGGCACATCGGGAATCTCATCAGGAAAAACTTCTGGAAACTCATTCACGACTGGTAGGCTATCAATCACCGCTTGATTTTCCACCGACAAATACGCTATCAAGGAAAACATCAGAATTCTATCGCGCTCTATCTGCTTCAGCTGCTTAGTAATCAAGAAATCAACTTCACTCTCTTCTTCCGCGGAAGAGAAACGTACTGTCTTACTAAAACAATTGATGAGGACATGGTTATACTCTAACTAGTTCATCCCAAGGATTACATTCATACCTGTCAATGGTAAACATACAAGATCAACTTCAAAATCTCTACCAAACACAGATAGTGGACATCTTAAACAAACAAGAGAAGTAGTCACTGAACCCTTAGCTGGAGTTTCAACAATCATTTCTCCACCCATATTAGACATAGTAAGCCCCAACTTAGAAGCACAACTAACAACAATAAAACAATGCGTAACACCAGTATCAATAATAGCAATTAAAGGAGTACTATCAAAATAACAAGTACCTCTGATAAGTCGATCCTCATTGTCCGTCTGTGTACCAGACAATGCAAACACTTTCCCTCCAAACTGAGCCTTCTTAGGCTTCTTGCACTGAGAACTAAGATGACCCTCTTCATCACAATTAAAACAGACAATATCACCACGTTTGCACTCAACTATTGTATGTCCTTTCTTCCTACATCGGAAGCATTTCTTCTCATCGCGGTGGCAAGCATTACTCTTGTGGCCTTTCTCACCACACTTGTAGCAGACAACCTCAGCAGGAGTCTCATTCTTCCTGGGCCTCCTCTCATCATTCACCCGTTGTTTACCCTTATCAGCAGGAGCACTGTAAGGCTTAGGACAGCTCTGCTGACTCTTACTCTTTCTTTCATTAATCACCTTGTAGTGAGCTTTCGTATCCTCTTCGTAGATTCTGCAGCTACTCACCAAGTCAGAAAAGTTGTGGATCTTCTGATAACCAATGGCCCGCTTAATCTCAGCATGCAGACCATTCTCGAACTTGATACACTTAGAGAACTCAGCAGTCTCAGGAGTGTAATGCGGGTAAAACTTTGCCAACTCAACAAACTTGGCAGCATACTCTGTTACGGACATGTCACCTTGCTTCAGTTCCAGGAATTCGATTTCCTTCTTGCCTCGGACATCTTCCGGGAAATACCTATTCAGAAACTCTCTTCTGAACACAGCCCAAGTGATCACAGATCCTCCGTTCCCTAGAACTAGTTGCACACTCACCCACCAATCATCAGCCTCCTCAGCCAGCATGTGTGTGCCAAAACGCACCATCTGAACATCAGTGCATTGCATAACTCTGAAGATTCTTTCAATCTCCTTCAACCATGTCTGCGCTCCGTCAGGGTCGTACCTGCCCTTGAAAGTCGGTGGATGGTTCCTCAAGAAGGTTTCCAGCATGCGAACACTGTCGTTACCACCAGCATTGTTCTGTTGACCCACAGTTTGAGCCATCGCTTGCAAAGCAGCAGCAAATGCAACATCATTCCTTCTAGCCATCGCAAAAATCTACACTACAACAACAATCAGGACATCAAAGACAATACAAAATTGTCATAGGACTCTACTAGGCTCGACTCGACTCTACTACTTGGCCAGACGGACCGACCTGCTCTGATACCAATTGTAACACCCCGTTTTCCCAACAGTAAAAATTTATAAATATAATCAGAGTATTCACCTAACGGAATGCTACATTTTCTTAAAACAAAAACTCCAGATGAATAAATAACTGTTTATTCTTCATAAAAAAATAGTCAATAAAAATTAACCTTCAAACTTCGCAGCGGAATTCATTACAATCAATAAAATTAAACTTTGGCACGCAGGCCTCATCAAAAGTTTCATAATTCAAAAACAATACGTAAGGAAAGAGAAACAAGTAATAAGATCCACATCCCGTTACGTATCAGAGCCCTAAGACACTTTGAGCCGACATCTCTACTAATCTTCGTTACCTGCAAGTTACCCATAGGAAAGGCAACATTTCCAAGCAGAAGGGGTGAGATTCACAAACAACAGTAGATATTATAATTCATCAATTCAATTCAACAACAAGAATACATAGTTAATCAACTGTCATTTTACAATTAAGACAAAACAACAACAACATTACCGAGCTACGACATCGACAACCCAACCAACAACAACAACAACAACGACAACGACAACGACAACGACAACAATGCAACTAATGCAAATGCATGTGGTACCATTTTACGCGCGTTGAATGCTAAGCATTCCGGGGCATAAGCCCCCAACAGTTTGAATGAAATAACATTCTAGGGCATAAGCCCTCAACGATTGAGTGATAGACACTCCAGGGCATAAACCTTCAACGGTTGAGTGAAAACACTTCAGGACATGAGCCCTCAACAAGTATGAGTATGAATGGACTCGATAATGTATATCTGCATACAACTTGACAACAGCAACGACAACTACAAAATGCATAATCAACTATGACATGAACTCCAACTTGACCGACAGGACACAACCAAAGGGTACAACAAAGTCTCACAACAAAATTCAACAATTTAGGCAACTATTGTACTACTCGCCGTGGCGAGCTACCTTACTTGCCGTGGCGAGTTTAGGAAAATGAGCTACTCGTTGTGGCGAGTTGGGGGCGAGCTCGAGGCGAGCAAAACTGGGTGCTCTCGGCATTTTTGACATTTTTCACCTAAAATCTTCATTTTTAAGTCCCCAAAACCCAAATTTGATTCTGTAAAAAAGTGCCATTCATTCCTAAATATATTAAGGCAGTCAAGTTGATACAAAATTTGACCTAA
The DNA here is from genome assembly GCA_946800305.1 of Medicago arabica. Lineage (NCBI taxonomy): Eukaryota > Viridiplantae > Streptophyta > Magnoliopsida > Fabales > Fabaceae > Medicago > Medicago arabica. The sequence continues at coordinate 33,326,886 of OX326964.1, read as the reverse complement.
AAACATCATTAAGAAAATTAACACTTTTTAATTTAAGCAACTCGCCGTGGCGAGCTATAAGGGTTCACTACTCGCCTGGCGAGTGGGTCTGCTCGCTGTGGCGAGCTACACAGGCATTGCTCGCCTAGCGAGTGGGTTTGCTCGCCGTGGCGAGTGGCGACTGACAGAACTACGAACTGTACGAACAGACTTCTCATTTTCAACCCCAAACCCCATTTTCAACACCTAAAAACTCAATTTTGATGAATTGCATTACTTCTATACAATCTAACATCAGAACAGCAATAAACAACAACAATTTCATGAATTCATCAAGTTATTAACATCAATTAATCTTTAACCTAATTCAATTCATCAACCCTAACAACCCAATATTAATCAACGAATCCTAAGACCTAAATTTGAGAGTTAGTCTCACCCTTACCTTAGATTATCTTCCTGAAATCAAAGCTGCGTTCTTCTCTCTTCCTGCTTCTTCTCTCTTGATCTAGGTTTTTCTCCCTTTTCTCTGTTTCTACGTGAAAACTGTTTTCTGACTTTCCCTTCCTCCAACTCCTATTAATTCTAATTAATTCCCACTTATTTCTAATTAACTCCTATTAAAATATTATTCAATCTTCATTTTAATCCCCAACTTTCTAATAATTATAGTTTCTCACCTATTTTAATTTAAACATTAAAATAATCATATAATAAAATACATCGCACCATAAAATCAACATAAATTATTTAAAACCATATAAACTTATTAAAATCAACTGAAATTAAATAAATAACAACTAGGGCGTTACAGTTCAATATTAAGCCATTCATATTTTTAGCCTTTATTGTTAAGTCACTTATACAAATTATATTAATAACTTAATTCTTTTGCAGATATTTGGATTATGAAAATGCATTAGAGAGCAAGACCGATGTCATCTTGCTTCTGTGTATATGTCGTGTTTGCAAAATTTCATCTTGGCAACAATCGAGAAGAAAAAAAAAGTTTGTTTTTCAATATCTAAAGGAACTATAGTTTTGGATTAAGTTTCAGGAAAATGTATAAATAAGGAGACAAACTTTTTTATAATATTTGGCTTCAAGTTCATATGTAAATATTTTAGTTGGTTTGTGCATAATATTTCAATTTGGCAGCTGTATCTTGAGTCGGAAGTAGATCTATCAGCATCGGCATAAAATTTTAAGTTGTTTTTCTTCTCACCACTTTCATTTGGACTGCTGCTATATTTGTAGAGTGGTGTTTTATAATTCTGCAGCTCATGCTTCTTTGTGGCAGAAGTTACATCTGTTAGTTTAGTTATCTGAGTTTAGGTGGTCAAGTTTCTCTCAATTTAAGCATCCATACATACATACATACATATATATATATATATATATATATATATATATGAAGTTGGAGTTGTTTTGGCATTGTAACTCTCTTTTGTTTGTCGCATTGTAATGGTGTAAATTGGTTATGTGATTAACTTATTAGCATTGAATGATTGAACGCAGGACAACAATCACTACTTTAACCACGAGGCTGCTCACATTTTTCTGAAATAATGATTTTAAAGTAACTAACATTAGTGGTTCCTTTTTTAGCAATTCCTTTTCATATTTTTATAGCAATTCATTTATTATTATTATTATTTAGGCTTTTGTATTGTTTATAGCATTTCATGTATTTTTATAGCAGTTCATCTATGTGTTGTGCTTTTTGATTGTATCATGAAAATGTATAGAAGAACATATGGTGGAACTAAGTTTTAAATTGTGCAGAATATGTTAGTAATATTTTGCTTTGTAGGTGGGTATTGTATAAGAAGAAGAAGCAACACTGGAGCGAGTCAAAGGAATGTGTGTTGTTTTGTTTTATAAATGATATGTTACAGTGTTGGTTGATATACCGTGGTTTAGATGTAATATGATTCTAAGTATCAGACTTAGCCCTAACTTTGTGTGTCAATATTATTTTGTTTTTCCATAAAGAATTATGTACTTGCATATAAGTTTTTGTTTAGCCATAAAAGAATATGTACTTGCATTAAGAGAAGAAAATTTAACAAATATAAGTTAAATTATTTTAACGGGGATGTTAAGTTGCTTTCTTTAGTAAAAAAAATGCTAATAAACTTGAGAGATGACTTTAATTTGTTTTTAATAGTTTGTAAAAAATTTCGTTGAAGGCGTAGTTTGTAAAACTTTATTTGCTTTGTTTTCTTTGACTATGAGAGATTATTTGGTGAAGGTAATAATATTCGTTTCATGAAGTTATCATTTCATATTTATCATTTGACTTTTCTATTAATTTGCAAAAAAAAAAGAATATGCAAACAAATGAATTAAATGTTTGAAATACATAATATTGATCAATATCTTAAGGTTTAATGATAGCAATACACATTGCACAACTTTTTGTTTTGTTTTTGAGTTGAATTCATAACTATAATTTTATTCATGTCAATTATTATTTTACCGTTTCATATTTATCATAACTGTAATTTTAGTTGAACCTGATCATTTTCCACTGTTTTTGCCATTATGAGACACAAGTTTTGGTTGAATTAATTTCGCTTTTAAAATATATATTCACGACATTACTTTTAATTACACTTTATCAGCAAACCTCTAAAATAGTCCCCGACTTCTTATCCCAACTTTTCCACTTCCAATAAACTTTAATTTTCTCTTACACTTATCATTTTTGGTTCTTAATTATATTGGTTCAAACAATTATTTATATAAGTTGAAATTACATAATTAAACAGTTATTTCAACTCATAAGACCCGTGCGGCGCATAGGTCATCAATCTAGTTATTTATAATCTAAAACAAATTAAGTTGTATGTTTTTTTTTTAGGAGAATTAAGTTGTATGTTTTATACGGAGAGATATGAAAGTTTACTATTATCCTTTAAAAAAAAGTTTGCTATTATATAAGTTGAGTAAATTTTATTGTAACATTTAATTTTTTTGCGAAGTAAAATATTACAATTATTGGGATTTGGCCATCCATCAAATAAAAAAATAATTAAATGAAAATAAATATAAAATAAAATTCTAGTGAATAAAAATTAATATAATAATAATATATAAAGATATATCAAATTAATAAATTTAAATTATTAATTATGAATATTTAAATATAATCGATATAAACTTTATTAAGAATTAAGAATATCCTTTTATGTCATTTTACTTTTATCGGTTAGTTAAACCATTAATTTTACCAACCACTTTAATCAGCTTATCAGCTATCAGTCAGCAACAATAAGCTATCAACTATCAGTCATCCGCTATAAGTTATAAGCTATCAGCTTGCTTATCAGTTATCCGATATTTTTACCAAACAGAGTCTTATTATTATGGGGTGAGTGTAATATATATATATATATATATATATATATATATATATATATATATATATATATATATATTATATATATATATATATATATATATTATATATATGTGCGCGCGCGAGCTTCATAAATGTGGGGTGGTATTGGCTACTGTAAAAAAAAAATTGGATAATTCACATAGTTTTAAATCTAGCTACCCAATTAATATACTATTTTGCTACTTCAAACAATTTTGTTGATTCAAAGAGAGATTATATTAATAAAATATTGATAATCTATTTATTTTAATGGTTAATTATGTTTTTGGTCTCTATAAATATGTCAACTTTTCGTTTTAGTCCCTCTAAAAAATTTCTTCAACTTTTAGACCCTATAAAATTTTCAAACACTACTTTTGGTCCCTATTTTTAATTAAATTTTTGTATTTTTTTTTAATGAAACTATGCAGCAATGTATAGAATAATATAAAAAACATTCCGAAGAAAAATTAGAATTTTTTAACCAAACATAAATTATATATGAATTTTACAACACTACTTGAATTTTTTTTTACTTTCATTGCACTTGAACTTGAACTCAGTGGCTCCGCCACTCATGGTCCAAGGTGGGTCATGACCCACCCCAACCCTAAAAAAATCATTTTTAATAGGTATATATACAAAAAAATTAGTATGATATTATATTATATATATTTTGTTACCAAAAAAAATATTATATATATTTTATCTTGCGCTAAAATGTTAATTGGATAGTGTGTCCCAGTGGTTAGGCTAGCATCTTGCATGTTCTGTGTCCATTTTTTGTAATGCTTTTCTTAATTTTTAATGCTTTTTTGTAAAAAATAATAATCAAAAACACCATTAAGGGGTTCGAACCGGCTTAAAACACTCCTTACCAGGGAACAACCTTTTACTCAAAATGATTGATTTTAACAATATATATCTAATCATATAGCTTTCATCAACAATAAATGTAATAAAACACAATTTTTTTTTACAATGTACATGTGTAATATATTAAAAATTATATAATATTTATGTTAAAATATCTTTAAAACATCGGTATAAATCATGTTCCATAGACAATAAAAATAATGGTCCCTCAAATTAACTAATCAAAAATATAAATTCACACACATTACAAAATTTGACCGACCCTGAAAATTATTTCTAACTCTGCCACTGCTTGAACTCATACTTTATCAACTCTTGCAAAGTCCAAAGACTACATTGATCTAAACATATGTTGTACCCAAGATTTGTACACGAAAATTAGTTAATGAACATGTAACTATATTTTTAGTCTTGTATTCTTACACAAGTCGTGTTATAAAAACTCCTATTAATTTTAAACTATGTCATTGGTTTAAGCTTCTGCCAATGCTTGAACTTCATTACTACATCAGTTGTAAATTACATCTAATGTAGTTTACAAAGAAGTGTTATAGAATGTTCGCCAATTAATGTTATTGTTATTACTCATGTGATGTTACAAATGAAGTTTTAATTTCATTATATTTAATGTGCTTTTAATTTATTGTACTCGTATCTTGTGCTCATCATCGACATGTGCGAAGAAAAGGTGCGCAATCTAGTAGTTATTATAAGGGAACATTCAGGTAGGGTTTATAGATCACATTTTATCTTTAACTGTTTTAAAGAGATTGTATCAATCGAGTTCATATCACTAAAATAAGCATGTAGCAAAGAATGGTTAAGCAGGGAAAAATATGTTGATCGTGAGCTTTCAATATTAGTGGGATATTTCACTCTTTAATTACATTTTTTTAATAAAATTATTGATCGAAAACTGACGAACGATATTCATAATTTCCATAAAGACACATGAGGGGAAGTTAAATCACTGAGACATACCAAACATTTAAAAGATTTTTTAGGGGTGAAACCCTATTCTCAACCCAATATTTTAAATATGCTTAATTTGCCTTTTGATCTCTCTCAAGTAGTGGCGGAGTCACTTGGGGACTGGGGATGGCCGGGGTTTGCCCATTATTTTCGTGAAATTACTAGTATACCCTTGACCTTATTTAAAAATTACAAACATGCCGCTCAATTTTCTTTTTTGACATATAAAACGCGATATCATTTTCTCCTTCTCTAGCGATTGCAGTACTACCTCCGCCCATCTCCTACCGTCAGCCAGGCCGCAACCGTCACCTTCTCTAACTCTCCATCAAACTCAAAACCCACACTCATCTCACTCGTCTTCTTCTATTTTTCTCTTTGTATTGATCTCTGATTCCTCTTCATTTGTCTCCATCCCTCCCACAAACCCTAGCTGAGTAAGTGTAGATTATTTTTGTTTTTGTTTGGTAATTATACTGCTTCATTTTCCTATTATTTGTTGATTAATTTCGTTTTTCGATTTGGTTTTTAATTTCAATTTTCCTATAACCCTAAGCAAAACAAAAGGGGGGAAATGAAAAAGTAAATCACAAACTGTAGTGTTGATCTAAATCGACCTTGATTCTCAATTATAATGTTTCAATTGTAATGTTGAATTATAATAGTTGAACCGATTGCTTGCTTATTATTCCCATTTAATAGGTGTCTTACAGAAATTGTTGATTGATACAAAAGAAATGTAATAATATATTTGAATGAAACAATTAAGACAACATGTCATGTAGACCTGTAGAATGTTGATATATACATCTTTTAATCAAAAGCCTTCCTAGGTAGTTAGGTTGAAATCTTTCTTCTTCAATTGTAATGTTGATTTATAATAGTTTTGAAGTGCTTGATTGCTTATTCATACCATACCAAAACAGAGATAAAGTTGATTTTGAAATTGAAATTCACTTCATTAAGAGTCTTTAACACATTATATCATTTTGATAAGTGCGTGTATTAGTTCCGAGTCAATTATTGATGGTTTAGTATAAAAGCTATGAAGATGGAGAGATGAAAATAGATTTTTGGGACTGTTATGTTGTTGTTACGGCTGCTAGGTGTTGTCTATAGCTTGTGTTTTGTTTCCTACTCTTTGGATTTTACAAGAGCATGCTGATATTGGATTTTTTTTCTTCTGTTTTTAGGCTTTGGTTTTGGATATTTTTAGTGTATTATGTGAGCATAGTAGTTGCTAGTGTTTTAAGTGGGTATGTTGGTACCTTTGTGTGGCTTTCTAGTTTCTTTTTGTACCAGTAGACTTGGTTTGGCTTCTTTAAGTATTTGTACAATTGGCATCAGTCCAATCCTCTACCTGCTACATCTTGTTTAGGTGGAGTGTATTAATAAATTCATCGTTTAAAATAAATATATGATTTATATATTTTAGTTTATTTGATAGCGGTCATCCCAATATTTTTTGTCTGGTTCCGCCACTGCTCTCAAGCATCTATTTTTTGTGATTTTGTTCATCAAAAATTTTATTCAACCATTTTGGATCTTCCATCTTTCCCCCTTTTGCAATAAGAAAACCCCTTGGTTTATTATAATTTTAATTATTCAAGTGACGTGTTATAAATATTTAGTCTCTCATTTTTATTTATTTGAGTATTGTGTTTGTGCATAATTGTGTCTAGTTAATTTAACTAGTTTAAATTTTAGACCTAAATACATGAGTAAAATTTTTTTTATGTTTAATTCATGGTACAATTTAATTTCACACTCTCACTCTTTTCTCTCTCTCGATTCCAAGGTGATTAAGCAATGGAAGGAAAAGGAGGAAATGGACTCGTTGCAGCGAAAACCACTGCGGCTAACAAAGACAAAGACAAGAAGAAACCCATTTCTCGTTCTTCTCGTGCTGGAATCCACTTTCCAGTTGGTAGGATCCATAGACATCTGAAGCAAAGAGTCCAAGCTAATGGACGTGTGGGAGCAACAGCTGCAGTTTATCTGGCATCAATTCTGGAGTATCTGACTGCAGAAGTTCTTGAATTGGCTGGAAATGCAAGCATTGATTTGAATGTGAAGAGGATCACACCAAGGCATTTGCAGCTGGCTATTAGGGGAGATGAGGAACTTGATACCCTAATCAAAGGAACAATTGCTGGTGGTGGTGTCATTCCTAGCATTCACAAGTCCTTGATCAACAAAACTGCTAAAGAATGAGTGCTTTTCTTTTGTTGTCATGTAGTGTTTTTTATTTTAATTAGGGGTGTGTTTTTTTATTATGACTTGAATTGACTTGAAATGATGGTGATCACAGTATGGTACTTTTAGAATTTTGAATGAATTGATATGGTAGTGTTTAAATGGTGGTATTCTTATGTGGTCCTTTTGGATGGTTTAAAACAAAATGCATGGTACAATATAGGATGAAGCAAACTAGAGCTAAGATAAATATTTTAGTGTAGGGTACAATTTAATATCCAAATATATGATGGATTTGGATAATTTTTCTAATTGTAAATTAATTCATGTTGGAATGATCCAGCTGAAATTTTTTAATGTACCTAAACATAAGAAATATTAATCAAAACATCAGCAACTTGACCACCAAATGGTAGTGTATTTGGTGGTCAAGTTGTTGATATTTTGATTAACACTTCACCTGTTTAGGTACATTTTTAAATAAAAAATTTGTGATGGATCATTCCAACATGTATTAAATTATAATTAGAAAAATTATTGAAATCCGTCGTATATTTGGATATTGAATTGTACCCACTACCAACATCAATAAGGGTGAATCACCTGTAACAATGAAGGTGACCAGTGTGCCATTTTCTCCGGCCCCTCCTTTTGAGGACCAACATAAACCACTACCACAACAATTAACCATCGCTGCTACCGACATCAATAGGAGTGAATCACCTGTAAAAACGACGATGGCCAGTGTGCCAGTTTTCTCCAACCCCTTCCTTTGAGGAAAAGAAAGAGGATTCAGAGCTGATTCGGGCAAGAAAATACGAAGATTCGGCACAAAAATATATTTCCCCAAGTCAGAAGCTTGGCACGGCCCGTGCCACCAGCCATACGGCCGTGCCAACCCCTCAGAATACTTTTTTGCTGCTTTTGCTTACCGGACAAGCTACCTATTAGTTTATTTCTGACCTAAAAGCTCGTGGTTTCTTGTGGAACATTCTATTGATGTTTTTTCTTAGGGCTTAAGTCATTGTAAACTTATAAATAGAGTAGCTAGCTATCACAACAAATCATCTTTTGTTCTTGAAATTCAATAGTGACAATTGTTTTTTTCTTAATAAAAGTTCTTTCTTTTATTTTCTTATTATTTTATGTTCTTCTTCTTCTCTTCTATGTCTACTTTAACCATGAGTGAGTAGACTCTTCTTTGTCTTGGGATTGTTGGATAAGTCTTAATGACATAATCCTAACAAACCAAACCTTAAACCCTAATTTTATATAAATCTACTTTCTAATCTAATTTCGCCGTTTTTATAATGAATTAACAATTACCAAATTCATAAAGCGAACGCGGAGGGTTAGTAATTGTTAATTCATCATCTCAAATATCAATTCATAAAGCGAACGCGGAGCTTTGATATTGGAACAAGTGAAATTAGACAGGGAATGCGAAGCATGAGAATAGCCTAGAAAACCTTGAGACATGTAAAGTTTCGTTCTTCAAGGATTCTAATAGCAACCAACCATGAGAATAGGCTTGGTTGCTAGAGTAACACACTCAATGACTTCAAGAGAAGCTTTGATACGCTTAAGAGAAACTTGTTTTTAGAAAGTAGATCCAATGTAAAATTAACGGTTTAGGGTTTGTTTGTGAAGGACTTGTTATTAAGATGGACCAATAAATCTCAAGGCGCCTTTTATTATTATTTTTATTCATTAAAAATCAAACCTTTTTCAACTGAACTTTCTTCTAATTCTCTTCTAAAAAGTTAATTAAATTGAACAACTCCCTGTCGGAACGATACTCTCTTTTTACTACTTCGGTAGAACCGTGCACTTGCGGTTTTACTCATCATCTATAAAAACGACGATGACTAGTGTGCCGGTTTTCTCCAACCCCTCCCTCTGAGGAAAAACAACTACCACTACCGCAACAACCAACCATCACCGCTACCAACATCAATATGGGTGAATCACTTGTAACAACGACGGTGACCAGTGTGTCATTTTCTCCAATTCCTCCCTTAACTTCTGTCTCAACCGATACCTCCAAAAGGCGTAGAAGCAAATCTTGTGGTTCTCTCAACAAAAATCATTCTAAAAAAGGGCTTTTGGTAACTCACTTTTCTTTGTTCCCTGATGTTTTTTGTTTTATAGAGTATGCTTCAAGCCTTTCCTTTTATAGTTTTATTGTAGTAACGATGGCCATGATCATAGGACTAGTAGTGAGGTTTTTTAGGTTGGAGTTGGAGCACTAGTTTTGGCATGCCTCCTACGTTATTCTATAACTTGGCATGATTTATATTTTAGTTTGTAGCTTGTGTATTTATTATTTTGGTGGGAGAAAATAACACCTCTATAAATTAAAAGGGAAATGCTGAAACTTACAAATGAAAGACACGAGAAGTTCTTAACAGTGCTCACATTAAATCTAATAGAACTTTTAGATATTCTTATATCTAATAGTTTGTAGATACACTTTTAGACACGAGAGGTTTGCAATGACAATAGCGGCAAGAAAGCAACGTTGGCAAAGACGATGGCGGCGACAAAAATGGTGACGGAGTCAGCACCAAAGGTGAGTTGATTTGACAATACATGCGATATTATTAAGAATGGATGAACCGTTGTATTCAAATAATACAATGATGATAATTATATATGACTTCGATGAGAATAGATCTATAAGTAGATCTATCTTATTGATGAATAAGTTGTCGCTTGGTAACCAATTAAGTAGACGTGTATAAATTTATGGCTAAAATATGGTTTTGGTCCCTGCAAATATGTCTAGTTTTGGTTTTAGTCCTTGTAAAAAAAAAATTGTTTTTGGTTCCTGCAAATATGTCTCGTTTTGGTTTAGATCTCTGGCCCCACTTTTGTGATGATTTGCACACGTGGCACATGATGACTGAACTCATTAATTAGATAAATAGTCCCTGTAAAATCTTTTGATTTTGAAAAAGGTCCCTGCAAAATATTTTACTTTTGAAAATAGTCCCTGGATCAAAAATAAAATATTTTGCAGGGATCAAAAACAAAAAAAAAAATTACACGGACTAAAACCAAAACTAGGCATTTTGCAGGGATCAAAACCATATTTTAACCTAAATTTATTGTGTAATCCAAGTTTATTTTTTTTTAGAGTTAATGAAATAAAAGGTAATTGACTTAGAGACGTCTTAGTCAATATTTGAGAATTAAGCGGATTCATATATAAAACCCCTTGGAAAGAAATTTAGAGAAATGAGACTTTGTCACTAGAAAACGACAAGTAATGGGAACCCAACCTTTGTGATTGGAGATCCCATGAAGAAAGTTCAATGGGTAAAAATAAGTTACTTGCTAGTTCTGTTAGCACTAAAATATTGTTGTCTCTTTTCTATCGTGTATAATAATAGATATGAGAAGTGCTAAATAATATTAAATTGATGGGTAAGCTTTAAAAGCTTTTAATGATTATCATAAGCCCTTATGAGTCGTGTTTGGTTGTAGCATACACTAGATGGAATCACCTATATGAGTGTCAAGTGGGGCCGCTTGCATAATACCGTGTCCGGTCTTTAGAGCACTCATGAATATCAGGCACATGCACGATCTATTAGCGCACAACCGCGTAACAGCAAGAATTGTGAGGGCGTAATATGATTGTGAGACCTCTTGCATACAACAAGTGTCTTCGGTTCTATAGCTTGGTATAAAAACACGTAATAGACCATGAACCCCAAGTTGATTGAAATGATATTTAGCTGCATGGGATTACATGCACAGTCTTGCAAAGATGTCCATAAAGCACTCAATTTATACTTTCATTCTTTATCATTATATCAGATGATAAACAATTGTGATGTGAAGTTTATCATCTTATTTTTGAATTGCATACTAATTTTTATCTCTAATAAATTTTCTTGAATGGCTTTTGTATATTAATGATTGCAGCTGATCATATCATATCACTATAACTTTGGCAGTTTTCGCCAAACATGTCCCTTTGAGTTACAGCGCTGCCATTAGAGTATGTAGAGAATGTCTACTCATAAATGTGCCATTTAGTTTGGACCCACGAAGTTTTGGTCTAGGATGGACCAATTTTTTTTTAACCTTTAGATTGAATCAGCTACCAATTCTTATCATGGTCCATCCATACCAAATACAACCCATAAACTTCATAATAAAACGTAAAATGATATTAAAGGACATTCGTAATTCCTAATAAAATATATATCAATTAATATTTAAGATATTTGATAATTTAAATTAATCCATTTAATATATATTTTACATATTAATAAATTAATATTTTAATTTTTTGGTCAAAATACTTAATTAATTTTATAATTAAACTACTGATAGATCCGCAAGTGCACGAAATATCGGTTTTAGTATAAAAGACGTCGAATCCCACAGAGACCAATGTCAAGTACCGTTATCTATTCTCGCGCGTTTAAAGGATTAAATTAAAGGGGTCGTCAGCTTTCGCGTGTACGACACCGAATTTTGACTTTGTAATTTATTCGACCGCTTTCGCGCGTACGCTTTACAACTTCAAAACTCTCTTTGAAAAATAATCAATTTACGTTTGAAAAGTTATTTTTAGTAGAAATTTTAATTTAAAGGTGCCGTCGGCTTTCGCTCGTCCGTTACCGTATTTTAAACTCACAGACGCCAACTTTCGCGTGTACGGTCACAAGTTTAAAATAGCATTTTTGAAAATTAGAAATTTCTAAATTAATTAAAAAAAACACTGTCGCTGAATTTTAAAATCAATTCCTAAAAATTCTACGGACAGATACAAGTTTCACTCTTTCGATGTGAAACCGGTATCGCGTTATTCCAGTTTTCACTGTAAATGTTCATTGTTAAAAAACAGAATATTTAGGCTTAAAAATAATTCCTATTACAATTACTAATCATACAATTTAACAGAGCATCATTGGTATGACATTCATCACATTCCAGACTCTATAAAAATCTACTCAGACATAGTAATTATAATAAACATGTTTTTCTTTATACCATTCATCATCATTGAAACAGAGAATTAAAAGAACAAAATAAATTAAAATAATAAACTAATAAAACAAGAACCTGTCAATGATGGTTACTTTCAATTAAGGGAATAAGTGCACAGCAACAATGAAAGAAATTGGAATTGAATCTCAGCGGCTAAGTGTATCACTCACAGCAATAGAAATTGGAATTGAACACCAATTCAGAAACCCCAGCACCGTGACTAATTCTGTTAACTGATGGACACTCTAAATAAAAGATCAACCGCGGCTTGAGTTGTTATCAACAGGTGGAATTCAAAATGAACAGCCGCAATGAAATAATAGGCCACCAACAAGTAATAATAGTTCTTCAATTGAAAGTAGAAATGAACGGTGCAGTAATATGAAATCTACTTGAATTCAATATCAACAGCACTGTAGCAATTAACTAGAACTGAATAATATATATATAATTGAATAATAGCATAAAGGTTTTGAATAGAAAGTAATTTGCAGAACTGTATGTAAATTGCGGTGGCTAAAAAAAGTAAACTAAAAACTTAAACAAAAATCACTCAAAAGCTTGGTGTCTACAACTGAGTTCTTCAGGTCTATTTATAGGCAAAAATCTCCTCTGAAGTGCTTCTGGTCATGCTCCAAGTAGTGGAGAAAATGGAGGAAGTGGGCAAACTGCTTCTGAAACATGGGGAAAGAATTGGTCTGGTTTTTACTTCCCACTAACTTCAGACTTTTAAACCTTTTATTTTCCCTTTTTACCCTTTCTTTCCTTTTTTCGCCGAATTTCATCATTTTGACGCGCAGAGACCTTTAACAGATAAATATCTGAAATAAACACACAATACCAACGTAACACAACAAAAATTTATAAAATCAAAATCAAAAAATGTGTAAGTCGGGTCAAAATAATAGTGCATTTTACATATTATTAACTACATTTTCAATTTAATTCATTTCAATTTTTTTATTTCAGTTTCAATTATATAAATTATTTTTCAATTTTTTATTAAATTTCAGTTTTAAGTTTTATTTTACGTGTATCAGATTTTTTTTTCATCAATATTTAAGTATAAAAAAATTATTTTAAAAACAAAACAAAAAATAATGAGCCCATAAGATTAAAAACAAAAATATTAAAAAATGAACAACAACAACAACAAAAATCCAAAAGGAAGTTGTCTAATAACATAAGCAACAACAACTAGATTTTTTTCGTAAAATAAAACCAATTGAATATTTATTTAATTCACGGTACTTTTTTTTTTTTGAAGAAATTTAATTCATATATTTCTTAAAAACTCGATCAATATAACTTGCCGTAAGAAAAAGACTACTTGTATTGCTAAATGAAAAAAGAAAAAGAAAAAAAAAAGAATTATGTGACCAAAAAAGGAAGTAGAGAGAGAGTAAATTAGAGTTATAGACTAGATGGGTGAGATTTGGTATTTATAGACCATGATAAGATTTGTTGGGTTCATATGATCTAATGGTACAAAAAATTGGTCCATCATGGACCAATATTTTTATAGGTTCATTTTATACTTCACCTTCAAAAAGTATCGAGGTAGGTTCTGTCTTGTCTAAATATAAAGAGGATATGAGTTTTTGATTTTGATATTTCATTATTCAAATTATACTTTTAAATAAATTTGTCTATAAAAATGTTATATTCTTCGTTAAAAAAGATAAAAATTTATAGTTTGCTATATTGTTGATAAAAGAAAAACTTAGTTTATTACAATTCAAAAGTCACAAACATTTATATGTACGTTTTTAATCAAAATCAATTCATAAATTAAAAAAAAAAAAAACATTATTCATGACTAGTTTCAAGACAGGCCACTAACATGTCTATCTTTCCATTTTTAGTTGCAAGGAATGATAAAATGGTAAAAAAAAAAAAAAATCAAGTAAAAGGTAAAAATGAAAGAAAAGAGTTACACCAAAACACAATATTTTTTACATAAGGTCAAAATAAAGTCTTTTTATAGTGTCAAATATTTATCGTGGACTTTTCCTTGTATTGTTGTTAATTGTTCTTCTTTTTCTTTTGAAGGGAAACAACTTATAGAATTTCATTAGATATCAAAGACCAAATACAAGGTGGTACATCATTAAATAAATGGGGACTAGCTAAGAATATGGTATATCGTACTCGACTTTGAGCGACCTCATTCATTTGTCTCTTACTAAACTTAACTTTAGAGTTTTGAAAGAAAAACTTACAACGCCTTTTACAATCATCAAGTGTAGCTCCAAACTCCGAGATGTCGTTGCTACCACTGGTAAAGTAGTCTACAACCCTCTTAGCATCCAATTCGAAATCAACGTTTGGGAGTTGTAATTCATGCACCCACTGAATGGCATGTGACAGCGCTACCATTAGAGTATGTAGATAATGTCTACTCATAAATGGTGAGTTGATAGTGTTTGAAGCATAGTCACAAAATTAGCTGCTACCCCATACGAACCGCGAACCAATTCGCGCGTACCGGTTGGCGGTTCTTTTGCGTACCAATTTGTGCAAATTTGTTTTGTAATTCCCTGGAAGTGGTGAACCGTGTTGAAGATGGAAGCAGCCAGCTAAAAACCAATAGAAAGATGAAGCGGATGGCCTGTGTTTGGTAACAACGAGGAGCTAGCATATAAGTTTGTTGGATCAAAACATGACGTATTTGGTAACAAGTTTTTCTCATGAGCTTATAGCTTTTTATGAGAAACTATTTTAAGTAGCTTTTGAGTTTATAACTTATTGCTTTTTATATTCTCTTCCAATTTTAACTTCATTAATTTTATTTTATTTATTTTTTAATGAAAAACTACCCATATTTACATGTAACTACCCACGTTTATTATATAAAAAAAGAAACAAATATAACCACCCACGTTAGTTGGTAGCAATGCTCCTGTTGTAGTTTTTCTTAATATTTTCTTTGTTCCTTTTGTTATTACCTTGCTCTTAATTCATATAATATAATTATAATTTTAAATAAAATATACAATAAATAGTGAAGCAAATGTTAAGTAAAAAAAATTTAACTGAATTTATAAAACACATTTATTATTTTGGAGATGAAAGTAATTTGAATATTTAAAATGAAATAAATTAATTAAAAAAAATTGTACGTATATAATTTATAAGAAAAAAAAACGTCTTTTTATGTTATTTTGTATGTATCAGGCACTTGAACAACTAATTTTGCCAAACACATTATTTTTAATATGCGAAATTTTTAACTATAAGCTATCAACTATAAGCTAGCTTTTCAGCTATCAGCTAGCTTATAGCTTATTTTTACCAAACAGAGCCAAAGTGGTTTCCTATTGTTTTTGGTAATTAAAGCGAATCATTTATCTCCCTCCACGTGATCATTACGTTTTTTTTGCCGATAACCACACGTTTTGTTGATGGACGTGATCTTTACATTGGTTATCGTGAAAGAAACTAATTTTTTTAAGGTCTTGTTAACTTGTACCCTAAGAGCACAAGATAAGAAAATAAATATAGAAATTTAATCTTGAAAATTGTACATTCATAACCTTGGAAGCTTAAAAACTTGTATTTTCAATGCAATATTTATTTTTTAATTCTATTCTAAAATCTTTGTCTAGTGCCTTGATGGTACAAGTTAACAGTTCCTTTTTTTTAAGGGTGAGACCGTCTTTAATGGAAGGGTCTTAACCATATAAGACCCGGTACTTGTTAGTTACTTCTATTGGAGAGAATCTTTTCAGGGTCTTATAAGACTCAGGATTGGGGAGAATCTTTTCAGTGTCTTGTAAGACTCGGGGTCTTACTTAAGATAGTTGATTAGTGGGTCTCATTTAAAAAATTCTGATATGCTGGGTTGTAGGGATTAAGTTCTTATTAGGTACTTCTATTAAAAAATTATAAATAAATGATGTGTACACATGAGATTTATTTAAGTACCCAAAAATGGATGTCTGCATTGTGGATGCTCTGATATAGAAATTAAGTTAGTCGACCCTCTATCTTGACCCTTTATATTATTTTTCATTATTTTTAAAAAAAAAAAATGGGCATGCAATTTAATTTTTTTTAATTATAATTATTAGTATCAGTATATCAATCCGTATATTAAGAACCCAAACGTGTTGCGAATTAAATCATGTAGTATTGGAACATCAGTGGTGTGTATGTATCGATTTTGATGTTCTTCGAATTACTCCATCCATTATTAGTTATAAGTAAATTCAACTTTTTAGCTTCATTCAATTAATCATGTATATGGTTTACAATATGAACCACATACATCGTTAATTGAATTACTTACTTGGATAGGCTGGAAAACTGTTTGTTCGAAAATGGAGTACGGAGGTTTGAGGGTGAGGCAGTTGAAGGAGTTTAATAGTGCTTTGTTAGGTAAATGGTGTTGGCGGATGTTGGTGGACAGAGGTGGTTTGTGGTATAAGGTTTTAGTTGCCAGGTATGGCGAATTAGGTGGCAGGTTGGAGATTGGGGGCCGGAGTGTTTCTTGTTGGTGGAGGGAGGTGAGTCGATTTAGGGACAGGGGCGGTGTTGGGGAGAGTGGTTGGTTCGATAGCCACGTGTTGCGGAGGGTTGGAGATGGGACTGATACGTCGTTTTGGTATTATAGATGGTTAGGGGACGTTCCTTTACGTGACAAACTTGTTCTCTGTTGATGTGGAGCAGTGGGGAGAGGTGTGGAGGTGGAGGTGTAGGCTGTGGCAGTGGGAGGAGGAGATGTTAGCGGAGTGTAGGACTTTACTTCTTGATGTTCTCTTGTTTCCTAATGTTTCAGATAGATGGATTTGGCTTCCTGCGCCGTCAGATGGATACACAGTTTGTGGTGCATATAATTTGTTAACCTCTCTGGATTATATTGGTGAGGCTTCTGCTTCAGATCTGGTGTGGCATAAACATGTTCCCTTGAAGGTTACAGTTTTTGCGTGGAGACTCCTCCGTGATCGTCTTCCAACAAAGTCTAATTTGATTGCTCGGCGGGTTCTGTCGACTGACATGTCCTTATGTGTCGCTGGTTGCGGTCATCCTGAAACGGCACAACATCTATTTTTATTGTGCAACACTTTTGGTTCCCTTTGAAATTTGGTGCGTGATTGGATTGGTTGTTATGGGATGGATGTTGATAATATTTCCGACCATTTTCTTTAGTTTACTTATTTGACAGGTGGTGCTAAATCTAGACGTTATTTTATGAAACTTATATGGCTTCTTTGTGTCTGGGTTGTGTGGAACGAGCGAAATAATCGTCTGTTTAATAATGTAGTTACTCCCATTCCCCGTTTACTAGATAAGATTAAGATTCTGTCTTTAGGGTGGTTGAAAGCTAAAAAAACTACATTTGTGTTTGGTGCTCAGCAGTGGTGGTCTTGTCCTCTTGTTTACTTGGGTATAGGCTAGTGTTCGGCGGTTGTGTTGTGTTTGTAATTGATGTAACTATTGGTTCCTTTTATAGTCTTTAAGGCACACCTTGTGCTTTTGAGACTGCTTTGTTTTATAATATCATTTTGGCTTGTTAAAAAAAAAATCGTTAATTGAATTAACCTAAAAAATCAAATTTGTTTATAATTAATTAACAATGGAGAGAGTAATTCATAGAAACCGTCAATTGATTAATTCCGTGTCTCAGTTTTCGCATAATCTTTTTCTAATTTTTGTGCTTACAACCGTTATTATAATATTGTCATTGGAAAATCTAATTTCATATGATTTTGAGTTCTTTTGCTTCTTATCTTTCAAATGATTCAATTTCTTTCATTTCGTTAGTTTTGTGCCTCAATAATGGTATTTTTCCAGCTTTGATTTTCCTAACTTTTTCCCCTTCCTTTTTACTCCTTTTCAATTTCTTTCTTCCGCTTATAAAAAAATATATGTATTTTTTTTTAGGAAAAAAATGATTCAATCATGTTGCTTATCATGTATGTGCTCCAAACACATGATAGCATAAGTGACATACCTATCATTATCATATCTTATCCTTATCCAACTTTTTATCATATCTTATATCTATCTTATCATGCGTACCAAACTTGCTATAAGAGTTTACAACCAAATTCTCCAATTTAAAGCTAGCTGCAAAAGCTAAAAATTGTTAAGACATGTCCTACTAGTTCATGGAACAATTCACAAAGTAGCATTTCAAAAAGTACCAGCCACTAACCATCAATATTTGAGCTTTTTTTTTTTGGGTTACATTATTTCTTTTCTTTATTAGATAGCCTTTATTTTTTTTTATTATCCCTTACTCCTTAATGTTATTAGGTCTGCAAACAATTAACCTTAAAAATTTGACTCCAAATCTGCTGCATTAAATGTTGTAGTAGTAACCCTACAAATTTCCCTCTAAATACCAAGATTTGAATTTCAATAAGAATTTCAATAAATCCAATAATTGAATTTCAAAAAATGATGTTAGGAATCAGAGAAATTTTCTCCTATTTTTCCTCCAATTTGTAACGTTAATTGCTGCATTGAACTGCATTAATCATATTCTATTTATGATTTGTTGCAGCCACAAGTCTTATTCCCAACTAAATTTATAAAAACACATTGAAAATGATGGTTCAATATTAAGCCATTCATATTTTTAGCCTTTATTATTAAGTCACTTATACAAATTATATTAATAACTTAATTCTTTTGCAGATATTTGGATTATGAAAATGCATTAGAGAGCAAGACCGATGTCATCTTGCTTCTGTGTATATGTTGTGTTTGCAAAATTTCATCTTGGCAACAATCAAGAAGAAAAAAAAAGTTTGTTTCTCAATATCAAAAGGAACTATAGTTTTGGATTAAGTTTCAGGAAAATGAGTAAATAAGGAGACAAACTTTTTTATAATATTTGGCTTCAAGTTCATATGTAAATTTTTTAGTTGATTTGTGCATAATATTTCAATTTGGCAGCTGTATCTTGAGTCGGAAGTAGATCTATCAGTATCGGCATAAAATTTTAAGTTGTTTTTCTTCTCACCACTTTCATTTGGACTGCTGCTATATTTGTAGAGTGGTGTTTTATAATTCTGCAGAAGTTACATCTGTTAGTTTAGTTATCTGATTTTAGGTGGTCAAGTTTCTCTCAGTTTAAGCATACATACATACATACATATATATATATATATATATATATATATATATATATATGAAGTTGGAGTTGTTTTGACATTGTAACTCTCTTTTGTTTGTCGCATTGTAATGGTGTAAATTGGTTATGTGATCAACTTATTAGCATTGAATGATTGAACACAGGACAACAATCACTACTTTAACCACTAGGCTGCTCACATTTTTCTGAAATAATGATTTTAAAGTAACTAACATTAGTGGTTCCTTTTTTAGCAATTCCTTTTCATATTTTTATAGCAATTCATTTATTATTATTATTATTTAGGCTTTTGTATTGTTTATAGCATTTCATGTATTTTTATAGCAGTTCATCTATGTGTTGTGCTTTTTGATTGTATCATGAAAATGTATAGAAGAACATATGGTGGAACTAAGTTTTAAATTGTGCAGAATATGTTAGTAATATTTTGCTTTGTAGGTGGGTATTGTATAAGGAGAAGAAGCAACGCTGGAGCGAGTCAAAGGAATGTGTGTTGTTTTGTTTTATAAATGATATGTTACAGTGTTGGTTGATATACCGTGGTTTAGATGTAATATGATTCTAAGTATGAGACTTAGCCCTAACTTTGTGTGTCAATATTATTTTGTTTTTCCATAAAGAATTATGAACTTGCATATAAGTTTTTGTTTAGCCATAAAAGAATATGTACTTGCTTTAAGAGAAGAAAATTTAACAAATATAAGTTAAATTAGGCTTATTCAATCGGCTGGTCCCTTAACTTAATTGATTGTCTCAATTTGGTCCTCAAACTATAATTTGTACCAATTTGGTCCCCTATGTTTTGCTCCGTTATTAGTGACATCACTTGAACAGCTACGTTGGGGATGACACTATTGAAATTGAAATTGATTAGTGGCATCGCTGGAACAGCTACGCTGGGGATGACACTATTGGAATTAGTGACATCACTTGAACAGCTATGATGGGGATGACACTATTGGAATTAGTGACATCACTTGAACAGCTATGCTGGGGATGACACTATTGGAATTGAAATTTATTAGTGGCATCGCTGGAACAGCTACGCTAGGGTTGACACTATTGGAATTGAAAGACAATTGTTAAATATTATAGAAATTACCGTTTGAAATTACGATAAATGAAGGCCAGACCGAAAGGATACGACAAAGTTCTGGATGACAAACGTCGCCATGCATGAATAATGTTGTGTATATGTTGTGTATGAGTGAAAGTAATAATGCACGAATGTATGAATGTGTGAATGAATGTATGAGTGTATAGACTAGAGTGTGATAGGCGAACTCGACGAAACGAGGCAAGACAGGTAAGATGGGAGGCAGACTGACATCGCAGTACAAACACCCGGCAAACTTCCTTGAAATATATCATTACGAACTGATCGAGCCACTTGCAGGGTGAAACTCGGCACGAGGTAGCAACTGATGCTTCCTGGGGAGAGAGCCCATTGCTGACGAGACGTCTGGAAGAAGTCGCCATTTGTGAACCGGCGTAGAGTGTTATGATAAAAGCCATTGTTGACCAAAAGTCTGGAAGTCGCCATTTGCATAGAGTGCCAATCCATTGGTATGCCCCAGCAGTCACGCCCCTTTTTGTTTTTTCTTTTGAAATCCCTACCTTTTGCCTGGACCGCCCTTTCGGGTTTTCAGTCCACCGGGAGTATATTCCTTTTTGTGCCCCTAATTTTTGCCTGGACCGTCCTTTCGGGTTTTCAGTCCACCGGGACGCTCTTTATTGCCTAAGTTGCCTTTTCAGGTTTTCAACTTAGTGAGCTTTCATTTTTCTTTTTGTATTTTTGGATTGTGACTGCATCTTGCTCAAAGCAGAGGTCCTTCCATAGTGCTTAGACATATTTCCCTTCCGGAGTGTAACCGTTCTCGAGGCGCCTGCTGATGCATACTTCACCTACTTACGAGCTCAAAGAGAGTGTATTTGTTGTTCACATTTTTCAAAAGATGTAAAAAAAGTTTTGTATTTTGAAATTTTTTGCTTCAAGTATTGCCATAAAAATAGAAGAAATTTTGTAAATTGAATAAATGAGAGTTCCAAATAAATGGGTACGGGCTCAAACTTGATTAATTGAGTGGTGGTCTGCCAATGGCGTGGCCCCACGGATCTTTGAAATATTTTGGAAAATGGTAAATGTAATGGGAAGGGTACATTGAACACGATAGCCACTATTCTCCCTAACAACTTTGAATGCCCCTGTTCCAAGTCTTTGATTTGCAGGTGCTTTGAATCAGAGATCTTTTGATAGTTGGGTGCCCCAAGTGGACTGTGCCTGATTGATGCAGTTGCTTTGTCATGATTCTTAACTTTTGCATAGATCGCCTTTTCGGGTTTTCAATCTATCAGGATAATCATTTTTGTTCATGTCTCTAATTTTTGCCTGGACCGCCCTTTCGAGTTTTCAGTCCACCGAGACGCTCATTTTTGTCTAAGTCCCTTTTTCAGGTTTGCGACTTATCGAGCTTTTATTTTTGACAAAGTATTTCTTGACTGCAGCGGCATTCGTAGGACGTGTGAATTTGTCACCATTCGTAGTTGTAAGAAGTCATTGCACACGAGCCTTCATAGTTAGGCGTCCACTTGCCCCTGGAGTAAGGTTGGAAAGTGTGCCCTTTTGAGCACAAAGTCCGACGAACCTTCTTGTTGGAAGTTTGCTTCAACTTCTTTTGATATAGTTGTACTAGGTCGTCATGCATTGTGAGTTCAATCAATCTTGGCGATCTTCTTGATTTTGTAAGTGACTGCCATTCTCTTGGCGATCTTCTTGATTTTGTTTGCAGCTTTGACGGCTTAGATGCCCTAGTATGTGAGAGGTTTTGTCGGGAATCACTTCATTCTTCTTCATCTTCGGACACAAGGAATTCAAAGTCGAAAAAGAGTATAGGGTTAATGTGTTCAACGGGCTTATTTATGTTTGATCTGCATTTATGTTTGATTTTAGACAGTGAATAATTGTATGCAGACATTTGGAAATGATTAAAGAAAAAGATTTTTTTTGGTTTTTTGTGTTACCATTCTTCCAGAAAAAAAAACACAAAATAAAAACGAAGTCGGGATCAAAATGACCTTTTTATTAATGATGGAAAACACATGAAGCAAAAAGCCCTACACAAGTTCACTTTTGTCTCGGGCGGGACGAAAGGATTTTTTTTGAAAAAAGTAAACAAACAACAAACGCATTATTTGAACAGATAAGAGTAGTAGAAAGAACATCAACAACAAACCAATTGCAGCCAAACAATCCATGTGTTGATATTAGGCACGATGATCCGGTAGTAGGTTAACTTGTATGTCTGAGATTAGTTTGGGAAGGGTAAGATATTGTTTCGGATCAACTTCTAAACTATTTTCTTCAAAGCAAAGCAGTGCTCAATATCGTGACCTGGTGCCCCTTGATGGAATGCACAAGAGAGGTCGGCTCTATACCCTGCGGGCAATCTTGCCGGAACCGGAAGGGGTGCCTTGGTGTGGACCAAATTCCTTTCAAGCAACATTGGAAGCAATTCTGCGTACTTCACTGGAATCGGATCAATTTGCGTTCTTGGAGCATGTTGTCGAGGTTGTTGTTGATGAGATTGTTGTTGATATTGTTGCTGGGGCCTTCGCTGGACAAGTAACTGACCCTCGGGGGATAGGACATTGGTTCGGATCAAGTCTCGGACTACATTCTTCAAGGCATAACAGTGCTCGATGTCGTGACCTAGTGCCCCTTGATGGAAGGCACATGAGAGATCCGCTCTAAACCTTGTTGGCGAGTTTTCCGACACCAGAGGAGGTGCCTTGGTCTGGACCAAATTCTCTTCAAGTAACATTGGGAGTAACTCTGCATATTTCATGGGAATTGAATCATAATGTGTTCTCCGAGCCTGATTCTGAGGATTGGATTGTTGAGGAGCCTGTTGTCGAGGTTGTTGTATGCACAGTGGCTGACATGGTGGTTGGGGCCCTCGCTGGAATTGAGGCGGATCCTTTGTAACCATCAGCGAAGATACCAGGTTAGTTAACTTCTCTACTTCAGCCCAAAGCGTTGTCACCTCTTCACGAAGCTCGTGGACCTCTTGTTCAAGCTGATCCGTCTTTTGTGTTTGCACGAGTGTTTGCATGTGCGAGTTGAAGTTGAACGAAGACATCGCACCACTTACTGATGGATCGACCTTTTATTGAAAAGACATAGTGTGAGACTCGGATTTGAAAATATGAATGTAGAATGATGCATGATACGTTTATGCAAAAATAGACACATTTTTTTCGAAGGACTTATGAAAGCAATTTTGTAAACATCGTAATTGAAAATTTCATTGAATAATAATTTAAAGCACCACAAGATAATTCCCCCTTTTTAACCAACTGAGCCAACAGATAGACTCCAAAATACATCACAGAGAGCTAGAAAATGACATAGAGGATAAAAACAACTGCGAAGTTCCCCAACTCTTGAGGTGGACTACTCCTCGAAATCTGGATGAGTGCCAGCAAAGAAATCCATATGCTCTTTCTTGTTAATATGTCGTTTGAGAAGTTTGTTCTTTACTTGGATGTCAATATTATGTGCGACAATTGTTCGGCTTTGCTTGAGGAATTTATGCTTGTGGTGTTCTATTTCTCCACTCATTGTTTCCATCTCGCGCATAGCTTCATCGTATCTTCTTTTCCAAGTGACACTTTCAAGGGTTGACTCGGCCAATTGCTCCTGATACTCCTCCTTAGTCTTGATGGGTATGGGTAAAGATAATGATGGGGTAGTCGAGGATAAATACCTTGGTAAGGTGTAAGGCATCCCAAAGCTCGTAGCTCTATCAATAACCCATTGAGTATAAGATTCATGCACAATTTCCCCCTTCTTCCCCAACTGGCTTCTATTAAGTTTACGGATGCCGCTCCAAGCTTGCACAAACTTATCTCTCTTGTTCGAGTAATCTTTGTCATTGTAGTAGAATTCTCCGGTTAAAGGGAGGTTATCCGGTTGGGTTCTCATTGGGTATCCGAATTGCCGTCGGGCAAGGATAGGGTTGTAACTAATTCCTCCATACATACCGAGAATAGGCACGTTGGGGTATTCACCGCAACTGGCAATGATGGTTCCGTTGTCACAAGCTGCTTGGTACCAGACTATATCAAATGGGGTCAGAGACATAATTTTTTGGGACCGTGAATGACCTTCGAGATTGGCTTGAAAGGAATGGGTTTGAGGTAGATGTGAGGTAAACCATTTGTAGAGTAAAGGTGCACAACAGAGGATAGCTCCACGGCCTGCTAAGGTCCGATTATGGATGGAATGATATGTTTTGGCCAACAGGGTAGGGACGGGATTTTTGGTGAGGAAGTTTTGAATGGCACGGATGTCCACGAAGTTATCAATATTTGGGAAAAGTACAAGGCCATATATGAGTAGGGCTAGAATGGAGTAAAAGGCCTCGTTACTGGCTACATCGGCGAGAAATGAGGCTTGTTGATAGAGGAACTTTGTCGTAAAGCCTTGTAGACCTCCTTTAACAATGAGGTTTGATTTTATGACGGAGGCTCCCAGATGGAGGGCGCTTGCAATGGTTGAGAGTTTAGGGACGGGTTCAAGGCCGCTGAATGGTATTTTGTCAAGCACTGGTAGACCAACCAAATAAGAGTACTCTTCGAGGGTGGGGACAAGTTGATACTTAGGGAACGTGAAGCAGTGGTAAAGAGGATCATAGAATTGGACTAAAGTTTCCAAGACTCCTTTCGCGACATCCGTTTTAAGGATACCAAGCAATCTCCCATGGCGAGTATGAAAATCTTATAGACTAGATACCTTCTTCCCTAACTCCCTTAATTTCAGCAAATTCGGTCTTTGGAAAGTGTATTTCTTAGTGTTTCTTCTTGCAATCTCCATCTATGATTTTTTACAAAAAGTTTATATAAGTCCTTCGATTGTTTGATGGAAAAAAAAGGTTTATGAATGAATGCATGATCATGCTAAAGAACAGAGAAAACATGATGAGGTTAAGTCCATGATGTTGGAGTCAAGGGTGAGCGCGCCATTTGGTAGGGACTATGGTTTTATTTGTACATGTATCACGGGTTCTACCAAGTTCTCAAGGTCTACAACCCCCTTCCGAAGATTATTGCACAGCGGAATTTACTTCCGGTCCAAAATAATGTTCGTACGAGAGTCTCGCTCGAGTGTAGTATCGCGTATCAACTAGATCAAGATTTACTCCTGAATAGCCACCGCACTACGCCCTAAAAGGCTAAGATGGGTTAAAGGTAACTAAAGGTTCTCAACTTCGACGGTCACTCGAAAATAGTATGCTAAACACGATTACTCATGTCAACATGGTATACTTCCAAGATTCCTCCATTGAGTGGGGTTATCACATGTACCACAACCAAAAATCACTCTTGGTAAGGAACTATGATTATACCACCATCCTATCTTATGTTCCCCTCAAGTCCGGGTGGGGGACTTATCTCACCACACACGTTAAGAAAGGAGAAAGAAGAAGGAAGAGCATATATACACGTATTTCCATCTTTTGTTTTTGTTTTTGTTTTTTGCAAGTTATAGCACAAGTCTTAAATAAAGCCAAGTTAGGCTCAACCGTCTTAGAGGATCCCCAGTGAAGTCGCCATTTCTGTCGCGTCATTTTTCGGAGATCAAGGCTATTTGATTAGCCTTTGACTCACTATTTTATTTCACGACTGAACATTTAATTTTTGTAAAAGAAAGTGGAAAAAAGGTTCAAATACCACTTTAAAAGAGATTTAGGGTTCGGGGGTTAGTTACACAAAGGGAAGGTATTAGCACCCTTTATGTCCATAGTACTCTACGGGAACCTCTTGGTTTTATTTAATTCTTGTGCTATAACTTACTTGCTTTGAAAAAAGAAATTTAAAATGATTAAGAAGAAAAACCTAATTATCTACATTTTTATTGATTTGGAAGGACATGGTCCTTTGCCTACGTACCCGTGAGGGATCAAAACCTCGTAGTTCGGGGTAGAAATTGTGTTTGATTGGTTGAGTGTTTTTTGATGGTTTTTGAAAACGTTCTTTTTAAAATGAAAGAAAGCCGAAGCGGCAAATGAATATTTGTTTGTGTTTTTTAATAGTAAGGAACGTGATCTCAAAATAAAGTTAAATTGATTGGTATTTGATTAAGAAAATAAAAATAAAAAAAGAATCACTTGATTTAAGATCAAGGTTTGTTTAAAAAATATTTTTGTGACTTTTGTTATATGCATTTTTTGTTGTTTTTGAATAATTGAACTAAAATATAAACTAACGGAGCAGGAAAGTAAAGCGTTGGTACCTCATGGTGGCGTTGGACCACCACTGAGGACCTTTAACCTAAACTACCAAATGCAAGAGGTAAACATACACATACGCACGCACACATGCACCTAGAGCTATTACATTAAACCTATTAATACATGCTACGGTCTGCGAGAAATAAATGACATGAAAATAAATTATTTACATTCAGCCTATTTTACATTCTAATGTCCTTGCTATGAAATAAATGATGTAAATAGATAAAATATGCATGCATGATAACAAAGTGCAGAATAATAAACCTAAACTAATAAAAATGAGAGAAGAATAAAAATAAGATGCAAGAGAGGACTAAAATGCATGAAAGACTACAAATAAAAGAATGGGGTCCAAACATAAGGTGGGGGGTGTGCAGAAGTAATCAGGGGGTGCAATAATTAAAAAGAAGAAAATTGGGCTGCAAAGAGAGGAAAGGGGACGTGGGCCTTGCAGACTGGGTCAGGGCCGTCTGATTGAAATCAGACAGCCTTGATTTGATCTCGGAGAGAAACAACAAAGGCCACAGGATTCAGATCAAGGGGTTTGGATACGAGGGTGTATGGAATAGGGTAGGCACACGCATACAGGATTAGATAGCCATATAAATAGCTGTTTTCATTCAGAACTCATTCATTTGAGTTTTTCTTTCTCTCTCCATCTTAGAATTCTCTCCAAACCTCTCTTCTCTCTCCTC
This sequence comes from Medicago arabica, assembly GCA_946800305.1. Classification (NCBI taxonomy): domain Eukaryota; kingdom Viridiplantae; phylum Streptophyta; class Magnoliopsida; order Fabales; family Fabaceae; genus Medicago; species Medicago arabica. The sequence continues at coordinate 33,299,376 of OX326964.1, read as the reverse complement.
AAGAACACCTTGTGTGTTCATCTTCACCGATGAAGATTCCGGCGAGCAACCAAGAACGCCTCCGCGGTACCCAGTTTCCGGCAAGGGTTCCGGCAGTGGCTGGCCGGCTTTGACGGCGGCGCCGCCGCGACGGAACCCTATATCTATATTTTTTTTATTTTTTTTTTGTGCTTTATATCCCTCTCCCCTTCCTGTTGTCGTTTCTAAACTTAAGAACTTCAAAAACTGACCCTAAAGCCCTAGATCTATGATTTAAGCAAACAATAAAAGACTACCTCTTTGATTGGATTCGAATCGGTCTTGGATGGAACCTGTTTGCGGCCGGTGCGTCTTATTGGTTTGGTCATGATGCTTCACGATCTTGTGCTTGTGTGATGCTTGCGGATCGGCGTGATGAGACCTTGTGATGTGTCCGGTTGTTTTTGAATTTCGGCCTGTCAGTTGTTTTTAAGGGTTTTCGTGGATTGTTGAATTTTTTCGATCCCCCTTTTAGAGTTCTGGCTTATGTTTTATAGTAACAGGTTTTGAGGTTAGGGTTTGTTAAGAAAAAGCCAGAAAATCTGCATTTTCGGATTGGGATGAACTGCAAAACGTGTTTATGAACTGGAGTGACAGACTGTTTTCGGATCAGGACCACTTCTTTGGACATTATCAGATTATTTGGATTTTTAGGACTTTATCCAGTAATAATAAAAAAAAATGAATAATAATAAAAATGACATTAAATGAATAAATAAAATAATAATAATAAAAAGAACTATGCAGACCTGGACTTATTAAAAATGAAATAATGACTAATAAAAATTAAAATTAATGAATAAAGATAAAAAATGAAAATAAAGAGAGATGACGACCCGATTCGGAATCAAAAAATGAGGTATTTTAAAATACCTCTCTGCCGAATTTTTTTACTGAAAAGTCGAGGACTGATAAGCGTTAAACGACGCGTGTCCGTGGGATCTTGGGTCAAAAATTGGGGTATGACAGGTATAAATCATGTTCCATAGACAATAAAAATAATGGTCCCTCAAATTAACTAATCAAAAATATAAATTCACACACATTACAAAATTTGGCTGACCCTGAAAATTATTTCTAACTCTCCCACTGCTTGAACTCATACTTTATCAACTCTTGCAAAGTCCAAAGACTACATTGATCTAAACATATGTTGTACCCAAGATTTGTACACGAAAATTAGTTAATGAACATGTAACTATATTCTTAATCTTGAATTCTTACACAAGTCGTGTTATAAAAACTCTTATTAATTTTAAACTATGTCATTGGTTTAAGCTTCTGCCAATGCTTGAACTTCATTACTACATCAACTGTAAATTACATCTAATGTAGTTTACAAAGAAGTGTTATAGAATGTTCGCCAATTAATGTTATTGTTATTACTCATGTGATGTTACAAATGAAGTTTTAATTTCATTATATTTAATGTGTTTTTAATTTATTGTACTCGTATCTTGTGCTCATCATCGACATGTGCGAAGAAAAGGTGCGCAATCTAGTAGTTATTATAAGGGAACATTCAGGTAAGGTTTATGGATCACATTTTATCTTTAATTGTTTTAAAGAGATTGTATCAATCGAGTTCATATCACTAAAATAAGCATGTAGCAAAGAATGGTTAAGCAGGGAAAAATATGTTGATCGTGAGCTTTCAATATTAGTGGGATATTTCACTCTTTAATTACTTTTTTTTAATAAAATTATTGATCGAAAACTGACGAACGATATTCATAATTTCCATAAAGACACGTGAGGGGAAGTTAAATCACTGAGACATACCAAACATTTAAAAGATTTTTTAGGGGTGAAACCCTATTCTCAACCCAATATTTTAAATATGTTTAATTCGCCTTTTGATCTCTCTCAAGTAGTGGCGGAGCCACTTGGGGACTGGGATGGCCGTGGTTTGCCCATTATTTTCGTGAAATTACTAGTATACCCTTGACCTTATTTAAAAACTACAAACATGCCACTCAATTTTCTTTTTTGAAACATAAAACGCGATATCATTTTCTCCTTCTCTAACGATTGCAGTACTACCTCCGCCCATCTCCTACCGTCAGCCAGGCCGCAACCGTCGCCTTTTCTAACTCTCCATCAAACTCAAAACCCACACTCATCTCATTTGTCTTCTTCTCCTTTTTCTCTGTATTGATCTCTGATTCCTCTTCATTTGTCTCCATCTCTCCCACAAACCCTAGCTAAGTAAGTGTAGATTATTTTTGTTTTTGTTTGGTAATTATACTCCTTCATTTTCCTATTATTTGTTGATTAATTTCGTTTTTTGATTTGGTTTTTAATTTCAATTTTCCTATAACCCTAACCAAAACAAAAGGGGGGAAATGAAAAAGTAAATCACAAACTGTAGTGTTGATCTAAATCGACCTTGATTCTCAAATATAATGTTTCAATTGTAATGTTGAATTATAATAGTTAAACCGATTGCTTGCTTATTCTTCCCATTTAATAGGTGTCTTACAGAAATTGTTGATTGATACAAAAGAAAGGTAATAATATATTTGAATGAAACAATTAAGAGAACATGTCATGTAGACCTGTAGAATGTTGATATATACATCTTTTAATCAAAAGCCTTCCTAGGTAGTTAGGTTGAAATCTTTCTTCTTCAATTGTAATGTTGATTTATAATAGTTTTGAAGTGCTTGATTGCTTATTCATACCATACCAAAACAGAGATAGAGTTGATTTTGAAATTGAAATTCACTTCATTAAGAGTCTTTAACACATTATATCATTTTATAAGTGCATGTATTAGTTCCGAGTCAATTATTGATGGTTTAGTATAAAAGCTATGAAGATGGAGAGATGAAAATAGATTTTTGGGACTGTTATGTTGTTGTTACGGCTGCTAGGTGTTGTCTATAGCTTGTGTTTTGTTTCCTACTCTTTGGATTTTACAAGAGGATGCTGATATTGGATTTTTTTTTCTTCTGTTTTTAGGCTTTGGTTTTGGATATTTTTAGTGTATTATTTGAGCATAGTAGTTGCTAGTGTTTTAAGTGGGTATGTTGGTACCTTTGTGTGGCTTTCTAGTTTCTTTGTGTACCAGTAGACTTAGTTTGGCTTCTTTAAGTATTTGTACAATTAGCATCAGTCCAATCATCTACCTGCTACGTCTTGTTCAGGTGGAGTGTATTAATAAATTCGTCGTTTAAAAGAAATATATGATTTATATATTTTAGTTTATTTGATAGCGGTCATCCCAATATTTTTTGTCTGGCTCCGCCACTGCTCTCAAGCATCTATTTTTTGTGATTTTGTTCATCAAAAATTTTATTCAACCATTTTGGATCTCCCATCTTTCCCCCTTTTGCAATAAGAAAGCCCCTTGGTTTATTATAATTTTAATTATTCAAGTGACGTGTTATAAATATTTAGTCTCTCATTTTTATTTATTTGAGTATTGTGTTTGTGCATAATTGTGTCTAGTTAATTTAACTAGTTTAAATTTTAGACCTAAATACATGAGTAAAATTTTTCTTATGTTTAATTCATGGTACAATTTAATTTCACACTCTCACTCTTTTCTCTCTCTCGATTCCAAGGTGATTAAGCAATGGAAGGAAAAGGAGGAAATGGACTCGTTGCAGCGAAAACCACTGCGGCTAACAAAGACAAAGACAAGAAGAAACCCACTTCTCGTTCTTCTCGTGCTGGAATCCACTTTCCAGTGGGTAGGATCCATAGACATCTTAAGCAAAGAGTCCAAGCTAATGGACGTGTGGGAGCAACAGCTGCAGTTTATCTGGCATCAATTTTGGAGTATCTGACTGCAGAAGTTCTTGAATTGGCTGGAAATGCAAGCATTGATTTGAATTTGAAGAGGATCACACCAAGGCATTTGCAGCTGGCTATTAGGGGAGATGAGGAACTTGATACCCTAATCAAAGGAACAATTGCTGGTGGTGGTGTCATTCCTAGCATTCACAAGTCCTTGATCAACAAAACTGCTAAAGAATGAGTCCTTTTCTTTTGTTGTCATGTAGTGTTTTTTATTTTAATTAGGGGTGTGTTTTTTTATTATGACTTGAATTGACTTGAAATGATGGTGATCACAGTATGGTACTTTTAGAATTTTGAATGAATTGATATGTTAGTGTTTAAATGGTGGTATTCTTATGTGGTCCTTTTGGATGGTTTAAAACAAAATGCATGGTACAATATAGGATGATGCAAACTAGAGCTAAGATAAATATTTTAGTGTAAGCTACAATTTAATATCCAAATATATGATGGATTTGGATAATTTTTCTAATTGTAAATTAATTCATGTTGGAATGATCCAACTGAAATTTTTTAATGTACCTAAACATAAGAAGCATTAATCAAAACATCAGCAACTTGACCACCAAATGGTAGTGTATTTGGTGGTCAAGTTGTTGATATTTTGATTAATGCTTCACCTGTTTAGGTACATTTTTAAATAAAAAATTTGTGATGGAACATTCCAACATGTATTAAATTATAATTAGAAAAATTATTGAAATCCGTCATATATTTGGATATTGAATTGTACCCACTACCAACATCAATAAGGGTGAATCACCTGTAACAATGAAGGTGACCAGTGTGCCATTTTCTCCAGCCCCTCCTTTTGAGGACCAACATAAACCACTACCACAACAATTAACCATCGCTGCTACCGACATCAATAGGAGTGAATCACCTGTAAAAACGACGATGGCCAGTGTGCCAGTTTTCTCCAACCCCTTCCTTTGAGGAAAAGAAAGAGGATTCAGAGCTGATTTGGGCAAGAAAATACGAAGATTCGGCACAAAAATATATTTCCCCAAGTCAGAAGCTTGGCACGGCCCGTGCCACCAGCCATACGTCCGTGTCAACCCCTCAGAATACTTTTTTGCTACTTTTGCTTACCGGACAAGCTACCTATTAGTTTATTTCTGACCTAAAAGCTCGTGGTTTCTTGTGGAACATTCTAGTGATGTATTTTCTTAGGGCTTAAGTCATTGTAAACTTATAAATAGAGTAGCTAGCTATCACAACAAATCATCTTTTGTTCTTGAAATTCAATAGTGGCAATTGTTTTTTTCTTAATAAAAGTTCTTTCTTTTATTTTCTTATTATTTTATGTTCTTCTTCTTCTCTTCTATGTCTACTTTAACCATGAGTGAGTAGACTCTTCTTTGTCTTGGGATTGTTGGATAAGTCTTAATGACATAATCCTAACAAACCAAACCTTAAACCCTAATTTTATATAAATCTACTTTCTAATCTAATTTCACCGTTTTGTAATGAATTAACAATTACCAAACTCATAAAGCGAACGCGGAGGGTTAGTAATTGTTAATTCATCATCTCAAATATCAATTCATAAAGCGAACGCGGAGCTTTGATATTGGAACAAGTGAAATTAGACAGGGATTGCGAAGCATGAGAATAGCCTAGAAAACCTTGAGACATGTAAAGTTTCTTTCTTCAAGGATTCTAATAGCAACCAACCATGAGAATAGGCTTGGTTGCTAGAGGAACACACTCAATGACTTCGAGAGAAGCTTTGATATGCTTAAGAGAAACTTGTTTTTAGAATGTAGATCCAATGTAAAATTAACGGTTTAGGGTTTGTTTGTGAAAGACTTGTTATTAAGGTGGACCAATAAATCTCAAGGCGCCTTTTATTATTATTTTTATTCATTAAAAATCAAACTTTTTTCAACTGAACTTTCTTCTAATTCTCTTCTAAAAAGTTAATTAAATTGAACAACTCCCTGTCGGAACGATACTCTCTTTTTACTACTTCGGTAGAACCGTGCACTTGCGGGTTTACTCATCATCTATAAAAACGACGATGACTAGTGTGCCGGTTTTCTCCAACCTCTCCCTCTGAGGAAAAACAACTACCACTACCGCAACAACCAACCATCACCGCTACCAACATCAATATGGGTGAATCACTTGTAACAACGACGGTGACCAGTGTGTCATTTTCTCCAATTCCTCCCTTAACTTCTGTCTCAACCGATACCTTCAAAAGGCATAGAAGCAAACCTTGTGGTTCTCTCAACAAAAATCATTCTAAAAAAGGGCTTTTGGTAACTCACTTTTCTTTCTTCCCTGATGTTTTTTGTTTTATAGAGTATGCTTCAAGCCTTTCCTTTTATAGTTTTATTGTAGTAACGATGGCCATGATCATAGGACTAGTAGTGAGGTTTTTTAGGTTGGAGTTGGAGCACTAGTTTTGGCATGCCTCCTACGTTATTCTATAACTTGGCATGATTTATATTTTAGTTTGCAGCTTGTGTATTTATTATTTTGGTGGGAGAAAATAACACCTCTATAAATTAAAAGGGAAATGCTGAAACTTACCAATGAAAGACACGAGAAGTTCTTAACAGTGCTCACATTAAATCTAATAGAACTTTTAGATACACTTATATCTAATAGTTTGTAGATACACTTTTAGACACGAGAGGTTTGCAATGACAATAGCAGCAAGAAAGCAACGTTGGCAAAGATGATGGCGGCGACAAAAATGGTGACGGAGTCAGCACCAAAGGTGAGTTGATTTGACAATACATGGGATATTATTAAGAATGGATGAACCGTTGTATTCAAATAATACAATGATGATAATTATATATGACTCCGATGAGAATAGATCTATAAGTAGATCTATCTTATTGATGAATAAGTTGTCGCTTGGTAACTAACTAAGTAGGCGTGTATAAATTTATGGCTAAAATATGGTTTTGGTCCCTGCAAATATGTCTAGTTTTGGTTTTAGTCCTTGTAAAAAAAAAATTGTTTTTGGTCCCTGCAAATATGTCTCGTTTTGGTTTTGGTCTCTGGCCCCACTTTTGTGATTATTTGCACACGTGGCACATGATGACTGAACTCATTTATTAGATAAATAGTCCCTGTAAAATCTTTTGATTTTGAAAAAGGTCCCTGCAAAATATTTTACTTTTGAAAATAGTCCCTGGAGGGACTATTTTCAAAAACAAAATATTTTGCAGGGATCAAAAACAAAAAAAAATAAAAATTACAGGGACTAAAACCAAAACTAGGCATTTTGCAGGGATCAAAACCATATTTTAGCCTAAATTTATTGTGTAATCCAAGTTTATTTTTTTTTAGAGTTAATGAAATAAAAGGTAATTGACTTAGAGACGTCTTAGTCAATATTTGAGAATTAAGCGGATCCATATATAAAACCCCTTGGAAAGAAATTTAGAGAAATGAGACTTTGTCACTAGAAAACGACAAGTAATGGGAACCCAACCTTTGTGATTGGAGATCCCATGAAGAAAGTTCAATGGGTAAAAATAAGTTACTTGCTAGTTCTGTTAGCACTAAAATATTGTTGTCTCTTTTCTATCGTGTATAATAATAGATATGAGAAGTGCTAAATAATATTAAATTGATGGGTAAACTTTAAAAGCTTTTAATGATAATCATAAGCCCTTATGAGTCGTATTTGGTTGTAGCATACACTAGATGGAATCACCTATATGAGTGTCAAGTGGGGCCGCTTGCATGAGACCGTGTCCGGTCTCTAGAGCACTCATGAATATCAGGCACATGCACGACCTATTAGCGCACAAACGCGTAACAGCAAGAATTATGAGGGTGTAATATGATTGTGAGACCTCTTGCATACAACAAGTGTCTTCGGTTCCATAGCTTAGTATAAAAACACGTAATAGACCATGAACCCCAAGTTGATTGAAATGATATTTAGCTGCATGGGATTAACATGCACAGTCTTGCAAAGATGTCCACAAAGCACTCAATTTATACTTTCATTCTTTATCATTATATCAGATGATAAACAATTGTGCTGTGAAGTTTATCATCTTATTTTTGAATTGCATACTAATTTTTATCTCTAATAAATTTTCTTGAATGGCTTTTGTATATTAATGATTGCAGCTGATCATATCATATCACTATAACTTTGGCATTCTTCGCCAAACATGTCCCTTTGAGTTACAGCGCTGCCATTAGAGTATGTAGAGAATGACTACTCATAAAGGTGCCATTTAGCTTGGACCCATGAAGTTTTGGTCTAAGATGGACCAATTTTTTTTTTAACCTTTAGATTGAATCAGCTACCAATTCTTATCATGGTCCATCCATACCAAATACAACCCATCAACTTCATAATAAAACGTAAAATGATATTAAAGGACATTCGTAATTCCTAATAAAATATATATCAATTAATATTTAAGATATTTGATAATTTAAATTAATCAATTTAATATATATTTTACATATTAATAAATTAATTTTTTAATTTTTTTGGTCAAAATACTTAATCAATTTTATAATTAAACTACATTTTCAATTTAATTCATTTCAATTTTTTATTTCAGTTTCAATTAAATAAATTATTTTTCAATTTTTTATTAAATTTCAGTTTTAAGTTTTATTTTACGTGTATCAGATTTTTTTTTCATTAATATTTAAATATAAAAATTTTATTTTAAAAACAAAACAAAAAAAATGAGCCCATAAGATTAAAAACAAAAATATTAAAAAATGAACAACAACAACAACAACAAAAATCCAAAAGGAAGTTATCTAATAACATAAGCAACAACAACTAGATTTTTGTCGTAAAATAAAACCAATTGAATACTTATTTAATTCATGGTACTTTTTTTTTTGAAGAAATTTAATTCATATATTTCTTAAAAACTCGATCAATATAACTTGCCATAAGAAAAAGACTACTTGTATTGCTAAATGAAAAAAAAAAGAAAAAAAAAAGAATTATGTGACCAAAAAAGGAAGTAGAGAGAGAGTAAATTAGAGGTATAGACTAGATGGGTGAGATTTGGTATTTATAGACCATGATAAGATTTGTTGGGTTCATATGATCTAATGGTACAAAAAATTGGTCCATCATGGACCAATATTTTTATAGGTTCATTTTATACAACACCTTCAAAAAGTATCGAGGTAGGTTATGTCTTGTCTAAATATAAAGAGGATATGAGTTTTTGATTTTGATATTTCATTATTCAAATTATACTTTTAAACAAATTTGTCTATAAAAATGTTGTATTCTTCGTTAAAAAAGATAAGAATTTATAGTTTGCTATATTGTTGATAAAAGAAAAACTTAGTTTATTACAATTCAAAAGTCACAAACATTTATATGTACGTTTTTAATCAAAATCAATTCATAAATTAAAAAAAAAAAAAAAAAACATTATTCATGACTAGTTTCAAGACAGGCCACTAACATGTCTATCTTTCCATTTTTAGTTGCAAGGAATGATAAAATGGTAAAAACAAAAAAAAATCAAGTAAAAGGTAAAAATGAAAGAAAAGAGTTACACCAAAATACAATATTTTTTACATAAGGTCAAAATAAAGTCTTTTTATAGTGTCAAATATTTATCGTGGACTTTTCCTTGTATTGTTGTTAATTGTTCTTCTTTTTCTTTTGAAGGGAAACAACTTATAGTTTTTCATTAGATATCAAAGACCAAATACAAGGTGGTACATCATTAAATAAATGGGGACTAGCTAAGAATATGGTATATTGTACTCGAATATGAGCGACCTCATTCATTTGTCTCTTACTAAACTTAACTTTAGAGTTTTGAAAGAAAAACTTACAACGCCTTTTACAATCATCAAGTGTAGCTCCAAACTCTGAGATGTCGTTGCTACCACTAGTAAAGTAGTCTACAACCCTCTTAGCATCCAATTTGAAATCAACGTTTGGGAGTTGTAATTCATGCACCCACTGAATGGCATGTGACAGCGCTACCATTAGAGTATGTAGATAATGTCTACTCATAAATGGTGAGTTGATAGTGTTTGAAGCATAGTCACAAAATTAGCTGCTACCCCATACGAACCGCGAACCAATTCGCGCGTACTGGTTGGCGGTTCTTTTGCGTACCAATTTGTGCATATTCGTTTTGTAATTCCCTGGAAGTGGTGAACCGTGTTGAAGATGGAAGCAGCCAGCTAAAAACCAATAGAAAGATGAAGCGGATGGCATGTGTTTGGTAACAACGAGGAGCTAGCATATAAGTTTGTTGGATCAAAACATGACGTATTTGGTAACAAGTTTTTCTCATGAGCTTATAGCTTTTTATGAGAAACTATTTTAAGTAACTTTTGAGTTTATAACTTATTGCTTTTTATATTCTCTTCCAATTTTAACTTCATTAATTTTATTTTATTTATTTTTTAATGAAAAACTACCCATATTTACATGTAACTACCCACGTTTATTATAAAAAAAACAAATATAACCACCCACGTTAGTTGGTAGCAATGCTCCTGTTGTAGTTTTTCTTAATATTTTCTTTGTTCCTTTTGTTATTACCTTGCTCTTAATTCATATAATATAATTATAATTTTAAATAAAATATACAATAAATAGTGAAGCAAATGTTAAGTAAAAAAAATTTAACTAAATTTATAAAACACATTTATTATTTTGGAGATGAAAGTAATTTGAATATTTAAAATGAAATAAATTAATTAAAAAAAATTTGTACGTATATAATTTATAAGAAAAAAAAACATGTCTTTTTATGTTATTTTGTATGTATCAGGCACTTGAACAACTAATTTTACCAAACACATTATTTTTAATGTGCATAATATTTCAATTTGGCAGCTTTATCTTGAGTCGGAAGTAGATCTATCAGTATCGGCATAAAATTTTAAGTTGTTTTTCTTCTCACCACTTTCATTTGGACTGCTGCTATATTTGTAGAGTGGTGTTTTATAATTCTGCAGCTCATGCTTCTTTGTGGCAGAAGTTACATCTGTTAGTTTAGTTATCTGAGTTTAGGTGGCCAAGTTTCTCTCAGTTTAAGCATGCATACATACATATATATATATATATATATATATATATATATATATATATATATATGAAGTTGGAGTTGTTTTGGCATTGTAACTCTCTTTTGTTTGTCGCATTGTAATGGTGTAAATTGATTATGTGATCAACTTATTAGCATTGAATGATTGAACACAGGACAACAATCACTACTTTAACCACTAGGCTGCTCACATTTTTCTGAAATAATGATTTTAAAGTAACTAACATTAGTGGTTCCTTTTTTAGCAATTCCTTTTCATATTTTTATAGCAATTCATTTATTATTATTATTATTATTTAGGCTTTTGTATTGTTTATAGCATTTCATGTATTTTTATAGCAGTTCATCTATGCGTTGTGCTTTTTGATTGTATCATGAAAATGTATAGAAGAACATATGGTGGAACTAAGTTTTAAATTGTGCAGAATATGTTAGTAATATTTTGCTTTGTAGGTGGGTATTGTATAAGGAGAAGAAGCAACAATGGAGCGAGTCAAAGGAATGTGTGTTGTTTTGTTTTATAAATGATATGTTACAGTGTTGGTTGATATACCGTGGTTTAGATGTAATATGATTCTAAGTATGAGACTTAGCCCTAACTTTGTGTGTCAATATTATTATGTTTTTCCATAAAGAATTATGTACTTGCATATAAGTTTTTGTTTAGCCATAAAAGAATATGTACTTGCATTAAGAGAAGAAAATTTAACAAATATAAGTTAAATTATTTTTACGGGGATGTTAAGTTACTTTCTTTAGTAAAAAAAATGCTAATAAACTTGAGAGATGACTTTAATTTGTTTTTAATAGTTTGTAAAATTTTCGTTGAAGGCGTAGTTTGTAAAACTTTATTTGCTTTGTTTTCTTTGACTATGAGAGATTATTTGGTGAAGGTAATAATATTCGTTTCATGAAGTTATCATTTCATATTTATCATTTGACTTTTCTATTAATTTGCAAAAAAAATGAATATGCAAACGAATGAATTAAATGTTTGAAATACATAATATTGATCAATATCTTAAGGTTTAATGATAGCAATACACATTGCACAACTTTTTGTTTTGTTTTTAAGTTGAATTCATAACTATAATTTTATTCATGTCAATTATTATGTTACCGTTTCATATTTATCATAACTGTAATTTTAGTTGAACCTTGTCATTTTCCACTGTTTTTGCCATTATGAGACACAGGTTTTGGCTGAAATAATTTCGCTTTTAAAATATATATTCACGACATTACTTTTAATTACACCTTATCAGCAAACCTCTAAAATAGTCCCCAACTTCTTATCCCAACTTTTCCACTTCCAATAAACTTTAATTTTCTCTTACACTTATCATTTTTGGTTCTTAATTATATTGGTTCAAACAATTATTTATATAAGTTGAAATTATATGAGTTGAGTAAATTTTATTGTAACATTTAATTTTTTTGCGAAGTAAAATATTACAATTATTGGGCTTTGGCCATTCATCAAATAAAAAAATAATTAAATAAAAATAAATATAAAATAAAATTCTAGTGAATAAAAATTAATATAATAATAATATATAAAGATATATCAAATTAATAAATTTAAATTATTAATTATGAATATTTAAATATAATCGATATAAACTTTATTAAGAATTAAGAATATCCGTTTATGTCATTTTACTTTTATCGGTTAGTTAAACCATTAATTTTACCAAACACTTTAATCAGATTATCAGCTATCAGTCAGCAATAATAAGCTATGAGCTATCAGTCATCCGCTATAAGTTATAAGCTATCAGCTTGCTTATTAGTTATCCGATACTTTTACCAAACAGAGTCTTATTATTATGGGGTGAGTGTAATATATATATATATATATATATATATATATATATATATATATATATATATATATATATATATATATATATATATATATATATCTGTGTCCGCGCGCGCGAGCTTCATAAATGTGGGGTGGTATTGGCTACTCCAAAAAAAAATTTGGATAATTCACATAGTTTTATATGTAGCTACCCAATTAATATACTATTTTGCTACTCCAAACAATTTTGTTGATTCAAAGAGAGATTATATTAATAAAATATTGATAATCTATTTATTTTAATGGTTAATTATGTTTTTGGTCCCTATAAATATGTCAACTTTTCGTTTTAGTCCCTCTAAAAAATTTCTTCAACATTTAGTCCCTATAAAATTTTCAAACACTACTTTTGGTCCCTATTTTTAATTAAATTTTTGTTTTTTTTTTTAATGAAACTATGCAGCAATGTATAGAATAATATAAAAAACATTCCCAAGAAAAATTAGAATTTTTTAACCAAACATGAATTATATATGAATTTTACAACACTATTTGAGTTTTTTCTTACTTTCATTGCACTTGAACTCAGTGGCGGAGCCACTCATGGTCCAAGGTGGGTCATGACCCACCCTAACCCTAAAAAAATCATTTTTAATAGGTATATATACAAAAAAATTAGTATGATATTATATTATATATATTTTATCTTGCGCTAAATATGTTAATTGGATAGTGTGTCCCAGTGGTTAGGCTAGCATCTTGCATGTTCTGTGTCCATTTTTTGTAATGCTTTTCTTAATTTTTAATGCTTTTTTGTAAAAAATAATAATCAAAAACACCATTACGGGGTTCGAACCGGCTCATGCTGATACATTTAAAACACTGCTTACTAGGGAACAACCTTTTACTCAAAATGATTGATTTTAACAATATATATCTACTCATATAGCTTTCATCAACAATAAATGTAATAAAACACAATTTTTTTTTACAATGTACATGTGTAATATATTAAAAATTATATAATATTTATGTTAAAATATCTTTAAAACATCGGTATAAATCATGTTCCATAGACAATAAAAATAATGGTCCCTCAAATTAACTAATCAAAAATATAAATTCACACACATTACAAAATTTGGCCGACCCTGAAAATTATTTCTAACTCTGTCACTGCTTGAACTCATATTTTATCAACTCTTGCAAAGTCCAAAGACTACATTGATCTAAACATATGTTGTACCCAAGATTTGTACACGAAAATTAGTTAATAAACATGTAACTATATTCTTAATCTTGTATTCTTAAGCAAGTCGTGTTATAAAAACTGCTATTAATTTTAAACTATGTCATTGGTTTAAGCTTCTGCCAATGCTTGAACTTCATTACTACATCAGTTGTAAATTACATCTAATGTAGTTTACAAAGAAGTGTTATAGAATGTTTGCCAATTAATGTTATTGTTATTACTCATGTGATGTTACAAATGAAGTTTTAATTTCATTATATTTAATGTGCTTTTAATTTATTGTACTCGTATCTTGTGCTCATCATCGACATGTGCGAAGCAAAGGTGCGCAATCTAGTAGTTATTATAAGGGAACATTCAGGTAGGGTCTATGGATCACATTTTATGTTTAATTGTTTTAAAGAGATTGTATCAATCGAGTTCATATCACTAAAATAAGCATGTAGCAAAGAATGGTTAAGCATGGAAAAATATGTTGATCGTGAGCTTTCAATATTAGTGGGATATTTCACTCTTTAATTACTTTTTTTAATAAAATTATTGATCGAAAGCTGACGAACGATATTCATAATTTCCATAAAGACACATGAGGGGAACTTAAATCACTGAGACATACCAAACATTTAAAAGATTTTTTAGGGGTGAACCCTATTCTCAACCCAATATTTTAAATATGTTTAATTCGCCTTTTGATCTCTCTCAAGTAGTGGCGGAGCCACTTGGGGACTGGGGATGGCCGTGGTTTGCCCATTATTTTCGTGAAATTACTAGTATACCCTTGACCTTATTTGAAAATTACAAACATGCCACTCAATTTTATTTTTTGAAACATAAAACGCGATATCATTTTCTCCTTCTCTAGCGATTGCAGTACTACCTCCGCCCATCTCTTACCGTCAGCCAGGTCGCAACCGTCGCCTTCTCTAACTTTCCATCAAACTCAAAACCCACACTCATCTCACTCGTCTTCTTCTCTTTTTCTCTCTGTATTGATCTCTAATTCCTCTTCATTTGTCTCCATCTCTCCCACAAACCCTAGCTGAGTAAGTGTAGATTATTTTTGTTTTTGTTTGGTAATTATACTCCTTCATTTTCCTATTATTTGTTGATTAATTTCGTTTTTTGATTTGGTTTTTAATTTCAATTTTCCTATAACCCTAACCAAAACAAAAGGGGGGAAATGAAAAAGTAAATCACAAACTGTAGTGTTGATCTAAATCGACCTTGATTCTCAAATATAATGTTTCAATTGTAATGTTGAATTATAATAGTTAAACCGATTGCTTGCTTATTCTTCCCATTTAATAGGTGTCTTACAGAAATTGTTGATTGATACAAAATAAAGGTAATAATATATTTGAATGAAACAATTAAGACAACATGTCATGTAGACCTGTAGAATGTTGATATATACATCTTTTAATCAAAAGCCTTCCTAGGTAGTTAGGTTGAAATCTTTCTTCTTCAATTGTAATGTTGATTTATAATAGTTTTGAAGTGCTTGATTGCTTATTCATACCATACCAAAACAGAGATAGAGTTGATTTTGAAATTGAAACTCACTTCATTAAGAGTCTTTAACACATTATATCATTTTGATAAGTGCATGTATTAGTTCCGAGTCAATTATTAATGGTATAGTATAAAAGCTATGAAGATGGAGAGATGACAATAGATTTTTGGGACTGTTATGTTGTTGTTACGGCTGCTAGGTGTTGTCTATAGCTTGTGTTTTGTTTCCTACTCTTTGGATTTTACAAGAGCATGCTGATATTGGATTTTTTTCTTCTGTTTTTAGGCTTTGGTTTTGGATATTTTTAGTGTATTATGTGAGCATAGTAGTTGCTAGTGTTTTAAGTGGGTATGTTGGTACCTTTGTGTGGCTTTCTAGTTTCTTTGTGTACTAGTAGACTTGGTTTGGCTTCTTTAAGTATTTGTACAATTGGCATCAGTGCAATCCTCTACCTGCTACGTCTTGTTCAGGTGGAGTGTATTAATAAATTCGTCGTTTAAAAGAAATATATGATTTATATATTTTAGTTTATTTGATAGCGGTCATCCCAATATTTTTTTTCTGACTCCGCCACTGCTCTCAAGCATCTATTTTTTGTGATTTTGTTCATCAAAAATTTTATTCAACCATTTTGGATCTCCCATCTTTCCCCCTTTTTCAATAAGAAAGCCCCTTGGTTTATTATAATTTTAATTATTCAAGTGACGTGTTATAAATATTTAGTCTCTCATTTTTATTTATTTGAGTATTGTGTTTGTGCATAATTGTGTCTAGTTAATTTAACTAGTTTAAATTTTAGACCTAAATACATGAGTAAAAATTTTCTTATGTTTAATTCATGGTACAATTTAATTTCACACTCTCACTCTTTTCTCTCTCTCGATTCCAAGGTGATTAAGCAATGGAAGGAAAAGGAGGAAATGGACTCGTTGCAGCGAAAACCACTGCGGCTAACAAAGACAAAGACAAGAAGAAACCCACTTCTCGTTCTTCTCGTGCTGGAATCCACTTTCCAGTGGGTAGGATCCATAGACATCTGAAGCAAAGAGTCCAAGCTAATGGACGTGTGGGAGCAACAGCTGTAGTTTATCTGGCATCAATTCTGGAGTATCTGACTGCAGAAGTTCTTGAATTTACTGGAAATGCAAGCATTGATTTGAATGTGAAGAGGATCACACCAAGGCATTTGCAGCTGGCTATTAGGGGAGATGAGGAACTTGATACCCTAATCAAAGGAACAATTGCTGGTGGTGGTGTCATTCCTAGCATTCACAAGTCCTTGATCAACAAAACTGCTAAAGAATGAGTGCATTTCTTTTGTTGTCATGTAGTGTTTTTTATTTTAATTAGGGGTGTGTTTTTTTATTATGACTTGAAATGATGGTGATCACAATATGGTACTTTTAGAATTTTGAATGAATTGATATGGTAGTGTTTAAATGGTGGTATTCTTATGTGGTCCTTTTGGATGGTTTAAAACAAAATGCATGGTACAATATAGGATGAAGCAAACTAGAGCTAAGATAAATATTTTAGTGTAGGGTACAATTTAATATCCAAATATATGATGGATTTGGATAATTTTTCTAATTGTAAATTAATTCATGTTGGAATGATCCAGCTGAAATTTTTTAATGTACCTAAACATAAGAAGCATTAATCAAAACATCAGCAACTTGACCACCAAATGGTAGTGTATTTGGTGGTCAAGTTGTTGATATTTTGATTAACGCTTCACCTGTTTAAGTACATTTTTAAATAAAAAATTTGTGATGGATCATTCCAACATGTATTAAATTATAATTAGAAAAATTATTGAAATCCGTCATATATTTGGATATTGAATTGTACCCACTACCAACATCAATAAGTGTGAATCACCTGTAACAATGAAGGTGACCAGTGTGTCATTTTCTCCGGCCCCTCCTTTTGAGGACCAACATAAACCACTACCACAACAATTAACCATCGTTGCTACCGACATCAATAGGAGTGAATCACCTATAAAAACGACGATGGCCAGTGTGCCAGTTTTCTCCAACCCCTTCCTTTGAGGAAAAGAAAGAGGATTCAGAGCTGATTCAGGCAAGAAAATACGAAGATTCAGCACAAAAATATATTTCCCCAAGTCAGAAGCTTGGCACAGCCCGTGCCACCAGCCATACGGCCGTGCCAACCCCTCAGAATACTTTTTTGCTGCTTTTGCTTACCGGACAAGCTACCTATTAGTTTATTTCTGACCTAAAAGCTCGTGGTTTCTTATGGAACATTCTAGTGATGTATTTTCTTAGGGCTTAAGTCATTGTGGACTTATAAATAGAGTATCTAGCTATCACAACAAATTATCTTTTGTTCTTGAAATTTAATAGTGACAATTGTTTTTTTCTTAATAAAAGTTATTTCTTTTATTTTCTTATTATTTTATGTTCTTCTTCTTCTCTTCTATGTCTACTTTAACCATGAGTGAGTAGACTCTTCTTTGTCTTGGGATTGTTGGATAAGTCTTAATGACATAATCCTAACAAACCAAACCTTAAACCCTAATTTTATATAAATATACTTTCTAATCTAATTTCACCGTTTTTATAATGAATTAACAATTACCAAACTCATAAAGCGAACGCGGAGGGTTAGTAATTGTTAATTCATCATCTCAAATATCAATTCATAAAGCAATAGCGGAGCTTTGATATTGGAACAAGTGAAATTAGACAGGGATTGCGAAGCATGAGAATAGCCTAGAAAACCTTGAGACATGTAAAGTTTCGTTCTTCAAGGATTCTAATAGCAACCAACCATGAGAATAGGCTTGGTTGCTAGAGGAACACACTCAATGACTTTGAGAGAAGCTTTGATACGCTTAAGAGAAACTTGTTTTTAGAAAGTAGATCCAATGTAAAATTAACGGTTTAGGGTTTGTTTGTGAAAGACTTGTTATTAAGGTGGACCAATAAATCTCAAGTCGCCTTTTATTATTATTTTTATTCATTAAAAATCAAACCTTTTTCAACTGAACTTTCTTCTAATTCTCTTCTAAAAAGTTAATTAAATTGAACAACTCCCTGTCGGAACGATACTCTCTTTTTACTACTTCGGTAGAACCGTGGACTTGCGGTTTTACTCATCATCTATAAAAACGACGATGACTAGTGTGCCGGTTTTCTCCAACCCCTCCCTCTGAGGAAAAAAACTACCACTACTGCAACAACCAACCATCACCGCTACCAACATCAATATGGGTGAATCACTTGTAACAACGACGGTGACCAGTGTGTCATTTTCTCCAATTCCTCCCTTAATTTCTGTCTCAACCGATACCTCTAAAAGGCGTAGAAGCAAACCTTGTGGTTCTCACAACAAAAATCATTCTAAAAAAGGACTTTTGGTAACTCACTTTTCTTTCTTCCCTGATGTTTTTTGTTTTATAGAGTATGCTTCAAGCCTTTCCTTTTATAGTTTTATTGTAGTAACGATGGCCATGATCATAGGACTAGTAGTGAGGTTTTTTAGGTTGGAGTTGGAGCACTAGTTTTGGCATGCCTCCTACGTTATTCTATAACTTGGCATGATTTATATTTTAGTTTGTAGCTTGTGTATTTATTATTTTGGTGGGAGAAAATAACACCTCTATAAATTAAAAGGGAAATGCTGAAACTTACCAATGAAAGACACGAGAAGTTCTTAACAGTGCTCACATTAAATCTAATAGAACTTTTAGATATTCTTATATCTAATAGTTTGTAGATACACTTTTAGACACGAGAGGTTTGCAATGACAATAGCGGCAAGAAAGCAACGTTGGCAAAGACGATGGCGGCGACAAAAATGGTGACGGAGTCAGCACCAAAGGTGAGTTGATTTGACAATACATGGGATATTATTAAGAATGGATGAACAGTTGTATTCAAATAATACAATGATGATAATTATATATGACTCCGATGAGAATAGATCTATAAGTAGATCTATCTTATTGATGAATAAGTTGTCGCTTGGTAACCAACTAAGTAGACGTGTATAAATTTATGGCTAAAATATGGTTTTGGTCCCTGCAAATATGTTTAATTTTGGTTTTAGTCCTTGTAAAAAAATTTGTTTTTGGTCCCTGCAAATATGTCTCGTTTTGGTTTTGGTCTCTGGCCCCATTTTTGTGATTATTTGCACACGTGGCACATGATAACTGAACCCATTAATTAGATAAATAATCCCTGTAAAATCTTTTGATTTTGAAAAAGGTCCCTGCAAAATATTTTACTTTTGAAAATAGTCCCTGGAGGGACTATTTTCAAAAACAAAATATTTTACTTTTGAAAATAGTCCCTTTCAAAAACAAAATATTTTGCAGGGATCAAAAACAAAAAAAAATAAAAATTACAGGGACTAAAACCAAAACTAGGCATTTTGCAGGGATCAAAACCATATTTTAGCCTAAATTTATTGTGTAATCCAAGTTTATTTTTTTTTAGAGTTAATGAAATAAAAGGTAATTGACTTAGAGACGTCTTAGTCAATATTTGAGAATTAAGCGGATCCATATATAAAACCCCTTGGAAAGAAATTTAGAGAAATGAGACTTTGTCACTAGAAAACGACAAGTAATGGGAACCCAACCTTTGTGATTGGAGATCCCATGAAGAAAGTTCAATGGGTAAAAATAAGTTACTTGCTAGTTCTGTTAGCACTAAAATATTGTTGTCTCTTTTCTATCGTGTATAATAATAGATATGAGAAGTGCTAAATAATATTAAATTGATGGGTAAGCTTTAAAAGCTTTTAACGATTATCATAAGCCCTTATGAGTCGTGTTTGGTTGTAGCATACACGGAATCACCTATATGAGTGTCAAGTGGGGCCGCTTGCATGAGACCGTGTCCGGTCTCTAGAGCACTCATGAATATCAGGCACATGCACGACCTATTAGCGCACAAACGCGTAACAGCAAGAATTGTGAGGGTGTAATATGATTGTGAGACCTCTTGCATACAACAAGTGTCTTCGGTTCCATAGCTTAGTATAAAAACACGTAATAGACCATGAACCCCAAGTTGATTGAAATGATATTTAGCTGCATGGGATTACATGCACAGTCTTGCAAAGATGTCCATAAAGCACTCAATTTATACTTTCATTCTTTATCATTATATCAGATGATAAACAATTGTGCTGTGAAGTTTATCATCTTATTTTTGAATTGCATACTAATTTTTATCTCTAATAAATTTTCTTGAATGGCTTTTGTATATTAATGATTGCAGCTGATCATATCATATCACTATAACTTTGGCATTCTTCGCGAAACATGTCCCTTTGAGTTACAGCGCTGCCATTAGAGTCTGTAGAGAATGTCTACTCATAAAGGTGCCATTTAGCTTGGACCCATGAAGTTTTGGTCTAAGATGGACCAATTTTTTTTTAACCTTTAGATTGAATCAGCTACCAATTCTTATCATGGTCCATCCATACCAAATACAACCCATCAACTTCATAATAAAACGTAAAATGATATTAAAGGACATTCGTAATTCCTAATAAAATATATATCAATTAATATTTAAGATATTTGATGATTTAAATTAATCAATTTAATATATATTTTACATATTAATAAATTAATATTTATTTTTTTGGTCAAAATACTTAATTAATTTTATAATTAAACTACATTTTCAATTTAATTCATTTCAATTTTTTTATTTCCGTTTCAATTAAATAAATTATTTTTCAATTTTTTATTAAATTTCAGTTTTAAGTTTTATTTTACGTGTATCAAAAAAAAAATTTCATTAATATTTAAGTATAAAAATTTTATTTTAAAAACAAAACAAAAAATAATGAGCCCATAAGATTAAAAACAAAAATATTAAAAAATGAACAACAACAACAACAACAAAAATCCAAAAGGAAGTTATCTAATAACATAAGCAACAACAACTAGAATTTTTTCGTAAAAAAAAACTAATTGAATACTTATTTAATTCACGGTACTTTTTTTTTTTTTTGAAGAAATTTAATTCATATATTTCTTAAAAACTCGATCAATATAACTTGCCGTAAGAAAAAGACTACTTGTCTTGCTAAATGAAAAAAGAAAAAGAAAAAAAAAAAGAATTATGTGACCAAAAAAGGAAGTAGAGAGAGAGAGAGTAAATTAGAGTTATAGACTAGATGGGTGAGATTTGGTATTTATAAACCATGATAAGATTTGTTGGGTTCATATGATCTAATGGTACAAAAAATTGGTCCATCATGGACCAATATTTTTATAGGTTCATTTTATACTTCACCTTCAAAAAGTATCGAGGTAGGTTCTTTCTTGTTTAATTATAAAGAGGATATGAGTTTTTGATTTTGATATTTCATTATTCAAATTATACTTTTAGACAAATTTG
Organism: Medicago arabica; assembly: GCA_946800305.1. Taxonomy (NCBI): domain Eukaryota; kingdom Viridiplantae; phylum Streptophyta; class Magnoliopsida; order Fabales; family Fabaceae; genus Medicago; species Medicago arabica. The sequence goes on along the minus strand of OX326964.1, from coordinate 33,277,553 downwards.
TCTATAAAAATGTTATATTCTTCGTTAAAAAAGATAAGAATTTATAGTTTGCTATATTGTTGATAAAAGAAAAACTTAGTTTATTACAGTTCAAAAGTCACAAGCATTTATATGTACGTTTTTAATCAAAATCAAAATTTCATAAATTAAAAAAAAAACATTATTCATGACTAGTTTCAAGACAGGCCACTAACATGTCTATCTTTCCATTTTTAGTTGTAAGGAATGATAAAATGGTAAAAAAAAAAAAAACAAATCAAGTAAAAGGTAAAAATGAAAGAAAAGAGTTACACCAAAACACAATATATTTTACATAAGGTCAAAATAAAGTCTTTTTATACTGTCAAATATTTATCGTGGACTTTTCCTTGTATTGTTGTTAATTGTTCTTCTTTTTCTTTTGAAGGGAAACAACTTATAGTTTTTCATTAGATATCAAAGACCAAATACAAGGTGGTACATCATTAAATAAATGGGGACTAGATAAGAATATGGTATATCGTACTCGAATATAAGCGACCTCATTCATTTGTCTCTTACTAAACTTTGAAGGTGAGAAAAACACAAGAAGGGGGGTTGAATTGTGTTTGCTTTTCGCAGCTCTTGAAGAGTGAGAATCTAATTCCTTAGTATCAGAGTCTGATGGGAGATTAGGTTCTGTTGCAACGGAAATAATCAAGAGAAAGAGAGAAGAGAGAACACAAGCAATTATACAGGTTCCTTCCACAAACCGGAAGTAGTCCTGTCCCCCTTGCACTTCCAAGGAGAGTTTCACTAAAATGTAATATCTATTACAAGTTGCTCAAACACACAGTAAGAGACTTCCAATGCTCAAGCACGCAGGCAAGAGACTTCTTTGCTCAAGCACACAAGCAAGAGACTTCTGACACAATTTACAGAAAATTGAATAGAGTTGAAACACTTGACAAACAATCAAACGTGTTCCAATTACAACAAAGACAGACTCTATTTCAAACAAAGACAGACTCTGTTTTTCTGCTTAACTTAGAAATTCTAGAATACTCAGTTTGTAAGAATAATCTAAGTTGTTGATGTGTTTCTGTTAAGACTCATTTGAATACGATAGCAATGCAGCGTAGTTTTTTCAGTAGTAGAGTCCAACAATTCTTCAAGTCTTCTATCCTTTATATAGGCGTTGGAAAGAGACGTTGAGTCATCCAGCACATCAGGATGATTTCTGAAGCTTGATCAATAGTTGTTGATCTGTTGCTTGATATGGTAATAGTCCTTCAATTGCAAATTTTGAATACCATTCCTTTTGAAGATTAATACCGGTAGACACAGTTGCCAAACTGTACGAGGTAGTGGAGTAGTGGAAACAGAGTTCGTTGTACGAACTCTGTACTGGCCTGCATTCTTTGTCGTTGAGCATCCCACGCTCAAGTTGACTTTGAAGCTAGCCGTTACTCCAATTGAGAGTTTCTTTTGCATCGTAATGCCTTTAGAAATCCTTGTAAGCAGATCTTCAGATTTCATGCTTCAGACTCACTGTAGCACTTCTGCTTCTGATGATCTTCAGACTCTCTTGGTCTTCAGGTTCTGATAGTCTTCAGACTCTCTTCGATACAGTCTTCATACTCTCTTCGATACAGAATTACAAGCAACAAGCTTCTATAGATCTTTGCTCTTAAAATGTTCAAACAGAATACTTTCTAAGATATAAATCTTGATTGATATCCTGCATACTTAAACAAATATTAGCATATCCAATTGACAGTTTTTAATACCTTGTTATCATCAAAACTCAAAACGTGGTATTGCTGAACACCTTTGTTCCAACAATCTCCCCCTTTGTTCCACCATACTCGCTTCCTGGTCTTCGTCCTCTGATCCATCAGTGGGAACACTTCCTTTGATCAAACATCCTTTTCGGACCAGTTCTTCAATGCGCATACCCGCGGTTATCATCTCTGCGAAGCTGCCGGATGCACTTGTCAACATACGCTCATAATAGAACTGATCCAGAGTATCAAGGAAAATCTCGGGCAACTCTTTCTCTTCCAGAGATGGACGGATTTGTGCGGTGAAATCTCTCCAACGTTGGGCATAAGCTTTGAAGGATTCATTATCATCTTGGGTCATGGCCTGCAGTTCGCCTCTTTTTGGGGCCGAGTTCAAGTTGTAGTTGTATCGCTGAACGAAAGCCTCGCACAAATCATTGAAAGTTTTGATATCAACCTTGTTCAGACCCATGTACCATATCAGTGCGGCACCAGTCAAACTCTCTTGGAAACAATGGATAAGGAGTTCATCATCCTTGATATGAGCAGACATCTTTCTCGCATACATCACCAGATGATCCTTAGGGCAAGTATTCCCTTTGTACTTCTCAAAATCGGGGACCTTAAATTTGGGTGGTATCACGACATTGGGAACCAAGCAAAGGTCATAAGCATCATGTCCAAACAAATCTGTCCCACGGAGAGCTTTCAATTCCAGCTGTATTTTATCAAACTTTTCTTCCAGTTCATCTATCCGGTCATATGCAGCCACACCTTCTGAGTGATGGATGTGTTCGTGGTTTTGCTTAACAGTGTTGACCAAAGGAGATGAGTAGGTCATAGCAGCTTGAGGGAACAAAGGGCCCGATGGACGGAATACTTCATCAGAACTTAAAGGTGTACTCGAGAGATAACCTTCCAACATAGCATTTTGAGGAGTACTAGCGAACACCGTTGAAATCGGGGTAGTGGAAGCAACCGGTTGAGCTTGAGTGTTAGCAATAGGAAGAGATAATGGGTGACTTTGTGCAACCATCATCAAAGATACTAAGTTCCTCAAAATCTCATTTTTGGCCCGGAGGGTTACAACCTCTTCACGAAGCTTAAGGTTCTCTTGTTCAAGATGATCCATTCTGATTTGTCCGAGTGTTGTAGATGCGAGTAGACTGATGGATTGACCTTTTATTGAGAAGACACCATATGAGACACGGACTAAAAACTATGAATGCCAAATGATGCATGATATGCTTATGCAAAAATATACAATTTTTGGTTATCGAAGGATTTGTCAAAGTGAATTGTAAACATCGCAGAGGAACATGGTTTCAGTTGAAAATTCATAAAGATATTGCAATTGGTTCTTTTTCAAAAGGTAAGAGTGAAACCAAGGGAGAAGTTCTTAATAAAAGCTAAAGCTTAGTTAAGATTTTTGAAGTTGTATTTCTTGGTGTTCATTCTTACAAGGTTCATACCTTTGTGATGTTTACAAAAACTTGTTTAAGTCCTTCGATTTTTTTGATGAGAAAAAGGTTTATGAATGAATGCATGTATGCATGATTATGCTAAAGAACATAGAAACATGGGAGGTTAAGTCCACAATGTTGGAGTCAAGGGTAACAACGCCATTTGGTAAGGACTATGGTTCCACATGTACCTGTATGACGGGTTCTACCAAGTTCCCAAATTACAACCCCCTCCGAACTTTATTGGATGCCCGAGACAACACCCGGTCCAACAGCGTCCGTAGGAGAGTCTAGTTTGAGTGTAGCATCGCGTGTCGACTAAGACCAAGACAACACTTGGTTAGCCACCGCACTACATCCTAATGGCCAAGATGGGTTAAAGGTAACTAAGGTCCTTAGCTTCGACGGAAACTTAAAAGTAATAATGTCTAAACGCGACAACACACGCCGACGTATATCACTTCAAGATCCTCCGCTAAGTGTGGTTATATCACATGTTCCACCACACGAGAATACTCTCGGCATGTCACTATGATTCTACCACTCCTATCTTATATTTCACTCAAGCCCGGGTATAGGACTTATCTCGCCACTCATGTAAGAAAGTAAACAAATAAGCATGTATTTACAAGGTATAAGCAAATAATAAAGCGCAAAAGGTAAAGAAAGATAAATTAGGCTTAACCCTCTAAAAGGTCCCCAGTGAAGTCGCCATTTCTGTGCTCTCGATTTTCGGGTATCAAAATCATTAATCGGATTTGAACCTTTAATCTTTGAACTCTCAACTTTTATTCGCGGGAAGGGAAAAAGTGAGTAAAAACCCTTATAAGACCTTGGATCCGGGGGTTGGTTTCGATTGGGGAAGGTGTTAGGCACCCGAACCGACTATGGTATCCCATAGGAACCTTCTACCTATTCTTAATCATGCGCTAAATTATTTTACTTATTTGAAAATTATTGTTTAAGAATTTAAGTGAAAGAAAGGAGGAAGGTGAAGCATGTTTTTGGTTATTTTTATTGATTTGGAAGGGCCAAAACCCTTTGCCTACTTACCCAAATAAATCGGGATCAAAATCAAGTAGTTCGGCTAAAGAATTTTTTGATGGGTTGAATTAATTTTAACATTTTTGAAAAAAAAAAATTAAGAAGAGATGAGAGGCCTCAAGGCATGAGAAGAAAATATGATGAAGTTGGTTAATTTTAATTGCACGAAATTCATGTCTAATGTGGATATTAAATTGATTAACATTTGGTTAAGGAAAATAAAAGGAAAAATCACTTGGGTTACAAGCCAAGGTTTACTTTAAAGAAATTTGAATTTGATTTTTTTTGATTTTTTGATGAAAATATTTTTCTAATCTAACGGTGAACTCGCGTAACGGCGGAAAAAATAAATAAGCGTAAAGCGATAAATAAAATGGAGTGTCGGTGCGCGTGTCAGTGCGTGTGTTGGTTACATATTACAGACCCTAAATACATTCTATGGTCTCAAAAGAAAAAATTGACGAGAAATAAAAATGCGCGAAAATAAATTACATCATTTCCCTAATTACATACTAAACTAATGGCAATAAATAAATGACGGAAAAATAAATATGCATGCAATAATTACAACAAATTCTATTATATGTACCACAAAAAATTAATGACAATGACAAGAAAAAAAAATATGCATGAGATGGTGAATAATAATGATACAAACATAACATAAAAAATACAAATAATAAAAGAACAATGAACAAATTAGAAATAGTTTTGAAAATAAAGAAGAAAAAGATTTTTTTTAATGCCTAAATAAACAAAAATTATATGAACTAAACAAAAATATGCATGATGTGGGGATTAAAACACTAATTAAAATGCATAAAACATAGCTCACATATTATAAAAAAAATGCATAAAATAATAAAAAGTTACTACAAAAATTATGTAAGGGAGGTGCAGGCAACAAAAAACAGTGGTGTGAACAGTAATCAGTAAAGAAACAGAAAAAAAGAAGGGCTGGGTCGTAGAACGAACCGGGTCGGTTTATGGGTAAACCGCCCGGTTCTTAAGTGAGTATAAATATTTCTCTTGTGATTTTTTCATTCATTTCCCCCATGCCTTTCTCTCTCTAAAACAAAATTGCTCCCACCTCTCTCTAAAAAACTGAAGAACAAGATGGCCGGAGAAGATGAAGATTAATCTTCTCCGGCGAGCCAAGCTCCCTCCGGCGCGGCGGCCGGCCACCCTAGGGTGGTGGCGCGCCGCCGGAAAAACCTTTCCTACACCGATTCGAATTTTTTTTTACTTTTCTAACGTCCTTTTTTATCCTCTTTCCTAATATGAACTCGGTTTTCACAAAAGCTTAAAGGATTTTTCTAGATCTAAGTTCAAAGTTCCAAAAAAACACAAGAAGGAAACTCTACCTTTGTTTTCGGTTCGGATTCACTTTTCCGTTCGGTTTAGCCACTCCTTTTCGTCTCTTTTGTTTCGTTCCTTTTCTTTTCGTTTCGGTTTAGCCACTCCTTTGGGTGGTTCTGTTCTTTGCGTTTGGTTCGGCCACGGCTTTGATGAATCAGTGAGAATTGATTTGGTTTTTTCAGTGCTGGATTTGATGCGGACTTGTGTTGTGAAGTCTGTTCACGAAAAAAAATGGAAAAAAAACTAATGATTCATGAATCTGGAAATTTGTTCTTGATATGTTCTTCATTTTTTTGATTTTTGATGATTTTGATCCGAAAATAAGGAAAAGAGAAAGGGATTACTGATTGTGGTCGTTTTTGGAATGTGGGTCAGGCCTTTTTCTCTGAGCCAATCAATGTCAATCAATGCCAATCAATGCTGTTTAAATAGTGACCAATTATGGTTGAGATGGAAAATGATTGGACAAAAACGCCCCTGGCTTGGGCAGCACCCTATGGATCTGTACAAAAATGACTGAAAAAGGACTATTGGATAAAAATAAAAACATAATATTAATTAGTTAAATAAATAAAACGAAAATGACTAAATAAAATAAAAGAGAACTAGTTAAAATAAAAATAATACAGTAATAAATGAAAAACTAATAAAATAAAAATAATAACAGTAAAAACTCAAAAATGTCCGATCGGAACTGAAAATGAGGTATTTTAAAATACCTCCCTGCCGAAATCTCGTCTGATACGACATAAATACACGGCTTTTAAAACGCGAGTAAAATTTTCAAAAAGTGGTCAAAAAATGGGGTATGACAAACGTATTCAACTATTTTGGGGTCAAGTGGGTCAAAAGATGATAAGGGTTTGATTGGTGAGGGGGATGAATTTCTGAGGGAGGGAACAATTTGGCTCAAGGGTTTGTTATTTGATTCAGTATCAGATGAAGACTCTTGATTCGTAGAGGAAGGTGAGTTAAATGCCACATTACCAGACTCAGTAGCTTCTGATAAATCAGCTTCTACAGGAGCTACCTGACTCTTCTGTTTTGGAGCTGAAGCAAGCAAATTAGCAGCTTCTTTAACAGTTTCTTCCTTAAGTTCTTCAGCAACCACTTCTGCTGCCATTGCCTTGCCAGCAGCATGTTCATCCTCAATCATAGATACATAAGTACCTATCGTCTGTGCTACATCCTTAGCCACAGGAACCACTTCCATCTTTCTCTTCTTGATCTGACTTTCTTCACCATCAGAGTCAGTATCAAGGAATTCAGCAATCTCTTCAGCTAGTTTCACATAATCTCTGTCAGCCTTGCCTTTCTTCGCTTTCTTCTCATCCTTCTTTGCCTTCTTCTCGTCTTTCTTAGCTTTCTTCTCATCCTTGGGTTTCTTTATCCTATCCTTGATTTTCTTGGATGCAGAAGATACAGACGAAGGCATGGGAACTATGGTCATAGGGGCACCAATAGTTACTCCTGGAAGAGCTGTAGATTTCATCTTCTTCTTGGGAGGCTCTTGCTTCTCTTCCTCTTCCTTTAGAATCACTTCATTGGTCCTTTTCCCTTTAACCTTAAGAGGTTCTCCTCCAGCAGTCTCAGGAATGGCAGAATAGTTGATTATTCTACCAGTTTCATTGAAGTAATCCACCACAAATCTTGCAAGGACTTCAGGATTGTCTTCTTTGGAAATAGGAGGGAAGTCTATCATCAAGTCTGATTGCACATAAGATTCCCTCATATCTTGCTTAGAAGGATTAAATCTTTTGACAATCTTCATGTATTGAAGAGTTTTACCGTTGATGATTCTCCCAGTAACTGTTCCAAGATGAGCGTCTGATACTGCACCAGATTCTGATAAGACCTTCAAGAGGCCTCCTTGATACAGAATCTCAGAGATTAGCCTTCCAAAAGAAACTTGTCTTCTGGATTCAGATTGGCTTTTCCTTATAGCCCAGCACATGTGGTACATCACGTACCTTGGAAAGTTTATCTTCTTTTTATTTATCAGAAAATAAAGAAGAACCTTGTGATCAACAGACAGAGTGTCTGTTCATCCACCTTTCTGAAGCATACTATCCAGTATGATCTTTAGAAGCACCCTATGCTCAGGATGCATGTCAACCAACTTATTTGAGGGTCTCCCTTCAAATAACAGATTGTTGCAGATACCCGTCCAGTCTCTCTTCTTCTGGACATTCCACTGAAATTTACCTTCATTCACCACTCTGCAAGCTCTGGCAACCACCTCTTCAGTGATAAGGATTGGAATCCCCATCACAGCGGACCTGATTTCAAGACCATTGTACGGTCTTAAACCCATTTCCTCTCTATTTTTGCCAGCCAGCTTAGGTATGTTCATGATTGCAGCAGTTTCTTCAATGGTAGCTTCATCCTTGTCGAAAACTTCTGCCCTAACCCAGAAATCTCTTACCAGCTCCTGATATGTTGGTCCATTCAACATACCGAAATAACTCATCATCTCTTATGATAAGAAATGAGAAGAGACGTCAACTCCGTGACGAATGAGAGAGCCAAAGTCTACTGGAGATTCAACTTGAACTTTCAAAGTTTCTTTAATGAGGTTCATCGTTCTGGGTTTAATCACGTATGATTTTCCAGTTTTGACTAACACACCAGATTGAATGAGATCACTTGCCATTGAGAGGTTTCTAGGTTTTGATTTTTTTAGAACAAAAAGTTTTTCAGAAATTGAAAACAAGAAGATTGTTCAGAGAAAAAATCAAAGAGTGAAAAGAGAAGTGAGTTGTGTGTGATAGGTATTTATAGAAAAAAAAATGATAACCATTTGGAAAGAGTAGGGGACAAACAAACACGATCAATAAATACAGAGAGCATGCAGCCGTAAAAGTATTGGGACAATGCGAAGGTAACTTGTTAAACGTAAAGAAATCATTGCCCTTTGAGTTCTTACCCAATACAGACAGGCCACGTCTGAGAAACTAAAAAGTAACTGTCACCGAAGTGGGGCAGGTGTTACTGAACTCAACAGTCATGCTTCCACTAATACGAGCTTCTGAGAGTCTAAGATTCCTTAACAGAGTCTGAAGGTATATCAGAAGCTTATGTTCACCAGAGTCTCCAAAAGAGAGTATGATTCTCAATTAGCTTCTGAGTGTCTTTTAGAGTCTGAATTCTGTTTTTAGAGACGCACATTAACCAGAGACATAACACATGTTCAAATTTTTCTTTATAAAATCAAATATTTCAATAGATAAAGGTTTAGTAAATATATCAGCCCATTAATGATCAGTATCAATGAATTGAATATCTAGAATTCCTTTTTGAACATAGTCTCTTATGAAATGATGTTTAATCTCAATGTGCTTTGCTCTTGAATGCAGAATTGGATTCTTAGATAGACATATAGCTGTTGTATTATCACAATAAATTGGGATACAGTTTTCAGTTATTTGATAATCCTCAAGCTGATGTTTCATCCAGAGTAGCTGTGTACAACAACTAGCAGCTGAGATGTATTTTGCTTCTGCTGTAGACAAAGCAATAGTTGCTTGCCTCTTGCTAGCCCAGGATATCAGATTCTCTCCCAAAAATTGACAATTGTCACTGGTTGATTTTCTTTCAATCCTGTCTCCAGCGTAGTCAGCATCACAGAATCCAACTAGCTTATAGTCAGAAGATTTCTTGTGCAGAAGTCCAAGATTGGTAGTTCCTTTCAGATATCTAAAGATTCTCTTAACAGCTGTTAAGTGAGACTCTCTATGATCTGATTGAAACCTTGCACATAGACATACACTGAATAAAATATCTGGTCTGGATGCAGTTAGGTATAACAAAGAACCAATCATACCTCTATACAGCTTCTGATCAACTTTGGTTCCTTGATCTTCTTTGCTCAGAGTGCAGGTTGGATGCATTGGAGTATTCATTTCTTTGCAGTCCTCAAGATTGAACTTTTTCAGGAGCTCTTTCGTGTATTTGGACTGATGAACATAGACTCCATCTTTGCATTGGTTGATTTGAATTCCTAGAAAGAACTTCAATTATCCCATCATGCTCATTTCAAACTCATCCTGCATTACTTTGGAAAACTCTTTGCAAAGTGAACTATTTGTAGAACCAAAAATGATATCATCAACATAAATCTGAACTATAAGAATGTCTTTCTCCAGAGTCTTTCTGAATAGTGTAGTGTCAACTTGTCCTCGTTCAAAGTTGTTTTGAATTAAGAAATTACTCAGTCTTTCATACCAGGCTCTGGGAGCCTGTTCCAAGCCATATAGTGATTTCTTCAATTTATAAACATGATCTGGATGTTTTAAATCTTCAAAGCCAGGAGGTTGTTTGACATAGACTTCTTCAGAAATGACACCATTAAGAAATGCACTCTTAACGTCCATTTGATACAGGGTTGTGTTGTGATTTACTGCATAGGAAAGAAGTAACCTGCTTGCTTCCAATCTTGCAACTGGAGCAAATGTTTCTGTGTAATCAATGCCTTCTTGTTGACTGTAGCCCTGTGCAACAAGTCTGGCCTTGTTTCTGATTACTTCTCCTTGTTCACTAAGCTTATTTCTAAACACCCATTTAGTTCCAATGATGTTCTTGTGTTCAGGCTTAGCTACTAGATCCCATACTTCATTCCTTTTGAATTGATTAAGTTCGTCTTGCATTTCCAGAATCCATCCTTCATCTCCAAGTGCTTCTTCAATAGAGGTTGGTTCAATAACAGATAATAATCCCAAAGCAGACTCTTCTTGTCTGAAATACGATCTAGTTCTTCTGGGACTTTCTTTATTGTCAATAATCTGATCCTCAGGATGTGAAGACTTGTATTTGAATGAGTGTTTGGATTGGTTAGCTTGCTGAGAACTATCTTGAGCTTCTTCATAAGCTTCTTCATTAGGAACTTTAGGGGATGCTCCAGCTTCTGAAGTATCTTCAGATTCTGGAATCTGATCAGATTCTGAGTTGTCATCAGAATCTTGAGATCCTGCATAACTTTTATCTTGCTCTGGAGTTTCACTTCCAGGCACTTTGTCATCGAATCTGACATGCATAGATTCTTCAACACAATGTGTTTCTGAATTATACAGTCTGTATGCCTAAGATCGTTCAGAGTAACCTAAGAAGATTCCCTTTTGAGCTTTGGCATCAAATTTCTTTAGATAGACTTTATTGTTCAGGACATAACAAGTACATCCGAACTGATGAAAATAAGATATGTTAGGTTTCCTTCCTTTAAAGAGTTCATATGCTGTTTTGTTCAACAGATGTCTGATATAGATTCTGTTCTGAACATAACAAGTTGTGTTTACTGCTTTTGCCCAAAAATGTTTAGCTAGATTGTTCTCATGGATCATGGTTCTAGCCATTTCTTGTAAGGTTCTGTTCTTTCTCTCTATAACTCCATTTTGTTGTGGAGTTCTAGGTGCAGAGAATTCATGAATAGTTCTATGTTTTTCACAGAAAACCTCAAGAGGTTCATTTTCAAATTCTTCTCCATGATCACTTCTGACTTTCAAGATTTTCAATTCTTTTTCAGATTGAATTTGGATGCAGAATTTACTAAACACAGAATATGACTCATCTTTAGTTTTCAGAAACTTAACCCAACTCCATCTGCTATAGTCATCAACAATGACTAGTCCATATTTACTTCCATATAAGGATGTAGTGCTAACTGGTCCAAATAAATCAATATGAAGTAACTCCAAGGGTCTGGAAGTAGAAACAATTTCCTTTGGTTTAAAGGAGCTCTTGACAATCTTCCCTTTCTAACATGCTCCGCAAAGAGCATCTGAATGATAGTCAATGTCTGGTAGGCCTTTGACTAATTGCAACTTGCTAAGCTTAGAGATTAATCTCCAGTTTGCGTGTCCCAACCGTCTGTGCCACAGCCACTTCTTATCACCCATTGACAGAAGGCAAACTACCTTCTGATCAGTCAGTTCAGAGAATTTTATTTTGTAGACATTGTTTCTCCTCTTTCCCTTGAAGACTATGGATTGATCATTCTTGTTAACCACAGTGCAGTTGTTCTTATTAAACAAAACATCATAACCACTGTCACATAATTGACTTATGCTTAGTAGGTTATGTCTAAGTCCATCAACAAACCACACATTACTGATTGAGATAAGAGAGTTACCAATGGTTCCAGTACCAATGATTTTGCTAGTCTGGTTTCCTCCAAATCCCACAGTTCCTCCCTCTTTCATGGTTAGGGTTAGGAACATAGACTTTTCTCCCGTCATGTGACGCGAGCAACCACTGTCCAGGTACCAAGCCTTCTACTTTTCTAGTCCTTTTAGACATACCTGCAGCATCAACAATTTCAGACTTAGGTACCCATATTCTCATGGGTCCTTTTGAGTTAGTCTTTGAACCATTGAATTCCTTTCGTAAGGTGCGTCTTGAAGTCATTGGCAGTGTTTTCTTCCATACCTTGGGTTTAGAACCGTTTGGTTTAGGATTCAACTTGCCTTTCGCAGTTTCTCCTTTTTGAAACTTAGGCTTTTGTTTTTCAGACTCTGGCTTTTTCAGAGTCCGTTTATCAGACTCTGAATGTTTTAGAGTCTGAATCATTAAAGCTTTAGATTCAAAGTTTTTCAGAACTTTTGACTTTACATTCTGAGATTTTGACTTAGTCAACACCTTAGAACTTGAAGTTGTAGGTTCTGAATGAGTCACTGTGTTGACTTCATCAGACTCACTTACAAAGTGATTTTCCAATGCTTCTCTGGCGCCATCAGGACTAGGTTTCAGAATCACTTCATTCGAGCTTCCTCCAATGAATCCAAGACCCTGTCCTCTTTTCTGATATGTGTTATAGATCATGGATGCAACCCTTGATCTGTCAATTCCAGTAGCAATAAATTCTTGTAAAGCAATATCTTGCTCACTCAAGTATTTACAACTACACTTCTTGATCAATAAAGTATCATTTTCTTCTTTTAAACTTTCTAACTCCAACAGAGTTGAATTATGTCTTTCTGACAGCTTATCAAGCTGTTGTTTGACTTTCTTCAACTCAGTGGTTTTAGCTTTAAAATGACCAAGAAGTTCTTTGACAGAATCTACTAATTCAGATCTTGTGAGTTCAGAAAATACCTTTGTTTCACTTTCAGAGTCTGCATCTGATTCTGCCTCAGGTGTCTCCTTTACAGATTCAGTTGTAGCCATTAGTCCAACAGCTACATTGGCTTCACCAACAGCATCATCATCCTCAGACCCTGACTCATTATCAAGATCTTCCCAGGAAGCCATCAGACTTTTCTTGATTTGCTTCTTAAACTTGCTTGACTTGAAGGTTGGCCTTTTTGACTTGGAGTTCTCTTTCTGCACCTCTGGACAGTCAGCAATAAAATGTCCAGTCTTTTTGCAGTTGAAGCAACCTTTCTGTTCCTCCTTTTTGAAACCCTTCCCACTGCTCTTGCTCAGAAATCTCTTGTTCTTTTTAGCAAGGTATTGCATTCTGCTTGAAAGCATAGCCATTTCTTTAGCAACATCAGGATCTTCCTCTGAGCTTTCAGAAGCTGAAGATTCATTTTCAGACTCTTCAACCTTGAGAGCTTTTGAGGATCTTCCCTTTGATTTTAAAGCAATGGTTTTAGACTTTCTTGCAGACTCATGTTCATTGAGACTTAACTCATGAACCTTGAGAGAGCTTACAAGATCTTCAACACTTAAAGTGTTTAAATCTTTAGCCTCCTCAATTGCAGTAACCTTTGGTCTCCATCTAGAGGGTAAGCTCCTTAGGATCTTGCTAACATGATCAGAAGCTATGTAACTCTTCTTTAGTATCTGAAGTCCAGATACTAGAGTTTGAAATCTTGAGTACATTTGCTCAATATTTTCATCCTCTTTCATCTTGAATAGTTCATACTGATGAACTAATAGAAGAGCTTTAGCTTCCCTGACCTTTTTGCTTTCTTCATAGTTTGCACAGAGAGAAGCAAACATGGCTCTAGCAGTAGATTTGTCACTCATCTTCATGTATTCCGATTTAGGAATAGCAGTGACAAGAGCTCCTCTGATGATATGATGTTTCTTGTAGATCTTCTTTTGAGCAGCAGTGTGAAGTTTACGGTCAATGGCAGCACCTTCGTCATCAAGTTGTAAGTCACCAACACCATCTTCAAGTATGTCCCAGAGTTCTTTATCAAGACCCATGACATAGCTGTAGAAGTTGGTTTTCCACCAAGAAAATTCTTCAGCATCACCATTGAACTTAGGAATTTTTCCATAATCAGCCTTTTTACTGCTGTTATTGGATCCATAGTCGTATGGTATAACAGCACCAGAAGTAGCACCAGAAGAAGAAGGTTCACTGGAAGACATGTTTTTCTCTGGATCTTTTTTGTCACACGGTTAAGTGCTATGACAACAGAGTCGGAGCTCTGATACCAACTGAAGGTGAGAAAAACACAAGAAGGGGGGGTTGAATTGTGTTTGCTTTTCGCAGCTCTTGAAGAGTGAGAATCTAATTCCTTAGTATCAGAGTCTGAAAGAGATCAGAGTCTGATGGGAGATTAGGTTCTGTTGCAGCGGAAATAATCAAGAGAAAGAGAGAAGAGGGAACACAAGCAATTATACAGGTTCCTTCCACAAACCGGAAGTAGTTCTGTCCTCCTTGCACTTCCAAGGAGAGTTTCACTAAAATGTAATATCTATTACAAGTTGATCAAACACACAGTAAGAGACTTCCAATGCTCAAGCACGCAGGCAAGAGACTTCTTTGCTCAAGGACGCAGCCAAGAGACTTCTTTGCTCAAGCACACAAGCAAGAGAGTTCTGACACAATTTACAGAAAATTGAATAGAGTTGAAACACTTGAAAAACAATCAAACGTGTTCGAATTACAACAAAGACATACTCTGTTTCAAACAAAGACAGACTCTATTTTTCTGCTTAACTTAGAAATTCTAGAATACTCAGTTTGTAAGAATAATCTAAGTTGTTGATGTGTTTCTGTTAAGACTCAGTTGAATACGATTGCAATGCAGCGTAGTTTTTTCAGTAGTAGAGTCCAACAATTCTTCAAGTCTTCTATCCTTTATATAGGCATTGGAAAGAGACGTTGAGTCATCCAGCACATCAGAATGATTTCTGAAGCTTGATCAATAGCTGTTGATCTGTTGCTTGATATGGTAATAGTCCTTCAATTGCAAATTTTGAATACCATTCCTTTTGAAGATTAATACCGGTAGACACAGTTGTCAAACTGTACGAGGTAGTGGAGTAGTGGAAACAGAGTTCGTACAACGTACTCTGTACTGGCCTGCATTCTTTGTCGTTGAGCATCTCACGCTCAAGTTGACTTTGAAGCTAGCCGTTACTCCAATTGAGAGTTTCTTTTGCATTGTAATGCCTTTAGAAATCCTTGTAAGCAGATCTTCAGATTTCATGCTTCAGACTCACTGTAACACTTCAGCTTCTGATGATCTTCAGACTCTCTTGGTCTTCAGGTTCTGATAGTCTTCAGACTCTGATAATCTTCAGACTCTTCTTAGATACAGTCTTCAGACTCTCTTCGATACAGTCTTCAGACTCTCTTCGATACAGAATTACAAGCAACAAGCTTCTATAGATCTTTGCTCTTAAAATGTTCAAACAAAATACTTTCTAAGATATAAATCTTGATTGATATCCTGCATACTTAAACAAATATTAGCATATCCAATTGACAGTTTTTAATACCTTGTTATCATCAAAACTCAAAACGTGGTATTGCTGAACACTTTTGTTCCAACAAACTTAACTTTAGAGTTTTGAAAGAAAAACTTACAACGCCTTTTACAATCATCAAGTGTAGCTCCAAACTCCGAGATGTCGTTGCTACCACTGGTAAAGTAGTCTACAACCCTCTTAGCATCCAATTCGAAATCAACGTTTGGGAGTTGTAATTCATGCACCCACTGAATGGCATGTGACAATCCCGAAGCTTCACCTATATCTGAGGCACACAAAGAAGTATACCTTATCGTCTTTTCTTTCACAAAATTATTGGTATCATCCCGAATACACATGTCATAACCAACACAATTTAGGGAGTCTGAAAAGGACGCGTCTACGTTGCACATAAGTCTTCCAACCACCAAATTTTGCCATTGGGGCTGAACATGCTGCACTATATCACGCATGTCATATGTTATATTGGCAGCAATCTACACTCTAATTCCATTAGCAGGCACACCATTTTGTTTCTTGCATCTTTTCGCTACTTTCCATCCATTTAACAGTTGTTTCGCATGTTCAATAATCGATTGGTAGCTTTCGGAGATATCTTGCTAAATTTGCATGTTCCGGATTTTCCACAAACTCCACACAATTGTTACAAATAACTCGAGCTTTACTTGTGACAAATTTTGTAATAAAGCAAACGCAATTTCAGCTACTGTGTTGTTAGATTGCATCGTTAGTGTTACATCATGCAAGAGATGGTTGTCCCGCCAAATATTCTTAGCTTTTGGACAGTAAAATAACATGTGAATACCATCTTTTTAATTGCCATCATATATAGAGGTAAAATTAACTCCTCTATCAAGTAATCTCGCATGTGTTGGTAAACACCCCCGACATATTCTCAATATCAAGTTCATCACTTTCGGAGGTACTTTCAGCTTCCAAATTCCGACCCAATAACATGGTTTGTGTAAATGTCAACTGCCAGCAATTTATTCCATGCATAACCCGTACGTGCTTTTGACAGAATAATGTCCATTTTTCTCAGCTTTTCAGATTAACCGATTCCCTTCCACTTTTCGAAATGAGGGTGTACTTAGAATGTGTTGGGTTGTGCTATGATCAAAATAGTAATTAATTCACTGATAATTCCAACTGTGTGAATTGTGATCCTTGTGGGAATGAATTTTGGCTTGTTAAATGACCTCATTAGGTTTCCCTTCACCCAAAACACAGCTTCCATCCTTTAACCACAAGGCATCGAAGATTGGGATGTTCAACTTGTTACTAATTTTTCATCGCATGCTTGAAAGAACAACTCTCTTGGCACTAAATATGACGCGCCACACAAAACTTGGGTTGTGGCCTAATTTCGCCTCCAAGTAATCACTACAAGGGAATTACCAAGCCTTAAATAATCTCAAAACCAGACAATCAGTTTGTGTTTGAAACTTCCATCCTTGTTTTTTCTAACATTGCCAGATTAAAAGCTGTCAAATCTTTGAAACTCATTCCTCCATGATTTTTCTACAGAGTAAGCTTGTCCCATGATAACCAATGAATTCCTCTATTATTACTGCCTCCATGCCCCCACCGAAAGCCATTTATCATTTTTTCAATTACATCAACAACCATGGTAGGGAGCAAGAACACACTCATGGCATATGAAGAGATTGCTTGCAACACAGATTTTATCAAAACCTCTCTTCTAGCTTTCAACAAACATTTGTTGCTCTAGGAATTAATCTTTTGTCACACCTTGTCTTTGATAAAACTAAAAGTTTCTTTCTTACTCCTGCCAACCATTGACGGTTACCCAAGATATTTGTCAGTATTAAGAACTGCTTGAACTTCCATGATCACTGTGATATTATTCTGCAAATTACTATCAACATTTTGGTTATAAAAAATTTCCGACTTAGAAAGACTAATAGCCTAGCCGGAAGTTGCCTACGTTCAAAGAATATTCTTCATTATATGGTCTTATGTCTCTATTGTGAATTGTTCTTATTTTAATAGAAATTTAACTGATTTTTTAATTGATAATTTAAATAATATTATAAAAAAGATAAATTAATTTAAATGAATATTTTAAATTAATTAAAGGGGAAATTGCATAATATATATCGTAGTCGAGGTTCGAACCCCAGACACTCTATTTCTCCATATTTAATTGAAAGAAAATATCTAACACAATTTATATATATTGTTATGAATGTAAATAAAGGAACAAACGGGCACAATGTCCATCTAATGCTTGCTAGTTTTCTATGGTTTAAAGATCTCCTC
Source organism: Medicago arabica (assembly GCA_946800305.1). NCBI lineage: Eukaryota > Viridiplantae > Streptophyta > Magnoliopsida > Fabales > Fabaceae > Medicago > Medicago arabica. Next base: position 33,259,996 of record OX326964.1, on the reverse strand, counting down.
TTAATTAATTTTACTGGTTTATGAACTAAATTAATGAGAAAGTAATACTTTAAAACCAATTTAACTATTTATTATTCTTCCCTAAAAAAAACTATTTATTATTCTCTATTTTTTTTTTTAGGGATAATAAACTAGCAACAAAATCGTGCTAAGTACGAGACCGTGTTTTGCATGGGTTAATTCGAAGTGGAGGGTTATGCATCAAAGCACATTGCAATGTTATATGAATTGAGAAAATAAGAAGAAAAAAAACATATGATAAAACCGACGTTAATGATAAAAGGGAAAATTACTTTGACTTCCCTTAAGATTTTCTTAAATAACACAAGCACCCCTTCTAATTTTACAGAGACGTCAATCTCCCCTCATTTTATCCATTTCAATAACTTTGTAAATATATGATTTAATTTCAGTCATTTTTGTTTGTTTGTATATGTTTTCTCTTTTCACAATTAAGTTAAATGAAGTTTTTTTCTTGATTTGTTTGTATCTGTTTTCTCTTTTCACAATTAAGTTAAATGAGGTTTTTTTCTCACAATGGAGAAATAATAACAACATTTGTTTTTACCACCAAATAGAATCAAACATCGGAAATTACAGAAGATATCAAAAGAGGATATAGAAATGAGAAGAATTTATGTGGATGGACATTATGGTTGATCAATGAAAAGGAAATAATCTTCGATATTTCTGTTTTATTACATTAAAGTTTAAAAATTAAACCACCTTGCCTAAGCAACAATGAGTTGAGAAAAATCACCGAAGTGAAAAATGGTCAAAAATTAAATGAGTTCATACTCGTATGAAGAAGTTAATTGCTCAAATTAAATGGAATTAACAAAGTTTAAACCGTGTTATATTATAAGATAAGTGTTTGTCAATTTGATTAAAAAAAAAAAAAAAAAAAGGAGGTTAGTGTTTAGGTAAAAAAATAGAGCGGGTGATTGTGTTATTTAAGAAGACCTTAAGAGAGGTTAGTGTAATTTTTCCATGATAAAATGGTTGAAATAGTTGTTATTAAATATTATGAAATGGTAAACTAAAAAATATGTAAAAATATTTAAAATATTAAAGATTTCATTATTGATAAAGATGTCGTAACGAGTCTCTTGTATAAATTGTACAATAATATTATTTACTAACTAATTTATCATGTTTTCAGTGTTTTTCATAATCATCTTTCTAAAGATATACTCCCTCCGTTTCTTTTTAAGTGTCATTTTAAAAATTAACACCAAAATAGCGATGTGTATATTTTTGCACATTTTCTTTCTATTTTATCCTTATTTTAATCCACAAATAAATTTTTATTTTCTTGTCCACACTTTATTTTTCTAATAAATTTAATATATTATTTTACTCGTAACAAACAATTGTCGATTATTATTTTTTTCTCCAACAAATTTCTATTTTTTCACACTCTCTCTTATAACAAATAATTGTCTTTTATTTTTTGAATATTCAGGAAGTCTTTAAAAAAACACACAAACTTTATTTATAAAAAAAAACAAACTTTAATTTTATAATTAGATAATAGAATAGACAACTATTAGGTTCTAACCGATAGAGGTAAGATTTGACTAATAATTTTCCACTTGTGTCAAGTTGGCAAACCCGATAATTGTTCAAAAGATATATATACAAGTGGTAAAGAAGATATCTTGTGTGTGACACAACAAAAAATCTTAATTAGTAGGTAAAAAAAAAACAGCACAGTAAAAGTAAAAGATAAAAATGGAGTATAAATAATGATGCATTGAACTTTACTTCATTCATTGACACCACTGTTCAACTTCCCCCTCGATTCGCCATCTTCTCTCCTCAATAAACCAAGGTACTCTCTCTCTTCAATCTGATTATTAGGTTTCTCTGTAGAAACCCCAAAAAAAAATGATGAAAAAATACCTATTTTTTCTGTTCAATAATTCCTCAATGCATGCATAAATATCTATGATTTTGTTTAATTTCTTCTATTTAATTTAACAACCATGAAAAAATTAATAAATCATTTTTGTTGCTTTTAATTCATTGAGAGATCTCACCAAAATAATTCAATTTACGTTTTAATTTCATTAAGAGATCTCATCATTCCTGATTTTTGTTTTCTTAATTCTTGGCCAATCAGAAATATTAATTGAATAGAATATTGAGGTTGTTGAACTATCAAAATCAACACCAAACTTGTGAACTGTTTATTTGATTTTATTGACTGCGTGTGACTAAACGCGTTTTTCTGCTTTTTTTTTTTAGTTTCCCCAATTTTTTCTCTTAATATTTGTAAGTTAGTTTTTTTTTTTTTAAATTTAATTCATTGTTATATTATTTATTGTTATTTGTTTATGATTGTGGTTCTAAGGGCCTGTTTGGATAAACAACTTATTTGAATCTTATAGTACAAGCGCTTATCAATAAGCGCTTCTGTATAAGCTTACACAAGCTGTTTTTTTAGCTAATGTTAAAATAAAGTTAAATTGTTTTTTGTATATGCTATAAGTTAGTTTCATATCTTGGAGAACTTATGAAAATCAGCTAGTGGATAAGCTCGAATAAGTCAATCCAAACAAACCCTAAATTGTAGTTGCGGTTAGTATGCTACAAACCTCAGTATTGCGGAAGATTGCAGACCGATGCCTTATGTTATAAGACTCGTTAAGAATCGGAAGTAGAAGATCTAAAAAATAATAAATAGTAATACTTTGCTAAAGATAATGAATGCATGATGAATCTTTGACTTTGGTGGTTCTTTTCATTAACTTAAGTCATAGTAACGGCTGATTCAGTTCCAATTATAGTTGCAATGTTGTTGTAGAAATCTCTAAGACCTTTATGTTGCGGCAATAATTGCGGTTGTTGACTGTAATTTAGAACAATGAGTATGATATCTGATTAGTCTATGAGTTGGGATCTCCTCGTGGGATTAGGTCATAATAGTGGCTGATGCAATTGCAGTTGCGGTCGTAATGTTGCAGAGATCTCTAAAACTTTTATATTGCGGTTATAACTCATGGGCTTCAGTCATAATAGCGGCTGATGTGATCGCAATTGTAATTGGGATGTCGCAGAAATATCTAAAATCCTTAACACTGCAGCTGCAACCATAGTTGTTGAACGCAATTTAGAACGATGTGTATAATATCTTATTGGTTATTACAATAACAAAATTTGATTTTTTTTTTTTTTTCCTGAAGGTTTTTTGAAGAATGAGTGGCAAGGCACCAACTTGGTCTGACCAATGGGGATCAGGCGGACATGGTAGTGATGACTATGACGACGGTGAGATAGCGAAGAAGAATAGTAAGAGCAGTGGAAGTGGCAAGAAGATGGAAAATGCAAAGGCTATGGCATCAGTTAGTATGGACAAAGCCAAATCAGCTGCAATTGTCGGTGCTGACAAAGCTAAATCAGCTGCTGTTGTAGGTGCTCAGAAAGTGAAAAGTGGAACTTCTGCTGGACTCAAATGGATCAAGAATCAGTACCAGAAAAAGACTTCAAAGTAAAAAACAACTCACTCATTTGCTTGGACTTTCTTGGACAGTTTCATTTCATGTCTTTGTTAAATACATCATTGATGCTCCATTATAGTGATTGAATATTATGATTTTGGTTTTTTAATTTGGAGTACAGCAGTTCATAATAGCTTATTATACTTTCTTGGTGGTTTTATTTTTCATTTGTTTATAGGAAAAATGTGGATTGCTATAACTTTGTTTTCTATCTTATTGGGATTGGTCGGTCAATTAGTAAATTTCAGAGATTTTCTTTTACATCATTTGTTCCACTGTTTATAGTTTAGGAGACAACTGATTAATTTAGATAGTCATACATTGATTTCTTTTTATATTTGAATACCATGGTAGAATAGAATGGAGATATACCAGTTATTAAAATGGAAATGTCATGGATGCCGGTTACCCTAGAATCACTTGATTGAAAATTTGTTCTTCAACTTTGACGATCAATGTTTGCTTTGGCAAGCCGGGAAAGAAAAAAATAAACATCATGGATTGTTGAGTTTGGTTACAAGTGTAACCAAACTGTTGTAATGTAAGGAATAACTTGTTGTAATGTTCGGATTGGCTTGAACCAAACAACAGTTAGAATGGCTTACTTTTTAATTCAAGTCAATCCAAACTGTTGTTTGGCTCGGTTCAGTTCACTTTGCTCGTGTTTTTGAACTGAACCATTTTCAGTTGTTTATATTTTACGAATTGAACTGAACCCTGTGCAACAGTCCATATTTTTTGTCATTGTGTTAGTTCGACCTTTCGATTCTTGTGACTAAGAATCACACACAAATAGGCAACTGAATAAAATAGATGAAAGATAAAAACAAAAAACCAAGCTTTAACAAATGTAGTTTACAATTTATTTTTTTTACAATATGCAGTATACAATTTATTAACCAATAAGTATAGTTTATTAGAATATTAACAAATCAAACTATAAATAAACCTGCATTCTGGATCCATTCAACATAAGCAAGTTAAAATCAAAGAACTATGCATTAAAGAAACTGAAAACCACAAACTAAAGAATTGTGCTGGATGAAGTTTTGAAAATTAAGACAATTCATACGTGATTAAGTAAAAAATATTACTGAGGGAAAACAAGAAAAGTGCAATGCTTATGGGTTTTTTATTTTTCATTCAGTGCAATTAAGGTTTTGGAATTTCGTCAATGTTGACTTAAATGGTAAGAAGTTGACTCATCGGAAAAGTCACGAATTCAACTCCTGCCACCAGTGTGACGACCTCTATAATAGATGATCTATAAATACATCCGTTAACGCTCACTAAACCTTGAATGGATGATCTATAAATATATTTGTTAACAGCTTAACGCTCACAAAACCTTGAGACATGCTTTAATCTCAGCTCAATTCACCTGAATTTTTTCATTATAAAAGTCAAAAAGGTTTTCATATTTCGTGTTCTTAGAAAGGGTTGGCTAATCACGAGAATTAAAATGGCCATTGTATCTCATTAACTCTCAGCAGTATAAGATTTCATATCTAGGATTGGGTTTAGTTGGTTCGTAACATTATAGGTGCAAAATGTTCTTTCTGTACAGTTTGTTTTTGCAAACTGTGTTTAAAGTACTAGTGTAGTTCAAGTTTTTACAGTGCAACACTAGATTTGATTGAGTTCAGTTCAGATTTTTTATTTTTATAGAATAGCCCAAGAATCAGAGCTTAAATATCCAATCGAAAAACATTAAATTTTGAATAAAACTATATGACAATGAAAATTATTTTACTAGAAAATGAACGAAAATCAGAACATTTTTAGATAGAGAGAAGATAAACACAAGGCAATCCAAAATAAGCTCCAATACACATAATGACTGTCATCGATTAAATATTAGAATATACATTTAAGCTGACTTCTTCATTAGCTTTTCTTCAGAAAGTTCTATTCACATGGTTGCCTTCATTGAATTACATCATATCATCATCCCAAACGTGTTCTCGCCGCTGTAAGTCATGTATAGGAAACCATCTTCATCCTTATTTTCTTCGTAGATTGCAGACATCATAGCAGCTGCACAAACATAAAATCATTTCTCAAATCATTAAATCAAGTAAAACAATATAAATAACAAAAATTTCGAGTCAGATTCCCTAGTGTAAGAAAAGCACACATTTACACACACAGCAAACGATCTCCACCGCTAATTTGTGATTGGACGGCTCAAATACAAATCAGTTTTAAACGGTCCATGTTGGTAATTTACATCGGACAATTGAGATAGAAAACTGTGAAGTTATGACAGACAAACTGTTTCCCAAAAATTTCACATATACTAACATACAAAACCTAATACATTACCGGTTGGTGGTAAAATGTTCTTGACAAAAATGAAGATGGCCTTCTCAGGACTCAGCTTGATTCTCTTCCGCACCACATACACAAACTGGCCAACGCTCAAATCAGCAGGAACAAGATACCTACATTTATCCAAATGGGAACAATAATATACACCATGAATGAAAAGGAAATGAAAGATGATATGCGTCCACACAAAACAGTAAACATTCAGTTGTTCGTCAATGTTTGTTCTCCTATGAATGTGAATTTAATGCACCGAATATTATAGGTAGCATAGGCAAATGAAAACAGAGAGAATGTTAACCATGTTCAGTCCCTCTCTATTGGTAGTGGTCAACATTCCAACCAGATTACTCATTACTCCTAAGTTTAAAAAACCATTATTCATTTTCACAATCATTTTTTTCTCTAGTTGTGGAGGATGAGATGATGGTGAGTAATAGTCATAAGTCATTGAACGGCCTATGTTTTACAGCGAGACTGTACCACTAAGCCAAATCATCACTGGAGATATGTATACATAGTTCCCTTACATGCATATATGTAATGCAGATATACATAATTTTGTGAAATAAGATCTCAGCTTTCTAATGCTTCTAATTGGTACACTACAATCAAACTGGGACCTTTTCTCACATCTCATTTTTAAATTTATTAATGAGCTTTCAAATAAATGAACTCATAAAACGCACCCATAGATATAATTCAGTGAAGCAGCACTCCTTCTTGCTGCAACTCGCATCGTAAAACTACTTCTTGTATTCTTTAACATTAACAGTATGATAGTATTTTTGAGAAAATAATGATTGTGTTTACCATGTTAAAAGCATAGAGTAATAAGGTTTGGTACCGCAAGACCATTATAATTTGAGGACCCGGCTCCTCTAAAGGTAGATATTGTAGGCACATCATAACAGATCATGAGTTTGTTACAATAACAACCCTTGATTTTCTCACTTTACACTTTACTCACTTTATAGAGGATCCTTGCCCTACCGTAAATACACAACAAAACTAGACATGCCTTGGCTAAACATCAAAGAAATTATAATCACGATGGCTCAAGCCCAAGTATAAGAAGTGTTTACATTTTCAATTTTCAAATTAAGCATTCTATAATAACTCTTATATAAGAAAATTTGAGAAAATTAACTATGCCGACATTTACAGTGGCACTTGCCAAAGAATGAAAAAAACATACTTTTTCTTATCAATTTCAGGAACATCAGTCTTCTCTGCCCTTTCAACAATTACCTACATAAAAAGATCAACAAAATTAGTAAGCAGGAGACGAGATTATTATGATAAATGCACACAGAAGAAAGCATGTCTTACTGGAATTCTATCAGGATACTTCTCTCTTATGCGAGCTGCTTCAGCCTGCCTCCTTTCTGGTATATAATGTTGGTATAAATGACTAAATTAGAAAACATACGCTGGACATAAGTTACCTAATGGATAAAACAAATACAAGTTTCCACACCCTCAGGAATGGTTTTTTAGGGATAAAAGAGGTTCTCTTATCATCAAAAGAAAAACTGAAAACGGAGAAAGATGTGAAGGTAAAAAGGGGGCACGAGTTATTATTAACAAACAAACTCAGTCCATAGGAAGTAATGTAATGTAACGGATCATATAGACACCCAAACCACAAATGTTATACTATCTCCGTTCCTTTTTAAGCGTAGTTTAAGATTCTATTTTTCCTATGTTACACTGTTTATTATCTTATTATATTGAATCAATTTCTCTGTCTGTAATAAATATTTAAACATTTATTAACAAACCAACATATAATGTTACATTGAACTTTAAAACAACAAATAAATAGGAACGAATTTTATTCTAAAAACAGACAAACTAACCATTAAAAACGAACATAGAGGGTGTTGTTAATTCTCAGAACAGTAAGTACTTGACAGAACAGTACAAAACAGTACAAAACAAACAAGAACAAAAAATTATTTCATGGTTTAGGGAGCAACAAGAATTCATGTTTTTGTCCCGGCCCTTCTATTGTTTTGTCCAATCCCATGACCGGTTTCAAAAAGTTGTCAAGTCTCTTGTTTTTAGCAAATCAAACGGAGAGAATAACAACATCACTTACAAACTATGAAGCCACGGCTACGGACATGGACACCGGACACGGATACACCGACGCCGCTAATAATTTGAAAAAATCACATAATTCAGTGTAATTATATGTGTCGGTATCGTGTCCTACTCTACACGGCTAATCCGAGGAATGTCCGTGATTCACAGCCCACAACTAACAAAAGCAACGAAACTGTCTTTAAGTTAACAACTAACATAGATCACTGTTTATGCTCAAAAAAGAAATTTAACAACAGACAGTAGCACTTGATTGAGTAGAACAATAATTAAAATTTCAATTTCCAAAGAAGTACACATAAATTTCAGATCATAAAGTGAATTGTAGTACTTGAAATCAAAAGTATAAAGTTTAATTCTTTTACAATAATGACATATGATAAAAAAAAAATTAAGAGAAACGAACCAAGGGGGTGTTCTGTCTTGAATGAGCTCTTAGCCATGGAAAAAAATCTGCAACAATATAAAACTAATTTGGGAATTAGGGTTTGGTTCGAAAACGATAGAAAAAAAAAAGTATATTGCTTACCAATATGATAAGAAGAGTGAAGAAGTTACAGAAATCGTGTTTAGAGAGAGATCGGAGACTAAATAAGAAACTTTCTTTTCTTAATAGACAAAGAGAGTGTCAGTGCTCGACAACATTGTTTCTTTGATGACCCCACTCTTAAATGCATGTCATGTACGTGGGTTGGGTCAACCCGTTTAACTCGTTCGGCCTAAACATCCCAACTCGGATGAATTGGATTAGGTAACGGACGAATTTGGATTTTATTTTGGATATTACTTTTCTCATCTTATATGTTTTTCGCGCATTATATTTTATTTTGTTTTCGCAAAATATAATTTGTGCAAATTATTTAATATGAATTCCTTCGCAGAGAATTTCGAATTACGCAATTTAAAATATATTAAAACCCAAAAATCATATTTGTAATTGATATGAAGGTCTTTAATGACCATAATACGACTTCCACAAAAACTTTAAAGTAGTTTCATCGATTGTATGAATGGTCGGCAGTAATCATGATATCATGAATCACTCTCAACTAAAAACTAAGAGAGAAAATTATAGAATGAATATGAAAAGTGAAAAAATGAATGAAAACATTTAAGGATGCTAGACTATTTATAGCAGTAAATTGTTTCTAGACTAAAACTACAGTCAAAGGAAATATGTTTAACCTTTAAAATTTAATTATCACACCACAAACTGTTCAAATCTTGGACGTAACGTCGCAGTCATTTTTGAGATTGTTTCGGATATATAATATGAATGCATTCTAAATGTATTTCGGATTATATAATCTGAAATATCATAAACTATGTTAAAACTAGAGGTTATGGAAGGTTTGACAAAGTTTGAAACACATGCCCCTATTGAAATTATAAGATGAGTGATAATGAAATAGAAAGTGTTCCAGGAGGTTGTTTCGAACTTGATCATGTTGTCATGTCAACCATCATTTTTATTGATAAGGTGGTATGATCAAGTTCAAAACAACCTTTTGGTGTTTAGATTAGACAAGTGTTCATGGTTCTTTGTTATAGTCTACACCAAATGAACATAACACACCAATTTATACAAGTCGTTGTGCGTGATGAACCACACAAATTGTCAGTGCAATGTGGATCACAGAAAAGATCATTTCCCTGACAGGTTCAGATTATAAAATTAAAAATGTCCATCATTCTACAAAGTATGAGTTTTAACACAGTCCTAGACCAGTTTAGATCCAGACAGTTCTATGATATGTTCGGATTATATAATTTGAACTAGTTCTGAGTGTGGACCATGGCTTAGTCAGCAAGAATGGCTCATTGAACATGTTTTTTAGGTTGCTCAGCAACACTTGACTCGTCAAAGTCTCCTTAACCACATTTTTTTACCATGCATTGATGAATCATGACACTTTAGGCACTCATTCTTCACAAATCCCTCCTATGAATTCTCTTTCGTCCTTCACAAATTTTCATTCCATCTCACGTTATCTTCTTCTCTTTTATAAATTTCTTTTACAATGTTCCACTGGTGAACTTCATACAAATGTTTCTTTTATTTTTATCTAGGGATGATATGAATGGTCAAAAGGCATGTCTAACTTTGTAAATTTGCACCCTCTGTCACTGTGTAAGTTTGCTTTGTATGAGTGTAAGGTTGCTCATCAAAGTCTCCTTCTCCCGCCAGATTTAGTTTTTCCTTTCATCCTCTCCCTTCTAACATGCGAGAGAAAACAAACTTTACCCTAACTTCATTTTCCCTCCATCTTCTTGCGCTTGAGATTTAGTTTTAGGTGTCTAATAATTGCTTGCAATAAGCATTTGTTTATATGTGTTTTTGGTAAACAATAGGACTAGTTTTGATTATTACAAGTAAGATCAAACCAGAAATCCTAGAACATGTTGTGCAATCTTTTTCCAGAAAATACATGAATGTTCATCATATCCATATGTGGCTTTATGAACAAGATGAAGAAAATTGTTTTGTTACGTAAAGGTAATGTCTTTCGACAGAAAACAATAAGGAAAATGCAAGTAAAAAGACTTAAAAGTTTAATTGCAGAAACTTAAAGAAAAGATAAATTGCATTGCATTAATGTAAAGGTGGTTCGACAAATCATATTACATACATTCTTATTGACTCTTTTCTCTAGACGTTGGTCCTTCGAGTGCTAGAATTCTATAAATGATTTGCGACATATTTTTCCTATGAAAAACTATTATTTATACATAAAAAAAAATAACTGCAAAACTAAAATTGTTAAGAGTCACGTTCCCTCGACCAGAAACTGCTTGTCTTTCACGTCTTAGACACTTGAAACCAACTTCTTCACCAAATTAATTGTCTGTCGAATCGTGGCTTTTGTCGAACGATCTCAATGTCAGTCGAACCCAGCAACTTCCAATCATGGACTAAGAATTTTGCAGCTTTGAACCTATTTTACTAGTCGAAATACACAAGATAAAATATGGTCTAACAACATTATGTTAATGTAAATGTACAATAAACTTATTGATTGATTAATAGAATGAGAATTTGTACCATGTCTGTCTTTTTACATTTATTTTATTTTTTTGACATTTTCAATTATGTCATCTTAACAATATATGTTATCTGATCGACAATTCCGGCAAAAAAAATTTAGATTATATAATATGATATTCTCTATAAAGAAGTTCAGATTATATAATCCGAGCAAAATGTATTTTGGAAGAAAAAATAGTGCACGCGATAAACACATAAGATTGAGAAACTTACAATAAATGCTTTTCATCATGATCAGATTGATGTTACAGAGATTGTCGAAATAATCTCCACATGTCGGTGACCGTTAACTTCTCACTTCAAAACTCCAAGGCTGAATTCAATAGACGACAAACAAATGAAGTAAGTCACACTCTGACGGGGTTGCCACATTATTAACTAGTCCCGTTAATTATTACATGTATCTTATTGTATTGAACAATTTATTATTAGTGAAATGTTATAAGCGTCTTTCTTTAATCATTTTATCAAAATATCATTTTAAATATCTCTGCGAGCTTCACTCATTTGGTGGGAATATTGCATATAATTTGCAAGAGCCGAGGTTCGAACCTCGGACAATACTTCTTCACATTTAAAAATGTGTGAGCTCTAGTTACACTAAGCTACTTAAAAAAATATTTATTTTTAAATGTGTACATCTCAATTTCATTTTGTAAAATTAAACTCTTTTTTTTTTTTTTTTAAATTAAACTAAATATTTGTTATTATTATTAGAAAAATGTGGCACTTAATTTCTCCTTTTAGTATCATAAACAACAAGAAGTTGGATTGACACTGATCTCAACTCATTTCCCCGGAAAACGCCACCGGAGTTCATCGCCGTCTTCCATCAACAGCGATAAACTCATCCAGGTATTCATTTTCACAATTCGCGACATTGATTTTACCATAACGCCCTTTAAATTTACCGAATCCATAATTTCTGTGCTTAATGTAATTTTTGGTTTATTATCAGTGACGATTGAAGGATGCAATTCTTTGGTGGTTCTGAGATAAGTCCGTCACCGCCTGCGCCGACGGCATCGGGAAACAATGGACATATGTTGTATGTGTTCAATAGGAATGGTATTTGCTTGCTGTATAGAGAGTGGAATCGTCCCCTTCATACATTGAATGCTCAGCAAGATCATAAGTTGATGTTTGGTTTGCTTTTTTCGCTTAAGTCGTTAACGGCTAAAATGGATCCCACTAGGTATGGTTTTGATGCATAAGTTATATTTCATAAGCTCAAAAATAAGCCAATCCAAGCATTTTTTAGATTGTTGACATAATTTACCAAAATAGTTTATGATATGTTCATATTAGAGTATAGTGAATAAACCATAGTTAGTTAATATGTAAACTATGGTTAGTTGGTTGGTTAGGTAGTTAAGAGTTAGTTAGACTAACTCACCCCTATAAATAGCTCTCACCATTGTACTCTCTTGTAATCTTTTATCAATCTATTCATTCTACAATGAGTTTCTATGAGTATCTCCCACATGAGTACTCTTATGCTTGCTTTCTTGCTGATCACTATGATCTTTATCCTTGGGATTCCATGATTACTAACAGTTCATAAGCTGTTTTCAGCTTATTTCCATAAGCTATCCATGATAGCTTATGAAAATAACTTATAGATTATACAAGAACAGCTCGGCTTTATTTTACCTCGTGCGTGTTATAGAACTTATAGATCATACAGAGCTTGCTTTGCCTTTAAATGGGGCCCCTAATAGTGGACGGTGGGATTGGTCCCCCTGGGTTAGTCAATTCTTGGGTCGGATACCGAGTTTCCAGAAGAAGAAAGAAGTGCTTATCTGATAAGTGGTTATGCTATAAGCTGCAAAATGAGCTGTTTATCTAAACAGAGCCTTATGCTTTTATATTCTTAGTGTATGTATGGTTTATAGTTTTGCAGTGTTGTAAAGTAGTGGTTATATGGGTGCTATAGCGTAGCAGAATTATAACAAATTGTTGTTGTTCTGCGATACACGATTTAGCACAAATTGTTGTCAGATAGCAGCTGTAGCAACACTATAGCATTGTAGTGGAGTTTTAACAATCAACTTTTTTACGCGTTTTCAATTGAAAAGACTGAATTGTACTTTCGGAACCAGAGTAATGATAGAGTTTCTTTGTGACAAACATGTGTCTGGAGAGTGAAGAAAAGCTAACACCAACTACTAAACAAGCATACTATTATTAGTGAAAGGAATACTGATAAAAAATTATGATGTGGTGTTGTGAAATTCGCTAAATTGGCTTTCAAGTCATCACTTATCAGTCTTACAGTCTTTTATAGAAATGGACTCTAGAGGATAGCTTTTGCAGAATTAATTATTTTCTTATGCAATACATGGAAAAAACTTATTATTGATATAAATGAATAGCTATTCGCGACAGACCTGTAGTTTAATATTTAGATTAAGATTGAGCCTGTAAATGCCAAAATGGACATGCTTATTTACTCCATGCCTTGCTAACATGTACAGATAAGTTGATGTTGTGTGATGTTCCTTGACGTCCTTCATAATAACGAGGCAACATGCCTGCAAATACTACTTTCGGTTAATTCAATCACCAGGAATTTAATAGGATAATTGTTTATTTTGAGGCTTCTGTTATTCTTTATCCCTATTCTTCTAGTTTTCTCGGATCCCTTTCATTCTCATCACACAAGTATTTTATTCTTTGCACAGTTAACATTTGATTATCTTTGCTTGTTTATTGTCACAGGCACATCAATTATCAACAATTCATGGATTTTCCTCTTCAAAAAAAACAATTCATGGATTTTATGATAGATATTTTGTGTAATTATTCATAGGTCTAATTCATTTTGCTTCAACTTATTGTGCAGTGCCGAGAAAGGAAACCTTGGCGTACCTCAGTTACCCGGCCAAGGTTGTTCATTTCACAGTTTTCGCACTAATACATACAAACTTAGTTTCATGGAAAGTCCTTCTGGAATAAAGGTAAGATGCAGCTACATATGTGTTTCCTTATAGGTCGTTATTAGATTCTTGTGGATGCAGTCACTGCCTAATGCCTATTCATTGGTTAATGCAGCTATTTGGAACTTATTCTGTATTTATCTGTAATATATGCTAATTACATTTTCTGTTAGAAATATGTTAGATTTGTCAACCAACATGAAAAAGAAGAGAAAAAGATATAGTGAAAGAAATTTTAAGATATTTCTAAAAAATCTTCACCAATCAATAGCTTTAGTTAAGCGATCAGGACACCAATAGGTGCTAGTCCTCCCACATTTAAAATAGGACCCCTCATTCCTCCTCTCCATAAGCTCTGGAAGGATCAATTGCGGTACCCCTTGAAAAATCTTCTTTGGTTCTTTCCTAGCCATTTTCAGATTATTCACCCTCTATGTTCCTTGCTTAGGCTGGAAACTCTGGTTTGATCTAGACACAGGAAATTTTAAACTCGGTATCCCTCTTGCTATGGAGATAGGAGGTAGAAGCTCCCCAGAAAATTGAAATGTCTGCCCCTAAACGATTCAATTTCCTCTCAGTCATCTATGTGATGGAGACCATTTTATAACAGTTGGTAGCTTCAGGCTTTGTTTGGATTGGAAAAGAAAGTGGAAGGAAAGAAAGTTAGAGGAAAGAAGGTTAAGGGAAAGAAAGTAAGAAGAAAGTGAGTAGAAAGGGAGATGATTTGTGGGTTGTTTGGTAAGATGGAAAGTGAATAGAAAGTGAGAGGAAAGAAAGAGTTAAAGCTAGTAAATGACATAAATAACCCTATGTTATTGTGTTATTTAAATGATTTAAATAATTTTCATTGAAAGTACATTTATAATTCATAATTAATTTATTTAATACATACAATTAAGCTATATTAATTCATTTACGTAACACTGTTTTTAAGTATTTGTTCAAGAACACGTAATTTTATTTAGTATAAAAGTATATAGGTTACAAATTAAAGAAAAGTAAATTAACCCATGTACATGGATCAAAGCAAGGGCAGTATTGACATTCATAAAGATATACATATTCCTGCTACTTTCTTTCTGTTTTTGCGAGGAAACTGATCTGTGGTAGGACCCACCAAAATCAATCTTTCTTCCTGTTAATTTGAAGTTCCAAACAAGGGAAGCTCAATTCCCCAAAATGTTTCCATCCCTTATGGTATCTTTCCTTCTACTTTCGCCTATTCCAAAAAAGTTTGCAAGTGCCATCTCCTCTAGTGAACCATTTTATAAGATGTTTTAAGATATTCCAACACTCCCCCTCAAGCTAAAGCTTACTGAGCTTTAAGCTTGGTACAAATATACCCACTACGTAACAACCGAGGCAACGGCATGTGGTACATGATTTGCATAAGTCTTAAACTGTCGATCTTCTAAAGTGGCTTTTGGCACTCATAAGTACATCTTAATTCACAAGAGCTTGATTGTTTTGTGGTTTCTAGTGGGGTTTAGATCATTAGGGCTTGGTAGTGTATGTCCAGTTGTTTCACCAGCTGAGGGGCTTGGTTTCAAGGATTGCTGAGAAAGCAACAATTACTGTCGGCAGCTTGAGGGAGGTGAAAGAAGGGTTTGGAATTGCGGAGAATAAGTTTTTCTCTTCACTCTGAAATTTATTTCAACCCCTCTCCACAGGCATGGCTCATGTATGTTATCTGACTCTGTGAAGAAAAGATGTAGGTTTTCAAAGAAAGAGAGAATACATAAATCATTTAGTTTTTCTGATATTTGAGGTTCAGAAAATTGTTAAAGAGAGATATAATTGATACCTGAAATTTATTATTTTAATGAGAAAACTAAAATGAGTGGTCGTCGAAGTTATACACTATTGGTTTATACAATATGCATTTAACATGCACATCATAGGATTATGTTCCTCATGCGATTTTAACATGGGTGGCTAGATCCAAAGGGGTGAACGTGGTTAACAGGTTTATTTTTTTGGAAACCCCAAACTTTTTTATTTTAATTTTTTATTCTTGTGCAAGGGGGGACTAATATGGTCCCAACAAAAATAAACCAGGGATGAACATGGATATTTGCTTTAGAGCTGTGGATAAGCATAAATGGTTGGAACCAGTTCATATAAATTTTATTAACTCATTCGGAAATCATTTATTACAATTATTGAATATGTTAAACAAAGTATGTGCTTGATACTAGATGGAAGTGAAATAAAATTGAAAGGACAATAGCTGAAAGATAAATAATAATTTACGCATGGTAAGAATTTCAATAGTAAAAAATGAAGCTGACATTGCTGCCATTTCAAAACCATCATTAACTAACTTTTTGTGCTATGGAAATGAGATCAGTTTTTATTTATGAAAATAAAAGGATAGAACTCTATTTTTAAAATAGGCAATTTTTATACAGATTAAGTCTATGAAATACTACATTAGCTTAATGATCAAGTGTGCTAGTTTCGTCAATGACTTAGGCTCCTTCAAAAGTACATGTGTTCTCTTGGCAGTTCTTATGGATAGGATCCCAACCAGAGCTAATTTGTTCAGACGTGATAACTGATCTAGCTGGCTCAGTTTGTGCTCTTTGTGGGGTGTCCACTGAGTCGGTTGATTATCTTTTTGTCACTGTGGGGTAGCCTCAGAGGTGTGGTATAGGATTTTTAGGTCGTTTGGGTGGTTATTGGTTTTGAAGAGGGATTTGGTTGGGCTTTTTGATGGGTTACTGCGGTTAGACGGGAGAGTTAAGTTTAGGAGCGGTTTTTTGTTGATCTAGCATACTGTAGTGTGGACCATCTGGACAGCCCGTAATGACCTTGTGTTTTCCAGTACGGCACTAGATGTGGAGGAATTGATTCATAAGATCCAATTCTCTCCGTGGTTTTGGTTTTTTTGGGAGTCACCTTGGTTCTCCTTGTTAACACTATGAGTGGATAGTGGAGCCTATCCTCTGCTGGAGCCGGTAGCAGTATGTATGGGGGGCTTGCATGGGTGCCTTTGAGTAGGGTCTTTTGAGTTTATCTGCTGTTTTCCTGTGTCTTGTCTTTCTGGTGGAGCTGGCTTGGTTGATTTCTTCCTTTGTTTTTGGGCACTAGGAGGGAGGGAGGCGTAAGGTTATGTTTTGTTTTTGCTGTTGGTGGAGGGTGTTCTTCCTTTTCATTATTCTTATGTGGGTTTTTTAGTTCTTTTGGTCACCTTTGGTGTTCCTTTTTTGTTGTACATTCGTTCTCTTTTTCGTTTTATATATTCCATTGAAAAAACATTTTTAGTTATATATTTTGTCTATTACTTTATTATTCATGTCAAATAACGTTATCCAACGTTTGTGAGTCTGAAGTGGTTATAGGATTTGAGTAATCTACTCTCACGCCATCCGATAACAAAATACAAAATGCTACTCGCTTCTAATGTGGAACAATGGGAAACCTTGGCAAACTGGCAATACTCTATTTTTTCTAAGCTTGTGAAAAGATTCAGAAGCCGATGGCAAATACTGAAAACCGTATATAGGGTACTCAAATAAACCTAATTTAAGGAACGTTTATACGAGGAGAAATAAGAACAATAGCAGACACAATAATATAAAGAATGACAGATGTATGATAGAAGAAAAACTGAGATGGCTGGAGAGTAATTCGAATAAGATTTACGGTGCTGCTATTTGAGTTAAATATGGTGCTGACGGGGAATGATGAGTAAGGTAAGGGAAAATATTATAATGAGTGGAGGGGATATAGGAAGGCCTTTGAGGGACAAGGGAAAGGTAGAAAAGAAATAACATTGTGTGATGAGTAAGCCTATCCAAAAGTTGGAACTGAGGAAAGTATTCTAGTGACTGAATAATATTTTTTTTGTTCTCTCGGTTCTTCCGTATGTAGTTGTGAGCTTCTGATTTACTTTCATTCCTTTATGATGCTATTCTTTGTCTAGCATTGGTTTGTCAGCACATTGGTAGTTGATAATTGAGTGAGGTAGATATCACTGAAATTTTCTGTGAGCTTTATTTAAGAAGTTATGTGAAGTAAAGAGGCATTACTATTTGAACTGGGAACTATTTTAAAATCGAACAGATATGTTACAACAAGAAGTCACAAAAATTATCATATCGGGCTTTCAGAAAAGCAATCAAAGAAGCAATGTTTATGTATTGTTCCTTGTACTACTAATTGTATTGTAACACTGCTATGACTCCATGCAGATTATCTTGGTAACTCATCCTAGAACTGGTGATCTTCGGGACTCCTTAAAGTACATCTACAATTTGTATGTTGAATATGTTGTCAAGAATCCACTCTATACACCTGGATCTCCTATCAGGTAACATAATTTTTACTTCTGTTCAAGTTACATACTAGTTCAATAACAAATAAGAAGAAGGCCATTCTTGCCCTTTGCATTTTTTTCTCATATTTATCATCCATGGGGAAATTTCCTTTGGAAAATATAAGAATTTTCATTTTTTTCCTCATTTTTCAATGTTTTATTTTTTCCCACATCTAAATGGGTCTTTTTTCCCCCTTTCTTTTCATCATTTTTTGTCTTTGCTTTTTCGAGTCATTGTGAAAATGATAAAATTAGCATAGCAAAGGTAGGGATTTGAAGATTTGTAATTGTTTCTGGGTATTGAATTTCAAAAAGGCTGTTCATTATATGCTTGTTGAATGAAAGGGGATATAAAGACTGTTCAAAATATTCCTGTTGATGACGAAATTTGGCGAGGACCTACTTTCTTTTGTTGGATCTCTGCGTGCTTTTGTTGTTTTTTACAGTTGCTTCATGTTATTAAGCTGGTCACTCATATTCTTGATTCAATTTTTATGTGTTGCTAAATAATTGTATTCATTTTCTTCTTCTTCAATGTTAATGGGTTTATGGATTATATTTTTTGTCTTGGGAGTTCATGTGGAAAGAAATAAAGGTTTTTCAATGGTTTGATGGATTTTCATAGGTCTGAGCTGTTCAATACAACGTTGGACCAGTATGTGAGAGGCATTGCATAGAAGCTGAGTGGTTACAGTTTACCATATTTGATGATGAACTCATGTGTTGTAGAATGGCTTATTTTGCATGGTGATCAATGCATTATCAGTGACAAACTCTTGGGAAAGCCTCACGTTGTTTGTGTTTAACTGTTTATGTTAAAGCAATAGATGGTGTGATAATGTGTTAGTACTTGATCAGAATTCATTGCCCAAAATTTAAACCAAACAAGCTCTTAAATTTTATGTTGTCACTTGTTTACCTATGCATTGTTAACTCATTTTGGTTTTTTTGGATTATACTAAACTTTTTTCGTTATATGGAGACTCTGTTTGACAAATCTAAACCGAGAGCTTATTGCAGATATCTTAGCGTAAAAGTTTGTTTGATCGATATAGAGTTGTTCTAGAAATAACTGTTCTTAATTAAATTTGGCTTTTGCGAATTGTACTAAACTTTTTTCTTGTACATGACGACTCTTATCTTGATTGAATTTGACTTTTGCGGATTGTACTGAACTTTTTTCTTGTATATGACGACTATGTCTTACAAAGCTAAATTGTGAGTTTATTGCGGATATCTTAGTGTAAAAGTTTGTCAGGTCGATATAAAGTTGTTTTGGTGATAATCGTTCTTAATTGACTTGACTTTTGCGGATTGTACTGAACTTTTTCTTGTATATGACGATTCTATTCTTAATTGAATTTGACTTTTGCGGATTGTACCGAACTTTTTCTTGTATATGACGACTATGTTTGACAAAGCTAAATTGTGAGTTTATTGCAAATATCTTAGTGTAAAAGTTTGTTTCATCGATATAGAGTTGTTTTGGTAATAATTGTTCTTAATTGAATTTGGGTTTTGCAGACTGTATGAACTTTTTTCTTGTATGTGACGACTTTGTTCTTAATTGAATTTGACTTTTGCGGAATGTACTGAACTTTTTTCTTGTATATGACGACTATGTCTGACAAAGCTAAATTGTGAGTTTATTGTGGATATCTTAGTGTAAAAGTTTGTCAGATCGATATAGAGTTGTTTTGGTGATAATCGTTCTTAATTGATTTGGCTTTTGCGGATTGTACTAAACTTTTTCTTGTATATGACGATTCTATTCTTAATTGATTTTGACTTTTGTGGATTGTACCGAACCTTTTCTTGTATATGACGACTATGTTTGACAAAGCTAAATTGTAAGTTTATTGCAAATATTTTAGTGTAAAAGTTTGTTTGATCGATAGAGTTGTTTTGGTAATAATCGTTCTTAATTGAATTTGACTTTTGCAAACTGTACTAATTTTTTTTCATTTATATGACGACTTTGTTCTAAATTGAATTTGACTTTTGCGGATTGTCTTTAATATTTATTCATGTATATGATGACTATGTTTGACAAAGGTAAATTGTGAGTTTACTGTTGATATCTTAGTGTAAAAGTTTGTTTGATCGATATAGAGTTGTTCTGGTAATAATTGTTCTTAATTGAATTTGGGTTTTGCAGATTGTATGAACTTTTTCCTTGTATATGACGACTTTGTTCTTAGTTGAATTTGACTTTTGCGGATTGTCCTGAACTTTTTTCTTGTATATGACGACTATGTTTGACAAAGCTAAATCGTGGGTTTATTACATATATCTTAGTGTAAAAGTTTGTCAGATCGATATTGAGATGTTTTGGTAATATTTTTGAATTGAATTTGACTTTTGCGGATTGTACTAAACTTTTTTCTGGTATATGACGATTTTGTTTAACAAAGCTAACCCGCGAGCTTATTGTGGATATCTTAGCGTAAAAGTTTGTTTGATCGATATAGAGTTGTTTTGGTAATAACCGTTCTTAATTAAATTTGGCTTTTGCATATTGTATTGAACTATTTTCTTGAATATGACGTAACTATTTGACAAAGCTAAACAACTAACTTATTGTGGGTATCTTATTGTAAAAGTTTGTTTGATCGATATAGAGTTGTTTTCGTAATAATCCCTTTCAATTGAACTATTACTAAATCACATTTACTCCAGTCTGGGACTAAATTTGAATTTAAAATTTGATCAAAATCATTTGTAAGGTTAGGGTTAGAGACAAACATGTACCATCCCTTTTAGACCCTACAACAAGCAACACAAAGGTGAGCTAACAACAATAATTGAATTGAGTTAATAAGTTTCAGTCAGATAATTGCAGAACTATATTAGTTGATACAAAATAATTTATTTGATAATTTTTTTTTTCATTTCATAACTATTTTAAGATATTAATAATTATTTGTGGTAATCAAATATCACACTTGAGTATTTTTTATTTTTTTTGACAAATAGTCTAGTGTAAGACTCACACTAAAAGCGTGAAAAAATGGAGAATTCAGCGTTCGAATCTCCATTCATGTTTACCAATGTCCATGGAGTTTATCAATCGAGCTACATTTCAATTTGCTGGAGTATAATTTAAAACTAACAAAAAATGGTGATTATTTCGTTTAAAAACATAGCGATATATCAATTTGAAAACGCTAGGGATCAATGGAAATGGCTCAGCGCCAATCAATAACAATTGAGGAAGATGAAACAACAAGCAAATTTGTGACCGTCTTATCTTAATCGAATGATCCAAAAAAATAAACAAATTTTAATCTTCTTTAAAAACTAAAATTATTCAACTTGAGATCTGAACTGTTCAATCTCAATCGAACGGTCATGAAACTCTTGATCGCGTGAAAGTGTCTATCCATATTGATGAAACAATATTTTATTTATGTTTCTCTCTTATTATTATTGGTAATTAAAAGGGTGTAGGGTATATGTTTTGAATTGCCTCACACTACACTACTGTACTTTTCTTCATAAAAAACAAAGAGTTATTGGTACTTAAAAGAGTGTAGGGTATATGTTTTGAATTGCCTACTTACTAGTACTTTGTCAACATCACAAATTTAAATGTGGAAATTTTTATTCCCCTCTCTCATTCACGTGTATATATGTGTATTCATCAAGAGGTAGCAGGACTATTTAATTAATGGTGTGGTATTAGTCAAATCTCCCATATATATTATATGTGGATCCAAAGCATATATATTTATCAAACATAAAGGCTCACTGTGTATTGTCCTTGTTCTCATAAATATATGCTGATGAGTATGGAATTTCATGGAAGGAAGATATGTGGTAAAAATGAAAATATGCATCTAGGCAAAAATACATTTGAAGTAATTTTTATTTTATTTTTTTACAAATTATTTAAAGTAATCATTAATTAACTTGAAATTTTATTCAATTCATGATACAAGTCTGGTCTTTATACATACCTGGACTGTAATGAATTCAGTAAAGAAAAAGTGGATTTCTATGAATAAATTAGTTGTAACTTTTGATAAATTATAAAAGGTTAATAGTGATCACAATATAACCATTTTTTTTTTTTTTATAATTTAAGAGATTAGCATAGTTTGGAGAGCGCATCCGTACAAAAGTTTTCTTCCCGAAGAATGTGATTTATGGATATACATATCAATCCTTAACCAAATATCTTTGAATAAGCTTCAAGAAGTTTGCATAGTGGTGAAAACCTCAACGATTCCTTTGACATCAAATATACTACACGAAGAGAGTCAAGAAAACAAACCATTTTTTTTAGCTCAACATAAACCAATTTTTTGTAACCAACCTCACTACAAAATTTTATTTCAACTATAAGGACGTGAATTTCTGCAACTAAACTATTGGATAAGCTAGTTTCTCATAAATTTTAATCTACTCTCAATAGAAGATATAAATATTATTAATTAAACTATTTTCTTGAATATTATATCGATCACTCAACTAAAGTGGATAAATTTGTCGATCAGTTGAATCGGAATCAATTGAATCTTGATAAGCTGAACTAAACTCATAATTTATGATCGGTTAAGTCAATATTGACTGAAATTTCAATAAAAAAGTCAATATTGACTGAGAGACGAACATATACTAAAGTCACGACGACTTTTCCACCAGTGACAGTCGAACATTATTGCCAAATTTATATAGGAAAACAAATTTAGTGACTTTAATAGTGGGAAAGTCATCATGACTTCATGGCATGTTGTGTGTGTATGAAAGATGTACAATATCTTTTCCGCTTTAAAGATATGAGATGAGATTTTGATCCTTAATATGTAAGGACATGCTAACAAGTGTCTAAAAAGTAAAAACTTTGCATAAAAATCAACAATTTTCAAACATCTAAAAAATTGATATACATTTTTTCACCATTTTCTAAAACAATATTTCTATTTTAATTTCATTACAAATTCTTTTGCATTTTCTCTTAATCTATTTTTAGAAATATGAGAAACAAGAGACTACAAAAGTCAAAATCTTATGTAACCACTTCCCTGGATTTCTGGATGAAATTTAAAGTGTGTTCCTAGAGTGAAAACGTAAAAGCTAACTAGATGAAAACATGGGCATTTTGCAAGTTGATTATGCCAAAAAGAGTAGATAATTATTTACCCAATTCAAAATATGAATGTGGACAATATGGTCTATGTTTTTTTTTTTTTTAGGGAAATATGGTCTATGTTAATAGGTAGTTTAGTCGAAATAATGTACTATTATTTTCCATAACTCGGATTAACTGATGGGGCAATCAATCAAATTAATCCATCCAAGCGTTTTGATCCATAAACTTGCCTATTTTTTTCTAATAAAAATTTAAGTTGAGGGGATCGTGAAACTAGGTCAGACCGGTCTATACGTCAGACTATATTTTATTGTTAAATAGGCAAGTTAAGGTAATTTTACAAGCCTATTGCGGCTTTGGAATGGATTGTGGAGTTTACATTCAATCGGATTTGTTTTTCGATCGACTCCAAACTGGTTTGTAGACAAATTTAATCGACACTCTCAAGATAACACAAAAGTAAACACCGTTCTTGCTAAATGCAAGTTTCTAATGGGTTTTTGTACAACTCTCATATGAAGCTTTCTACTAGACATGCTAATATAGTTGTTCATTGCCTTGCAAAAACGACCATTCATAATATCAATTCTCATCTTTATTACGATGTTCCAACATATATTAATAACTGAATTTTCAACGATAGAAATTAGTTTTCCTCTTCTAAAAAATAAAAGAGGATCCAAGGTCTATCCCAATTTCAATGTCCACAATTTTCACACATCATTTACTTAATATTTGTTGAGAAATGCTAACCGGTGCCCCCTAGGGTACAAGTTAAGGATATGAAAAAAGGAAATTATATAGTAGTTAATACATTAAAATTGTATAATTAGTTTATAATAAAGTCAAAAAAAAAAAACAGTCAAAAATAGTTTCCTTTTATGATAATAATTTCCTTTTATGGTATGCTTAACTAATGCTCCGGGGGCACCGGTTAGCCGGACCCATATTTGTTTAAGCAAGTATACATTTGAATTAATTTTTTTTTTCTCCAAAAAGTTTTAGTGATTCTGTTATAGGAAAATAACTAGTCGGGTACCAAACACTCACCAATAATAAGCATTGCTTACATCAATTATATTTCCCAAATTAAATCTAACAAGCCATAACTAAAACCAAACTTCAAAACTAAAAAAGATCTTAAATTGCTTAGCTAGTTTTGGTACAACTAGTTTCCATGCCCATATCATAAAATAATAATCACTAACCATGTGACAATGCATACATCAATTGCATATTTATAGTGAGAATCACTGAACCTACGAAGTGCCTTATGAGAAATTTTGGTATAATGCTATATTCATCAAAAAAAGCTACCCTAAAAAAATTAAACACATTAAGCAAAATGGTTCATTTTTTTTTTTTTACTGTTTGATACATAAATGCTGATTGAACAGAAACCAACATCCTCTATCCTTCTACACCATAGTCCATAAATGCCATCACATTTAAAGCTACAGATTTGTCTCCTCTATGCTTTTTTCACGATTCCTGTACCCTCTTTAAATTAATATTCCAACTTCCTTAGTTGCTTGGTGGTTGAAAATTTAATGCAACTTCTTCAATGCTATCATCACTAACATTATTTTTGTGCTTTTCTTATGTTTTTGTTGGTCACTACCTTCTTTAAAACTTTGAAATGAGAGTACTATCTATCCTTATTCTCTCTTTCTATCTCTCTCAATGTTGTGTTTCTTCTCCATTCAAAAATTACTTTAGTCACATAAACTTATTATATATGTGAATATTACATATTATACATATAGTTGTATTAGCATTTTGCAATTTCAAAAGGAGAAAAAAAACATGCAATTGCAATTTTTTTTTTACTTACCTTATTATTGTGTTATGGCAGATGGATGCAAATGAGGTATTTTAAGCTGAATCATGGTGGCAATGACAGGCAGAGGGAATCGGTTCAAACGGGATATTGGTCCGGTTCAATAAGAAAGTAAGACTCAAAATGTTGAGTCTTTCTTTTTGATTGAGCCGTGCCAATATCACGTGCTCTCCGCACCCTCGAGCTGTCTTATCAAAAGTGATTCTTCTTATTGTGTTATTTTTTGCTTCAATTAGGTAAGGTTATTCTCTTCATTATACTCTTTTATTTAATTTTTGCTCCTCCTTTGACATTTCTTTTGCGTACCCTTTTTTATTTGGAACAATTATCTTTTTATTATTCTTTTGAATGTTATGAATCAAGAAATAGTTTATGCCAATGATGCATGTGGAGCATAAAAGCTTGATGCGGAGTAGAACATTGGAAGCCTTGTGTTTGTTGAAGCATATTTTGTGCATCTTTTTCTCTTTTGGAGTTGGAAGAATCATTCTCTGCTTTTCTATATGTTTTGTTTTACATAAGATATAAGATATCGTTACGGGTCTTCTTAACCACTGCCCTAGCTTTTGGGACACCGATTAAAAAATCTAAAAATAAATTTTTTATCTTAAAACAAGTTGTTGTTTTTGATCAAGTAATTATTGCACCACGTTTTAATAAAACTTTACTTCATTATACTGTTTAACTAATGTCTCTAGGCCACTGTTTAACATTGTCCTATCTTTTTATATAGACACTAACACAACACAAGAACAACATGCTTGAATGCAGAGGTGGATGCATAATTGTTACATCATAAGACTAAAAAACTCATTTAATAATGCTATTATATATTTTTTCAGCCCCATAAAATTTACTAGACAAACGAGATTTATAGAGTGACATGTTTGATAATGTTGTTAATGAAAAAATTATTGAACATTTTTATAATATAAAAACTCGTAAAGGACAATTGTTATTTATAGAAGTTCTTATGTATTTTGAGTTAATTGTCCCTAGATTTATTTATTTTGTAATATTTTTCTTTACTCAAAATATATAGATTACTTTCTAGCCCCACCAAAGAAATTTGCTGAGTCCATTCCTTGAATGTGACGAACAAAGAGTTGTTAAAACAGAGCCACCTTCATAGATATGATGTCAATACTATTAATAGAAAAAAACAAACATGTTAATTATCAATTTGATGTTCATTTTGTTTCAACCTCCCAAACAATTATAGTTACATCATCACATATAGTTTTATCACATAGTATAGTCTTAGGTTTTTTTTCTTTCCATAGAGGCAAAGATGATGTTTCAGAATTTGGCGCAATATTAAAAGAATGTAAACGATGTCGCAATTTATATTTTGAAAATGAAAACTCTAAGGTAGAGTTTAGTCGGACACAAACGAATAATGACTCTTGCTAAAGAGGCATTATTTCCGGTTAGTCTCATGTCTTTAATGTTGCACCTCTTTGTATTTTGACAATAATTAATAATGAAAAACTATAAGCTATTTTCCCTCATAAAAAAAAAGTCTTAGGTTTTTTATATTGATTCCAACTTATCCTTAGAGAACCGA
The DNA here is from genome assembly GCA_946800305.1 of Medicago arabica. NCBI lineage: Eukaryota > Viridiplantae > Streptophyta > Magnoliopsida > Fabales > Fabaceae > Medicago > Medicago arabica. The sequence continues at coordinate 33,233,248 of OX326964.1, read as the reverse complement.
CCGAGTCAGACTTAAAGTTCAGACGTTGTCGGCAAAAACCGACCTATAACTTTGTGATCAAAATCAATTCATATCTTTTGTAGAAGGGTCAATCAATTTTAACATTCTAATTGAATTTTTCAGAAAGTACTTTTTCCGGGTAGTCTTTAGGTTCTAAGTGTAATTTAGGTTTTTCCTATAAACAAAAAGGTTAATTGAAAGGTTTTCTAAAAAAAAAATTAAAAAAAATGAAAGGTAACCTTCTTCCCTCCCTTAGAACAAATCCTCCCTAAGAAACAATTTTGGTTTGTGCAATTAAATCACTTCAATCATCCAATTTATATATCATTGAAAATAATATCAAAACTCTACAAGCATAGATAAGAGATCATACACCTTGTATGAGAAAGAGCAATAGAAATAGATTATTTTATTTTATTTTGAAGGAAAGAACAATAGATTATTATTATTATTATTATTATTATTATTATTATTATTATTATTATTATTATTATTATTATTATTATTTATTTATTTTTATTTTTTATTTTTTATTTTTATTTTTTTTTGAAGAAGCTAAATTAGTTATTATTATTATTATAACTCTCACTAATCAAGTAAAACGTTCAAGAACGGTCATGTGATTCAATTTACTCTTCAAAATTTAAAATGAAGAATATAATTTTATCTAAATCATATTTGCTACAAGTAAAATTTGAAAAGGGAAATATGCTCATTGTTTGTAAGTTTAAAACAATATATATCACTTTTAAAGTAAAAAAAATAAAAATATATATCACTTATTTGTTTACTTATGCTGTGAATCAGTTTACACATATAAGAAAATAATTACTTACACTTTACCTTATTTAACCTAAATTTACCTCCATTTGGCAAATTGTTGCATGAGTTCCTGATCAAAGTGGGACACAACTGAAATTTGCTAAAAATATATATTATATGTCATGATTATATATTTTTTTTCTTATTCTAAAACAAAACTATGAGTACAATATGAGTACAATACTATAGCAGTATTATTAGTATTATTTAATAACGGTCTCTGAACATTTTTTTTCTGCTACTTGCTGCAATGAATTTATACCAAGAACAATAAATGGAAAACAGTTCTACTATTGCCATTTTTGTACCTTCTTAGTACCCATACCATTTGTCTTATTTCTCCTTTTGATTTGGAAATTGATATAGTTCAACTTGTAACATTTTCTTTATCATTTCTCACACTTCTTGCTTTTGATTCGATAAATAGTATTTTTTTTTTTTTAAAAGTTACTATTGTTAGCATTATATTAAGAAGGAATCTTTGTCCCTTCACATGTTAACTCAACTACCCCAACTACCTCTTTAGTACATGTTTGGATTTAGTGTGAATTTTACAAAAATATTGACATTGTGATTTTGTTTAGTTTCAATGTTCAATGTATAGTTTTTGTTAAAATTACGATGACATATTTGACTCCATGAAACTTATACTAACATTCCAAGTTTTCACTCAAACTTTTATACACTATATTCCTACTTGTACCGTGTTTGAGTGGAAATTTCCAATGTAAAAAGCTTGGCAAGTAGTGTTGGATATAGTTGGAGTAGGATACACATTTATATAACGATAGCAAGGTAACTAACATAACTAACTTTCACCAAATAATAAAATGAAGGATATGATACAATTAGAGTAAGAGATGTGCCTTTATACAGTGATCCCAAGGTAACTAACATAATTAACTTACACCTAATTATAACCAACTTCTAACAATTGGAAGTGTGGATTAACATTTCTAATTTGGGAAGAATAATACAATCCAAAAAAATATAACAAGGTGGCTAAAAAAACTAACTTTCACCTGATCATAACCAACTTCTAACCTCTTTTGTCAATAGCGACTGGGCCACCCGCTATAGCAGAGCATAACAGGAAAAAAATCAGTCAACCGCTCTTGGCCACGACGAAGCATGTCGTATGTGAATAGCGGTCAAAGTGGCCCGCTACTCAGCAGTGTGGGGCGGAGTCAATGTGGCCAAAGCGGCCACTACACACACCACGTAGAAAGACGATTTTGCCCATTATTTTAAACCATTTTAAGGGGTAGTTTTGTAATTTTTCAAACATTAACTTTCTAAATCAGCAACCTCTCTCTTCTTTCTCTTCTCTTGCGATTCAACACATCATCACGCAGTAGCCTCTATTCTCTTGCAATTCAACTTCAAGTTGTCAACATGTCTCCTCTTCTCTTCTTCCTTCCTTTCAAAATTTGTTAATTGGGAGGAAGAAGAAAAAGAGGATGACTAGGAAGAGATTGAAGATGAAGAAGAGCACATGCACAAATCTAGTGGCGGATGAAGTGATGACGATGACTTTCATAATTCTTGAACTTATACTTGAGTTATGTTGTTTAGTACTTTTCTTACTTTTAGCTTTAGAGGATTAAAGTGTTTGTTTCGTGAATTTTATCGGTATCGTTTACAAGTATGTTCTTATGTTTTGCTTAAGACTTGCGGCTTTCATTTCAAATTATGAATACTTCATGAATTTGAAGTAATGTTCAAGGTATTTTAGTATTTTTTATTTATCAATATGGTATTCAGTATTAACTATATTAGTGTCCGGGCCACAAAATAGCGCCCGCTACACGCCCCGGTCCTGCGCCGCACCAATGTTTAGGGTGGCTGTGTCGTGCCGCATTTCCACTTTGATAACAGAGCTTCCAACGACTCCTTCCGGTCACTGTTACAAACAAAACAATACAGTTTCATTTTTCAGACTCATTGAATAACTTAGGTATTTGATCTATATTATATATAAGATACATCAACTATTCAATGAATATGAAAAATGAAATTTTGCTTACAACAGTAGGGAGTACCTTAAACCAATTCTAAAAAACCTCTAACTATATCTAATGAGCTATCCTCAATTCCCCATCTTCTAAATGAAAAGGGAATTAATTCTAAAAAGTCAATTGAGCACTTTGAAGTTTGAAAGTTTCTCACTTTTTGAACTTAAAAACCATTCCTTTCTTATAAATTTTGGAGCATGTTTGCTTTCTTGTTGAAAAACCAATGGAGCAGAATTAGTTGACTTGATTTAACATGTCTTTTACCATTTTTCGTAAAGATCCAAAAGTGTCTTTCACTTGCTTATATATTGTCCAGAGAAGCACTGTTCTATAAGATTAAACCACCTAAGTTTTGATTTGAAATTGAAATTTGATTTATAAGATCAGAAACTTTGATTGCAGAGAATCCAAATTCATGAATGCCAAAGATGATTATCTGTGATTTAGATAAAGTTTTTTATTTTTTGTAAAACAAAAAAAAGAATAGGATCATGTTGCTTAAGTTTGATTAATATTGTCTTTTTTATTATATTGTTATATCATTGTATTTAGAGTTCATTGAATTGGATATTAACGTATGATGTGCGGACAACGATCACAACAATGTCGACACTAGCAATAATTTGATAGAACGGCATAACTGAATATAATCGCATGTGTCGGTGTCAGACACCGAATAAGTCTTCGATAAAAAATGTCGGTGCTAATACAATGGTTAAGTAGGGTCAGTCAATTTTCCCCTAGTAAGATATAAGAAGAGATCATGAAGAGTCATTTCAACTTTTCAAACCAAAACATAAATAATCAATTATTGGCAAAAGGAAAGGCAGCAACAGCCACCAAATTATATCAATTTATTAGAAGCTTGATAGCTAGCCATTGGAACTATTAACAAACAGAATGGCCCTTTCAAGCAACAAAGAATAGATGTAATGTACTATATTGTGTGTCCTTATCTAGCTGCAAACCATGAACAATCTCTTCTTAAAATGTAGAAGGTTCATGGAGCAAGCATTCTCTCTTTCGCACTCTCACTCCAGCTTTTTCTCGTGTGTAAAATGATATTTCTCTCTATATATACCAGACAAAAATATATAGAAAAGGAAAAAAGAATTTTTTTTGCAGGCTCTTGCAGGGGTGGTAATAATCTTCCTGAGTTAGGAAGAACTCTTGAAAGGTTTTTCATCTTAGAAAGAAGCACTCCACAAAGCATTTTCACCTTCTCCACACCTTCTATGTACTTCTTTAATCCTATCAGCAGACCTACAAATTCCACTGCAGCTCCAATCAAATGAAGCAACACAGATGTTGCCTGCTTGCGCCTTCCATTCACAATCTGAAAACAAAACCAACCCAATAATTTGAAAGTGTTAACTAATAATCAGTTACAGACCTAAACAGATAATGATGGCCCGTTTGGATAAACAGCTTAATTATGTGCTTATGTATAAGCTATTTCTATAACAAAAGATAAGAGAAAGTCAAATTGTTTTCATATAAACTAATGGAAGTAAGTTGAAAACTTATGGATATGCCATAAGCTGTTTCCAAGAAAAAAATTCACAAATGTTTATATCAATAGATAAGTTCAAATAAGTCAATCCAAATAGACCCTAAATCATCATTTGAAATGGTCAATATGATTTATATATTCAAGAAAATATATTCACCTGGAGGAGTACCACAGCAAAGTCTTCGGTCATCGATATGCTCCACGTCAAGTCCAATAAACCAAGCTCCTATTGATACATCCTCATTGGCATACTTATGAAGAACGTTCCTGATATGAACATATAAAAACAAGATTAGAACTTTTAGTCCATTGATTTGATTTTGTTTAATAAATTATTCTTTGATTTAGTAGGACCTACTGGTTTATAGATATGTATGTTGCCAAATCATTGGAAATAGCATACAACTGTCCTGTGGCATGGCGGAAGTACTTGTTTCCAGACTCGCCAAACTTCCAATGCTCGGGTTCATGGTACCTTACCCCTCTGTGCAACAAAGTAAGCAGGTAAGAAGCTAATAGTGAAAAAATCTTAACTCCCCAATTCACAATAGAAAGTATTTCTCACTTTTGAGACAGGACAGGTCCAGATTTCATGCATCCAATGTATATATGTTGTTTTGATCGGTGTCTAACTAGAGTTTCTCCCAATGTTGCTGAAAAAGATCGAGTAGGATATTAAGACAAAAGGTACATATCTTTATCAAAACAGCGTCACGCATATACTGACAATATAAACATAAACAATATTATTATATTGTTAAGAAATGATCATTCTCAACATTCAAAAGCTTTAATTAATCACTAAATGCCATCTTGTCATGCTTATGCATATGCAGTTAGCGATGATCAGAGTTTTAAAACTTCAATACCTATATTTACATGAACATCATCATCAACTTTGACATAAAAATCAGCATCCCATAAGCTCACAGCAGTGGCAAAGTATGTCTTTGTCTTTGCTGACAATTCAAGGTATCCTTCAACATGATTCTGCATAAACAAAGTATACATATTTTTTTTTTAAAAACGGTGGTATTTTTTGATTTCTCCTTTAAAAGCAATGACAGTGTCAACGTATTACAAAAGATATCAAGTAAAAGATGAGAAAAGGAAAATGGGGGAGGTAGATAGCAACGAAACAAAAATGATAATATGTCAAATTACCAGCCTCAAGAAATCTCCATGCTTTCTGTCCTCTGCTTCAATAGCTCTATCTAGGATACCTCCTGATGTAGCACTAGTTAAAAGATAGAAAACCATATCAATTATACGTTTTTTCCTTTTCTTTTTCCATGCTTAAAAAAAATTTATACGTTTTTCCAATGTAGTTGAGTTATGACTTATGACTGATAAATAGATCGACATTTACACAATAACTCTTATCAATTAAAATGCAACTAGCAAAAACTAATCCGGAAGGCTAAAATTCAGATTTATGACATGGAAAAGTAATTAGTGTAATCCTTTATTAAAGCATTTTGAATTGTGGTTGAGCCTCAAAAGCAGGATGTAGAAACCAACTATGCAACAAAATCGTTGAGAGAGATTAAATAGCTACCTGTGTCCAATTACAAAGCGCATGACAATTCCTTTCTCTTCCTCTAGCTTCTTTCTTTTGTCACCTATTATCCATATTATCAAAAGAAGAAATCATCACAAGCCGTAACTAGTAAAATAGAAAGATCGGCATTAAGACCATAGAAGAAGATATTAGGAAATGGGATCAAATTATGAACCTTGTGGCAACCAGGTAGCTCGAACCGAGTCCCTTCTTTTCCTGCTGCTAAATGCAGTATTAATACCAACGACCATAAGGTACTTTCTCTTGCCCGTCGACTCAGTCGTCCTTATATCTTCTGAAACAGGAGCACCACTTCGTACCGACTCTTGAACAGCCCTTGCAGCAGCTAAGTCCATCTCTAAATTTGAAATAGTCTTATCCAAAGCTCTTCATTCAATACAACACATTTGCATTAGTTTGGCATACAAAAAAATAATAATTGGACTTACAATTGCATCATGGCATAGCACTGCATATAACTTACTGTTTGGAATTATGACCCTTGAAATCTTCACCATACATATCTCTAGTTTCGCGCCTCATTTCCAAATCTTGCAACTAAATTGGAGGCCAACAGACACAAGAAAAGAATATAGAAAATTCAGATTATAAACATAATACATATACTTTCTTTATCAAGTAAGGAAAATGAACTGACGCTTACAATTTTCGAATTACAACCCTCGGAAACTACATTCAATTTACCAGTTTCTGAAGCCGTCGGTCTTGCAAGTCCATTTTGTTCAGGAATACTCCATATCCTGTTATGATATTTACATTTCTCATCAGAAAAAGTACCACATTAACCATTCACTTGATTGCCCAAACAATATGTTCAATAGTTAATCTAATACAATAATAAGATATAAGCACATCAAAAAAACAATTTAAGTCATATACACCGCCGGTGTAAAGATTTTTTACGCTGTCAATCAATCATAATCGTCATATCATTAAAAAAGTTTAAAGTTTTGTCCATGACTCAGTAGTAAGAGTTTGACTTCATAACTTTAAGGGACGGAGTTCTAATTCTCTCGGAGAAAATTATAAAATGGACATTAGTATCACTTTAATTAATAATAATATCCCCTTTTACCAATTATTTTTAAAGAAAAGCTTGTAAGATTTTAACAGCTAAAGTGGATCTAAATTAGTTCATTAAGTAATAACTACCAAATGATTATGATCATGTGAATGCCAATTAACATAAACAGCAATTATTTTTTCTCTCTCTTGCTTCAAAAACAACAATTAAACTTGCTGATTATAGATTCATACAAAACAAACACTAGAGTTGACTTATCAAAAGAGTCAACATAAACAAAAAATTGGCATTATTCAGAATCAATTCATGTCAATTAAATCAATAATCCCAGATCTAAATCCACTTATTCCATAATACATAAGCGAAATAGTTCAATTATAAACAAATCAATCAATTAAGCACTTTAAAATCACTAATTAATCAAATTAATTAACCAAACAAAGCCTCATAAAACACCAAATTGAAAAGAGAGAATGATATGAACCTGTTAGTGAAGAGCATTCCAGCACAGAAACTACCAAGACAAAGAAAAAGTGCCCATTTTTGTGATATTACACTTCTTGATGAAAATTCTCCTCTACTTTTCCACGTCATCAATTCTTTTTTATTTTTATTTCAATCAAACTAGTTTCAATTCAAATTGTGCACTTGAATATGCAAAATAATAACTGGGGGTATAATGAATGAAAAAGATGTTATGTTATGTTACGAAGAAGAGAATGGTTGAAGAAGATGGTGGTGAGTTATTATTAAAAAACTAATAGTGGTTTGTTCCTTAGCTTATATCTAATGTGTTATATGGTTTTGTGTGTTTGTTTGCAAGTATGGTAAGGGACGTTGGTTGAGTTGAACACAACATAAGTGAAGCGACACGTTAACCGACAGACATGTTTTTATATCTAATTGTAATTCCCGAATTGTCCTTGTCGGCGCAATCATTTTTCTTTAATGCCAATACTCACTTACTATAGAGGTGCTAATAGTGACTTGTGTGTCATGCATAGGGGTGGGAACAGACCACGCCGACTATTTAGCTTATTTAAAGTCTAAATCGGTTCAACTTGTTTAATAAAAAGGTCAGGTTTAAGTTTTTTATAAAGTCTATTTACTTAAATAGATTAGGTTAAGGCTTACAAAAAAGCATATTAAGCCCGTTAGGTCGGTATAGTAAGTTTTTTATATATAAAATATCTTCTATTATTGATAGTGTTGATTTTTTTTTCCATGAACACAAGCCTTCATATGATTTGGTTATTTAGTAACAGGTGTATTGGTGTGATTAGACATTCGTTATTTAGTAACAAACATATTCGTGTGTTTTAGGACTTCATATGTTTTGGCCTATTTAAGGCTTATAGATGTTGATAGGCCTTAATGTAAAATAGGCTTTCATACTTCATCAGGTCTTTAAAAAGGTCAGACCAGACCTTAAAATTGAGCCTATGACGGATAATACGCCAGACTCAGGCCTATGATTTTTTAAGAAGACCAAACTTGGGCCTTACAAAGCTCGGCCCCCGCCTAGTCCAGTTCCACCCCTAGTCATCCATGGCGTTAATACCCTTTTTCTCTTTACCTCAACTCATTGGCATATCCTACAAGAGAAATTTTTTAACACACTATCTAACAGTTACTTTCATATTGAGTGAAATCTACGTAAGTCTTACCACTTTATGTGAGATTCATTTCCAATGTGTGGTACTCACATTCATTTTACTCAATAAGAAAGTGTGTGTTAGAGAGAGTGTCCAAAACACTCATCTTCCCAATAAAATACAAGTGATACACTTGTGGGGTCTACTAATTAACATGGATCTCGCTAATTTATCGTTTGTATTTATCTTTTTTATAAATTGACGGTAAATTGATGTTAGATAAACGAGAGAAAGTCGAACTCCTTCACTCAACTATGTTGAGAATGCATTACAACTTTATTGCAAATAGAGTTGGTCATGGTTCAGTTTGGATCAAGTTTGAGTTAACCATGATCAAGATAGATCTCAACGGTTTGAAAGTGTTACATAAAGTTACTTACAAATTACTTGCCAATGTGATTCTAAGGCTATCAGCAAAAGATGAAAATTGATATATAACTTTACTTACAAATTACCTATCAATGTGGTTCTAACACTAGGAGTTGAATCCATCATCTTATGAATCTTGTGGAATAGAAAGTGGTGCGATGAATAAATGATTGAATTATGAACAAGATTATTCATACCACCTTAAAATACTTATGGTTTTTGCATTAACACCCGTTAGATTTTTCTACATTACACCTTGATGAATTGTGGGTAATTTACACCTATCAAAGAAAAACCCTTTTTCTTCATCTTTATTCTTACAATCAATTACCATTTTAATCTTAAGAACATCAAACTTCTTCATCTCCTTCATTCAACATGTGATCTCCTTCATTCAATGTGTGGTACTCACATTCATTTTACTCAATAAGAAAGTGTGTGTTAGAGAGAGTGTCCAAAACACTCATCTTCCCAATAAAATACAAGTGATACACTTGTGGGGTTACTAATTAACATGGATCTCGCTAATTTATCGTTTGTATTTATCTTTTTTATAAATTGACGGTAAATTGATGTTAGATAAACGAGAGAAAGTCGAACTCCTTCACTCAACTATGTTGAGAATGCATTACAACTTTATTGCAAATAGAGTTGGTCATGGTTCAGTTTGGATCAAGTTTGAGTTAACCATGATCAAGATAGATCTCAACGGTTTGAAAGTGTTACATAAAGTTACTTACAAATTACTTGCCAATGTGATTCTAAGGCTATCAGCAAAAGATGAAAATTGATATATAACTTTACTTACAAATTACCTATCAATGTGGTTCTAACACTAGGAGTTGAATCCATCATCTTATGAATCTTGTGGAATAGAAAGTGGTGCGATGAATAAATGATTGAATTATGAACAAGATTATTCATACCACCTTAAAATACTTATGGTTTTTGCATTAACATCCGTTAGATTTTTCTACATTACACCTTGATGAATTGTGGGTAATTTACACCTATCAAAGAAAAACCCTTTTTCTTCATCTTTATTCTTACAATCAATTACCATTTTAATCTTAAGAACATCAAACTTCTTCATCTCCTTCATTCAACATGTGATCTCCATCTCATTCGCTCTTGAATCGAATCCTACTTGTCATTAAAGATAAATTACCCTCAATTCATCAAAGAGTAATGTTGGCATCACCGAAAGGGTGTTACCTTACAATTAGTTTACCATTTTCATTCAAGAACATTAAACTTGTTCATCTCCTTTGGTCAACATGTGATCTCCATATCATTCGTTGCAGAATCGAGTCATGCTTGTAATTAGGGGTAAATTACTCATAATGAGGTAATGTAGGCCTCATCATTAACCATATCAACAATACTAATCTACAAATGAATGGTGGAGGCAAGTTTTTGATAAACATTTATAAAAGTATTTGAAAAAGTCAACACAATTCAACTCGTCTTTCTTGTGTTTTTCTCACCTTCATTTTCTCCAGTGGTATTCCGTTTCATAGAAATAAAGGTTTTGCAAGTATCCTTTACCTTTTTTGATCATGTTCTTCGTCACCTAATTTCTTCTGGTTGTCGTCATTCTTAATTCAATACAAGGTATCACTTTTTTCATTGCTCCAGAGATTAAGGTTTGTTGTTGTTCATACAATTAGTGGTCTTCTTGATTACGATTAATGGAGAAAACTGTGAATTACATCATGTTTGATGAAATTGATATGCTATGAGTTTGATATATTGGAACTGTCGAGGTTTAGGGAACCTGAGAGTAGTTTCAAAAGTGAAGTAATTAGTTTTCTATTATAAATTGGATGCTTTATTTTATTCCAAGACATTACTCTCTTCTAATAAAAGTGATGATTTGTGTTATGTTCTTGGTTTCGATAGTTGTCTTGCGGTAACTAATAATAGTTGAAAGTGGTGGTATGACTCTTTTTTGAAGGAACCCTCTTAAATGTTCTATTATTAACTATTCAAATAATCATATTAATACTCATATTGATGATCCGCATAAAGGTTCAAGGAAATTTACTGGTTTTTATGGGTTCCCATAAAGGCGGCGACGCGGAGAATCTAAGAATTTTCCCTGAAGTCTTGCAAGATAGGTCTCGTTACCATAGTGTATAGGAAGGGACTTTAACGATATTATATTTGAGCATGAAAAAAATGGGAGGGTTGAACGAGCTAGTTGGTTAATCAACATGTTTCGTCAAATAGTGTCAGAGTCTAGATTAACAGATATGCCTATGACTTGCTACCAATACACATGGTTTAAGAGTATTGGCACGCCTTAAGCAGTTGAGGACCAGTAGGATTGAGTGCACGCCCTAAGTTGTATCCGATCACTACCCTACATTGGTGAGCCTTGATCCAGTAAACAAAGTATGAGCTCGCCGTAATTTCAAGTATGAAAATACTTGGAGTATTGATCCTGGGTTTAGTAATGATGTCAAGGAGAGCTGACAAAACAAGGGTCATCGTATGGTGGTACCCTAATTAGAAGCATGTGCATGTGATTTGAGTTCTTGGAGCAAAAATAATTGTAACAAAATGAAAACAGATAGTGAGGAATGTCATAAGGCATTGAATAATTATCGAAATCAAGGTACTGCTTGTGACCCTCAACAACTTGGTACGCTACGACATAAGATGAATCAATTGTTAATCCAAGATGACAAGTATCAGAGGCAATGAGCAAAGACATATTGGTATCAGGATGGTGACCTCAACACAAAAAAACTTCACGCTTTAGCTACTGCTAAAAGGAAAGTGAACTGAACTTTGTCCTTGGAAAATGATCAGGAAATTCGATTAACTGATGAATCAAGTATGTGCAATCTAGATCGAGTGTATTTTGAAGACTTGTTTTAGGGGCAACCAAGTATATATAAACCAATCATTGATGCTCTTACACAAGTTGTTGATGAAAATGATAACCTAGAACTTACGACACCTTTTCAAATTTAAAAGCTTAAACATGTTATGTTTTCTATGACCCTAACAAATGTCCTAGACCAGATGGTTTTAGTCCTAGATTCTCTCAGCAATTCTGGACTACTTGCATCCCATATATATTTCAAGAATGTAGTTGTTGGTTGAACAAGAATCCATTTCCTCCTTCTTTAAATGTAACCAACACTGCTCTAATTCCGAAAGGAAATTAGCATAAGACCATGAAAGATTGTAGACCAACAACATTATGTATTATATTGTATAAACTAATCTCAAAAGCGATTGCTAATAGGTTGAAACACACGCTCTATAAATGTGTCTCTAAAAATCAATATGTATTTGTGCCCAACAAGTCTATTTTGGATAATGCAATGGTAGCATTCGAGGTTGTTCATCAAATGAAAGTTAATAAATTCAAACATAACATCAATGTATGACTTAAGTTGGACATAAGCAAGGATTATGATCGTATAAATTAGGTGTATCTAAAATAGGTGATGTTGAAGTTGGGTTTCACACCAAAGTGGGTACAATTGATTCTTATGTTTATTGAGTCTATTGATTATTTAGTCATTGTCAACAATAATTTGGTTGATCCTATTATTCCAGGGAGGGGTATGCACTAAGTTGACCCTCTCTCCACATATCTCTTTATCCTCTATGTGGAAGGTTTGTCGGCATTAATTTGTGGAGCTAGGAGTTAGGGGATCTGGATGGTGGTATTTGTATATGTAATGATGCACAAGTGAAATCTCATTTGTTATTTGTAGATGATTGATTTTATTTTTCAGCGCCACTGAGAATGAGGCCTAAGTGATGAAAAAATATATTTTGATAACTTATGAAGCAACATCAGGCCAAGCTATAAGCCTTCCCAAGTCTGAAATTTATTATAGTTTCATGGTTGAATAACAAATGCAAGAATCCGTCACACAAATCATTGGCGTTGAGTATCGTTTTGCTGCCAAAAACTTTGATTGTTGAGATAAAGGGTAACAGTGGAGAAACACAACGGGGTATCAGGGGATGTCTTGGGATAAATTATTTGTTCACAAAAGTCATGGAGGAATGAGTTTTAAGGACTTATCATCTTTCAATGCTAATATGCTTGGTAAGAGAGGGTGGAAAATTCAAACTGATGTTGATAGCCTTATGGAACGACTATTTAAAGCTTGATATTTTCCACATACTGACTTTTTTTGGATCCAAAATTGGCATAAATCCCAGCTATGTCTGGCGTAGCATTTTTAGCGCAAAAAAAAAGTGGTTCAACAAGGGGCTCACTAGTGTATTGGTATAGACACAAGGATTTATGTGATGGAGCACTCGTGGCTACTGAATGGGGAGTTCATCACGTCATCTCAAAGGGGAAATGCGCAATTTCATTAAAATAGTGTTCAAGAGTTAATTGATCATACAACGAAGGCTTGGAAAGAGTTAATCTACTGCACTTTCAATTCTCAACACTCCTATTTTTCGTCAAGTCGCAACAGATGTATTAGTTTGGAAAGGAGAGAAGAATGGCTAGTGTTCTGTTCATAGTGTTTATCAAATTTGCCCCGAAAATATTTGTGACACCTATCACTTAAGACTCATGGGCCATTGGAACTCGATATGGAACATCAAAGCTCCCCCAAAAGTTAAGAATATTGTTTGAAAGATATGTTGTGAGTGTTTTCCTATATGTGCACAACTGATTAGTAGAGGAGTTACTTGCTCCACTGAGTGTGTTGTCTGTAATAAGGGTTATGAAGATTATGTTCATGCATTATTTACTTGTTCCTAGGCTACTCATGTGTGAGGCGACAAAAATTTATGGAATGTTATAGAATACGCTTTGATTTTGTATGTTGAGTTGGCCTGTCTGGTCTTTTGTATTCTACAAAAACTACAACTTACACAATGCCCCTTTTGCAACGATCCTGTAAAGTCTTTGGAAGCGTATGAATTCAAAATTATGGCAGCAAGTCCATGAAATAAACGTCCAAGTAGTTTGTGTTGTGCATGTGCTAGAAATTGAAAGTTCGTGCAGAAAACAAGGACAAGTGCCGGGACAACTTGAGCACAACCTCACCTATAACCAAGTTGTAATCAAACTCCTAGATGGCAGAGACACATAAATGCAATGTTGATGCTTATTCTCTTCTGATCATAATAAAGTTGACATAAGAATTGTATTCGTGATTCCGATGGTGGCTTAGTCCTTGCGAGAACAACATGGTTCTATCCATTATGTTTAGTTGATCAAGGTGAATCAATGAGTCTTTCTCAAGCACTGCAATGGGTCGCTGAATTGGGTTTTGAGGCTATGAATTTCTCGTTTGATTCTAAAATAGTGGTATACACTTTCAACGGCGGAAGCATTCACCATACTCAGTTTGGCAACATTATTCAACATTGTAGGTAAGTGTTTAACAATTCTTTTCACAACTTTGTGGTTAAGTCTTTTTTTTATTTTTTTAATAATAATAACATGTGTTATGGTCCGACGCACGAAGCACTTTTACAAGACAGTTTGACAAACTCCACGTGTGTTCTACACTACAATTGATGTTTGTTTAGATTTAAAAAGAAAAAGCTTTCACATGTTATGTTTACATCACATTTAGAAGTGCATTTATATATATGCAACATTATTTTTTATCGAAGGAGAATGCTAACAAATTTGTATTTCTAACAACGGGATTGTAAAGTAAAAATAGCCACCCATAATCACTGTAAAACTACCACTACAAGAAAAGAATGTCAAACAACGTTAATGATAAATAATGAAGCTGTACATAAGAACATGAAAAAGATGAAATGAAATGTGATCTATATGTTGTGTAGAAATGATCAAGGAGACACAAAGAAATGTCTTAATAATTATTACAGTACAGTAGTTGCTTGTAACAGGATCATTCTGTAGTAACTTTTAAAGCACTGCTGCTAACTACCCTTTCGTTCTTTCTTAAAGCAACACAAAGCTGCCATTCCACCATAACAGACCAACTATACTTAAATTTGGTAGATGGTTCATAAATTCTTAGGTTTATAGGTCTTTGCCCCTTTGTAATACAGGTCATTTCTAGTTTTCTCTTCTGTAAAATTATTTTTTGATTTACCCTCTGTAAAATATTTTTGTTTTGATTTACCCCTATAATAGCCTAAACGAAAACCAATTTTTTTTTTCAAGAAATTTTCGTTTTTGTTTGGCCTATTAAGGGGTAAATCAAAACAAAAATATTTTACAGGGGTAAATCAAAAAAATAATTTTACAGGATGTAAAACTAAAAATGACTTATATTACAGGGGGTTAAAGACCTATTAACCCTAAATTTTTTGTTGCACAAGAGTATGTAAATTATCTTGCCTCACACTCAATCTCACATTCTCAAGTTTTCAATAGTTTGGGAAAACTTTTGTCTTCCATTCTTTTTAAACGGTAGATTAAATGATATTCTATATGTCACAGTTGAATCTGTCATACACGTTGATGCATAATTTTGATCTTAAATATCTTTAATAATATATTAAACAAAATTATAAACTTTTATATTTTGAAAATATTTCTTGAGACAAATCCAACATCTTATATGCTATAATTTGTCTTTATATATTAATAAAAAAATATGATCAAAATATGTGATGTGAATAGTGTACATTTTCAAAATAGGTCATTTAAAATAGGATCGAGGAAATAACAAATACTTATGAAATATTAGTTAAAGAAACAATATCGTAAAAAAATATTTATTTTTAAAAGGTTAAATTAGGTCACCTAAATTAACACCAGAGAAAATCGAACATGAAACTTCAAGGAGAAACACACTCACAGGTTCTAAGTCAATACAACTATCATGAACTTTTTTAGACAATTAAGGATAGTATCTTTAACTCTCTCATCTCACTTGAACCACGGAGTCATATTATTTTTTTATGTTAATATTTTCTCTTGAATTCAAAACATGGAAAATAACTCTTTAACTTATTTAATCTCTTAACTAAATCAAGTCCACTCCTCCCCCACCACCAAGTCATCATTATATCTCTCAACTAGAATAATATAATACGGGAGAAGAATTTAAAAATAAATGAATAATATTATGGTGTATTTCAAATCCAAATAGATAGCCCACTTAATTAATAATTCATAGATATTTTATTGGTAAAAAATGCATAATAATTTGAAATATTGATAAACGTGGGGATTAGATTAACACTAAAATTTCAAATATCAACTTAATATTCACCATTCTAAACAATAGTGAAACTTTGTTTTTTGTTTTCATTTATATTTTGGAAAGCAAATTCTGTTTTATTTTATCTACGCACTCAAAAGAAAGGGGGACAAAGTGTTGTGTTGTGCTAAAGATAGTGATCAAATAAAGAAACCTCCCAATTTGCAACTTTGGGATGACCATTCCACTATATGCACTAATAATGACAATATTTTTTGCAAATAGGACTTATGATGGAATGATAAGAACATGATTGTCCCCATTGTTCTAATTATAATCAGATACTACATTTTAATTTGGATTGTTATCTTGGTCATTCGAGACTCACTTTGCCATGATTCAATTTCTATGAAAGAACTACCCTAAACACATATAAAGGCTATTTAACAGGTTTTAGGACCCACACAAATTAGAAAAACTTTTTTAAGATATGCTAATCATTCTAAAGTCATAAAGTAAACTAGAGTGAACTACTTTGATATGTTCACATTCATGGAAACACACTTATTTCATTGATAGTTGATGCATATATTTTCTAAAAAAATTATTGTGTATTATTTTTTATGATAAAACTATTTTATGTAACAACATATCTCTATTAATATAATTGTTAATGAACTAATTAAATGAGTTGAGATATGATAAAAATGATATATCAATAAAAAAATAATGAATATTTCAATATTATTCTAAAAAAAGATTAATATTACTCCATCCGTTTCATTATATAAGTAGCTACACTATGGACTTTAAAGTTAATGGATAATTTCCTTAAAAAAAAAACTATAGTTTAGCTATTTTATGGAGTATATATGGACCTTCTAATGTTTTCTATTCTATTTTTTCATTATGCTATTCTAATTAACTAATTAATTAATTGCTAAAATGATAACTTGACCATAAAATTTTGCTAGTTACTGTTTTTTATTTTTAGTTTACCTTCATGTCTCATTTTGGAAAACACATGAGGACAGACTAGACTACAGTTATAAAGAAAGTGCTCTTCTTGAGTCAAAGAAAAAAGAAAAGAGGCTAGTCTGGCAAAGTTTTTTAGCTCAAGAAGAACCATTTGTCGGTGCAGAAATCACTATCTAACCTTTTTTTTTTCTTCTTCTTCATGGTGGGGAACATACATATATTTATTTATGTTTACATAAAAATTCAAATGGCATTTTTATAATTGTCTTCACCAAATCCAAATTACCATCATTCTCATCATATAAGCATTCCTAGCAAAGTAAGACGTCACATTCAGACTCCACCCAATGCCACCCACACTTGCTACCAACTGTGTCCCGTCACTTTCATGTTACTTCAAAACAAAAATTAACTCGAAAGATAAACAAACTCTTTAAAAGAACGTGTTTATACGTAAATGTGAACAATCCTTAAATTCAACTACTATTTTTAAGATGGTATCAGAGTTTCCTATAAGATTTTTTAAAACTTATCTCTTGAAAACAAATATAAAAGACGTAGAATATGGTTTTTTGATTTTAAAACTCTACTATATCATTGATTCATTGTTTCCATAAAAAAAATCTTGTTAAAATATATCATGATTCTCTTTTTACCCCAAGTGTTTTTAATCATAATTTATTTCCTCTTCGTGATCATTTGTGAGTCAGTGACATCTTGTTCTATTATATCTCTTTTGTTTCCACCGATACCAATTTGCACCATATATGCAATTGTGACATCATCATCCCTTATACACCAAAATATATTCACAACAATTAATTATCCTAATTGAAGATGAGAAAAACACAAGAAAGGGGTTGAATTATTTATCTTTTTCTTCTTTTTAAAACTAAATTCAGTGTTCAGAGTCTGATAGAGTTCAGAGTCTCGAACGGAGTTCAAAGTCTTATGCAGCGGATAAAGTAAAGAGTAAGAGAGAAGAGAAATACACAAAACAATTATACAGATTCCTTCCACAAACCGGAAGTAGTCATGTTCCCCTTGCACTTTCAAGGAGAGTTCACTAAAATCAATATTTGATTACAATTGCTCAAGCACAAAAGCAAAAGACTTCAAACTACTCAAGCACAAAAGCAAGAGGTTTCCTATGCCCAAGCACAAACGCAAGAGACTTCCTATGCTCAAGCACAAAAACAAGAGACTTCTAATCAAACAAAATTACACAGAAAATGTTTGAGGTTTGAACACTTGATATACAAGCAGTGGTGTTCACAATACAAATCAGATACAGACTCTTAAGACTCTATAATTTATAAGATATGAAAGTTGATAAGAAATTCTAAGTGAACTTTAATATGTAAACAATTTCAAAAAAGTTTTGGCACTTGTAAAATTGTTGTGAGTCTCTTACAATCTTCAAGTCTTCACTCATTTATATAGAGGTGTGAAAGAGACGTTGCAGATTGTCAGCACATCAAAAAGAGTCGTTGTGGAAGTTTGGCAATCATCAATGATCTGTTGCTTGATTTGGTTATTGTCCTAAGAGGGAACAGTTTCAAATTCATTCCTTGAATAGAGTATAACCAGAATGGTCACTATTGTTGTCTTGTACTGCTGCCGACATGAGTACTGGAGGTAGTGGTTGTACAATTGTATTATGTCCTTTTCTCGCGCTCTTTAGTGGATAAGCATCCAATGCCTTCTAATTCATCTGAAATAGCTGTTGCTCCAGGCTTCCATTCATTCTGCAATCATATCCATTCAGAATAACAACTTTTAACAAACTTCAGTTTCCAGTCTTCAGACTCTGATGAACTCCAGCTTCTGATGGTTCTTCAGGCTCTTTGATGACGTAAACTTCTGGTAGACAGCTTCTGATAGTCTTCATATGCTCTTTGTCTTCAGGCTCTGTCTTGAATCTTGTAACACAAGCTTCCTTTTTGTAAATTTCATTGCTCTCGTTTGTTCTTCCAAAACCAATACTTGAAGTAAAGACTTATAACTTTTTATCTATGGTCCTGCACACTTGAACAAATATTAGCATATCCAATTGATATTTTTAATACCTTGTTATCAAAACTCAAAGGTGGTAATGTTAAACACATTTTGTTCCAACACTAATTAGTACCAATTATTGATTCAATTGTTGACCTATATGGAGAAATCTCATTTTTGTCATCAACATGGTCCCAACACTTTTGGGTCTGTACTTACAACTAACGTTACTGCCAATGAATCTCTATAATCTTCTTAGACCGCCTCCTCTATCATTAATATTAAATCTCTTCCTATGCAGCTTTTTCCGTCTGGTAATACTCATGTCGCTCTTTCAACCACACCAGTTAATTCTAAATGGTATTTTGACTCTGGCTGTTGTAACCATATGTCATTTGTTTCTCACTTATTTTATTCCCTATCTAAAAATGACACTAATTGTTCTATCCACACCGCTGATGGATCTCTTATGCATGTAAGCCATACAAGTTCCATCTCTCAGTCTAATTTAAGACTACCTAACACATATCTTATTTCTAAACTAAATTTTCATCTTATCTTTATTGGTCAATTATGTGACCTTGGTTATGAAATTACTTTCTCTTCCTATGAATGTCGTGTGCAGGATCCACGGACCGGACAACTCATAGGGTGTGGGCGTAAGATCAGAAGGCTATATGAGCTCATTGAACTATACATTCCTCTCGAGTCCAACATTTGTGCCGCTTCCATACATTCTTCCATTCAACTTTGGAATCGCCGTCTTGCTTGTAGTTCTATTGGTAAATTGCGTCCTCTAGTGTCTCAAGGTTATTTAGGATTTGTCACTAATGAGTCTTTTGATTGTACTGCTTGTCAAACTGCTAAACAACTAGCCTTGTCTTTCAATAAAAGTACTTTTATGCCAGCTTTACCATTTGATCTAGTGCATTATGACAGTTGGGGTTCTGCTCCCACACCTACCATGGGAGGTTCTCGATATTTTGATCTATTTATTGATGATTATTCTCGCTTTACATGAATGTATATGATGAAAAATAGGCATGAGCTTCCTCAAATTTACATTAATTTTGCCAAAATGATCCAAACACAATTTCTAACGTCATTAAATTTTTTCGACGAGATAATGCCATGGAATATCCTGATTCTAAACTATTGTCTTTTCTTAGTGAAAATGGTACCTTGCTTAAATTTTTGTGTCCCTATACATCTCAACAAAATGGTCGCGCTGGGAGAAAGCATCGTCTCATTCTTGACTTAGTCTGTGCCATGCTTATCTAAACCTCTTTTCCAGAACGCGCTTGGGGTGAAGCTTCTCTTACTGTTGTCCATATAATCAAACGTCTCCCTTCCTCTGTACTTGGTAATGTCTCTCCTTTTGAACGTCTTTATATCACTATAGTAGATTATAAATCACTTAAGGTGTTTGGTTGTGCTTGTTTTGTCCTCCTTCAATTCCATAAGTATACTAAACTTGAGCCCCGTGCTCGTCTGTGTTGTTTTCTTGGTTATGGCATTGAACAAAGAGGTTATCGATGTTGGGATCCAATATTCCAACGCATTCACATATTTTGTTATGTTGTCTTTTAGGAACATATAATGCTCTCTTATCAAATTTTAAGTCAATCTCGTCTACTTCCACTCCTCTCTTTACTAACCCTGATGTCGACCTTTTTCCTAGTGACACACATGCAGGTTCTGAGACATCACAAAAAGAAATAAGACCAGCTAAGTTGAAAACCCAAAAGGGAGGCTTAGGAAGAAAAGGGTATCCGGGTGGATTGATAACTCACAACAAGCAATCCAGGCAAAAGTTATAAAATATACATTAAAAAAGGAAAAGGCATAAGACTGCGATCCTCGACCTCGCTTAAAGACAGACTTTAGACGGAAAAGATTGGCCCAGTCTCCATTCTCATAAGCAAGGTGTTGTGAACCTGATAAGTGCCGTGAAGTAGTTAAAATCATCTTTGAATTAAGGCATTTTTATTACTTATCTTACAAGTAATCTAAGGAAAAGCCGAGAGATAAATGATAATTGTCCTATTACGCTTTATTTCTCTTACTCTATCCCTTTTGTGCAGGAATTGAGCTCAAGGCACCAAGCAAGGAAGGAAAAGAACCAAGAAAAAAGAGGCAAAGATCATGGCAACTCGCCATCAACTCGCAACGGCGAGCAAGGAAAGGCGAGCAGCTCGCCACCAACTCGCAACGGCGAAACCAAGGCGAGCACATGGCAGAGAGTTTTTCTCCCTTCGCCTTCAACTCGCCATGGCGAACTAGAGGCGAGCAGAGCTCGCAATGGCGCATGATTTTACTCGCGAGGTGAGTTAGGGCGGCCAAAACTCTTCAGAGGTGACGTGGCAAAAACCCATAGGCGAAGGAAGCGCAACTCGCCATGGCGAGTGATTCTGCTCGCGAGGCGAGTACATGCAGATCAGAAACTCTATAAAAGCCTCCTCTTTCATTTTCAGAAGGAGTTAATTAGAATTTTAGAGAGAGAACAGGGCGAAAATCTTGGGTATTCATAGAGCAAGAGTGATTGAGTGAGAATTCATCAAGATCCTTGGAGAAATCAAAGTCTTGGCATGGATTCACAACTTTTCTTCCACTTTTGTAAAGTTCACATGACAATGATGAGCTAATTCTTCTTAGTTGGGATTAGAGGTACTTGATTGAGCCTAAAATGTAATCCTTTGATCTTGTATAATATGATTCTAGCAATTTACATGATATTGAAGTTATTCTTGCAATCCAATTCCTATCTTTGATTTAATTGTTATTGAAAAGTACCTTTGAATCTAGGTTTAGAATATTCATCTATCAAAACAACAATTCTAGACATAGGATTGATGTTTTGATAATCACACAAAGTATCGGAACGTAAAACTTTCGGATCGTTGAATAGATTGAGAAATCGTCGATTAAACGATACGATCGACAATTGGATTGTTCAATAGTTTGGGAAATCAACTATCGAAGAATACAATTGGTTTCACGAGATTATTTGGACACGAATAATCTTGTTGAGCGATACGTGATAATATCGGTAAAACGCTAGAGTCATTATACGTGATTAATAGGTTATGTTTGACGCTTAATCAGGGAACCCTAATTCCAACGTTTCTACGCCTTGTTACTCTCAACATTTACTTTTACACTTTAGTTTATATAGTTAAACAAACAAACAATCAATCTTTTAACTTAGAATGATATTTCGTGTCGAACGGTCCATGATATCGCACTAGTCCCTGAGGAGACGATTTATAAATACTTATCTTGTTTGATGCAAAAATACTACATCAAAATGGCGCCGCTGCCGGGGACTGGCGTTTAGATATCATAGATAGTACGACTATTTTATCGTTTTAAGACAATTTTGCACTTATTCATTTTTGTGAATAGATTCGTTCATTAACCTTTTTGTTACTAATCTCGTTTTGATAGATCTTTGAACTTTTGTATGCGAGGTACAGTTCCTCCACAAGACCTAGAATACGATCCTGAGATTGAAAGAACAGCTCGCAGAAACAATAGCAAAACAAGAAGGGAAAAGATACTAGCCAAGCAAGTGCAGCAAGAAGGAACTTCAACTTTCACTCCTTCTTTACCTACAATCATAGAAGAAACAATGGCTCAACCCGAAGCTAATCAAAGTGTGATGCCGTGTTGGACAAGTCCAAGAAGGCTAGCACACCTTGGAAAGGAAAAGGAAAATCAAGTGGAACTAAAGTCCGACACCATACAACTTGTTTCTAATCATCCCTTTGCCGGGTTAGACCATGAAGACCCATATCAACATCTCTCAGTGTTCTATGCTTTAGCAAATAGTCTTGGCGCATCCGAGGCTGAAGAAGAAGCAGGGTTCTTGAGGTTGTTTCAGCATTCACTCATCGGAAAAGCTCGGGAGTGGTATCTCGATCAACCACCGGATATTCTTAAAGATTGGAATGCATTGGAGAAAGCGTTTCAAGAGAGATTCTTCCCGGATCATAGACACATGGACACCAAAACCGCAATAGCCCTGTTCGCACAAGGAGCTGACGAATCATTATATGAAGCATGGGAGCGCTTCAAATCATTACTAAGAAAGTGTCCTAAGCATGGATTTGACGATACAACTCAAATCCATATGTTCCGAGGAGGATTGCAACCGGAGCCAAAACTCATTCTTGATGCGGCTGCGCATGGTTCATTGATGGCTCTGAGTCCTAGAGAAGCCGTCGATATCATTAACAAGATGTCACTCAATGATAGAGCAGCTAAACATACCCGAATAACAACAATTTTCAAAAGGGAAATAACTTCGGGCAACCATGGAGGTCTACTGCCGGACCTTCAAATCAACAGCCATTCAACAACAACTTTCAACAATATCCACCACAACAAGATAGAACACAAAAGCTTGAAGACACCCTCAACCAATTCATGCAACTTACAATGGCTAATCAACAAAACAACACTGCGTCTATAAAGAATCTTGAGACGCAAATGGGACAACAAGCTCAACACTTAAGCCAAATCTCACAAATATTGGCAAATCAACAAGGAGGGACCTTCACAGCTAATACACAAAACAATCCCAACAATGGCAACAATGGAAAGAACGAGCAATGCAAAGCCATTTCTACTAGAAGTGGCAAGGTAATTGGACAAGGGATTGGTGATAACTTGGAGGTGGAGAGGCAAGTTGTTGATAATGAAGAAGAGGTAGATGGAGAAGAGAATGAGAAGGAGGTGGTAGATGTACATAGTAGTGATGAGGATGTAAATAATGGAAGTTTAGTTGAAAATCAAAAAGAAAAAAATCAAAAAAAGGAAGAATTAGTTGAAAAGGATGTGGGGAAGAACAAGAAGAAAGAAGTCGGGAAGGATGTGCCGGTTCACAAGTTTCCATATCCAAAAGCTCAATCAAAGAAAGACGTGGAAAAGCATTTCAAGAGATTCCTTGATATTTTCAAAAGATTAGAGATCAACATCCCTTTTGCCGAGGCTCTTGAACAAATGCCGACCTACGCCAAGTTTATGAAAGAAATTCTATCCAAGAAGCGTCGATATAGTGATGAAGAAACCATTCAATTGGACGCAAATTGTAGTGCAATCATCCAGAGACGTTGCCGAAAAAAGAGAAAGATCCCGGAAGAGTCACATTGCCCGTGGCTATTGGAGGCGTCAATGTCGGTAAATCTTTAATTGATTTAGGCTCAAGTATCAATCTTATTCCATACTCAGTTGTCATGAGGGTCGGTGGCCTAGATCTTAAGTTAACAAAAATGACCCTCCAGCTGGCCGATAAATCCATAACCCGACCAATGGGAATAGCCGAGGAAGTCTTGGTTAAAGTGGATAAATTTGTGTTCCCCGTTGACTTTGTGGTCATGGATATTGAAGAGGACGATGATGTGCCACTAATTCTTGGTAGAACATTCATGCTTGCTGCACGCATGATGATAGATAATGATGATGGATTGATGAAGGTGCGGCTCGATAATGAAGAGATCAACTTGATTCTCCATGATGCAATGAAACATTCCAAAGACAAAGGAGCTTGTTTCAAGGTAGATGCAATGAATGAGGTGATCATGGATACAAGGAAGCAATTGCATAAGCCTACAACTCTTGAAAGAGTGCTCACTGATGTACTCAATGTTCTTAGTGTAGAAGAGGAAAAGGAGATTGAAGAATGTCTGAAAGAGCTTGAAACTTTGAAGGAGATTCCTCCAAATAAAGCAAAAATGGAGGAATTGAAAGACAAAGACAAGGTGGAAGAACCAAAGATTGAAATGAAAGTCTTGCCATCACATCTCAAATATGTGTTTCTTGAAGACGATGGCACAGAACCAGTGATCATTAGCAGCTCTTTGTCAAAGAATGAAGAAAAGAAATTGGTTGAAGTGCTCAAGCGCAACAAGGAGGCAATAGGCTGGAAATTGTCTGACCTTAAAGGTATTAGCCCTTCATATTGTATGCATAAGATCAATATGGAGGATAACTTCAAACCGGTGGCTCAACCTCAACGCCGGTTAAACCCTACAATGAAAGAAGTAGTTAGAAAGGAGGTGGTTAAGTTGCTTGAGGCCGGCATGATCTATCCCATCTCGGATAGTTCTTGGGTAAGCCCGGTACAAGTAGTGCCGAAGAAAGGTGGTATGACAGTAGTAAGGAATGAAAAAAATGAGCTCATACCAACAAGAACCGTCACAGGGTGGCGGATGTGTATTGATTATCGGAGACTTAACCAAGCTACAAGGAAAGACCATTTTCCATTACCTTTCATGGATCAAATGCTTGAACGGTTGTCCGGGCAAGCATATTATTGTTTCCTTGACGACTATTCGGGCTACAATCAAATTACAGTCAACCCAGAGGATCATGAGAAGACAGCATTCACTTGTCCCTTTGGAATCTTTGCATATAGAAGGATGCCGTTCGGCCTATGCAATGCGCCCGCAACATTTCAAAGGTGTATGCAAGCTATATTCTCTAATTTGATTGAGAAGAGCATCGAGGTATTCATGGATGATTTCTCTGTTTTCGGATCATCCTATGATGTATGCTTGAGTAATTTAGACACCGTACTGAAACGGTGTAAAGAAACCAATCTTGTACTTAATTGGGAGAAATGCCATTTTATGGTGACTGAGGGCATAGTACTTGGTCACAAGATCTCATCAAGAGGCATAGAAGTTGACAAGGCAAAGATTGATGTAATAGGGAAGCTACCACCACCAGTCAATGTCAAAGGCGTTCGTAGTTTTCTCGGCCATGCTGGTTTCTACCGAAGATTCATCAAGGACTTCTCAAAGATAGCAAAGCCATTGAGCAACTTGCTCAACAAAGATAAGTCTTTTGTTTTTGATAATGACTGCCTAATTGCATTTGAAACTTTAAAAGAGCGGTTGACCTCCGCACCAATAATCACAGCTCCTAATTGGAACTTAAACTTTGAATTAATGTGCGATGCTAGTGATTATGCTGTTGGTGCGGTATTAGGTCAACGCAAGAACAAAATCTTCCATGCTATACACTATGCAAGTAAAGTTTTAAATGAAGCACAAATTAATTATGCTACCACAGAAAAGGAATTACTTGCAATAGTGTATGCATTGGAAAAGTTTCGTTCATACCTTGTAGGTTCCAAGATTGTGGTGTACACTGACCATGCAGCCATCAAGTATCTTCTCACTAAGTCCGACTCAAAACCAAGGCTCATCCGGTGGATGTTGCTACTTCAAGAGTTTGACTTAGAGATAAAGGACAAGAAAGGCACGGAGAATCTTGTAGCTGACCACCTATCAAGGCTAATGAACAAAGAAGTGACAAAGAATGAACCGGAAGTTCGTGAGGAATTTCCCGACGAGAAGTTGTTTGCAATCAATGAAAGGCCATGGTTTGCCGATATGGCGAACTACAAAGCAACCGAGTTCATTCCCGAAGACTTTACTTGGCAACAACGCAAGAAATTCCTCCACGAAGCCAATCACTATGTATGGGATGAGCCATACTTGTTTAAGATTGGAGCCGATAACCTCTTGCGTAGGTGTGTTGATAATGAAGAGGCAAAGAAAATATTGTGGCAATGCCACAATTCCCCTTATGGAGGTCACTTCAACGGGGAGAGAACCGCCGCAAAAGTACTCCAATCCGGTTTTTATTGGCCGACACTTTTCAAAGACGCCTACACTCATTGCAAGTTTTGTGATGAATGCCAAAGAACCGGATCAATGTCAAAGCGGAATGAAATGCCTTTACAAAGCATTCTTGAAGTGGAAGTGTTCGATTGTTGGGGTATCGATTTTGTCGGCCCTTTCCCTTCATCATACTCCAATGAATACATCTTGGTAGCCGTCGACTATGTCTCAAAGTGGGTGGAGGCCGTCGCATCGCCAAAAGCCGATAGCAAGACGGTGGTGAAGTTTCTAAAGAAGAATATCTTCACCCGCTTCGGAACACCAAGAGTTCTAATAAGCGATGGAGGTTCACACTTTTGCAACACACAATTAGCCAAGGCTCTTGCTCATTATGGTGTGAAACATAAGGTGGCATCACCTTATCATCCACAAACAAACGGCCAAGCCGAGGTTTCAAACCGAGAAGTGAAAAAGATTCTTGAAAAAACAGTCTCGGCATCCCGAAAAGATTGGTCGGCAAAGCTTGACGAAGCTCTTTGGGCCTATAGGACAGCGTACAAGTCTCCTATAGGGCTCACTCCCTTTCAAATGGTCTATGGCAAGTCATGTCATTTACCGGTTGAGCTCGAACATAAGGCATTCTGGGCACTCAAGCTATTGAACTTCGATCAAGAGAAAGCCGGTGAAAAAAGGAAAATTCAAATGCACCAACTTGAAGAGATGAGAAACCAAGCCTATGAATCTTCAAAACTCTACAAAGAAAAGGTTAAGAAGTACCATGATAAGAAGATCGTTCAAAGGCACTTCAAGCCGGGACAAATGGTTTTGCTGTTCAACTCACGATTGAGGCTCTTTCCAGGCAAATTGAAGTCTAAATGGTCCGGTCCTTTCATGGTTAAAGAAGTTAAACCATATGGTGTAGTGGAGCTCGAAGACCCAGCTACAAAAGCTAGCTGGACAGTGAATGGCCAGAGGTTAAAGCCCTATTTTGGTGGTGAAGTTGATCGGCTCACATCGACAATTTCACTAGACAATCCGTGAACTCAAAAGAAAAAGGCGTCGAGCTAAAAGACGTTAAACAAGCGCTTGTTGGGAGGCAACCCAATTTTGTAAGTTTTTTATTGTTTTGCATACATATTAGGAGTAGGAATAGTAGTGCATAACAAGGCAAGCAGAAGCACAAAGAAAACACAAAACCTGAACTGCTACAACTCGCGAGGCGAGTAATACCACTCGCTATGGCGAGTGAAATGGTCATTGACTGCGTTGACTACCAAATCACTCGCCATTGCGAGTAAATCACTCGCCGTTGCGAGTAACGGCAGAATTGGCAGTTACATTTCCCAAAGCCACTAACCCTAAACCTCAATAACTTCCCCCCAACCACTCATTACCCACTTTCGGTTTCATCTCTCTCTTCCCTCATAACATCACCCAAACCCTAAGAAAATTTCCCAAAAGAAATCACCCAAATCCTCACCAAGTCCAATCAAGTCAAGCTTACTAATCCAACAACATCTTTGCACTTGCATAACATCAAATCAGGTTTGTTTGCATTCTAATTTTTCATTGAAAATCATATATAAACAAACCCTAGGTTAGTGTATAATTTGGGAATAAGCTATACAATGGATACCTATATGTATGAGATACACCAAAATCATGCAAGATTTCACATGCCACTCATGCCAATCCACGTTTTTTTTAAACCCTTTTGTATACAAAGTTTTCAATAAAATAGGTTGTATGGGACAAATTCGATTTGTCAACGAAATGCATGATTTAGTTTATCTCATGGACCTTATAGGGGTCGGAATTGATAGATTTAGGGTTAGGGTCCTTTTAATTGATGATTTCTGGTGAAAAAACGAAGAAAATCAAAATTCTGGGTCAACTCGCCATGGCGAGTATTCATAGGAAACCCAGAATTTTGTTCATAACTCGCCATTGCGAGTAAACTTACTCGCGAGGCGAGTTGTTTTAGAATTCAGGGCTTAAATTTTCTTTGTTGGCTAAATTTGTTTATCAGTTTTCCATATTGTATTTAATTGTTTTATGGTGTTGTATGGATTTTCTGATTGTTTTGCAGATATGGCCCCTAAGACCACACAAACCGGAAAACGAAAGAAAGGTGAACCGTCTTCATCCCAACCCACAAGTGACCTACCCTTCGAAAGAGAGAGATTTAAATCTCGCCTCCACCAGGACCGCTATGTAGAATTACTCAAACAAGCAATGTGGCCTGAGAAAGTCTTCAACATAAACCCTGAGGGACCTTATAAAGAGTTGTTGAGACTTCTAACAAATCAAGGGTGGGAAAGACTACTCCAGCCCACAACCAATTTGAATGCCGAGCTGGTGCGTGAGTTCTACGCCAATGCTCTTCCAGAAAACCCTCACACCGACCCCTTCACTTTTGAAACCTTTGTGAGAGGTAGAACCATACGCTTCGATCGTGAAGCGATTAACAAATACTTGGGCAACCCATTCCAATTGCGGTATCCGGATGAAATCGATACCTTTCATGAGAACCAAAATAAGGGAGTGTTTGACATCGTTTCTGTGAGGGATGAGATTAAAAGAACCATTTTGCTTGAGGGGGAGAACTACGATGTGAGTGAAGCAGGGAGGGAGTTCAGAGCCAGATATGCAGTATTGAATAATACTGCCAAATTCATCTTCAAATTCATCCTCCATAATGTCAAACCCAATAGTCATCTGTCTGACTGCACTGTTGATGTTTGCCCTCTGATCCACTACATCATGACAGGCAAAAAGGTTGACATTGCCCGCACAATTGCTTGGGAATTGAAACTTGTCACCCTTCAAGGAAAGAGCGAGAAGAAAACCCGCCTTTCTTTTCCTGGACTGATCATGGGTTTGATCAAAGACTCCAAGATGAGAATGCCAACTCAAATTCATGAGAAGATAAAGAACCCCATTGATGATGAGTTTGTTAAACGCTTCATCATGAATGACAAGAAGAAGGATAAAGGCAAGCAAGCTTCATCATCCAATGCACCTCCACCTCAACCTGAGCCCCAGAATGACCCAATGTCAGTCCCACCCACTGCCATTGACTTTGCTAGCTACGCTCAGTGGCAGCACACCTGCAACATGCATACCTGGAACATGCTATCCGCTACAAACCAGGCCAACACTTACTTCCAGCAGTCCCAGTACTTAATGCAGCAGCAGGCAGGGTATCCCCCCGAGATTATGGAGCAGTTCATGACTCCCCCCGCTTTTCAGGCTTATGTGAATTGGCCTGCGGACACGCCAAATGCCTTTGGTGGGGTGAATATTTTGCTGAAGCGGGACATGATGCTGGTAATGAAGATTTGGAGCAGGATGATGAAGAGCAAGTTCACAGTGCCACCTCCACAAGAGGCGATGACGATGGATCGGATGATGTGCAAGGATGAGAAGAAAAAGACTTGAAAGCTCACCTTTTAATGAGTGACATTTTAAAAGCTTTCAGTCAATTCTTTTCTTCTTCTTTATCTTTATCTGGCCACTATTTTGATGTTACTCTTAAACAATTTTTGCTTTTGTTATTATTTTGGGCACTTTGATTCCTAACTCTGTTTAATTGGTATTTTGTTTAGTACTTGTTTAGTACTCGTATTGTGATGCACTTTGATAACAGTATTTTGATGTTAGTTAAATGTTGTATTGTGGTTTGAAAAGTTTGTTAGTTCTGTGGTTCGAAATATTGTGTATCACTCTTACTCGAATTTCAAAGAAAATGCTCAAAAGCTTCAAATTTCAAAGTGCTTGAAAGATAGCCAAAAAGATTGAGCATCTCAGATGAGTGATAATGATAAATGTTGTGAGAAAAGCGCCAAACCAAGGTACAAGTTTCCAGTTTTTCTAGATGTTTACTTGAATCTGAAACGAGTACTTTGCACAAATTTCATTTCATTTAGTTCTCCGCAATAATGTAATTGTTTGTGAACCACTTAGTTCTAGCCTAAATGTGAGGAAACCTCAATGTGTTGTACTATATGCAAGGAGACCAGCATTCATTGTTTAACTCGGTCGTTTTATGTTAAATCCAATAATTGTTTTGAATCGTATGAAAGCATGGAAATGATCAAGGCACATTTTTGTTAATGAGTGAAACACATTTGACCACAAATAGCCTACCTTGTGAGAAGAGGGAGTATTTGCTAACCCACTTGAGCCAAATGAATCAGAGTCCTCAAGGTATAGGGGAACATTCAAATAGGGTATGTTTTACTCAAGTTGGGGAGAAAAGGTATATGTGAGTCAATTGTCAAGAAAAGTGGTGTAATCTTATTTTGTGATCAAGACAACATTGTTTATAAATGCAAAAAGAAAAGGAAAGAAAAGGTGTATATGATAAGAAGAAAAAGAAGAAAAAGAAAAAGATAGAAAGATCCAAAAGAGATGAATAGAATAAGTTGTCAAGATCAAGGTGTATTATGTTTAAACACCTAGGGTGTGATTAAGGGATTATTGTAAATTTGTTTTTTGAATGTAAATAGAAGGAATGTTCCCTTATACTTGGCCATTTGAATTCAATGACCCACAAATGTCCTTTCTTTTGTAGCCAAGCCAAGTTACAACCCACAAAGACCTTTTGATCCATGCTTTTATGCTTTTTGAAATGATATTTGGATGGACACATAACTTGATCTGGATGTTAACTTGATTGTCGGATGTGTGTTCATAACCCTCACTCATTAAATTACTTTGTTTTATCTACTTACAGAGAAGAGTGTTAGGTGTGGTTCGTAAATAAGTATGTTATTGACTTGAACTGTGTGATATAAACTTTGTGCTTAGGACTCATTTCACATTTGCAGTAGATTTCCAGGTTAGTCGGAAACTTCGGACTTGCAGGCGCAGTCACTTTGAATCATTCATCTGAAAAAGTTTTTAAAACCTTTTGACTGGTGTCTTGTATTGAACTTCTTTGTTTTCAATCTTTTGTTTGAGGACAAACAAAGAGTTAAGTTGGGGAGAGTTTGATAAGTGCCGTGAAGTAGTTAAAATCATCTTTGAATTAAGGCATTTTTATTACTTATCTTACAAGTAATCTAAGGAAAAGCCGAGAGATAAATGATAATTGTCCTATTACGCTTTATTTCTCTTACTCTATCCCTTTTGTGCAGGAATTGAGCTCAAGGCACCAAGCAAGGAAGGAAAAGAACCAAGAAAAAAGAGGCAAAGATCATGGCAACTCGCCATCAACTCGCAACGGCGAGCAAGGAAAGGCGAGCAGCTCGCCACCAACTCGCAACGGCGAAACCAAGGTGAGCACATGGCAGAGAGTTTTTCTCCCTTCGCCTTCAACTCGCCATGGCGAACTAGAGGCGAGCAGAGCTCGCAATGGCGCATGATTTTACTCGCGAGGTGAGTTAGGGCGGCCAAAACTCTTCAGAGGTGACGTGGCAAAAACCCATAGGCGAAGGAAGCGCAACTCGCCATGGCGAGTGATTCTGCTCGCGAGGCGAGTACATGCAGATCAGAAACTCTATAAAAGCCTCCTCTTTCATTTTCAGAAGGAATTAATTAGAATTTTAGAGAGAGAACAGGGCGAAAATCTTGGGTATTCATAGAGCAAGAGTGATTGAGTGAGAATTCATCAAGATCCTTGGAGAAATCAAAGTCTTGGCATGGATTCACAACTTTTCTTCCACTTTTGTAAAGTTCACATGACAATGATGAGCTAATTCTTCTTAGTTGGGATTAGAGGTACTTGATTGAGCCTAAAATGTAATCCTTTGATCTTGTATAATATGATTCTAGCAATTTACATGATATTGAAGTTATTCTTGCAATCCAATTCCTATCTTTGATTTAATTGTTATTGAAAAGTACCTTTGAATCTAGGTTTAGAATATTCATCTATCAAAACAACAATTCTAGACATAGGATTGATGTTTTGATAATCACACAAAGTATCGGAACGTAAAACTTTCGGATCGTTGAATAGATTGAGAAATCGTCGATTAAACGATACGATCGACAATTGGATTGTTCAATAGTTTGGGAAATCAACTATCGAAGAATACAATTGGTTTCACGAGATTATTTGGACACGAATAATCTTGTTGAGCGATACGTGATAATATCGGTAAAACGCTAGAGTCATTATACGTGATTAATAGGTTATGTTTGACGCTTAATCAGGGAACCCTAATTCCAACGTTTCTACGCCTTGTTACTCTCAACATTTACTTTTACACTTTAGTTTATATAGTTAAACAAACAAACAATCAATCTTTTAACTTAGAATGATATTTCGTGTCGAACGGTCCATGATATCGCACTAGTCCCTGAGGAGACGATTTATAAATACTTATCTTGTTTGATGCAAAAATACTACATCAGAACCCGAGATCATGAGGAGGGACGGTTTTGTTATGGTTCAATGGAATTCATTTATTTTTCATTGCCATTATCTTAGCTTCAATTTGCAATCGCCTCTTCAAGGGATTTGCCTCCTTTTGTAATAATTTTCCGCACCTTTATGCAAATCAATAAAATTCTCTTTTTCATTCATTTTGCATGTTAGCTTGTTTTTATCATTCTAATTGTGTGCATTTAGGCTGTTTATTTAGGACCAATAAAGCATTAAAAATTTGAAAATAAAAAATCATTTGAAATTAGCAATGATGTTTAAAGTGTTCAAAGGAAGATTGATGACATACAATAAGGTGCCCCTACCCACATTACATGACATCCTGGCTATCACACTGGTCCGATTGGACGAAAACTGCTATTCCTCGCTAAAGATCCGACAGGGTAACTGACAGGCAGCATTGACTTTCAAAAGGTCCACCTCACCACTTCAGCAAAGACAAAAATGTTCAAGTCCCTAGACGTTGGGAAGAAACTGAATTCCCCGATAAAAGTCATGCATCATGCATCCAAATTCATGCATTTAAGCTCATGTATCCAAACTCATGCATCTAATCAGACATTTCATCTGCATTAGTTTAGCATTCTTAGGTATTAAACATGCATAAACAATCATTGCATCATCCCAAGCATGCATTCATGAAAGCAGATTCAAGGGTTCCTCCCTCCAGAGTAAATCCTTCAGTTTCTTAATCACGAAAAAAGGCAGTGCAACCTTTTCCCCAGCAAGTCGGTTGATAAACCGTCTCCCCAACAATTTTGTTGAAGTGTTACAGGATGTCTGACTGCTTCCTCGGTAAGTCGGATGATAAACCTTCTACCCAACAATTTTGTTGAAGAGTTACATGATGTCTGACTGCTTCCCCAGCAAGTCTTCTAGAAGAATTCTTATATAGGATACCTTAAGCTATATCCTCAGCAACCTCTCCATGCAGAGCCCCACAACAATTACTCAAGCATTGACGTTCAGTGAAAGCGGTTGGACAAGATCTACTTCAACTTCAGAATGATCTCCAATGCAAGCGGCTGGATAAGGTCCCCTCATATTGACCTTCAGTGTAAGCGGCTGGATAAAGTCCCCTCAGATTAACCTTCAGTGCAACAGTGCAACCGGCTCGATAAGATCCTCTCAGATCGACCTTCAGTGCAAGCGGCTGGATAAGATAGACCTTGGGTTATCTCTGATCGACCTTAAGATATTTTAATAACCTATACTATATATAAAGAAAACTACCCCTTTCAGCACTTTTGGGTCGGATTTTTCTTTCCAAAAATACCCTTAATTTTCAATACAAATAACACATGTAACAAATAGATAAGAATAACTTTAAATATTAAAACAAATGTAACAAACACGATATGAATATATGTATATCTGTTTTTTTTTCTTTATCATTTAAAAAGTATAACAAACTAGATGAGTATATTTATACTTATTTTTTCATTATTCCAATTATACTCTTAAACAACTTTTTCTATAATAAAGATTGTTGTTCGTGTCATTCAAAAAAACAACAAACATATATTTTTACTTTTAATTAAAACCAAAATTTCATAAAAAAAATACCGTTCATAATTTTCAAATGTTAGCGCAATAAAAGAGAGGACAGACGGGCACGGAGAGCCCGTCTTTTCGCTAGTAAATATAGTGAAAAAGGGCCGATCTGATGTATGTCTTTTTGCACCCTGGATAATTCCTATCTCTGACGTATGTCTTGTGATCTTGGGTTATCCTCGCTATTTAATTCAAGTTTTTTTAATAATAAATATAGTGAAAAAGGGTCGACCTGACGTATGTTTTTTTGCATCCGGATAATTCCTATCCCTGACGTATGTCTCGTGATTTTGGGTTATCCTCACTATTTAATTTAAAATATTTTCATAATAAAAAGAATGAAAAAGGGTCGATCTGACATATTAGTTCCTATCCCTGACGTATGTCTTGTGATCTTGGGATTATCCCCATTTTAAAAACCTTAAAATTAATCCAACACACTTAAATTCTTTTTTAAGAAAAAATGGATAATGTTTTGTCCATTCCTCTGACACATGCAAAGCTTAAGCCTCCTA
The DNA here is from genome assembly GCA_946800305.1 of Medicago arabica. Lineage (NCBI taxonomy): Eukaryota > Viridiplantae > Streptophyta > Magnoliopsida > Fabales > Fabaceae > Medicago > Medicago arabica. Next base: position 33,198,071 of record OX326964.1, on the reverse strand, counting down.
ATGCAAGCACGCAAGCTATTGTTGCATCGGTGGGATGCGACATAAACATTATTCGTTAATAACTTATTTTCTCTAACCAGATATTGTTTTATGCATTCCTCTAACACATACACATGCTTAAGCCTCCTAATGTGAGCATACAAGCATTGTTGTATCGACGGAATGTGACATCAACATTACTCGCTAAAAGCAACCAACCCACAAATCTTTTTTACAAAGAACTACGTAGCTTTGAGTTTCTCATTGCACACGGGAATATGTAGGAGCGGGATCGCAACATCTATTCAAACAACTGATAGGTCCGCAAGTGCACGGAAATATCGGTTTTAGTATAAAAGATGTCGAATCCCACAGAGACCAATGTCAAGTACCGTTATCTATCGTCACGTTGTTTATCTAAGGCGGTGCTAATTAATTTTGTTGCAAACTTGGGAAAATAACTTGTTTTTAATTACTTTAAATGACGAGCCCGGAATATAATTCATGTCGACCGTTGATGCTTGCTAAATTGTATTTTATTATTGTAACAGGAAAATATTCTCGTGCGTTAAAAGGATTAAATTAAAGGGGTCGCCAGCTTTCGCGTGCACGACACCGAATTTTGACTTTGTAATCTATTCGACCGCTTTCGCGCGTACGCCTTACAACTTCAAAACTCCGTTTGAAAAATAATCAATTTACGTTTGAAAAGTTATTTTTAGTAGAAATTTTAATTTAAAAGTCCTGTTAGCTTTCGCGTAACCGGTACCGTATTTTAAACTCACGGACGCCAGCTTTCGCGTGTACGGCCACAAGTTTAAAATAACATTTTTTGAAAATTAGAAATGTCTAAATTAATTAAAAAAAAACGCTTTCGCTGAATTTTAAAACCAATTCCTAAGAATTCTACAGACAGATACAAGTTTCACTCTTTCGATGTGAAACCGGTATCGCGTTATTTCAGCTTTCGCTGTAAATGTTCCACGTTAAAAATCAGAATTTTCAGGCTTAAAAATAATTCCTGATACAATTACTAATCATACAATTTAACAAAACATCATTGGTACGACATTCATCACATTCTAGACTCTATAAAAATCTACTCAAACATCATAATAACTAAACAATTGTTCATGTTTTGAATAGTAATTGAAACAGGGAAGCAAAAGAATAATATAAACAATTAAAAATAAATAAAACCTGTTGAATGATGGATACTTTAAACAAAGAAGAATGAAGCCACGGCAGTAGAATTATAGGTAATCATCATTGAATGGAATCATCAATCTTAAACCGCAGCAACAGTGACCACTTCTTTAATTGAAGTTATAGTAATCATGCGCAGCAACAAGGCAATAATGGAATTGAAACAAGACGTAGCAGCAGCAAGGAATGAATTCGAAAACGACAGCGGCGAACAGTAACGATTAGTAATTTAAATTGAAACAAGTGCAGCAAAACTAAAGTAGTGGAACCTAAGGTTACGTAGCACCTTATAAGAGAATCACATGAATTTGGATAAATAATAATAAATAGGAAAATGGCAATTGAAATTTGATAGAGTATTTGGTACTGGAATTGAAAAGTAACAAAGTATTGAAAACTTGAATATCAATAAAGTGTACAAATAAACTGATTCTCAATATCAGTAAGTTTCTCTTTCAAAAGCTTGGTGTTTACAACTCAGTTCTTCAGGTCTATTTATAGGCAAAAATATCTTCTGAAATGCTTCTGATCATGCTCCAAGTAGTGGAGAAAATGGAGGAAGTGGGCAAACTGCTTCTGAAAAGTGGGGAAAGAATTGGTCTGGCTTTTACTTCCCACTAACTTCAGACTTTTAAACCTTTTATTTTCCCTTTTTACCCTTTTTTTCCTTTTTTCGCCGAATTTCATCATTTTGACGCGCGGAGACCTTTAACAGATAAATACCTGAAATAGACACACAATACCAGCGTAACATGGCAAAAATTTATAAAATCAAAATCAAAAAATGTGTAAGTCGAGTCAAAATAATAGTGCATTTTACGTGTTATCAACAACCCAAATAAAAATTCTTTTTTTGTTTCAATAATGTAGAAATAAGAAACCAGCACGTGGGCAGATAACCTAAACCTGTAAGAGCAAGCAAACCTTCCCCCTAAATGGTTCCCGTTGAGTAAAACAGATGCGAGGGGTGCTAACACCTTCCTCTTGCATAACCAACTTCCGAACCCATCTCATGGTTCACATACCATGTTCACCCCAAGGTTTTATCGATATTTTCCTTTCCCACTTTTGGGATAAATAAAGTTCGGTGGCGACTCTGTTATCGTTGCGAGTGTTTACACTCGTGGCCATTTTTTTTCGCGCCGCTACAATATGAAAGACTTAGCACCTTTTTACTTAAAAATGATTTCCCTCGTGAACATATTGACACAACTCATTTTAGAAAAATTCATAATCAAGATATATTAATCGTTCAAGTTTATGTTGATGATATCATCTTTGGATCTACAAATGAAAAAATGTGTGAGGATTTTTCTAACCTCATGCAAAGTGAATTTGAGAGGAGTATGATGGGAGAACTTCGCTTCTTTCTGGGTTTACAAATTTAACAAAAAGAATACAGCATTTTTATTTTTCAAGAAAAATGCATTAGAGATCTTCTCAAAAAATACAAAATGAATGAAGCAAAAATTATGTCTACTCCCATGCATCCTTCCTCAAGCTTAGACAAAGATGAACAAGGTAAGTCAGTATCTGAAAAAGAATACAGAAGAATGATTGGATCATTATTATATTTAACAACAAGTAGACCAAATATTGTATTTTCCGTGGGACTTTGTGCTAGAATTCAAACAGCACCCAAAGAGTCACATCTTATTGCTGTTAAAAGAATTTTCAAATATCTTGTCGGTACTACTAATCTTGAATTTTCAGATTACTCAGTAAGGTACACAAAAATTCTTATTCCTTGTCATAATACTAGTGCTATAAATCTGTCTAAAAATTCAATTCATCATTCTAGATCTAAACATATCGAAATAAAACATCATTTCATTAGAGATCATGTTCAGAAAGGTGAAATTGAATTAATTTTCATTGATACTCTAAAATCAACTCGCATATATTTTTACTAAACCTTTGGTAGAAGATAAATTTAATTTTTTAAGAGATAAATTATCTATTATTAGTTTGTCTTTATTAGAATAATTCCTTTAGTGTATTTATTTTTTTTTCTCCAACATTAAAATAGAGGATTAAAAATTTTACTACACCTAAGCTCATTTTTTTTAATCCATTTCAAATTCAAACCACTTGTTGTCACTTCCCTCCAAATACCACCTTTTTGTTTGTCTCCTAAACCACTATTGGTCACGTCAATATATGCCTTTTGCATCAAAAACTTTTCTTCTCCCAACTCTCTCTCTCTCTCTCTCTCTCTCTCTCTCTCTCTCTCTCTCTCTCTCTCTCTCTCTCTCTCTCTCTCTCTCTCTCTCTCTCTCTCTCTCTCTCACGTGTGTTTCCAAGAAAAAGTGAATTAGGTTTCTTCTCCCAAATCTGATATTGTTTATTAAACTCTTCTTCTTCTTCTCTTCTCCTTCGAACCAACACAACACACAATCACTTTTTTCCTCTCAAATGGAAAGAACAAAAAATGAAACGTTGCCACCATTCACCTCTGAAGACGAACCACCACCAATTCCGCTGCCATTATCACCACCCTTTCTTCCTCCTCACCAAACTGAACCACCACTTCCTCCTTCTCGCCAAACCGAACCACCACCAAACACAAACCTTTCTTTGATTCCATTTCTGGAATATAATCCCAAAACCATGACAACCGTTTTTGCATCCAAAGCCCCTTATCTTTCTGTCTCTAAATCAATAGAATCCAAGCCAAGGACATTGAAATACACAACTTCTTCTTCATCGATTCCCTCTAGAAGGTAACATAGAATGAGGTCTGAAAATAAACCTCCTAAGATTGACAAAACTATGCATGTTATTGATTCTGATGGTGAAAGAACCGAACTTAAGGTTTCTGAAATTGTTGAACCTCAACCTCAGAAATCACCTCCCAAAACCCCCCAGAGAAAGGCTATTGAAACCTCTGTTAAAACCACTCCTCCTCCATCGAAGAAACCCAAAAAGTCTGAGTCTAAGAAGAGGAAACAAACTGATGAATCATCCCATTCCAAACCTCAGGAAAAAAAATCTAAGCCCTCTGGCTTAAGCTCTCAAAGAGCTTAATCAAAGAATCTCACTGAAATTTCACCAAAAGTAAAGACCCTTTCTCTGGATGTTATTTTTGCAAATCTTAATGACAAGGATGTTTATCTGAGCAAATGGGATGACAAAGCGATTGCAAATGGAAGGCAAGTGGACTTCGATGATATGGCTTCAAGAGGTCAGGATTTAAGGCCTCATTTTGATGCCTTAGGTTGGACACATTTCTTGTCTCTAAAGGAATTGCAGTACACAAGTCTCACTCGAGCATTCTATGCCGCTGCAAAATTCAGCACAAACTGCCATGTTTCCGTCACTCTCAAAGGCATCACCATCAAACTTACTCCAGATTTTATCTACAAACTCTTTCAAATAGAAAACAAGGGTGTTCATCTCTATGGTGAAAATTGGTTCAATCACTACAAACTGGAACGTGATGATGTATTTGCTAGCTTCTTGAAAGTAGCATCTAAGGATCGTCCGATTGCTACCAACCTCAATCCTAAGTGTCATTTGTTTCACAACATAACCGTTCGCACAATTCTCACAAGAGCTGGAAGTTGGGATAAGGTAACTGATGCTGACCTACTTGTTGTTTATCATCTGTTGAAAAAGATACCTCTTAACCTTGCTTTTTTTTCTTTATCTTAACACATATGAAATAGTCTGCCATTCATCGTCGTTCAACACCCTATGCTATGGTTTTGACTAAAATCTTTAGAAAGTTTAAGGTGATGAAGTTAGTTCATATGAATGTGTTTTGATAGATGGGGACACTGTAGAACGATTGTGTATTGCTGCAATCCCAAAACCCCCTAAGAAGAAAACTGATACTCATAAGAGCAACAATTTTGCTAAGAAAAAGGGAAAAATGAGTAAGCCTCTGCCTGAAGTTGAGGATGAGTTACCTGAGGATGAGTATGTCCTGTCTGAGTCAGATTCTGAGACTTCTGAGCCCTCTTAGGAAGAGATTGTTGGAACAAAATGTGTCTAACATTACCTTTTGAGTTTTGATGATAACAAGGTATTAAAAAATTGTCAATTGGATATGCTAATATTTGTTCAAGTGTGCAGGACCATAGACAAAAATTTAAGTGTCTCTAACAAAGCATAGGTTCTGATAGAACAAATGAGAGCAATGAAATATATTAAAAGGAAGCATCTGAAAACAAGAGGTTCTGAGGATGACGTCATCAGAAGCACTCTCATTAGAAGCACTCTTATCAGAAGCTGCCTACCAGAAGCTAACATCATCAGAAGATCTGAGGATCATCAAAATATGAAGGCTAAAAACTTTAAGTATATGTCAAATGTTGGTTTCAACACACCTATCATTGCAGAAGGAATAAAAGCATGGAGCAACGGCTAGTTTAGAAGAATTTGAAGGCATTGGATGCTTATTCATTTAAGAACGTTGGAAAAGGACAATAGTACAATTGTACAACCACCTTCTCCACTAATTTATTTTGTGTCTGCAATAGTACAAGAACAACAGTTGTGACTACGCTAGTGATCAACCAAACAAGAAAAGGATTTGAAATTGTTCCTTCCTATGACAATAACCAAATCAAGCAACAGATCATTGGTGATTTGATTAAGCTTCAACAACGACTCTTTTTGATGTGCTGACAATCATCAACGTCTCTTTCACACCTCTATATAAAGGAATGAAGACTTAAAGAATTGCAAGACTCTCAGTACAATTTTACAAGAGCCAAAACGCTGCAGAAATTGTACCACATCAAAATTCACTTAGAATTTCTTAACAACTTTTATATCTTAGAAATTCTGGAGTCTTAAGAGTCTTATCTGATTTGTATTGTGAACACCACTAATTGTATATCAAGTGTTCAACCTCAAACAATTTTCTTTGTAATTCTGTTTGAATAGAAGTCTCTTGCAGTTGTGCTTGAGCATAGGAAGTCTCTTGATTTTGTTCTTGAGCATAGGAAATCTCTTGCAGTTGTGCTTGAGTAGTTTGAAGTCTCTTACTTTAGTGTTTGAGCAAGTGTAATCAGATATTGATTTTATTGAACTCTCCTTGGAAGTGCAAGGGGGACAGGTCTACTTCCAGTTTGTGGAAGGAACCTGTATAATTGCATGTGTCTTTCTTCCTTCTCTCTTCTCTTTACTATCCACTGCATTTAGACTCTGATCATCTCTTCAGAAGTTGAACTCTATCAGGTTCTGAACAGTGAACTCAGTTTTAGGAGAAGAGAAAGAAACCACAATTCAACCCCCCTTTCTTGTGTTTTTCTCACCTTTAGCGATTGTGTACACCACTTCTGAGAAAGAACCTGAAAGTCCTAAGGAAGGATCTGGAGAGTCTGAGGCTGAAACTGGAGAATCTAAAGATGATTCTGAAACTGAGAAAAAGGATGAACCTGAGCCTGAGGATAAGGCTGAAGGTAAGCAAGTGGATGTTGAGATGAATCAGCAAGATGATCATGCCTTGTCTGAAGATAACTTCACCCCTGATCACAATACACCCCATATCCCTTCACAAGGAAAATCACCTAGTCTCATCCCATATGAAAACCAATCATCACCTTTGCTAGAATTTAATGTGGAACTAGAGGAAGGTTTTAACTCTTTGTTCCTTGATCCGGTTCAACTGATACCCTTTAACAAAAACCCTATCAACATTAATCCATGACTGGAGGCTTTCATCCAGATGATGAAATGCATGGGATTTCTCAAGGTCAAACTAGCAACACCATACCTTCAACTTCATTCATCTCACCTACAAAATCATCTGACAACCCTCTGCTGGAAGCTACACGGAATTTCCTTGTTTCACCAACACTTGATCCAAGACTCAACATACCTTCTTCTTCCTCTCCTTTATCTGAACCCAGCCACATTGGTTCACTTGGTTCATATGGTAACACTGATTCTAGAAATGCTAATGTGCCTCTTGCTGCTACTATTGAAAGAGGTCCAACAGATGCTGATGTAATTCTCAATATGATTGGGCTGCAACAAATTGTTGCAAGTTATGGTAACCGTCAAGCTGTTATGAACAATTGGATGTTAGGAAACTTTCTACCTGCTGTAGCACCTACTCTTCCTGCTCCTATCTTACCTGACATTGTGTATCAATTTCTTCCTGTTACATCTGTTCATGAGCCCTCTGATCCTGCTCCATCTCCACCTCCAGCCCGAGGCTGAGCTTGCAACCTCCTTCTTTTTTGGTTGCTGATAAAAGGGGGAGAACATGTCTTGAAAATCTGGTTGTCTGTTGTGTCTCTTTTATGTTTTTATTTCTTGCTTTCAAAATTGCAATTCGTCTTGTATAATTAGTTCTTTTAGCCTAACCTTTTGGAAAACTAGGCAGTACTTAGTTTTTGGAAGAAATTCCTTTTTGGCTAGTTAAAATTTTTGCAGGATCTTTTCTTATTGAGCTTCACATGTGTATGTAGCTAATTGATCCTCTGAAACTTTATTATTATGCTTATGTTAATCTTTATGAATCAAGTTGTAATCATGAATTATTATGATTAATGAAATGAATGATTTTATGCTTTTATTTTTCCATCTTAAAATCATATCATATTAAATTGTATGCATGATTTGAGGGGAAGCCCCAAAATTAATATGATGCATAAATTAAGGGGGAGCTTTTACTCTAAACCTCCTTGTGTAATTTTAATTTCAAGAAGTTTGTCATCAATCAAAAAAGGGGGAGATTGTTGTAGCAAAAATCCCTTTAAAATTGTTTTTAAATGATAAACAAACTCTTGTATTAAAATTAAGATTATAATTTTATTTGGTTATTTAATGTGTGCTCTTGAGTGGATTTTATTAAAGATAGGTAAAGCCCAATTCTCACATTATGTTAAATTCATGTATCCTTGGATGATTAAGCTCAAGCTTTCAAGAAGAATATGATGATAATTCATTATTAATCAAGAAAGGATAATTATTGTTTTATTTCATAAAGCATCACAAAGGAAATGTCATGCGCAAAAACAAGGGAATATGTGCAAACAAATTCTTTCAAACATGTGTTAAACATTTGCTAAGAGATAAGGATGATGACAAAGCCCTAATTTGAAGTCTTGATGAGCAAGCAAAAATGCATAAAGTAACATAACTTGGTGACCAAGTATGCAAGAATAATTAAATAATAAAGTCTTGGAGACAAAACATTGCAAGGACAATGACAATGATGTATCTTGGAATAAAAGTAAGAAAAAAGTGGTAAAGAGAAAAGAACTTTTTACTGTTCATGTACTTTTCACTGTTGTAAAAAGACTTGCTCAAGCTCTTAGTGTAAAAGTTGAGGTCAGGTTGACAAGCTCAAGATCAGCATACAAAAGAATGGGAAAATGACAAATTTGCAATTCCTATCAACAATAAGGGTGTCTATACAAGAAGGAATAGAAGCAAGATATTGAAGGATGAGGATTGACTATAAATAGAAGCATTCTCTCAACAAAAAAAAAATGAATTTTACAAAAAATCACAAGCCAACAATCAAGTGAAAAATTCATCAATCTCAATATCAAATACTCTTGCAGCTCTCAATTATATTTTCGGATAATCTCCTGAACAGTATCATAAAATACAATCTCTCATTCTCTTAGTAGCATGAAAGTTGTAATTAGATCCGAACATCAAATCTTGTTTTGATTGTATATCCTCAAGTCTGTAAAAACTTGAGTGATAGTGTAAGCTTGCTGAAGCTAACAATATCAGTGGTGTAAGCCTGGTGAGGCTAAGAAAATACATAGTTGATTGTATATTCTCAAGCTCTTCAAAAGCACGAGTGATAGTGTAAGCCTGATGAGGCTTAGAGAATACATATTGTTTTTCACATTGCAAAGAGGAGGTAGAAACTCCTAAAACTAGTGGATAATCTCACAAAAGCTGTGGGGACCGGACTAACCCATATTGGGGGAATCAGAATAACTTATTTGTGTGATCTCTCTTAAACTCTACTCTTTACTTTCAGCTTTGTTTTAGTATTATTTATTGTTTAACTAATCATCTTACTCCAAGCCAAGTCTTGAGAGCTCAAACTCTTTAAGAGTAAAGATAATTTTTTAAAGGGTCACTATTCAACTCCCCCTTCTAATGACATTTACTTCAACTTCACTTTGCTGATCTTACATTATGCCCACCAAAAATTTAAATTTTGTCCTCAAAATTAGATAATAGCAAAAACAAAACAAAAACAAATGATAGAGTTTACATAAACCTCTTACGTGAAACCATTCATCCATTTTCTTAAAGTTCATAGTCGTATACTATTTTTAAGTACCATTTGGAAAAAGAAAGGAAATATTAATAAAAATTAATCCTTCAATTAAATAGATCAAAAATCAAAATTTAGAGTGAAATAAATAAGACATCTAACCTCAAATAAATTAATATATTATGCTTCGATGCGCACTTTGATGTCAATATTAATTAGTCATCGATCATAATCGTGATACATACTATTCACTAAGACTTGGACTCAGAGTTCGTTGAGTTTCCATTGGTCTTCGACACTATTGGCTTACTCTCCTCCACAAAATAACACGACTTATCTTAACTAAGGTCAAGATTATCACGAACTTGTACCTAAACATACACTCTCGACAAGGGGAAACATGCACACAAGGTTCGAGTGGTGACGGAACAAGCACACACTATCTCTCGAAGATGGGAGCGGAGTCATCTAAGTCTTATAGTTTATTTGAGTCAGAAAAGATATTTACGACTTAGTATTAGCTCTAGAAGCTTCCAAAGTAACATCTAACTTACGACCAACAATGTATTACAAAAAAAATTAAACCACCAAACCACTAACAATAGAAGAATCAAACAATTTAACAACAGGTTGTATACATACAACACACAAGATACACAATCAAATCACTTTTCAATTTTTCAACTCTTTTCTTTAAACCACACTCAAAATGATATCAATTCAAGAAATACATTTATACAAAATCATAAATTATTTATTTCATCTCAACCAGTCCATATGAAATTTTACTTAATAAAGAAATAAATTGTTTTAATTAACTTATCTTTATAAAATTAAACGTATTTAATCACTCTTTATAAAAATTAGTTTTATTAGAAAGTTTCGATAGGTAAATAACAAAACATTCAAACAACATTTATAAGACAATTTCATGACAATAACACGATAAAAAAAACAAATTTATAAAATCTACAATAAGTTTTTTTTTTAGTAGCAAAGTGAATTAATATTAAAACAAAACCAATCACAAGATATGACTAGATTGCAAGATACCAATACAACTCTACCTAAAGTAATTCCAGCACGTCTATAAAGTATTGTTACAAACCACCAAACATATAAAATGAATCTTCTTGAGAGAACCAAACTACAATTCCTACTAGCACCTTAGAGAATTTATGACTCAAAGAACAAAGTGATTCTAAGAAAAAAAGTGTTTAATTTTGAAGAATGTATGAACAATGAGTTTTTGAGACTTAGAGAGAATAGATGTAAATGATTCAATACTTTGTGAGTTATGAGGTGAAGTGTGTATATAGTGATGGGTGAAAAGGCACAATTTTTGCACAAAAAGAACAGACTGAATCGATTCACTAAATGGTTGAATCGATTTAGACAGCAAGACAACAACCCAACAAGGCATGAAGAATGAAACGATTCAGTGTACATTTAAGTCGTTTCAAGTGAACCTAGAAAGAGAATGAATCGATTCACATATCTTTATGAATCGATTCAGTGTATGTCAGACACTTTTATGAGACGATTCAGAAGGAAAAAGAATCGATTTAGTCATGTATAGAGTCAGAAGAATGTGAATCGATTCATCATAAGTTAGAGACTTGGATGAATCGATCCAGTGTTTAGTGAATTGATTCAAAACATCAAAAAGGTGAACTAAGACACTTTTATTCATGAGACACATAGATTACTGGGTGCTTTGACATGCTAACCATAAGACAAGTATCAAAAGATAAACTAAGCTAAGAAACATCATCAAAAACATATAAAGTGAATAGTGTAGGCTTCAAAATACTCGACAAGTGACATAACAAGCATTTCTAGCTTCCAATGACGGTTCAACGAGCTTGCTGCCATGGACAGAGCCACCACCTTGCGAGCCCGTGCATACTTTCTTTATATTTCGCCCAACCCAATAGCCCATTAACCCACTTAATTTTTTTTTGGGTAAACTCAGTATTATTACACGTGCGCGCACAAGAATTCTTTGCTCTATAATTTTTGCATAGGATTTGTAAAATTCCTAGCTCCACCACCGCTTGGTGCCATTTACTTTACACAAATCATAAATTTGTGCACCATATACAAGTTATAGAAAAGTTATTTTTAACCATTAGATTAAAAATGAACATTGACCTTATTATAGTTTGTCTATATTATACTTCCTTTGTTCCTATATCTAAGCCCCTTTTGCATTTTTCACATTTCTTAAGAAAAGTTGTTAGCGCAATTAATGTGTCTATGTTGTGTGTTAATATTACCAAATTGTCATTTGTTTGTATGTGTATTAAATTTGACTTTCATATTTCAAGACAAGTTAATAATATTAATTAGAGGTATGTTTAGGAAAAAATAATAAATGCATCTAGTAATTTGAAAAAGGGTTTACATTTAGGGACAAATATAAAGTTAAATATATGCTTAGATATAGGGACAAAGAAAGTATTTTTCTCACTTTGTCTTCAACCTCCCACTTTTCACATCCACCACTAGGGGTGGACACGGAATCAACATCCGACGGAACCCGGTCAAACCGCAAGAAAAACCAGACATGCAGGCAAGTCATATCAGGTAATCGGTTTGGCGGGTTATGTTTTCGGTTTTGAACGGATTCACATGGGTGGAGTCAGAACTAGGAATTACACCGAACAAACCCGCACCTGCTCGAACTTACTAGAGTATACAGTGGTTATTTTATATTAATAGTAGTATTATGTGTTGGAACAAAGGGTGTTTAACAATACCACTTTTAGTTTCGAAGATGTACAAGACTCGGAGAGTCTGAAGAAGCTGTTTCGAAGAAGTGTAAGACAAGAGGTTCTGAAAACTCAGAGAATCTGAAGAACGAAGAGAGTTTGAAGGAGCTGAAGAGAGTCTGAAGCTCAACAGAGTCTAAAGTTCTACAGAGAGTCTGAAGACTGCAAATCAAGAATTTGTTTAGATGAATCTCTGAAGGCATTTCTTTGCAAAAGAAACGTTAATATGGAGTAACAGCTATTTTCAAGTCAACTTAAGCATGAGATGCTTTGCGACAAAGAATGCAGGAAAAGGACAGAGTACATGTACGACCCCTGTTTCCACTACTCCACTACTTATACTATTTGGCAGCTGTGTCTACTGGTACTTTCGCTTCAAGTGGAATGAAATTCGAAATCTGTTTTGAAGGACGATTACCATATCAAGCAACAAGTCAACAGTGGTTAATCAAGCTTCTAGATGACTCTGTGATATGCTGGCTTTTCTCAACGTATCTTTACAACCTCTATATAAAGGAATGAAGACCTGGAGTATTGGTTACTGACTCTACTACTGAAAAACTGAGCTATTACGCTATTTTGAAATACTCCCTGAGTCAAACAAACACATCAAGAACTTAGGAAATTCTTACAAACTTCTTTATCCTAGAATTTCTAAGTGTAACAGAAAATAGAGTTTGTCTTTTGTTTTGTATTTGAAACACCACTGATTGTATATCAAGTGTTCAAACTCTTATTCAATTTTCTGTAAATTGTGTTAGAAATCTCTTGCCTGCGTGTTTGAGCATTTGGAAGTTTCTTGCCTGCGTGCTTGAGCATTGGAAGTCTCTTGTTGTGTGCTTGAGCAACTTGTAATTTGTTATTACTTTTTAGTGAACTCTCCTTAAAATTGCAAGGGGACATGACTACTTCCGGTTTGTGGAAGACACCTGTATAATTGGTTGTGTTCTCTCTTTCCCTTATCTCTTTACTTTATTCCGCTACAACAGACTCTGAACTTCCATCAGAACCTGAACTCTATCAGACTCTGATCTGGAAAACATAATCAATCTCTCTAAGAGACGCGAAAAAGAAAACACAATTCAACCCCCCTTCTTGTGTTTTTCTCACCTTCATCATGACATTTCAACTTTAATAATTAACCCACTTTAACCTAGTCACCTATTCTACATCTACTTTCTACTTGTCTATCAGTGATCAATACTGTATATTTTTATTTATGAGTAATAATTGCATTCAATTTACAGTACAACTGTTTATCATTGTAATGATAATCTTTGTTGACTAATTTACTACTTTTATATCATATTTATTTCATACTTGGTTAGTATTTACTTTCATTTTATTTTCCATTGAAATCCAACAATAAAATCTCAATCTCTATCTTTCATTTTCCATTGAAAGCTAACACAGCAAAACTTCAATCTCTCTCACTTCTTCAAATGTCTAACATGTTCTATCAGTCTCTCGTTTTTCTCTTCTCCATCTTCTTGTTATACTTCTCAAATCTCAGTATTTTTTTCTTCTTCATCTTGATGTATGATTCATAAATGATATAGATCTGAGGACATTGAGACTGCTTTTTTCATTATTTTAGTCTGAATCTTCAAATCCACACATAGCCGCCTGATATACCCGCGACCCGAACCCGTGCAAACCGAAGAAGAAAAATGGGCAGAAATGGGTCTCCATACTTAAACCGCGGGTTGGGCTGGGTTGAGGGTTTAGGCCCGAACCCGCCCGATGTCCACCACCACCAAACTCAATCGCTTAGGTTTTCACCTCCGCCATCACAAACGAAGGTGAAAATGTTTCTCAAGATTTTAGATCTGTTTGTACAAAGTTTGGATTAAATTTTATGGAATCGACCCAATAGATCTTGAATTTAATTGCGGCGGCATCATAAGCACGTGCTGCTTGTTCAACACTATCATAAGCCACTAACCAGACACGAGTTTTCTTTGATGGATCTCGAATTTCAGCAACAAATCGACCCCATGGTCGCTTCCTCACAACGCGGTAACAAATTTCCTTCACCGCCGTTGTCACCATGCTTTTCATCTATTCTGTAGCTTCTGTTTTTTCGCCACCGTAGATCTAGTTGTGTAAAGAAGAACCACTGGAAAATTCATGATTTTCTTCCTTGGCATATAATTTCTGAATTTTATCTACCTTAGTTTCTCAGTTTTCTTGTCATTTGTTTCTCATAAAAAATAATGAATATTGTATTATATTTATACTCCAGAATTTTCCCGAACAATTAATTGGAAAGGTGGTTGATTTAATAATAAGTAAAGATAAGTATAGCAATTGTTCGGGAAAATTCAGGAGTAAAAATATAATACAATATTCATTATTTTTTATTAGCAATGGATAACAAGAACATTGAGAAACCAAGGTAGCTAAACACAAATTCAGAAATTATATGTCAAGGAAGAAAATCGTGAATTTGCCAGTGGTTCTTCTTTACGCAACTAGATCCACGACGGCTAAGAAAACAGAAGCTTCGAAACCGATGAAAAGCACGGTAACAACAATGAAGGAAATTTGCTACTGTGTCTTGAGGAAGCGACCATGAGGTCGATTTGCTGCTGAAATTCGACATCCATGAAAGAAAACTCGTGTCTAGTTAGTGAATTATGATACGGCTAAACAAAGCGGCACATGCTTATAATGGTGCCGCGATTAAATTCGAGATATATTGGGTCGATTCCATAATATTTAATTCAAACATTTTAAACAGATCTAAAATCTTGAGCAACATTTTCGTCTTTGTTTGTGGTGACCAAAACAACATTTTATATTGCTGACATAATTTTATCTTATCTTATTTTGGGGGTTCATTGAGCAGGTAGGGGGTGAGATGAGAATTTCCTTAAGGATTTGATTTTCTCACAGGCCCAATTACATTCTTAATTACAACTACGCCGCAAGCAACCACCGCCTCCACCGTTCACTCCGCACTGAAAACAGCATACAGAACAAAATGAACAGCGAACACAAAACGCGCGTGGCATTCACGATCGCCACTTTAACCACTGCTGCAATAATCTTCTTCACTGTACGCCGTATACGGCGGAGGAAGCAGCGCGAGTCGCTTTCGAGCTCGTGCTACTCACATTCCGAACCCAAACCGCAGTCTGCGCTCAAGCGAGTTTTAGCTGATAACTCCTACGCGCCTTTCAAGCATTTGAGCTCCAGCGTCTCCGAGAATAACGGTAATATTTTGTTGTACGAAAAATCAGCACAAAACACAAAAGTTAGAACTAGTAATAGATGTTGAGAATATAGTTAGTTAGGATTTCTTGTTAGTTGCTCCCTAATAGTCTCTTTAGTATTTTTTATCTTTCTCAGAATAATTGTCACTCTAGAATACACAATGCAGCATTTATTATTTTTTGTCCGTTATTATACCCTTATTTATTGAATTTTATTTCAGTTAACTACTCCACTAACTACAGTTAATAAGGGTATTTTAGTAAATGATATTAATTTTACCATTGAAATTAACACAATCAATCATTTCCTTGACAATCGTGCAATTTTACCATTGAAATTAACACAATCAATCATTTCCTTGACAATCGTGCACAAATCTTAAACAGACTATAATTCAGAGACGGACGGAGTAGTGTATAAGTTTGGTTAGTATATAACTCCGATAGTTGACTCATTTGTACTATCTTTTCATTAGTATTACATTTCAACTATCATCAATACATTAAGATTTTCAGTTTTTCTCTCTCCTATTTCAATGGATGCTATGTTTATTAATAAATTTGTTGTTTATGTTTCTTTTGGACTCTTAGTGATCTGCTGCATTGTCTTTAGTTAAGATTTTAAACTGTATAGATCAAACTGAGTCAAGTGTTTTTTTCTACAGGAAATGGTTCTAGTTTGCATCCATTTGAGGCAGAGATTACCGCGTTGTTAAAAAATCATCAACCTGAAATTGAACTTGGTGCTGAGAAATTAGAAATGAATGATTCGTATGTTTGGGTTGATACTGAGATACAGTTAAAGGAACTGGTCGATGTATTGAGCAAGGGAAATTTCTTTGGTGTCGACACAGAACAACATAGTTCGCGTTCTTTTCTAGGCTTTACAGGGTTAGTTCAGGTAATTTCATGTTATCTCTTATATTTCGTTGATTGCATTGTGCCAACAACTTATTTTTGATAGTTTTGTTGATGATACATGTGTTTTTATGTTGTCAAACAGATTTCTACACAACAAGAAGATTATTTGATCGATACAATTGCTCTCCATGATTCTATGGAAATTCTTCGTCCAGTTTTTGCTGACCCTTCAATATGTAAAGTATGTAAGTTATCATTGTCATGTTTTTTCCAAGGGGAAGGGGGTGGTGATGGAAATTGTCATGTTCTTTTAATGGAGTTATAATTATTCTGATTCTTTTGACTTTTTGTATATCTAGACTGCACCACATATTAATTGAATTAAAGCACAACATATTTATCATAGTATATTTTACTTTGTCTATTTGTCTTTGTTTTTGCTGTCCAACTCTCTGCTTCAGGTTTTTTTTAATGAAAAATTTGTTGATAGGTGTTCCATGGGGCTGACAATGATGTTCTCTGGCTACAGAGGGACTTCCACATATACGTTGTTAATCTATTTGATACTTCAAAGGTACGGTATCATGTCACCACATTTACATTGTACCATACAAAATTTCTCCACATGCATGATAATGAGTGTAGAAGTCTTACATTTACCATTGACTGGCAACTTCTTATTTATATGCGAATTTATATTCTGCAGGCGTGTGAGGTGCTATCAAAACCACAAAAATCACTTGCTTATTTGCTAGAAACCTATTGTGGTGTGAATACAAATAAATTATTACAGGTTTGGCCTAATTATACTTGATTTCCAGAATTGAGTGAATTCATTGGTTTGTCATCAACAATGTTATAGTAGATCTTAAACATTTACTATTTATCATGGATATATTTAGTAAAATGTAATGCCCATGTTTTTTCATTCACTCGTGTAATAAATAGCAAAGTTCAACCTAAACTGAATTAGTAATTCAAAATCAAATATTAAGCTCTAGCATCATGTGTGTTTTCCTGAAAGAATGATAGGCTACCCGAGTACGTTATCTAGAACGTGAGAATTCACTAACTCTTTTTGACTAACTTGTAATAAAGGAATTCGATCCCAAGCAGGTCGGCCTGAGTTTATTGAACTAATGTTTGGGGCTATGAAGAAAAAAATGACTACAATTGAATGATCAAGTTACAGTATATATTGAACTAAACAGGGAATGCTAGACGTTTAAATAATAGAGTGTGGATTGAAACTTGATAATAATAATAATATTGAATTCTTTTTAATGTGGTACATCAATAATAGAACTTGCAATTGTTTTTCTTTATATAGTTAATGAATAATCACTTTTCAAACAATAAATAGATTTACTATGTCATTTATAATTTTATATGCTTGATTGTAGCGTGAAGATTGGAGACAACGTCCTCTCTCAGCAGAAATGGTACATTATGCACGGACAGATGCACATTATCTGTTGTATATTGCAAATTGTCTGATCAATGAACTCAAACAACTGGACAATGGTATTCCTTCTTAACTGATATTGTGATTAAAGATAGCCAATAGAAACAGAATTTCTGTAATAAATGTTAAGCATTTTAGTAGAGAAACTTTTAATATCTATTTTGTCAAGCTCTCTTTCTCCTCCTTTGATGTTACCCGTGCACAAAACTCGGCAGCTGTTTCATACTTGAATGTGCAAGATCTGCATACTATAATTTATGTGCAGTCCCAAGCATTTTGTCATTTTGACAGGATAACTTTACTGAACTAACTGAAATAATAAGCTTTTTAAACATCTCATTGGGATCATTCTTTGTTAATATGCTGGGTAAAAATTCTGAATTTATTATTGTGTCAGAAAACTCTTGTCCCGATGACAAATTCCATTTTGTTCGCGAGGCTAGTCGGCGTTCAAACATGATTTGTTTGCAACTTTTCACAAAGGAGATTGAAGCTTCGCCGGGAGAATCTGCTGCATTATCATTATATTCACGTCATCAGAGCAATCGAGCCTCTCCTTCAATTTCCAATGAAACTCAGGTTTGTTGCTTCAATGTCGATTTGGAGTTCGAGTAGTGTGAGTGATCTAATTGGACATTTTTCTAACGAAATTCTATGATTACAGTTTCTGTCTATTGTGAGGCAGCTGTGCACATGGAGAGATTTGATGGTAAGTTATTTGTAAAGACTCTTAAGTTTAGCTACCATTAAAGAACAGTTTTGTTACTAAAACTGTCTTTTCCACATCCTTGAGTTGTAGACCACTTTAACATGTTATTTTGCAAATTATGATATGGAATAGGAATTTTTTATGCTACATGTTCACAGTCAATTGGGAGATCTTAACACGTATCTTGAAATTAATGTAACATTTGCCTGTTTTACACAAAATAAACCTTTGGGAAATAAAACCTCAGAGTAATTGTGGTCTTAAATAAAGGAAGAAAGTTAACTAAGTATAGTGATTATATTTTTTTTTAATAACATTAGTCAAGTATATTGAAGATTGCTTTGATATATTTAGATTTATTCCAATTTTTAAGTACTTGACATTTGTTCAGTAACTAATGATGATAACCCATCAAGTTTATAGTAATAGAAATATTTATGCTTAAATTTTGTTCTTACATAATTTATCACCAAAAGAATATGCAAAAAAGTCAAACCGTCTCTACTCTCTATTTAGATAGTGAACTGAAGCCATGAATCAAAATTCTGTTGCGTAATCTACAAATTTTGATGTGGTGCTGATCATATTCTATTCAGTGTTAGAAACTTATATTTGTAGTTTCATGAGCTGATTATTCTTTTGCATGTTCATCCTTTCAGGCTCGTATTCATGACGAGAGCTTAAAATATGTGTTGTCAGACCAGGCAATTGTTGCTTTGGCAAGTCGACTTCCAGCAAGTAATTCTGAAATATACAACACCATAGTTCAGACTGATGTCAATGCAGAAACGGGTCTGAGCTCTTCTATCCCTTCTCCATCTCCTGTTGTTTGCAGCCACCTCACTGATATCTGTCATCTGCTTGCAAACAAGCTGGTTAACCATGGTGATATTTATTCCGTGATTCTTCAAAAGTGTCTAGGTCAAAATGGAAGTTGTAAACTCAACATTTTTAATTATGCTTTGTTGGTTAACAGTAACCCGAGACCTACTTTTTTATCCCATAAACGATCAAGCCTAAAAAATCCTAGACAACATTCTAAAAAGGCTTCTCGAAATCTGTTTGTTAAAAAATTCTCTTGCAAATCTCCTGTTTATCACAATTGCCGGATATTTGCTAATGACGGGAGGCTGCTTTGTTATTGTGATCGGAAGAAGCTTGAATGGTTGGTTCTTTTTCACTTGTTCTGATTCCATTTATAAAAACATCAAAAGGTGCTGCTTTTACATGATAAATGTTCATTTCTCCAGGTACCTTAGCCGGGATCTTGCAAAAGTTGTCGATGAGGAACCCCCGGCTATAATGCTTCTTTTTGAACCCAAAGGTCGCCCAGAGGATGAGGGCAATGATTTTTATATCCAAAGTAAAAAAAATATATGTGTTGGATGTGGTGAAGGAAATCACTACTTACGATATCGAATAATCCCATCATGTTACAGAATACATTTCCCTGAGCATTTGAAAAGCCACCGCTCTCATGATATTGTCCTACTTTGTGTGGATTGCCATGAAGCTGCTCATGCTGCTGCAGAAAAGTATAAGAGAAAAGTAGCTTCTGAATTTGGGATTCCTCTTTATGTTCGAAGGGTAATTCATCCGGGGCAGGAGACTGATAAAACGAATGATGAGGGAGGTGTATCTCCGTTACAATTACGATCAGCTGCTGTGGCTCTTCTACGTCACGGGCCAAGAATGCCTCATGATCGGCGAGAAGAACTGACTGAGGTTTGATCATATTTTCGTATGTTATTGATTGCTCTGACACAAAGCTATTGTAGAGTCCCTTCTGATGATAGTCAACTTGATAACTTGAATAAATATTAATCCATCAAAACTAATGTGATACTTTTTAGTTTTTATCTAAGATTGTGACCTTGTTATTCTCAACAAGTGTCTAATTGTGGTGCTGAGTCGTGAAACATTCTTTTATAGCCTATCGTTCATTGATTGTGTACACAAGTTTGTAAAAAAAGAGGATTAAAAACCAATCTTGATTCAACGGTGTAAATATTTTTAAAGATAAAGGACTAATTTGACAAAAAAAAAGATATAGCACCTATTTGAAACTTTAAGTTAAAGGACCTCTGATTCAGTTTTTTGTTGCTTATTGCTATCTACTGCTACTGGATCTATTATTTATCAAGTTCACTTTTTTTTTAGATTATAAAGACATATTATGGAGGAAGGGAGATAACTAAGGAAGATCTAGAAAAAGCTTTGCAAGTTGGCATGACTCCTCAGGAGAGAAGAAAATTTGAGAAGAAGAGAGGAGTATCATCTAAACATTCGACGGGAAGTGCTTCTGAAGTGCCATATGAGGGGAATGATACTGATTATGCACCTAGAATGAGTAATGGGGACACATTGAAGGTTGATAATACTCTTGACGGTTCATACGCAAATGAAGAAACAAGAAGTGGAGATAACAGACAAGATGATTCGGGAAAGCCCTCTCTGGCTTCTGATCTTGCAGTTGATAAAGCTACTTCAAATGGAAATACCATCTTTGTTAAAACTACAGATCATGATGATGATGAAACAAGTTATTCTCTTGTAGATGCCGACGAGAGTCTTAACAGAATGCAACCAAATGTTGTTAGCGACGAAGAATCCATCAAAGATGAAGATACAACACAAGCAAAACATCATTCGAAACTATCACTTTTGGGACATGGTCCACATGGGAAACAAGTTGTAGATCATTTACTGAAGGAGTATGGTGAAGATGGCATTAGAGAGTTTTGTCAAAGATGGAGACAAGTATTTGTGGATGCTTTAAAACCGCGTTTTCTTCCCGGGGGATGGGATATAAAACACAGGTATGCTATAATTATTTATTTTTCTACTTGTTTACTTAGTGTTTTCTCTCAACTACAAATGGTCATCCTTGCATCACTAACTTTGCTTAATAAGTATTTATTCAAGGAAAATGCTAATGAGTTCCCTAAGAGCATTTAGAGAGTCAAGAAGTAATTTTTGTACACTAAAAAATTATGTAATTATCACTTTGGCAATAGTTGACTTGTATTTTGAAGATAAAATTTCCTATTATAGAGTCCGTAAAGAATGTCCTTAGGACACTCACTAACATGACCCTTTTATTTAATATCACCAATTTATCTTTCTTTTGATGCATATTTTAATCAGTTATGTAGGCAACAAATATATGAATATGCAATACATGTTTTGAAGAATTAAGAGGCTTGAAAGACATATTTATTGCAGAAGATACTAACATTAGGTTCATGCATCATACTACATTAAGTGATCAATTTACTTTAGAGAGTATAATGAGAAATATCAACATTTGATAAACATATCAATTGTTGATATTATATGCACATGTATAATTAATCATGGACGATTAAAACATCAACCCGTAGTTTTCTCATTTTACTGACTTCATACTTTAGATGAGTCAAACCCGTCATTCACTAGCTGGTTTCTAAAGTAATTGATAGATATTGTCTGTGAAAAATCTATTGACAGTTATTTAGCTGCAACCCATAATGTTATGTATAGTTCATTAATAATAATCAATAATAGTACTATGCATAGCAACTGAATTATTACTCCTTTCTTTGAGGATTTGATTTTGGACGCTATTTTACCAGCGGAAGAAGGGACTTTGGTGAGTTCAGCGTATACAATCATCAAAAAAGCGGGACTGCTGATATGGAGTAACTCTGCAGGTTGAACGAGTAACATGCATATTTTAGTCCTTCAATGCTATCAAATTTTCTATGTGGTACTGCACCTTTTACTTTTATTTAAAGAAAAAAGTTACTTATATTCCGCTGGCCTTTATTTTGATAATTCCAACAATTTTGTTAATTTTACTATTCTATTATTTTTCAGCATCTTGTTAGATAAAAAAAACGCTGGTAACAACATTTCTGCTCAACCATAAAAATGATGACATTCTTGTGAAATTACAGTAGAAATGCATGCCACCGTTTTACACAAACATGACAATCACAGCTTTATAATACTCAGTGAGACGGGAATTTGAATCTTAAGGATGATTTTGAAAAACTCAGCTCTCTAGAGCAGGAATTCCAGCAAATTAGAATGGAATTTGGTGCAAGATAGAGTGTGTTGGGTGAATTAGTTTAAGACAGAATATCATATTTCTGAAAATAACATTTAATTCATTCCTTAAATCCTTGGTTAAGTTGTGGCTTCTAGTGAACTCAGGTTTTGGCTGTAGAAGTACAATTTCATATTCACGTTTGGTTTCGCCCAAACATTACAAGAAATTAGAAACTTGCGTTTGGAGAGCTGAAACACTTAACCAAGCAGATATATATTATATAAGTTCGGTTCTGTATTTTATTTAAGAAAATAAAAAAGTAGCACTATTATTAGCCTTCGTCCTCCCTCCGTCCTAAATTATAAGCAAAAAAAACTCATTTTCACTGTCCCAAATTATAAGAAAAAAGACCAATTTTTATCATACTTAATTATGTTGTTTCAAAAAGTTATCTTTTCCAAAGGAAAATTAAATGCAAAGTGCATTCAATTTGCTCTCTCTTTCATTTTCTCAATAACCAACAACCAATGAAAATTGTTTTTACAACTTCCTGTAAAACTTATTTCAAAGATAACACAAAAAACTATGTTACAAACTTATATGTTTTAGTTTTCTTAATAAGTGTGATTTTTTTCTTCTTATAATATGGGATGGAATATGGGATGGAGGGAGTATGTTATTTGCATAGGCATTTATGTTACTTGCTTCGATTTTTAATGAATCAAATTATAGTGTATCACTTGTACATGAAATTCCCTCAATCCTTTATTGAACGTCCATAAAAAATTACAAGTTTTGAGAAAAGTTATTGAAATAATAAGTTTGTCAGAACGTGTGACCGTTGCTGAATTAAGATGTGCAGAATAGAAGCATTCTATGTTAATTTTTCATATTTCAAGGCAAACCGTCCAAAATAAGTGTCATAGTTGATCATTTCACGTAAATTAAATTATTAATAAATGAAAAGAGAATAGTAGTTTTCATCCTTATTAACCATTGATATATTCTAATTATCACAAATGCAAAGTGACGTAATAATGAATTGAAAGTAAGGCACATTGTATTAATTGGATGATACAATTAGTAATAGAAAACAAAAAACAACGCAGAGGCATTATTTTATCAAATGTGACTTATTTTTTATTTTAGAACGGATGAAGTAGTATTAATAAAAATATTAATAAAAAATGGAAAATCCTAACTGGTGCATTAATAAGAAATAAAAATATATACATGTTTTTGGAATAGATGAAGTAGATATTAATAAGAAATATTCCCTCTATTTCAGATTATGCACATTTTGACTTGTTCACACAAATTAAGAAGTGTAATTAATATTGCATAAGAGCAAAAAATTATAAATCATTTTGCAAAATTATCCTTTATTAATATTAGAAAGATAGATTAAAGAATTAAAAGAGAGAGTAATAAATAGTTGAGGATACAATAGGAAAAAATATCACTTAATATTTCATTAGTATTATAAAATGATTTATAATTTAAGAGAATTTTTTTCTTTCCAAAACGACTTGTAACTTGGGACGGAAGGAGTAACATGATTTCCCTGATAGCGCATTTACAAAAATGAAATTTCAAGTTAGAGCATGAACAATATGATTTAACAAGGTGGACTCGTAGTTTTGCAACTCAACATCTCTTTTCTCTATTTGTGTTTGTCCAAGATCCATACGGTAATTACAAAATTTCCGTACACGTTAACGAGCAAAAATGCCACAGAAGTGTGCATTATAAAATGCATGAATGCATAGGCATTAGTCCACTCTAATATTTTCCAATAGAAACTCTACATCAGCACCATTACAAGTTACAGTGTAAGGATAAAAACTGTACCCAGTATGTTACGTAGCCAAACAATTCAGTTAAAAATTCTACCATACTAAAACCTGTTACAATAACAAGAGCTGTGACTTGTGGTCAATGCCGTTGAATATGTAGGTCCCCGTTATTGGTACAAATTGCCTTGTTATGAGCTGCAAGTATATAAATAATGTGATTACCCAACTCAAAGAAGAAAAACCATTCTATACATATTCATTTGAGACAATTCTGCAATGTATTACTGCTAAGTGCCAGCTGAAATTGCACAACTCGATGATCATACAGAGAACAAAAGCCCTTAATTCAAATGCATGGAGCATTGCATGAAGTTTTGTCATTACTCACAAACGATGCTGTTGAGCTCAATTTTAGTTCTCTTATGAAACACAATTTGGAATTAAGTATAAATACGAGTCGGTAATGGTTTTTATAATAATGGGTTGAGGTCCAGGGAATTAGACATTGAGCAGGGTGTGGAAATAGGGTTTAATCTAGTATGTTTAGGTTTCGATCTGGGTCTGTAATTGTTTGCTCAACACATGGCCTATGCTCTCATGATATGTTTATGTTTCACTCATAAAGCAACAAATTAAATTTATTAGAAATCTCTGCAGCACTCTCCAGGCCAAACAAAACACAGGGATCAGGGATGATTGCTAGCGCCGACAGAGAACAACAAAATTCATAGCTTAGTTTAACTTCTTTTTGTGTTATTTGCTGTTAAAAAACTTTTTATGTTAACATTTCATTCATGCCCTGAGCTTGTAAAGCTCAGAAGTGACTTAACCAAACCAAAGGGGCCTATAAACTTTTCATATTAAGAATGCAAACCCAAGAGAATAAGAACTAGCAAAAAACTATTTCAAATGAGCTAGAATTGCAAACCTTGATCACTTCTTGTGATGCAATTCCTCCAACCAAAGCAGCAACAGCGTGAAGTTCTGCAGAACCAAATCGACACATCTCATTGATAAGGTCATCAGCCAGAGTAGCACTGTTGCATCCCAAGTCATTAAGTAGGCTGATTGCCGTGCTCTTTAATCGAGCTATATCCTCATCCATTGCACTGCAAAAATAAACAAAATGAATGACCCTCAATAGCAAGTCACTGAAAAATGCTAGCAACACATTATCTCGCACATTTTTTAACATGGTCCTAATGGTTGAAATTTATATGGGTCCCACCGAATTTATGAAGAACCCAAATAATTTAGTGGGTCCTATTTAAAATTTTGAATACTGATATGCTCAAATGTTGTGTCTTATGAGACCACATTTAATTCGTATTTATAATCACAAATAGAATCAACTAGTAATTACATACAATCAAGCCAAACCCTTATGTTGTGTCTTATGAGACCACATTTAATTCGTATTTATAATCACAAATAGAATCAACTAGTAATTACATACAATCAAGCCATACCCTTGATTTGTTTAACAATATCACTAATTCCTAGCTGTTACTATTTACATAATGAACACAATAAATATATTTTCAAACAAATTTCAACCAATAGGAGTGAGTGTGTCGGAAAGTGTGTTATACAAATAATCTACTGCTAGCACTACTCCAAGTCCCAATATAACAAGGGAAAAATTCTACCATCAACAGTGAGGCCTTACCTGTCAAACTGTCCAGGAAAACGGTTGTAATTAGCAGCAAACCGATCAACAGCACGAAGCAAAATATAAATTCCCACAGCAATGCTGTCATGTATATAAATACGAAACCAGCTTTTCAGAAAGATAAATCCATGGTTGTAGACAATATCTTAAAACAAAAAAATAAACAAAACTAGAAAAAACCAAAAGGATAGGTATGGAGAGTAAGGTACTTTTGTAACTCAGGTAGGTTTGGAGAGTTAACTATAAACGGGCATAACCTGTGATCCTCATCAGTTAGGTACTTTTGTAACTCAGCTTGGTTTGGAGAGTTAAACTCGTCTTCAATCGGACGATATCTGCAGACCTACAAAATAAAGGTTAGTATCTGCCCAGTAGGCTTGGCAAAAATCTCTTAATACTGTAATAGCTAATTTTAGACAAGGGGTGGTTTAGGAGTGCGGGGGATAGGCACTTCCAATCGTCTACTTGAAATATACTTGACGTACATGATATAAAACCCATTAACCATAATCAAATCTTACCAAAACAAACAATAACAACAACAGAAGAAAGATAATAACTTAAGTTGACTACTATGAAAGAGAGCTTGGCAGTTTTCAATCATTTTTTTTATCAGCAAAATTCAAAAGTGGTGTAATACTTTTGAATGATCATATTATATAAATAAATCTACATCTATAAACATATATAAAGCCCATTAACCATGACGATAATAATAAAATTCCACCAAATCCAACAACAATAAGGATAACAACAACCACAATAACAGAAGTTCACTACTATGAAAGAGAGCTCAGCAGTTTCTAATCCGTTTTTTTGGTCTCCAAAATTCAGAAGTTGTGTAATCTTTTTGAATATAAACAGATCCCCTCCCCCATAATTCTACATCTAACTTCCCTCCATCACTATATAATTTGCATCTCAGAAAACTAGTTTTCAAAAGGGAATTTGATATGAAGAAAATCATTTGTTTAAAGAACAACGTTCACTGTGCCCCACACACCCTAGAGACTGTAGTTCCAAGCATTTAATTACATTACTATATCATATCATCTGTTGTAACTTTTTACATTGTAAGTTAGGTTCAATAATCATTTTTGTAATGAAAAGTTTGATGTTTTGCATAGAACCTTACAAATTTCAATTATTTTTTTAACCAGCTCAACAGAAATCTTAATTTTAAACAAAATAAGATTACTGCAAGCATATATATGGAATTAAATAAGCAGTCCTTTGGAGAATTTGTCAGGAGCTTTGTCTTAATCTGAATCGCACTTTATAGAAAGCTTATATAGGTTGAATATAATATCCACTTAATAAAAATAGAAAAGGCTTGACCATGGCACATAAAAACGATAGTCAAATATACAGGATGAGTAACTCAACTGGAATATCGAGGTTGTACATTGTATTTACATAATCAAGGACCATATGAAACATTAAGATTTGTTCAAAAAATAATATAAAAAAAAAAAAAGCAAAGCATTACTCAAAACAGGAGCTGATTAATGATTATTGGCATCTAAATTGAATGACTCGGAAAATTCACATGCTTACTTTGAGTTTTCTTGCATTTTTACAGAAGCTTTTAATTGTTGCCCTTGGAATGCTATTTGGATCTCTACCAATTTTCTTCAAAGTGTTTCTCGCCATTCGTTCTATTGCAAGAAAGTCAGCCTCAGCCTTAGCCTGATAGATGTTCTGCAAATTCACATATTGCCTGCAGGAGGGTAGATAAACCTAGAATAAATAAATCGATGGTATTTATTTTACAAAGTAGAACTCATTCAGACAGGTATGTAATAGATTCAATTACTAACTCAGTGGAAGAAGTCATATCTGGTATAGACCCTTCAAGAGGCGCCTCCCCACCACCTTCATTTGCAACAAAATCCTGTACAACGATGTGAAATGCACCAATAAATAACTAAAGCAAACAACCAAGAACATTGATATAATATAATTTTCCAGCCCATAACTGAACAATGTATTTCAAAAGTACCAAATAACGACAAACTCTTAACTACTTTCGATTGCTATTGTATTTCAAATAAGAAGACGTTTTTTCAATTAAGAAAACAATAAATATCAAATGACATAGGTCTTAGGTTTTTGAATCGAGTCAAACTCATCCTCACAAAACCAACATGTAAGGTGAGGGATGGCTATAACTTACTAACACATTTTAAGTCCATATCTCATCTAATTGGACTCTCAACACCCCTACGCCTAGGATTGAACATCTTGAGAGTGTTCTGAGTAGCCTGATTGGGGGTGGCCAAATGGATCTTGGACAGGCTCTAATACCAAGTTAAATAGTTAAGAATAACGAGAGAATCTTTCAAAATAAGGAAAAATAGGAAACTACGGCAATGATAATAAATAGAGTATAATCCTAATTATGACTATAATCAACAATGAGAAATTTTCTCAATACAAGTGCAGCAAAATGTATTTGAATCAAGGTCGAAGATACAATGCAAAAAGCACCAACCTTAAGAGCTGCCACCAACACCCAAAAATCTGACGAACTAGAGTCTACTTCCACAGAACTATCATTTAGTATCAGTTGCAACTCTGAACCTAAGAAAGTAAACAACATCAGAGATTAGAGAAAGCCTCAATTTTGATTGGAGTGGGGCATTAAAAGTTTACACAATGCCTAAAAGTTCTAGATTAAAAAACAAACAAATTTTTTAATACACGGTAAAATAAATAATCGTAATGACTTAACCTTGACAATTGTCAGACACAAACTAACAAAATTGTCAATGAAAACATTTAAGTAATTTTGTTGCAAAGCTCAACAATAGACTCTCAGAACCTACTTGACACTTAAAAGATTCAATAGTTTTCTTTAATTTTATTTGTCTCCTACCAACCATCTCCAAAGGTCCAATAAAATCTAAAACTGCTAGTTCACAAAAGTCAATTCATTCTTATGCTCCTTAATATTTAATAAAGCAAAAGGATAAAGTGACTTCTAAAATGAAAATTGGCAGATGCATTTGTTACAATTACACACTTACTAATTCCTCGGGAGGCAAATACTTTGAATGAGGATTCCATAGCTTCTTTATAATTATCTTCATCTGGTGCAACCATTCCAGCCTTAAGAAGCTCCTACATTGTTCACATCCAAAGCTAATTATATAACTAGAATAGAACAGAAGCAGATGAAAAGGCTTATAACAACAAACCTTGAACTCCTTTTTTTCTTCTCTAGTCGATGGAAGCCTACCACCATGGCTTTTGGCCCACTCATCAGCCATCTTGACAAGAATGACAACATAGGGTATATGCTTATGAGCAACAGGGTCTTGCACATTCAATTCAAACCCCTCTGCAAACCTGTGGGTATACATGCAATGAGAAAATAGAGTGGAAGGACCACGTCTGTGGTCTTTGCTTTAAAACAATTATATTGGTTGACAAGTGAAATCAATGAAGCAGAACAGGATCATATAAAATGCAAAACTAGTCTAATACCTCTTGAGTTCAGGCCAAGGATTGTTTAACCGAAGATCATCCAGAAAATGCTCAGGCTTTGACTCAATCACAGTATGTTCCTATCAGACCCAAAAAATGGACTAATTACCCAAAGCATATGATCCAATATTTAATAACTTTTCAGTTCTTTCAAGAAATGTATTTTCAGCTTTCCAATCCATACTATTGCAATTAAAACTTTTATTTCCCTTCTCTTTTCAATACCGTTTTACAAATAACCACATTCCTTTATTTTATTTTCTCTCTTTTACACGTCAAATATCATATTAAAGTAACGTCAGTAATAAACCAAAGTACCTTCAAACTGATTCGAACAAACCCCGCAAGGCCATAGGAGCGGGCAAAGATCAATATAACATTTGCCTCCCTGCAGATTTTGTCAAGCTTTACCATTGAACTTTCCACCAGCTGAAAGTTTATCAGAGAATAAGTTAAAAGAGATAGCAGTTCAAAAGAACACATAAAGCAATGTGCTTTTTATAAGGTTTAACACTTTAACTTTAAAAAATTAACTAAGATATACAACCATTGATTGGTTTCTTTCATCTGAAAAGATAGATAAAAAAAAAGTAAAGTTTTGAATGGAGGCGCATAGCTACTTCTACAACAAGTCTCTCTCTAAGTGAAACGAAAAACAATTGTCTGATAGAAGTTACAAGAATTATAGTAGCACACCTGTGTTGCTACAACCAAAGTAAACTGAGAAAAGAATGATGGGTTTGTCTCAATCAATTTATCCGGATACTCTTCTATATATTTTGCTTTAACTGCATCATTCAGCTCCTGGAGAAATGAGCACACACATTTTGCCTTTGACTCCCCAAGGCTTGCTTCATCGACTACAAAAAATGAGACAAATTGAAGACCAAAAGAGAGGCCAAACCAAACAAAACAAAACTAGAACACAAGAAGATAATGTACCCAAAAAATTGTTTCCAAGGTCACCGACTTCAACTTTAGATCCATCAACTACGGTGATGCTTCCAATCCCACCAAGAACAAGATTCTTAAGTGTCTCGGAACCAGTAGGACCACAGTTAAGTAAGCAAATATTAGATTTCTCAAGGGCTGCCTGTCCTTGGTCACCCCATATTCTGCATTTTCAAGAGTAAACATTTTGCCATATAATCAGATCAAATATGTAAAAAAATATTACCCCAAAAAAACAGTAAGAAAATGATAGATAGATAACAGTATAATTTTAATATATCAGAATACATTAATTAAACGCGCGCGCGCACACTCAGTCTCAAAGCAATCGAAGCAGAGCGTGACAAATAGCTATCTTACAACAATGTTTTAAATAGCAGTTGCAATCCTTGATATTGCAGTCAAATGTAGCCGATGTGGCCTCAACTGTTGTCAAATGCAGCCGATGCGGCCTCAGCTGTGATCAGATGCGGCCGGTGCAGCATCAACCGTGGTCACGTTGCACTGTGGCCAAGGTTTTCAAATAGAAGCTACAACGTAGTGGAAGGTGAACAAACCACACTATTACCCCGCAATACGTAATTTAGTACAATGCATAGTCAACTAGTGCCTATAAAGAATCTATAACACTTTATTACAACGTAAATTTAACAAAGCACGGTTTTCAGCAATCCAAACTTGACAACATTTATCGCGCCCCATATCGCAGTCGCAAACCTTTATTTAAGACTCTACTTACAGCTAACCAAGCAATGGCGAATTGTTTAGGAGAACCTAAGTTCGATTCCCGAGTGGAACAATTATGTCAGGCTTTACTTACCTCCCAGCCGAACTCGTGATTAACAGGGGCACAGGGCCACTTTCCCTTAAAGCTACTGTGAATTAGGAAATATCACTAAAAACAACTATGATCAATAACACGCAAAAATTCACTGAAAATAAAATAAAAAACTATGAAAATAAGAGCATTCTGCTTTGCAAATAAAAGCAGTTCCAGTTGAAGATACATTAGAACTCTTCTCCAGTTAATTAATAGTTGAATCAAATCAACTTCATTCAAAACCCTAACGTTGAATGAATCTTGCAAATACACAGAATAGTTGAATGAATTGATAATCGGATATTACAGTGAATGAATATTAGTACCTGAGTTGGCGATCGTATTTAACTTTAGGTTCCGCCATTGCTGAACCTACTCGCTTCGCTTCAGAATCACGCACGCTATGTGTTTGTGTGTTTTTGGTGTGTGGGGTTTTGGGTTTTTCTTCACTACTCTCACTTTAGATATATAATTGAGTCTTAGGAAGATTTGGGGGCTAAAATTTGTAAGAATCTATTAGATATTGAGCTTATCAAAATTAACTTATACAAGTAGTAAAAAAAGAAATTAACTTATACAAATAAACAAAAAAATTATGTTAGATGAAAATCTTGCTATCATAAGTTGTTTTTTAATAAAAGCTTATCAATAATACATAAAATTTATTTATTTACATAAATTATTTTGAATAAACTAAAAAATCAGTCAATCTAAGTAAGTTTATACTTAGATTTAGCCAATTTGTATAGGTTTGAGATTTTAGAGTGTAATTATCTCAAAGTTTTCAATTCAAATTCAATTTTAATTTTTGTGAATCTCATTTGATAAACGATAGATTGATCGATTTTAAATTGGATACGAATTTTTTTAAAAAAAGAATCTATTATTTTTTATATGTATTTATTTTGATTTTCTATCTTTGCAACTTGTTTCGACACAAAGATAATCTTGCTAAGCTATTTTCTGTCAAAATCAAATTTTAGTTTTTTTCTTTTCAAGACATATCCTTGTAAGTTATACTCTTTGTTTATTTTCAATTGTTGTTCTAGATATACTGTTAATCACTTCGCCTAAGGTTTTAACCTCATGCTTGAGGTTGTGGACTATCAAAGGGTACATAGCCCCATACCCCCGTCCTATCTAAAGGATGTCGTTTATTATCACTTTGCTTAAGATCTTAGCCTCGTGCTTGTGTGTGTGTGGGGAGGGGGTAGGGTATCAAAGAAAATATAGCTCCATACCATTCTCCTGAAGACTCATAATAGGGGCGGACTGAAACATGTTATGTGCCTTGCACAAGGGCGAGACCGTATAATACGCCATGTGCTCTGCACATGGGTGACAAAGGAGAGAAAGAGGGAATTCAAATGATCCTGCCTAAGGCAGAAATTGAGGGGGGGGATTTATGCATACACGATCGAGGGGGAACTTCTAGACAGCTGACAGGCTAGGATAGAGAAAAAGAACTAGGCAGACAAAGGAAAGGGGATCACTTTTCATAAACACGGAAAACACATCGCTCGTATAGGAACAACACCATGCAAGATAGGAATGACCGTACTTACGACAAGTATAGCAAGGAATTCACAATTAAATTATTATCATTCAATCAAACATAATACACAAGTTTAGTAACAAAACCAAAGTCAATCTCAAACCAAACCTAAATTTATAGAAATAAAAACTACAAGAAATAATAGAATATGACCTATGAAGAATTACTTGATAAGATAATATCTGATATGAGAAGTGATTGGATTGAAAATAGGTTTACAAAATATTATTTATAAAATCAAGTTCTAGACCATTCAATCACTTCGTATATGTATCACTTATTCTAATCAACAATTTATACGTTATAAATTGCAAGAAATAAAGAGAATGAAAGAAACAACAGGATTTATACTGGTTCCCTCAATTGTCATTGCAATGTGGTACGTCACGCCTACTCTTCGTAGAGAAAACTATATGGTCTTCCACTAGTCTCTTGAAATTTTATAGAGTAAATTACAAATATTCCTTCAAATTACGAATCTTACCGATCGTGAGTTTTTTATGCTAAGTAATCACTCCAAAACATTGAATCTCCACGCCTCCTTGAAATCGGATCTTCCAAGGTCTTCAAATCATAAGTTAGCATGCAATCATTCGATCTTCTTATCCAAGGAACCTTCTTTGCTCTGAACCTAACTTCAATCCTTTTTTTTTATTTGATATTATAAACTCTTCCTATCTTAATTATATCTTCAACTATCTTCTTCTATAGATCCCGATGTCGCATATAATGATAGAACATCTCTAATCTCTAACATTTGACGTCGAACTCAGTTAGCTAAAAGAGAAACATAACATTTGAACACTAAGTGTGATTGTAAACCTCATGCGATGTCTCACAACTCATATCTACAAGTTCTGTTATTCATTTCCGTTACAAGGGATGCCTATGTCTAGCACATCCCAAGTCAAAAGATCAACCTCGGATTGCACGTTGGAGAAACATTAGGAGCTGTAATAAAGACACCAATGTAACATAATATGAATTATTTGTAGTCAGCCAGACCATTATTGTCACACTACTGTACTTGTATATTCAAAACTATAACAATGAACAAAATGGAGAAGTTCATTACCTTTTTTTGTTTCCCATATGTTTGTTCTTATGAAGCCTGAATACGGATACAGGTGCGGGTATGATACAATACGGGTACTCGAATACATGATTTTTTCTAAATTTAGGATACGATATGGTTAAGATGCGTTAACAAAAAATTTATACTAAAACTTGTATGTATGTAAAATACTTAAAGAAAATAAACATTGATTACTCTTCATTATTATATTATTATAAAAGTCACAATTTAAAATAAATAATACATGTGAACAAAATAAAATATAGCAAAGTTTTCTTATAAACCATATTATACTTTTATATGTTTGGAGATATCGAGAGAAGCATCGTTAAAAGAATTCAACACAAATTTTATCTAATGTTGATTAACTGAATCACCCTCTCTTGTTACCTTTATCCACAAAAAGTATAATTTAAAGTGGTTCAACGAGAAGCAACCACCGATGCATATCTAAAATTGAATGATATACATCTATACTGAATTTTTACAACATTGTCTCACTTTTTCACCCTTCATCTTTTTCTAGGATACGTATATGTGAAGTATCTTATAAGTATCCATGTGTATCTCTAGAGTATCATATAAGTATCTGATAAAGCATTTTTTAAAAATTTAAATAATTAATTCCGATACTTTGTGGATACGTATCTGGGAGTATCCGTGGAGTATTGGTGTACGATACGCATCCAATTGAAACTTGTGAAACACTAAACATAATTATCTCTTCAACTATAATCCCGGCTTCATTCTATTGAAACTTGTGAAACACTAAACATAATTATCTCTTCAACTATAATTTGAACCATAACTCGTCACATTATTTTTAAAGTATAACATACTTTTGTAGTCTTAACACTAACATTCTAAAAAAATAAACATCATTCCTAAGCAACATCAATCAATATAATAGTTTTTATACGAGAGCTTTGACATTCCTTACAATTCTAATCAGCTCAAAAAGTTAATCTATAAAATTCCATGCGCACACACATGTATTTTGAACAAGATATCCTCTACGTATAATTACAAATCGCACTCATTTAAAAAGTTGAGACTGCTGCATTCTCAAGACTAAATTCAAACCATAGTCACATAATTTGCGATTTGCCCTTGTACGTGGTACGGATTCGCGATATATGCTACATGAGAAGAATTTGATACGTATGGGAGTATAAAGCTTAACCATCTCTTCCAAAATAATTATTTCAACAAAATGATTGAAAATATTGATATCAAATAAAATTCATCAGGACCTCATATTAAGTTGGAAAAGATTTTTTACTATCTCTTCCAAAAACCCATTTGAGATTGACATAGTGGTTTGCTTGAAATCTAGAAGTGTGCTCCTTTTAAAGTCTCAGGTTCGATTTCCTCGGATACCAATTCCGATGAGCTAAGTTCATACAGAGTTATGCTCTAGCTTTAAACGAGTCCCACAGATGAACGATGAAATTGATCCCCTCAAATTTTATCGGTTCTAAGGTAAACTATCTCTTCCAAAGTGCTTTTGAATTTACCTAAGAAAATATTTGGTTCATATGAAAAAACATTTTTCATAAAAAGGCAATAATAAGGCACACACCCCAAGTTCAAATTCAATTTCCACACTTGTCATCATAGGATATATCACCCATAACATTCCCCTCCTTCTTCATTTTCATATTCTCTACTTGCACAAAACTCCACAAAATCATCATAACTATCCCTTATCTTTCTCACGAATGCATAATCAACCATCATGTGTATATATATAAATATAACTACATCCTCTTCTCTTCTCAGACCAACCAAACTATTTTCTTCTCCAATTTCTAGAACCTTCTTCTCTTCTCATCTATCTTCCCGCACTTCTAGATCCTTCTTCTCTTCCCTCCCTCGCTTCAACCGCCGCTTCCATTCTTCCTCTCATCTCTCTCTCCGTCCTCAGATCACCGCCGTCGCTCCGGTCATCGAAAGCTTCCACCGGAAAATTGCCACCATGGGTACGTTACTGCTTACTACTTAACTTCAATGATCATCAATCATCATCGTTTCTTTATTTGAAATGAAATTTGTTTTTTTTTTTTTTTTTTTTATGTTTGTGATATTTGGATTTGAATTTTATGTTGTGAATTGTGATGATTTGTTATTGCATTGCAGCGAGTGAAAATCCTTTCAAGGGAAACTTGACAAGTCTTCCTAAGCCAGGTGGTGGCGAGTTTGGAAAATTTTATAGTCTTCCTTCTCTCAATGATCCTAGAATTGGTAATTTCCGTACATGGTTTCGTTACTAAACACGTCGACACTGATAATAATTTGAGAAATTTAAATTATTGAATGTAAACGCGTGTTGGACAACGAACACGCATTGCTTTCAATATGAATATAATAAACTACTTACATACAATGCTTAATGAAATTGAAATTGTCAGGTGGTTAGCTTTTTTATTTTGAGACTTTAATTTAAATCTTGCACAAGAAAATGTAAAGTAGTTCAAAAAAATAATCACTTTTAAGAGTCGAACTCGATACCTGATCCTCGTTCAAAGCATGGTTTGCCATCGGGACAAAATGTTATTTTTTAAAATATGTTACCTTGTAGACTATATATATTTTAATTTTTTCCTGGGTGGGCTGCGACCTGCGCCAGTCCTTATTAAGCTCCGCCACTGACCTTGGCATGTTATATTTCATGGCTTAAACAAATGTTATTTTGTATTGATTTATGAAATGTAATGGAATAAGAGTATCGGTTAAAATATGCGAAATTTGTAATTTCATATTAATATTGTCCATTACTGAATATTAGTTTCGTTGATGTATTAAATTACTGTTGATATCAACTTTATGTATGCATAACAGACAAGTTGCCATACTCGATTAGAATTCTTCTTGAATCCGCCATTCGCAACTGTGATAATTTCCAAGTCACTAAAGAAGATGTTGAGAAGATTATTGACTGGGAAAACACTTCTACTAAGCAAGTTGAGATTCCTTTCAAGCCTGCTCGTGTTCTCTTGCAGGTAAATTGTCAACT
The DNA here is from genome assembly GCA_946800305.1 of Medicago arabica. Classification (NCBI taxonomy): domain Eukaryota; kingdom Viridiplantae; phylum Streptophyta; class Magnoliopsida; order Fabales; family Fabaceae; genus Medicago; species Medicago arabica. The sequence goes on along the minus strand of OX326964.1, from coordinate 33,161,249 downwards.
CCTGAAATCTAGATACAATGAAGTAATTATATTTCATTAAGGTGTAATATGTTATCTTCATTTGAATTTTGAACCTTTTCATCTCCTCAGGATTTTACTGGAGTCCCAGCTGTCGTGGACTTGGCTTGCATGCGAGATGCTATGAATAAGCTTGGAAGTGATTCCAATAAAATCAATCCTCTGGTATTTGTCTTTCTTATCACTTGCATGCTCTTCTGTTCTGTAAGATTGAATACATTGTTGACAGTGACCGAAGAGATTTCAAAACTTTCAGATTTACTTTTGTATTATGGCATCATTATTTGTTACGTGCAGTACAAAAATGTTTTTGAATTTCATGTATTACTCAGTGAGAGATTAGCTATTGTCCTGTACTTGACATATCAAGATGTAAACCAATTTTGCCTTTTAAGTCAGTAGCTGCAAGTAGTATTTTATCTGAAAACTGTTTGCTAATGTGTTTAGCTTTTGGTGGATATTGGCAATTTTTTTGACGCGTTGAATTAAAATTGGTTTGTCAAAGTTGGAATGATTACCAAAACTAAATTTGATAAGTAACTCTATTCTGCATAGTTTTAAGGTTCTTGAAGTTGGAAAAACATAATCTTAGATGTATTTTCCTTGTATTTTATGTTTGTTAGAAGTGGTTTTTGAACAGTGATTGTTGGCAGGTTCCTGTTGATCTTGTCGTTGACCATTCAGTTCAAGTTGATGTGGCAAGGTCAGAAAATGCAGTGCAGGCTAATATGGAACTTGAATTCCAGAGAAACAAGGAGAGATTTGCTTTTCTTAAATGGGGATCAACTGCATTCCGAAACATGCTCGTTGTTCCTCCTGGTTCTGGTATAGTACATCAGGTAAGTTTGGAAACAAACATGCAAAATAAGTGTATGGTATTTAAACGTTTCTTTTGTTATTGTAAAAATTAGGGACTTACGATGTGATACCTCGTGTTCCAGGTCAATCTTGAATATCTTGGACGGGTAGTTTTCAACAATGAGGGCTTACTCTATCCTGACAGTGTGGTTGGGACTGATTCACATACAACTATGATAGATGGGCTTGGTGTTGCTGGATGGGGTGTTGGAGGTATCGAAGCTGAGGCCGCAATGCTTGGTCAGGTACATTACCTTCCTAGTTCTTATTTTGATATATACATGTTATGTAAAGAATGTTAATTCTATCCAAAACACCGATGATTAATGATTGTCAATCATATTCAACTCTTTAGAAGTATCTATTTTTATTATCTTTGAATGAGCATGTGCTGCAGTTAAAATACAGTGTGATGATTCTAATGCCGTGTGCTATGCTTGCAGCCTATGAGCATGGTTTTGCCTGGAGTTGTTGGGTTCAAGCTATCTGGAAATCTGCGCAATGGTGTTACGGCAACTGACTTAGTTTTAACTGTGACACAGATTCTTAGAAAGCACGGTGTTGTAGGGAAATTTGTTGAATTTTATGGTAATTAAACACCCTCGACACTCAAAGACCTACTGCTAAATACTCGTTTTCTTCATTTTTCAACATAGTATGATTGTCCTTACTAACAGTTTTCATGGTTTCATTCAATAGGTGATGGTATGAGTAAATTATCTTTAGCTGACAGAGCTACTATTGCAAATATGTCTCCTGAATATGGTGCCACCATGGGCTTCTTCCCTGTGGATCACGTTACATTACAATATCTCAAGCTAACTGGGAGAAGTGATGAGACTGTAAGTACTATCAACTCATTTATTATTTTCTATGGGATACCTATAGAATAGAACTATTTGACCTTTATTCTGTCATAATACAGGTGGCGATGATAGAGTCTTATCTCAGGGCAAACAATCTGTTTGTTGACTATAATGAGGTAATGTTGGTATATTGCAGTTTCCCTAGAAACCCTCTTATAAAAAATTACATATGTATATGTGTTAGGGTTATAGGATGCTAATTTATTTTCCATATCAGCCGCAACAAGATAGGGCATATTCATCATATCTTGAACTAAACCTGTCCGACGTAGAACCATGTATCTCAGGACCAAAGAGGTAAGGTTCCTATTCTCTTACATGCCGCTCTGTCTGTTAATGTTGTTTTCTTATATCAATTTCCAACTTGTTATCAATCTAATAATGCATACTGAATGCCATTATGCCCAGACCCCACGACCGTGTGCCTTTGAAAGAAATGAAGGCTGACTGGCATGCGTGTCTTGATAACAAAGTTGGATTTAAGGTTAGTAATACTGTGACATTCAAAAAACTTTTCTCATGTTTTGGTGTTGCATGAAGAAAAAATTATTTTGTACTTTGTAACTTGAATTAACTGTTGATTGTCAGTTTTAAACAAAATTGCTAAGTATTTACTGCCCATTTGGTTGTTTTTGTTATAGTCTCAGTTCCACTATTTGTCTGCGGTAGCAATCCAACAAATAATATTGTATAATTTTTCACGGGGTTGTTTACAGATTTTCATAGTTGGAACTATTGCATCTGACACATCGGCTTGAATCAGTTTGTTTCTGCAGCGTCATACTATCAAACATCAATATATTTTTTAATTGTTCATTCTAATTATTTGAAGGATAGACCTTTGACTTGCAGATTCAGTGTCATTCACAAAATTCTTAAGACCATATGAGGTTTATTTTTATAATTATGTTGCTTCTGTCTGCTTGTTTCATCAACTTACTCAACGCCTGAAGTGACATTGCTATATTACTGATATAGTTATCCACGTTATTTCTGTCATTCACTTGTACCTTATATTTATCAAATTGTTGGTGACTTTCATCTTCAATGAGTGTCAAGCTACTTTTGATTACTTTTGTGTGACACGATGTCTTCTGATCTTTGAGAAATTCAAGACTTTCCTTTATTCTAGACATCACTCATATTAATATTTTTTTTCAAGACTCTGTCATGGTACCTTAATGGCAGCAAAGATGTCAAAGGCTCTGTTTAATTTTATTTGCTATATAGTAATGTATGTTATATTTATATACAGGGATTTGCTATACCAAAAGAGGCACAGGGAAAAGTTGTAAAATTTGATTTTAATGGGCAGCCAGCAGAGCTCAAGCATGGCAGTGTAGTGATTGCTGCAATCACAAGCTGTACGAATACATCAAACCCAAGTGTTATGCTTGGGGCTGGTCTTGTAGCGAAAAAGGCTCATGAGCTTGGTTTGCAGGTTAGTATAACAATGCTACGTCTCTCCTTTTTGGTGTTTGTTTTTGCTTCCACTAATAAAAGGGACACATTCTTTCTCTTATATGCGGTCCCCTTCTTTTTAAAATTCTAATCATTGTTTTTCTCTCACTATTTTGCCAGGTCAAGCCTTGGGTTAAAACAAGTCTTGCTCCAGGCTCTGGAGTTGTTACTAAATATCTACTCCAGAGGTATTGTGCACTTCTTACTAGAATTCCGCAACTGTTGTATATATCACTGTATGATCCTTTCCATTCTGCACATTTAAGGAAAATTCAATCTAAATTTGTATCTGTTTCTACTTTATGCTAGTGGACTGCAAAAGTATCTAAATGAACAAGGTTTTCATATTGTTGGATTTGGCTGTACAACATGTATCGGCAATTCAGGGGATCTGAATGAATCTGTTGCTTCTGCCATCTCAGAAAATGGTAATATTTCATAACAAAATGCTATTTATTTGAACTGAAGCTGATTTCTATGCAACACTTAGATTTCTTATATAACTTTTTTTAACATATATATCCTATTAGACATATTCTGCTTTATGCGTTTACCTTGTTGATTTTTTGTTTGTTTTCGGATCCAGACATTGTAGCAGCTGCTGTGTTGTCTGGGAACCGTAATTTTGAGGGCCGGGTTCATCCCTTGACAAGAGCTAACTATCTTGCCTCACCTCCTCTGGTTGTTGCTTATGCTCTTGCTGGCACGGTATGTGTGTCTAATTCATATTTCTGATGAGTTTCTCCATTTTTTTGCTTCTTTCGCAGTATTATCTCTTTTTCATCCGGGTCTGTAAAAGGCAATAGTTGTCTCACTCATTTGTTGGAAGTAAACAGAAAATCATAAAATTATTGTAGGCTAATAAAATACATTGTTATTGGTCTAGTTACGTAATCTTCATTTGTTTTCAATTTGCATGAATTAGCAGCCTTAAGTCATGTGTGAGAGCTGGGTATATGTGCTGCTCGCTGTGGGTTATGAGATTCGGCTCACATGGGTTTGTGCTGTATAAAGTGATTACACGCAGACCTATACTGGTTTGTCCACCTAAGCAGCGAATGAAACTGACTTAATCATTCCCTCCGTTATTTTTTAGTTGTCGTTTTAAGGTTATTTACATTTACAAAAAAAAGCGATTACTTTTGATGAATCATGTCATTTTCCTATACTACCCTTAACTATTTATTATCTCATTCCACCTATTTCTCTTTTTTCAATAAATACTTAATGGTATTATTGATAAAACAATAACTAATGTTGCATGAAACTTTGAAAATGACAAGTAAATAGAAATAAACAATTTCTACAAATGTGACAAGTAAAAAGGACTTTGGCATTTTTTTATATTTGGATGTTCTGTAGAGTTTTTACTTTTATGATTTTGCTATTTGATCAATCAAAATAACTTTAGCTTAATTGCTAAATTTTTTCATGTATAATATTTTCGTACTCAATTCAATCAACCTGTGGGCCAACCCAATCAAACTTGTTTAATTCTGGTGCATCATTTATGCAAACTAGGTTAAATTGTATACACAGCTCTGTACATACTTTAGTTTATTTGGACTCAAAGCGGGGACCCAAATGGATCATTTCCCTTCTCAATTTTTACATATCAAATCATTCCTTAATCCGATTCTAGTAATCTTTGTATACACTAGTCACGTTTGGGATGGTTTTGGTTTCAGGCAACATAATTGCGCACATTTGCATATGAAACAATAAACACTAGTAATTTGGTCGTTTTTTTTTTCTTTTTTCTTTTTTTTTCCGTATAATAAATTTAGTTTTGAATATTTTCTTTCCCGACAGAGAATGTTTTGTCATAGACTAAAATTATTGTGAATGTTCTACCGACTATCGAGTATAAGATTTATTTAGAACCTTCTTTAGTTGGTAGGGTGCATATTATATTTGTTTGTTGACAAGGTTTATGAAATTTAATTTTGAAAGATATCAAGATCTACAATTTTGTAATTTCATCAAGTCCCTTTGGTAAAATTTCCAGGTTGACATTGACTTTGAGAAGGAGCCAATTGGAACGGGGAAGGATGGCAAGAATGTCTACCTCAGGGATATCTGGCCATCTACCGAAGAAATTGCAGAGGTGAGTGACACCAAAATTGGCCATTACATGTAATTTTGGTCTAAATACTAGCCAATGCATATGCCATATGGCAAAAATAACTTTGGGTGGCTTTGCTTGTAGACTGTTCAATCTAGTGTGTTACCTGACATGTTCCGAAGTACATATGAGTCTATCACAAAGGGTAACCCTATGTGGAACAAACTGCAAGTTCCAGCTGACACTCTTTACTCTTGGGACTCCAACTCAACATATATTCATGAACCTCCATACTTCAAGAACATGACCATGGATCCTCCGGGATCTAATGGTGTGAAAGATGCCTATTGCCTGTTAAACTTTGGTGACAGTATAACCACCGATCATATTTCTCCAGCTGGAAGCATTAACAAGGACAGTCCCGCTGCTAAATACCTACTAGAGCGTGGGGTTGAACGCAAGGACTTCAATTCTTATGGAAGTCGTCGGGGAAATGATGAGGTTATGGCGAGGGGGACTTTTGCCAACATTCGCCTTGTTAACAAGCTCTTAAACGGGCAAGTTGGCCCTAAGACAGTTCACATTCCAACTGGTGAGAAGCTTTATGTGTTCGATGCTGCAATGGTAAGTTAAGCCCTACTAAGTATGTCATGTTATTTGTTCACTGTTTTGAACTTTTAGAGTGGCAAATCATAGTTTATTCTATATCATATTTTGGTGCTGATGTCTTTCTATAATGATTTTCAAACTAACAGCAGTGTGTTTTTGATTAAACGATAATTTGTAAACACTACCTTTAATAAATCCGTTTGCTTCCTCTGTGCACGAATCAACATCGAGTTTTGCTTATTCAGATTTGACAATAGATAATTTGACAATAGATACTTAATTCAGTGCTGCGAAGCTCGATAGTCTGACAAGTGACAAGGATATTATGTGTTAATTTACCGTACTCCCTTTTATAAAAATTAACTCCCTTTTACTCTCCCCCAAAAAAATAATTAGTAGATACTATTGCGCCAAACAATGTTGTATGTAATCATTAATTAAATTTAGATTTCTCAAGTTTCTAATCCCCTGGCTTTGTTCTCTCTTGTCAGAGATACAAGACTTCTGGGCAAGACACCATTGTGCTGGCTGGTGCTGAGTATGGCAGTGGAAGTTCTAGGGATTGGGCTGCTAAGGGGCCAATGTTATTGGTGAGTTCCTTTATAAGTAGTTTATACATTTTGAGTTGTAATTGAGTTGAGTTTTCTATTTGACTTTCTTAATATCTAAATGTCAATTTTCTGGTGGATGAAACATTTACATTTCAATAGGGGGTCAAAGCTGTGATAGCTAAAAGTTTCGAGAGAATTCATCGGAGTAACTTGGTAGGAATGGGTATTATCCCTCTTTGCTACAAACCGGGGGAGGATGCAGACACATTGGGATTGACTGGTCATGAACGTTATACAATTGACCTTCCAAGTAAAATCAGCAAGATCAAGCCTGGCCAAGATGTCAAAGTCACAACTGATAGTGGAAAATCTTTCACCTGCATAGCACGCTTTGACACCGAGGTAATTTAAGCTTATTACCAATTTTTGTGTCTTTTCCCGCTCTTTTTTGCTAGAGTTGCTATAGCATTTGCAGGTGATGATCCAATCTAGCCTTAAACATGCTTTGTTATAACCTGTTTTGTGCCTGATATTCAGGTGGAACTTGCATACTTCAACCATGGTGGAATTCTTCCATATGTCATACGTAACCTCATTAAGCAGTGAAGCTGTCGTTGATAGAAAAAAACTACAAGGTCATTGCCACTGTACACTTTTCAAGTTGTAAAATGTCACAGAATAAATTTCCAGCAGATATAGGATAAGATCCCTTTAAGGGAGGCAATTTTTGACTCTTATCTAGTATTTATTTCTTAGGCGTATGATTCTACTTTGGTTGTAGATTTCAGTTTTTGTGCAATATATGTGGCCATTGCTGGCGGCATTTGTTTAAGTATCAAGAATCTGGTTCAATGACTTTGTGACCGTGGAAGCGAAGCGAAAATTGAGTTTAATTACCAACAAAAGATGAAATGGGTAAGAAAAAAAGAAATGCATGATTATATACGATATTTTTGGTGTAGAATTTATTTTAAAAATGATATGTATTCTCATTTATTTGCACTTGACTAATCACGAAATATTGTGGAAATTTAAAGTATGTATTCTCATTTATTTGCACTTGACTAATCACGAAATATTGTGGAAATTTAAAGAAAGTAGTATCCGACTTACACATATTTGAATTTTTTGAGAAATATGTATCGGTTCACTTAAGAAAAGAGATACATACACACACACACACACACACAGGTGGAGCCACTCAACGAACATAAGTAACTAAATTGTGGACAACTGAAAACTACAATGTTGTTATTCTGGAACCGAGATACCCTGCAGAGACATCGTATAATCATGCAGTCAGTGTGCTAGAATCCGTCTGATCTTTGATTAAACTAGATTTGAGTTCAGAATTTTCACATTACCAAATAAAAATTAAACTGCGCTCTTTTAGATTGTTCTATCAAGATTGTACGACTCTATGCCGACCGCATGATTTCGGAATTTCCAAGACCAAATGCAATCCACATGCTTTAGTGTGTGCCTAAGGCCTAGGCCTATATTCTTACATTTTTGTTTTACAAACTTACTCCTTTCCTGAAGTAAACTCAAATTCTTTTTTTGACAAATTACTCATTTCCTAAAGCAAACTCAAATTGCAGCAAACTATGCTTACTTTTTTTCGATCTCACCTTTACATTCAAAAGTCTTGGAAGATTCACTCTTTCAAGCACTATGCTTGGGGGCCTATTTAATAGGATACTATGCAATACATACCACCATATGCAAATGGGGTTGACCAATCGGGCGAAATATAGGGGGTGCACTAAAGTTGTGTCATTGACTCGCACTAGGTGGATTAGTGGGGAGACTCCATAATCCTTCAACTTCTCAACTAGCCTCCAACTCTCCACTAACCGGCCACACGTCCATAGGGTGAACTCTATTAATAAGAGATTACATTTCTTCATAATTCATTCACTTCCACATCACCAAATATAGAATTACTTAACTTTGATTCCATGAGAAGCTTAGAGATATGTAGGACAAGAGAAACCTCTATCGAGCTAATACTCAACATCTTGACCTCATGGGGAACCGTCGACAAGGTGTCCTTCAACCTAATGCTATGTTTGTTTTAGCAGAAAGATAGAGAAAAGAGTGCGAGGGGGGAGAAAGAGGGTGGACCGAAGGGGTTTCCTTTGTTTGGTAAAGGATAGAAAGAATTCATTGGATCCTACCCTAAAATCCTTTCATCTCATAAATGGATGGAAAGGTGGAAGTGCCATCACTTTTTGTTTGTAATGTCGCAAAAACCCTAACGTTTTATTGTTTTTTAATTTATTCACTTACCGATTATCAAATATACATCTTTCTTTATTAGGGCCAGTTCGTTTAACCTGTAACTCATGAAGGGTCGGACCCGGTTAGTTTTTTTAGTGCTCATATTTTAAGAGGATTTTTCGGTCCGGTTTGATAAAACCCGAAGTTCCTTAGGGTCATCCCTAAACGAGTAGCTCATTTCGTCATCTCAAGATGCACATTATCACCATAATTTGTACGATAGGGGCAGAATGTCATTACAGAACATCACCTATAAAGGGTTAAAGAACATCATCAAAATGCCAAGTCTTACAAAATATCTTCATAATGCCAAGTCTTAAAACTTGCTAAAACTTAGCATAACAAATTATGAACTAGTATTATAACTGGAATTGCACAAAAGACCAAGTCTACAATCACTTGGATTTCTCTTCACAAAATAAACTACTAATTTAGCATAACTTAAATCTAGTCTTGTAATTATTGGGTTGGAGGTGGTACTTGTGATCCTTACCCTATTTCTCTATTTCTTTATGTCCTTTCTCTTTCTATGCCTTTGATGCATTCTTAGACTTTACAGTCATCATTGCCTTTTGTCCCTTTTTTACCTTTGGTGCCTTCTTTTTCTTTGCATTTGACCCCTCATTTGATGTTCCTTCTTCAACAACAGGTGCCTTATTTTTATTTGCATTTGTTGCCTCATTAGATGTTCCTTCTCCATCATGTGCCTTCCTTGCCTACAAACAGAATAAATCTTAAGTATCATAACACAACATAAACATAATACATTATAAATTGCACCATCACCATAAACTTCACAATTTATATACCATTTCACATGTGTATTTACAAGTTCACTTCTATGGTGAACTCTAAATTTAACTATTTGTTTTTGTGGTCGCATGTACAAAGTTGGATTGGAATAATGAACTGAAACCCTAAACATTCTAATAGGCAAAAGTGGAAAAGTTGGAGTAATAAAGCTATTAAAATTACAACATAGTAAACATGATGGTCCCCGATAGCTATTGTTAAAATAACCTATGTAGGACTCTTTTGTTTCTTTCTTTTAGAGAGGAATATAAGCACTTGATTAAGGAGATCCAAATTATGAAGAATTTGTTACATGATTGGATTCTAGCAAGACAATAACCACATTGAAACTTAATAAAACATTCAACAATCGTTTGACACTTGCATGAAGCACATTTAAAATATTACATGTAAAAAATGTAAGAAACTTTCACAAAACTGATGGGAAATCCTGGGCATGATAAGAACAATACATTTGATTAAAGTGGTGATTTTGGAAAAACAAAATTTAACTCACTGGTGCGTAGAGGCCAATTCGATTTTTCTTAGCATACTCAACGTAGCGTATGAGGCCGAAATATGTATAGAAATGTTGTCCAGTATATGGACAATAATAAGTCTGCAATAGAAAATTAAAAAACAATCAAGTGATAGACATTCATAGAAGAAAATGATACAATGGTGGTGAGTATTAAAAAATTCATTATCTTTCTTTCATTCAATATGATAACTAATATTAAAATAATTGATGCCATTTAGTAGGCGCATAGAAATAGATGTCTATTTTACTTCCTTGATTAAACTAATAAATAATAATTCAAAACTAGATTTCATCTATGTTGATGTGTATCATTTCAAAACATTATCTAAAAAACAATGATTTTCATGCACTTCATATTTCTCGAGGAACTTTCACTATCATGAAGCATAAATACTATACACTACTTTTATACATTGAAGTGCAAACCAAGCATTCAATACATTTACATAGTATTTTTACATCGACAATGTATATAAGCTAAATCCAACTAATTTATAAATAAATAAAAAATAGTTTAAACTTAAGTAAAATTAAGAAAGATATTAATTAAACTTCATTTAAAATGTTGCTATGTTCTGCATACACACTTATGATCAAACAACCATATATGAATGGTTGAGAGTAACTCTTCTCATGCACATGACTAACAACTTCAAGTTGTAACTTAAAGCATTTATGTTACCTGTCTTTAGTCAATATATAATGCCAAATTTCAAAGACAGATAATGAATAAATTTTGAACATTGTTATCGAAGAATAAAGACCCATAAAAATAATTGGCCTCTTCATTTCAGGATCTATGTTAGGTATGTAAAAAAAACCATACACATGGGTATCTACCTATAAAATCCACCATGGGTATGAGAAAGATAGCTTAACGGGTATCCACAGATATAATAAACAAGTATTTAATTACCCGCTACTTTATGGACACAAATATAAATTAGATGGTACCCGTGCCTGCGACTATCTGTACCCTTTAATAAATTAGACAAATTACTAATATATATATATATATATATATATGTATATACATATATATATATATCTTTAAAAAATAACCCTATTTTCTAATTAGTTGAAAATTTTTATAAGTCATTTTAACAATATAAATATGTTCAAATCATACATAAACATGAGACAAGATAAATATGTTCAAATCCTGCTACCACTACAACAACTTTTTAACAACAATTCACATTTATTAAAAAATTCAAAATGAGAAAAAATTTCCGCTCCAACCACACTAATCCTTTTGCATTATCTATTTTCAATTTGAAACAAGATGATATCAAATTTATCAACATTTAATTAGCATATATGCCATTTACTAGCCAATTCGAAAAGCAAAACAAAATCAGTAGTATAATCTCAATTCATAAAATGAAATAAACTGAATCAACAACCATGTAAAAGATAAAACAAGACATGATCAATATCAATAAATATCAAAATCTTGAATGTCATTACTAGAATTCGATAATTTCACCCTAAACATAAACAAAAAAAAATCTAAAGTAGATTTGTGAGTACCGTTTCTAAGGAACCATCCATTTTAACATCTGATTTGACACTCCATCCAGTCGGAATTTCTCCAACCGGACCTTCTTCTCTCTCAGGTGATCTTTCCTTTCGCTTAGGGGCCATACAATCAAGAGACTTTTCCCCCAAAATAAAGCTAAAATATTTTTTAAGCAAGGTTTATGATAAGGAGCATATAGGGTAAATGGAAAGACTGCAAATAAAAAGGCTCCTCCTCAAAAGCCACGTGTTCCCATTTTCTCACGTGCAATCATCCATAATCAAATCATGGTCGTACATTTATTTTTCTTATCATTTTTTTATTTAAGGACGAGATGCATTGTACTAAACCAAATATTTACTATTACCCGAAAGGCTTATGAACGGATACCAATCAGGGCAATACTTTACCAAAACAAATCCATTTTACCATTTATGTGTTAACAAAATGCTTACGGTTTCACACATATACAAAAAAGTAAGGGTAGATTCTCTTGAAACCACTCATACGAATAAAATAATTGTAGCAACACAATAGCGAAAAAAGAGCAGGAAAATCTCAAATTTCAAACACAACCGATTGAACCTAAAATCGTTGTGATTTCGCCTAAGATCCTTATCTGTGAGTAAAAGAAAAAAGTTAAGATTAATGAAGAGGGAAATAGTCAAGGAAATCAAATGTCACGATCAGATATAAAAATAACTATAATAGTTGGTTTTCCCTTAACAAAAGCTGCTATTAAGTGTTATAAAGAACCCTAGATATGATTGTTATATCACTTTCAATGCGGTTAATAGTCCGTTTCTTATAGATTTAAAAAAATGAATTTTCCATTGTTTTTTTTTTTAAATTTACTCTTTTTTTTTTATAGAGGCCAAGGAAAAAACAATAAAATCTAGGAGGCGGCTTGAACCCAAATACATGAGGGGATTTAAAAAAAAAAAAAAAGAAGACCTAAAATATTAAAAAACCAAGGATAGCTAGGACAAGCAAAGCAACAAAAACAAAAATACATGATAAATATGAAAAGCAAAATATCAGTGTGAAATATTGCTCTGGTTCCCGTTTTTGATGTGTATTGATTCTTTAACTGTGTTAGTTTCAGAATTATACATTATGTATGCCTTTGAGCATTCAAAGTATCCTAAAAAATACCCTTCTGAGCTTTGGCATCAAATTTTCTTAGATAGACTTTGTTGTTCAAGATGTAACATGTACATTCAAACTGGTGAAAGTAAGCTATGCTTGATCTTCTTCCTTTATATAGTTCATATGATGTTTTGTTCAGAATGCATATGTTGTAGATTCTGTTATGAACTTAATATGCTGTGTTTACATGTTCTGCCCAAAAGTACTCATCAATCTTAGTCTCTTGGATCATGGTTCTGGACTTTTCTTGTAAATATATATTATTTCTCTCTACAAACCCATTTTGTCGTAGATTTTTAAGAGAAGAGAATTCATGGATAATTCCATGTTTTTCACAAAAGTTTTCAAATTCTCCTTTATGATCACTTCTGACTTTCAGAATTTTAAATTCTTTTTCACTTTGTACTTAAGGGCAGAAGATGCTAAACACATCATAGGTTTCATCTTTATTTCTAAGGAATTTAACCCAAGTCCATCTGGTATATTCATTAACTATGACTAATCTATATTTCTTTCCATTGATTGATGCAATGCCTATTGGTCCAAACAAATCAATGTGAAACAATTCTAAGGGTCAGAGGCAGCGACAATGTTTTTTTGTTTTAAAAGAGGTTTTAGAAAATTTCTCTTTCTGGTATGCTCCACAGAGAACATATTAGTGATAACTTAACTCTGGTATCGAATGTTTTTGGCAGCCATTCCTCTCTAGAAAACTCAGAAAAGCATCACCAACCGAGAAGACACAAGTGATGTGTCAAAAACACAAAAGAAAACTCAAGAACAAGATTTAAGCATCTCAATATTTTAATTATAATTTAAGTTCATCTATTTTATATGTCAAATATCTAACCTTTATTTCCCTTTTCCTTTAGAGTCGAAAAAGAACTAGTGACTCAACATCAGAGGTCACAAGTAAGAAAAAAAAAGAGAAACCTCTTCAAAGGTATACAAAAGCTCAGTTGTAAGTTTTCTGACTTCGACTTTCAGTTACTTATATTTTTCTTTTTCTGATTACCTTTCTGATTTGAACGTGTAGTCCAAAAATGAAAGCATGAATTAAGAGGAGGTTTCGATTGAGAGTCCAGAGAGACAAACTACTAAACAAGTTGACAATCATCCCCAAGAAAAAACTAAATCACATACATCTAAAGGTAAAGTTATTGAAGGAGCTTCCTCTGAAGTGGAGGAAAAGGATGGGAAGAAGAGCCCAAACCTTAGCCTCTTACTGATCCCAGACCCAAGAAAAAGAAGAAAAGTCACTTAAGTAAAGGACCAGAAAAGAGCAAAGGGGTTTTCCTTCTTTTAAGCATTGCATGGCCATTCCCACATACTTCCTAAAATAAGTCGACCCAAGCAAATTTTTTTACCTTCATGTAATTGGATGGCCATTCCCACAAAGGCTTTGGCCACTTGTAAAGAACTTATGCAGTAAGGAAGGTTATGTCCTCTTGGTTGGATACCTCATTGGTGTCAGTTTTGTAATGGTCCGAAAGGTAATTGGAATAGCTGGCTCTCTTAGTTGGGAAGTCAAAGGTATGCTCTATGCTCACTATACTAGGGTCGTAGGTTTCACCGATGGGTCGAAGCCCAACGATTGCTGCCACATCAAAGAGAGTGGGAGTGAGCATGCCACATTTTAGCTGGAGAGTGTTAGTCGAACCCTTCCAAAAATTGGCATCATACTTGGGGCCAGTCATAGAAAGCTGGATGAGGTCAAAAATGCCTAAGGATTTCCAAAGTTGAGATTTCTTTAGCCATTCGACATAAGTAGGGTTTCTGGTTAAATGGGTTGATCGAAAAACCCTATGTCGTTTATCCATAAAACTCATAACATAAAGACCTTATGAGAAAATCCTAAGGGTTGAACCCTCACACCCAGGGATTCTTTTTCTTTCTAACTTCATCAGAGTCCATAGTGGAATCTAGTAAGTTTCCTAAGAAAGCGAAAACAGTTCCAGAAATAGAGTAGGGAATTAATACCTGAGATTATCATATTTTGGCTTCCTCATCTTTCAGTGAAGGTTGTGGTGCATGCACTTTGTTGTTCATCGTAGGAAGAGCGCCAAGAGTAGCAATAAGGGGAACTGATGCATTTTGATCGAATGAAGATGCATTTAAAATGATTGGGATAAGTTATGGGGGGAAATGGTAAAAATTTGGAGTTTCTGCGTGAAAAATGAGGAAATTTTGAAGCTTTCTCAAACTGGAACAATGGAGGTTCTTGAGTTCTTGAATTTTTTAGAAAAGACATGAGAGAGAAAGATTGCAAAAAAGTGAAAAGGAAGGAAAAAACTAACTTTTACACTCCTTGGAAAGAGAAAAAGGTTAAAAAACCTTTTGATGGTCGGATTAGGCAAGTGTACCAAATCATTTACCAAGTAATAAAGTGATAAGTAGAGTATCGTACCGACAAGGATTGTCGTTTCAACCAAACAATTCGCGTTACTTATTTGAGAACAAAATAAAATAAATTAGATAAGGGTTTAGACTTTTGCAAAGTTAATCTATTTGCACAGAGCAAAGTTCGCTTGTTCTTCGAATCCCCTCTACTTTGTTGTTGGAATTATTTAACAGTTAAGTCTTATTCATGTTATTTATCATTATTTATCCAAGTGATGAGTTCATGAGGTTTTACTACTTATCAGCTGTCAAGTTGCACTTGCTGGTCACACAATGATCATTACATGTGGGGTCTTACTCTCTCATAGATATGGCCTCATCCCCCTCCAGCTGTCGAGTTGCACCTGCTGATCACACAGAAGTACGCGTGGGGTCTTACTCTTTCAGAGGTAATTGAAACATAAACTTAAATTGACTTTCATATATTCCCATCAGTGAATTCCTGATCTCCTTAAAGGTTTTCCCATCTATGAATCTTAGAAACACAAAGTACATTCTCCCTCTCGATAGTTCTACAAACGGGAAGTCCTACCAGCGCTACCTTACCGAGGTGAAAGAAGAGCGGAGTTACTGGGCTGACTTAAGTCGTGAAATCACATGTTTCCTTAATTACTTAACTAGTTACTTCCTGATATTAGCAGATATACATCAATAATAGGTATGACACCTCCATAAGTACTTACTTTCAGGGTTTGCTTGCTTTCGACATCTTTCCCTAGTTACTAATTAATCACTTCATGATTAGACAGATGTACATCAATATTAGGTAGTTTCAACTCCTTAAGTGCCTAAGTCAAGGTTATACCTCAGAGGAGACAAATCGTACGCAACAACAGTAAAACTTGCAGCATAATAAATAAATAAATAAAGATTCTAAATTAAATAAATTATCCAACAACCAAAATATAGATTCTTCTTAAAACCATAGCCTAAAAAGATTTAGTTACTCATGGTAACTAAAAGCAAATTGCAAAAGAAATAATACATACCCTAGAAAAACCTTGAGTGAGGAGAGAGACTCCTCCCTTGAAGCTCCTAGTGATTGCCTTCCGCTTGAACTACTTTGGTTTGAATGAGAAATTATAAATGAGGAATGCGGTATTTATAAGGAGATTTTCCATCTGAACTTGGGCTAAAATACATGGCTTTTCACACCAAAAAGTCACAAAAAAGTGTCTTGACCGGCAAGGCATAGGCGTCAGGCACCTAGGACCATGCTCCAGGCGCATGTGAGTGTGTTTTTGTGCGCCTGTCGCCTACACTCATGCGCCATGCGCCTCCTGATGTGCCCATGAACACAAAAACGTGTGTCGGGTGCATGGAACTACTGTTTGGGCTCTCAAACACTTTTTTTTTTTTTTTTTGTCTTTTTGGGTGTTTGATTCCATATAAGTTGTTTTGGAACTTGGGAACAAAATTCCTTACTTTATAACGTCTTCTGAGGCCCCTTGAATTTTCATTATTCATCTTCCCAAGGTGTTCACAAATTTTCAAATGTCTTGCTTTGCCGATTCACATGATTTCATAGTGAATTACAACAAAACACCCTAAAATTGCTATGTTTCGAGAAGAATAGATTTACAGACTCAAATATAGAAAATATTACAAATATCATGAAATCATAAGAAATTTCTCTAATGCTCCTATATTCTGGATGTAAAACCTACTAAAATTAATTGAAAAAATAATGTAAGATGCTAAGAATAACGTAAGATGACCTGTCACCATATTTTGAATTTTAACCCAATGAAAAATTGATACGTGGTCGAAATCTTAGAGTTAGTGGGTGGATGAAAATTCCCTTAATATACACTTGGTTTACCCAAGTCTGATGAGATTTACACAAGTTGTTGTAGCCATCAGGGCCATATTAGCTTCTTCATCATCCTTTTGAGATTCTAACTCTTTGTCAAGCTCATCCCATGTTTCCATAAGACTTTTCTTGAAATTGTTC
The DNA here is from genome assembly GCA_946800305.1 of Medicago arabica. Classification (NCBI taxonomy): domain Eukaryota; kingdom Viridiplantae; phylum Streptophyta; class Magnoliopsida; order Fabales; family Fabaceae; genus Medicago; species Medicago arabica. The sequence continues at coordinate 33,144,180 of OX326964.1, read as the reverse complement.
TTGAAACTTTATTTCTTAGAGATTTCCTTATTTGATTTGTCCTTCTGCAACTCTGGACAATCAGCTATAGAGTGACCATGTTTGTTGTAGTTGAAGGATCCCTTTTGATCATATTTATTGTCTCTATATCCCGATCCTTTTGATTTGCTGCTTCTACATGGAAACCTTTTCTTCTTGATCATGTACTGATTTTTTTGGTCAAAAGTGCCATCTCTTCAGCATCTGAATCATTTTCAGACTCTTCATTAGGAGTTTCTTGTTTTGGTTCACCAGCTTGAAGAGTTTTCGCTGATTTGCCCTTAGATTTCAGAGTAATGGATTAGGACTTTTTAGCAGGCTCATCTCCAACAAGCTCTATCTCATGACTTTAGAAATAACTTATCTTATTCTCTAAGCTTAGATTGTTAAATCATTTGCTTCCTGAATGGTTGTAACCTTTGGTCTGAACCTGGAAGGAAGACTCCTAAGAATCTTCTTGACTTGGTTAAAAACAGTATCTATTTTATTCAAAACCTGAAGGCCAAATACAAGAGTTTGAAACCTTCATTCTAAACAACTCATACTAATGCACCAAATTGGTTAGCGTTAGCTTCATTTACTTGATGGTTTCCTTTATAGATAGAACACAATGACTCAAATATAGTTTTAACAGCAGATTTGTCCACAATCTTGGTGTATTTTGAATGAGGCAAAACTCCCACGATGATACCACGTACTTTGTGATGTTTCTAGTAGATTTTCCTTTGGGCCTTAGTCAGAGTCTTTCTATCCACTACCATTCCTTCTGAATCAACTGGAAAATTAACTCCATCTTTAATGATGTCCCACAACTCATCATGATCTCCTATGATGTGACTATACATCTTGCTTTTCCACCATGAAAATTAAGTAGCATCTCCATTGAGTGATGAATGACTTACATAATAATTGTTCTTCTCAGAGGTAGAATTATTGTTGTTGTAATCAAATGATATAGCAGAACCACTAGAACAACCACAACTAGAACTAACAATAGACTCTTGTTTAGAAGTAGACATGGTTTTCTCTTAGGATCTTTTATGTGACACAATTAAGTGGATGAGCATATAGCATGCTCTGATACCAAATGAAGGTGGGAAAAACACAAGAAGGGAAGGGGGTGGGGTTGAATTGTGTTGGGTTTTTCAAACTTTTTCTAAGTGTTTCACTGATCAGAGTATGTACTTAAGTTCTAAGTACAACAGATAAAGTTCAACACAAAAGTGAGAAAGAGAGACACAAGACAATTCTACTGGTTCCTTCTAAAAACCAGGAATAGTCCAGTCCCCTTGAATTTCCAAGGGATTTTCACTATAATCACTAAAGATTACAAATGGTTAAGCACACAAGCAAGATGCTTCTAATACTCAATCAGAACTAAAAGAGACTTCTCACAATCTAACTTAATCAAATAAAATATTGTTTGGTTTTACACTTGATATACAATCAGACGTGTCATCAATTACAAAATGGAGTAAGATTCTAAAGGCTTTAGAATTTATTAGATATGAAATTGGTAAGAAATTCTTAGGTGTTTTTGCTCTTTTTAATTTGACAGAGTAAGGACACTAGTTAAACTTGCAGAATCAGGTTAATTTTTTCAGGTCTTGAACTCCTTATATAGAGAAAGATTTGAGAAGCTATCAAATCAATACATTGGAATGTTGCATATAATATGTTTAATGTCGTTTTAAAAGACATTTGAGAACCATTACTGCAACTATAATTATATGTTTCATTCCTTTTGTCCTTGAATTTGACTTAGTATGTGATTCAAAATAAGACAAAGTTTACTTGGTAAAATCCTGAAAGCGACCTTCTAAGAAGAAGACGATGCTAACGTGTCTTCTAGGTCCTTAAAGTCTGGATGACTTAGAGTCTAGGTGACTCATAATTTGATGATCTATAGTATGGCCTTCAGTAACTTCTGAATGGATTCTTCACTTTTGATTGAACTTTCTTCAAATCTTCTATAAGGTCTTTAGCTTCTCTTGTGCTTTAGATCTTCTCATATATGTTCAGACCTTGATAACATTTAATATATGGTTCTGCATAGTTAAACATATATTAGGATATCCAATCGTTCTTCAATACTTTGTTATCATAAAAACTCTAGAGGCATTGTACAAATCCAATTTTATTCCAACACCAATGAGTTACGTTTCCCTTGTTCAACAAGTTTTGATATTTCCCTACTTAAAACATATTCAACAATACAGAATAGAAGAGGGTATAAGGGATCTCCATGTCTCACACCTCTTTCGCACTTGAAATAACCATGATAAGATCCATTTACAAAAATAGATATTCAAGAATGACTGCAAGCCAATTACATAACTTTGAATTGAAACCATATGCTTGCAAAATTTTAAGGAAGGGTCATTCAATTGCATCAAAATATTTTTCTATATCAACATTGAAAGCTAAACTACCTCCAAAATCTCTCTACTGTATAAGGTTGATTGCCTTAGAAGTAGGGAAAATACAGACCTTTATCTGTCTGCCTTGAATATATCCTCTTTGCTCATGTGATATGATAAAAGGCATGATGGAGGCAAACCTATCAACAATGATCTTTGAGATTATTTTGGATTTGAAATTAGCTAGTAGTATAGGTCTATATTGTCCAAAAATATCATCATTACGATTATGATGTATGAGAATTAAAATGTTAGCATTAAATTTGGGTATCAACTAACTTTCAATGAAGAACTCCAAATCTGTATTCTCCACATCCTTCTTAATAATCTCTGAATAAGTCTAAACAGAGTGAAAACTAATAGATATGTACACATATCAATCTAAGAGTAATGATCACATGAAACTCTATCAAGCATTTTCTGAGTATGTCCAACACCTTTCCTACCATTTGACCATGTAAAGTCTTCTCCTTCAGTAAGAATAAGTTTAAGGTTATTGTTTTCAAATTGCAATTCATGATGTCATATTTTATATCAAATTACATAGAAACATCCGGTTAAACACAAATCTTTTGAAAAAACCCCAAGTTCAAATCATGACTAATGCTGTTTTTGACTATAATTACATCATTCTCTTGGAAAGGCTAAGTAAAAAAATAATTAACCTTCTAGAATTTTTTTCTTTTAAAGTGTTATTTTTCTACTTATTTGAAAAATAATTGATTTCAATTTTTTTTGTTGGTTATATAACTTTATTTAGTAGTGTATTTATGATATTATCATGACATACAATATTTGAATATAACCATAAAATAAATTATTAATTATTGAAAAGTGGTTACTGCTATCAAACGATCAAATATTCTTAACATAACCATAATATTTTAGTGTAGTCAATTACATTTATTTTTGTTTTGTCAAATATATATATATATATATATATATATATTTCATTAATTAATAAGTCAAACAAAATATATGGTTCATTAATAAATACCATATTATATTTATCAAAAACATAAAGTTTTCATTACAAAAAACTGAAAGTTTATCTTATAAAAAAATAAACAAAGAGTTTATAATTTCCACGGTGGTCTCACTCTTATCCTTTGGCTATATAAACATATTACTACGTGAAAAATTATGTTAAGTGAACAAAATGGACAATAGAAGGAATTGTTATGCTTTCAAGTTGGTATTTGTGTTTGCTTTCTTCATAATTGCATCAGGTATAAAATCATTTTTATGTGTAAATTTGTGATTTTTAACTCGTATCGATTTATACCCTTCAAATATTGATTTCACATGTTGCATGCATATAACATTCTTCTTGTGTTCATATATTATGTGTACATGCAGACATGTACATGCAACCAGAAGCAAAAGGACTGAGTGATGAGATCATATCCCCAATATATGATGTTACAATTATAGCATGTCAAGAATGTTGCCCAAGTACTGCTAGTAAATCTTGTCCAGATTGCGTGTGTTGCATAAATCATGAAGACTGTATTGATTATTGTAGAAAGTTCCATCCTCCTACTATTCCCTTTTGTGTTGGTCTTCTTGGACACAAGTTTAGTGGATGTGGTTTATTTCCATCTGCCACCGATAATATTCATATTCCAAGGCCATCAATCGCTAATTGAGAATTGGGATTTTGTAACACAATCATCATGTATGGATGAAATTACGAACTAATATATATGAAAGATAGAGACAAGGAAGATTATTATATATTTTAACTTTTTTTTATCTTTTATTTTATGAAAGTTAGTTTAGGTAGAACAATTTAAATATTTTTCTTATAAGTGTTTTTCTATCATGTGCAAATTTGCACATGTTAAGATCCCATTGTGAGTTGTAAATTGTGGAGGAACGAAAAAAAGTTTTAGTTCTTTGCCCTGAGGTGTGAAGATCCCATTGTGAGCTGAGGCTCATCCTTACATGTCAGGCGGTGATGTAGCAGTCAATAGCTAACATACTGAAGATAAAGTAATTATGTTGAATATATTATACTTGTCCTATAAATGTGTATATTGGATGCATAGACTAGCAAAAGTTGCTATCTTCGTTGTAATTTCTCCTTTGTGTGAGAGCGCATTAATGCTAGAATAATCTTGTTGATTTCTTCATCAAATATTTTCTACTTGATTAATGCATTTGATTTGTAGGTTGTTGGATCGTAGTTATCTGTAGTGTATATTTGGTATAATAGTAATTGTAATTTTGGAAATGTAATTTGTAAATTACGGAATACTCATAGAGGGATATCGAGGACTTACCAATGTTTTGGTTTATTTAGTTATAGTACCTCTTGAGTTTCTCGACATTCCAAGTTTAAGGGATTGGTCCCATTGTGAGATCTTTGAGGTTATAGCCTCTTATCCATGTTTTGAGACATATTCGGTATGGTCTTTCTCAATAGGAACCGAGCTTTCCTTCCTCAATGTATTTCTAGTTTTGTTGGAGGACGAGGTCACCTACTTTGAATTATAGTTTTACCTTCTTTTTGTTGTGGCGAACAACTATCTTTTGTTCGATGGCTACATCTTTTAGAGCAGCTTCACTCCTGATTTCCTCGACGAATTCTAGATCATCTCTTATACTTTCTTCGTTTGTTTGGAAATCATTTAAGATAGTCATTTCCCAACTAAGTTAGTTTAGTTCGACGAGAATAATAACTTATGTTCCATATGTAAGACGAGATGTATATTCATTGGTGGTTGAATGATGGGTGGTGTGATAAGCTCATGGTACAGTGTGTAACTCCTAGACCAGTTTCCCTTTGCTTCATCTAATCCTCGAAGGTTGACTTTTATGGAGGATTTAACATGCCGTTTGTTTGGGGTGAAATTGTATTTAATTTAAAAATTCCTCAAGTATTCTTGGAATTTTCTATCAGTGAAATGGGTCCAATTGTTAGTGAACATGATGGTTCCTACTCCAAATCTTGTGATGGTGTTTCTTTTTTAAGAAACCGAGTACGTTGTTTGCTGTGATTTTGGTGAGTGCTTCAACCTTGATCCATTTTAAGGCAATTAAGAGTTTATTTAGAGGAGTTTTCAATGGTTTGAGGAACATTTTGTTTTGTTTTCATTTAAATCGTTGTAATTCAGTTTTATCCTAAATCATGCAACTTCATAGGTGTTTTTAATCTTTTTAGTGAGAAAACATGTAAATCGGAAAAAGAATACATCACATGAAGGATCAAGGATATGAAGATTGAAGATCAATGTTTCTTAAAAGTAATTTTAAGACAATACAAATTGATAAAAAAAGAAATAACTTCAAGTTCTAAGGCATTTCAACAAATGCAAAATTCGCAAAAGAGGCATGCGCCCATGTGCCCCATTCCATGCGCATGCCTTGCGGGCATGATATGTTGTTTGATTATTTTTCAAGTTGTTTTAGTGTAAAAACCCTAGTTTTCTTCTTTTTAACCCCTAAGGAATGATGCACTATAAATAGAGGCCATTGCACACTCTTTTATTCATTCAGAAAACTAGCAGTACAAGGCAAAGGTCAAGCATGAGAGCTTCAAGGCAGAGGATCTTTATCCTCCCCTTGTTCTCTCTAGGGTATGATTTTATATTGTTTTGTACTGATTTTGGTTGCCATGCGCAACTAAACCTCTTTGATTAGGGTTCTACAATGAACTACTTCTTGTTTGTTTGATTCAAATAATCAAATTCTTATTCAGTTTATGATTCAAGTTTCTGATTTAATTTGTATATGTCTGTTTCTATACCATATGACAGAGCATATTAGGATTGGTAACCCTAATTCTGTTCGAACCAGACAGTAGTAAATTGCTTATTTTCTAAATGAAATTTTTATAATCGAATCTAAGTATTAATTTATGGTCATGACTCATCCTAAGGGAACTTCGCAATTGTAACTGGTTGAATTATGGCTATATTAAAATAGAACTTTCACTGATTTATCATTGGGTCATGTTTTACTTTCTTAAATCCAAAGACAAGTCATAAACTAGGGTTTGAGGGATTCAAGGATTCCCTTATTGTCGTTATACTTCTGAATCACAAAACCTAATCTTGCATTGAGAGGGACAATTAAAACCATGCAAACCCATCTCTTTTAATTATGTTTTTTCTAATAAATTCCGCTAATTATCGAGTTAAACGACAATCTACGTGGAGACGATTACTTACTACGTTATTACTTGCATACAATTTAGTGCACTTGTGAACTCATACACCATCATGTCGCATAGAGAATCTTGGGATTCGATGGAACCTAGACTCTTGATCAATAGTGTAAGGAATCCTCGTTTACAAAGGATGTCCCTAACCAAATAATAAGTGCACGTTTTTCTTTTCAATTTTGATTCTTCGAGAGCATTCTGAGGGAGCTTGTCATTCATGATGTAGAAAATTATTGGAATCCTCTAATCTAGGTTGTCAAATATGTTGTTTATATCCACGTCATCTTTGTTTCTCTCAACACTCACTTTTGTGAGGACTTTTTCAATCATGGATTTGTTCCCACTCTTTGTTCTAGTGTTGGCCAATTTAGGCAAGACATCTGCTTGAGTATTGTGTCCGTGGGGAACATGTTGTATCTCGACAAAATCGAACTCTTTCATTTTAACTTGATCGAGTTCAACATATTCTTGCATATGTTCTTCCTTGACATGAAATTCCCCTAGGATTTGGGAAGCTACCGGTTGATAGTCAATACATATTTTTATGACTTTCACTCTTATTTCTCTGGCTAGTCTGAGTCCAGCTAAGAGAGCCTCATATTATGTAGTGTTGTTTGTCATCATAAAAGATAGACCTAGGAAGAATTCAACAATGAGTCCATCTTTGTTTCCAATGATGACTCATGTGTCACTGCCCTTTGAGGATCCATCGACGAAGATGGTCCAAGTAATTTTTTGTTGCTGTCCTCAATAAGTGAGGTCATTTCAGCCACGAAATCATCGAGCCCTTGAGCTTTAAGTGTTTTCCTAGATTCAAACTCGATGCCGAACTACAACAATTCAAGTGACCATCTCATCATCTTCCCCACCATATATAGTCGAAAGAAGATTTATCTTAGATTGGTTGGTTTTCACGACGATCGTATGGGTCAAGAAGTATTACATGAGTCTTCTGGAAGCCATTATGAGTGCAAGATCTATCATTTGGTATCTTGTTTCTGGCCCTTGTAAAGCTTTTCTTGTGAAATAGGTTAGTTTTTACTCTTATTTGGTTTCCCTTATCAGAGCAGCACTAACAATTTCAGAAGAAATAGAAAGATAAAGATAGGGAGTTTCACCATGTTTGGGATGAGAGATGATTGGTGGTTGAGACATTTCTTGTTGGATATGTGTTAGGGCAGCCTCGCATTCTTCGTTCAATTCGAAGTTTTCCATGTATGTCTGAACGAGCAATGGTTGTAGAATACCAGTGGAGGTCATCCAACAATTGTGACAAAAGCGACAACCAATTGGTTGATGTTCAACAATTTTTCAAACCTTCTTTTGATCGTCCCTACTTTAGTAGCGCTTATTCCCCCTTATGTGAATACATTGATGAATACATTGACAAAAGGAGTATACTCATAAGTGCAAAAATATGGAGTTACCTAGATATTTTCTAGAAAATGGGGGAGATCCTAAAGATGATCAACCACCACAACTATTTTGAGGACCTTGTAGTTATCACCTCTTTCGACAACTGCTTCATTTTTTATTTCTTTTGGGTGAGGCATTCTTGGTGAATTGCCTTAACTTTCGCCAATGATGATTTTGATTGCATCCTTGAGATGTATAGAATCATCGGTCGTATAATCCTGGCACTTGTGAAAGCTACAATATATGTGCTTTTGTATGCACCTACCTTTGGTGTTGTTGCCTTTGGATACTCGATTTCTGCTTCTTTGAAATTGGCATAAGCGATATCAGCAAGGATCTAGTCCTCAACACCGCAATGGGTGTGTATTTAGTGAAGCAACCTATTGGTCCTTTCCCCTCACAGAGAGGTTTGTTTGCCTTCCTTCTTTTCTTGAAGTGATTTCTTAGAGATTTCAGCTTGAGGAACCTTCGTTCAAATTTCGGGGTTCGTCCACCCAAACAACCTTCTTGAACGGGGTAAATTATTTATTTATCCCTACAAATTTAATTAAAAATACAAAAATTGAAATCTAATAGAAATAATAAATATAAATAAATAATGTTACATTAAATTAAAACTTAATTTTATTTTTTTGACAAAAAAAATGATTTTTTTTAATAATTAATGTATTCACATTAGAACGTATAAACATAAAATTATAATTAAAAACTACAAAAAAAAATATAAATATTATTTTTTTAAATTAAATATGATATTTTTTCACCAATAAATATGATTTTCTTGCAAGGTAGTTTTGTCCTTTATATGTAATATATATCATATATTTATTTGGTTATCCAATTTATATAATAAAGTTATTTATTTACTCATGATTATTTTTAAATAAAAAAATTAATTTAGTAGTGTCATATTTAGAATTATTTAATAGGTTGTTTAATTTTTAGAATTTTTGTTAATTTCTAAATATTAAAATTAATTTAAAAAAGATATATGTATTTGTTTCACAAGGATAATATTGTTTTTTTTTTCTTCAAATTCACAAGGGTACTCTTATCATTTCAATATAATACATATTTGATCATTATATCATGGTTTTTTTTTTTGTAGGATTTATCATATCATAGTTACAAAAATAAAATGTTACATGCTTAAACCAAAAAAAATAAATAGTAAATAATATTATTTGTTTTTTTTTTGTGAATTGAGTATCTCTCTACGCAAGACTAATCTCTCAAGCTGGATATGACAACAATGCATGACAAATCTCCAATAATCTTGTTTCTTTTCCTTTTTATAGTATATTGTCTCCATCCTTACGCATCAAATGAGCCCCATTTAAAAACATATGTTTATTATTTTATTATTTTTTGAGGAGATATATGTTTATGATATATGTATTATTTTTTTACAAACGTACGATTATGATATCGTTGATAATCCAAAATGCGTGTAAATTAAATGTATATGAATCTTGATTATGAACTAGTATCTTTTATTTTTAGTGAGTATTTCTTGTTACTTCTTTTAGATTCTATTCTATGATCCTTCATATCTTTATTTTGGATCCTTTTCTTAAATTCTCTTAAATCTCTCCACCACTCAATTGTGTATATATATTTAGAATGGATTTCGATGAATGTTATCACCATAGTCAAAGCAACATAAAAATCCATATGAACATGGGTAGCAATCCTAGTAACACTAGTGCTAGTGGATGTGGTAGTGGTGGAACAAATGGTAATGGTGTTAGTTCTGGTTTGAAAAAACAACAACAGGAACAACAAAAACGTCCTAGGGTTCCAAAAAGAGGTCCCGGTATTGCTGAACTTGAGAAGGTCTTGAGAGAAAAAGACTCTATTGGCATCACAACAAGAGATAGAGGAAATAATGAAGAGTTTTTAGTTTCATCTGAATTTTTTAATTGTCATCGACCACCACCATCGTTGCTGTGGCCGAATTCGAGTAATTTGCAATCTCATGTTCGATCTGCCCCAAAATTTGATCAAATAGTTCCACCTACACCATCAACTATTGGATCTATGTATGGTAACACTAATACACATTCAGTTGGAAAGAATGATGGTGGTGGTGGATCTGGTGAATATGAACTATTTCCTATGAATCTTAATGGAAGCCAATCTGATCCAGAAAATTCTCCATCTTGGAGTTTGTCTAGTGAATCCAATCATGGTTGGTCTTACCCTGCCATTATTCAAAAGAGAAACAATGGTTATCCACCAAAACTTATGGTGAGGTTTTAGTCATTATTTATATTGTGACCTAAAGTCTTAATGTGTTTTTAAATGAAATTTTAATTGTAAATCTATTTGACCTTTATATACAGATGAATCAAACTCTAGCTTCTTCAGGATCATTGTCAATTGGATTGCACAATCATCTAGAGCCCTCTTCAATCCAAAATTCGTATTACAACTATACCTCTATGTCACAGGCTGAAAATAAGGTAAGTTTTCTTATACCCTTTTAATCCAATATTTTTTTTTATGTAAATCGGGTATCATTCGTACGTGCAACTGAAGAGACTAATCACTCGAGTCTTGTGAGACTTAAATAGACGCAAACTCTCCCTTAGAGTTTTAACCTATGATTATGAAGCATGGACTCCGACACAGATACCTGACATGACACGAACATGTCGACACTGCTAATGTAAAAAATATAGGACACCGTCACCATTACATATATATTAATTTACTTATACAGTCTAAAAAGCAAATCAAAATACATACATAAGAATTTAACTTGAGCAATTTATTTCATTGAAAAAAGTTCTAAAACAATATATCATAGTATATGACCTTTATTTATTCATCTACTATCAAAAAAAGCTAAAAACCTTGTAGTCAACTTTAATTTCTATAATCCCCTAATTGATCAACATTTCTCAATGCATACGTATCTCTTTATCTACGATGTGTGGAATCAAGAAAAAAGTTTCATACATTTATTTGAGTTGTCCGACACAGTTTATATGAGTGTTATATAAGTGTCGAACACCGGTCTAAGAATATGGAAGTAAAGAAAAACAATTTTATTTTGGACACCAGTCTTAGTTTTCTGACACATGCCCTACGAGTGTCATAGGAGTGTTGGATACCGACGCGTATCGGACACTGCAACACGCCTAGTCCCATAGGTGTCCGTACTTTATTTAACGTTGCTACATGTTCAAAGCTAGATTTGAATCCAGGACCTTAGTTAAATTAGAAGAGACCCGTGCAATCTCTCTCGGAGTTTCAAATTATACTATTATATATTTTAAATTATTCTGAATTGATAGGTTAAAATTGTTTGCTTCGGGATCTGTCTTTGTTTAAGTAGATTTATGCAGAAAATTTTGATAATGAACTCATTAGGTTATTTAGAAACTACTTTCAATACCACCAGGGACCTAGCCTAATAGATTAGTGCACAATTTGTGGGTATTGTAAATAATTGATTAGATATAAACGTTAGTTATATACTTGTTAGTTACTTAGATACATTAGTTGGTTGTTCTTCTTGGAAGCAAAAAAAGTTAGTTGTTCTTCTGGACATTGATTAATAAATTTATCCCCTAATTGTATGTACCAATAATGAACTTTTATGTTGGCTTCTAATTTATGTGTCATAGATGGTTGGTACAAAACGATCTCATACTTCATCTTTGGACAACTCTCTAATTCCATCAAGAAATGAATGTCATGGTGTTATTAGTAACAATTCCACCAAAGAGTGCTACAGGTAATAATCTATAAATTAGTGAATTTTGTCTTCACTAGCTTTTTTCATCTTTGATTTAGTTTTTTGCTAATAAGCATCCACACTTCAGATTAAAGCCATGTCCGAAATCCAATAGTGACAGGACACCGCCATATTTGATTATAATTAATTACATCATTTTTTTAGCTTTTATCGATGTCTACACGTGAGTGTTAATGTTGTGTACGATGTTTGTGTTCGTAGTTCATAAATTGCTTTTTGTGTAACTAAATTTTCTTCATGTCTTTCTCAGGAATGCCGAATGGGGTAGCAGTTTGGAGCTTGGTAACAAAAGATTCAATTCTGACAAAGTTGGATCTCGTCATGCAAATTTCCCACCATTTGTTGCTCATGAAGTTCAACCACCTTCACCTCCTATGCATTTGTTTCAAAATGATCTTTCCAAGGGGAATATGTTTCCTTATCAAGTCACTGAAGTAAGTTGAAACAAAACGATAATGGAATGCTTTTAAATAAAAAATATATTTTTTGGAATTTTCATTTTTCTTTGTTTTTGTAGGTAGATTAGCTTAACTACCTTAACACTACGCAGCACCGACACTTCTAATTAAAAACATGTCTTTCATATAACATAAGTTGACGTATCAATGCCGAATAGCGACGACAATTTAATCCATCAATCCACAATCTACCCATGCCATCCAGCAAACAAAAACTTTGTTTATGGATTAGATTTAATGCATCCATTTATATTTTTGAATACAATGGATTAACTAAAATCAAAAGACAAATCCATTGGATATAATATAAATATTTATTTATAAATTAATTTTTTGACAAAGTATTAAATAATTCTATAAAAAAATCTGGAAAAATAATAATAAAGAAACTGCATATTTAAATATGTTAAAACCCGAAATATAAATCAAAATAAAAAATTGAATGTTTTAATGTTGGTCAACATTGGTGGTGAATGGTCATTTAATAATATAATAAAAATATATTGAATTATTTTTTAGAAAAAAAAATACCTAAGTTTATAATTATTTATTTTCAATTGGAAAAAATATATAAAAGGTAGTGGTCAACAATGGACTTTGATGGTCAACGATGGAGTGTTGTTGTGACATTGAGAGAAACCATTGTTGACCACTCCAACCTACAATAGCACCACTATGAGTACCACCATGAGGTTGTCAGTGCCCGTCGTGAACCACCGTGGACATACCGGGTGTTCGGCATTGACTTGGCTGTTGACCACCTCTATTAATATTTATAATTTATTTAATTTTTAATAATTATCAATATAATTTATTTAAAAAAAATTATAATATTTAAATGTTTTTGAACAATTTTGAAAAACTTTTGAGCTATGTTAAAAAACTGTTTTGGGCCCAATAAAAATAATTTATTGGGCTGAGACATCAATTCATTCACTATAAAATGAATGCTTTTTTAAGGGAATACAAAATAAATGTTTTAAAAATCTTTTAATAATCTACTTGCATGAAAAACTTGTCAATAAAAGATTAATATACTTAAAAAATGGGTTGGATGGATATCCATCCATTGAAAATATATAATGATGGATGGATTGCATGAATTTTATGTTTAATGGAAGAATGGTACTGAATTATTTAAGAAGAATTTTAGTGAATTTTTATTGGATTAATTGATTGATTTGATCCATTCATTAGAATCTAAATCGAAATACATCTAATTTATCAATTATCTATTTTGCCACCCCTAAAGTCGAGTATCTATGTATGTACTTTATAGGTTGGATATCTTAGTTTCTTGATTTTAAATATTTGTAGGATAAAATCGAGAATTCATTCCAACGTTCGGAATCAAGTGGACAAGATCGCCAACATTTCTTTAACTTTTTAGAAGTGAAAAGCCAAGAAGAGGATACTGATGAACCAAGTGGCTCAAATCATGGAGGGCTTGAAGGAGGAAGTGGTGGCCTTGATCTTAGCTTGAAGCTCTGAGTTTGAATTTTGCATAAGAACTATTTTTTAAAGTATGATTATGTTTTTCAAATTCTTAAAGGCATTTGTTTATTTATTCATTTTCGTCTCTAATTTATTGATAAAAATTTATAGTTGATATAATGGACAACAAAATGACTAAACACTACTTTATACTTATGTACTTCTATATATTTAAAGATTAAATGATTGTTGAACATAAACTCATCAAACTTTATACCATGTTTCTTGCCATATGAGTAATAACCTAATTTGTTTTTCTTTGTGATATAGATTTTGTGCTTCTCTTTATTGTGTTCCTCTTTCTTCATCTCTATCTTAACCTCCAATTTTCATTTTCAATGATTTTCTCTCATAAGAGGAAAATAAAGTTGCCACTTCCCACATGAATATCAATGCAACATCATTAAAGAAACATGGTGGCATTTGGAGCAAATCTTCTTTGAAAATATGGCAAGAAACATGTTTTCTAATAATTATCTTCTTTGAAACATGTTTTCTTGCCATTTCTTAACTATACTATATTTTGAAAATATTTCTAATTATCTTCTTTGAAAATGATTGTAGAGCAAAACTTCTTTTCAAATTGCTATTCAATTCTCTATTTTATTTTTATTTTCACCAAATGCGGTTTGAGATTTCAGCTTCTCATAATTTATATTCTATCACAAGTCACAACTAAAAATAACCTGCTTATTCTCTTTCACTTCTAGAATGAGTTTCCTATTATTTCCAATGCATTGCTTACAATCTCACAAAATAAGTATGTTCAATCACAATCAACACACATTCTTTTTTGTAGCTGTATGTTATTACGTAGCTTATGCATTAGTATTTTGTCATGTACATAAAGTTCATACAAGCTTTGATTGGGATTTTTTTTAACAACTATGCTATTTGGACATAGAAATCGGACAACAGTTTTAAACAGATGCACAACTATGAGAAACGGTTTAAGTATGACTTTTACCTACAAACAAACAAACATTTATCCATAGACAATGCATAGTTGACAGCAAAATTATTGTCTAGTAGACTTTTACCATAAAGACCCCTCCAAAAACCACAAAGACCCCCTCCAAAAATTAGAGTCACCTTTATTCATGGGAAACTGCTCTTCTGCCATAAAAAATTGCTCCCTCCAATACAAACTGACGAAAATACCCTAATATGACTTGAGTCAGATAAGTGTTAATTAATTATATAAATATTAATAACATATTTATTAATTTACATGATATCAGGAGAAACTTGGTAATTCTACAAACTATTATTTAATTATATAAATATTAATAACATATTTATTAATTTACACACACAAAATTCATATTAACATTTATTGAAGGTAGTCAATATTCAAAGTCAAATTAACCAGCACAATTAAAATTTTATATACAAGGTATCTCTTCAATACAATGTACATAGTTTTTTTTTTTTGTTGACAAAATGTACATAGTTGTTTAATAGAAAATGTTAAATCATAGCAACAAAGAAAGTTGTTTTTGTGAAGTTTTTGGCAAATCTTTTCTCCCCTAGGTATTCATTTTCTTTTTCCTTCTTCCTTTGATTTACGCTTTTTTTTTCCTCATTATTAGTTGTTAATATGTTTAACCATGCTTACTTTACACATGATTTATAGATTTTTTTTTTTGGCAAGTTTTCATTCAAGTTTGGATTTTCTACATTGGATTTTCTCACTATTATTATTATTATATGTTCTTAATTTATGATTTAGTCTACGTCTCAAATTGATGTTCTATCTTTAGTTTCAAGGCAGGATAAAAAACTATTGTTTCATGTTTTGCATTCTATTCGAATCATAGCTTCCTTCTATTTCTTTCTCTTCTCTCTTATTAATTATTTCTAACACATTGTTCTTTGTAATTTTAAGGGTACGTGAAATACTTCAAACCGTGAAGGATAAGATGGAAGCAAACTCAACTAGACTTAAATTGTCTTTTATTGTGTGTTTGATAGTTTTACCAATAGTTATCATGGTTACTCTAATTTACCAAAACTCTAACTTTTGGCTATTTGAGGGGTTTTTCAAAGGCATTGCAATGGGGGGAATGACTCAACGAAATGTTATAGCTGGAGGATCAAATGTTACAACTAATGATTTTGGATTCAACCATAATG
The DNA here is from genome assembly GCA_946800305.1 of Medicago arabica. Lineage (NCBI taxonomy): Eukaryota > Viridiplantae > Streptophyta > Magnoliopsida > Fabales > Fabaceae > Medicago > Medicago arabica. Next base: position 33,128,304 of record OX326964.1, on the reverse strand, counting down.
TAACACATGACAACTTCAAAAGTAAGAAAAACTATAACACTTTTTTTGCATAATTTTTTTCTAATAAATTACATTCAACTTTTGTTTTCTTTGTCTATTATGATGTTTTTTAAAGACCAAAATTCACACTAGTTCACAAGTATGCTTATTTCGATTTAGGATTATTTTGAGTGCTATTGTTAAATAAAATATTTTTCTACCAATGGTGGTTCCATATGTATTCTTGGTGTTATGGGGATTAATTTGCAATCATTAATTTTTTTTTACAAGCATGATTAATGATTTCACTAACGTTATCTACATCACTCTAATGATTCCTTACATTTACTACTTACTAGCTTCACCATGATATTCTACATAATCTACAGGCTTCAAAAATATCTCATTGGAAAATTCAACTTCAACTCCATCTAAATACAACACTGATGATGACAAAGACAAATTTCTTGATGGACTTTTAGTTTCAGGATTTGATGAAGCATCATGCTTAAGCAGGTCACAATCTCATTTCTACCACAAACATTTTCCTCATAAACCTTCTCCATATTTGTTATCTAAGCTTAGAGAATATGAAGAAAAACATAGAAAATGTGGACCAAACACTAGAGCCTTCAACAAAGACATGAAAATTATTGCAAACTCTAAGAAAAATGGCACTTATTGTGCTGCTACAACATGCAAATACATTATTTGGGTACCTACAAATGGGTTAGGTAACCAAATAATTAGCATGGCTTCATCATTTCTATACGCCCTCGTAACAGATCGTGTTATGCTCGTACAATTTGGGAAAGACAAAGAAGGTTTATTTTGTGAACCATTTCTGAATTCAACTTGGTTGTTACCGAAGAAATCTCCTTTTTGGGATGCAAAAGATATTAAAACATATCAAAGCACAATTGAGATGGAGATGAATAATACATTAAATGAAGATTTTCCATCAGCTATGTATGTCGATCTACGATATAGTGGTAAATTTGAGGAGAGGTTTTTTCATTGTGACCATAGTCAATTTATTCTCAGTAAAATTCCCTTGTTGTTTTTCGAATCAGGTCAGTATTTTGTGCCTTCATTTTTCATGACACCAATTTTTGAAAAAGAGTTAAATAAAATGTTTCCAGACATTACCTCAATTTTTCACCATTTTGGACGTTACCTATTTCACCCTTCAAATGAAGCATGGAAACGAATCACTAGTTTCTATCAACAACACCTTGCTAAAGCAAATGAGAGAATAGGTCTTCAAATTAGAGTTTTTGATCCTAGTTCAACTACACACCAAGTTGTTATGGATCGAATTTTGAATTGCACATTAGAGAATAAGTTACTTCCAAAAGTACTTGGTACAAAAAATATTTCAACTTCCTCTAGTAACAAAAACAAGACGGTCATGAAGGTTGTTCTTGTGGCATCGTTATATCCACAATATGGTGAGAATTTAAAGACGGTGTACATGAATAAATCAACGGTTACTGGGGAAGTAATTGAGGTTTATCAACAAAGTGGTGAAGAGAAACAAAAATTTAATGATAATAAGCATAATATGAAGGCTTGGGTTGATATGTATTTGCTAAGTTTATCAGATGTGTTGGTGACTACTTATGAATCTACTTTTGGTTATGTTGCTAAGGGATTGGGAAATTCAAGACCATGGATTCTTAACAATCCAGTTCATAGTAAGGAGATTTGTGAACGTGAGTTTACATCAGAACCTTGTTATCATTATGCTCCTTCACATCATTGCAATGGAAAGACTATTGAAGATGTTTCTTCTTCTTTTCAAAATATTAGACATTGTAAGGATTTTCCTTATGGGGTGAAGATAGTTAATGGTTCTATTTAGTTGTAATTGTTTAATGATTATATATGCTATTTTAGGCAATAAAGTGATTTTAATTTAGTAGTATATGTATATATGTTTGGAATTGAGTTGCATGCCCAAATTATTGTGTCCCAATATATACATTTATATTGTTGTGCCAAAAAAAAATACATTTATATCATGATTTCTAAAGATTTACATATTGTGGATTTACAATTGATGTGTGTTTTTGTGCCAAAAAAGTGGATGTGTGTTTTTCTTCAACAGCAAAAAAAAAAAAATCTTCGGAAATTTGGAACTTGGTTTTCAATTGGCCAAATTGGAATTCTAGAGGTTGAGGAAGTGAAGTGGTGAATGAATTTATGCTCTTTAACTTGGTTTGTGCAGGGTGAAATGGAAATAAAATGTTTCATCTTATTTGGTTAACAATGGTCTGATGCATGTAAGATACATAATTTAGCTAGTTTTTGTTCGGGTTAGATGAAGCCCAATTCTCGGATCCAAAAATAAAGTGGTAAAAATGTAAAAAAAATTAAGTTGGCGTTGTGGTTAGAATTCAAATTTCTGATTTATGCGTGAATTCCCATGAAAAATGTCATTTCAATGGAGTGAATAGTCGCTTACCCACTGAAATTGTAACTTTCATCAAAAGAAGGGTTAATACATGTTTACCTCCCTGTAATATTAGCGATTTCCGGTTTATTGCTCTGTAAAAAAAATTGTTTAGATTCAAACCCTGTAATTTCACGGTTCTTTGGTTTTGGACCTTCATGAATTTTGATTCTACAAAATCGATGATATGAAAGGGATGTAAATCGAAATTCTCTCAAATTACAGGGGGAGAAAGTACCTTAAATTATGTAATTTGATGTCATGAAGGTCTAAAACCAAAGAATCTTCAAATTATAGAGTTGGAATCTAAACAAACTTTTTTACATGGGGCTAAACCAGAAATCGCTAATATTACAGGGGGTAAACATGTATTAACCCTCAAGTATTGAGAATGTGAATGTTGAGCAACTGAAAGCCGAAGTAGAGAAACCACCGCCAAATGTGGTCAATGAGTTTAATCCAAATGAGATTATGCATTGAAAGATCTTTTTCAGCAATGAAGATTATCAAGTTTAAAATGTGCAACAAAGTCAAGGATGTGTGGTTCAATGACTTGATGAAATGTTACACCGAGCGGAATACATTCAAGTCACTTGATGATGTTGATATTATTCAAACATTCACCGCAAAGAGGTCTCGAAAAGGGCATTTACCTCCTAATTTTATTAGCACATTATTGGCAGGTTATGTTTCATCTCTCTTATTTCAAATTGTGCTTTTGTTGACAAAATGACGAGCGTCTTTTATTTCAGTTTATGACTAATGATATATTATGTCACATGTGAATTTGCGGTTAAAATTTTACCCAGACTCTATACAAATCCTGACTCCGCTGCTGATGGCAGGTTGATGCATATTTTTTACTTACTTTGTAAATCATCTCAATGGTAATCACAAAACAACCGATCTCTATTTATTTTAAGACATGACTATGTCAATTAATTGGTCCTGATTGGATAATCACAATGAGATTAAGGCTCTGTTTGGATAAACAACTTACCTAATCGTTTATAACTATGTGTTTATCATATAAATGCTTATGTGTAAAATATTTTTATATCAAAAGGTAAAATAAAGTCGAACTATTTTCATATAAGTTAGAAACTATTCTTGTAGAACTTATGTAAATAAGTTTTTTCTTAAAGCAATAGAGTTATAGCAAAAATAAAGTTTTTTTATATAAATTTGATGGGGTATTTCACATAAGTTTTAAATTTGAGAGGTGATAGTAAAAATAAAGTTTTAACACAAGAAGGGGGTTGAATTATGTTGGCTTTTTGAAAACGTTTTCCAAGTGTTTGCAAAACTAGTCAGAGTCTGAAGCTGAAAAACAAAGTTCAATTAAGAGTTTGAAAGAGAGATTGTAAGCAACAAATAAAATCAAACACAAACACACACACACACACACACACACACACACACACAGAGAGAGAGAGAGAGAGAGAGAGAGAGAGAGAGAGAGAGAGAGAGAGAGAGAGAGAGAGAGAGAGAGAGAGAGAGAGAGAGAGAGAGAGAGAGAGAGAGAGAGAGAGAGAGAGAGAGAGAGAGAGAGAGAGAGAGAGAGAGAGAGAGAGAGAGAGAGAGAGAGAGAGAGAGAGAGAGATTTGTACGAGTTCCTCTCACAAACTGAGAGTAATCTAGTCCCCTGCACGTCCAAGGGATTTTCACTATAATCGCTAAAGATTACAAATGCTCAAACACATAAGCAAATAGCCTTTTATCGTTCAATCACGCAAGAAAGAGACTTCCTCTGCTCAAAGTAACCCCTTAATCCCAACATGTATTTTCTAAATTAAAATACAAATAATAATTCAACAATCAAGGGTGTCCAACATTCTCATCGTTCAAAAATCAGATCAAATTAATTAAAAATATCACATCGGAAAATAAGTTCAAACATCATCATATTGTCTTAATAAAATAAACTGAGTTCAAATAATGAATTTCAAAACAAAGTATAATAATTGAAAATAAACCTCAATCCCTAGTGTTACAAAATCAGAGCTTGACCCAAAATAAAATAAAAGACTCCAAGCAACGAAAGAAAATGACGAGAAATGCTCCTCGTTGTCCTCCAAGACTCATTGCTACTAAATTTCTTCTTCCTATGTATCTATACCAAGCGAGGGTACAATCCAAATAGAGGGTGAGAATATATCCAACATAAGAGTGCATGAGCACATGTATAGATTCAGATAAAAGAACATATCAATTGCATCTAGGTATGTATACATCACAGTCAGAAAATATTCACATTTAAACATATACATTCATTTAATAAAATCAATAGGTATGTATACATCACAAGAGATGCATAAGCACATATATAGATTCAGATAAAAGAACATATCAATTGCATTTAGGTATGTATACATCACTGTCAGAAAATATTCCCATTTAAACATATACATTCATTTAATAAAATCAATAGGCATCAACCAACATCTTATAATGACATGTAAGCATCAACACCATTTAAGAATATTGAGTGGACATTTAGCAAAATACAAACCCTTCATACATAACCATATATAAGCACATCATTGAATATCACATCTTTAAATAGTTACACATCGTTTAATCATATATCTTCTAATATACTTTCAATTATGTATGCAATGTCCCTAAGAGCATCCACATACATGCCACCCATATGGCATATGTGTGGTATAAATGGGTCTCACATAATATATTACATTACTTCTCATTTTCCAATCATTTAAACCACTCAACTACATTTTCTAAATATCCATACCAAACATCCTAGACTTTCAAATTGGCCCCACTTATCTCACAATATACCCCAAACCATATTTTATATTATTATTTTACTTCAAAAAGGTTTTGAAATGATAAAAGACATGGTAGCTAAAGTTGGAAACCGTGGTCACCAAAACCCACCTACTATTAAGCAAATATTCATTCCTCTCTGACATCGGTTGCCACACATGTACTAAAATTTGCAATGTCACCACCAATAATTATGCTATAACTTGACTCTATATTCATGTCGATACCAGTCTCTACTCACAAAAATTGTATGTCAGAGTTATGTTACCGAGCATTACAAGTCACCATAATCTTAATAATGATATGATGAATGAAGAAAACTCATTAATAAAAACACCAAAATTTTACACAGATATTCACCAATAAAGTCACCAGAATTTATATATTTTACTCATCATTAACATCACCAGAATTTATATGTTTTACTCATTATTGTAACACCTTATTTTTATTAAAGCGATAAAACACACGAATAATCCAAATATTCAAGAAATAGACGTTACGTCTTCAACAGATTTCAAAACAACATGCATATATAAAAATTCTCAATAGTCGCACCGGATATAAATCATACATCACCCAAGTATACATGTCATAAAATCAACCTACGTCAACATATAAAAATACCTCCAAATCCCGACACATGGGCAAAATCTCAATAACATACATAATCTCAAATGAGTAAAATAACTTGCATCCTAATCAGAGACTAATCTAGACTCTAACTGAAACACATAGGAAGTTTCTGCTATCCTCAAGCGACTCACCAAGCAAGCGATCTCACTAAACCTGCACATCGTCTACCTGTCCATACAGATAGGTAGGCGGTCCCCCTTACCTTAGAGAATCTCAACCCTAACTTTGGCCTCAATGAAGCTCCTAGAATCTCTATCACCTCTTAGTTCTTCAAGCTTCTCCCTCTAACCCTCTTCTTCTCTTCTCTTGCACTTTCTCCCTCTACCTCTTTCTAAAGTTTTGTGAATGAATGATGTAACCCTAACTCTCATGACATGGGTTATAAAGTATTACTACTTAATGTGCGTAATTCACAAAGATTCTAATTCATTAATCACAAAGTTTCTATTCATCCGCGGTAAAAAGATAACGAATAAATAACGACTCCTAACTAATAACCACAACCCACTTAGTAACTAAGTAAAAATAATGGTTCCCACTTGAATCACTAAATATAACTCTCACCGTGAAATTACTAATTTACCCTTATCCACTAAATGACCGAAATACCCCCTAAGTCCAAAATGACTAAAGTACCATTCTAATATCGAACTCCAACAATCCCAACCAAAATACACACAAAGACATTTAATCACATACAAGCACATAAAGATACATATGAAAATTAATTAAAATAAATCTAACGAAAAAAATCGGGCTGTTACAATTATTAACTTCACCATAATTTATACATTTTACGCATCTTTAACATCACTAGAATTTATATATTTTACTCGTCATTAACAACATCATAATTAACATTCAATCCACCACATATCATCATCATAGTCAAAATATTATTAATTCAACAATATCATCAATTACCACACATTCAACATAGTTTAAAGCAAGCAACACCTTAATAAAGTTTCTAATTCCTCCTTTAACGTCACACATCCAAATTTGCACATTAATTTAATTATCGCTCAAAGGGATACAACCATCGCGGCGAGTCTCGAATGAACTTTGGGAAATACGGTTTTCCCGTTCATCTCAGTTAATTTACACTCATGATCATGTTTGTTACATTTGTTTTAATATTTAAATTTAAAAAACATATACTTACTGGATGAATACACTATATTCATCCCGTTTGTTACGGATTAAAATAAAAGTGATTTTGACATAAAATAATTTAGAGATTTTATTTTAGAGATTTTGTGAAAAATCATAATCTACTTTGCCTTTGTTTATCGTAATAAAAACCACTTTTTTATACAAATAATCTAGTTTGTTTGGATACAACTATATAAAAGGGATTTTTTGTTACAAAATTAGTTCAATCTTTTAAATCATATTTTCTTAAAGATGCTCTTTCAACAGCTTCTCATTTGAAGTTGTTTTTAGATTTTTTTTAGATTCTGATTTTTTTAAAATTCAGTAACAAACAGATGCAAAACTCGTAAAAGTGATTTTTTTCCTTAAAAAAGCTATAACAAACGGGTTCTGAACTAATTTTGTAACAAAAAATTCCTTTTATATAGTTGTATCTAAACAAACTAGATTATTTGTTTAAAAAAAGTGTTTTTTATTACGCTAAACAAACGTAAAATAGATTATGATTTTTCATAAAATCTCTAAAATATAATCTCTAAATTATTTCATGTCAAAATCACTTTTATTTTAATCCGTAACAAACGGGCCCTAAATTATTTGTTTTAAAAAAGTGATTTTTATTACGGTAAACAAACACAAAATAGATTCTGATTTTTCAGAAAATCTCTAAGGCCCCGTTTGTTATAGATTCTAAAAAAAAGGCTAAAATGCTCTTTTGGTCCCTTAACAACATTTTTAGTATCGCTTTGGTCCCATAAGTAATAAAAACTCTGTTTAGGTCCGTAACTTTATTTAAAGTATCAGTTTGGTCCTTTCTGTTAATTTAATTCAAAAAAACATTAAATTCTGGTCCCTTAACTTATTTAATTAGTATTAGTTTGGTCCTTTAGCTTATTTAATTAGTATTAAATTGGTCCCTAAATTTTACGTTTTTTTGAATTAAAATAACAGAAGACCAAACTGATACTTTAAATCAAGTTAAAGGACCTAAACGGAGTTTTTATTACTTATGTGACAAAAGCGATACTATAAATGTTGTTAAGGGACCAAAAGAACATTTTAGCCTAAAAAAAAATGGATTTTCCTTTGTATTTTTAAAAATAGATGTTTTGGAAATTTACTCGAAAATAGTATAAGTTATTTCAAAATCATTTGTTATAAGTTAAAAAAGATATTTTGACATTCACTAACCTAAATATTCATTGTTCGAGATTTTACATAATGAAAATCACATATTTTTTCAAAATGATATATTTCAAAAATGATTTTTATGAAAAGCTATTTGAAATAGCTTTTTTTTTAGAGATTTTTTCAAAAATTTTGTATCCTAAAAAATTATAACAAAATGATGAAATATCTAGAATGACATTTTAAGATAAGCTATTCAAACCGATCTTTTATTTGAAGTTTTCCTTTAAAATTTCTTTGTTAAATTTTTTTTAACAAAAATATGTTACACTACAAGAATCTATTTTATAAAAAGCAATAACAAACGGATCCTAAATTATTTTATGTTAAAATCACTTTTATTTGAATCCATAATAAACGGGTCCTATATTTTTTAAAAGTGATTTTTATTACGATAATTAAACACAAAATAAATTCTGATTTTTCACAAAATCTCTATAACAAACGGATTATTTTATGTCAAAATCACTTTTCTTTTAATTGGTAATAAATGAACCCTTAATCAACGAAAGTTACAGTTTTCAGGTAATTCACTATTGAGAGTTCACTATCCCTCTATTTAAGATGCCCTCATTTAACCATGTTTACTTCATTGATGGATGAAACAATTAAGATTAAAAGGTTATGAAAATGCATTTGTTTAATTAATTAAAGAGAAAATCCACCTGTTTCCCTCTCCCTTCTCTGAAACAACACCCACCTCATTCTTCTCATCATCATCGCTACCCATACACCGGCGGCATTCTCCCTCTTCTCTAAACACCACTTCGCACAACCCACCGATAGTTGTTGCCGTCGTAAAATCGGCAACGATGCACAAGTTTTCTTATTTTGAACTTCACGGTAAGTTCTCTTCTCACATCGGTTCATCAACATCGAACCGGAAACCACCAACATATAGCTTATTGAGATAAGATAAGATAAGATGCGCGTGTTATTTTTCGTTGAAAAAGGCTTGTTCTAAACGGTTTAATACCAGCCCTTAGATTTTATATTTGCCACATGTCATTCATCTAAATGGATGAAAGCAGCACTCCACTATTCAGTCCATTTGTATGCGAATTGTTACCGCACGTTCGGCTGGCTTCCACACGCCCCTTTACTGACTCAGTCGATCTTCTCTCCATCTCTGAATCCACATTTAGCTCCGTTGTTCTATTCTCTAATTGATAATCAATCACCATCACCATGTCTTGGCTTCTCAGATCAACCAAATCCAAGTTCTTCTTATCTTCTTCCTCTTCTCTTTCTTCAACCTTCTCTTCCATCCCTCGCTCCACCGGATCCCTCTCTCCCGCCGCCCCCGCCGCTGAACACCTCCACCGGACCACCACCACTCTTCCCTTCGGTACCGATTCTCTCATTTCTCCAATTTGTTCAATTAATTTAATTCATCATTAAATATATTATCATGATTATGCTTATGCTTATTGGAATCGCGTGTTTTAATAGCTGGTACTGAATTTTGATGTTGTGATTTCTTGTTTAATTGAATCTGCATGTTATTTTTTCATTCAGCGGATCAAAACTCTACCAACGGACATGTCAATGGTTTACCTAAGAATCTGGAGAATAAGCTTGCTGGTCATACTAACCAGTTCAATTCTTTGGTATGTTTTTTTTATATTAATTAATTGTGTGTTTTGTTCTATATTGCATTCAGAAAATTTAGTGGAAATAATTAAGCATGAAATGAAATGATTGGATAGCAGAATTTTAACAAACTGCGATTTTCTGCGATATGCTATTTAATACAAATTTTTGGTTAATAGTGGTTGTAGCAGTGTATTGCACTCTAGTGTAACAAAATTTGAATAAACGGCTATTGGTTGTGATCTGCGATTTTGACAATACTGGATTGTATCATAATGCTTTTCCTTTGGCCGAATTATTACCTGGCTGCAAAAATGTTGTGAAGTTGATGTAAGACTTAAAAGTTTAGATCATAGTATTTCAGCAGTTAGCACTAATTGATATTGTTATGTAATTGAGCTGGTTTTGAAATTTTGGGTGATTGGGCAAATTTAGTGTATAGGGGATGTTTGTTTAAATTATAACTGGTTACTTAATTCTGCATATTGGTATCAATTTTAACTTATTATGTCTAAAATTTGACTAGTTTAATGGGGAAGCTTCGGTTCGGTGGGAGATTTATGGGAAAACATTGGTATGAGTTTACGATGAAAATTGAATGATCACATGAATCAAATTTCAAAACTAATTCCATAATACCTATACTTACCTAGGTGTTCGTGATTGAGTTTCTCAGAAAAATTAACAAATTGATAACTGTTTACTCAATAAGGATTTCAAAATTAAGCCATGTCTCCCCCGTTTTTAGAAATTTAACTAGAGCAAAATATATGAAAACTGTAAGGGAAATCCTGCGTGATCGTTATTCTGAACAGAATGGGATTGACTTTATATATGGTGAGTTAGTTTTAGAGCAGTTATAATTGCTTGAGACTCACAACTGGCACTTTAACGGAAACAACTCTCACTCTAACTGAAAAGTAGCTATCAGCTATAGCCTCTGTTTCTCATTTTGCAAGGCTATGGTTTTCTCTTGTGTAACATGAATGATAGTTTCTTCGTGTGACTTTTATGCTCTTGTAGGAAAAATGTACTGAGTTTTATGCTCGTGTGATATATGGATCCTATTTTATTTCTTCGATTGCTTGGTCAATAAAAAAGAAGAGGATCGGATCCTATTTGCTTTTTATTCTTCACTGCTTGAAATGGTTTACAGTTCTATAAAAATTTGCCTGTTTCTTATCTTCAATATTTGCTTAAATCCGGTGACATAAAACCACATGCATCATGAAATGGAGCTTAGGCAATAAGACCACATTCTGTGCTGAAAAAATTACACCCTTCTAGTATTTTGTACACATTAGTTTATGTTGTTTCGATGTGTCATCTGCTGCTTGTTTTATGGTGTCACTGTCACTAGTTTTCAGTTTTAATGATGGATGCTTTTCTGTGATGGATTGTATGCTTGTTCTGTGTGTATGCACTACAATGGGGTCAGACTGTCTGCTGTTATTGGTAGTCTTACTTGTTGCCAATTGCTATCATTAATATTTTGAAGTTCTACTAGTTCTGCTAGCTGTGATGTTTTGAGATCCCTTCCTAGAAACTTCATCTACTATTTTCTAGCTATGGGATTTATTTTTTCTAGTTATTGGTACACTCTTACTATTGACTTTACAATGAATATTTATGGGAAATGTTAACTAGTGCCCCCGGGGCACTAGTTAAGGAGATTAATATGGAAACTTTGCATTGGAAAATGATGAAAAGTGGAATGTTCCACTTTATAAAAGTCAAAAAGTTATTGTCTTTAATTAAAAAAAATTATTTTTAACTTTCTTAACTAGTCCCCCGGGGGCACCGGTTAACACAACCCTAAAGTAGGTAAAGTTTTGCCAATTTATTTAAAACGAATACATGTTTATGCGTCCTCTCCATTTATATCCATGTATAACTATCCATATATATTTAGCATGCATTCAATATTGTATACCTTTAATATTTCGTATTTTCTAGAAATAAATCAGCTAGAAACAATCAAGAAATGTTAAAGCTAATGTCTGCAACTCTAACAAGAATGAAATTGAATTTCTGGATTATTTCCTATATGTATATTTGGTTTAGTGGTTTTGAAACTGCTTACAAAGATTATTATACGAGTCCTCCTACTAAACCCTAAAAAATCCACTCTTCCTTAAAATCAAGCCCTCCAAGAAATCACCTTTTTATCTCTTCTTTGTATTTTGAAGTAACTGTTAGTAGTGGCAGAACAGTAGTATAATTCTATTTTCTACTTAGGGAAGTTGTGATGGAGTCTACATCTGATAGCAGGGAAAGATAGGTAAGCATCCAGTCATTTGAGAGGAAATTGGGGCTTTGGTTTAGGCAAGGGAATTTCGCAGTTTGTCAATGTTCTGTAGTGTTTAGCAAAGGCAAGGCTTTGTTTCAATTAAAATCAAGTTTCAGTTCTTTTATTTAGTTATTAAGTCCTATTAAATGCCAATGAAGTTAATTTCATATGGAGAAAATAAAAGTATATCAGTGTATGCCCACATTTCCATGATTTCACGGTTATGCTCATCCTGATAAATGCAACACTTTTCCTTTTCCCTCTTTACTACCTATGTGCAAAAATGTTGTGAAGTTGATATAAGACCAAGAGGTTTAGATCATATATATACACAATATCTCGGTAGTTAGCGCTAATCGTCGCTGATATTTAGTTTTCCAGGTTTAGAACTTTTGTGTGATTGGGCAAGTTTTGAGTATGGGTGAGGTTTTATTCAAGTTAAAACTGGTAAATTTAGCAAGTTTGCATATTGGTATCAATTTTCACTTGCGTCCAAAGTTTGATTAGTTTAATGGGGAAACTTTGGCTTAATGGGAGATTCATGGGTGATTATGTAATAAAAATTTCAAAGCTAATTCCATTGTACCTAGGGCTGTTTGTGATCGAGTTTTTCAGAAACCTAAGCAGATCCCATTCATAACCATTTCTTCAAAAGTAGTTTTGGACATGGATGTGGTTTGGACCTTCTAACCAGTTGTGTGCACACCTAATTGCACCTAGTCATTTTAGTTAGATACACCTCTGTTGAACATCTTTTCGTTTTATGTTATGCCTGTTATATTATAAGTGGTTTCTTAGTAATACGAGATGGAAGGTTCCTGGTTGTTATTGACATGATAATCTTTTGCTAATGCATGATGTTTACTAGGTTCTGATTTCTTTTTGTAGATTTTGAAGAAAAGGTTATGTAGTCAAAATATAGTTACGGAAAAATAATAATCTATGTACAGGAAATTAGGAGCTAAAAAAAGGACAGATTTTCAACTCTTCATCTCTCTCTGGACAGCCCAGAGAGTACCTAAACATAAAGGAACTACTTTTGATGCAAATTACTTAAGCTGATGGAATATCTTGCGCATAATTATTAGCTAATAGAAATGTGTCAAATAACAATCTTAACTAAAAACTGGGAACCTCATTTTTCATGCTTTTTCTTCCATATATATCTCAGATATCTAGTTTTTCCTATTCAGATAGATCATAGAGACTAGTGTCTTGCTATTGCAAGCATTACATTACAAACTTTGATATTTTGATAAGTTCAAACGAAGTTCTGAACTGTCAACGTTACATAGTCACGGAATTCGTCCACCCCCCTAGAGAACTGTGAATTCGTTCGTGGGAACTGGTCTGGTTTGCAAGAAATCGCACCTGAATTCGGTGAAAACAGCGAACCATGCCCAAGATATGCGTTCTAACCTCTCAGACATGATTTTTGGTTCTGCAAACTCCATTCTAGATGAAGCTAAGATATGAAGGAGCTTTTGCATTGAAGTTGATTTTGGAATTTGAATGATGTGGGATATGTATATCTTCCTTCATCTTCCTATGTTGCCCTTACGAATTTGAGGAGCAGTCGTGAAAGCGACACTGTTTCTGCGGTTTCAGTGATACAGTAATTGGCAGGTTGAAGACGACCCTTAATTGGGCTTTAAGTAATTTAAACCCGGCCCATTTAAGTTGTTGTTTATCCTGGGCTGTTTTTTTTATATGTTGATTATTGTTTTTTTATTTTGTTGCGGGGCTCTTTATTATTATTCTTTTTTTTTGTTTTACTTCTCTTTATTATTGCCTCTAAAAAATCTTACCTTTATTATTGAATATATATTTTTGTCAATTAAATATTTTTAGTAGTAACGTACCGATTATTATGTTGAGCGTACCGAATTTGTACCACGTACCGAAGCGAATTCCGAACCGTGTGACTATGCTTTAGGTTTAGCGGTACTTCCTTATTTGACATGTTGCTAGTGATCCTTGACATACATTCTAGTACCATCTTGCACGAAATATAGTTTCATTTTCATTCCTTATTTGTTCTAGAATGAAAAAATGTGAACAAATGCATTGTTCCGGATAATGTGATGCGTAACTGTTAATTTTTTTTATTTGTAATAAATTTCTAAATCTAATTGCTTTTACATCAGAGATATCAGGCTCTCGGACTGGACACTAATGTGCTGGCTGGAGCTAGATATAGTAGTCAAGTTAGTGTCACCAAGAGTCCAATGCTATTGGTGAGTTCCTTTATCATCTGCAAATTGAGTCTAATCTATTTGGCTTTCTTAACGTGGTTGATGACATTTACATTTCAATAGGGACTCAACACTCTGATGGCAAGACACATTGAGAGAGGTGTGGGTGCTGACACATTGGGATTGGCTGGTCATAGACGTTTTATGAGTGACATCCCAAGTAAAACCAGTGAGACAAAGCAGTCCGGTTTCCGCCCATTATCTCCTCATCTTCCTGTTTATCAGCCTCAGCTTTCTTCGACGCTTTCAATTTGCAATAGAATTGCTGGAGCTTTCCTAGCTGCTGTCACCTTGCTTTTTTATATAATATACATGAAGGTGGGTTTGGTTGGTCTCACCTTTGATCCATTCTACCAGTTCGTATTCTATTCATCAAAACTTCACCTACTTGCCATTGAGATTTCTGCACTGGCCATGTCCTATCATCTGTATAGCGCAATTCGTCATTTATTCATATGATATCGCAGTCACAGCTGATACCTGAACAGTGTGTTTGATTCTGAGGTAATTTAACCCTGTTCTTGACTCATCATATTTGGTTTTCTATGGTCAATCAACATTTATTCAGCTTTTAAAAAATATGCTTCAAACCTTGCTTTCGACGTGGACTAATGTGTAATGTCATATTTTCAGGTGAAACTTGTTTGCTTCAACCGTGTTGGCATGCTTTCCTCATGTCATTAGGTGTTCCATTAAGCAATGTGAATGGGCTTTATGCAGTTTCACTATTATCAACTTAATAATTACAATTTAGGAAAAACTTCATCTTTAATGCTGTGAGCATAGCTACATCTGTTTTCCATCTGAAACTTTGGTGATGTATTTTTTTTAGCACCCCCCTCAAATTGCAAGTAATTGTTGCATTCAATAAAGCATTTGAGTTTAGTGACCCTTAAAATGCATTATCACTTATGTGACTGGTTTTGCTGAAAATTTACTGTATATCATTTTTATGTTTTTGGAAAAAAATATGATGGGAAATGAAAATTAAGCGAGGTACTGAAAAGCATCTTAGCAGTTATGTGGAAGATGTTAATGAAGTACCACTTAGTTTAAAAACGAGTAAACCATCAAATTGGTCCTTGTCTCTGTAAGCCACTCTCAAATAATTAGTCTTCGACTCTATTAATATTTCAAATTACTTGTCTTTGTCGGTAGTTTCTCAGTTGTCCATGTTTTTTTGTTTTTGTCTCGTGACGGATACTAACGGATGTTTTTTTGTTTTCTTACAAATATATTATAAATAAATCAGATAATAACGTTTTAGACAAAGTTACATTGAGCAATTTTCTGTGAAAAAGAATTAAAAGTCATTCTTGCAAGAGTTGAAATAAGAGATTGAAGAGGTTTACATCGAAATGGGAAATATCTGGCAAAAATTTGAAAACCAACATCTTGCAATTATGTTCATTGCTCTAAACTCTAAACAAAAACAGACAATTGTTAGAGACTCTGAGGATGTTGTTGTTGCCGCAGCATGTTGGAAAACACCGATTCTGCCAAATTCAGATATGGCTGAAGCTATGGCGATGAAAAAAGGTATGGAATTCGCAAAGGATATGTTAATTTTGAAAGTGATTGTTGAATTTGATTCACAAAATATGATATCTGCTGTCGCGGATGCCCAATCGCCTCTTTCATACATGGGTACCATTGTTGATGATTGTAGACTTTTAGCTTGTCATTTTCAAAAT
Source organism: Medicago arabica (assembly GCA_946800305.1). NCBI lineage: Eukaryota > Viridiplantae > Streptophyta > Magnoliopsida > Fabales > Fabaceae > Medicago > Medicago arabica. The sequence continues at coordinate 33,112,269 of OX326964.1, read as the reverse complement.
TTACAATTTATGCACATTAGGCGTGAAGACAATCAGGCTGCGCATTATTTAGCAAAATATGCATCATCTCATCATGAGAATGTATGGATTGAAGATGCTCCCAATTGCATTTGTCGATTAAAATAACTTGAGGAGAACTGATATTATAAATCAACAAAAAGTTCACTAATCGCTATTTGTGAAGGCATTGTGGCTTCAATTTTGTTTTTTTCAAAATGTTTTGTATTCATTGAATTACTGATGAATCTGATCTATATTTAGGTCCGAATGAAGTAATATAATTTGAAAAATACTTCTGTTTTTTTTAAGATCATTAACGTATGCACATGGTTATCTATTAGTAAAAACAAGCATTGCAGAAAATTGTAGAATCAATGCCTTAATTAGTTTCTTTTTTCTTTTTTCTTTTTTCCAAACCAAATTGAAGCCCTCTTATTGATATGGAGTTCAACATATACTCCTACACCAATCAATCAAAAGAAAATAATAATCATACTATTTACATAAAGTTATTGTCATCAAAACATATATCTACTTAATCAAACAATCCTCTGGAATGCTTTCTAAAGCTGGCCTCCAAGAACACACACTCAAATCACGTTTACAAATTTTTCCTCCTCTTAACTTCATAACACCAAGTAATTGCTCCAATGTAGTATTATCATTTTCATCCTTACTACTCAACAACATCTTTTTCAACTCTTCTTGAGTCATCACCACTCTAATCCTCACACTTCTAGAATTACCATCACTTCCTCTATCAACTCCTCCATCATCTTGTATCTCAAACCTAACCTTCTTGTTCTTCTTCATGCATTTTTCTTTCCTCGGACTCGCTTCAAACTTCGTCGATGAAGACATCGCCATCTTCTCAACTTGATCATCATTATAGCTTTCATGATCATCTTGTGCTAATATTTTGTTGTTTGCTAAGCAATTTCCCATTGTAGCAATATTGAAGCTTATACAACTAAAGAAGAGAGTGCTCTTTACAAAAGAGATGCATAGATGTATAAATATAAAGTAGAGGAAGAAAAGCACATGGAGTATCCGTTTGTTGCGCCGGGTATATGTGATAAAATAAGTGGGGATTCTCTTGCTTCATAACACCAACACCATTAATATATGTTTTTCATACATATTTTGTTTCATACTATGCATGAATATTGTACTAGTCTAGCTTAGCCGCCTGTTACCTTAAGCATAACTCATGTTGGAGTTAAAATAAAATTGTTTAATTTGAGTTTAGTTGATATACACTAAATGATATTCAATATCTATGTAATTCTTTTTACGTATACATCTAATCACATTTCATCGAAAAGGAATTCTTTCCATTGAAAAAAAATGAAGAAATAGTGTGAAGATTTTACCGTTTATCTCATATTATCAATGATCTAGATCTACTGATCTTGATCATTGATAATATGGAGATTGATGATCTCCTCAATTTGTTTTTTCAATGGAGACATCCATTTCATAGTATGATAATTATGAAGACATTTTAGAAAATATTATAATAAAGTGACAATAATAAATGTGATTGAATGTATGTGTAAAGTTGTTTTATTTTGATAGTCTATAGTAACTAAATTCTTAATTTGAATAACACATGAAATTAAAATTTATCCTTAATTTATGATTTCAAGAGTGTGATGTGCTCTCAGTTGCTCACATTTTGCATCTTATTTCATATAAGTCAGGACACAAGCTTTGATATCAGATTAAAACTTAAGGATTATTTGTTCGAATTATAATTTCCAAGTAATATTCGAATTAAGTTTGAATCAAAGAGAAAACATGGACTATAATAAAACTTAAAGAATGTTTTTTCATAGTGTGACAACTTAATGTTCGAATTTTAACTAAGTGATGTTCATATTTAGTGCTCGACGATGTCTCTAATCTTTTTTAGGAGAAAAGCTGTGAGATAAACAAAGAAAAGTGGAATACCATTCTTTCTAAGGAAAGTTGATAAAAAAAACCATTCAAAGGAAAGTAGCATTTGAACTTTCTCATGTGCTCCATTTTTTTCAATGTACGGTCCAATTATATCTACCTATATAAAGCACAATAAGCTCGAAGTTAATGTCCTCTAATCACTGCTTAAAAGATGGTAAACAATAATGTCATTAAACATGAAGCCTGATGGCACATTATAGCACCAAACAACAATTTTACTATTCGATGACTTTGTCTAGCGTTTTGATATTGGTCAACCCCATATTTCAACTTGGTGGGTCCATATGTTGCAACCAATTGTAAAATAGTCAATCGTGCATGTTATTCATACCTGTATGTATACAACAAATTTCAATCCCACAAAAAATATGCTAGCTATTAACAATCTAGTTTGAATAATAACCAATCAGAAAAGAACCTTATCCTACATCATAATGATACTGTATTATTGTTTTTATTTATTTAAGGAATGATACTGTATTTTTGTCAAGTGTATTTAGTGATTGTTTGATAAACATGATTTTAAATGAAATTGATTTGAAAACAATTAAAATTTGAAGCTATTGATGCGCTGTCTAATTTAATTAATCAAGCAAAGTCAAATTTTACAAACCATCCAAGAGTTTTTCTTTAAGGGAAATGTTAACCGGTGCCTCCGACACACCATGAAAGGAAAACACCAGTTAACATGACCCTTTTTTAATAGACGAAAAGATAAATAACGATTGAAATTTACAACAAATAGAGGGGCGGGTACGAATCCTGGTCAGAGCATCATACATTGCAATTTTGATATTTTTTTCAATTTAGTTATGACTCGTGGACAATACAAATATACCTTTTATCATTTAAAAAAGAAAATAAACCAAAAAAATATGTTAATGAATTTAATTTATATATATTGATGATGATGTAATATATTTTTTATGCATTGCTATTGGTTAATCATAATTGTTCAATCATTTTAAAAGTTTGATTTTCATAATCTAATTTAAAAGTCATTGTAAAATATTTTAAACCGACAACCCATCAAATTATTCACTATATTAATTGATGCACTATACCCAATTTTATGCTCATATTTCACAAGAACTTGATTTCAAATTTTATTGACTATGAGAAATTCGTAGACGATAATTATCAATACTTCTATCAACAAACACTCTTTAAGTCTTTGAAAATTTTCCTACATTATAACCAAAACTCAATTCATCTAAACTTTTCTTCTTAAATAGAACCAACTATGAACAAAATCTTTTCTAGTCAATTGTTAAGTTTGATATGTATAGTTAAATGCATTAATAAGGATGAGTAGAATTTGAGCAAAGAATCAAGCCATTAATAAAAGTCAAGATCAGTCATAATCACCAAAAGAAATTTAGAAATCGAAATTCATGTACGGTTAACTCCAATGAATGTGGCCATAACGTAAGTGCCAAAGCAAATTAATATGCCCTAGATAAGTTACATGAAATCTCACGTGAAGACTAAGGTTATAGCAGCAAGTAGAACAATTGCATCACAAGAAATCTCAGCTTCAAGACATAATTTATTTATTCTACAATAAATGTATTTGGTGCATTAAATATCTGAGCTGTTTGATATTTTAATTAGGGTCTTATACGCGTACAAATATTAGCCAATGCCAGCAAAATGGGGTATCTCTTCAAATGGGATATGTTCATCCACTTGCATGGAATTTTCTTTGACTATTTTGCACCCTTGTAGCTAGATGTGCAGTGTTTGTTAGACAAATACTTCTATGCTTCCAACTTCATATTGTTTCATGTTTGGCAAGGTGAAATTTAAAGATGGTGTCTCTTCAGATTATTTCTAGAATCTAATTTCAATAAGCCAAGAGTTTAGACAACTCTTTTTTTGAGTAAAGAGTTTAGAGAACTTTTCTTTTTTGTAGTTAAAAGTTTAGAGAACTTATATACTGATATTGTCTCCAAATCATACCATGTTCCCTAGATGAGGACCATGGAAAGGCATTTTCAAGTGAGTGAATTCCCCCCACCCCCATTTCTCATAGTAATAACGAACCAAAAGAATGAAAGAAAGGGTAATTTTTTTCACACCCCACTCTCTTCTCATGCACTCTCTAAATTTTCGAAAATAACCCCGTTCGAATTATATAATTCGAATGCTTTTTTTAGTATTTTTTGGATTATAAAACTTGAATCGTGAGTTGAAATGAGTAGGTATATGTAGGGGCAATGCATGCATATAATGTAACGACGAGTCATGGGACGGGGAAAAATATGATCAATGTGTCCGACTAAGGGACACAGAAAAAAGTTTAATCAGTCAGACTTGTTGATCAAACCATCATCCACAATCTTTGACAAGTTCGGATTATATATTTTGAAACCATCCCTATAATAGTTCGGCTCATATAATCCGAATTGGTCTAATACTGTGTTAAAACATGAAGTTTGGAGGGTTTGCAATGTTTCAGATTGTATGATTCGAGCCAGTCAAGTATAAGATTTTTTTCGTGGTCTACATTGAATCAATCGTTTTCGTGGTCCATGACGGACATAAACTTCTATATATTAGTGTGTTTGGTTCATTTGCAAACCACATCACATAACTATGAACACTTATCTGGTAGATGAAGACACCAAATTAGCTGTACTATATTACAACATGGGAAAACATTATATGTTTAAGGTCCGCGTTAATGTCACACTGTATGGTTTGAAGGACCAACTGAACCAAATTAACGATCGTCTCAACCACAAAGGACAAAAAAAAGGTGGACATTGTTAAGTATCATCGCCTATTGGTAGACGCAAGTGGAAGTGTATGGTTCATCCATATGAAGCTCTAGAACAAAGACAATATGAGAACCATGTTCTCTATATTTGGTCAACATAGTTTGACGGGATCGATCGAGTTAGACACTTCTCTAGTCAAATATGTCCAATATATTTGGGAAAGTTTGATTCGCCTTAATACCTACGAAGAAATCATGGATTGCATAAATAGGCTAGATGAAGATTTAAGTTTAGTTAATCCATGATCTCGTGTGTGTTTTATTATGTTGTTGAAGTTGTTATGTTTGATGTATGTTGTTGAAATTAAATTTCAAGTCAAACCCTACAAACCTCGAGTTTTAACATACTTGGTGGCTGATTCAAATTATATAATTCAAAACATTATGATAATGAGTTCGAGGTTATATAATCTGAATCAGTCCAAAATATGAGCCGGAAACAAGGCTATTTTGAGAATATTGTAGAATGCATGGGAAGAAAGATATTAGAATAAACCATCGATTTAGTTTGTAAATTATCAAACTTAATTCAATTGTGTTTCTAAATTACGAAAGTATAATAAGTATTCAAGTATATAAATTGATTGATTTTTATATCCTTTAATGAATAAACTGATTTTTTTTATATATAATTTAGATACTACTTATTATATTATATTTATATAGTTTAAATATTGAACTGGAGATATATTTATATAGTTTAATTAAAATGGTAAATTCTTTGAAAAAAATAAAGGTTTATTCAATCATCCGGTCTCTTAATTTAATTGATTGTCTCAATTTTATCCCTTAATTATAATTTGTACCAATTTGGCCTCCTATGTTTTGTTCCGTTACTAGTTTTAGTCTTTTATGTTAGTTTGTCTCAAAAACGTTAACAGAAAGCACTAAAACTAGTAACTGAGCAAAACATAGAGGACCAAATTAATACATAAGTTAACGTTTTTTTGAGAGAAACTAACATAAATGACTAAAACTAGTCACATGCAAAACATAGGGGATCAAATTGGTACAAATTATACTTAGAGGACCAAATTAAGACAATCAATTAAATTAAGAGACTGTGTGATTGAATAAACCAATTTTTTTTTTCTTTTAACTTAACTTAAACATTGCAATATGCCTTTCCTCAAACAAAGGAAAAAAAACACCATTGCAATATGCCAAATTTAATTTTTGAAAAATCTTCTCACAGATAATACTAAGTAATGATGTCTACGGTAAATATCAAACGAATTTAATTTCAATAATGTGTTGTTATTTATTTATTAGCAAATGATAAGATCTGCTCTAAGAACATAGGTTTGAGAATTTAAAATAAAAATAATTGTCTTAAAAATTGTGCATTCAATTTTATTCAACTCTTCAAAATCAAACTTTTGTTCCTTTTCTATACAAAATTTTTAATTTTGGATTCCTTAACTTATGTCAAAGGGCACAAGATAACAAAACCCTGATGGCTCCTTAAATCCAACGGTTCCTGGTTCCCGTTCTTACCATCTGACGGGTCAAAAGGGTAAGATGTCAATCCATGTTGGGATAAGAGGTAACACAAGATCAACTTGTCAACTTGGCATTTAAATACATCACGTGTTTTCCACGTGATCATCCCTGATAACATGGCTGGCATTGCTTCCTCTCTCTCAACTGTGAGAGTTTGAGTAAGTGAAGTGATGAAAATGGGTTTCTTGCATTCTCTCAATTTTTTTTGTTAAAGACTAAGTTTTCTTAATGTTCATCATTTTTGGATTCATTGTTTTGGTTGGTGACAAGCTTCAAATATGAAGGGAGTGTTCTCCTTCAGCTGGCTTCTTCAGATTACTCTGTTTCTGCTGCATCTTCTTCCATGTATGTGTTGCAATTCTTTTTTATGATTTGACCCCTATATTTATATTATATTAGATATAATATGAATTTGCAATGAACATTGAAATTCTGCTTCAATTTTCATTGCAATGACTTATTAAGAGATTAATTTTTATGCATTAACTATGTTTTTTTTAAAAATGTATCCATTCAAATTACACCATGCTACTTTGTTATTTAGTTCCTAAAATATTTCTAGAAAGATCTACAAGTGAGATGTGATTGAATGCATATATGTAAACATTTTACACCAACATTGCATACAAATTAAATGTAGGGGTAATAGTAATTTTGGTTCTTGCATGTGTAGGTAGTAGCCACAATAGTCCTCAATGTAACAAAATTATAAAATAGTACTTGACTGTGCACTTTGTTAGTCAAAATAGTCTCTGACGTTAAAATAGTCCTTCAATGCTGACATTAACTCTTTTCATGTAGAGACTAATATGACAGTAAATAAGTACTTATAAGGACATATATGACAAGAAATAAATATATTGAAGGTCTAATATGACAATATTAATGGAACATTTTACGTCGGGGGTTATTTTGACTAACAAAGTTCACAACTAAAGACTATTTTAAAATTTCGATGTATCGAGGGACTATTATGATTACTAGTTACACTGTCGGGAACCAAAATGACAATTACCCCTTAAATGTATACTGTAGGGAGAACCAGAGTTCAGTTTCTGGGTGGAAAAATATTTGGTCAAACTATATTTACCTTACGGTTGAACTTCAGATTAATAGACCCTCTTTCCCTAGGAACCGGAGGGTTAAGACAAAGAAAATGTATAATGTAATTGTGGTGTTACATGGAATAAAAGAGTAAAAATTCATTTTAGTCTCTCACAATTTTCTCGCCATCCAATTTAGTTATGGACAAAAAATATTAACCAACTAGTCTTCGATATTTTTATACCAGAGAAAAATTAGTCACTGTGTTATAATGAATCGAGGACTAATTTGTCCCGGTATGAAAATGTCATGAACTATTTTGAGTATTATTTTTTGTCTGGGACTAAATTGGATTGCGAGAAAATTGTGTGGGACCAAACTGGGTCTTCACTCTAATAAAAATGACAGTTTTTTCTTTTTCTTTTTCTTTTTTGTAGTTGACTTATTTACTAGAGCTGAACGTGCCATTCAAGTTGATATGATGCATTTTTTCTCCAAAGTGGTTGAAATTTTTACAATATATAAGATATTTTTTGGCACAACATTTGAATGAGGTTTGAACATATGTCACTCCTAATAAGCAATATACAAACTTGTTCCCTGTTCAATTCTAAATGTCTTAGTATTGTATGATACCGGATGATGGTTTTGAATTGCGATTACGGTTGCGGTTATACAACAAATCTTTATATTGCAGAAACATACAGCCAATGTGGTCAAAATTGCAGTTGCAATGCTGTTGTGAGACCTCGAAACCCTTATATTGCGACAACAATCGCAGCTGTGGACTACAGAACCTTGATCTGAATGCTGAATATGATTCAATTTATTTTAGGTCTATATGCAATGTAGGATGCATTATTTCATTTCCTTATGAAAATTTTAACTTGAGCTAAACATTGCCTATATATATGCAGTTATGAACAAGTCTCAAGGCTCTCCAATCAGTGGATCAAAATATTCCCTTTCAATTACAACCAAAGTTGATGTGTTTCTTTCTGATATCTCGCCAAGTACACAGCCACAACCCTTTATTCCTCTTTTAGCTCCTTCTCCATTGATTCCTTTCACAAATAATTCTATGCCCAAGTTATCAGGTATTGTGTTGCTTTTTCCTTTAAGTTTTCCTGTGTGAGACCATGCAATATTTTTGTTTTCTGATTCTTGTTTTATTCAAAAGTACTGCATACGCTTTGACACATTGTAGTTGTTAGATAATAGATGAGAGCAGGGCCGAAACCCGCATTTAAGTCTATGAAGCACATACACCTAATTATAGTCACATGTTGGACACCGAACACGCCTTCAATTTGAAGTGTCAATATTACATAGTAGGAAACACTCCTTTCAAAATCATTGTTAAGTTATACTATATGTTTAATAGTAGAGTACAATTTGAACATTGCCTATAGCACTGTACCTAAGTTTTGTCCTAAATGTTTTCAAATATTGAAGTAAAGGGAAATCTAATCTAATTATTATACAATAATATATAGACAAGAAAGATGAGGAATGGTGAAGGGTTCAATGTGGAACTAGAGTATAGTGGAAATAGTGAAAGTGTTTTTGTTGGGTTGTGGTGCATAAACAATTGGGCTGTATTTGTTATGGGTGAAAGTTCAAGTTCATGTGTGTTGAGTATGACTCAAATTCAACGATGCTTGAGCATTGCGTAGCAGAGTGAGTGGACCTGAAAGTGCAACAAACATAATCGAAACCGTAGTATGTTGACACAACTTGTATTCTGTAACAATATAACCCTATGCATTGCATCATAAAAAAACTAAACTACTGTTCTGCCGTTTTAGACAGAAAAATGAAGAATAATCCACTTTAAGCATTTATTGAGATGACCTAAATTTCATATTTACATGCAGGCCTATGTTCATTGAATTTCTCAGCTGCTCAACATATAATGACCCAAACTGCGACGGATTGCTGGACTTCCTTTGCCCCCTATTTGGCAAATGTTGTATGTTGTCCCCAATTTGATGCAATGCTGGTAACCCTAATAGGTCAGTCAAGTAAATACTCTGGAGTGTTAGCTTTGAACACAACTCATGCTAAGCACTGCCTCTCTGATGTTCACAAGGTTCTTGTCAGTCAAGGAGCAACTGAATACCTAAACAATATATGTTCAATCCATCCATCAAATCTCACTGAAGGCTCGTGTCCTGTTGCGTCTGTCGACGAATTTGAGAGCATTGTAGACTCTTCTAGACTTCTAACGGCTTGTAGAAAAATTGATCCTGTAAATGAATGTTGTGATCAAGTATGCCAAAATGCTATAAATTATGCTGCTAGAAAAATTTCCTTAAATGACATGTCTAATTCAAATGGAAACCATAGTTTACCTCGAAAGACGGCTCGGGTTAATGACTGTAAGACCATAGTCCTACGTTGGCTGGCAGGAAAACTCAACTCATCAGCAGCAAATAGTGTTTTTAGAGGACTTTCAAATTGCAACCTAAACAAAGGTGAGCAAGGAGAAAAAAATACATTATCAATATCATACATCATGTTTGACTATTGAACTTTTGGCTAATTTATTGGAATATGAATCATAGTAGCATACATCTGACATGTTTATGTTCAATGTTATTATAATAAATTTACTCAGTCTGCCCGTTGGTTTTTCCGAATATCTCAAGAATTGCAAAAGAATGTGGAAATCAGATAAGAAATCAAACATCTTGCTGCAAAGCAACAAAAAATTATGTCTCCTATTTGCAAGGACAAAGCTTTGTGACCAATCTGCAAGCCTTGAAATGTGCTGTATCACTTGGGGAGAAGTTGCAGAATGAAAATGTCACCAAGAATATATATGATCTTTGCCATATAAGCTTGAAGGATTTTTCTCTTCAAGGTTGGTATTGCTATGTTCCCCTCAATTTCTCATGAAACTACTATTTTATCATTTCCGTTAGTACTGATACTTATGCTTGTCCTTTTTTGTGTATTAATGTTCATTGCCGTTGGATTTTTGCATCGATAAATCAGTTGGATCACAAGGTACCATTTATAGCATTACCTTTTTTCATTAGTGTTGTAGTATGTGAACTTACTGATAATCTTTTCATTTCGATCTAGAATCTGGTTGCCTTTTACCGAGTTTGCCTTCGGATGCACAATTCGATAGAACTTCAGGAATTGGATTCATTTGCGACCTCAATGACAACGTTGTTGCTCCATGGACTTCGACATCTTACGCGCTACAATCTTCATGCAATAGAAGTATGTCTAGCTTTCCATATATTGCTTGTTTTTTCTTTCTACCACATTTGACCGTCTTTTCCTTGTTACATTTTTATGGTGCCCTAGCTCTCTTTGCTATCATTGATGCATTTTTTCCTTGAATTCATGGCATTGCAGCTACAAAACTTCCATCTCTTCCCACATCGACATCGTCTCAAAATAGTAAGCACTATCATGCACACTGCTGTATTAATATGGACATGTTTTTCAACTCCAATTTTATTTCACTTTCAAACCTGATATTTGTAAGATATAAAAAGTGTCTTCTTTCATCTATACATAGGACAAACCTTACGTGCATTTCCTTAGGTACTTTTCTTCTAGTTCTTCACTGAAAATACACTTTGTGGTTATAAAAAACTTCGAGAACATTATAGATTTGAGTAATTCAGGTTAGTTATGAATATTTGAAGTGAAGAATAGCGTGGAAAGTACTTAAGAAAATGCACGTAAGTTTTGTCTCTATAAGTATGCATTTACACTGACTACAAGTGTCTAATTTGAATTTCAATTTGTTGCAGGTCTTTTCATTAATATCTTAGTTTTGCCTCCCCTCTTCACCTCAATACTACTTCTCACGAGGCTTCTTTAACCTTGAAGCTCTCTACATTTTACGTTTTTTTTTTTTTTTGCTACAATGTTTTGTCAAAAAGTTGGCAAAATCCTTTATGGTCTTAGTGAAAAAATAAAGGTCATTATTATTCATATAAAATCCTCCAACATGTTTTTCAATGAGCAATGAGTAAAAAATTCTACTCTATAGCCTTTTTGTTAGATTATTTGATTGTAATTCTAATTTATTACCATATCATTTTCAATATTCTTTGAAATTGTAAACAAGTTATGCTTCCTTATAGAGAAATCATGCAAATATAAAAGATAGATAGTTGCCTTAAGCTCTGTATGTATTGATCAGTTTCATTTCGTGTTTCATATGTCCTTTATTATTGGATAGTGATGATATTGTATTCCTTCACGTGAAATTCTCACAGATTGTAGTTTGAGGAGTATTAGAACACTAATGAGTTAGTTAGTGTTTGTTATTTCTAAAGTCAGTGAGTTATGAATCCGAAAAATACTCTCTCCCATCACGTTTTGCTTACTTCCAACTGCACTTTCGAAATTGCCCCTAGCATGAGTTAAGTCACGCATGAGTTAAACACAACATGAAGTAAGTCACACATGTGTTAAACACTTACGTGACTTAACTCACGTTGGAATTAACACCTGCGTGAGTTAACTCACGTTGTGTTTGTGCAAAATACCAAAACAATATAAACTCAATTTTCCCTAATTTTCTTCATTCCTTCGTTCGTTCATTCATACATCCATTCCATCATTTGCATCATTCATTCATTAATAATTAGCACACACATAATAAAACCAAAAATTACGCAAAATTAATAACCGATAAACTAATCAAAATGTCATAAAAATGCGTAAACTCGCGAGTGTAAATATATTACATCAAAATCTCCCGGAAATGTCACAAAAACATCTAAAAATATACAAATGTCTTAAAAACGCTAGAACAAGACCCTAATCCTCTTGTGGACTATGACTCCCACTCCTCCTCCACGGAGCCGACACCTCCTCCAACACGCTATACTCGACCCGAATGCTCTCCATAATGCTGGCAACGGTAGGATTCAAATACACATTAGGAACTCCGCATCGCTGTCTATTATGGCTCTGATGTTTCGGATGATCTGGAATGGGTCGGGAGGTTGTCTGGCCCACTGCAGCTCAACAATAACATTCTCGTAGGGAGGGACAGGAGTTGAGTAGTCAGGAAAGGCCGCATGAGCGATCATAATAGGATATGATACATTGTAGAACCATTTCATGTACCCCTTTGAATGCTTCCACACCTCGTCCTCCGGGACCGGATCACCCCTCTCCTGCTGGCTAAGGACATGGTCAGCAAACTCCATGAAGGCCATAACCACCTCCGCTGGCTCAAGATCCCCAATCGTCGTAGGAGGTCTAGGAATGGTTTAGACATAGTCGTACTGCCTCAGAACCCGCTCCGGCAAGTGACGGTACATCCTGTCTTTGCCGGCCATGATCCATTCGGAGTACCAACAAATGTCCTAAAAAGGCGTCAGGTCTCGCCGAGACTCGTACGGCCTCCAGATGATATTATGATGCTCTATCAAATCAATTGCGCTTCTGTAGTGTCCAGAATCAGAAAAAACCCTGCGAGGTTTCCATATACCCACAACAGGTCAACACACTGGTAATCTACCTCACGCCTCCTCAGAACGAGCTGCTTGAAGTGCGCCAAAACTCATCCCTGCAAACAGAAAGAGACAAATTTATATCAGCACAAGTATCATACAAACAACTATACATTTATGATCCACTGAAAAAATGAGATTTTTTTTATTACCACAAGTAAGGTCATGTAACCTTCAACGACTTTAACAACTGAGTCGGAGGTAAGAGAAAGTTGCTCATATAGAAAAGCAAGTGTCATCTCACCCCATGACCAGTCGTCCACCCTGTCCAAATCCTGAAGCACAAACAACCATAGAAGATTAATGGTTCTGCTGTTCTTGCCAGCAAAAATGGTGTAGCCAAGCAAGAGCAACAAAAACGCCTTAACACAGCCGGTCCTAAGAATACTATGTTCCATCTCCTCCTCCTCCTCTGATGCAGGCACCACCAACTGATTACACCTATTCCACAGTGATTCGTAACGCCTCTTCAGTTTATTGTAACTGACATGAGCACCGCATTGTTTTTTCTCCTCAGCCCTCACATCAGTCTCTGTAAAAAGCAGCTCATTATGCAGCAGCTTTATGCCATTGTCATGATCTAACTCCTCCTCTTCAGTTTAGTCAGCCTTAATTTTTTCTTTTTGATTTCTTGAATGAGGGGGTGTTGGGTCAATTTTTTTTACCCAAAGTTACCACTCTTCATCTTTTTCTCTATATTTCAATCTAAATAAGTGACTTTCACATATTTTTTTTCTTTTTGATTTCTTAAATGAGGGGCGGCGTTGGGTCAATTTTTGACCCAAACCCTCTTCATATTTTTCTCTATATTTCAATCTAAATAAGTGATTTTCACATTGATCTAGGTTTTCTTCTTGATATCGTTTGGTTCGAGTATTAGGAGGGGAGGGATTTTAACGAAGGGGATGAGAGGGGAGATATTTTAATTAAAAATGTATTTGGTTCGCAAGGGGACGAGAGGGATTTTAAAATTATTTAACTATTTTACCCTTAAACTTAATTAAATAAGGATAATAAAGTAACGAAACAATAACGATGTAATCGATGACAACATGATGTAGACGATGGAATAATGAATTAGTAATGGGGTTGTTACAAGTAGTAATACAATTTGTTACAAACAAAAGTTCTCAATAATATTGAATAAAAGTTGTTACAAGATGATGATGATGATGATGATGATGATGATGATAGTTGTTTCAAGGATAATATAACATAATAATAATAAATGTTTTTATAAGGATAATATTGAGATTTTAAATTAATCTAAGGATAATTTTGGCAGTGCAATAATATTTGCTCCCATCATCTCCCTTTCCCTTCTAAAAATTGAACCAAACACTTCAAATTAAAAATATTTCCTCCCCTTCCCTTCCTTCCCTTCCAAAACTCTCGAACCAAACAGACCCTAAGTGGGGCGTTGAGTTGTTCATCGCCTTGTGCGGCGTTGTTTTATTTTTCGTCTTGTTACAGTGTTTATTTGGTTCAGATTGAAAAATCGAGTATTCAATCATTGATTTATGCGTCAATGTTGCACAGCCGGAGACATGAATATTTGAATATTGTGAGTTTGTGCACAATTTATTCTTACATTTTTAATGATCTTGAATGATGTACTCTATCAATTTAAATAAATAAATATCGTTTTGTTTTTGTCAAAAAAATGTAACACTAAAACCTCGTATACTTTTAAGTAAAAGAATAGAGATTTAAAAAATTCAATTATTTAACTGAACAAAGGTATCATCCGTATGCAACTTGGAAGATTAATCTCCTCAAGTTATCTGAGATTCATTTAATCCAACAAATGTTTTAACTTTGGAAGATCAGAATTGAATGTGGTAATGTCTTTCTTTGGTATGATGCCCTTTATGTTCCTTGAATCCTTGTGTTCGCAGCATGTGAATCCCAACTCATGCATAAACATCTTTTCCAAAATGGTATTTGGACATGCAACCATCTGACAACACAAATTCAATCCAAAATCAGAAGCTTTTTTTTTATCATTACATTCACTTCAATTTAGGGTCTTTCTCTGTGCAAACTGCAATAGTATTTATTGACAAAAAAAAAAGAGATTGCATATGAGTCAACTTAGTGTCTTATATAATGAGTCAACTTCAATTTAGGGTCTTTTAAGATTGCATACTAGTGAATTGTTGAATTGAAGAACAAGTGGTCACGGACTCACCAGTAATAGCAGATGCTGACAGGAAATTTAAATGAATAATTCTTATAATTTAAGATGTTTCATGTAAATGCTGTTCAGAAACATGACATCCATAAAAATAGAGAGAAAAGCTTAAAAAACTATTGTATTGATCTTAGTTGAAAATGATACAAAAATGAAAGAGAGATTGCATGAGTCAACTTGTGACTTTTATATAATGACTAAACTACTACACTAACTAACTCTAAAATGAGTATAACTAACTACCTATATTTCAACAAATGCAGTAGGGTGTGATCGAAAAACCAAGACAGTAAAATCTTAAAATAGAAGCTTATAATCAATAAGTTGATATCATTGGTCGTTAGATTTATGCACTATGTATTATCACGTCACCGTTTACATGTGCCTATTTAACATTTTGACAAAAGACTGACGGTGAGGATTTATTTGGCTAACATATACTAACTTAAGGGATCAAATTGTAATGTTAATAACTGATGAGACCAAAGTGTAATTAACAAATAACTTAAGGACCAACTCATTAATTAAACCTATATTATACTAGCGTCAAGACGAGAAGTGCATGTCCATCTTTCTATATCTATCAATTTTTTTTATGCAATCCATATCTATCAATTAAAACAATAGAAGTTATAAATTGTATATGATTATTTAAAAAAATTTAAATTATTTTATTGGTAATAAATGATAAAATAAAATAAAAAATAGCAATGGATACAACTGAAAAGAGAAAAGCAGCACTAAAACTTCATATAATTTTAAGTAATAGAAGAGAGATTTAAAAAAATTCAATTTCTATGATTGAGTTGTAGAAGGTTTTAATTTCTAGAAATGGGAATGTTACAAATGTTGCGTCTTCAAACTGCAATCCAATCAACCTTTACGTTGAACTTGGAATCAATATTTGACAATGTTTATAGGGTTAAATATGTTTTTGATCACTGTAAATATGTTAACTTTTTGTTTTAGTCCTTCTAAAAAATTTCTTCAAGCTTAAATCACAGCACTGTTCATTGCCGCATATATATAAGGTTAATCTATTTTTTTGTTTTGAATTTTATTTCCTTCACCGTTGGCATAATACATTTATATGTATTATTAATGTGATTTGTTTTTTTTGTTAATTTGGTATAGCATTAATCTGCTTTGCTTATGGTTTATGCCCAGTTTAGATAAATAGTTTAAATAAGCCTTAAGTGCTTTTATCATATAAGTGCTTTTGTATAAACTATTTCAATTTCAATAAATAAAGTCAAATAGTTTGTATATAAGCTATAAGCTGTTTTCATAAGCTATCACATAGAGTTTACGGAAATTGGCTTAAAAAGAACTTATAAACATGTCATAAGTTGTTTTCATAGGCTCTCTCAAACAGTCTAAGTGCTTGTGTAGTAGTCAGTATGTAAATTCAAATAAGCAATAATCCACACATGACCTGTTTTTGTTTGTTTGGTTTGGTTTGCTTTTGGGAGACCCTTGCAGATGTGCAAACACACAACCTTTTTTCAATGTCACCAGTGCAGAATGACCTTTGATGAGAAGGATGAGTACTTGCAAACGATGAGGCGGTATCGACTTGGTTCATTTGTTTCGGACGATGTTATAATTAAAGGCGGGAAGTTTGAGTGCCAGTTCTGTCATTAAGTATTTTTGGAAAGCGTCGCTACAAATAATAGTGTTGGGATTCATGTTAGGAATTATTCGAGGAGAGCTAAAGATTTGTTAGGTAAGTCTAATGACCTGAGAGCAGAAGAGTCTCCAGTCACGGATGAGATGCCTTTAACGTTCTCTAAGATGGATGCCCTCATTGAAATTGCTCAAAACTCTATCATAGAGGATTCTGTCATGGAACCACATTGTTCCTCTGAACTGAATGTGGTTCCTATTTCAGAAATCGCGGCTGGTGATTAGACAAAGAAATAAACTTTTGAGTCTTTTTCGTCATTCAGCTCAGAGAAGGTATAAGGCATAACTTATCATCTTTGCCATTATTGTCAGGGATTCATATATTTTGAAAAACAGAAGGAATGCTCCTACAAGTATTATATCAGAGTCCTCTTAGAAAGTGGTTAATTTGCAGCCCTTTATGCATGCCTTGTGGTCTAATGTGCTTACCTCCATCAATGTCTCTAAAGTATTCAGATTTTATTTTGTATCGATCTGTTGCTATAAGTATTCATTATTTACAAAGCCTTTGTGGAACGAGGGATTAAAGCTCTCCCACCTGAATGTTTTCTATATATATATCTTACAGAGTAAAAATAATTTCTTTTTTTGGGGAGATGATGAAATTGTAGGTCTAGCCTCTCTTTATTTACACACCAAGATTAAGAATGCTTGCATGGTATCTTACTTGCTCACCGGCCTTGCACATTTCTCCTACTATTAGATTAGGCGTCTTGGAGACTCGAGTGGTGCTAGTTCCTAGGTTATGAGTTATGACGATGTGCTTGCGTACTCCAAACAAACATGTATAGTACAATTCTTATTTGGTCTATTCTTTGTTCATTTGAACTATTGGTAAAAGCAAATTATCATTATTGGAATCTAGTGACTAGCGTCATGGACATCAAATTCTCTTATGCAGCAGTTAGCTAATACCCATCCAAGATGCGTGTAACTGATTGGCAGCACTGATCTTACCTTAAATATAACTCTTGTTATTACTCGTTGACAGGGGTTTCGGGAATTGAGGTTAGACGATATTGTTTCTCTCGAGTATGATTTTGCAAGTGTTCAAGGTTCTCTTGATGTGTTAACTGAATTGGCAAATAACATTGTGGTGCAGGGGACATGTGGATCCTCAGCTCAGTCGTCATCACAAGAAGTTATATTAAATATGCATTAAAAAAATCAGCTCACAACCGCGTGTCTATGGTGTGGAATAGAGTTTAACATGTTAATTCTGAAATACAATAAAAGTTCTGCTGGATTCATGTGTCCAATTTGCAAAGCAAAAATTTCGGGTCAAATCATTGTGTTGGACAGTGGATCACGAAATGCTGGCTATCTTTAGACTGGTAATCTTTTATGCTCTCTAATTTGATGACTTGTTAAAAATGGTTTCTGTTATCTTATCTGCTAACTATTATTTTGTCTTCCTAACTGAAAGACACAGTAGTCGCTAGTTTATTTTTAGTAGAGTGTATCATTATGAGATTTCAATATCTTAAAATATGCTCTAGTGTCTGAATTGGGGACCCTTGATACATTGAGTGCATCGTAGATTGGATTATTGATTGTTTATATTAGATACTAAAAATTGTCTCTTAGGAATGGAGTGATTAATTAGGGGCTGGAGCAGTTTGTCGGTGATTGTGGTGGTGTAGAATCAGTGTCTCATCTGTTTTTTGAATGTCTGGTTTTGCAAATGTTTGGTATTCAATTTGCAGGCGGCTCAACATGTCTACTGCTTTTATAAGGGGATTGGTTGGCACATCGTGATCATTTCATTACGCTGATCGGAAATGTCAGGTCGTTTTCAAGTAGAGTAAGTGTGGTTTGGTATGCTTGTGTTTGGAGCATTTGGAAGGCAAGAAATGGAAAACTATTTCATAAAAGACCATTTAGGGTACGTAAGTTGGCGGAGCAGGAGAAAAAGATACCGTGAAATTGGATAAACATTAAATTGAATAGTCTTGATTATATCATATCTCAATGATGCTTGAATCCAAGTGCTTGTTTGGGTGATTTGACTGTGTTTTCTGCTGTCCAAAGTAGCGATACATTTCTGATATGTCGCAGTTTATTCTGGACAGATTTCAGGTCTGTCATAATTGAAGAAAATTGCTTGAGATGTTTTGTGTGGAGATCATTCTTTCTACAGTCTGTGCCCTGGTTGTCATGAGACTATTCGTTTGTTTCTTTGCATTGTGGTCTATTTTATCTTTGTAATTCTTTTGGTTTCCGTGTTAAGCGGGTTTTGTAGCATCCCTTATAAGTTAGAGTTTGACGATTATATTCTCCCTGCAACTTTGCACACCGGTTTTGTAATTTTTTTTCATTCCCTTAGCATTACTTATGCTATGTGGATGTTTTGTTCTAATGAATTTGTTTGCTTCTACAGAAATAAAATTCTCCTTGAATCTATATGTTTTTTTGAACAAGATTTGTACCACTGTTGTAATTGTTTCTTGCCAGCATGTGAGTAAAAGCCGCCATCATCTCACCACTTATACAATAGGCAAGCATTGTCATTGTTGCCTTCGATGCCAGTGTCATTGTCGTTGTTGTCATCAACACGGGTGTTGTCACTCCCCTCCGGAGGAGAATTGGTTGCTGCCACAACCTGAAAACCACCTCCACAAAATTACCATTTATAATCATCACCAAACAATGTGTTTGTGGCATTGGCAGATCGATAATTAGGTCGACAATGGAGGTCGCACTTCCACTTTAACCACCACGGAGCATTGTGATGTAAGATCACACTTCCATCACTACCATCAGAGTCAATAATAGTAACAAATTCATGTAAATTGTTATCTTAAAGATACAGAATGGTTAAAATTTTGGAACTTTTGACACTATTAAAGAGCTATACTTCTTAAATAAACTACTAATTATTTATGGGACTTTTAAGTTTGACAACATTTGAAGACAAGGTAGAACTCTTCTCACCGGTGTAAAGTCAACAAAAGAAAAAAGAACAACAACAAGTAAAAGTAAAATTAAATGAGAAAACAAAAATGATTTAATGTCATTTTTTTGGGTGGCGAGGGTCAAACCCCGGACCTTGTTAAATCCCAAAAATTGATAACTTTTATGTAAAAAAATTACTTTTTGATATTTTAATGTGTGAATACACGAATCTCAAAATAAAATTTTCATTTTAAACTTTTTATCAAATGTTTAAGCACTTCTTAGCCTTGCCCTATTTTTTTAAGAGGAAGTATTATTAATTTTGATGAGTGAGGTAAACCAAAGAACGTTAAAGAATATGATGAAGAATGCCGTTCGGCTGGAGCGGTTATCTTTCATTGATTCAACAACTCTCTTCTACTGAGAGCATCACCCCCTTTCTCTCTTTTCCCTCTCTTCCTTCAATAGACTTTTTCATGTTCAAATTGTAGGATTTTTTCACGGGGTGATAGTCATTTTGGTCCTTGAATGTGTAATGAATAGTCAAAATAATCATTTAATGTATTAAAATTTTAAAATAGTTACTAATTATGTACTTCGTTAGTCAAAATAGTCCCTGATGTCAAAATGTTTCATTAATATTGTCAGATTAGTCTTTCAATATACTTATTTATTGTCATATCAGTCTTTATAAGTACTTGTTTATTGTCATTTTAGTCCATATAAAAAAAAGATTATTGTGAGCATTGAGAGACTCTTTTTACTAACGAAATGCATAATTAAAAACTATTTTAGAATTTTGATACATTAAGGGATCAAAATGACTGATCATTATACATTCAAGAACCAAAATGACTATTATCTTTTTTTTTTAACACCTAGATTGTACAATTCAGATGTTTAAAATTGTCTTTTATATAATTCTGATGTGTAAAATGCACTTTTCAAAGTAGAAAAATCTTAATAGTTTGATTGACAATAGAACATCATATAGAACAACAGAGCAACAATGTGGAATAATATTTGATATGATAGTGTGCACATGTTCCCGTAATGATGGTCTACATTTAATATAACTATTAATTGTTATATTTGACCCGCACTTATTTTTATATAGCTCTGCTTAACGGCTATTTCTGTCGACGTGGGACTTTCGAGAGACCAACGGAGCTTATAAACACCAAGTCAACGAAACAAATATAATGTCTATGTTCATGTAAGAAGTATTTTCAATTTTGATTAGTGAGCTAAACTGAAGAAAATAGACAAAGATGAACAATGAAAAAGAACAAGCGGTTGTTATCTTCCATTGTTTCAATAACTCTCCCGCTCAGAGCTTCAAGTCTTCAACCACAGAGCGGTTCAGTTTGAAGAGGAAAAATGGTTGTGATGACGTGATTTGTTTGTTTTCTTTTGTTTTGACAAGAACGTGATTTGTTGTTGGCTTAAATAGGTCTTTCATCCCTGCAAATACAGGTCCTTTAAATTTTCGTCCTTGAAGTTACTAATCCTTCTATTTTGTCATTGTAAATATTAATCATTTGAAAAGTGGTCCTTATTACATCTGATTAGTAACTTCAGAGACGAAAATTCAAATGACTTATATTTGCAGGGACGAAAGACCTATTTAACCCAATCATCTCGCCCAATCATCACTTGCCACATGGGCATCAAGTCGCTAATGACAATCCACCTCAGCAAAAAAACCTAATTAGGACCAAAAATCAAATGATTTAATTTTGCAGTGGTAGATTGAAAGGATTAGTAACTTCAGGGACGAAAATTCAAACGATCTATATTTGCAGGGATGAAAGATTTATTTAAGCCTTTGTTTTTTAATGTTGATAATTTGGAATATCATTAATTAATTTGTTTTGCTTTATGAATGGGTGAGGAGCTAGAAGTTTTCCCATGGTGCAAAGTGAAAGTGTGGACGAGGTTGTTTTGCAGTTATTACAGAAAGTCCTGACCTCCCTATGCAGCCTTATGGCCATGATCCTATGGAGTCTATGGAAGCATCGCAATTTAAATCTTTAGCAACAGGCTGATGAGTTGACAACCCAAGTGATAGCACGTGCAAATCAAATGCTGGAGGACTGGATGTTAGCGCAACACCTTCGTAATAATGATACGCGGCTTGGCACCAATGTGAGCTCGGGTTCGCACATTCATAATGACTTCAAATGGCAGTGTCCAAATCCAGGAAGGTTTAAATGTAACATTGACCCTTCCTTTTTTCATTCTTCTAACAAAGTAGGTATAGACATGTACATTCGGGATTCTTGTGGAGAACTACTTGTGCTAGAAAAACTATGGTTTACGCCTATAAGTTCCGTAGATGTGGGCGAAGCTCTTGGTCTAAATCATGCCTTTCAATGGGTAGCAGAGTTACGACTAGATGTTATGGACTTCTCCCTCGATTCGAATGTTGTCGTGGATGCTTTCAATGGCGTAGACAACAATATTACTGATTTTGGTAACATTAATATTCATTGTAGTCAGTTGTTCACTAACTATATCCATGACTCCAAAGTAGAGTTTAACTGGAGACAAGTAAACAGGGTTGCAGCTGAATTAGCTCAAGCGACCCGGTTGTAAACTAGCTTCCAATTATTTGATGATGTACCGTCTTATATTTACGACTTGTTATGTAATAAAATGCATTAATCTCTTTTCCCTAAACAATAGTATTATTGACAAAATTATAATTAGGCTTAAATACATTTGCGACCCTTAAACTTTTAAAAAGTTGTGATTTTGGCCCCTAACAAAAAAAAACAATTTTACCCCTTATTCTTACAAAATGTTGCAAAGCTGATGAGAAGACGCCACATGTCCCAAGACAAGGGGCCAAAATTACAATTTTTTGTAAAGATAAATGGCCAAAATAGCATATTTTTCTAAAGTTAGAGGATCAAAAGAGCATATTTTCCTAAAGACAAAGGGCAAACTTTTTATATTTTTATTAAGAAGGCGAAATCGCAACGTTTTAGATCATAAGAGGGAAAAACTACATTTAAACCTAATAATTAATATTGGATTAAATAATGAAACAATAAATAAAGAATAACAAAATTCTTCTACAAAAATAACAAAGAGGGATTAATTGCACTTGAGATCGTGGCAATGAATCCATTTTCTCACAATCCCAATATAATATCGGACAATTAGTAGAAAATTGATCTTTATGCACTTAGTGTTTGGTCACAAATAGTGTCATACACCTCAAACTGATCAAAATATTCCGAATGGCAATTAACTACTGTTCGTTTAGGAATATGTGTTAATTGTCGTTCGCTCACGAATGATAGTTAATTGTCGTTCCAAACCTATCATATAAAGGAACACATAAACAAACCCCATTTAGTTTCAAACTTAATCTAAACACATACCATACCCTTTCTACTCCAACAAATCAAACTCCAACGTTTTTCTTCAATCAAATAACAAGTGTTCAAAATCCCTAAGCCTACATATTTTGAGTTTTATATTAGGTTTTTTTTTAATTGCTCATTATATGTTAGGGTTTTTATGGTGAAATTGATGGTTGTTTGACTAGTCGTTGATCAATTAAATTGTTGTATTTACAGTGAATGCAGATTAAATTAAGTATTAGTGAATTGTGGATAGTTTAAGAAATGAAATAACACAATGGACATTGTATTTTATTTTGTGCTCTAGGTGTTTGATGAAATGTCTTAAAGAATATTTCATTGATTTTTTTGTTTGTTTATTACTGTGTAGATATGGTTGACGGCATTGGTTGACTTGACTTAGATTCAACAGGCTAACTCGGCATAGCTTTTCTAACATAATTCCTTGATGTGAACCCTAATTTCAGGGGTGAGTCTGATGGTATGAAGGGTATTCACATCTCATTTGGATGGCTGAAGCAAATATTCAAGGAACATCACATCAAAGCCGTAAATTTAGCAAATGTAGCTGTGAGGGAGGCTGACATTGGTAATCACCAAAAATTAAAACATCAATATGATTTTTCTGCTACTGCACTACATTGTTCGCTGTAACCACTCCAAACTATCGTTCATGTGAACAATAGTTAATTGATGTTGTTGAAAACAGTTATTAACTATTGTTCTCAAGTGAACAACAGTTAATTATTGTTGGAGGTATTTTGATCAACTTCATATGTAACAAACACTAAATATCTAAAGAGCAACTTTCCAGTTTGTATCATACATGTATCATACCGTAGTTGGTTTCAGAATTCAACTCTTCTCCCAACAAAAATTGCTCACTTCCAACCAAACTTCTCAAAATACCCCTGCGTGAGTTAACTCACGTTAGTGTTAATTCTGCGTGACTTAAGTCACGCCTGATTTAAAAACATGCTCGACTTAAGTCACGTTTCGAACACCAACATGTGTTAACTAACGCTGGTTTACTCATCCAATTTTTAGTGCCTTATCCTTCTTCATTGTTTTGTATTAACTTCATAGATTAAATAAAGCCTTTTTGCAAGCGATGTCTAACTAGGTTGTTGCTCATCATATTCCACAAATTTTGTCATATTCCAACAACTGTATCAAGAGAAACACGTTTGATGGAACATTGTTAGCAAATACACGCAAGGTCACTTGCAAGCCACTTGAAACATTATTGTAATGGAACTGTGTGATCGTTTTAGCCTTAATATAAAAACCGTGTTAATAAACTATTGGTAATCATCAATTAAGAGATTTGATTATGATTGATATAGTTGTTGGAATATGATGATATTTGTGGATTATGCTTTTGGAATTATTAACTAGCGTGAGTTAACTCACACAACAATGTGACTTAAGTTATGCATGAGGTGTGTGAGTTGTGTGTGAGTTAACTCACGCAGAAGCATTATGGTTATTTTAATTGAAAATGAGCATTTTTAGTTAGGTAAAGAACAAATTTTTTGAGAGGTGCACGAGTACGATCAAAAAAGCCCAATTCCAAATTTGTGTAGAAATATAATAAAACCTAATTAATCATTGTCTTACAAGTCAATTTTCCACATGTAATTATAACCTATGTTTTCCACTGGTCCCATGTGGAAAAATTAAACGTCAAAATGGTCATGCTATCACACATCAGCCCTGGCGGCAGACACTGTAATGGTTAATGGTGGTCACATTTATTCATCAATTTTCGGGTTGTCATCTTCTTAAGTTTTGCAAACATAATTATTAGAGAGAAGAGGCTCACAAATTAGCATATAATATGACTTGACACATCTCAATTAATCAAGCGACTAATTTTACACACTAATGATCATAATTGACATTGGATTAATCACTCATATTTAAACTCAACAATCTCATCATCGAGTGTAAGTCTTCTATATCATCACTTTTTCATCAAGCCGAGCAACTACTATAATATTACTTGTTAGAAAGTTTAAGAAAGTGTCGAGCCAATACACCTATGAAGTCCAAACACGAGTACGGGTACGATACGGGTATGCAGATACACAAATTTTCTTAAATTTAGGATACGATACGGTTAAGATACGTCAACAAATTTTTTATATTAAAACTTATATGTGTAAAAATACCTGAAGAAAATAAACATTGATTACCCTTATTATATGCATGTAAAGTTTTCTTATAAATCATGTTATATTTTCATTTGTTGGGATATGGAGAGAAGCATTAAACACAAATTTGATCCAATGTTGATTAATTGAATCGGCTCTCTCGCTTTCTTCATCCATAAGAACTATGATTTTAAGTGGTTCATCGAGAAACAATTCTACTGCATATATGAAATTGAATCATATACATCTCTACTGAATTTCTACAACATTGTCTCACTTTTTTCCTCTTCATCTTTTCTTTGATACGTATCTGTAAAGTGTCATATAAGTATCATTGTGTATCTATGAAGTATCCAATAAGTATCAGATAAACTATTTTTTTAAAATTAAAATAATTAATTCCGATACTTCATAGATACGTATCCGAGAGTATCTGTGGAGTATCGACATCTAATACGTATCTGATAAGGATACGACTCTATTTTAAAGTATTCAGACTTCATAGCAATACACCCTAGAACCAAAATAGATGAAAACATCACATATTTATCTAAAACTTTAAGCCATTAAGTATAGGAGTGATGAGCTCTATTATATGCATGTTGTTTTTATGTAGGTATATAAAATTATGATTTATGGCACATCATCCATCAAAGTTTTAACATCTTGCATCTACTTGTACAGACAAAATCTAATACCTAGCACCTAATAATAAAGACATTTCAGTTCTTTCGTTTTCATTAATTAATCATTTAGGTATAAATTTAAATACCATAAATAAATATGTCACGGGTGTATAGCTTCAATTCGGTTTCAGTCGCAAAAATATCCATTTTCGTTTATTCTGTCTGTCGAGTAATCGTCATTGATTTCGTCATTTTAGCAATCATATGGAGGATTTTGTCCCTCTACTCTTGGAGCAAGCGTGATATGCATGATACTACTATAACATGAATGTTCTATATTCTTTCACTAGAAACAAACATACACCAAGATCAAGTTCGGCGAAAGAGACGATACTCTTACAATATAACGAATCAAAGTTTAAATATATACAAGAGGAGATACTTATGAAAAAAAAGTACCTATTAATTCATGTACTCCTTTAAAAAGCTTGTTAAAAAAAGTGTACTCCTTTAAAAATTGTTTTTTTTGTTTTTCACTTTTATTACTTCTATAAGGTAATTATATTGCAGATGCATTAGCAAAAACAAGATGACTTTTGGTGGACTTCCCCTCCCTCTTTTGTTAGTTCTTTATTAGTAATAGATAGATAGATATATTAGGTTAGCCAAACTTAAGGTTTTATTAGTTTTATTGGGTTTAAGCTCTCGTCCCTCCAATATTTGTATGCCTTTTCTTTTTGGTTTCTAATAAATTTTGACTTTCAGAAGAAAAAAAAAATTAGTTTAGTTCTAGATTGTAAATTATATTTAAGTATAAATTCATTTTAAAATTATTTGTTAATTGTTTTATTGAAATTAAAATATAATTAATTAATAATTTTTTAATGGACGCGTATAAACCGAGTCCAACCTATATGTGATTAACTATTAAGTCATAATTTTATTTTAAATTACTAAGTAATTAGTCCTTACCTGTCAACACTCTACTAATTTCAATTGGAATTAGCATTACCTGCATGTTTGACTGGCACACTGAGATGTCTGTTTCGCCAGCGTCCTCAAAGGCTGCGAGGGTTGTCACACCGCCCCATCAGTTGCTTCTCTGGTGATTTCGTTTGCACAGGCTTTGACAGGTTCGACCAAAGCTGTTTCCAACGACAATTTACCTCAACCTTTGATTCAAGGTGAAAAAGTTAGCATTAAGATCACGCAAGATATCTATGAAAAAGGAATGGTTGTTTGTAAGATAAATTTGTGAGGTAGGCCTGTTTTGAACAAAGGCGATAAGCCTTATGCGACCAAAGAAATTCAATCGAAACTCCAAAAACTTTGGAAGACAACAGGAGCATGTAGTATGATGTCTTTAGGAAGAGGGTACTATGAATTTTTCTTTACAGTTCAAACTCCCCTTATTGTAAATATTTTTCCCTTTTTTTAATAATATTACGTATTGGAAAGGCAGTAGAGGATGAGGGCTGCTGTTGGGTGCAAACTTAGCTGGGATGCTTCAGATTCTCCCGGATACCTAACCTTTCTCTTGGTCTTATAAAAAAAAATAGTCTTTCCCTTTTTACTTAACTGTCGTTCTAGGATAGTAACATAAAGTTAAGGAAGTGGATTTTTGAAGACCTTTCTTTTTTCTTCCTATTATACCGTCATTTTAATCCACCAATACATTTTTATTTTTTTGGGACATGTTTTCTTTTTTCAATAAATTTGATTATTATCTTTCTTACGTAACTAACAATCTCTCTCTAACACTTTTTTTGCAGACTTTATCTTTCCCATAACAAACAACATTTTTCAATTTAAAATTGCTCTTCTAATTTGAACTTCAATTTTTTTAGCAATATTTTTCGATTAAAATTGTTCTTCTAATTTAAACTTCAATTTTTTTAGCAATATAATAGTCTTATTTATATAATTTCTATTCTTCATGAATCCATTGTTATAGATAACAAAAATTTGTTTTTGTTTTTAAAAAAAAAACTTGAATCTTTCAAATAGATAGGATGAAACCATTTGTGCTCGTGATTTTCGGGTATCAAAATCATTGATTAGATTCGAACCTTGAATCATTGAACTCTCAACTTTTATTCGCGGGAAGGGAAAAAAAGTGAGTAAAAAACCCTTAAGACCTTGGATTCGGAGGTTGGTTTCGATTGGGGAAGGTGTTAAGCACCCGAACCGACTATGGTATCCCATAGGAACCTTCTACCTATTCTCTAATCTTGCGCTAAATTGATTTTACTTATCAAAAAAAGTTAAGAGTTAAAGTGAAAGAAGGGAGAAAGAAGAAGCATGTTTTTGGTTATTTTTATTGATTTGGAAGGGTTGAAACCCTTTGCCTACTTACCCAAATAAATCGGGATCAAAATCAAGTAGTTCGGCTTAAGAACTTATTTTGATGAGTTGAATTGATTTTAACATTTTTGAAAGAAAGGTTTTAAGAAGAGATGAGAGGCCTCAAGGCATAAGAAGAAAATACGATGAAGTTGGTTGCTTTTAAATGTACGAAATCCATGTCTAATGTGGATATTAGATTAATTAACATTTGATTAAGGAAAATAAAAAGAAAATCACTTGGATTACATACCAAGGTTTACTTGAAAGAAATTTGAATTTGACTTGATTGACTTTTTTTAAGAAAATATTTTCTCTAAACTAACGACGAAATCGCATAACGGCGGGATAAAAGAGCGTAAAGCGATAAATAAAGTGGTGTGTCGGTGCGCGTGTCAGTGCGTGTGCCGATTACATATTACATATCCTAGATACATTCTATGGTCTTGAAAGAGAAAAAAAACGCGAAAATAAATTACATCAAATCCCTAATTATACACACTAAGCCGATAATAATAATAACAAAAATAAAACAAAATAAATGACAAGAAATTTAAATATGCATGCGATGTTTCTAATGAGGATTACTTCTATAAACTAAAATGCAATTTTAAACTAAAATGCAAACATATGAAATAAACCTAAATGCAAAGTAACAAAATTAAAAGAAACAAAAATGCATGAATTTTTTTTTAAGGGTTTAAATGAATAAAAATTATATGAAGGGGAAAATTAACTATGAACTAAGCAAAAAAATATGCATGATGTTAAAATTAAGATAAAAAAAAACGCATGAAAAATGGTTTAAACATCATATGAATTAACTAATTAAAATAAATGCATGAAATTATAACATATTCTATTATGCTCACTAAAACAAATCATGGTAAACTAAATGATAAGAAAAAAAAATGCATGAGAGGGTGGATAATAAAATGCAAACACAAACACAAAAAACAAATAAATAATAAAACATAAATAAACAAAACAAACATAGAAAGTAACTTTGAAGATAAAGAAGTAAAAGATTTTAAAATGTCCAAATAACATTATGTGAGATAGAAATTTACTATTAAATGAATTAAAAAAATGCATGAGGTAAAGGTTTAAAACACTAATTAATGATGCATAGACCCTAATTCAAATATCATATGTATGAAAGAAAAAAAATAAATGCAAGAGAATGCATGAAAATACATAAACAAAAATTACTACACCAAGAAACAAAAACTGGCAGCAAAAGATGGGGGTGCAGAAAGCAAAAGAGTAGTAACCAAAGGGCCTGGGCATGGGTATGGAGCTGGGGCGGGTACTGGGTCAACCCATGGGTGACCCGCCCAGCTCCAGGGAGTATAAAAGGATTTTTTGTTCACAAAATCCTCATTTCTTCCTACTTTCCTCTCTCTAAAAATAAAAAAAAACCTCTCTTCTCTCTAACTAAGCCCAAAACCGAAAATCAAAGGGAGTTGGCCGGAGAAGATGAAGACTCATCTTCTCCGGCGAGTTGAGTGGCGGCGGATGGTGGTCGGAGTTCCTCCGGCGCGGTGGTCGGCCGGAGAGCCGCCGCGCCGGAGGTTTTTTTTTAATTTTTTTTAAAATTTTTTATACCAATCCATCCGTCTTCTCCTCCTCTACACGAATCCAAACTTGGTTTTTCAAAAACAACACCCAAAAGCCGTAGATCTACGAATGAAGGTACCAAAAAAACACAAAAAAAAGCTTATGAAAATTACCTCTCTAGACTTCCTCTTCTTCCTTTTGATTTCAGTTTTGCCTTGCTTCCCCTTTGCGTTTTGATGTTCGATTCAAGTCTTGTTCTTGCGTTTTTGTTCTTCCTTGTGGTGATCCGTTTGCATTCGGTTTTGTTCTTTGTACCTTCTCTCCTTTTATCGGTTTTGAGCTACTTTGCCATTCGGATTCGGTTTTGTTTTCCTTGATGTTGTTCGGATTTTCGGACTTGTGGTTCGGATGTATTGTTGTTGTTGTGGTTTTCGGTATTGTGGTGTTTTGATTTTCGGATTTGTAGTGTTGGTTGTGTTGGCCGAAAATGATTATGTGAGTAATGGGTTTGATGATTTCAAAATGGTTTGTGAGTTGTGGATTAATGGCCGAAAATGATTATGTGTTGGTGTTGGTAATTTGGATTTCAAAAGTTCATGAAGTTCATGTGGTGTTCTTCATGTTCTTGAGTGTTTGGATGATTTGATCTTGAATTTCGGAGAGAGAAAATTGTTTTGTGTTTTTTTGATGATTTTTGACCTTTCTGACTTGATTATGACTGATCTAACTCTTTCTGACCTTGGGGGACCAAACTGACGCGTGAACAGTACTTTTATAGTACTGTTCACTGATACAATAACAAAGACCAAAGTACCCCTGCAGTTTCTTGGAGGAAAAGTTGGATTGGACCAATGATACAATGACATGTGGACAAGGACTAAAATAAATAATAAAAACTGATAAATGAATAATAAAAAACAGATTTAAATAAATGGACAAATAAATAATTAAATAAATAATAAAATAAAAAACGAAAATTAACATAATAAAATAAAAAAAAGTCCCGTCGGAACCAAAAAAATGAGGTATTCTAAAATACCTCTCTGCCGAAATTTCGTCTGATACGACTGAGATTATGCGGCCTTTTACGCTAATTAAAACAATAAAACGACGACGTGAATAAAATGAACTTTACGAACGCAAACGTTACGCTACACTAAAAACGCACAAAACGCGAGTAAAAATTACGAAATTAATACGCGAGCGACATTAAAAAAATGAACGACGAATGAAAAATAAATGCGACCACAAATACGAACAAAAGCAGATACTACGGGAATTCGCGCGCGAACGGACGACTGAAAAAAACTATCAACGTATGAATAAAATAAAATGAATCGGTCAAAAATTAGGGTACGACAGATGCCCCTATTTAAGTTTCTCCGTCACGAGGGTTTAAAAAGACGAGGTTTTTTGAAACGACGGGCCGGAGAGACTTAAATATCAAGTACACCAATTTTTGACCAACTCAGAAATCGAGAAAGCTTTATGGATGTAATGATATGAGTTGTCTGTTATGTAAGTACGAATGCAATGACGACGAAGATACTAACTCGAGAACCAAATAAATGTTACCGGGGAGAAAACGATGTCTGTTACCTTTACTGGGGTAACGACGAACATACGAAAATGGTAAAATTGTCAATTACCTTTACTGAGGTAATGACGAACATACGAAGGGTAAAACTGTCAATTACCTTTACTGAGGTAATGACGAACATACGAAGGGTAAAACTGTCAATTACCTTTACTGGGGTAATGACGAACATACGAAGGATAAAACTGTCAATTACCTTTACTGGGGTAATGACGAACATACGAAGGGTAAAACTGTCAATTACCTTTACTGGGGTAATGACGAACATACGAAGGATAAAACTGTCAATTACCTTTACTGAGGTAATGACGAACATACGAAGGGTAAAACTGTCAATTACCTTTACTGGGGTAATGACAAACATACGAAGGATAAAACTGTCAATTACCTTTACTGAGGTAATGACGAACATACGAAGGGTAAAACTGTCAATTACCTTTACTGGGGTAATGACAAACATACGAAGGGTAAAACTGTCAATTACCTTTACTGAGGTAATGACGAACATACGAAGGGTAAAACTGTCAATTACCTTTACTGAGGTAATGACGAACATACGAAGGATAAAACTGTCAATTACCTTTACTGGGGTAATGACGAACATACAAACTGAAACACTGGTGATGCGTTACTACTACTGAGGCAATTTAGCCAAACAAAAACAGGTTACAAACGAATACTCTTCGTACGAAATGCTTCAACGGGATACTGGGGAAAATGAAAGGTGGGACCTGCCACTTGAAAGAAACTTAATGGTAAACAGACCGAAATGAACACATTGGTGATGACAAATTTTACTGGATACACCCAGAGTACGACACACAGGTAAAAATGCATATGAATGATATCAGTATGCATGATATGTATGCATGAATGAATGAAACATATATGAAAATATACTGGTGAAACTGACGAGACCAGATTGGGCAGATCGTAAGGATAGTGACCCGGTATTACAGTGCCAACACTTAGCATTCTTCACTGGGGATGAAATCACATGGAGATGAATCAAACCACAATCGGGGTACCACCCGTTAACCAAACTGAAACTGGGTAAGGACCACATAACACCCAAATCTGGCTGAGGTCGCCATTTCTGAACTGAACCAAAGTACCTTCTCAAAACCGTCCTTCACATAGTCATTGCTTTTTTTGTATTCTTTTTCTTCTCTTTTTTTTGAAATCCCTAACTTTTGCCTGGATCGCCCTTTCGGGTTTTCAATCCACCGGGAATATATTCTTTTTTTGTATGTCCCTAATTTTTGCCTGGACCGCCCTTTCGGGTTTTCGATCCACCGGGACGCTCATTTTTGGCTTAAGCCGCCCTTTCGGGTTTTCGACTTAGCGAGCTTTTCTTTTTTTGCTACTTTTTGCTTTTTTTTTTTGCAAGACTATGATCCACTCTGTTGAATTCACCTGTGTTTGAATGGATGTTGACATATGTTTCCATGATATATGAACCTACAAATAATATGTTTGTCATTTTTTTGTTTTTTTTCAAAAGAAAACATAAAAGTAAAAGAATTTTTCAAAGTTTTTACGTCAAGTATTGACATTAAAAATGGAAGAAGAAAATTGCATATAGAAAAAACAAGAATTCCAAAAGAGTGCACCGGCTCAAATTAATGTAATAGGGTGGTAACCGGCCAAAGGCACGGTTCCACGGATTACAAAAGTTGGAAAATGGTAATTACATGGGAAGGTACATTGAACACAATAACCACTACATTCCTTAACAACTTTGAACCGCTGTTTTAGATGCTTTAGCGTCGGAGGACTTCTGATAGCTAAGGTGCCCCAAACGGGTGATGCTTGATCTGATGCAGTTACTTTGTCATAGTCCTTAACTTTTGCATAGGCCGCCCTTTCGGGTTTTCGACCTATCAGGATAAACTCTTTTTTAATTCTTTTTTCTCTTTTTTTTGTGTCTCTAATTTTTGCCTAAGCCGCCCTTTCGGGTTTTCGACTTACCGAGACGCTCTTTTTTTGGTTTAGGCCGCCCTTTCGGGTTTTTGACCTACCGAGCTGTTCTTTTCATATATCTTTAGACAAAGTATTTCTTGACTGCATCAGAATTCACAGGACGAGGTAAATCTTCTCCATCCATATTTGTAAGGATTAAAGCACCACCAGAGAACGCTCTCTTGACCACATAAGGACCTTCATAATTCGGAGACCACTTGCCCCTGGGATCCGGTTGGAAAGATTTGATACACTTGATCACAAGGTCTCCTTCTTTGAATTCCCGGGGATGAACCTTTTTGTCAAACGCCTGTTTCATCCTTGATTGATACAGTTGTCCGTGACACAAAGCGGTCATGCGTTTCTCTTCAATCAAATTCAATTGCTCATACCTACTCTGGCACCACTCAGCTTCAGTTAATTCAGCCTCCATCAAAACTCTCAAAGATGGGATTTCCACCTCCACAGGGAGCACTGCTTCCATACCATATACCAAAGAGAACGGGGTTGCCCCTGTTGAAGTACGCACTGAAGTACGATATCCATGTAAAGCATAGGGTAACATCTCATGCCAATCTTTGTAGGTAACCACCATCTTTTGCACAATCTTCTTGATATTCTTATTTGCAGCCTCAACCACACCATTCATCTGAGGCCTGTATGGTGAAGAGTTGTGATGTTCAATCTTGAAATCATCGCACAATTCTTTCATCATGTTGTTGTTCAAATTTGTACCATTATCCGTGATGATCTTGTTAGGAATACCATAACGGCAGATGATGTTATTCTTGATGAACCGAACCACTACTTGCTTGGTCACATTGGCGAAAGATGCCGCTTCAACCCACTTGGTAAAGTAATCAATAGCCACTAGTATGAAGCGATGTCCATTAGAAGCTTTTGGTTCAATCCGACCAATCATATCAATGCCCCACATGGAGAAAGGCCACGGAGAAGAGATAACATTGATCATAGATGGTGGTACATGGCTCTTATCTGCATATATCTGACATTTGTGGCACTTCTTGGCATAATTATAACAATCATTTTGCATCGTTATCCAGTAATAACCTGCCCTCAATGCTTTCTTAGCCATTGCATGTCCACTGGAATGAGTGCCAAAGGGACCTTCATGTATCTCATGCATCAATAAATCTGCTTCACGTTCATCCACACACCTGAGCAACATTGCATCAAAGTTTCTTTTATACAATACATCTTCATTCAGGAAGAAATTACCAGACAGTCTTCTCAGAGTCCTCTTATCTTTGTGAGATGCCCCAGGCGGATACTCTTGAGTTTGAAGGAAAACCTTGATATCATGAAACCATGGCTTACCATCAGCAAGTACCTCAACTGCAAACACATAAGCGGGCCTTTCAAGGAACTGGACACTGATTAATGGCACATCATTGTGACGATTTACTTTGATCATCGAAGACAAGGTGGCCAAAGCATCTGCCATCTGATTCTCATCACGGGGAATGTGACGCAACTCCACTTTATTAAAGAAGGTTAACAACCGTCTTGCATAATCTCTGTAAGGAATCAAACCAGCATGGTGAGTTTCCCACTTCCCTTTGATCTGATTAATCACCAAGGCTGAATCTCCACATATATCAATATTCTTAATCCTCATGTTGATTGCTTCTTCAATACCCATGATGCAAGCTTCATATTCTGCCATATTATTTGTGCAGTCAAATCGTAGCCTTGCGGTAAAAGGGATGTGAGTACCCTCAGGTGTGACGAGGACTGCCCCAACTCCATTGCCATAAGCATTAACGGCCCCATCAAATATCAAACCCCATTCAGACTCAGGATCTGGACCTTCACCAAACAACGGTTCATCACAATCTTTCATCTTTAAATACATGACCTCTTCATCAGGGAAATCAAACTTAACAGGTTGGTAATCTTCAACTGGTTGATGAGCCAAGTGATCTGCAAGGATACTCCCTTTGATTGCTTTCTGAGTATGGTATTCAATATCAAACTCGGCCAATAACATCTGCCAACGAGCAATTCTTCCTGATATCGATGACTTCTCCAGGAGATACTTGATTGGATCCATTTTGGATATCAACCACGTGGTATGATTGATCATATAGTGCCGAAGACGTTTGGTAGCCCAGGCTAAAGCACAACAAGTCTTCTCAAGTGCCGAGTACCGGGATTCACAATCTGTGAACTTCTTGCTTAAGTAATAAATTGCATGCTCTTTTCTACCAGTTTCATCTTGCTGTCCGAGTACACAACCCATGGAATCTTCTAACACAGTTAAGTACATGATCAACGGTCTTCCTTCAACTGGAGGGACAAGAATTGGAGGTTCAAGAAAATACTCCTTGATACTGTCGAAGGCTTTCTGACAATCTTCCGTCCAAACAATCCTTTGATCTTTGCGGAGTAACTTGAATATCGGCCCACAAGTAGCAGTCATATTAGAGATAAACCTGGAGATATAATTCAGTCTTCCGAGAAAACCTCTGACTTGTTTCTCTGTTTTTGGAACGGGCATATCCCGGATGGCTCTGACTTTGTCGGATCTACTTCAATGCCTTTCTGACTAACAATGAAACCCAAAAGTTTCCCTGATCGGACACCGAAAGTACATTTATTAGGATTCAAACGGAGCTTGTACTTTCTCAACCGTTGGAACATCTTCAACAGATACTCAACATGTTCTTCTTCAGTCCCAGACTTGACAATCATATCATCCACATAAACT
This sequence comes from Medicago arabica, assembly GCA_946800305.1. Classification (NCBI taxonomy): domain Eukaryota; kingdom Viridiplantae; phylum Streptophyta; class Magnoliopsida; order Fabales; family Fabaceae; genus Medicago; species Medicago arabica. Next base: position 33,076,359 of record OX326964.1, on the reverse strand, counting down.
TCTATCTCTTTGTGCATCATATCATGGAATATCTTGGTCATACCCCTCTGATAAGTGGCACCAGCATTTATCAAACCAAATGGCATTACTACATAGCAGAAAGCGCCCCACGGCGTGATGAAAGATGTCTTTTCTCTATCTTCAGGAGCCATCTTGATCTGATTGTAACCAGAGAAACCATCCATGAAGGAGAAAACTTTGCATTGAGCGTTACTATCAACCAATACATCAATATGAGGTAGAGGGAAATCATCCTTCGGACTTGCCTTGTTCAAATCTCGGTAATCAACACACATTCGGACCTTACCATCTTTCTTTGGAACAGGCACAATGTTGGCCAACCACCGAGGATACTCGGATGTAACTAGAAAGCCTGCATCAATCTGCTTCCGTACTTCTTCTTTGATTTTGAGAGCCATATCAGGATGAGACCTTCTGAGCTTCTGTTTGACTGGAGGACACTCAGGCTTCAAAGGCAAGCGGTGTTCTACAACTTCATGATCTAAACCCGGCATGTCTTTGTATGACCAAGCAAATATGTCAGCGTACTCTCTGAGAAGTTCAACTACCTTTTCTTTGACAGTAACTTCCAATGACGCTCCAATCTTGATCTCTTTTCTATCCTCCTCAGTACCCAGATTGATCAATTCTAATTCTTCCTCATGAGGCTGAATGATCTTTTTCTCTTGCTCTAACATCCATCTGATCTCATCAGGAATCTCATCATCCTCCTCTACCATAGCTTCGTAAACAGGGGATTCAAAGTTGGGCAGAAGCATAGGGTCACTGTGTTCAACGGGCTTATGTATGTTCAGTCTGCACATGATTTATGATTGATTTTAGTAAATGTGTAAATGCAGACTTTTGAATTTGATTGATTTAAAAAGAAAAAGAGAATGAATTTTTTTTTGGGATTTTTCTATTACCATTTTTCCAGAAAAAGCAGTAAATAAAAATAAAACAGTCATGATAGAAACGACGTTTTTTCATTAATAACGACAATACTTGAAGATAAAACCAAAAGCCCTACAAGAGTTCATTTTCGTCTGGGGCAGGACGAAAAGAGTTTTCTTAAAAAAAACGAAAAAGTAGACAAACATATTACTTAGACACATGCATCACAGAAGGAATATCCACAGCGATCCAATTGCAACAGGCTCCTCCAGGTGTGACAAAGATAGGTGCAACCTCTTCCGACTGATCTTCCAGGATAGCATTGGTTTCAGGTGGAGCATGGATAAACCCAGCACTGTGAAAAATACCCTCAACTGGTTTGAAACTGGCGCTCGACTGACTGGTAGAGAAACCGAGACCCTCTTTCCGCTTGTTCTCAGGCAGCTGTACCAACTAACCCCAGCCTCCTGTTTTACCATCTTGTACAAGCTTCCGGGCATCCTTTAAGGAGGCCAAACAAGTCTCACCCTTCTTAGCAGCTCCTTGTTCCGCAGAGAACCCCTGAAAAGAAGTTCCTTCTACATCATCAGCACCAATATAGGAGAAAGCAGACAAATGACTAACCAACAAGGCTGATTCACCGATTACCGTTATCAGCTTTCCACAACTTACAAACTTCAGCCTCTGATGAAGAGTGGAGGTCACTGCTCCAGCCTCATGGATCCACGGTCTTCCAAGTAGGCAACTGTATGAAGCTTGAATATCCATGACTTGGAATGTAACCTTAAAGGTATGAGGGCCCACCGTGATAGGCAAGTCTATGTCCCCAATCACCGATTTCCTAGATCCATCGAATGCTTTTACCATCACTGCACTTGGCCTCAACCGGGCGCCACGGTATGCCAACCTTTCCAAAGTAGTTTTTGCCATCACATTGAGGGCGGAACCGGTGTCTATCAACACATTCGACATCGAGTCTGACTTACAAAGGACGGAAATGTGCAAAGCCCAGTTGTGGTTTCTTCCCTCCGCCGGGAGGTCTTCATCACTAAAGCTCAGGTTATTACACGCAGTTACATTCCCCACTATACTCCCGAATTGCCCCAGGGTAACATCGGGATCCACATATGCTTGAGCCAAAATCTTCATCAGAGTGTCCCTATGAGCTCCAGAGTTCATAAGTAAAGACATTATGGAAATTTTGGACGGGGTTTGCAACAACTGATCGATTATCTTGTATTCACTCTTTTTGATCAGCTTCAAGATTTCATCACTACCTTCCTGAATGATCCCCTCAGGTTGGCTGGCACCTTTACCCTTGTCAAGATTCTGCACTAGCACATTCGGAGCAGTATTCTCGTTGCGCACAACAGTAGGGAGAATACGCCCACTTCTCATTACTTTGCCCACACCTGCTATATTTATGACAGCATCTGCAGAGTGCAGAGGGATCTCTTTACCATTCTCCACAATAGTTGCCTCATACCTGTAGGGTATGACCTTCTGAGAAGTATAGGGAACAGGTCCTGGCAAGCGGATCACCAGAGGAGTTACGTCTGACTTCGCACCATCACGGACTACCTCAAGATTCTTAAACACTGGAGTAATAACACAAACATTCCTGGATTCCTTCTTGACAATCAGCTCTCTTCTGTCAATCAATCCTTGTATATCCTCCTGGACTTTCTCACACCCTCGGGGATCCATAGAACACACTTCACAAGCATCATGATCGTGGTTAAACATGTTGGCTTCGCACATCTTGGTGTGAATCGGGACCAAAGGGGTTCTGATATCTTGAGCCCTGAGAATTAGACTCAAATCTTGATCCTCTTGAATCATATTAACAGCCGGCCCATGAGATGGCAAAGGGTTATTCTGAGTATTGGAATTGGTGTCCTCGAAGGACAACTCTTTGCTTTGAATCAACCTCTGAACTTCTTCTTTGAGCGGGTAGCAGTGCTCAACATCATGCCCAGGTGCCCCTTGGTGAAAGGCACAAGTAAGATCAGCACGGTGCCATGGAGGTAGTGGGTTCTGTGGACGAGGAGGCTGCCTAGTCTGCACAAGATTCCTTGCTAATAAAGAGGGTAGCAAGTCTGCATACAACATGGGTATGGGGGGAAACTCTTTTCTGGGTAGGCGATTTGGCTGTTGTGGGGCTCGATTACGAGGTTGTTGTTGTTGAGGTGGTGGTGGGTAATATGGTTGTTGGTAGAAAGGTTGCGGATACGGTTGTTGATATAGTGGTGGGTAGAATGGTGGAGGCCTTTGGGGCATTTGTGGGTGGTAATGTTGATTTTGTGGAGCTGGAAAAGGTGGTGGAATATTGGCGATGAATGGGTAGTTTGGATATATTGGCTGGGATCCCCCCTGGGCTACCATACTGACTTCCTGAGCACTCTTCTTTGGATAACTGTTTCCAAATTTCTTGGGTCCATTAGACGACCCACCTGACGAAGCACTTGATGCACTACTTTCTTTGGCCAGAATTCCTTTACGGACCAAATCTTCAATGCGAACCCCCGCATCAACCATCTCAGTAAACTTCTGCGATGCGCAACCAATCATTTTCTCCGAGTAGTAGGGACTTAAAGTTTCAAAGAAAAGATCAGCCATCTCTCTTTCCTCCAGAGCAGGGCGGATTTGGGCCGATTTTTGAATAAAGCGGAGAGCATACTCCTTGAAAGACTCTTTATCCTTTTGAGTCATAGCTTGCAGTTCCCTTCGGGTGGGCCCCAGATGTATGTTATACCTGTACTGCTGTATGAAAGCCCTGGCCAGTTCTTCGAAGGTGGTGATACCCTTCAGATTCATATACCATATTTGTGCGGGACCAGTCAAGCTGTCTTGGAAACAATGAATGAGCAAAGGTTCATTGTCTTTGTAGGCTGTCATCTTCCTTACATACATAACCAGGTGACTCTGTGGACAAGTGTTCCCTTCATATTTGACGAAATCCGGAGTCTTGAACTTGGGAGGGAGTACCACATTTGGGACCAAACAAAGATCGTGCACATTCTGACCATAAATGTCTTTACCACGAAGAGCCCTCAGTTCTTTCTGCACTACGTCGTACTTCTCTTCCAGACTTACCATTCTGTCATCTCCTACCACACTACCCGAATGATAAATTGGTCCTTCCTTCTGCTGAGCAGTATGCACAATGGGTGCCGTATGATTCATGACAGCTTGAGGGAATAACTGTCCATGATGAAAAAGTGGCGTTGCTTGCTGTCCATAAGGAGTTGGCATTTCTGGGCCAGCAAAGCGTACACCTTCATTAGCTGTAAGAGGCATACTCCAAGGATACTCTTTGGACATGTAGTTCTTAGGGTGATAAGCAAAACCAGGAGGACGAAGGCCTTCATTGTACATATTCGATGCATCTCCAAAAGAAAAACCAGCCGGGGTGGGCTGTGCAGTGCCAGCAACCGTAGTAGTAAGGATTGGTTGTGTAGGACCAGTCTGGGCAGACGAAACAACCACAGGAGAATTATGTGCAGCAGACGTAACAACAGGAATTGGCTGAGCATCAAGAACTGGTTGAACCGGGATAACATCAAGAATCGGCTGGGTAGCTGCCGCTTGTGCCTGATTGGCCATTATAGCCTCCATCATAACCGTCAACTTATCCATCCCCTCTCTGAGTGTAATAACCTGTTCCTTGAGGTCCCTGTTCTCTTGTTCCATCAAATCCATCTTCTTTTTAACAATTGCCCGAGTGTTGTGGATGCGAGAAGGCTTGTACTGAATACGCCGGGCCACTTTCCTTGACTGAGGCAGAAATGAGAGAATTATGAGACTCGGTTTTGACAGTTTATGGATGCAGTATGATGCATGATATGCTAAATGCAAAAACAATGCAATTTTTTTGATTCATCGAAGAACTTATAGAAACAATCTTTTGTAAACATAACAACCCTAAACATTCATTACAAAAAAATAAAAAGCAAAACAAGATAATTCCCTTTTAACAAACTGAGCCAAGGGATAGACTTCAAAGTACATAATAGAAAACTAAGAAAATACAATAAAAGAAAACAAAAAGTGAAAATCTCAAGCTCTTGAAGCAGACTACTCCTCCAAATCTGAATGCGGACCAGCGAAGAAATCCATGCGTTTCTTCTTACTCCTGGGAACCTGTTCAAGTATAGCATCCTTTACCCTGATTCGCTCTTTCAGCTCAGCAATCTCTTGATCTTTCTTATGATTTTTCCAATTCTCTTCTTCTAGCAAATTCATGAGGGTGTCATTCTCACGCTTAGCTACTTGATACTTTCCTTCCCACTCAGCCTTTTCATGCTCTAACTTAGCCAAACGTAACTGATACTCTTCCGCAGTCTGAGGAGGTAAAGGCAAAATCGGTGCTGGTACAGTTGAAGATAGGAACCTCGGTAAAACATAAGGCATTCCAAAGTCTGCAGCCCTGTCAATGACCCATTGGGTATAGGATTCGTGCACAAAGCCTTCTCTTCTTCCTAATTGACCTTTACTAAGTCTATGGATGCCACGCCAAGCTTGCACAAACAACCCTCTCTGGTTCAGGTGGTCTTTGTTATTGAGATAGAATTCATTCTCTAGATAAATATTATCTGGCTTAGTTCTCAACGGATATCCAAACTGACGTCTGGCTAGAATGGGGTTGTAGTTAATTCCCCCGTGTATACCGAGAAGGGGTACACTGGAGTATTCACCACAACTGACAATGATAGCTTCCACATCATTAGTTGCACGGTACCAGACTATATCGGATGGAGTTAGAGACATGATTCTTCGGGACCACGGGTGACCCTCTTGATTGGCTTGAAATGAGTGGGTTTGAGGTAGATGGGAGGTAAACCATTTGTAGAGTAAAGGCGCACAACAAAAAATAGTTCCACGTCTTGCGAGGGTTCGGTCATGGATAGAATGGTATGTATTGGCTAACAAAGTAGGGACAGGGTTTTTGGTGAGAAAAATTTGGATAGCATGGATATCGACAAAGTTGTCGAGGTTTGGGAAAAGCACAATGCCGTATATGAGTAAGGCTAAAATGGAATGGAATGCCTCATTACTGGCTGCGTCGGCAAAGGTAAAGAAAATCAGTAGACAGGCCTAGAAGACCTCCTTTGGTAGTGAGGTGGGCTTTTATGACAGAGGCTCCAAGGTGGAGAGCTGCGGCAATAGTTGCGAACTTAGGAACGGGTTCAAGGCCACTAAACGGTATTTCATCAAGCACTGGCAGACCAACTAGGTAGGAATACTCTTCAAGGGTGGGAACCAATTGGTAATCAGGGAAAGTAAAGCAATGGTAGAGTGGATCGTAGAACTGGATCAAAGTTTCCAAGATTCCTTTTTCAACATCTGTTTTGAGGATACCTAACAATCTCCCATGACGCTCGTGAAAAGCTTCCTGACTAGTTACCTTCTTTGCCAAATCTCTTAGCTTTAAAACATCCGGCTTGTGGAAAACATACTTCCTGGTGCACCTCCTTACTTTGTCCATATCTAAAGATGTTTACAAGAAAAATTTAAATAAGTCCTTCGATATTTCATCGGATGCAAAAATATATTTATGGATGAATGCATGTATGCATGATTATGCTAAAGAACATAGAAAACATGGTGGGGTTAAGTCCACAAAGTTGGAGCTGAGGGTAAAACACGTCAAAGGTAAGGACTATGGTTTCAAATGTACCTGTATCACGGGTTCTACCAAGTTCCCAAATTACAACCCCCTTTTGAATATATTGGGGCCTAGAAATACTCCTAGTCCCATAACATTCACAAGGAAGTCTAGTTTGAGTGTAGTATCGCGTAACGACTAAACCAAGACTGACTCATGATTTTAGCCACCGCACTACATCCTAAAAGGCTGAGATGGGTTAAATGTAACTCTAGGTTCTCAACTTCGACGGTCACTTGAAAATAGCATGCCAAACATGAATACTCATGTTAACAAATTATACTTCCAAGATTCCTTAGTTGAGTGGGGTTATCACATGTACCACAACCAAAAATCACTCTTGGTAAGGTACTATGATTATACCACCGTCCTATCCTAATTTCCTCTCAAGTCCGGGTAGGGGGACTTATCTCGCCATTCACGAAAAAGTAAACAATTAGGCACGTATTTACAAAAGCATAAACAAATAAAGCGCAAAAGCAAAGAAAGATAAAATAGGCTTAACCCTCAAATAGGTCCCCAGTGAAGTCGCCATTTTTGTGCTCGTGATTTTCGGGTATCAAAATCATTGATTAGATTCGAACCTTGAATCATTGAACTCTCAACTTTTATTCGCGGGAAGGGAAAAAAAGTGAGTAAAAAACCCTTAAGACCTTGGATTCGGAGGTTGGTTTCGATTGGGGAAGGTGTTAAGCACCCGAACCGACTATGGTATCCCATAGGAACCTTCTACCTATTCTCTAATCTTGCGCTAAATTGATTTTACTTATCAAAAAAAGTTAAGAGTTAAAGTGAAAGAAGGGAGAAAGAAGAAGCATGTTTTTGGTTATTTTTATTGATTTGGAAGGGTTGAAACCCTTTGCCTACTTACCCAAATAAATCGGGATCAAAATCAAGTAGTTCGGCTTAAGAACTTATTTTGATGAGTTGAATTGATTTTAACATTTTTGAAAGAAAGGTTTTAAGAAGAGATGAGAGGCCTCAAGGCATAAGAAGAAAATACGATGAAGTTGGTTGCTTTTAAATGTACGAAATCCATGTCTAATGTGGATATTAGATTAATTAACATTTGATTAAGGAAAATAAAAAGAAAATCACTTGGATTACATACCAAGGTTTACTTGAAAGAAATTTGAATTTGACTTGATTGACTTTTTTTAAGAAAATATTTTCTCTAAACTAACGACGAAATCGCATAACGGCGGGATAAAAGAGTGTAAAGCGATAAATAAAGTGGTGTGTCGGTGCGCGTGTCAGTGCGTGTGCCGATTACATATTACATATCCTAGATACATTCTATGGTCTTGAAAGAGAAAAAAAACGCGAAAATAAATTACATCAAATCCCTAATTATACACACTAAGCCGATAATAATAATAACAAAAATAAAACAAAATAAATGACAAGAAATTTAAATATGCATGCGATGTTTCTAATGAGGATTACTTCTATAAACTAAAATGCAATTTTAAACTAAAATGCAAACATATGAAATAAACCTAAATGCAAAGTAACAAAATTAAAAGAAACAAAAATGCATGAATTTTTTTTTAAGGGTTTAAATGAATAAAAATTATATGAAGGGGAAAATTAACTATGAACTAAGCAAAAAAATATGCATGATGTTAAAATTAAGATAAAAAAAAACGCATGAAAAATGGTTTAAACATCATATGAATTAACTAATTAAAATAAATGCATGAAATTATAACATATTCTATTATGCTCACTAAAACAAATCATGGTAAACTAAATGATAAGAAAAAAAATGCATGAGAGGGTGGATAATAAAATGCAAACACAAACACAAAAAACAAATAAATAATAAAACATAAATAAACAAAACAAACATAGAAAGTAACTTTGAAGATAAAGAAGTAAAAGATTTTAAAATGTCCAAATAGCATTATGTGAGATAGAAATTTACTATTAAATGAATTAAAAAAATGCATGAGGTAAAGGTTTAAAACACTAATTAATGATGCATAGACCCTAATTCAAATATCATATGTATGAAAGAAAAAAAATAAATGCAAGAGAATGCATGAAAATACATAAACAAAAATTACTACACCAAGAAACAAAAACTGGCAGCAAAAGATGGGGGTGCAGAAAGCAAAAGAGTAGTAACCAAAGGGCCTGGGCATGGGTATGGAGCTGGGGCGGGTACTGGGTCAACCCATGGGTGACCCGCCCAGCTCCAGGGAGTATAAAAGGATTTTTTGTTCACAAAATCCTCATTTCTTCCTACTTTCCTCTCTCTAAAAATAAAAAAAAACCTCTCTTCTCTCTCACTAAGCCCAAAACCGAAAATCAAAGGGAGTTGGCCGGAGAAGATGAAGACTCATCTTCTCCGGCGAGTTGAGTGGCGGCGGATGGTGGTCGGAGTTCCTCCGGCGCGGTGGTCGGCCGGAGAGCCGCCGCGCCGGAGGTTTTTTTTTAATTTTTTTTTAAATTTTTTATACCAATCCATCCGTCTTCTCCTCCTCTACACGAATCCAAACTTGATTTTCAAAAACAACACCCAAAAGCCGTAGATCTACGAATGAAGGTACCAAAAAAACACAAAAAAAAGCTTATGAAAATTACCTCTCTATACTTCCTCTTCTTCCTTTTGATTTCAGTTTTGCCTTGCTTCCCCTTTGCGTTTTGATGTTCGATTCAAGTCTTGTTCTTGCGTTTTTGTTCTTCCTTGTGGTGATCCGTTTGCATTCGGTTTTGTTCTTTGTACCTTCTCTCCTTTTATCGGTTTTGAGCTACTTTGCCATTCGGATTCGGTTTTGTTTTCCTTGATGTTGTTCGGATTTTCGGACTTGTGGTTCGGATGTATTGTTGTTGTTGTGGTTTTCGGTATTGTGGTGTTTTGATTTTCGGATTTGTAGTGTTGGTTGTGTTGGCCGAAAATGATTATGTGAGTAATGGGTTTGATGATTTCAAAATGGTTTGTGAGTTGTGGATTAATGGCCGAAAATGATTATGTGTTGGTGTTGGTAATTTGGATTTCAAAAGTTCATGAAGTTCATGTGGTGTTCTTCATGTTCTTGAGTGTTTGGATGATTTGATCTTGAATTTCGGAGAGAGAAAATTGTTTTGTGTTTTTTTGATGATTTTTGACCTTTCTGACTTGATTATGACTGATCTGACTCTTTCTGACCTTGGGGGACCAAACTGACGCGTGAACAGTACTTTTATAGTACTGTTCACTGATACAATAACAAAGACCAAAGTACCCCTGCAGTTTCTTGGAGGAAAAGTTGGATTGGACCAATGATACAATGACATGTGGACAAGGACTAAAATAAATAATAAAAACTGATAAATGAATAATAAAAAACAGATTTAAATAAATGGACAAATAAATAATTAAATAAATAATAAAATAAAAAACGAAAATTAACATAATAAAATAAAAAAAAGTCCCGTCGGAACCAAAAAAATGAGGTATTCTAAAATACCTCTCTGCCGAAATTTCGTCTGATACGACTGAGATTATGCGGCCTTTTACGCTAATTAAAACAATAAAACGACGACGTGAATAAAATGAACTTTACGAACGCAAACGTTACGCTACACTAAAAACGCACAAAACGCGAGTAAAAATTACGAAATTAATACGCGAGCGACATTAAAAAAATGAACGACGAATGAAAAATAAATGCGACCACAAATACGAACAAAAGCAGATACTACGGGAATTCGCGCGCGAACGGACGACTGAAAAAACTATCAACGTATGAATAAAATAAAATGAATCGGTCAAAAATTAGGGTACGACACCATTATATAGGTAATAAAGTTCGGTGTTACAAAAAAATTATAAAAAAAATAACAAATTGTAATCTCCAACATACATAAGTTTTTGTGGTAATAATTTCCAACTTTATAAAGTTCGGTGTTACAAACTAATTATAAAAAAAATTACAAATTTTTGTGGTAATAATTTCCAACTTTATATGCAAATAAATCTCCAACATACATAACATCCATCACATAAAAACATTCGAGCCCTAAAAAAGAAAAACATTTGAGTCGCTATTAACACAACTTTACATATAATAAAGTCAAAAAATCCGACCTAATAATAAATTCTACAAATTTATAATAATGAACCTGTCAGAATATTGGTATAAAGTTGGAAAGAAATTGAAAGATTAAGTATTAAGTAATAAAACTTTGAGCTAGTGTAATATGAATTAAACTGTGATATTTTCAATACTTCATAATGATTAAAATAATAACAATTATTATTTTTTAATTTTATCTTATGTTGGTTGTGATAAGATCGATAATCCAACTGAATTTTTTATATTTCCTTCATTCATATCAAATTAGTTTGTTTCCTCCATTTTTATAGATTTGTTTTTTTTTATCTTATCCACAAGAGTTGTTGAATTGTTAGTGGTTAAGCTTCCTCTGACTTTATCCACTAGAGTAACTGCTACTGCAATTTTAGCTAACCAGTTATAAAATCTTTGTATAAATAGAAGACTCCACTCAGTTAAAAAATAGACCAATTTTTTTTATTGAGTTGTCGAGAACTCTTTCTCTCTTCCCCCTCATTCTTCTCGATGCATTTCTGAGTCACTTCTCCCTTTATTTTCTGTCCATTCGAAATTAAGAGTGTTCTTAAGATTATATTCCTTTTTGAGATACAATATCCCTCCAGAATTAAGAATATTTTAAGAGCATAGTCCCTCCGATAATATACGTCCCTTCGGAATAAAGAATACATTTAAGATCATAGTCTCTTTTCAAGAATAATATCCTTTCGGAATTAATAATGATCTTAAAAGTATAGTCTATTTCTTCCCTTAGACAAGTTAGAGGTTAGAATGGTGGTAACACCATATTTGAGTGGTCATAGTACCATAGTTGGAGAAGTTAAAACTTAGAATGGTGGACACACCATATTTGAGTGGTCTTTGTACTATAATAGAGTGGTCAAGGTACCATATTATAGTAGTTTCAGTATTAAATTTTAGTGGCTTTATAAAGTTAGAATGATTTCAGTATTATTTAATAAGTCATATTTAAGGGTGTAATTCTCGAACGATTAGCTACATTGCATTAGTTAATCATTAATTGTAGCTGAGTTTGTTTTATCATGTAAGTGGCGTGGTTGATAGTCTGCCTTACATAATTTTGGGTAGTACTAAGAAACGTCTTATAGAGAGTGACCGAATTGTGACTCAACCTAATAACAACTTCGATATATCAAAATTCTTTTCAAAATAGATTTTGAAAATCCAAATATAACAATTTGAAAATCCAAAAACCAACATTTTTTGACTGAACAATTGCAATTCCAACAATTTTAAGACGTTTCCTTCTGCCATGTCTACCAAAAAATTATTTATTAAGGTTGAGTTGTCCCGAAATAATTCATGGATAAATCAGGCTATATAAATATATCTTTTGACTGGAATGATGAAGTGCTTGCTGTTTCAAACAACAACACTAAGAAATTCACATACGCTGCTTTGAATATGTTTGAAATTTATTTTCAAAAATCAGAACTGTAATTTGAATAAATAACTCTAACTCACAAGAGAATAGGAATCCCCCAAAAAGGTCCTTAATGGAAATCAGCATCCACCATTAAGAAATGGTACTGGGGCACTATTTATTTTTACAATTGTGAAAAACCAAGCCATATGTCCCGCAATTATAGGAACAAGTTAAGTGTTGTTGCGGAACCTAACCTGACTGAAGAGCTATTAATTGCTATGATTAGTAAGATTAACCTAGTTGGAGGATTAAGTATAGGGAAATAATCATTAGCGCCTCACGCCATGTCTTCACTAATTGGGCTATGTTCAAATTATATGCTACTGCTAAAAATGACAGTACGTACAATCAGTTTTGGGAAAAAAAGAGAGAAAACTAGAAGTGAGGAACCAAGAGGCTGCTGCTCCAATTTTCTTAAGGTAAGGGTGAGCCTAGCATTTCAATTACATTAAGCTTATGATCCATGACTATAGTTAACATGGTTAGGAGTATTTCATGAGAAATCAAGAATTGAGAATTAGGTCAAAAAATGATGAATTGATGATTAGATGATGATAAACTGTACCAATGTTGTAGAAAACTGTTTACAGACCATAGGATAACCCTTAAACATCGTTATAGTCGAAATTGGGAAGGAATAGGATGAAATTTGGGGTTTTGGGTGAAAACCCTCGTAACCCCGTAACTGTTCTGTCATCGCTCGCCACAACGAGCAATCAACTCGCCACGGCGAGTGCTCCACTTGAAGGCTCGCGAGGCGAGCAACCCACTCGCCATAGCGAGTAAACCCTAGAAGTCCTGCGAGGCGAGCAATCCACTCGCTATAGTGAGCAATGTAACACCACGTTTTCCCAAATTAAAAATTTCATAAATAAATCAGAGTATCATATAAAACGGAATGCCACATTTCTTAAATTCTCAAAAAGGGGTGAGATTCACATAACAAAACATTAAACATATAATTCAAAAATTACATCTAACAACATATCTTCATCATCATATATCATAACAATAGTCAAGTAACATCTTAAACAACATCATAATTCAACATCATAGTTCAACTTAATAGTTTGACTTGACAATGCAACTTCGACTCAACTTATGCAACTTAGACATCTTAATCATGCATGTGGTACCATATTGAGTATAAATATACTCCTAGGGCATAAGCCATCGTCGCTATTGAGCATAAAAATACTCCTAGAGCATAAGCTCTCGTCGCTATTGAGCAAAAGCTCCTAGGGCATGAGCCCTCGTCTCTGGATGAATATGCATGGACTCAACTTCTTAAATCTTAGACATCTCAAATGAACTCCAATAATTTGGATTATAACATCATAAATCCTATAACGACACATGCAGCTTTTAATTATTAACAAATCATGGCAACATGGCAGCAATCAACATCACAAACATAGTACAATCGTAAACATTCACATACATCGTCTCTTATAATTCAGAGAAAGCATATACAAATGTATAGGTCACTATAACAACTCAAGCATCAGTTAACCGCTCTACAGGTCGTCTTAATATTTCAGGGCTTGATTCTAATCCAGGGGTAATCTCATAACTAATCGTGCGACAAGAGTCGCATTATTCTAAAAGGTAGTCTGATACAGAACTACTCGCTATGGCGAGTGGGAACTCTCGCCTCGCGAACCATCACAGGGTTACTCGCTACGGCGAGTGGCATTGCTCGCCTCGCGTACCATCAAGGGTGACTCGCTACGGCGAGTTGGGTTGCTCGCCTTGCGAGCTTCAGGGGTACTACTCGCTATGGCGAGTTGGGTTGCTCGCCTGGCGAGCTCATGGGTGTTACTCGCTATGGCGAGTAAGTTGTTCGCCTCGCGAACCTTCCAGGGGTTGCTCGCTATGACAAGCTGTTTGGCTCGCCTCACGAGCTGATGAATACTCGCCGTGGCGAGCTGGCTGCTCGCTGTGGCGAGCGACGACAGAACAGTTACGGGTTTTCGACAATTTTCGCCAAAAACCTCAAATTTCATCATGTTAATCTCTAAATTTGTCTAAGGTGATGTATAAAGGTTTCCCTATGACCTGTAAACAGTTTCCTATAACATTGGTACAATTTTTTCATCATCTAAACCTCAATTCCTCACTTTTGACCTAATTCTCAATTCCCCAATTCTCATGAATTAAACCTAGAATTTGTTAACTATAATCATGAATTACATGTTCTAATGAAATTGTAATGATAAGCTCACCCTTACCTTAAGAAAATTAAGCAGCAGCCTCTCTGGTTCTTCTCTTCTGTTTTCTCCCTTTTTCTCCCAAAACTCTGAATTGTACGTTTTGTACAATTCTAAACCTATTTCCCCCTTTTAAACCTCTTTTTGTTTTATTTTATCTTATCCCCTCACAACTTTATCTAATTCTAAAACAAACCCACAACTTAACATTTATTTTATTTTCAAATCTTATTTTATTAAAAAATACAATAAGTCTCAACCTTCATAAAATCACATAATATCTCAAATATCACTTAATTCACACAAAATCATGTAAATATTATCTATACTATATAAAATAATTTAAATAATTAAAACGGGCGTTACAACTCTCCCCAACTTATAAGATTTTCGTCCTCGAAAATTTACCTTAAGCAAACAACTCTGGATAAGACTCCAGCATCTTACTCTCTAGCTCCCATGTCAAGCTTTCACCAGTCGCTCCGTCCCAAACGACTTTCACCAGAGGTATCTCCTTGCCTCTCAACCTCTTCACTTCACGGCCTTCGATCCTCACTGGTAAGGTCTCAACCGTCAGGTTATCTCTAACTTGCACATCATCCCCTTGAATCACATGGGATGGATCTGGAACATACTTCCGAAGTTGCGACACGTGAAACACATCATGCAAATTCGAAAGGTGCGACGGCAAACCTACTCGATACGCCACCGTCCCAATTCTCTCTGATATCTGATACGGACCAATAAACTTCGGGGTTAACTTCTTCGACTTCAATGCACGACCCACTTCGGTCATGGGAGTAACTCTTAGGAATACGTGATCTCCCTCTTGGAACTCGAGGTCCTTCCTACGCTTATCATGATAACTCTTTTGCCGACTCTGCGACGCTTTCATCTTCTCTTGGATCATTTTTACCTTCTCAGTAGTTTGTTGAACAATTTCTGGTCCTAAGACCACATTCTCACCTGACTCAAACCAACACAACGAAGTTCTACATCTCCAACCATATAAAGCCTCGAAAGGTGCCATTCCGATACTAGAATGATAACTGTTATTGTACGTGAACTCTATCAACGGAAGATGACTATCCCAAATTCCTCCTTGCTCACGTACACAAACCCTCAACAAATCTTCCAACGACTGAATCGTTCTTTCCGACTGACCATCTGTCTGCGGATGATATGCCGAACTCAACTTTAACTTAGAACCTAAAGCCTCTTGCAAACTCTTCCAGAATCTAGAAGTAAACCTCGGGTCTCTGTCTGATACGATGCTCGAAGGAACACCATGCAGCTTCACTATTTCACGACTATAAATCTCTGCCAACTGAGCTATAGGAAAACTGATGTTAATCGGAATAAAATGAGCCGACTTCGTCAATCTATCAACGATCACCCAAATGGCGTCATTCCCTTTAGGCGTATTCGGCAAACTCGTCACAAAATCCATGGATATACTATCCCATTTCCACTCTGGCACATCTAAAGGTATCATCATCCCAGCCGGTTTCTGATGTTCCACTTTCGACTTCTGACAAACCAAACACGAATACACAAACTGTGCCACATCACGTTTCAATCCAGACCACCAAAATAACTTCTTCAAATCGTGATACATTTTCGTAGCTTCCGGGTGAATACTCAAGCTACTTCTATGACTCTCTTCAAGAATCATTTTCTTCATCTCGTCATCATCTGGAATGCAAATTCTACCTCGGAACCTCAACACACCTTGATCATCGACCTTAAAGTCACCGTCTTCGGTCTGATTGCTAGCAACCAACAAGTCCACAAACTTAACATCCAATTTCTGCGCCTCTTTAATACTTTTCAAGAATTCATTATCGATCTTCAGCATTCCCAACTTTACACTTTGAGTTGACCATTCACATACTAAACTCAAATCTCTAAACTGTTCCAGCAACTCAAACTCTTTAGCCATCATAGCGGACATATGCAAAGTCTTCCTACTTAAGGCATCTGCAACAACTTTAGCTTTACCCGGATGATAATTCAAACCAAAGTCATAATCTTTCAACAACTCAAGCCACCTTCGCTATCTCATATTCAATTCCTTCTGATCAAACAAATACTTCAAGCTCTTGTGATCACTGAACACTTCAAATCTCGAACCATACAAGTAATGTCTCCAAATCTTAAGCACAAATACCACTGCAGCTAATTCAAGATCGTGAGTAGGGTAATTTCGTTCATGGATTCTCAACTGTCTCGATGCATAAGCAACCACTTTACCATCTTGCATAAGCACACCACCTAAAACCAACTTGGACGCATCACAATACACAACAAAAGATTCATCGGACTTAGGCAAAATCAAAACTGGAGCCGTCGTCAGACGCTTCTTCAATTCATTAAAACTATTCTCGCAGTGAACATCCCACACAAATGCTTTACCTTTGCAGGTCAACTGCGTTAACGGAAGTGCCAACTTCGAAAATCCTTCTATAAATCTTCTGTTGTACCCAGCTAATCCCAAAAAGCTTCTAATCTCTGTAACCGACTTAGGAGTCTCCCATTGCGATACTGCTTCAACTTTAGACGGATCAACTGCAATACCATTACCAGAAATAACATGAACAAGAAAACTCACCTCGTTCAACCAGAATTCGCACTTCGACAATTTAGCGTAAAGCTTCTTCTCCTTCAACACTTGCAAGACTATCTTCAAATGTTTCGCATGCTCTTCTTCAGACTTGGAGTAAATCAAAATATCATCGATGAACACAACCACGAATCGATCCAAGAATGCATGAAAAATTCGGTTCATGTACTCCACAAACTCACCAGGTGCATTCGTAACACCGAAAGGCATCACTTTGTATTCATAATGCCCGTAACGCGTCCTGAATGCTGTCTTCTGCATATCTTCATCTTTCACTTTAATCTGGTGATATCCCGACCTCAAATCAATCTTGCTAAACACTCGTGCACCTACTAACTGATCCATTAAATCATCAATTCACGGAAGTGGATACCTATTCTTTATAGTTACTTTATTCAGCTGTCGGTAATCAATGCACAACCTCATGCTACCGTCCTTCTTCTTTACTAGTAATACCGGCGCTCCCCAAGGAGAAACACTCGGTCTAACAAACTTCTTGTCAAGCAAATCTTCTAGCTGCTTCTTCAACTCAGCCAACTCGGAAGCTGACATGCGATAAGGTGTCATAGACACAGGCTTCGTTCCCGGAATAAGGTCGATCAAAAATTCAACTTCTCTTTCTGGAGGCACATCAGGAATTTCATCGGGAAAGACTTCTGGAAAATCGCATACCACTTTCTGCTTATCAATCAATGTTTGGTTCTCAATAGATAAAGATGCCATCAAAGAAAACATCAACATTCCTTCACGTTCTAACTGCTTCAGCTGTTTAGTAGATAAAAAATCTGCTCCACTTTCTTCCTCATCAGAAGAGAAATACACCGACTTGCGAAAACAATTAATATGTACATGATTGTACTCTAACCAATTCATACCCAGAATCACATCCATACCACTCAAGGGTAGACAAACTAAATCAATTTCAAAATCACGATCATACATCGACAGAGGACATTTTAAACACACGAGAGAAGTGGTCACCGAACCCTTAGCTGGAGTTTCGACAACCATTACCCCATTCATATTAGACATAGTAAGACCCAACTTAGCAGCACAATCAATGGCAATAAAACAATGTGTAGCACCAGTGTCAATAATAGCAATTAAAGGAGTACTATCAAAATAACAAGTACCTCTGATCAAACGATCCTCATTCTCTGTCTGTGTGCCAGTCAAGGCAAACACTCTACCAGTAGTCTGAGCCTTCTTAGGCTTCTTGCATTGCGAACCAATATGACCTTCTTCGTTACAATTAAAGCACACAACATCATCATATTTGCATGCCGAAGTAGCATGTCCTTTCTTACCACAGCGGTAACACCGCTTCACATCTCCAGTACAAGCATTACTCTTGTGGCCTTTTTCACCACAATTATAGCAGACAATCTCAACAGGAGCATCTTTCTTCTGAGGTCTCCTCTCATCATTAACTCTTTGCTTGCCCTTATCAGCAGGGGCACTATAAGGCTTCGGACGACTCTGCTGTCCTTTACTCTTTCTCTCATTCACTACCTTGTAGTGAGCTTTAGTGTCCTCCTCATAAATCCTGCAGCTGCTCACCAGCTCGGAAAAATTACGGATCTTCTGGTAATCAATTGCCCTCTTGATATCAGCACGGAAGCCATTCTCGAACTTGATGCACTTAGAAAACTCAGCCGTCTCAGCAGTATAGTGTGGATAGAACTTAGCCAACTCCACAAACTTGGCAACATACTCTGTCACCGACATGTTCCCTTGTTTCAACTCAAGGAACTCAATCTCCTTCTTCCCGCGAACATCTTCCGGAAAGTAACGGTTCAGGAACTCCCTCCTAAACACAGCCCAAGTAACAGCAACACCTCCATTCTCTAAGACCGGTTGGACACTCACCCACCAGTCATCGGCTTCTTTTGCCAACATGTGCGTACCAAAGTGCACCATCTGGATGTCTGTACACTACATCACCCTAAAGATCCTCTCGACCTCCTTAAGCCATGTCTGAGCTCCGTCAATGTCGTATCTTCCCTTGAACGTCGGTGGATGATTCCTCAGAAAAGTCTCCAACATCCTCACACCATCATTCCCACCAGCATTATGTTGTTGGCCCACAGCCTGAGCCATTGCTTGTAATGCAGCAGCAAGAGCATCATCATTTCTTCCAGCCATCTAGTTCACTACATAACGAGAACGGGTTAGAGAAATTCAAACAGAATTAAACTAACACTCGACACGGACGACTCGATCTACTTGGCCGGACGGACCGACGTGCTCTGATACCAAATGTAACAGTCCGTTTTCCCAAATTAAAAATTTCATAAATAAATCAGAGTATCATATAAAACGGAATGCCACATTTCTTAAATTCTCAAAAAGGGAATAAATAAATATTTATTCTAGTCAAAATTGTTCTAACATCGCAGCGGATAAAATTCAATGTTAACAAATCGTTTTGGCACACAGGCCTCATAAATACGTCTCAACATAAATCAACTGAAAACTTAAATCATAATCAATACGTAAGGAATAGAAAATAGCTATAAAAGTTCCTATCCCGTTACGTATCAGAGCACCTAAGGACACAGTGAGGGTAGCCACTCACAACAGCAACAGCAACTAAAGCCTAATCACCTGCACTTGCCCACAAGGCGGCAATTCCAACAAAAGGGGTGAGATTCACATAACAAAACATTAAACATATAATTCAACAATTACATCTAACAACATATCTTCATCATCATATATCATAACAATATTCAAGTAACATCTTAAACAACATCATAATTCAACATCATAGTTCAACTTAATAGTTTGACTTGACAATGCAACTTCGACTCAACTTATGCAACTTAGACATCTTAATCACGCATGTGGTACCATATTGAGTATAAATATACTCCTAGGGCATAAGCCCTCGTCGCTATTGAGCATAAAAATACTCCTAGAGCATAAGCTTTCGTCGCTATTGAGCAAAAGCTCCTAGGGCATGAGCCCTCGTCTCTGGATGAATATGCATGGACTCAACTTCTTAAATCTTAGACATCTCAAATGAACTCCAATAATTTGGATTATAACATCATAAATCTTATAACGACACATGCAGCTTTTAATTATTAACAAATCATGGCAACATGGCAGCAATCAACATCACAAACATAGTACAATCGTAAACATTCACATACATCGTCTCTTATAATTCAGAGAAAGCATATACAAATGTATAGGTCACTATAACAACTCAAGCATCAGTTAACCGCTCTACAGGTCGTCTTAATATTTCAGGGCTTGATTCTAATCCAGGGGTAATCTCATAACTAATCGTGCGACAAGAGTCGCATTATTCTAAAAGGTAGTCTGATACAGAACTACTCGCTATGGCGAGTGGGAACTCTCGCCTCGCGAACCATCACAGGGTTACTCGCTACGGCGAGTGGAACTGCTCGCCTCGCGTACCATCAAGGGTGACTCGCTACGGCGAGTTGGGTTGCTCGCCTTGCGAGCTTCAGGGGTACTACTCGCTATGGCGAGTTGGGTTGCTCGCCTGGCGAGCTCACTCGCTATGGTGAGTAAGTTGTTCGCCTCGCGAACCTTCCAGAAGTTGCTCGCTATGGCGAGCTGATGAATACTCGCCGTGGCGAGCTGGCTGCTCGCTGTGGCGAGCGACGACAGAACTGTTACGGGTTTTCGACAATTTTCGCCAAAAACCTCAAATTTCATCATGTTAATCTCTAAATTTGTCTAAGGTGATGTATAAAGGTTTCCCTATGACCTGTAAACAGTTTCCTACAACATTGGTACAGTTTTTTCATCATCTAAACCTCAATTCCTCACTTTTGACCTAATTCTCAATTCCCCAATTCTCATGAATTAAACCTAGAATTTGTTAACTATAATCATGAATTACATGTTCTAATGAAATTGTAATGATAGGCTCACCCTTAACTTAAGAAAATTGAGCAGCAGCCTCTCTGGTTCTTCTCTTCTCTTTTCTCCCTTTTTCTCCCAAAACTCTGAATTGTACGTTCTGTACAAATCTAAACCTATTTCCCCCTTTTAAACCTCTTTTTGTTTTATTTTATCTTATCCCCTCACAACTTTATCTAATTCTAAAACAAACCCACAACTTAACATTTATTTTCAAATCTTATTTTATTAAAAAATACAATAAGTCTCAACCTTCATAAAATCACATAATATCTCAAATATCACTTAATTCACACAAAATCATATAAATACTATCTATACTATATAAAATAATTTAAATAATTAAAACGGGCGTTACAAGCAACCCCTGTGATGGCTCGCGAAGTGAGCAACCCAACTCGCCATAGCGAGCTACCTGTGATGGCTCGCAAGGCGAGCAGTTCAACTCGCCGTAGCGAGTAACCCCTGATGGTTCGCGAGGCGAGGGATCCCACTCGCCATAGCGAGTAGTTCTGTACCAGACTACCTTTTAGAATAATGCGACTCTTGTCGCACGATTAGTTATGAGATTACCCCTGGATTAGAATTAAGTACTGAAATATTAAGACGACCTGTAGAGCTGTTAACTGATGCTTGATTTGTTATAGTGACCTACACATTTGTATATGCTTGCTTTGAATTATAAGAGATGATGTATGTGAATGTTTATGATTTTACTGTGTTCGTGATGTTGATTGCTGCCATGCTGCCATATTGTTAATAATTAAAAGTTGCATGTGTCGTTATAAGAGTTATAATGCTATAATCCAAATTATTGGAGTTCATTTGAGATGTCTAAGATTTAAGAAGTTGAGTCCATGCATATTCATCCAGAGACGAGGGCTCATGCCCTAGGAGCTTTTGCTCAATAGCGACGAGAGCTTATGCTCTAAGATTATTTTTATGCTCAATAGCGACGAGAGCTTATGATCTAGGAGTATTTTTATGCTCAATAGCGACGAGGGCTTATGCCCTAGGAGTATGTTTATACTCAATATGGTACCACATGCATGATTAAAATGTCTAAGTTGCATAAGTCGAGTCGGAGTTGCATAAGTCGAGTCGAAGTTGCATTGTCGAGTCAAACTATTAAGTTGAACTATGATGCTGAGTTGCGATGTTGATTATGATGTTGACCATGATGTTGATTATGATGTTGATTAAGATGTTACTTGACTGTTGTTGTGATATTATGATGATGAAATTATGCTGTTAAATATAATTGTTGAATTATATGTTTAATGTTTTTGTTTTGTGAATCTCACCCCTTCTGCTTGGAAATGTTGCCTTCCCTATGGGTAACTTGCAGGTGATTAAGCTTTAGCTGCTGTTGCTGTTGTGAGTGGCTACCCTCACTGTGTCCTTAGGTGCTCTGATACGTAACGGGATGGGGACTTTTATATATTTTCTATTCCTTACGCATTACCTTGAACTGACATGAATAAGTGGTAGTTTTGAATTATGTTTAGACTTTTGATTAGGCCTGCGAGCCAGAGTTATTATGTTAACTTGAATTTTATCCGCTGCGAATTTTAAATAATTTTGACTAGAATAAATTATTATTTATTCCGTTTTTGAGATTTTAAGACGCCATAGCGAGCTACCTGTGATGGCTCGCAAGGCGAGCAGTTCAACTCGCCGTAGCGAGTAACCCCTGATGGTTCGCGAGGCGAGGGATCCCACTCGCCATAGCGAGTAGTTCTGTACCAGACTACCTTTTAGAATAATGCGACTCTTGTCGCACGATTAGTTATGAGATTACCCCTGGATTAGAATTAAGTACTGAAATATTAAGACGACCTGTAGAGCTGTTAACTGATGCTTGATTTGTTATAGTGACCTACACATTTGTATATGCTTGCTTTGAATTATAAGAGATGATGTATGTGAATGTTTACGATTTTACTGTGTTCGTGATGTTGATTGCTGCCATGCTGCCATGCTGTTAATAATTAAAAGCTGCATGTGTCGTTATAAGAGTTATAATGCTATAATCCAAATTATTGGAGTTCATTTGAGATGTCTAAGATTTAAGAAGTTGAGTCCATGCATATTCATCCAGAGACGAGGGCTCATGCCCTAGGAGCTTTTGCTCAATAGCAACGAGAGCTTATGCTCTAAGATTATTTTTATGCTCAATAGCGACGAGAGCTTATGATCTAGGAGTATTTTTATGCTCAATAGCGACGAGGGCTTATGCCCTAGGAGTATGTTTATACTCAATATGGTACCACATGCATGATTAAAATGTCTAAGTTGCATAAGTCGAGTCGGAGTTGCATAAGTCGAGTCGAAGTTGCATTGTCGAGTCAAACTATTAAGTTGAACTATGATGCTGAGTTGCGATGTTGATTATGATGTTGACCATGATGTTGATTATGATGTTGATTAAGATGTTACTTGACTGTTGTTGTGATATTATGATGATGAAATTATGCTGTTAAATATAATTGTTGAATTATATGTTTAATGTTTTTGTTTTGTGAATCTCACCCCTTCTGCTTGGAAATGTTGCCTTCCCTGTGGGTAACTTGCAAGTGATTAAGCTTTAGCTGCTGTTGCTGTTGTGAGTGGCTACCCTCACTGTGTCCTTAGGTGCTCTGATACGTAACGGGATGGGGACTTTTATATATTTTCTATTCCTTACGCATTACCTTGAACTGACATGAATAAGTGGTAGTTTTGAATTATGTTTAGACTTTTGATTAGGCCTGCGAGCCAGAGTTATTATGTTAACTTGAATTTTATCCGCTGCGAATTTTAAATAATTTTGACTAGAATAAATTATTATTTATTCCGTTTTTGAGATTTTAAGAAATGTAGCATTCCGTTTATGTGATACTCTGATTTAATTATGAAATTTTTATGTTGGGAAAATGAGGTGTTACAATTGGTATCAGAGCAGGTTGGTCCGTCCGGCCAAGTAGTTGAGTCGTGTCTTGTTGAGTAACAGTTGTAATACTGTCTTATGTCGTCTTGATTGTCGTTGTGTTTCCTGATTAATAGTTATGTTTATTATGTGACCATGTCTGATTGATTAACTTTAATGTGGTTGTATGTTTTGTTTGAAGTTCCTATTTGGCTATATATAGTTTAAGATATTTAAGCGATAATTGAATTCATTTTCTTGTGTGCTTAAATTTCGAGGACGAAATTCTTTTAAGGGGGGTAGAGTTGTAACGCCCTCTTTAATTATTTAATTATTTTTATAGAGTTTAGAGTCCACTTTGATGATTTATGTGATTTCATAGGATTAGGTGATGTGTTGATATTTTATTGATAGACTTATTTTATTATTTACTAGAATAAGATGTGAAAATTAGAGTAAATAATATGTTGAAGGGTTGTTTTGTGAATTTAGAGAGTTTTGTGGAATTAAGAGAAATAAATAAGTTAAGGGGAAAGAGTAAGTTTTGGTGTGAGAAGAGAAATTAGGTTAAGTATATAAGACCGTAAGAGAGGTTAGAAACAGACAGTACGTACAATCAATTTTGGGAGAAAAAGGGAGAAAACTAGAAGTGAGGAACCAAGAGGCTGCTGCTCCAATTTTCTTAAGGTAAGGGTGAGCCTAGCATTTCAATTAGATTAAGCTTATGATTCATGACTATAGTTAACATATTTAGGAGTATTTCATGAGAAATCAAGAATTGAGAATTAGGTCAAAAAGTGATGAATTGATGATGAGAAACTGTACCAATGTTGTAGAAAACTGTTTACAGACCATATGATAACCCTTAAACATCGTTATAGTCGAAATTGGGAAGGAATAGGATGAAATTTGGGGTTTTGGGTAAAAGCCCTCGTAACCCCGTAACTGTTCTGTCATCGCTTGCCACAACGAGCAATCAACTCGCCACGGCGAGTGCTCCCATAGAAGGCTCGCGAGGCGAGCAACCCACTCGTCATAGCGAGCAAACCCTAGAAGTCCCGCGAGGCGAGAAATCCACTCGCTATAGCGAGCAACCCCTGTGATGGCTCGCGAAGCGAGCAACCCAACTCGCTATAGCGAGCTACCTGTGATGGCTCGCAAGGCGAGCAGTTCAACTCGCCGTAGCGAGTAACCCCTGATGGTTCGCGAGGCGAGGGATCCCACTCGCCATAGCGAGTAGTTATGTACCTGACTACCTTTTAGAATAATGCGACTCTTGTCGCACGATTAGTTATGAGATTACCCCTGGATTAGAATTAAGTACTGAAATATTAAGATGACCTGTAGAGCTGTTAACTGATGCTTGATTTGTTATAGTGACCTACACATTTGTATATGCTTGCTTTGAATTATAAGAGATGATGTATGTGAATGTTTACGATTTTACTGTGTTCGTGATGTTGATTGCTGCCATGCTGCCATGTTGTTAATAATTAAAAGCTGCATGTGTCGTTATAAGAGTTATAATGCTATAATCCAAATTATTGAAGTTCATTTGAGATGTCTAAGATTTAAGAAGTCGAGTCCTTGCATATTCATCCAGAGACGAGGGCTCATGCCCTAGGAGCTTTTGCTCAATAGCGACGAGAGCTTATGCTCTAGGAGTATTTTTATGCTCAATAGCGACGAGAGCTTATGATCTAGGAGTATTTTTATGCTCAATAGCGACGAGGGCTTATGCCCTAGGAGTATGTTTATACTCAATATGGTACCACATGCATGATTAAGATGTCTAAGTTGTATAAGTCGAGTCGAAGTTGCATTGTCGAGTCAAACTATTAAGTTGAACTATGATGCTGAGTTGCGATGTTGATTATGATGTTGACCATGATGTTGATTATGATGTTGATTAAGATGTTACTTGACTGTTGTTGTGATATTATGATGATGAAATTATGCTGTTAAATATAATTGTTGAATTATATGTTTAATGTTTTTGTTTTGTGAATCTCACCCCTTCTGATTGGAAATGTTGTCTTCCCTATGGGTAACTTGCAGGTGATTAAGCTTTAGCTGCTGTTGCTGTTGTGAGTGGCTACCCTCACTGTGTCCTTAGGTGCTCTGATACGTAACGGGATGGGGACTTTTATATATTTTCTATTCCTTACGTATTACCTTGAACTGACATGAATAAGTGGTAGTTTTGAATTATGTTTAAACTTTTGATTAGGCGTGCGAGCCAGAATTATTATGTTAACTTGAATTTTATCCGCTGCGAAGTTTAAATAATTTTGACTAGAATAAATTATTATTTATTCCGTTTTTGAGATTTTAAGAAATGTAGCATTCCGTTTATGTGATACTCTGATTTAATTATGAAGGGAAAACGGGGTGTTACATGTGTTCTATGTTTGAGATAGAGTTCAATGTTACGAGCAACTCTTGTTAACTGGAATTATACCCGCAATGTAGAGGTTTATGTTGTAGGCGATACATTCGTTTATTAGCAACCTTATAGAAGCGTTTTGACGTTATTCTCGAAACTATTTTTTAAATTCAAGTGGGGGATTGTTAGAACATTTGTGTGAATTTGGAAGATTAAACATCAAGTAGTAAAACTTTGAGCTAGTGTGGTGTAAATTAAAAAAATAGAATACAGAGGTCCCACATAAAATAGAACACACATTTTAATAGTGTTTAAATTGTGGTATTTAATTTTAAATACTTGATAATGATAAAAATAATCGTAATTATTTTTTTTACTCAGAGATATCATTTCCCATAATTTTAGTTTATGTTGGTTGTGATAAGATTGAAAATCCAACTGAGTTTCCTATCATTCCCTCATTCATATCCAATTAGTTTGTTTCCTCTATTTTTGTGAATTTTGTTTTTTTGTTTTTGTTTTTGTTTTATGTTACCCACAAGTGTTAAACTGAATAGTGGTTAAGTTGCATTTTGATCTTATTCATTAGAATAACTGCTTCCGCAAATTTATCTAAAACAGTTACAAAATATAAATATAGGACTTCACTCAGTTCAAAAATACACCAAAAAATTCTATTGAGTTGTCGAGAAATCTTTCTCTCTTCTCCGTCTTTCTGCTCATGCATTTCCGTGTCACTTCTCCCCCTTCTTTTCCGTCCCTTCGTAATTAAGAGTGTTCTTAAGATTATAGTCCCTTTTGTGATACAATGTCTCTTCATAATTAAGAATGATCTTAAGAGCATAGTCCATCCGATAATATACGTTCTTTCAATATTATACGTCCCTTCAGAATAAAGAGTACATTTAAGATCGTAGTCCTTTTTTAGAAATAATGTCCATTCGAAACAAAGAATGATCTTAAAAGTATAGTCTTTTTTAGTATTTTCTTTCCTTGGAGAAGTTAGAGGTTATAATGGTGATATCACCATATTTGAGTGGTTATAGTACCATAGTTGGAGAAGTTAAAAGTTAGAATGGTGGAAACACCATATTTGAGTGGTTTGTGTACCATATTATAGTGATTTCAGTATTAAATTTAAATGGACTTAATAAACTATATTTGAGGGTGTAATTCTCGAACGATTAGCTACAGTGCAGTAGTTAATCGTACAATTGTCGATGAACTTGTTTTATCATGGAGACAACGTGATTGATAGTCTTGCATAAATTTGAATAGTACCACGAAACGTCTTAAAAATGTCGACCTCATCGTGACTCAACCTAGTAACTTCGGTAGATGAAAATTCTGTCAAAATAGATGTTGGAAATCCAAATATAACAACTTAGAAATCCAAAAACCAACATTTTCAAGATGGAACAATTGCAATTTCAACAATTTTAAGACATATATTTTTTTTATGGGTACCAAAAAAATTATTTATTGAAGTTCCGTTGTCCCTAAATTCAACAAGGATAAATTAAGCTATATAAATACATTTTTCTATAAAAAAAAAAAAAAATACTTGTTGTTTCAAACAACACCACTAAGATATTCACATACGCTACACTAAAATTTATTTTCAAAAATCAAAACTAACACTGTGGAATTCACATGTGGAAGAAGCATCAAACCATACCTTAAATGTTACAAACAAGAAAACACCACAAATATATTTATTTCTCACATCTTTATCTCTTCTTACAATCTAATTGATCACTTATTTCTCACAACCAATCATCTCGTAGTAGAACATGGCTGATTAATAGCAAGGTCAAAATCTTCCCTTATGGTGTATTCAATCACGTAACATGAAAATATGACATATATGAAAAATAATCACCCAATCATGTTATTTTGGTAATAATTTTCCAACTTTATATGCAAATGAATCTTCAACATACATAACATCCATCACATAAAAACATTCGAGTCTCTATTATTAACACAACTTTACACATAATAAAGTTAAAATTCCGACCCAATAAATTCTTCAAATTTATAATAAACGAACCAAATTCCTTTCATAGTTTCATTTACTATAGTGTCTCAAAATTTTCATAAACATGGCTACTTCTACTCATGTTCACAAAGATATTGATGAACCTTTACTAGTACCTAGTGAACCAACACCAATACTACTATCATCATTCACTCATTCATTTGGTTCAAAGCATGAATCAGATGGTGAACTTGAACGAATACTCTCAGATACAAGTGTTCCTTTTGTGAAACGTATTAGACTTGCTACATGGGTTGAATTTAAGTTACTTTTTTACCTAGCTGCACCTGCTGTAATTGTGTATCTTATCAACTATGTGATGTCAATGTCTACTCAAATATTTTCTGGTCATCTTGGTAATTTGGAGCTTGCTGCTGCTTCCCTTGGAAATAATGGTATCCAAATCTTTGCTTATGGCCTCATGGTATTAATCACTCTATTCTCTTTGTTTTAGTACTTGGATCTTCATTAATTAATTCAATTATTACTATCTTTCACCACCATTAGATCATATCATATATATTACTTTTAGAGGGATTTGTCCATATACTTAATCACATCACAACAATAAATGAAATCAACAATCAAGACACACCACTTATGTTCTTCTCTTTTCTATGGCTTTGTCTAGAAAATCAAAGGTTTAATTATATATTTTATCCCTCTAATAAAATATGTATAATTTTAGTGTTTCTTTTTTTTCCTTCTAATAATTTTAGTTTCTCAAATTTTTAAATTTAAAATTAAGTTTATCTCTCAAATCTATTGTTGGGACCTAAATATTTTAATAAAAATAACACCTTATTTGATTTAGTGCAAGAAAATTGACCATAGAGACTTATTTACAGGAACTAAAATAGTTCCAATTTTTCTTAGGACCAAAATTGCATATTATTTAAATAGGAATTTACCCATTGTAATATAAGTCATTTTCGGTTTTTCCGCTGTAAAATTTTCTTTTTGGATTCCGTCCTTGTAATTTGAAGTTTTTTGGTTTTGAACCTTCATGAATTTTGACTGTACAAAATCGATGATATGGCAGGGGAGTAAACTGAAATTTGCTCAAATTAGCAGGGGGTAAACCGAAATTTGCTCAAATTGCAGAGGATAAACCGAAATCTCCTCAAATTACATGGGGCAAATTTTTTTATGAAGGTCTAAAACCAAAAAATCTTCAAATTACAAGGACCGAATCCAAAAAACATATTTTACAGGGGGAAAACCGGAAATGACCTGTATTATAGGGATTAAAGAATTATTAACCCCTCTTTAAATTAGAGGGACAAACACTATAATCAAACTATTTCTCAAAAAAAAAAAATTCGCACATAATTTATGTAGTTAACTTAAGTAACAAGAAAGTAATAGATAGATTTTATTTCATTTTGATTATAATTCTATTTTCTTAGTGCTAAGACAAATCTTGTGGGTTGTCTAGTAGTGTATATCAATTTTTTTGCCTTAAAGTGTATATATTTAAATTGGTATATTTCCCAATTCCCTTGTATTAATAAATTTTTTGTTTTGAATAATTGGTAATGTTGATGATGAACAGTTGGGCATGGGGAGTGCTGTTGAGACACTATGTGGACAAGCATTTGGAGCAAAAAAGTATGAAATGTTAGGCATATATTTGCAAAGATCAACAGTGCTTCTCACATTAGCCGGTTTAATTTTAACATTAGTATACATATTCTGCGAACCAATTTTAATATTTCTAGGAGAATCACCAAAAATTGCATCAGCAGCATCACTTTTTGTCTTTGGTTTAATCCCACAAATATTTGCCTATGCTATAAACTTTCCAATACAAAAATTTCTTCAAGCACAAAGCATAGTGGCACCAAGTGCATACATATCAGCAGCAACATTGGTTATTCACCTTGCATTAAGTTATGTTGTTATCTACCAAATTGGGCTAGGTTTATTAGGTGCTTCATTGGTTTTAAGTATTTCTTGGTGGATAATTGTGATTGCACAATTTGTTTATATTGTGAAGAGTGAAAAGTGTAAGCATACTTGGAAAGGGTTTAGTTTTCAAGCTTTTTCAGGGTTGCCAGAGTTTTTTAAATTGTCAGCTGCATCAGCTGTGATGTTGTGTTTAGAGACTTGGTACTTTCAAATCTTGGTTTTGCTTGCTGGGTTACTTCCTCATCCTGAATTAGCTCTTGATTCTCTTTCTATTTGGTAAGTTCTATTTCATTTCACCTATTTTTAATTACACGTTCTTGATTGTAATTAATCGCGGTTGGGTCAAATATAACCCCACAAAACCGATTTTTAGTTACAATGAGGTGAGGATTGCCCCTCCACTTATAAACATATTGTCAGGTCATCTCATATCTAAGGTATGACTCTTAACACACCCCATCACGACCAGCATTATTGGGTTTTGTACGGAGACACAAATGGTGGTTGACCCGATAGTGAAAACCTGGTAGCAAGTGACTCAACTGATCTTGAAAAGGTTCTGATAGCAAGTGACTCAATTGATCTTGAAAAGGTTCTAATACCATCTTAGAAATCGTGGTTGAGCATAACACAACTCCTTAAAATCGGTTTGTGAGGTGAGGATTGTTCACTATCTACTTATAAACATATTGGTAAACTATCTCCTATCTAAGTCGAGACTCTTAACAATTAATTATCGATCTAACAAAAAAACAAAGATAATTTAAGTCTCTTTTAACTTAACAATGCTACAAGTTAAAAAAAATTAAGAGAGAGATTTATCGTCTATTGCAGCTTTTTCCCAACTCAAGATTAATTAATATTTTTTTCAGATCACCTCACTACGTTTAATGAACTTCTGCCGTATTCATCATCTGTTTTTATTAGATGACCCTTTTCAAGTACATAGTTTTTCTTTTTTCTTTTCTTATGTAACAAAAAATAAACTCTTATGACTTAATTAACACTTATAAATGTTTTTTTTTTGGAAGAAATTAGCACTTAAATATTATATTCATTTGTGAAGGTTTATTTAGTGTGTAACTAAAGGATCTTCTACGGTACATTTATATATTAAGATGTATCAATACTTTTATTTTTCAAATCCATAAATCAACGATAATTTTTTAAAAATAAAAATTTATTTATCGATATTTAGATTTTAGAAAATATTATTTCATAAAAAAACATCATTTCATTGATAATAAGAATCACATCATTTTTTTACCAAAATAAATTTTGTAAAAAAAAAGGGTATATTTAGTGCCATCATTGCTAAGATTTTTGCAAGATGGAAGAAGGATAACGGCTGCTTTAAAAAATAAGATTGTTTAGGATAATCCTTAGTATCATATCAATCCTAGTAGAAAAAATTGAATATATTATTATTGTAACCAATTTTCAGATAGTTCACTAAGAAGGAATCCAATTTGAAGTATATAACTAGGAAGATGACAACTCTTGGATGCCACAAGTCTAAAATTTATTGAAAGTCTTTTGAAAATAAAAAGAAAAACTTCATGAAAAAACAAACTCTTGGATAACAACCATATAATAAAAAATTAAGAATCTTTTCCTAAGATAAGCACATTTATATATTCTTTAACCATGTTGGAAAATGATCGCAATTGACTTTTCTATTTCTAGAGGAACAAAAGTATGCGTTACTGTCACTGTTATGAAACGAACAAATTCCATTTGTTAGAGAAATGACGAAGACAACAATCACAACAAAACAAACTCTTGAAAATATAATCATTCTGTTTTTTTAAACAAAAATATAATCATTCTGTTATTTATATATTTTTTAATATATATATAAGAAATAGTCAAATGCAACTCAAAAGCACTTGGATTAAATAATGAAGGTTCTTTTCAATCTAAGCAAAGATTATGAGAATGTACTAGTGTTAAATATAATGAGAGTTTTATTATCCATAAAGATCTTATTTACTCGAAGGATTAATTTTTTTTTCTTCAAGTAGTTTAGTGGCTAGAGCTCACACAATTTAATTGTGGAAAAGTCTGCATATAAAATGCAATATCCCTACCAACTGAGCTAAGCTCACGGTGATTACTTGAAGAATTAATCTATTATACAGTTACGCGTAAATGATATCAAGTTAAAAAAAATAGTCAAATGCTACATTTATTTTGAGCAGAGGATATATCATCTCATTACCCCAAAATTACAATTTTTATATAGAGTCTTTCTAAATTTTCAAGTCTTCACTCCTTTATATAGAGGTGTGAAAGGAACATTGAGAGGTTGCTAGCACATCAAAGATTTTCAAGTCTTCACTCGTTACTGAAACTTGATCAAATCATTAATGATTTGTTGCTTGATTTGGTTAATGTCCTAGGAGGGAATAATTTGAAATTCATTTATTGTTTGGAGAATTAACCAGCGTAGACACAATTATAGCAGTACTATATGTAGACATGAGAGTGGAGTAGTGGTTGTACAATTGTACTATTGTCCTTTTCTTGCCCTCTTCAGTGGATAAACATCAAATGCCTTCTAATTCCTCTGAAATAGCCGTTGCTCCAGGCTTCTATTCCTTCTGCAAACTTGTGTCTTCAAATAACCAACTTTAACTACTTCTAGGTTCTTGACTTCAGACTCTGATGACGTCAGACTCTGGCAGTCAGCTTCTGATGAATCTTCAGACTTTGATGGTCTTCAGACTCATACTTGCAACATAAGCTTCCTTTGTATATTCCATTGCTCACATTTTTTCTTACAGAACCAATACTTTGTTTTATGACTTATAAATTTTAGTCTTTGGTCCTGCACACTTGAACAAATATTAGCATATCCAATTGAACTTTTAATACTTTGTTATCATCAAAACTTAAGGTGGTAATGTTAAACACATTTTGTTCCAACAACGTATGACCATACTGAGCAGTATCTTTAATGTAGCATATGAAGCGCTCCATAGCATGGATGTCACCATCCATCAAATTATGCATAAATAAGTAAATATGTTGTATTGCATAGGAGATGTCCGCCTGTGTGAATGTGGGATATTAAAGAGAACATGCAATACTGCAATAAAGAGAAGGATCCTCATATGGGTTTCTGGTTTTGGTGCTAAGCTTTGGTTTAGTATCAACCGGTGTAGGACATGGCTCATATTAGGACATGCCAACGCGCTCAAGAACTTCATTTGTATTTTTTTTCTTCTAATAAGTACAAACAATCACCATGTCAAGTGACTGCGATACCTTGAAAATAGCTCAGTGGCCCTAATTCTCTCATAGCAAATTTAGAGATGAGGTTTGAGATGATGGATTGGCGAAGGTTATAAGTAAAGGTTGTGAGAATGATGTCGTCTACATATAAGAAGAGGTAAGTCATTTGATTGTATTTCTTGTATATGAAGAGAGAATTGTCATACTTGCTTCAGATGAACCCAATAGATTAAACATATTCGGCAAACCATTTGTACCATGCTCTAGGGGCATGTTTGATGCCATAAATTGATTTGTGCAGAGGCAAACATGACCATAATGAGTTGGATCTTTTAATCTCAATGATTGATACATGTAGACGGTTTCTTTACGTTCTCTATGGAGAAAAGCATTTTTGACATCTAATTGATGAATCTACCATGCTTTAGAGAGAGCACGACTGATCACAATTTGAATGGCTACTGATTTAACAACTGAGTTAAATGTCTCTCCACAATTGACGCGAATCTGTTGACCTACACCATCGCCTACAAATTGGACAATATGCATCTCAAAATAACCATCAGATTATTCTTTGTGTCTAAATCCCACGTCTAATTTTTAATAAGAGCATTACATTCATCATCCATTGTCATTTTTCAATTCGAGTACTTTTTGTGTAGACACTCGGTTATGGGGAAGCGACGATTTTCTATCATGTGTGTGAAGATTGTAGTATTTTTAGTTGGGGTTGACGATGCCATGTTGACATTTAATGACCGGTTTTGTGTCATAACTCAAAATTGGGTGGTAAATGGGAGGAGGTTGTTGTGTTTGGTTAGAATATGGATTGAGATTTGTAGGCATTTGTGGTTTTGAAGGGAGATTTGGTTGTGGAAAGGGAAGCCGATTGGAAGAGGGAGGCCATGTGGGTGATGTAGGTCGATAGGTAGGCGCAGGATGGGTGGCCATTCTCTAGAAAAGTATATACGGTGGAGTCGGGGGCGGATCTATTTAAGGGCTATGTGGGGCTAATGCCCCACATACCACTTCCTTTTTATTTTATTTTATTTTATATATATTATAAAAAAGGGTAATAGTCATTTTGATCTCTGAGTGTGTAATAAATAGTCATAATAGTCTTTCAATGTATTAAAATTCTAAAATAGTTTTTGATTTGTACTTTGTTAGTCATAATAGTCTCTGAAGTGACAATAAGTAAGTTTATTGAAGGACTAATATGACAATATTAATGAAGTATTTTAATGAAGTATTTTAAATTCTAAAATGGTCTTTAATGTGTTTGTATATGCAGTACCACAGTGTCTGGATGGACGTTCATGATCTCAGTTGGATTTCAAGCAGCTGCAAGGTTTGATTCTCCTTCTTTTATATTTGTTGATCGATTTCTGTTCATCATTGGTTAAGGTTGGAATTTCCACATGTTGTTCCTTGTTTTTCTTGATATATCTGGTTGTTACTTGTTATGCAGTAGAATATAACTTTGAAATACAATATTTCTTCCAATGGCTTTAACTTTTTGTACAGTTGACTTTCAATTGCATATATGTACTTTCAGAAAGCTCTAAAATTGATTTTATTTTAACTAACATTTTCAAGAGAGATAGGTAGTTCACTTGGATTGTAACCACGACAAAAAAATCATAATCAACAAATTGTTTTTAGCCAAATTAAGACGATAATGACATCAAAGAGAATAGAAGGTAATCCCACTAGACTCTAATACTTTGTGAAGTGCTCATATGTATTATTAAAAAAGAGAAAAAATACAAAAAAAAAAAACTAGGAAACCCAATTTATCCACAAAAAAGTGTAGGTTTACCTTAACGAGTAATAAGAAAATTAAAAAAACACAAGTGGATCATAACAACCTCTTAATCAGACGTCTTCATTGCGGTGATGGACCAACCATCAACCAGAAGTAAATCCACGTACCATCCTCTCGCTGCAACGAACGACAACAAGTTGAACACTTTTTCGAACCCTAAAACTAGGAATCCATTGGTGTACAAGTACAAGTGGTACGAAACAAAATAACATTAGTTTATTCTATTGGTGCACAAAACATGATATTTAAATAGAACATGGTAGTTTTATCATATATTGTCTCTCTATCCTGCTCACCAAACGAGTCCTTATAATTTTCCAAATAAGAAAAACAAAGGTAACATAGTTATAATGCATCTAAGTTTTTGTTTTAATTTACTTCCCTTTTCGTTGTTTATTACATCTAAGTTGTAATATCAATTTCAACATATAGTTATGGTATAGATGCAAGTATTCTTTTAAAAATGAATCATATTTGAATTTATTTATTTAACTCATTCATATATGCATCAAGCTAAACCTACTTTTAAATTTTCCAAATTAGTTTTTTTGTCTATATAACTAATATTGAAAACTATTGTTGTTTCTTATAAGCATGCAGTGTGAGAGTGAGCAATGAATTAGGAGCAGGAAATTCAAAATCAGCTTCATTTTCAGTGGTGGTAGTAACAGTGATTTCATTCATAATATGTGCTATTATAGCACTTGTGGTGCTTGCATTAAGGGATGTTATCAGCTATGTCTTCACAGACGGTGAAGAGGTTGCTGCTGCTGTCTCAGATCTCAGTCCACTACTTGCTCTTGCCATTGTCCTCAATGGTGTTCAGCCTGTCTTATCTGGTATAATTATCTCCCTATAAGAAGTAAGAATGACAAATTTCGTCTTTGACGAGTGGTCAACCGACAAATACTTGAAAATCATTTGAAACTTTCTATAAGAAGTAAGAATGACAAATTTCGTCTTTGACGTGCATGGTTAGACAAAGAAGAAAAACATGGATACTCAAAACTTAATTTATATTCTTATTTCTTCTAAAGTTTTGTCGAACCGACACCAATCAGATCAATGTCTTAAACATAAGAATCAAAATCACGAACTTCAATTTTCAAATTTCAAAAAACGTCGTTAGTTTCAAATGATTTTTAAG
Organism: Medicago arabica; assembly: GCA_946800305.1. Lineage (NCBI taxonomy): Eukaryota > Viridiplantae > Streptophyta > Magnoliopsida > Fabales > Fabaceae > Medicago > Medicago arabica. Next base: position 33,040,098 of record OX326964.1, on the reverse strand, counting down.
AATTAATACTCCGCATGAACGACTTACCAAGATTGTAAAACCCACTACCGTAAATATTTTTGAATCAATCATTTTAAACATTTCTTTTTTGCTAAAACATTAGGTTTATAAAGTCAAATTCTAATCTTATTATTTATATGAAAGGGGTGGCTGTTGGATGTGGATGGCAAACATTTGTTGCATATGTAAACGTTGGTTGTTATTACGGACTTGGCATACCTTTGGGTGCAGTTCTTGGTTTCTATTTCAAACTTGGTGCCAAGGTATATATATGATTTTCTATCCAAAATGTTTTCCATGTTTGATTCTAGCTCTTATTATTGAAGTTTGTTTTTGTGTGTAGGGAATATGGTTGGGAATGTTAGGTGGCACGGTTTTGCAAACAATTATTTTAATGTGGGTAACATTTCGAACGGATTGGAATAATGAGGTAAAACATTATACACCCTCTTATAATGTGTACTCTCACTATTTTAGGGTTTTTTTTCTTCTTATATTGGCAAGTTAGAGAGTAATACTAAGTTCAAAATATCTATGTGATATGGTGAAATACAAGATAGTCATTAAATATCATTGTAAAACTATTTTACACTGTCAATGCATCTTTTATTTCTTTATTTTTATTTGTTATCTCGTTTTAGTGTTTAACCGTACTTGAATGAAAGTCTCATCAAGTTTGCTTAATAGTCTCATCGGTTTGATATCTGATTCGATTATAAAACATTGCTTGTTTCTTAATGAAAGTGTTTTGTATCTGCAGGTTGTAGAATCAAATAAGAGGCTAAACAAGTGGGAGGGCAAGACCGAGTCACTCCTCAAGAATTGAAGCTCTTAACTATTTTGCAATGTGATTAATTGGTCACAAGTCTAAATATGTATTATAGAAAAGTATTTCAAAATACCTCATATTTTAAAAAAATAATAAAAGTTTATTGAGAAAAAAAAAATAGTCGAATGAGTGAGGGTCGCGATATAGATAAGCGGCTTTTTTTATTGTTTTTTTGAAAAATTAAAAAATAAAAGGTTAAAGTGCACTTTTCACCCCTTAAGTTTCAAAAAGTTGCGATTTTGGCCCCCTATTTAAAAAATTTACAATTTTGGTCCCTTTCGCTCCAAAATTGCTAGGAAGACGCCACGTGTCCCAAAAAAGGGGTCATAATCGCAACTTTTTGAGAAGATAAGGGGTCAAAAGATCATATTTCCCTTATGTTAGGGGGTCAAAAGAGCATATTTCCCTAAACATAGGGGGTCACTTTTGTCATTTTCTTTCATAGGGGGCCAAAATCGCAACTTTTTAAAACTTAAGAAATGAAAAGTGCACTTTAGCCAAAATAAAATAATTAGTTTTAAGTTTGTACTTTTTTTAGGGAAAAGTTTGTACTCATCTACTCTGAGTAATGGTATTGTGTAAAAATCACAGTCTTAGTAACATTTCTTTTTATAAAAAAAAGTATCATGATTTATGAAGTTAAAAAAGGTAACTGTTAATGAAAATTCTTCTCAAAATGATTCAAAGACGTCAGTTAATAATAATTGGACGAATTGGTTGGTATTGCATGGTAATGATCAGGTAAAGTCAGATGATATCAAAGGAATTGGGAAGGTGATGGGGTTGAATTTTAAGGGTGACAAGAATAATATGTTTGATGTGTTGCCAGTGGCGGGAAGAAAAAATTTATTCATTGGTGTGATTTTGTCTGGAATTCACAACACTATTTTTTTTATGTAAATAAAATTGATCTCATATTATAAAATTAAAGAGATCTATTATGTAGTTCTTGAAGAATTCAAAACCATAGTTCCTGAAGAACTCAATGTTATTCTCTGTGAATTCCTGAAGAATTCAAAACCGTTGTTCCTGAAGAACTCAATATTATTCTCTGTGAATTCTTGAAGAATTCAACAGCATAGTTCCTGAAGAACTTAATATTTTTTTCTCTTTGAATTCCTGAAGAATTTAAAAGCGTTAATCTCTGAAAGATTACTTGGAGAATTGATATTATCGTTTAAATATAGGAAAATTCTATGGTGAAGTTGCTGAAATGACTTCTTCGGTGAAATTATCCTACAACTAATTAGAACGCGCCACGTGTGTTAGTTGTTATACTCCTACACGTGCCTGCATGTGTACCTTAAGGGAAACTAATTGTACTTAAGCGCTTAAACTAATTTTAATTGCACTGATTAACTTTTGTTATTAAAAGATCAATTTTAATTATATATTAACAATTAAAGTTAAAAAGTTAAACATTTAAGATTAAAAAAAAGACTTAACAAAATCAAACTTTTCCCCTGTTCTTCCTAGCCGTTTCCACTTTTTCTTTCTCCTCTCCCACCATAGTAGAACGATTTTGCTCTCCACCATTTTCCAGATCGTCATCTCCACCCTTTTCCCGGCTGTTGCCGTTACCGTTGCGGTTGCATTTGTTTTCAAGTGTGAAGCTCTAAAACTCTGAGGTAAGCTCAACTACACCTATTTTTTTGTACATGCAATATTATCGGGATTGGTTAGGTCATGCGAAATCGAGTTTGGAAATTAGGGATTAGGGTAAATTTGCTGGTTTTGATTACAGAAATAGTGTTCGAGTTACTGTTTAGGGTTAGGGAAATTAGTGATTAAGTAGTGAATAGAACTTAGGATTGAGTTGTTTTGTTGGTTGTTTAGTGTTCAGTGATTATGGTTTATATGTTCATTTGCTTTGATAAGTGATTTTGCTTTGATAAGTGATTAGGGTTTATCTCATTTTGTTTTTAAATTTTGTATACCAGATGGATAACAACAACAATAACATTACAGACTTTGGTTCATCGAAATATGATTACGGTTCTACGGATGTGGAATTGAGCGACAAAACCTATCCGATTTTTCTTGGGAGTCAAAGTAAATCTAATGAGAAGGAAAGTGAGAAAAATGTAGCTGAGCAGAATGTAGATGATGTTAATACAGGTGCTGATAGTTCTGATGGAACTGGAGACAAGGAAAGTGAGCGGAATGTAGATGAGCAGAATGTAAATGATGATAATAAAGGTGTTGATAGTTCTGATGGAATTGGAGACAAGGAAAGTGATGATGGTGGTTGTTATATTGATTATAGTGTCGGTGATGAAGGTGAAGATGATGAAAGTCAAGGTGATGAAAGTGAAGGTCATCAAAGTGAAAGTAATGAAAGTCAAGGTGATGAAAGTGCCGATGATGAATATGAAGATGATGAAAGTCAAGGTGATGAAAGTGAAGGTTGTTGGAACAAGGGTGTTCAGCAATACCACGTTTTGAGTTTTGATGATAACAAGGTATGTCAATTGGATATGCTAATATTTGTTTAAGTATGCAGGATATTAATCAAGATTTTCATCTTAGAAAGTATTCTGTTTGAACATTTTGAGAGCAAGACCAAGAGAAGCTTGTTGCTTGTGATTCTGAAGATCTGAAGAGTCTGAAGAATCATCAGAAGCTGTGTCAAGAAGTCCTGAAGACTAAAAGAATATGAAGTTCATATAAGTCTGAAGATGATCAGAACCTAAAAGTTCAAGAGAGTCTGAAGACTATCAGAACCTGAAGACCAAGAGAGTCTGAAGATCATCAGAAGCTGAAGTGCTACAGTGAGTCTGAAGCCTACAATCTGAAGATCTGCTTAGAAGGATTTCTAAAGGCATTACGATGCATAAGAAACACTCAATTGGAGTAACAGCTAGCTTCAAAGTCAACTTGAGCGTGGGATGCTCAACGACAAAGAATGCAGAATAGTACAGAGTACGTGTGTACGAACTCTGTTTCCACTACTCCACTACCTCGTACAGTTTGGCAACTGTGTCTACCGGTATTAAGCTTCAAAAGGAATGGAATTCAAAATATGCATTTGAAGGACTATTACCATATCAAGCAACATATCAACAGCTATTGATCAAGCTTCCAAAATTCTCTTGATGTGCTGGATTGTCTCAACGTCTCTTTCCAACGCCTATATAAAGGATAGAAGACTTGAAGAATATGTTGGACTCTACAACTGAAAAACTACACTGCTAAGCTATTGTATTCTCACTGAGTCAAACCAGAAACACATAAACAACTTAGATTATTCTTACAAACTGTGTATTTTAGAATCTCTAAGTTTATAAGAAAAACAGAGTCTGTTTTTGTTTAAGTTATTGGAACACATTTGATTGTTTATCAAGTGTCTCCAACTCTATTCAATTTTCTGTAAATTGTGTCAGAAGTCTCTTGCTTGTGTGCTTGAGCAAAGAAGTCTTTTAGTTGTGTCTTTGAGCATTGGAAGACTTTTGCCTGCGTGCTTGAGCAATTGGAAGTCTCTTACTGTGTGTTTGAGCAATTTGTAATTGATATTACATTTTAATGAAACTCTCCTTGGAAGTGCAAGGGGGACATGACTACTTCCGGTTTGTGGAAGGAACCTGTATAATTGCTTGTGTTCTCTCTTTCTCTCTATCTCTTGTTATTTTCCACTGTAACAGAATCTGGTCTTCCATCAGACTCTGAATCCATTCAGACTCTAATCCTGTAGAAACAGATTCTTACTCTTCAAGAGTTTCGAAAAAGTTAACACAATTCAACCCCCCCTTCTTGTGTTTTTCTCACCTTCAGCTGGTATCAGAGCTCCGGCTCTGTTGTCATAGCACTTAACCGTGTAACAGAAAAGATCTAGAGAAAAACATGTCTTCTAGTGAACCTTCTTCTTCTGGTGCTGTGATAGAATTTTGGCAAGTGTACCAAATACTATCGAAGTAGTAAAAATATCGTTCCCACAAGGACTGGTTTTAATCTCAAAAAGTCAAATACGTTATTAAATTAGGATGTAGTAAAAGTTATTTGGTTTTGCCACTAGGCAGTAAATTTGTTTAATAGCATAAACGTAGTAACAAAAATTAAATTGATTGTTTTAAATAAGAGAGAGATGAGTTAGGTCTTCGAATCATCTGAGTTCCCCTAATTGGTCACTGCACCTATTCTTATGAATGATTTTCTAGTTTCACGATAGTTAACAAAATAGTCCTAATCAATCCCTTGAGTTAGGACACTCTTCTAAGATTACAGCCCCTAATCCCTTAGGTGGTCTAATAATCTTCGAAGGTTTGAAGAACGTTAATCTAATATCACTAATAAAGAATTATCCATTCCTAGACTAATTATAATTATTAGAACAATTCAATTAGGTCAAAGTCGAAAGCTATGGTCAGTAGTCGTTCGTTCTCACCAAATCATATATATATGTGATCAGAATATATAAAGCATTAAGAACAATTGAATTGAATAAAAACTAAATTGTCATTCACAATAAATAGAGTTTCACAGCAACATATGTCAATTAGGGTTACAAAGAATCATCTCAGACCTAACCTCTAATGAATTTAGCTACTCATAATTGAATTTATAAATAACATAATCATTAGAGGTAACAATACATACATGAACTGGTTACAAGGTGAAGAAATCGTCGCTGCAGCCGTCTTTCAGTGTAAAAATCGCACTTTGCTCTTCTCAAATCGTAACCCTTGTTTTTAGAATAGCCTTCAGCTTAAATAGGCACAGAAATTCGCCTAAAATCGTGTCACGTTTTTGTGGAATCGTGTCACAATTTTCCTTGTATAACAAATTCTAAATTAGGGTTTCTATAAATCGTGTCACGTTTTGGACAACGTGACACGATTTTACCTTGGCAGAGAGCATGTTTTTGTCTTCTTGAATCGTGCCACGTTTTGTACCAATCGTGACACGATTTGGTCTTTCTTGAATTCTTCAGTTTTTTCTGCTTTTCTTGCTGCTTAAGTTATCTTGTGAACTCTAAATTGTGATTAAAATACATAAAAATTATGTAATGACAGAGTGTCATCACAACCCCAAACTTGAACTATTCCTTGTCCTCAAGGAATTTACTTATGAAATTGAAATTAGACAGTAAAATAACAAGTACCTGATCAAGTGATAGTACCAAAAAGTTCAACACCTTACTAGCTAAAGATGAGCTAGTTTGACTTGTTAGCATCCACCAACTCACAACTCCACGCAACAGTTTGAAAAGGGTTCACACATAGTCGACATGCAATCTACACATTACCATAAGCTTGAAAAATTTCTAAACGTCAATCAAAATTAATGTAACTGCATACTTTGAGGTCTTCAAGGGTTATAACGGGGCTTAGGTGAAGGTGGGATAATATTTGGATAAGTAGGCTACACAAAATCATGAGTTAGGCACTCCTACAGAAATTAAAACAAAGATCCAACCCCTTCATTCACCTTTTAAACAACAATATGTAACGGTACTAGAGAACATTTGTAACTTTTTTTTTTTTTTTATATTTGGACAATCGAGTTTACAGTTACTCGGCTTTTCAATAATATGTCCCTTTTTCATTCTTTTTTTTTCTCTACACCATTTTTGTGTATATTTATCATTCATCACATTTTTCTTTTTGTTCTCTTAGTACTACCACCCCAAACTTATTTGGTTGCAAATTCCAAAAGCAACCCCAAACTTAGTATTTAGCAACAATTTACAATGCCTAACTCAGATAACAAAGTGGAATAAATCCTAAATGTCTCTAAGCTTGGAATGTAGTTTGTCACCGAACAAAAAGTTCTAAACCTACCGGCTTAATTTGGCTAAAAAGAGGATATAAATTCAATAAGAAATCAGGGTAGGCTTCAAAAGGCTCACATGACCAAGCACTTTTGCCTCAGTATGCAATAACAAAAACCAATCAACAGTAGAGAAACAATGCAAGTTCTAGAAATGTAAAAGCATGGAACACTCTTATATAAGTAATTTGAAAAATAAAATTTGGCCATGAACCTTACAGAGTTTAGATTTCTGGGAGTTGTGACTACCTATCATTCACTGCCGTACACTTCGCCTTTGAAACACAAGTCACTCCTCCTTTTGAACTTTTGGAAATACCACTTGAACAAACATTTGTTATCAAACTGTAAAAGTTCATTTAAACAGGTAAATTCATCAATAATAAACAAGTGCAAGATCAATCACAAAATAGGGGAGTTACAACTTAATTATAAAAGTAAAGCAATAAAATTGTTCAAATGAAATGAAAAGTACATCATAAGATAAAAAAGTTGCTGAAACAAAAGAAAGAAAAGAAAAACATCAAAAGAGCTGGACCATCAGTAGTCCACTCAATCCTCCATCTGGTCCTGATCAATCCATGTGTTCGGGTTCTCCTCAGCATAAGAATCCTCCCCAAAATGATATCTGGAGTTAGCACCTCCAGCAGCAAAATCAGCCCTAATCTCCTGTTCTCGATCCTGAGCTCGTCCTCTGGTCACATCAAAATAATGGTCCATTGCTTCCTCGGACCCATCAAAGCGCTCAAAAGACCCAGTCATAGGCCTCCTGTTTAGGGCAACCATCTCTGAGAATTCCTGCCCAAACCTCGAACGGTTCCAGTACTCCTGATCAGAAACTTCATTCATCTAGTTGGAATGGCCAAACATGTAGTCTAGTACCAAAGGATGGATGGGCGCGTGGTTGAACTGCTGACTACTCCCCTCTCTATGCACAAATTGTTGTTGAGGTGGAGGTGGTTGTACCGGAGGATGTTCCTGTTGTTGTGCATCTGCTTCTTCCTCTCTTCCCAGCTGTAACAGACGCTCTTGGTAGTCTTTCACAAACCCAGCTAAGTATGTGTCTGTCAGAGGCTTCATCATCGGGGCATCCAGATCATTTGCATACAATTGGCAGTCCGCCTCTTCACATAACCAGTTAATGAGGCTCAAATGTGGTACCGCTTTCTTTGTACCTGTAGCAAAAAGAGCAATGTTGTCGGCAATTAACTCACCAACATTTATCGGAGCTCCATCCAGTATTGTTGCCACAGCATGAACACGTGCTAATGGAATCTCAGATGTGCACGAAGTTCCCTCCAAAGTTTGCACCACAAAAGATGCCCAGGCTTTGGGAACCGGCTTGAAGTCAGACTTCAACAGCATCCGTTTCCCTCCTTGCCACTTAGCTCCTTCAACACACAGCTGCAACAGAAGTTCTTCTCACGCCTCATCATCCCAACTCCCACAAGTCTCCCTCCTTCTCTTAACATCGCATTGTTCCGGAGGAACAAGCTTCAACAAATCATTGATTGTAGCAGGGGAGAAATCAATTACCTTACCACGAACATACGAACTATACCTCCTCCCAGAAAATCTAGCGTTGGCGTAAAACTCCAAAGCCAAAGTCTTGTTGGCTTGCTCAAATATCATACCATTCAGCCCATGCCAATCCCTAACCGTCAGAGTCTGCTCAAATTCCGGATTACCGAAAAGTTTAGGAAGCAAGAAGGCTCACTCTTGAATCACCCTAAAGTGTTTGATAGCCTTGAAGCGATCACGAGCCTCTTGGTTGAGGAATCTGTCTGTGGAAGGTGGTGGTGGTTGGTTTGAAGGTTTAGGTTTAACGGGTTGTTTTCTTTTGGCGGTGGTTTTGGCCTTTTTGGTTGGTTGGGATTTTTTTCTTGTGTCCACCATGGTTAGGGTTAGGGTTATGAAGTAGGGTTTGAGAAATTTGTGGAGATGACGAATTTGATCGGATAGGTGATGATGGTGATGGTTTAGGTTGATGAAGGGGTGATTAGATGATGAAAAGATGAAGAAATTTGGGGAGAAAGGTTTAAAATTTCGCAGGTTAGGGTTCTGGGAGAAATTTGGCAGAGGTTGGCTACTTTTGGAAGTGGATGGAATGAAAATCGTGTTGGGTGTATATATAGGCTGAGAAAATCGTGTCACGTTTGGCCAAAAACGTGTCACGATTTTCCTTTGTAACGGTCAGATTTTGAAACCACCATAATCGTGTCACGATTTTCAAATTTTGAAAAATTTCTTTCCCAGAAATCGTGTCACGATTTGGCCTGGCAGTAAGGAAATTTTTTTTAACTTAGAAATTTTTTTGACCTTCAGAGGGAGGTAAAATCGTGTCACGTTTTACCCAAAACGTGTCACGATTTTGCCCAGTTTTGAACTTGAAAATTTTCTTCCTCTGTTGTTTCAGCTAAAATATTTTTGTATTTTTGATTTTTTTGAAAGCAATAATAAAAATAAAGTACTACCTGAACTTAAAGATGTGGGTTGCCTCCCACCAAGCGCTTCTTTACTGTCACTAGCTTGACTGTCAAGGACCCTTAAAGGTCCGTCAGAACAAGTCCTACCCTCTCTTTGGGTAGGTCGCCACCTAGATATGGCTTAACTCTTTGCCCGTTCACCTTGAAACTTTTGTCACCGTCTGGCGTGGTTAACTCAACAGCTCCATGAGGTGACACACTCTTGACCACAACTGGTCCTGACCACTTTGACTTGAGCTTTCCAGGAAACAGCTTCAACCTGGAATTAAACAACAAAACTAGTTGCCCAGAGTTAATATCCCTAGATACTAAGTTCTTGTCATGATATCTTTTAGTCCTGGCTTTATAAATGAGCGCATTCTCATATGCTCTAAGCCTCATCTCTTCCATCTCATTAAGTTTCAAGAGTCTTTTCTTACCAGCGGCTACTTGATCAAAATTTAAGGCCTTAATGGCCCAATACGCTTTATGTTCTAGCTCAACTGGAAGATGGCAAGCCTTACCATACACTAACTAATAGGGCGAAAGCCCTATATGAGTTTTGAAAGCTGTCCTATAAGCCCACAGTGCGTCATCTAATTTCTTAGACCAATTCTTCCTATTTGACGCCACTGTCTTTTCAAGAATCTGCTTTAGTTGACGGTTAGAAACCTCTACTTGTCCACTAGTTTGAGGGTGATAAGGAGTTGCAACTTTGTGCTTGATGTTATATCTTCTGAGCACATTTTCAAGAAGATTATTGCAAAAGTGCTTCCCCCCATCACTGATCAAGACTCTAGGTGTTCCGAACCTAGTGAAAATATTTTTCTGCAGAAAGTTGACCACCGTCTTAGCATCATTAGCAATACATGGTATTTCTTCAACCCATTTGGTGACGTAGTCAACACAGACAAGTATATGGAGATAAGAGTGAGAAGAAGGAAAGGGTCCCATGAAATCAATGCCCCAACAATCAAATGGTTCAATTTCAATGATTCCAGTGAGGGGCATCTCATTCCTTTTGGAGATGTTACCTGTCCGTTGGCACTTATCACACTGCTTAACAAAGTCCTGACAATCTTTGAATAAGGTAGGCCACCAGAATCCACTCTGCAGAATTTTAGCAGCTGTTCTTTCCCCACTATGGTGGCCTCCATAAGCTGAGCTATGGCAGTGCCACATAATCTTATTAGCTTCCTCACCTGCAACACAACGTCTAATTAAACCGTCAGTGCTTACCTTAAACAGATAAGGGTCATCCCACAGATAATGTAACGCCCGTTTCGATTATTTAATTAATTTTTCGAGTTGAGAATATATTTACATGATTTATGTGATTTATGTGTTATGTTGTGGTTTTATTAGGCGGGTTACTTTATTATTTAATAGAATAAGGTTGGAAATAAAAATAAATACTAAAGTTGTGGGGCTGTTTTTGAATTAGATAGAGTTGTGGGGATTAATGAGATTAGAAAGAGGTATAAAAGGAAATTAGGTTTAGAGAGGAACAGTCAGTACGTTACAGACTTTTGGAGAGAAAGGGAGAAAAGTGGTCGGAGAAGAGAGAACCTCAATTCTGCGAACATATCAGGTAAGGGTGAGCCTAGCTTCAATTATGTTATACTGTAATTCATTGTTTATGATTAACTAAGGGATTGGGAAGGGTTTAGAGGGAGTTCTTAAGTTAGGGTTTTGATAGACTTTGTAATGAATTGATGAGAGAATGATGTGAACTGATGTAGAAACATGTTACAGAACCTAGGTTAGACACTAGGATCATAATTTTGAATGATTAGAGCCTTAGTATGAGAGATTGGACGAGTTTTAGCGAGGGTTTGAGCGAACCCGCACCTGTTCTGCGACCGCTCGTCGTAGCGAGCAGATCTACTCGCCGTGGCGAGCAGAACGATTTCGCTCGTCTATGATTTATATGCTTGTTAAGTGAGTTATATGAATGATGTTTAATTGATATTTGTGACGATGATTATGTGCTGTGAATGTGTTAAATGTGCTGAACTGCTGCCATGTAAATGTGTTATAATTGCATGTGTCAGTCAAGAGTCGTAAATGAGGCTAAGACGTTGTGTGTAACTTGTTTAAGTATAAAGAGTCGAGTCCATGCATTTGCATAATTTGAGACGGTGGAGCTTATGCTCAAAGCGACGGTGGAGCATTTTGCTCAAGGCGACGGTGAAGCTTATTTAAGCTTAAATATTGGTACCACATGCATGATGTTTAAGATGTTAGAGTTGCATAGTCGAGTTGCATTTGTCGAGTCTTGTGTCTAAGACGTTAAGAGATGATTTGTTATGTGAAGAATGTTTTAAGATGATTTGTATATGTGGATGTTTGAGACGTTTCTGTTCTATGTGATGAATATTGTTGTTGTTGTTAAGCATAGATATTTGAGTTATATGTTAATATAATTGATGTGAATCTCACCCCTTCTGTTGGAATTGCCGCCTCGTGGGCAAGTGCAGGTGACCAAGCGTAGGATTGACGATGTGAGAGGTCTTTGTGGAGTCTTAGGAGCTCTGATACGTAACGGGATGGGGATTATCTTTTGTTTCTATTCCTTTATGTATCATTTTTGAAATAATTATGACATTGGTGCGAAGAACTAATCTTTTAAAGAGTTTCAATTATGTTTCCGCTGCTACCTTACGAATAAAGATGAGGAATAAAATATTATTCATTTCGTTTAAAGTTGTTTTGAAATGTGACATCCTGATTATGTGTTATACTCTGATTATTTAAATGAATTTTTAAAGCTGGGATTTCGGGGTGTTACAGATAATGGTTGGCATCCTTGAAGAACTTCTTCCGTTGAGAATGGGACATCTCATCCGGTATGATGTTACCGGCCTTAAAATTTGCCATGTCGGCAAACCATGGCCTAACATTCACAGTGAATAGCTTTTCATCCGGAAATTCAGCCATAATGGCCCTTTCTTTCTTTGTAACCTCACTGTTCTCAAGTCACGACAGATGATCAGCCACCACATTTTCGACTCCCTTTTTGTCACGAATCTCAAGATCAAACTCTTGCAACAAGAGAATCCATCTCAGTAAGCGAGGTTTTGAGTCCCCCTTGGTGAGGAGATATTTAAGAGCTGAATGATCTGTAAAGACAATGACCTTGGAGCCAATTAGATAAGAACGAATTTTTTCCAAAGCAAATATTACCGCAAGCAACTCTTTTTCAGTAGTGGAATAATTCACTTGATTTTCGTTCAAAACCTTGCTTGCATAGTAAATAGCATGGAAAAATTTGTTCTTGCGTTGGCCTAGGACTGCACCAACAGCATAATCACTTGCATCACACATTAGTTCAAAAGGTAAGGCCCAATCAGGAGCAATGATTATTGGTGCAGTCACCAACTTAGTTTTAATCAAAGAAAAAGCATCTAAACATTCAGAATCAAAATTAAACTCATTTTCTTTGACCAAGAGGTTACAAAGGGGCTTGGCAATTTTTGAAAAATCTTTTATAAATCGCCGGTAAAAACCAGCATGCCCCAAGAAGCTCCTCACTCCTTTAATATTAACAGGAGGGGGAAGTTTCTCTATAACCTCTATTTTTGCCTGATCCACCTCAATGCCCTTAGCACTTATTTTATGTCCCAAAACGATACCTTCAGTTACCATAAAATGGCATTTTTTCCAATTTAAAACAAGATTCGTTTCGGTACATCTTTTAAGGACAACATCTAAATGGAATAGGAATTGATCAAAAGACTTACCGAACACGGAGAAATCATCCATAAATACCTCTATGTTCTTCTCTATCATATCAGAGAAGATGGAGAGCATGCACCGTTGAAAGGTTGCTGGTGCACCACACAGCCCAAAAGGCATCCTTCGATATGCAAACACACCAAAGAGACAAGTGAATGCGGTCTTCTCTTGATCTTCCGGAGCTACAGCAATTTGATTATACCCCGAGTACCCATCCAAAAAACAGTAAAAAGCTTGGCCAGCCAACCTCTCTATCATTTGATCCATGAATGGTAACGGAAAGTGATCCTTTCTTGTTGCTGTATTCAACCTGCGGTAGTCAATACACATTCTCCAACCAGTGACGGTGCGGGTAGGAATCAATTCATTTTTATCATTAGCCACCACCGTAATACCACCTTTCTTAGGCACAACATGAACCGGACTCACCCATGCACTATCAGAAATAGGGTAAATCATACCCGCATCGAGCAGTTTTAGAACTTCCTTCTTCACCACTTCCTTCATTGTTGGGTTTAGTCTTCTTTGAGGTTGAACCACAGGCTTATATTCGGCCTCCATATGTATCTTGTGCATGCAATAAGCTGGGCTAATACCCTTCAGATCAGAAATGGACCAACCTATGGCTTCCTTGTTCTCTCTCAACACCCTCATTAGCTTTTCTTCCTCCAAAGGTGTTAAAGTGCTGCTTATAATTGCTGGTTGAGAAGTATCTTTGCTAAGGAAAACATACTTCAATGTATGAGGTAAAACCTTCAATTCTGGACTATTCTTCTCCTCCTTGCTCAAGGGTTGAACTCCCTTAGAATCTTTAATATGTAACTCTTCAATTTTTACCGATCCTTTCTCTTGCTTATTCGCCTCAAGTTGTGCAACACACTCTTTAATCTCAAGGTCTTCATCAGCTTCACAAGTTTCTATAGAGTTCACAATTGTTCTCTCCATAGGTTGTGTGGTCGGAGGTTCACATGAGTCATCTTCTACTATTTCTTCAATAACATCGATACGGTAACATTGAGGATTGTCACTTCGGTGCTTCATGGCTTCAAAAATATTGAACACAACCTGTTCATCTTGGAATCGTAACATGAGTTCACCTCTTTCAACATCAATCAAAGCACGACCTGTTGCAAGGAAAGGTCTCCCGAAGAGTAAGGGTATGTCTTCATCTTCAGCAAAATCCAAGATAACAAAATCGGCAGGAAACACCAGGTCATTAACCTTGACCAAAACATCTTCCAATATACCATAAGGATAAGAGATTGACCTATCAGCTAATGTGAGAGTCATTCTTGTAGGCTTAGGTTCCCCACATCCTAGCTTCTTCATCATTGATAGAGGCATCAAGTTTATACTTGCCCCCAAATCACATAAAGCTCTTCCGACGTCTAAGTTGCCAATGGAGCATGGAATAGTAAATGCTCCTGGATCTTTCATCTTTGGGGGCAGCTTCTTCTGGAGTATTGCACTACAGTTTTCAGAAAGTGAGATGTTCTCATCATCCTTCGGTTTTCTTCTTCCAGTCAATAATTCTTTCATAAATTTAGCATAAACAGGCATCTGATCAAGTGCTTCACTAAAAGGAATATTGACCTGTAGTTGAGAGAAAAGTGTCATGAACTTCTTGAATTGTCCTTCTTCCCTTTTTTTCTTCTTAGCCAAATGAGGGTACGGGAGCTTCACATAAGATGGAATAACCTGATCCTTGTCCCCATCCTTCAACAATTGGCTTTTACCTTTTCTTAAGATCGAATCAACATCTATTAACTTATCATTTCCTTCTTTCTCAAGAGTTTTTTTCTTCTTTTCATTTTCAACTACGCCATTAGTACTCTCTTTTTCAACTTCGCCGTGTTCATCTTCATCCACAGTTATTCCTACCCCAACATTCTTTTCAACTAATTCACCATCATCCTCCTCTTCAACAACTGTGTCACCCTTCTTCTGGTTTTGTGGAGCTGGAGGTGTTAACACCCTCTTGCTCCTCAACTCTATAGCATTACAAGTTTCATTCTTAGGGTTTTCTTTTGTATTACCTGAGAATCCCCCTTTGTTCTGCTCAGCCAGTTGCTTTGCCATCTGCCCTATTTGAGTTTCAAGCAATTTTCTACAAGCCTCATTGTTCTTTCTTTCCGTTTCTTGACTCTTCTTCATATCTTCAAAGTTTCCTTGAGTCATCTTCATGAAATTGATCATAGTCTCCTCTAGAGCTGAAGGCTTCCTTGGTTGTTGCTGTTGTTGAGGGTTTGGTAACAACAGATTCAAAGTGTTATTGTTGGAGTAACTCAAGTTAGGATGTTTGTTAAACCCCGAATTAAAGTAAGGATTCTGTCTTTGATAGTTTCCCATGTAATTCACCTCTTCATTGCCTCCTTCTGGAACACACTCGCCATTGGCATGTCCCTCTCCACAGAAATCACACTTGACAGCAGCAACTTGTTGAGGTTTGTTGGATATCATATAGCTATGAAATTCTTTAGTAAGAATCTCCAGTTGCTTATTCATTGCTGCTTGGTTGGCTAGGATAGAAGTTTGATCACTAACAGTAAACACTCCCTTCTTCTTCTTTTCCGCATCAGCATGGTATTCATTTGCAGCCATGTTCTCAATTAAAGCTTGTACTTCATGGTCAGTCTTCACCTTCAGGCTTCCTCCAGCTGAAGCATCTAAGAACATTCTGTTGTTGGAAGTTAGCCCCTCGGTAAAGATTTGAAGGTATTGTTTCTCAGAGAACTCGTGATTTGGGCATCTTTTCAGAAGCAAATTGAATCGCTCCCATGCATCATATAGTGACTCGTTTTCCCCTTGCCTGAAATTTGAAATTTCCTGCTTCTTGTCCCAATACTTAGACATAGGAAAGTATTTCTCTAAAAACTTCAGCTCAAGTTCCTCCCATGTTTGGATGGTTCCACTAGGTAAAGAGAGTAACCAATCCTTTGCTCTTCCGGTGAGAGTAAAAGCAAACAACCTCAGCTTCTTTTGGTTTTCAGTGACCGTAGCTGGAGGTACACAAAACTCACAGGTTTCATGAAAGTGGCTTAAATGTTCATGAGGACTCATCGAATCAGACCCATCAAATTGTTTCTCCTTTAAGCCATTCTGAACAGAGGTCTTGATGTCAAAAGCAACAGGGTTAGCAGGTTGGAAGGTGTGAGTTAGTCGACCACGGTTGTTGGCTAAACCATAATCTCCCAACTTCGGCCTTTGTGGTTGATCTCCCATGGTGATAGAATTAGGAGAGAGGATTGATTCAGGTTCAACTGGTGTTGAATTAGGTAGTTGTTCACGAACACCCGATGGAACTGACTTTGATTTGGCTAACCGGACGGTTTTCCGATTAGCTCTTGCAGTTCTTTCGATCTCAGGATCGTACTCTAGGTCGTCTGAACTTCTTCTACCTCGCATAAACAGCAAAATACCTTAGTAGCACTGCACAATGCAAATTAAATAATGAACACTGAATCAATTTAGTATTTTTAAACAGAAAATAAATTGCAGAAATCCTAAATTAAAACGCAATTGCCTTGTTGAAATAAATCAACAGTCCCCGGCAGCGGCGCCAAAAACTTGATAGAATTTTGGCAAGTGTACCAAATACTATCGAAGTAGTAAAAATATCGTTCCCACAAGGACTGGTTTTAATCTCAAAAAGTCAAATACGTTATTAAATTAGGATGTAGTAAAAGTTATTTGGTTTTGCCACTAGGCAGTAAATTTGTTTAATAACATAAACGTAGTAACAGAAATTAAATTGATTGTTTTAAATAAGAGAGAGATGAGTTAGGTCTTCGAATCATCTGAGTTCCCCTAATTGGTCACTGCACCTATTCTTATGAATGATTTTCTAGTTTCACGATAGTTAACAAAATAGTCCTAATCAATCCCTTGAGTTAGGACACTCTTCTAAGATTACAACCCCTAATCCATTAGGTGGTCTAATAATCTTCGAAGGTTTGAAGAACGTTAATCTAATATCACTAATAAAGAATTATCCATTCCTAGACTAATTATAATTATTAGAACAATTCAATTAGGTCAAAGTCGAAAGCTATGGTCAGTAGTCGTTCGTTCTCACCAAATCATATATATATATGTGATCAGAATATATAAAGCATTAAGAACAATTGAATTGAATTAAAACTAAATTGTCATTCACAATAAATAGAGTTTCACAGCAACATATGTCAATTAGGGTTACAAAGAATCATCTCAGACCTAACCTCTAATGAATTTAGCTACTCATAATTGAATTTATAAATAACATAATCATTAGAGGTAACAATACATACATGAACTGGTTACAAGGTGAAGAAATCGTCCCTGCAGCCGTCTTTCAGTGTAAAAATCGCACTTTGCTCTTCTCAAATCGTAACCCTTGTTTTTAGAATAGCCTTCAGCTTAAATAGGCACAGAAATTCGCCTAAAATCGTGTCACGTTTTTGTGGAATCGTGTCACGATTTTCCTTGTATAACAAATTCTAAATTAGGGTTTCTATAAATCGTGTCACGTTTTGGACAACGTGACACGATTTTACCTTGGCAGAGAGCATGTTTTTGTCTTCTTGAATCGTGCCACGTTTTGTACCAATCGTGACACGATTTAGTCTTTCTTGAATTCTTCAGTTTTTTCTGCTTTTCTTGCTGCTTAAGTTACCTTGTGAACTCTAAATTGCTTAAGTTACCTTGCTGCTTAAGTTACCTTGCTTAAAATACATAAAAATTATGTAATGACAGAGTGTCATCATGCTGCTATACCATACGACTATGGATCCAATAACAGCAGTAAGAAAGCTGATTATGGGAAAATTCCAAAGTTCAATGGTGATCCAGAAGAATTTTCTTGGTGGAAAACCAACTTCTATAGCTATGTCATGAGTCTTGATGAAGAACTCTGGGACATACTTGAAGATGGTGTTGGTGACTTACAACTTGATGACGAAGGTGCTGCCATTGACCGTAAACTTCACACTGTTGCTCAGAAGTAGATCTACAAGAAACATCATATCATCAGAGGAGCTCTTGTCACTGCTATTCCTAAATCTGAATACATGAAGATGAGTGAAAAATCTACTGCTAGAGCCATGTTTGCTTCTCTTTGTGCAAACTATGAAGGGAGCAAGAAGGTCAGGGAAGCTAAAGCTCTTCTATTAGTTCATCAGTATGAATTATTCAAGATGAAAGAGGATGAAAATATTGAGCAGATGTACTCAAGATTTCAAACTCTAGTATCTGGACTTCAGATACTAAAGAAGAGTTACATAGCTTCTGACCATGTTAGCAAGATTCTAAGGAGCTTACCCTTTAGGTGGAGACCAAAGGTTACTGCAATTGAGGAAGCTAAGGATTTAAACACTTTGAGTGTTGAAGATCTTGTCAGCTCTCTCAAAGTTCATGAGTTAAGTCTCAATGAACATGAATCTGCAAGAAAGTCTAAAACCATTGCTTTAAAGTCAAAGGGAAGATCCTCAAAAGCTCTCAAGGTTGAAGAGTATGAAAATGACTCTTTTGCTTCTGAAAGCTTTGAGGAAGATTCTGATGTTGCTAAAGAAATGGCTATGCTTTCAAGCAGAATGCAATACCTTGCTAAAAAGAACAAGAAGTTTCTGAGCAAGAGCAGTGGTAAGGGTTTCAAAAAGGAAGAACAAAAAGATTGCTTCAATTGCAAGAAGCCTGGGCACTTTATTGTTGATTGTCCAGAGTTGCAGAAAGAGAAATCCAAATCAAAAAGGCCAACCTTTAAGTCAAGCAAGTTTAAGAAGCAAATCAAGAAAAGTCTGATGGCTACCTAGGAAGATCTTGATAATGAGTCAGGGTCTGAAGATGATGATGCTGATGGTGAAGCTAATGTAGCTGTTGGACTAATGGCTACAACTGAATCAGTAAAGGAGGCACCTGAGGCAGAATCAGATGCAGACTCTGAAAGTGAGACTGAGGTATTTTCTGAACTCACAAGATCTGAATTAGTAGATTCTATCAAAGAACTTCTTGGTCATTTTAAAGCTAAATCCACTGAGTTGAAGAAAATCAAACAGCAGCTTGATAAGCTGTCAAAAAGGCATAATTCAACTCTGTTGGAGTTAGAAAGTTTAAAAGAAGAAAATGATTCTTTATTGATCAAGAAGTGTAGTTATAAATACTTGAGTGAGCAAGATGTTGCTTTACAAGAATTTATTGCTACTAGAATTGATAGATCTAGGGTAGCATCCATGATCTATAGCACATATCAGAACAGAGGACAAGGTCTTGGATTCATTGGAGGTAGCTCAAATGAAGTGATTCTGAAACCTGGTCCTGATGGTGCCAGAGAAGCATTGAAAAATCACTTTGTAAGTGAGTCTGATGAAGTCAACACAGTGACTCATTCAGAACCTATAACTTCAAGTTCTAAAGTTTTGACTAAGTCAAAATCTCATAATGCAAAGTCAAAGGTTCTGAAAAAACTTTGAACCTAAGGCTTCAATGATTCAGATTCTAAAAATTTCAGAATCTGATAAACAGACTTTGAAAAAGCCAGAGTCCGAAAAACAAAAGCCTAAGTTTCAAAGAAGAGAAACTGTGAAAGGAAAGTTGAATCCTAAACTGAACGGTTCTAAACCCAAAGTGTGGAGGAAAACAATGCCAATGACTTCAAGACACACCTTACAAAAGGAATTCAATGTTTCAAGGACTAACCCAAGATGACCCATGAGAATATGGGTACCTAAGTCTGAAATTGTTGATGCTGCATGTATGTCTAAAAGGACAAGAAAAGCAGAAGGCTTGGTACCTGGACAGTGGCTGCTCGCGACACATGACAGGAGAAAAGTCTATGTTCCTAACCCTAACCATGAAAGAGGGAGGAACTGTGGGATTTGGAGGAAACCAGACTGGCAAAATCATTGGTACTGGAACCATTGGTAACTCTCTAATCTCTATTAGTAATGTGTGGTTTGTTGATGGACTTAGACATAACCTACTGAGCATAAGTCAATTGTGTGACAGTGGTTATGATGTTTTGTTTAATAAGAACAACTGCACTGTAGTTAACAAGGATGATCAATCCATAGTCTTCAAGGGAAAGAGAAGAAACAATGTCTACAAAATAAAGTTCTCTGAATTGACTGATCAGAAGGTAGTTTGCCTTTTGTCAATGGGTGATAAGAAATGGCTGTGGCATAGACGGTTGGGACATGCAAACTGGAGGTTAATCTCTAAGCTTAGCAAGTTGCAACTAGTCAAAGGCTTACTAGACATTGACTATCATTCAGATGCTCTTTGTGGAGCATGCTAGAAAGGGAAAATTGTTAAGAGTTCCTTTAAACCTAAAGAAATTGTTTCTACCTCCAGACCCTTGGAGTTACTTCACATTGACTTATTTGGACCAGTTAGCACTGCATCCTTATATGGAAGTAAGTATGGACTAGTCATTGTTGATGATTACAGCATATGGAGTTGGGTTAAGTTTCTGAAAACTAAAGATGACTCATATTATGTGTTTAGCAAATTCTGCATCCAAATTCAATCTGAAAAAGAATTGAAAATTTTGAAAGTCAGAAGTGATCATGGAGGAGAATTTGAAAATGAGCCTTTTGAGGTTTTCTGTGAAAAACATGAAATTATTCATGAATTCTCTGCACCTAGAACTCCACAACAAAATGGAGTTGTAGAGAGAAAGAACAGAACCTTACAAGAAATGGCTAGAACCATGATCCATGAGAACAGTCTGGCTAAACATTTTTGGGCAGAAGCAGTAAACACAACATGTTATGTTCAGAACAGGATCTATATCAGACCTCTGTTGAAAAAAACAACATATGAACTCTTTAAAGGAAGGAAACCTAACATATCTTATTTTCATCAGTTTGGATGTACATGTTATATCCTGAACAATAAAGTCTATCTAAAGAAATTTGATGCCAAAGCTCAGAAGGGAATCTTTTTAGGTTACTCTGAACGATCAAAGGCATACAGACTGTATAATTCAGAAACACAATGTGTTGAAGAATCTATGCATGTCAGATTCGATGACAAAGTGCCTGGAAGTGAAACTCCAGAGCAAGATGAAAGCTGTGCAGGATCTCAAGATTCAGATATCAACTCAGAATCTGATTAGATTCCAGAATCTGAAGATACTCCAGAAGCTGGAGCATCCCTTGAAGTTCCTAATGAAGAAGATTCTGAAAAAGCTCAAGATGGTTCTCAGCAAGCTAGTCAATCCAAACATTCATTCAAATACAAGTCTTCATATCCTGAGGATCAAATAATTGGCAATAAAGATAGTCCCAGAAGAACAAGATCATATTTCAGACAAGAAGAGTTTGCCTTGGGAATATTATCTGTTATTGAACCAACAACTATTGAAGAAGCACTTGGAGATGAATGATGGATTTTGGCAATGCAAGATGAACTTAATCAATTCAAACGGAATGAAGTGTGGGATCTAGTAGCTAAGCCCGAACACAAGAACATTATTGAAACTAAATGTGTGTTCAGAAATAAGCTTAGTGAACAAGGAGAAGTAATCAGAAACAAAGCCAGACTTGTTGCACAAGGCTACAGTCAACAAGAAGGCATTGATTACACTGAAACATTTGCTCCAGTTGCAAGATTGGAAGCAATCAGGTTACTTCTTTCCTATGCAGTCAATCACAACATAATCTTGTATCAAATGGATGTTAAGAGTGCGTTTCTTAATGGTGTCATTTCTGAAGAAGTCTATGTCAAACAACTTCCTGGCTTTGAAGATTTAAAACATCCAGAGCATGTTTATAAATTGATAAAATCATTATATGGCTTGAAACAGGCTCCCAAAGCTTGGTATGAAAGACTAAGTAATTTCTTAATTCAAAATGATTTTGAAAGAGGTCAAGTTGACACTACACTATTTAGAAAGACTCTGAAGAAGGACATTCTTATCGTTCAAATTTATGTTAATGATATCATTTTTGGTTCAACTAATGATTCACTTTACAAAGAGTTTTCTAAGGTAATGCAGGATGAATTCGAAATGAGCATGATGGGAGAATTGAAGTTCTTTCTAGGAATTCAAATTAACCAATGCAAAGATGGAGTCTATGTTCATCAGTCCAAATACACTAAAGAGCTCCTGAAGAAGTTCAATCTTGAGGACTGCAAAGAGATGAACACTCCAATGCATCCAACCTGCACTCTTAGCAAAGAAGATCATGGAACCAAAGTTGATCAGAAGCTGTATAGAGGTATGATAGGTTCTTTGTTATACCTAACTGCATCCAGACCAGATATTTTATTCAGCGTATGTCTGTGTGCAAGGTTTCAATCAGATCCTAGAGAGTCTCATTTAACAGCTGTGAAGAGAATCTTTAGATATCTGAAAGGAACTACTAATCTTGGACTTCTGTATAAGAAATCTTCTGATTATAAGCTAGTTGGATTCTGTGACGCTGACTATGCTGGAGATAGGATTGAAAGAAAATCAACCAGTGGCAATTGTCAATTTTTGGGAGAGAATCTGATATCCTGGGCTAGCAAAAGGCAAGTAACTATTGCTTTGTCTACAGCAGAAGCAGAATACATCTCAGCTGCTAGTTGTTGTACACAGCTACTCTGGATGAAACATCAGCTTGAGGATTATCAAATAACTGAAAACTGTATCCCAATTTATTGTGATAATACAGCTGTTATATGTTTATCTAAGAATCCAATTCTGCATTCAAGAGCAAAACACATTGAGACTAAACATCATTTTATAAGAGACTATGTTCAAAAAGGAATTCTTGATATTCAATTCATTGATACTGATCATCAATGGGCTGATATATTTACTAAACATTTGTCTGTTGAAAGATTTGATTTTATAAAGAAAAATTTGAACATGTGTTATGTCTCTGGTAAATGTGCGCTTCTGAAAACAGAATTCAGACTCTGAAAGATACTCAGAAGCCAATTGAGAATCAGACTCTCTTTTGGAGACTCTGATGAACATAAGCTTCTGAAAACACAGACTCTGTTAAGGAAACTTAGACTCTCAAGAAGCTCGTATTAGTGGAAGCATGGCTGTTGAGTTCAGTAACACCTGCCCCACTACGGTGACAGTTACTTTTTTAGTTCTCAGACGTGGCCTGTCTGTATTGGGTTAGAACTCAAAGGGCAATGATTTTATTACGTTTAACAAGTAACCCCCGCGTCTTCCCAACACTTTTACGGCTGCATGCTCACTAGTCTTTATTACTCTTGTTTATTTGTCCCCTTCTCTTTCCAAACGGTTTTCCATTTTTCACTATAAATAGCAATCACACACTACCCACTTCACTTTTTACACTTTGATTTTTTCTCTGAACATCTCTTTCGTTTTCAGTCTCTGAAAATTATTTTTGTTCTCTAAATCAAAACCTAGAAACCTTACAAATGGCAAGTGATCTCATTCAATCTGGTGTGATAATCAAAACTGGAAAGTCCTATGTGATTAAACCTAGAACCATGAACATCATTAAAGAGACTCTG
Organism: Medicago arabica; assembly: GCA_946800305.1. Lineage (NCBI taxonomy): Eukaryota > Viridiplantae > Streptophyta > Magnoliopsida > Fabales > Fabaceae > Medicago > Medicago arabica. The sequence goes on along the minus strand of OX326964.1, from coordinate 33,016,839 downwards.
GAAGTTCAAGTTGAATCTCCAGTGGATTTCGGTTCCCTGATTAGGCATGGTATCGACGTCTCTTCTCATTTCTTATCACAAGGAATGATCAGTTATTTTGGTATGTTGAATGGACCAACATATCAAGAGTTGGTTAGAGACCTCTGGGTTAGAGCAGAAGTTTTTGACAAGGACGACGCAACCATCGAAGAAACTGCTGCAATCATGAACAACCCCTCTTTGGCTAGCAAGAATAGAAAGCAAATGGGTTTGAGACCGTACAAAGGTCTAGAAATAAGGTCTGCTGTGATGGGGATTCCAATTCTTATCACTGAAGAAATAGTTGCCAGGGCTTGCAGGGTAACTAATGAAGGTAAATTTCAATGGAACGTGGACAAGACGAGTGAGTGGATGGGCATCTGCAACAAACTCTTATTTGAAGGAAGACCCTCAAATAAGTTGGTAGACATGCATCCTGAACATAGGATGCTTCTGAAGATCATACTGGATAGTATGCTTCAGAAAGGTGGAGGAACAGACACTTTGTCTGTTGATCATAAAGTGCTTCTGTACTTTTTGATTAAAAAGAAGAAAATAAACTTTCCAAGATACGTGATGCACCACATGTGTTGGGCCATCAGGGAAGGCCAAACGAAATCCAGAAGACAAGTTCCTTTTGGAAGATTGATCTCTGAGATTCTGTATCAAGGAGGCCTCTTGAAGGTCTTGACAAAATCTGGTGTTGTATGAGACGCTCAGCTTGGAACAGTAACAGGGAGAATCATCAATGGCAAGACTCTTCAATACACGAAGATTGTCAGGAAGTTCAACCCTTCTAATCTAGATATGAAGGAATCTTCTGTACAATCAGATCTGATGATGGACTTCCCTCCTATTTCCAAAGAAGACAATCCTGAAGTCCTAGCAAGATTTGTAGTAGACTACTACAATGAAACTGGTAGAATAATCAACTATTCTGCCATTCCTGAGACTGCTGGAGGAGGACCTCTTAAGGTCAAAGGCAAAAAGACCAAGGAAGTCAATCTAGAGGAAGAGGAAGAGAAGCAAGAACCTCCTAATAAGAAGAAAAAGTCTACAGCTCTTCCAGGAGTGACTATTGGTGCCTCTGAAACCATAGCTCATATGCCTCTATCTGTCTCTTCTGCATCCAAGGAAATTAAGGAAAGGATAAAGAAACCCAAGGATGAGAAGAAAACAAAGGACGAGAAGAAGGCAAAGAATGAGAAGAAAGCCAAGAAAGGCAAAGCTGATAGGGATCACAAGAGGCTGGTTGAAGAAATTGCTGAATTTCTAGATACTGATTCTGATGAAGAAGAAAGTCAGGTCAAGAAAAGGAAGATGGAAGTTGTTCCTGTGGCTAAGGATGTAGCACAGAAGATAGGTACTTTTGTATCTATGATTGAAGATGAACATGCTGCTGGCAAGGCAATGGCAGCAGAAGTTGTGACAGAATGACTTAAGGATGAGACTGTGAAGGAAGCTGCTAAGTTGCTTGCAGCAGCTTTGAAACAGAAGAGTCAGATTGCCCCTGCAGAAGCTGATCTATCAGAAGCTACTCTGTCTGATGCTTCTGACCAACAAGCTTCTCCAGAAGCTGGCATTGGCACATCAGGTAACATTTCATTTGACTCACCTATCTCTTCTACGAATCAAGAGTCTTCATCCTCATCTGAAATTGAATCAGATAACATACCCCTAAGCCAAGTCCTTCCATCCCTTCGAAATAAAACCCCCTCTCCAATCAAACCTATATCATCTTTTGATCCACTTGACCCAAGAATAGGTGAATATGTTGATTCAACTATTGACAGGGTTATTCAAGACACCATCACAGTGTCTCTGAACTTACCCTCTGACCATCCTGCTCAACCATCATTTCTTAAACCACTTCAGGCAATTCAGCCTACTGAAGAACCTGAAGTACCCATTCAATCTGCTCAACCATCCCCCCAACATGAAACTATATGTGTAGACTCTCCAGACACCCTAGATTCTCTTGAAAGACACCTAGGAGGAGAACTACCAAAGACCCCTGCAAAATCCAAAACAACAAACTCTACAGAATCTGTTTCAAAACCAGACTCTGTACCCCAACCTGAACCAGAAATTCTAACCTTAGATTCAATTGAACCAGTTTCTGAAACTGTAGAGGAACCAGTCTCTGAGACTCTGGAACAAGCTTCTAGTGTCATACCTGACCTAGAACCTATAACAAAATGCATAGCAGAGCCTGTGTCTGAAACAGTTATTGAACCCCTTAACAAAACTGTGGAAATTGGCCTTGAAACCTCTCAAGCTATCATAACTTCTAAACCTTCCACTTTTATTCCTCACAACCTCTTTGATTCGTTGAGAATAGATGAGTTTTATGGAGTGTCCAACTCAAAGCTCAAGGAGATTATTGAGCAAAGATTTGTGCCAATCCTCAATGTAAGCTATGAGGATAAGTTTTCTACTCTGAAGAATGAATTTGTGGATTTTATCACCAAAATTCAGAAGGCTGCTGTAAAAGAACAAGTTGGTGTTCTTGCCAAACATGTGGAAGAACTTAAGAAAGCTGAGACAGCAAAGGCTAAGAAGAAAGCTCCTATTATGCGGTTGGAATATAAACCATTATTTGATGCTGATCAATACAATCCAAGGGAAACAATGGTTTATGATTCGCTGAAGAAGAGGCTTCACAGAGTATAAGAAGAAGCTAGACTTGAGAGAGAAGCTCATCTCAAAAGAACAGAAGCTCTCGAAGAAATTGTCAAGAAACAGCAAGAGGATCTCCAGAAGATGATGGATCACATTGCCAAACAAAACCAACCTTAGTTGCACACCTAGTGTTTTAACTATTTTGTTTTGCTTGTATTCTTATTTTGCTGATTTCTATTATCTTCTGAACTTTCATTTTATGATTATTCAAGTTTTACTTCAATTATATGTGCTTCAGATATATCTTGCCTTATTTATCTTAGTGCATCTGAAAAAGTTCTACTTAGAATATGTCATGTTTCAGACTCTAATATGTTTTTGCTCTGAATCTTTTTCTCATTTTCTTTGAATTTTGTTTCCCTCACTTGAAGTCATTTAAAAAGGGGGAGAAACATTTTTTAAACCTTTTTGTTGATGACAAAAGGGGGGAGAAAGACCAGTGAGTACTATGTAAAGTTAAAGGGAAATTTGCGAAAGGTACTTCGTTAGATTCTGAGCCCCTTTAAAAAGAATCTTTTCTCATATTCGTTTATTATTCTGAGATTTGATTCAGCTACTTGCTTAACATGAATTTAATTAACTTGGATATAACTTAGGGGGAACTTACAAACCTCAACTTAAGGACTATCAGACTCAGGGGGAGTCAGATCTTACAAACCTCAGACTCTGAGCTTACAAACCTCAGACCCTTTTAAGTCAACCTGTTAATTAGATTAACAACAATTGACCTTTTAAATACTGATGTTTGTCATCATCAAAAAGGGGGAGATTGTTGGAACAAGGGTGTTCAGCAATACCACGTTTTGAGTTTTGATGATAACAAGGTATTAAAAATTGTAAATTGGATATGCTAATATTTGTTTAAGTATGCAGGATATTAATCAAGATTTTCATCTTAGAAAGTATTTTGTTTGAACATTTTGAGAGCAAGACCAAGAGAAGCTTGTTGCTTGTGATTCTGAAGATCTGAAGAGTCTGAAGAATCATCAGAAGCTGTGTCAAGAAGTCCTGAAGACTAAAAAAATCTAAAGTTCATATAAGTCTGAAGATGATCAGAACCTAAAAGTTCAAGAGAGTCTGAAGACTATCAGAACCTGAAGACCAAGAGAGTCTGAAGATCATCAGAAGCTGAAGTGCTACAGTGAGTCTGAAGCCTACAATCTGAAGATCTGCTTAGAAGGATTTCTAAAGGCATTACGATGCATAAGAAACACTCAATTGGAGTAACGGCTAGCTTCAAAGTCAACTTGAGTGTGGGATGCTCAACGACAAATAATGCAGAATAGTACAAAGTACATGTGTATGAACTCTGTTTCCACTACTCCACTACCTCGTACAGTTTGGCAACTGTGTCTACCGGTATTAAGCTTCAAAAGGAATGGAATTCAAAATATGCATTTGAAGAACTATTACCATATCAAGCAACAGATCAACAACTATTGATCAAGCTTCCAGAATTCTCTTGATGTGCTGGATTGTCTCAACGTCTCTTTCCAACGCCTATATAAATGATAGAAGACTTGAAGAATATGTTGGACTCTACAACTGAAAAACTACGTTGCTAAGCTATTGTATTCTCACTGAGTCAAACCAGAAACACATCAACAACTTAGATTATTCTTACAAACTGTGTATTTTAGAATCTCTAAGTTTATCATAAAAACAGAGTCTGTCTTTGTTTAAGTTATTGGAACACATTTGATTGTTTATCAAGTGTCTCCAACTCTATTCAATTTTCTGTAAATTGTGTCAGAAGTCTCTTGCTTGTGTGCTTAAGCAAAGAAGTCTCTTAATTGTGTCTTTGAGCATTGGAAGACTCTTACCTGCGTGCTTGAGCAATTGGAAGTCTCTTACTGTGTGTTTGAGAAATTTGTAATTGATATTACATTTTAGTGAAACTCTCCTTGGAAGTGCAAGGGGGACATGACTACTTCCGGTTTGTGGAAGGAACCTGTATAATTGCTTATGTTCTCTCTTTCTCTCTATCTCTTGTTATTTTCCGCTGCAACAGAATCTGGTCTTCCATCAGACTCTGATCCTGTAGAAACAGATTCTTACTCTTTAAGAGTGATATTAGGCGCAATGTTCACGGTGTTATTGTAAAGAGGAAGTATGTATGAAACAAGCAGGGGTTCGGAGAGAAGACGCATTTATCAAGGGCAGATAGGAAAAGAGATCACCGACGTATCAACATACAAAGTATCCAAAAAGGGTAGTTGGTTTGCAGATGTGGTGGAGGACATACAAAAGCTTCAGGAAAAGTACGTCAGTTCTGAAGTTCCAATTGTTACTGGAAACTCAACAATGGACCAAGTACGTGATCCATTGCTAGTGAAGTGCAAAGATGCCCCAAAGAGGAAGAAAAAGGCACCAAAGTTTGTAAGAAAATGTTCAAACTGTGGTAGCGTGCAACATGATGCCAGAAAATGTTCTGCAAGCAGTGAACATCCACCAGAAAATGTGCCCATGCCTCAGCCTACTAGCCAAAAGGACAAGAAAGAAGGATCAAAGAGAGGAAAATCAAAGAGCAAGACACTATCTGCAAGCACTGAACATGTATTTGTGCCCATGTTTCAGCCTCCTAGCCAAAAGGACAAGACAGAAGGATCAAAGGGAGTGAAATCAAAGAGCAAGACACGTTCTGCAAGCACTGAACATGTACCTATGCCCATGTATCATCCTGCTAGCAAAAAAAGACGTGGGACAAGGATCAAAGGGGGTGAAATCAAAGAGAAAGGCTTGTTCTGCAAGCAATGAACATGTATCTGTGCCCATGTCCCAGACTGCTAGCCAAAAAGACGTGGCAGAAGGATCAAAGGGAGTGAAATCAAAGAGCAAGACATGTTCTGCAAGCACTGAACATGTACCTGTGCCCATGTCCCAGACTGCTAGCCAAAAAGACGTGGCAGAAGAATCAAAGGGAGTGAAAAAATCAAAGATCAAGACTTGTTCTGCAAGCAATAAACATGTTTCTGCCTCTGTGTCTCATACTGCTAGCCAAAAAGACGTGGCAGAAGAATCAAAGGGAGTGAAAAAAATCAAAGATCAAGACTTGTTCTGCAAGCAATGATCATGTTTCTGCCTCTGTGTCTCAGACTGCTAGCCAAAAAGACGTTGCAGAAGAATCAAAGGGAGTGAAAAAATCAAAGATCAAGACTTGTTCTGCAAGCAATAAACATGTTTCAGCCTCTGTGTCTCAGACTCCTAGCCAAAAAGACGTGGCAGAAGGATTAAAGGGAGGTAGTCAAAGTGAGGTTGTCAAGGATTCACAAAGATCCGCGAATATGAACGTAAGCACCAACAATGTGTTTAAAGATAGGAATGTAAATGACTAACTTACTGCACAAGTAATATGCAGCTTTTTGATTAACTTCTCAATTTTTTTGCAGGATAACAACAATCTTGGTGAGGAACGTGCGATGATTCCTGAACAAGCCAAAGTAACAAAGAAAAGGAAAAGAAAAACGTATGGTACTAAACCTGCTGAGGATTGTACACTTTATTTTGTTGGTGTTAATTTGTAGTAGTAAACTTGTGCGTACTGAAGCTGTTTACATAAGTTGTCGTATTTTTCTTCTCTTCTCTCTCATTAATCATTATATTTCTTTTTTTTTAATAAAAGGTTTTACTAGTTAATGATACAATTTATTTTGATAAAAAGTGTGCATTTATTGGTGCTTAAAAACATGCAAATAGTGGAAAATAAATTGAGATGTCATCAAAACTGTTTGAGAATTTATCTTGGTTCAGAAACTGCTTCATCTTCATCCTCTTAACTGTCAATTTGTATTAGTTCGTCTTCTTAGTTTCATATTTTCATTTACTACTCTTGAAAAATGGTTTTTTCTTCTTTATTATTATTCTGTCTATTTCTTTTTTTTTTAATAAATTGTGCATTTATTGGCGCTTAACCTATGAATAACCTATTAACTGTTGTCTATGTTGGCAACCAAATAATAAACTTTTTGCAACTTGGAATTGGCAACAAAACTATTGTATTGACTTAAATAATTCGTCAAGTTTTTTTTATTTTTAAGGAAAAGAACTCGTAAAGTTAAAGATAACAAATAAAAAGTTAAACAAACTTTTATATAATTTTTTTGATTAATGAAAAGTTGTGGTTAAAATTACTTCAACAACATCACAAAAAATACAACAATTAAACTTAAAGACATGATTAGAAACGTTAGCAATATATTTCCCCTCTTTTTCATCAGATTAAGCTTCTTCTTATTATTCTTATTTTTCTCTTTATTCTTGTGTGCATCTTCCAGAAGTTCTTTCACTAGATCAACAACACCAGCATCACTTATAGTCTGGAGATCTTCAACCTTGTTAATGTTTTCGTCTCCACTTTCATCAAGCCAAACAAACTTGTTACATTTCTGTTTTGTCTGGGTTTTAATCCACAAAACACAAAATTATTAAAATAGAAATCGACATGAAAAATTGAATTTTAATGAAAAATAAAATGGCGAAATACATACCATCCAAAGTGGACATCTCTAGAATTGTCTACCCGCATTTGGTCCCCGTTTACAAGTCAATAAGATTGTATGATAACCACAAAAGCATTTTCGTCCCCTTGTTGTAACATTTGTAGAAGAAGTTGTTGAATATGACATATTAGGGTTAGATGTTTTTATATTTGCAAGACATTTCATGTTTATACTAAGATGCAGAAGTGGGTTCTACTTATATAAGGGATTGGCTAAGGAATAAGGTTAATAATGACTTTTGCCATTTTTTAGGTAAGGGGTATAGCAAAACAATAATTTATATCACTTGTGTAGTCAAGGACCAGGGTTAGAAATAACTTTGACAAGTCTCCACCAAAAAAAAACAAAAAAAGAAATGAATAAGGTTGGTAATGACTACAACTTATTAACTTAAGGACTGGTATCACTTGTGTAGTTAAGGACTAGGGTTAGAAATGACTTTGACAACCTATTAAATTAAAGACTATGGGTACTATTGACTTTTGGCAACATTTTTAGTGCTATAGTTAGGGTTGACAACGTTGAAGGAGATAATCGCCAACTTCAATTATTAGGGTTAGGATTGACAACGTTGAAGGAGATAATCGCCAACTTCAAGTATTAGGGTTAGGGTTGACAACGTTGAATGAGATAATCGCCAACCTCAATCTTAGAGTTAGACTTCAAGTCTTAGGGTTCGCTTTGTCAATGTTCGATGAGATATTCGCCAACTTCAAGTATTAGGGTTAGAGTTGACAACGTTGAAGGAGATAATCGCCAACTTCAATTATTAGGGTTCACTTTGGCAATGTTCCAGGAGATAATTGTAAACCTCAATCTTAGAGTTAGAATTCAAGTCTTAGGGTTCGCTTTGTCAATGTTCGATGAGATAATCGCGAACTTCAAGTATTAGGATTAGAGTTGACAACGTTGAAGGAGATAATCGCCAACTTCAATTATTAGGGTTCACTTTGGCAATGTTCCAGAAGATAATTGTAAACCTCAATCTTAGAGTTAGAATTCAAGTCTTAGGGTTCGCTTTGTCAATGTTCGATGAGATAATCGCCAACTTCAAGTATTAGGATTACGGTTGACAACGTTGAATGAGATAATCGCCAACCTAAATCTTAGAGTTAGACTTGAAGTCTTAGGGTTAGTGTAACACCCTGAAATCCCAGCTTAAAATTTCATTTAAATAATCAGAGTATAACACATAAATCAGGATGTCACATTTCATAAAATCTTTAAAACAAAATGAATAATAATTTATTCTTAAACAATATTCAAACATAGCAGCGAAATTCATAAACGTCTCAAAATCGTAAATAAATAATTTTTCTTGGCACAAAAGCCTCATAAAACATCTCAATCAAAGTTACGTCACAAACAGCATCATTAGTCAATATGATACATAAAGGAACAAAAACAATTGATAAATCCCCATCCCGTTACGTATCAGAGCTCCTAAGACTTCACAAGAACCTCTCACATCGTCGTACCTATGCTTGGTCACCTGCACTTGCCCACAAGGCGGCAATTCTAACAGAAGGGGTAAGATTCACAACAATTATATTATCATATAATTCAAATAATTATGCTTAACGATATCAACAATATTTGTCACATATAACTGAAAGACATCTCAAACATCTACGTATAATAAATCATCTTAGCACATCATCACACAACAAACGTCTCATAGCATCTCAGACACAGGACTCGACAAATGCAACTCTAACATCTTAACATCATGCATGTGGTACCAATATTTTAGCTTTAATAAGCTACACCGTCGCTTTGAGCAATTGCTCCACCGTCGCTTTGAGCATAAGCTCCACCGTCTCAAAATTATGCAAATGCATGTACTCGACTCTTTATATTTAAACAAGTTTACACACAACATCTTAACATCAAATACGACTCTTTATCGACTCATGCAATCATAACAGTACATGACAGCAGCTCAGCACACTTAACATATGTATATACAACACAAATTTATCATCGCAATCATCATTTATACTTCATTCTTAAACTTCACTTAATAAGCATTTAATCATAGATTAACGCTAATAATCAAAGTCATCTTACAGCTTCATTACAGGTTATAATTTAGGTCTTAAACATCTCTAATGCTATCCAAAAGTCTACCCTCAAAACCTTGCTCGAAACAGAGTTATAAAACTCAAGTTATAGTGGTCTGAGACCACATTGCTCGCTATGGCGAGTGGTTCTGCTCGCCACGGCGAGCTACTTAAATTGCATTCTGCTAGTGCTCGCCTCGCGCGCGCTAAAGGTGTTGCTCGCCTCGCGAGTATATACCTAACTGCTCGCCACGGCGAGCGGGTCTGCTCGCCACGGCGAGCTATCGCAGAGGGGTTACGGGTTCGCTCGAAACCCCGCCAAAATTCGTCCAATTCTTCATGTTATGCTTATAATTATCAGAATTATAGTCCTAGTGATTAATCTAGGTTATGGAACAGGTTTATACATCAGTTCACATCATTATAACATCAATTCATCACAAAATTCATTAAACCCTAACTTTGGAACTCTCTCAAAACTCTCTCTAATCCCTTGGTTAATCATAACAGATGAATTACAGTATAACATAATCGAAGTTAGGCTCACCCTTACCTGGTAATATTGCAGAATTGGGGTTCCCTCTTCTCTAGCCACTTTTCTCCCTTTTTTGCAAAAGTCTGTAACGTACTGACTGTTTCTCTCTAAACCTAACTTCCTTTTATAATTATTTCTATTCTCACTTATCCCCACAACTCTATCTTATTTATGAAAACAACCCCATCTCTCAAAATATTTGTTATTATCACATCTTAATTTTAATATAAATATATATATATATTAACATCACATATTTTATTTTATTAAACAATAAAATAAACATCACACCACAACATCATCTCATACGTCACAAACATCATTAAAATCATATAATATATAATAATATACTATATACTCTAATAAAATAATTAAATAAATAAAGTGGGTGTTACAACTCTCCCCCACTTAAAGGATTTTCATCCTCGAAAATCTTACCTTGATTAAACAACTCTGGATATGACTCCAGCATCTTACTTTCAAGCTCCCAAGTTAAGCTTTCACCAATCGCTCCACTCCAAACAACTCTCACTAGAGGTATTTCTTTGCCTCTCAACAACTTCACCTTGTGATCATCGATCCTCAAGGGTAGAGTCTCAACCGTAAGGTTGTCCCTTACTTGCACATCGTCACTTTGGATCACATGAGATGGATCCGGAACGTACTTCCTCAGTTGCGACACATGAAAAACATCGTGCAAATTCGATAGATGCGGTGGTAATCCAACACGATATGCCACCGTCCCAATCCTCTCTGATATCTGATACGGACCAATAAACTTTGGAGTCAACTTCTTCGACTTTAATGCACAACCTACACCGATCATTGGAGTAACTCGCAAAAACACATGATCTCCCTCTTGGAACTCAAGGTCCTTCCTACGCTTGTCATGATAACTCTTTTGTCGACTTTGCGACGCTTTCATCTTCTCTTGGATCATTCTTACCTTCTCAGTGGTTTGTTGCACAATCTCCGGTCCTAGAACCACACTTTCACCCGACTCAAACCAACACAACGGGGTTCTACATCTTCTTCCATACAAAGCCTCGAAAGGTGCCATTCCAATACTAGAATGGTAACTGTTATTATAAGTGAACTCTATTAACGGAAGATGATTATCCCAAGCTCCTCCTTGTTCAAGTACACACACCCTCAACAAATCTTCCAACGATTGGATCGTCCTCTCGGATTGACCATCTGTCTACGGATGATACGCCGAGCTCAACTTCAACTGCGACCCTAAAGCTTCTTGCAAACTTTTCCAAAATCTAGAAGTAAATCTTGGATCTCTATCTGACACAATGCTCGAAGGAACACCATGAAATCTTACTATCTCTTGAATGTAAATCTCTGTTAACCGCACCATAGGAAAAGTGATATTGATCGGTAGAAAATGAACTGACTTTGTTAACCTATCAACAATCACCCAAATAGCATCGTTCCCTCTTGGAGTAGTCGGCAAACTGGTCACAAAATCCATGGATATGCTATCCCATTTCCACTCTGGCACATCTAACGGTACCATCATACCAGCAGGTTTCTGATGTTCTATCTTTGATTTCTGACAAACTAGACAAGAATACACAAACTGTGCCACATCACGTTTCAATCCAGACCACCAAAAAAACTTCTTCAAATCATGGTACATCTTCGTAGCTCCTGGGTGAATACTCAAGCTACTTCTATGGCTCTCTTCAAGGATTGCCCTCTTCATCTCATCGTTGTCCGGAATACAGATCCTACCTCGGAACCTCAACACACCGTGATCGTCGACTCTAAAATCACCATCTGCAGTCTGGTTACTCGCAACAAGCAAATCTACAAACTTAACATCTTCTTTCTGCGCTTCTTTAATATTTTTCAGAAAATCATTGTCAATCCTTAACATTCCTAGCCTTACACTCTGATGTGATCTTTCACAAACTAAACTCAAATCTCTGAATTGTTCCAATAGTTCGAACTCTTCCGCCATCATAGCAGACATATGCAACGTTTTCCTACTCAAGGCATCAGCAACTACGTTAGCCTTACCCGGATGGTAATTCAAATCAAAATCATAATCCTTCAATAACTCGAGCCATCTCCTTTGCCTCATATTTAATTCTTTCTGATCAAACAGGTACTTCAAGCTCTTGTGATCACTAAACACTTCAAACCTCGAACCATACAAATAGTGTCTCCAAATTTTCAACACGAACACCACTGCAGCCAACTCAAGATCATGGGTAGGATAATTTCGTTCATGAACCCTCAACTGCCTGGACGCATAAGCAACCACTTTACCGTCTTGCATCAGTACTCCACCTAAACCCAACTTAGACGCATCACAATACACCACAAAAGGTGCTTCAGGCTTTGGCAAAATTAAAACTGGGGTTGTCGTCAATCACTTCTTCAACTCATTGAAGCTACTCTCTAATTGAGCATCCCACACAAAGGCTTTACCTTTACACGTCAACTGCGTTAACGGAAGTGCCAACTTAGAAAATCCTTCTATAAATCTTCTATAATAACCAGCCAATCCCAAAAAGCTTATAATCTCAGTAACCGACCTCGGAGTCTCCAATTGCGACACTGCTTCAACTTTAGATGGATCAACTGCTATTCCATCTCCAGAAATAATATGACCAAGAAAACTAACTTCCTTCAACCAGAACTCACACTTAGACAATTTAGCATACAACTTCTTCTCTTTTAATACTTGCAAGACAATCTTCAAATGTTCAGCATGTTCTTCTTCGGATTTGGAATATATCAAAATGTCGTCAATAAACACAACCACGAAACGATCCAAAAATGCCTGAAAGGTTCGATTCATATACTCCATAAATACTCCTGGCGCGTTCGTAACACCGAAGGGCATCACTTTATACTCATAATGACCATATCGAGTTCTAAAGGCCGTCTTCTGCATATCTTCATCCTTCACTTTTATCTGATGATAACCCGACCTTAAATCAATCTTGCTAAACACACGTGCACCCACTAACTGATCCATCAAATCATCAATCCTCGGAAGTGGATACCTATTCTTTATAGTTACCTTGTTCAACTGACGATAGTCAATACATAGTCGCATACTCCCATCCTTCTTCTTTACTAGCAAAACAGGCGCTCCCCAAGGTGAAACACTTGGTCTTATAAACTTCTTCTTAAGCAGATCCTCCAATTGCTTCTTTAACTCAGCTAACTCCGAAGCTGACATACGGTAAGGTGTCATAGACACAGGCTTCGTTCCAGGAACAAGATCAATCGCAAACTCAACTTCTCTTTCAGGAGGCACATCAGGAATCTCATCAGGAAATACTTCAGGAAACCCGCACACCACTTGCAATTCGTCAATCTTCTCTTGATTCTCAACAGATAAGGATGCCATCAAAGAAAACATCAAAATTCCATCTCGTTTTAACTGTTTCAGCTGCTTGGTAGATAAAAATTCTGCTCCACTTTCCTCCTCTTCAGACAAGAAATACACCGTCTTGCGAAAACAGTTGATAAGCACACGGTTGTACTCTAACCAATTCATCCCGAGAATTACATCCATACCGGTCAAAGGTAGGAAGACTAAATCCATCTCAAAATTACGATCAAATATAAACAACGGACAACTCAAACACACACGAGAAGTAGTCACCGAACCCTTAGCTGGAGTTTCGACAACCATCTCTCCATTCATATCAGACATAGAAAGACCCAACTTAACAGCACAATCATAAGCAACAAAACAATGCATAGCACTAGTATCAATAATAGCAACTAAAGGTATATTATTAATATAGCAAGTACCTCTGATCAACCGATCCTCGTTCTCAGTCTGAGTGCCGGTCAACGCGAAAACCCTTCCAGTAGTCCTAACTTTCTTTGGCTTCTTGCACTGCGAGCCAATATGTCCCTGCTCATCACAGTTGAAACACACAACATCATCAAACTTGCAGTCTGGGGTAATATGCCCTTTCTGTCCGCATCGGTAACACCTCTTCACATCAACAGGACACGCATTACTCTTGTGGCCTTTCTGCCCGCAATTATATCAGGTAATCTCAGCAGGGGCATCCTTCTTCTGTGGTCGCCTCTCATCATTCACTTTTTGCTTACCCTTATCTCTAGGAGCATCATAAGGTTTGTGACGACTCTGCTGACCCTTAGCTTTTCTATCATTCACTAACTTGTAGTGAGCCTTGGTATCCTCCTCATAAATCCTGCAACTACTCACCAGCTCAGAGAAATTCCGAATCTTCTGGTAACCAATTGCCCTTTTAATCTCAGGACGCAAGCCATTCTCAAACTTGATGCACTTGGAAAACTCAGCATTCTCAGCAGTATAATGGGGGTAGAACTTTGCCAGATCCACAAACTTCGAAGCATACTCAGTCACGGACATATTTGCTTGCTTCAACTCAAGGAACTCGATCTCCTTCTTTCCCCGGACATCCTCAGGAAAGTAACGGTTCAGGAATTCCCTCCTAAACACCGCCCAAGTCACAGCAGCACCTCCTTCTTCCAGGATAGGTTGGATACCAACCCACCAGTCATCAGGCTCCTCTGCCAACATATGGGTACCGAACCGTACCATCTGACCATCTTCGCACTGCATCACCCTAAAGATCCGCTCAACTTCCTTGAGCCACGTCTGAGCCCCGTCAGGATCATATCGCCCTTTGAAGGTAGGCGGGTGGTTCCTCAGAAAAGTTTCCAACATTCTCGTCCCGTCGTTTCCACCAGCGTTGTTCTGATTTCCCACAGCTTGGGCCATTGCTTGCAAAGCAGCAGCAAGAGCAGCATCATTTCTTCCAGCCATCTTATTTCTCTACAAAGCAAACATAAGTTAGAATAATATAACTATAATATTCTAACTCTAAGACACCGTCACTCGACTCTCTAATTGGCCGGACGGACCGACCTGCTCTGATACCAATTGTAACACCACGAAATCCCAGCTTTAAAATTTCATTTAAATAATCAGAGTATAACACATAAATCAGGATGTCACATTTCATAAAATCTTTAAAACAAAATGAATAATAATTTATTCTTAAACAATATTCAAACATAGCAGCGGAATTCATAAACGTCTCAAAATCGTAAATAAATAATTTTTCTTGGCATAAAAGCCTCATAAAACATCTCAATCAAAGTTACGTCGCAAACATCATCATTAGTCAATATGATACATAAAGGAACAGAAACAATTGATAAATCCCCATCCCGTTACGTATCAGAGCTCCTAAGACTCCACAAGAACCTCTCACATCGTCGTACCTATGCTTGGTCACCTGCACTTTCCCACAAGGCGGCAATTCCAACAGAAGGGGTAAGATTCACAACAATTATATTATCATATAATTCAAATAATTATGCTTAACGATATCAACAATATTCGTCACATATAACTGAAAGACATCTCAAACATCTACGTATAATAAATCATCTTAGCACATCATCACACAACAAACGTCTCATAGCATCTCAGACACAGGACTCGACAAATGCAACTCTAACATCTTAACATCATGCATGTGGTACCAATATTTTAGCTTTAATAAGCTACACCGTCGCTTTGAGGAATTGCTCCACCGTCGCTTTGAGCATAAGCTCCACCGTCTCAAAATTATGCTAATGCATGTACTCGACTCTTTATATTTAAACAAGTTTACACACAACATCTTAACATCAAATACGACTCTTTATCGACTCATGCAATCATAACAGTACATGACAGCAGCTCAGCACACTTAACATATGTATATACAACACAAATTTATCATCGCAATCATCATTTATACTTCATTCTTAAACTTCACTTAATAAGCATTTAATCATAGATTAACGCTAATAATCAAAGTCATCTTACAGCGTCATTACAGGTTATAATTTAGGTCTTAAACATCTCTAATGCTATCCAAAAGTCTACCCTCAAAACCTCGCTCGAAACAGAGTTATAAAACTCAAGTTATAGTGGTATGAGACCACATTGCTCGCTATGGCGAGCTACTTAAATTGCATTCTACTAGTGCTCGCTACGGCGAGTGTTGTTGCTCGCCTCGCGCGCGCTAAAGGGGCTGCTCGCCACAGCGAGCTCAGCTGCTCACCTCGCGAGTATATACCTAACTGCTCGCCACGGCGAGCTATTGCAGAGGGGTTACGGGTTCGCTCGAAACCCCGCCAAAATTCGTCCAATTCTTCATGTTATGCTTCTAATCTATCAGAATTATAGTCCTAGTGATTAATCTAGGTTCTGGAACAGGTTTCTACATCAGTTCACATCATTATAACATCAATTCATCACAAAATTCATTAAACCCTAACTTTGGAACTCTCTCAAAACTCTCTCTAATCCCTTGGTTAATCATAACAGATGAATTACAGTATAACATAATCGAAGTTAGGCTCACCCTTACCTGGTAATATTGCAGAATTGGGGTTCCCTCTTCTCTAGCCACTTTTCTCCCTTTTTTGCAAAAGTCTGGAACGTACTGACTGTTTCTCTCTAAACCTAACTTCCTTTTATAATTCTTTCTATTCTCACTTATCCCCACAACTCTATCTTATTTATGAAAACAACCCCATCTCTCAAAATATTTGTTATTATATCACATCTTAATTTTAATATAAATAAATATATATATATATATATATATATTAACATCACAGATTTTATTTTATTAAACAATAAAATAAACATCACACCACAACATCATTTCATACGTCACAAACATCATTAAAATCATATAATATATAATAATATACTATGTACTCTAATAAAATAATTAAATAAATAAAGTGGGCGTTACAGTTAGCTTTGTCAATGTTCGAGGACATAATCGACAGCCTCAAGTCTTAGGGTTAGGATTGTCAGTGTGCGAGGAGATAATTTAAGTAGCGAGAATATTTGTTTAAAATTTTAATATTTCAATAAATAATTCAATACTATTATTATTTCAATATATAATTCAATACTATTATTTAGCATATATCAAACTTTTAGAAGGAGTATTGTCAAAATAATGCTTTTTTACGAGATAAATTGTTTAAAATAATTTTCCTTAACATAATGTTTTTAACCAATTGGATTACTTTGAAGAGAAGTCATCTGAAACCGATTGGATTTCCATCAATGTCTATATCTACTCCTCCTTCACATCTTTTCCATCTATATCAATAGTTCTCTCTCTTTCCCTTCCATCACATATTTAGTGTTAAACAAAAACTCAAACATGGTGGTTCTACCAGATGATGTCATGATCGAAATCCTTTTGAAGGTAGGGGCAGAAAATCCTCTACCTTTAAGGTGTGTTTACAGGAATTGGAAATCTCTCATTGAACATCCTGATTTCATGTATCCTCACATTCGTAGGGAAACCACTGCCAGTTTTGAAGCTCTTAACAATGCTCTTGAAGTGGAACAGAATCAAGGAGATATCTAAATTGGTCTGTTGAATCATGTGTTGGTGATTGTTCAATTTTTGAAAGAGAACTTCAACGCTATGAGAGAATGCATGCAAAATGTTGAGAATAGAATCAGATGTTTTCAGTACTATTGTGGAAATTGGCCTTGAAACCTCTCAAGCTATCATAACTTCTAAACCTTCAATTTTTATTCCTCACAACCTCTTTGATTCGTTGAGAATAGATGAGTTTTATGGAGTGTCCAACTCAAAGCTCAAGGAGATTATTGAGCAAAGATTTGTGCCAATCCTCAATGTAAGCTATGAGGATAAGTTTTCTACTCTGAAGAATGAATTTGTGGATTTTATCACCAAAATTCAGAAGGCTGCTGTAAAAGAACAAGCTGGTGTTCTTGCCAAACATGTGGAAGAACTTAAGAAAGCTGAGACAGCAAAGGCTAAGAAGAAAGCTCCTATTATGCAGTTGGAATATAAACCATTATTTGATGCTGATCAATACAATCCAAGGGAAACAGTGGTTTATGATTCGCTGAAGAAGAGGCTTCACAGAGTATAAGAAGAAGCTAGACTTGAGAGAGAAGCTCATCTCAGAAGAACAGAAGCTCTCGAAGAAATTGTCAAGAAACGGCAAGAGGATGTCCAGAAGTTGATGGATCACATTGCCAAACAAAACCAACCTTAGTTGCACACCTAGTGTTTTAACTATTTTGTTTTGCTTGTATTCTTATTTTGCTGATTTCTATTATCTTCTGAACTTTCATTTTATGATTATTCAAGTTTTACTTCAATTATATGTGCTTCTGATATATCTTGCCTTATTTATCTTAGTGCATCTGAAAAAGTTCTACTTAGAATATGTCCTGTTTCAGACTCTAATATGTTTTTGCTCTGAGTCATTTTCTCATTTTCTTTGAATTTTTTTTCCCTCACTTGAAGTCATTTAAAAAGGGGGAACAAAAGGGGGGAGAAAGACCAATGAGTACTATGTAAAGTTAAAGGGAAATTTGCGAAAGGTACTTCGTTAGATTCTGAGCCCCTTTAAAAAGAATCTTTTCTTATATTCGTTTATTATTCTGAGATTTGATTCAGCTACTTGCTTAACATGAATTTAATTAACTTGGATATAACTTAGGGGGAACTTACAAACCTCAACTTAAGGACTATCAGACTCAGGGGGAGTCAGATCTTACAAACCTCAGACTCTGAGCTTACAAACCTCAGACCCTTTTAAGTCAACCTGTTAATTAGATTAACAACAATTGACCTTTTAAATACTGATGTTTGTCATCATCAAAAAGGGGGTGATTGTTGGAACAAGGGTGTTCAGCAATACCACATTTTGAGTTTTGATGATAACAAGGTATTAAAAATTGTCAATTGGATATGCTTATATTTGTTTAAGTATGCAGGATATTAATCAAGATTTTCATCTTAGAAAGTATTATGTTTGAACATTTTGAGAGCAAGACCAAGAGAAGCTTGTTGCTTGTGATTCTGAAGATCTGAAGAGTCTGAAGAATCATCAGAAGCTGTGTCAAGAAGTCCTGAAGACTAAAAGAATCTAAAGTTCATATAAGTATGAAGATGATCAGAACCTAAAAGTTCAAGAGAGTCTGAAGACTATCAGAACCTGAAGACCAAGAGAGTCTGAAGATCATCAGAAGCTGAAGTGCTACAGTGAGTCTGAAGCCTACAATCTGAAGATCTGCGTAGAAGGATTTCTAAAGGCATTACGATGCATAAGAAACACTCAATTGGAGTAACGGCTAGCTTCAAAGTCAACTTGAGTGTGGGATGCTCAACGACAAATAATGCAGAATAGTACAGAGTACGTGTGTACGAACTCTGTTTCCACTACTCCACTACCTCGTACAGTTTGGCAACTGTGTCTACCGGTATTAAGCTTCAAAAGGAATGGAATTCAAAATATGCATTTGAAGAACTATTACCATATCAAGCAACAGATCAACAACTATTGATCAAGCTTCCAGAATTCTCTTGATGTGCTGAATTGTCTCAACGTCTCTTTCCAACGCCTATATAAAGGATAGAAGACTTGAAGAATATGTTGGACTCTACAACTGAAAAACTACGCTGCTAAGCTATTGTATTCTCACTGAGTCAAACCAGAAACACATCAACAACTTAGATTATTCTTACAAACTGTGTATTTTAGAATCTCTAAGTTTATCATAAAAACAGAGTCTGTCTTTGTTTAAGTTATTGGAACACATTTGATTGTTTATCAAGTGTCTCCAACTCTATTCAATTTTCTGTAAATTGTGTCAGAAGTCTCTTGCTTGTGTGCTTGAGCAAAGAAGTCTCTTAGTTGTGTCTTTGAGCATTGGAAGACTCTTACCTGCGTGCTTGAGCAATTGGAAGTCTCTTACTGTGTGTTTGAGCAATTTGTAATTGATATTACATTTTAGTCAAACTCTCCTTGGAAGTGCAAGGGGGACATGACTACTTCCGGTTTGGGGAAGGAACCTGTATAATTCTTATGTTCTCTCTTTCTCTCTATCTCTTGTTATTTTCCGCTGCAACAGAATCTGGTCTTCCATCAGACTCTGATCCTGTAGAAACAGATTCTTACTCTTCAAGAGTTTCGAAAAAGTTAACACAATTCAACCCCCCCCCCCCCCCCTTCTTGTGTTTTTCTCACCATCAAAGGTGAAGAAAGTGAAGGTCATGGTAGTGAAGGTGATAAGAATGTAAATGAAGATGATGATGCAACTGTTGGTGAGGAAATGGTAAGGATAAACTCAGTAACTGCTGAAACAATAAGGGGCATGGAATTTGCGTGTGTTGATGAAGCTTACGATTTTTATTTTAAGTACGGAAAGTGTAAAGGTTTTGCTGTTAGGAAGAGTGATATTAGGCGCAATGTTCACGGTGTTATTGTAATGAGGAAGTATGTATGAAACAAGCAGGGGTTCGGAGAGAAGACGCATTTATCAAGGGCAGATAGGAAAAGAGATCACCGACGTATCAACATACAAAGTGTCCAGCTAGGCTTCGTGTTCACTACAGACCCAATATTGGTAGATATGTTGTGTCTATTTTTGAAGAGGGTCACAACCATGAACTTATGACATCGAGTGTTGTGCATTTACACCCTGTTTACCGGCAAATATCTGAGGCAGATAAAGCACAGATTGATGGTCTTCAGTCACACGGAATAAGAACTTGTCATATAATGGGACACATGGTGGCTCAGAAGAGTGGATATAGTGGTGTTGGGTTCACGAAGAAAGATTTGTACAATTACTTTGACAAAAAAATGTGTGCTGTTATTAAGGATGGTGATGTTTCTGCTGCTTTAAACTATCTGAATGTTAAGTACTCAACTGATCCACATTCCTACTGTGAATATTCTGCTACTGAAGACGGACGTTTGAAATGTCTATTTTGGGCAGATGGCACAAGCAGAGCAGATTATTTCTGTTTTGGCGATGTGGTTGCATTCGACACAACGTACAACAAGAACAAATACAACTATCCGTTGGTGATTTTTTCTGGTTGCAAACACCACTCACAAACAATTATATTTGGTGCTGCATTGGTGATGGATGAAACTATAGATACTTATAACTAGGTGTTGACCAATTTTCTACGTTGTATGGCAGGCAAACTACCAAAAGCAGTTGTAACAGATGGTGATGGTTCTATGAGGGAGGCGATAAAGGAAGTTTTCCCAACCACGCGTCATCTTCTATGTGCGTAGCATTTAAACAAGAATGTTGTTGACAATGTGAACAATTCAGCTTTTTTGGATGGTTTTAAACAAGCAATGTACTCTAATTTTACAGAGGAGGAATTTGAAGAGTTTTGGGGTGAGTTGGTGACGGAAAATGGCCTTCAAAACAATCCATGGGTTACCAAAACATACGAGAACAAGGAACTGTGGGCAACTGCATACCTGCGTGACGATTTCTTTGGTGGTATAAGAACTACGTCTCAATGTGAGTCCGTTTATAAAATCATTAAGAGTTATTTCAGGAAGAAAGGAAACATATTTGAATTTCTGCATAATTTTGACGAGGCAATGAGAGGCTACAGAAACAATGAAGTTTTAGCTGATTTTAAAACCAGGTTTTCATCCCCTGTGCTGACAACTCATCTGCGTTCTCTTGAAAGTCAGGCTGCTGAAATCTATACGGCAGAGATATTTCAAGAAGTGAAGGAAGAGATTATGAACGGTGTTGCACTGAGTGTAGAGGAAAAAGCAAAGGACGGTGAATTGAGGAAAATGAAGTTGACAAAATATCTGGAGGAAGGTGTATATGATATTCTATACGATGAGTCGATGTCAGCAATTCAGTGTTCGTGCAGGAAATTTGAATCTCGAGGGGTTCCATGCTCACATATTTTTTTGTGTTGAAGGAAGATTGTGCTGAAAGCATTCCAGAATGCTTGATTTTGACTCGTTGGACAAAAAAGGCGAAGATTGGTTTCTTGAATGTGGACTATTGCGGGGAAGTAGATTCAAAAATGATGGAGATTGCTCGATATGGTGCATTGTGTTCTGTGTTTACAAATTTTTGCAGGGAAGTATCCAAAAAGGGTAGTTGGTTTGCAGATGTGGTGGAGGACATACAGAAGCTTCAGGAAAAGTACGTCAGTTCTGAAGTTCCAATTGTTACTGGAAACTCAACAATGGACCAAGTACGTGATCCATTGCTAGTGAAGTGCAAAGGTGCCCCAAAGAGGAAGAAAAAGGCACCAAAGTTTGTAAGAAAATGTTCAAACTGTGGCAGCGTGCAACATGATGCCAGAAAATGTTCTGCAAGCAGTGAACATCCACCAGAAAATGTGCCCATGCCTCAGCCTACTAGCCAAAAGGACAAGAAAGAAGGATCAAAGAGAGGAAAATCAAAGAGCAAGACACTATCTGCAAGCACTGAACATGTATTTGTGCCCATGTTTCAGCCTCCTAGCCAAAAGGACAAGACAGAAGGATCAAAGGGAGTGAAATCAAAGAGCAAGACACGTTATGCAAGCACTGAACATGTACCTATGCCCATGTCTCAGCCT
Source organism: Medicago arabica (assembly GCA_946800305.1). Classification (NCBI taxonomy): domain Eukaryota; kingdom Viridiplantae; phylum Streptophyta; class Magnoliopsida; order Fabales; family Fabaceae; genus Medicago; species Medicago arabica. The sequence goes on along the minus strand of OX326964.1, from coordinate 32,994,602 downwards.
GCTAGCAAAAAAAGACGTGGGACAAGGATCAAAGGGGGTGAAATCAAAGAGAAAGGCTTGTTCTGCAAGCAATGAACATGTATCTGTGCCCATGTCCCAGACTGCTAGCCAAAAAGACGTGGCAGAAGGATCAAAGGGAGTGAAATCAAAGAGCAAGACATGTTCTGCAAGCACTGAACATGTACCTGTGCCCATGTCCCAGACTGCTAGCCAAAAAGACGTGGCAGAAGAATCAAAAGGAGTGAAAAAATCAAAGATCAAGACTTGTTCTGCAAGCAATAAACATGTTTCTGCCTCTGTGTCTCATACTGCTAGCCAAAAAGACGTGGCAGAAGAATCAAAGGGAGTGAAAAAAATCAAAGATCAAGACTTGTTCTGCAAGCAATGATCATGTTTCTGCCTCTGTGTCTCAGACTGCTAGCCAAAAAGACGTTGCAGAAGAATCAAAGGGAGTGAAAAAATCAAAGATCAAGACTTGTTCTGTAAGCAATAAACATGTTTCAGCCTCTGTGTCTCAGACTACTAGCCAAAAAGACGTGGCAGAAGGATTAAAGGGAGGTAGTCAAAGTGAGGTTGTCAAGGATTCGCAAAGATCCGCGAATATGAACGTAAGCACCAACAATGTGTTTAAAGATAGGAATGTAAATGACTGACTTACTGCACAAGTAACATGCAGCTTTTTGATTAACTTCTCAATTTTTTTGCAGGATAACAACAATCTTGGTGAGGAACGTGCGATGATTCCTGAACAAGCCAAAGTAACAAAGAAAAGGAAAAGAAAAACGTATGGTACTAAACCTGCTGAGGATTGTACACTTTATTTTGTTGGTGTTAATTTGTAGTAGTAAACTTGTGCGTACTGAAGCTGTTTACATAAGTTGTCGTATTTTTCTTCTCTTCTCTCTCATTAATCATTATATTTCTTTTTTTTTAATAAAAGGTTTTACTAGTTAATGATACAATTTATTTTGATAAAAAATGTGCATTTATTGGTGCTTAAAAACATGCAAATAGTGGAAAATAAATTGAGATGTCATCAAAACTGTTTGAGAATTTATCTTGGTTCAGAAACTGCTTCATCTTCATCCTCTTAACTGTCAATTTGTATTAGTTCGTCTTCTTAGTTTCATATTTTCATTTACTACTCTTGAAAAATGGTTTTTTCTTCTTTATTATTATTCTGTCTATTTTTATTTTTATTTTAATAAATTGTGCATTTATTGGCGCTTAACCTATAAATAACCTATTAACTGTTGTCTATGTTGGCAACCAAATAATAAACTTTTTGCAACGTGGAATTGGCAACAAAACTATTGTATTGCCTTAAATAATTCGTCAAGTTTTTTTTATTTTTAAGGAAAAGAACTCGTAAAGTTAAAGATAACAAATAAAAAGTTAAACAAACTTTTATATAATTTTTTTGATTAATGAAAAGTTGTGGTTAAAATTACTTCAACAACATCACAAAAAATACAACAATTAAACTTAAAGACATGATTAGAAACGTTAGCAGTATATTTCCCCTCTTTTTCATCAAATTAAGCTTCTTCTTATTATTCTTATTTTTCTCTTTATTCTTGTGTGCATCTTCCAGAAGTTCTTTCACTAGATCAACAACACCAGCATCACTTATAGTCTGGAGATCTTCAACCTTGTTAATGTTTTCGTCTCCACTTTCATCAAGCCAAACAAACTTGTTACATTTCTGTTTTGTCTGGGTTTTAATCCACAAAACACAAAATTATTAAAATAGAAATCGACATGAAAAAATGAATTTTAATGAAAAATAAAATGGCGAAATACATACCATCCAAAGTGGACATCTCTAGAATTGTCTACCCGCATTTGGTCCCCGTTTACAAGTCAATAAGATTGTATGATAACCACAAAAGCATTTTCGTCCCCTTGTTGTAACATTTGTAGAAGAAGCTGTTGAATATGACATATTAGGGTTAGATGTGTTTATATTTGCAAGACATTTCATGTTTATACTAAGATGCAGAAGTGGGTTCTACTTATATAAGGGATTGGCTAAGGAATAAGGTTAATAATGACTTTTGCCATTTTTTAGGTAAGGGGTAGAGCAAAACAATAATTTATATCACTTGTGTAGTCAAGGACTAGGGTTAGAAATAACTTTGACAAGTCTCCACCAAAAAAAAAACAAAAAAAGAAATGAATAAGGTTGGTAATGACTACAACTTATTAACTTAAGGACTGGTATCACTTGTGTAGTTAAGGACTAGGGTTAGAAATGACTTTGACAACTTATTAAATTAAAGACTATGGGTACTATTGACTTTTGGCAACATTTTTAGTGTTATAGTTAGGGTTGACAACGTTGAAGGAGATAATCACCAACTTCAATTATTAGGGTTAGGGTTGACAACGTTGAAGGAGATAATCGCCAACTTCAAGTATTAGGGTTAGGGTTGACAACGTTGAATGAGATAATCGCCAACCTCAATCTTAGAGTTAGACTTCAAGTCTTAGGGTTCGCTTTGTCAATGTTCGATGAGATATTCGCCAACTTCAAGTATTAGGGTTAGGGTTGACAACGTTGAAGGAGATAATCGCCAACTTCAATTATTAGGGTTCACTTTGGCAATGTTCCAGGAGATAATTGTAAACCTCAATCTTAGAGTTAGAATTCAAGTCTTAGGGTTCGCTTTGTCAATGTTCGATGAGATAATCGCCAACTTCAAGTATTAGGGTTACGGTTGACAACGTTGAATGAGATAATCGCCAACCTAAATCTTAGAGTTAGACTTGAAGTCTTAGGGTTAGTGTAACACCCCGAAATCCCAGCTTTAAAATTTCATTTAAATAATCAGAGTATAACACATAAATCAGGATGTCACATTTCATAAAATCTTTAAAACAAAATGAATAATAATTTATTCTTAAACAATATTCAAACATAGCAGCGGAATTCATAAACGTTTCAAAATCGTAAATAAATAATTTTTCTTGGCACAAAAGCCTCATAAAACATCTCAATCAAAGTTACGTCGCAAACAGCATCATTAGTCAATATGATACATAAAGGAACAGAAACAATTGATAAATCCCCATCCCGTTACGTATCAGAGCTCCTAAGACTCCACAAGAACCTCTCACATCGTCGTACCTATGCTTGGTCACCTGCACTTGCCCACAAGGCGGCAATTCCAACAGAAGGGGTAAGATTCACAACAATTATATTATCATATAATTCAAATAATTATGCTTAACGATATCAACAATATTCGTCACATATAACTGAAAGACATCTCAAACATCTACGTATAATAAATCATCTTAGCACATCATCACACAACAAACGTCTCATAGCATCTCAGACACAGGACTCGACAAATGCAACTCTAACATCTTAACATCATGCATGTGGTACCAATATTTTAGCTTTAATAAGCTACACCGTCGCTTTGAGCAATTGCTCCACCGTCGCTTTGAGCATAAGCTCCACCGTCTCAAAATTATGCAAATGCATGTACTCGACTCTTTATATTTAAACAAGTTTACACACAACATCTTAACATCAAATACGACTCTTTATCGACTCATGCAATCATAACAGTACATGACAGCAGCTCAGCACACTTAACATATGTATATACAACACAAATTTATCATCGCAATCATCATTTATACTTCATTCTTAAACTTCACTTAATAAGCATTTAATTATAGATTAACGCTAATAATCAAAGTCATCTTACAGCGTCATTACAGGTTATAATTTAGGTCTTAAACATCTCTAATGCTATCCAAAAGTCTACCCTCAAAACCTTGCTCGAAACAGAGTTATAAAACTCAAGTTATAGTGGTCTGAGACCACATTGCTCGCTATGGCGAGTGGTTCTGCTCGCCACGGCGAGCTACTTAAATTGCATTCTGCTAGTGCTCGCTACGGCGAGTGTTGTTTCTCGCCTCGCGCGCGCTAAAGGGGCTGCTCGCCACGGCGAGCTCAGCTGCTCGCCTCGCGAGTATATACCTAACTGCTTGCCACGGCGAGCGGGTCTGCTCGCCACGGCGAGCTATCGCAGAGGGGTTACGGATTCGCTCGAAACCCCGCCAAAATTCGTCCAATTCTTCATGTTATGCTTCTAATCTATCAGAATTATAGTCCTAGTGATTAATCTAGGTTCTGGAACAGGTTTCTACATCAGTTCACATCATTATAACATCAAGTCATCACAAAATTCATTAAACCCTAACTTTGGAACTCTCTCAAAACTCTCTCTAATCCCTTGGTTAATCATAATAGATGAATTACAGTATAACATAATCGAAGTTAGGCTCACCCTTACCTGGTAATAATGCAGAATTGGGGTTCCCTCTTCTCTAGCCACTTTTCTCCCTTTTTTGCAAAAGTTTGTAACGTACTGACTGTTTCTCTCTAAACCTAACTTCCTTTTATAATTCTTTCTATTCTCACTTATCCCCACAACTCTATCTTATTTATGAAAACAACCCCATCTCTCAAAATATTTTGTTATTATATCACATCTTAATTTTAATATAAATATATATATATATATATTAACATCACATATTTTATTTTATTAAACAATAAAATAAACATCACACCACAACATCATCTCATACGTCACAAACATCATTAAAATCATATAATATATAATAATATACTATATACTCTAATAAAATAATTAAATAAATAAAGTGGGCGTTACAGTTAGCTTTGGCAATGTTCGAGGAGATAATCGACAGCCTCAAGTCTTAGGGTTAGGATTGTCAGTGTGCGAGGAGATAATTTAAGTAGCGAGAATATTTGTTTAAAATTTTAATATTTCAATAAATAATTCAATACTATTATTATTTCAATATATAATTCAATACTATTATTTAGCATATATCAAACTTTTAGAAGGAGTATTGTCAAAATAATGCTTTTTTACGAGATAAATTGTTTAAAATAATTTTCCTTAACATAATGTTTTTAACCAATTGGATTACTTTGAAGAGAAGTCATCTGAAACCGATTGGATTTCCATCAATGTCTATATCTACTCCTCCTTCACATCTTTTCCATCTATATCAATAGTTCTCTCTCTTTCCCTTCCATCACATATTTAGTGTTAAACAAAAACTCAAACATGGTGGTTCTACCAGATGATGTCATGATCGAAATCCTTTTGAAGGTAGGGGCAGAAAATCCTCTACATTTAAGGTGTGTTTACAGGAATTGGAAATCTCTCATTGAACATCCTGATTTCATGTATCCTCACATTCGTAGGGAAACCACTGCCATTTTTGAAGCTCTTAACAATGCTCTTGAACTGTTTCTGGATTTCAAAGTGCAATTTGTTACAAACAACATTATTAGGGATCAAGGAAATTCAATATATGATGATGAGGAGATACATAGGGTTGTGACTGCATTTGATGAGGCTAACAGACTTTGGGGTGTTTTGGAGACGCGTTGTGCAAATGAAGTGGAACAGAATCAAGGAGATATCTGAATTGGTCTGTTGAATCATGTGTTGGTGATTGTTCAATTTTTGAAAGAGAACTTCAACGCTATGAGAGAATGCATGCAAAATGTTGAGAATAGAATCAGATGTTTTCAGTACTGTTGTGCAATTTAGAACAATGAATAGACATCTTCGTCTTCATCCTCTTAGTTGTGATTTTGTCTTTGGTTATCTTTCTAATGAATTGTGTTTGGTTTAAAATGTATTAGTTCATATTCTTGGTTGTAATATATTCTTAGTTCTTATGAATTATCTTTCTTTTGAATTATCTCTGATTGAAATTTTACTGCAATTGGCAAGGAAATGATGACTTATGCAACTTGGAATTGGCAACCAAACATATTTTTTGCTTAAATAAAACTTAGCAAAGAAAAAAGTTTATAATAGTCAATATTTTCATAAAATACTTTTAAATAAAACGTATAACAATGAAAAAGTTAAAATAATTCTTAAGAATTGTGCATTTATTGGTGCTTAACCTATGCATTGTTGCATAGGATAGGGAGTCTAATCATAATTAAATTCAGAATAAGCTAGTTGGAATTGGCAACCAAATAATGACTTTTGTAACTTGGAATTGGCAACCAAATAATCAACTTTTTGCAACTTGGAATTGACAACCAAACTACATTTATTGACTTAAATAATTCGTAAAGTTTTTTTTATTGAAGGAAAATAATTTGTAAAGTTGAAAAATATCAAATAAGAAGTTAAATAAACTTTTATTTAATTTTTTTGAATAACGAATTAAGTTTTGGTTAAAATTATGTGCATCTTCCAATGAGTAATGATGAGACATTGAAAAGTCACATTTTAGAAAATCAAAGACACTACTTTGAAGAGAAGTCATCTCTTCTTCAAAAAAAAAAAAAAAAAAAGAGAAGTCGTCTCATTTCCCCAAATAATTAACTTTTTGCAACTTTTTATTTGCAACCAAACTATTTTTATGGACTTAAATAATTCGTAATTGTTATTTTTTTTTCGAAGACAAAAAATTCGTAATTTTTAGAAATAACAAATAAAAAGCTAAATAAACTTTTATATAATTTTCAATATTTCAAGAAAAACGTTTTAAATAAAACTTATAACAGAGAAAAAGTTAAATAAAACTTAAGTAGTCATGCCATAAAGTAATTACATTATTTAATGATTTGTTAAAAATAAAAAACAAAAACCAATGAGTAATGATGAGACATTGAAAAGTCACATTTTAGAAAATCAAAGACACTACTTTGAAGAGAAGTCATCTCTTCTTCACAAAAAAAAAAAAAAAAAAAGTCATCTCATTTCCCCAAATAATTAACTTTTTGCAACTTTTTATTTGCAACCAAACTATTTTTATAGACTTAAATAATTCGTAATTGTTATTTTTTTTTTCGAAGACAAAAAATTCGTAATTTTTAGAAATAACAAATAAAAAGGTAAATAAACTTTTATATAATTTTTCAATATTTTCAAAGATATAGTCGCCAAATAATCGCCAATTTGAAGTCTTAGGGTTAGGGTTAACAATGTTCGAAGATATAGTCGCCAACTCCAAGTCTTAGGGTTCGCTTTGTAAATGTTCAAGGATGTAATCGTGAAACCTCAGGTCTTACGGTTAACAATGTTCGAAGAGATAATCGCCAATTTGAATTCTTAGGGTTAGGGTTAGCAATGATCAAAGATATATCAACAACTCCAAGTCTTAGGGTTCGCTTTATAAATGTTCAAGGATGTAATCATGAAACTTCGGGTCTTAGGGTTAACAATGTTCGAAGAGATAATCGCCAATTTGAAGTCTTAGGATTAGGGTTAACAATGATCAAAGATATAGTCGCCAATTCCAAGTCTTAGGGTTCGCTTTGTAAATGTTCAAGGATGTAATTGTGAAACCTCGGGTCTTAGGGTTAACAATGTTCGAAGAGATAATCGCCAATTTGAAGTCTTAGGGTTAGGGTTAACAATGATCAAATATATAGTCACCAACTCCAAGTCTTAGGGTTCGCTTTGTAAATGTTCAAGGATGTAATCGTGAAACCTCGGGTCTTAGGGTTAACAATGTTCGAAGAGATAATCGCCAATTTGAAGTCTTAGGGTTAGGGTTAACAATGATCAAATATATAGTCACCAACTCCAAGTCTTAGGGTTCGCTTTGTAAATGTTCAAGGATGTAATCGTGAAACCTCGGGTCTTAGGGTTAACAATGTTCGAAGAGATAATCGCCAATTTGAAGTCTTAGGGTTAGGGTTAACAATGATCAAATATATAGTCTCCAACTCCAAGTCTTAGGGTTCGCTTTGTAAATGTTCAAGGATGTAATCGTGAAACCTCGGGTCTTAGGGTTAACAATGTTCGAAGAGATAATCCCCAATTTGAAGTCTTAGGGTTAGGGTTAACAATGATCAAAGATATAGTCGCCAACTCCAAGTCTTAGGGTTTGCTTTGTAAATGTTCAAGGATGTAATCGTGAAACCTCGGGTTTTAGGGTTAACAATGTTCGAAGAGATAATCGCCAATTTGAAGTCTTAGGGTTAGGGTTAACAATGATCAAATATATATCAACAACACTAACATAACTTGACATAAAATTGAATTTATAGAATTTTAATTTTATAGAATTTAGATTTGAATAACATAGAATTGTGCATTTATTGGTGCTTATCTATACAACCAAATAATGACTTTTGCAACTTGTAATTGGCAACCAAATAATTAACTTTTTGCAACTTTGTATTTGCAACCAATTTATATTTATGGACTTAAATAATTCGTAATTGTTATTTTTTTTTTCGAAGACAAAAAATTCGTAATTTTTAGAAATAACAAATAAAAAGCTAAATAAACTTTTATATAATTTTCAATATTTCAAGAAAAACGTTTTAAATAAAACTTATAACAGAGAAAAAGTTAAATAAAACTTAAGTAGTCATGCCATAAAGTAATTACATTATGTAATGATTTGTTAAAAATAAAAAATAAAAAACAAAAACCAATGAGTAATGACGAGACATTGAAAAGTCACATTTTAGAAAATCAAAGATACTACTTTGAAGAGAAGTCATATCGTTCCCTCTCCTCCTTCACATCTTTTCCATTAAAACACAACCGTTATATTTTGAGAAAAAAACTATATTAATAGTTCTCTCTCTTTCCCTTCCATCACATATTTTCCATTAAAAAGTCAAGTTCGGACTTCAAATTCCATTTTAGGGATTTTAGAAAACTCAAACATGGTGGATCTACCAGATGATGTCATGATCGAAATCCTTTTGAAGGTAGGGGCAGAAAATCCTCTACCTTTAAAGTGTGTTTGTAGGAAATGGAAATCTCTCATTGAACATCCTGATTTCATGTATCCTCACATTGGTAGGGAAAATTTTGCCATTTCTAAAGCTTTTAGAAATGGTCTTCAACTGTATGAGGCTCTTCTTTTTTATGATAAATAACTTTGTTATACATGGGGCTGTGACTGCATTTGATGAGGCTGACATACTTTTCAAAGTTTTGGAGGTGCGTAGTGCAGAAGAAGTGGCACGGAATCAAGGAGATACCTGAATTGCTCTGATGAATCAGTTGTTGGTGATTGTTCAATTTTTTAAAGAGAACTTCAACGCTCTGAGAGAATGCATGCAAAATGCTGAGAATAGAATCAGATGTTTTCAGTACTGTTGTTTAATGCAGAACATTGAATAGACATCTTCATCTTCATCTTCATCCTCTTAGTTGTTATTTTGACTTTGGTTATCTTTCTTATGAATTATGTTTTGTTTAAAATGTATTAGTGCATCTTCCATAAGTTCTTTCACTATATCAACAACACTAACATAACTTGAAATAAAATTTAATTTATATAATTTTTTGATTAACAAAATTTTTTTGGTTTAAATTACTTCATCAACATCATAAAAATAAAATTGAGGGTTATAGATGACCTTTGCCATTTATTTACTTAGGGTTGTCAATGTTCAAGGATATAATCGTGAAACCTCAAGTCTTAGGGTTAACAATTGTTCAATTTCCTCAAAAAAATAATACATATGCGTTTTTTTTATTTCTTTATTATCAATATGACTGAATGTAATTACATTGGAAAAAATAAAAAAAAAAACCACTAAATAATGATGAAACCGATTGGAAAAGTCAGATTTTAGAGTTTCAAAGAGCCTACTTTGAAGCGAAGTCCTATCGTTTCCCCAAGTAGTCATCTGAACCGATTATAAGTTTCCATCAATGTCTATATATTCTCTTTCACATCTATTATATCAATAGCTCTCTCTCTCTCTCTATCCCTTCCATTACATATTTTCCATTAAAAGCCAAATTCAAGTCTTCAAATTCCATTTTAGGGTTAACAAAAAAAAACTAAAACATGGCGTTGCTACCAAAAGAAGTAATGGTCGATATCCTTTTGAAGGTAGAGGCAGAAGATCCTCTACCTTTTAGGACTGTTAGTAAGTTTTGGAAATCCCTCATTGATGATTCTCATTTCATGGAGACTCACATTACTAGATCGACCACAACCATTTGTGATTTGCTGAGAAATGCTTGTCATCAGTATTTTACTTTAAAAAATCAATACATTACAGATAACCTTGCTAGGCTTGAAGAAAATGGATTGGATGTTAGAGAGATACGTAGGGTTGTGGATGCATTTGGAGAGGTTCAAAGACTTTGGGATGATGTGGATAAGGTTTGTGATGAAGAAACGGAAAGGAATGATCCAGGTTTACGAATTGTTATATTCAATCAGATCTTGGTGGCTGTTATATATATGAAAGACAACTTCAACTGTATGAGAGATATTATGCAAAATGTTGTGGATAGAACAAGATGTCTAATAAAGTGTTTGGAAATTTATATCAATGAATAGACATTGATATATTAGGTGAATATATAAGGTGAACAAGATATTAGGTGAAAAATGGTTTAAGCTTCTACAGTGTATTTAGAAAACTGACTTTTTTGAAAAAGTTAATTTTGATTTTAATGCTTGATTCATTTTTAAATTGTTGATTACTGATTAATGATCAATAGTAATTCATCTAGTAATGCTTGCAACATCTTGGACTTACGGATAAAATTTTCATGACTTCACCATAGAATTTTCCTTATTAACTACATAATAAGTTTTTTTTTTGTTACATTTAAATAATTTTCTTTTAATAATAATAATACACATGCGTTTTGTTAACTATTTATTAAGTAACTATATGACTGAACGTAATTCAAAAAACAAACTTAAGTAACAAGCACCAACTAATGATGACACATTGAAAAAGTCATTTTTTAGACTTTCAATGTGGTTCGGAGTAGTCAAATCGCCTCCCAGAACACTCAATGCATTTCATCTAACTCTTTCTATTCCATCCGTCGGTTAGAATTTGCATCTAACACCAGTAATATTCAATTACATCTTTTCCTTTCACCTTCTTTGATAAGTTTCAAAAAAGTTGCTGAAAGTTTCATCTCAAGATGACTCTGAAATAAGACTTTGCATATTAATAATAGTATTTAGGATAAAAGAGATTAAAAAATTATTTGTTATTTATAACTTTACAAATTCTTGAAGACAATAAAAGTATGATTTAACTTTTTTCTTTGTTATTTAAAACTTTACGAATTCTTTATGTTTTTGATGGAATCTTGTTTTAATAATAAACTAAGAATAGATTAAGACTTTGTTTCTATATAGTGTAAGACACTGTTTGCAGTACCAAAATTCCAACACAATGTAGTTTCATTAAATTTTAGTGAGTAACTTACAATATTTGGCACAAAACACAACTACATCCAAATTCCAGCACACTACTTAAATCCTAGAAACCTTCATTACATTTGTTGTAGTTATGTCTACAAACTTAAACTTAAGCTTATCCCCACCATGGAATCCATTGTCTTTACATAATTTGTTCCACCCACTGCCAATCTTTGTTGCCTTCTTTTTTCCATCCCTTATCAGTACATCACATTTGTACTCAGTGCCTGTAGGTCCATACATATTAATAGCAGAGTAGCCTGAGCTTCTAATGTAAGCACCAAAGTCAATGTTCTAGTGTGGTATGATGGCAATGAATTAACATTCAAATGTCCATGAAATGCAGTCAAGTGGAAACAATCATTGCCGACGAACCTCATAAAGATCATTTTATTTTCATTCCAACCATAAAACTCTCTTAAGTTGATCCATCCCTCGGTTAGAAGTGGATGTTCAATGTTTTGATTGAACTTAACTTTGTGTCTATTGGATTTTGCATCAATCAATATAAATTCTCTTCCAAGTTTGTGGTAATATTGCTCAACAAAGGAAGGACTAATCTCTCCATATGGTTGTCAACGAGATAAATAGTTTAGATAATTTACTAAGGAATATAAATTGCTCAAACATAAAATAATACGAATTTCTAACCTCATTCATGATATAAGCAGTGAGTATTTTTCGATTATGACTCTGTTTAGTCTTTGAACTTGATTCACTAGAAGACATTGTATTGATTACACCAAATATCCTATACTAGATCATCACAGAAGCATAACAAGTTAATTTTTATTTTTTTAGCACAGAGCACAATAGTTAATGTAACTAGGAAAAAATGTATGATAAATGAAACTAATTGTCAAATAGTTTGGTGACTAATGCATTTTATTATTATTATGTGGGCGCAGTTAATAACGATTGAGTGGCTCAAGGCATAGGAATTTGCCTAAAACGAAACTAAATGGTTATTATTCCACTAATTCTTATTTGCTATTATTACTGTGACCTTAGACATACAACATACCAAGTAATAAACCATATTTCAACATACTCCCAACTTTACTTCTCTCTTCTCTTGCGACCTCATAACTCTTCACTTTAGAAAAAAACCAACAATGGCTGGAAAAGGAACTCCAAGAAAACGTAAAACAACACCAGATGAAAATACAAGAAGAAAATCAACAAGAGGGAAAACTACAAATCATAACGATTCAAATTCACATGTCCAAAAAACAACAGTTCATATGACAGAGAAGGTAACAGAAACCAAGAGCAGGAGTAATGAATTCAAATCAGAGGTTATTGTGATTTCATCAAGGTACTTATCCACCATGGTTTCTTTATGGCTTTGTTCTTTCTGAGATTCACATGACGTTAGTTTTTTTGTTTAAAATGATTTCTACTCAATAGTTTCACTTGACAATGCTAACGTTTCCTTACAATTTCATTGAAATTTTATGACAAATATATGTGTTTACATGTCATTCAAATGTTTCTTCAGCATGATTGATTAAAGTAATCTATGTGCTCACATGTTAGTGGAGGTTGATGGTATAAATCCTTGCATGTGCTTAATTTTTCCTTACAGTTTAATTGAATCAATCTGAAAACTATGTGTTTACATGTCATTCAAGTTTTCTGGAACATATGTGTTTACACGTCCTTTGAGTTTTTCTAGATATGCTACTAATAGTGTTCTACATTTGTTTTGGTAATTGATTGATTAGTTGCCAAAGTACCCCTATCGACAGTGGTGAAGATGAGGCATACAATTACGACATTGACACCAGTTTCTGACTGTGGAAAAGTCATCAAAAAGATCGCTCAGACAGAGAAAAAAGCCTCAAAGTCCAAGACTAAGCTTACTTTGGATACTCAAACAAATTCAGCTCCTCTAGTTATCAATCAAAGCAAAGGAAAGGGGTTACTTGATGGCTTACAATACAACAAAATTAAGAAGATTTTGTTCTGCTCACCAGAAGAAGATGACGATCGCGACTTTTACTTGATCTACCAACCTTGGACTATTATCGGTTACGACGGCATGTTGGGTGATTTCGAAATTCCTGAAGTAAGTTATATTATCTGTAAGCTATAAACATCTAAATGATTTCATACTCCCTAATTGAGTTTAATGAATGTTTCAAAACGGTTTAATTATGCAGTGGATGCCAATTGCTTTCAGACCACCATCAAGTATGGAAATTAATGATATATGTGCTTACACAGCTGCATACATTTTCAAGTTGGACGAGGATGATACAACTATATTAGTAATTCATATATATTAATTTTAATATAATATATAAAGTTTCATGTAGTCTAATGTGGCTGATCATATGTGGTTGTATTTCATTATGTATTGTAGTGACGAGGTTTTGATCAGATCAACAAGTGGCATATATTGGGATAGGAAGGCTCTAAAAACACTGATGCCTAGATGTTCTGTTGACCAGGAGGTGATTTTTCTTTAACATCTACAAATGAAAGATGAACTATCTCAAATGAAATTTGATTGTCATCATTTGCAGGTTATAATTCTGGTTGTGGCAAGACAGAATTGGTTGCCGCATATATGTGACCGGGGGGCCAGAGTGTGGTATATGCCTACGTCGTTTTCGGTAATAGCTTATGATTATCATGACATATAATACCTCGTAGCTTCTGATTATTTGAAATACTAAATGCAATTAACACATTATATTCAATACAACATTGTGCTTTGGACTGGCATCATAACCCCGACGAAATTAGGAGGAGATATCAAAAAAGCTTCATGTCTCGCACAACTACTTTAACCAAGGTAATTTATGCGTAGTTTTCCATTAAAACCGATTCACCCCATCATAGAGACAACTTATTTTCTAATTGTTTTTCAATTTTTTCAGATATTTATTCCTATTAATGATAGGGGGATTCATTGGTATCTAATGGTTGTTGATTTCTTGGAGAACAAACTATTTTTGTTGTACTCTTTACCTTGTGAAGAAAGACAAAGTCTTAGACGCCTTCAAGTGTTGAAGATGGTATGTGATATGGTATTGATTACTTATTATATTTTTTTCTGGTTCAGTTCATAAATATTATAATATATTGCAGGGATTATTTTTTAAGAAAATGTTTAGTCACGACTCTTTCAAAGGAACTGTCGCACTCTCATCAACAACACCAATTTCAAGCTTTTGTCTGGTTGAACCAAGATGTCTTCCACGTCAACGAAGTGGATCGTAATTATCTAACCTCTAACTAGTTACAATTGATATGTAATAACTATTTTGATTGTGTTCTGATAATAATATCATGTTATAGAAATGACTGTGGAGTGTTTGTGGCTAAGTGGATGACCGAAGGAGCGCTTAGAAGTGATTACCACAAAATCGATGTAAGTCAAATTGTGGTCACTAAATCATCTGTATGATTGCATCATTGAATTAGAATATAAAGGGTCCTGATTGGTTATATTGTTTCAGGTTGTGACTGCAACAAGAATGAAACTTGCACTTCAATTGGTACAAAGTAGAAACAATGTGTTGTCAAACGATGTGATAGCAAAGGCTGCGGAGTATTGGACTCATCAGGAATCAAAAAGGAAGGCGTTGGTCAAAGTTTGAATGACATGGAATGTTGAAGTTATATATTGTCTTGTTTGCTTGGAGTTTTAAGACTTTATTTAGGTTTTGGTTGTAACTTATGGTCTTTTTAGGTCCATGTTTTGGTGACATGTGATACAATCATGGTCTTTTTGTGTAATTTGTTGGATTCTATAACTATAACTTTGGCAATTGGTTGAGCATTCTATTTACATACCTCTATCAAATCTGAACCCTTTTTACTTCCTTTTGTTGTTCCTTGACTTGACCATTTCATCTTCGTATTGTTGATATGAGCTGCATGAGAATATAACAAACATTAGATTATCAATGCATCAGGACTGTATCCATTATATAACCATGTTTTTGAACCAATCACAAAGACAGTACTAAGACAACCTATTTTCTTCAACAAAAAATGCTTCTTTTTATTCAATTCTAACAACATAACATAAGTCTGATCAACAACATACTAAAGTTACTATATACATGCGTCATTTCAAATTGACTCCAATATAAACTATAGACTTTCAACAAGTTGTTGTTTTTTTAATCAGCATGCAAGAAAGGAGATAACTTTAACACTCCATGTCCTTCAAACTTTGACCAACGCAAGAATTGAAACTTTCTATTTTCTAGCAATCCTGAGTGTAGTTTTACCTGTTGTACAAAGTTATGTTCTTAAAGTTCATGTTGCTGATACCCAAAGGGAAATCACGAAAGAAAAAAATTGTCAATTTATTAATCTAATAAATTCATAGTTTATATTGAAAAATTGAAACTTTCAACAAGTTGTTGTTTTTTTAATCAGCAGGCAAGAATCACATTCCATAATTGGGAAAATTGAAACCCTAATTGCCAAAAATTAAAATTCATACACATGAATTGCTTCAAAGTCACATTCTAGAATTGGGAAAATCGAAACCTTAATTGCCAAAAATCAAAATTCATACAATCACATTCCAGAATTGGGAAAATAGAAACCCTAATTGCTAAAAATCAAAATTCATACACATGAATTGCTTCAAAGTCACATTCTAGAATTGGGAAAATCGAAACCTTAATTGCCAAAAATCAAATTCATACAGTCACATTCCATAATTGGGAAAATAGAAACCCTAATTGCTAAAAATTAGAATTCATACACATGAATTGCTTCAAAGTCACATTCCAGAATTGGGAAAATCGAAACCTTAATTGCCAAAAATCAAAATTCATACAGTCACATTCCATAATTGGGAAAATAGAAACCCTAATTGCTAAAAATCAAAATTCATACACATGAATTGCTTCAAAGTCACATTCCATAATTGGGAAAATCGAAACCCTAATTGAGAAAATTCAAAATGCAAACACCAGGAAAGACCCTAATGAGAAGCAACTTAACTTTAACTTTTTCTGCGATAGCAAATAACTTCAAATTGCAACAACTTCTGACGCAGAAGAAGATTTCGCGTACAAACTGCAACGACTTTTTTGAACCTCAAATGAAGAAATCGATTCGACAGAAGAAGATTTCGCGTAGTTGAACCAAACGAAGAAGATGATGGATTTTGAAAACATCAAATCATTTTGTTCGACGAAGATGATGATGATTTCAGAGGACTAGATGATGCAGACGATGGATTTCGTGGTATGAAGAAGATGGTGATTTCAAACACATAATGCAACACATAATCAAATTAATGATAATGGGAGGGAATCCAAATTTTGAGAGAGTTAAGCTTTCTCAAAGTCCACCTTAAACAATACAAAGCCATTCTTACCTTTCTTTTTATGCATGTGATGAACAATCTTCTGAGCAATAATAGCATTATCTGACGTGCCCCGGCTAGGGATAAAAGAGCTTTGCATGAACTTATCCAGAAAATGTCTAATGTGTTTGACAAGCACTTTGGAGATAGTCCTTAGAAGCACATTGCAAAGACTAATGGGGAGAAAATCTTTGAGACTTTGAGGAATATCAATTTTAGGAATTGGAATAATCAGAGTCTCTGCAAGATTAGGATCAATACTACCAGAAGAGAAAGCGTCAACAACTAATTTCCACACATCCGAACAAACAATGTGCCAATAAGTTTTGAAGAAAATTGGTTGGAATCCATCTGGGCCAGGAGCCTTATAAGAATGCATAGAGAAGATAGCACTTTTGACCTCTTCCATGGTAACATGGTTGAGAAGTTGGGTGTGAAGATCATTCCAGATAGATGAGATATTATCTAATTGCAAACTATGAGGATTGCAAGGATCATTAGCTTGAAAAAAATGCATAAAGAAAGCAGAGGCCTCCCTTTTAAGAGTGCTAGCATCAGTGCACCAAACATTTGAAGGTGAGAAAAACAAAAGAAGGGGGTTGAATTGTGTTAACTTTTCGCAACTCTTCAAGAGTGAGAATCTGATTCTGTTGGATCAGAGTCTGAATGAATTCAGAGTCTGATGGAAGATCATATTCTATTGCAGCGGATATAAACAAGAGATAGAGAGAAGAGATAACACAAGCAATTATACAGGTTCCTTCCACAAACCGGAAGTAGTCCTGTCCCCCTTGCACTTCCAAGGAGAGTTCCACTAAAATGTAATATCTATTACAAGTTGCTCAACCACACAGTAAGAGACTTCCAATGCTCAAGCACGCAGGCAAGAGACTTCCAATGCTCAAACACGCAGGCAAGAGACTTCCAATGCTCAAAGACACAACTAAGAGACTTCTGACACAATTTACAGAAAATTGAATAGAGTTGAAACACTTGATAAACAATCAAACGTGTTCCAATTACAAAACAAAGACAGACTCTGTTTTAAACAAAGACATACTTTGTTTTTCTGCTTAACTTAGAGATTCTAGAATACACAGTTTGTAAGAATAATCTAAGTTGTTGATGTGTTTCTGGTAAGACTCAGTGAGAATACAATAGCTTAGCAGCGTAGTTTTTCAGTTGTAGAGTCCAACAATTCTTCAAGTCTTCTATCCTTTATATAGGCGTTGGAAAGAGACGTTGAGACAATCCAGCACATCAAGATAATTCTGAAAGCTTGATTAATAGTTGTTGATCTGTTGCTTGATATGGTAATAGTCCTTCAAATGCATATTTTGAATTCCATTCCTTTTGAAGCTTAATACCGGTAGACACAGTTGCCAAACTGTACGAGGTAGTGGAGTAGTGGAAAGAGAGTTCGTACACATGTACTCTGTACTATTCTGCATTCTTTGTCGTTGAGCATCCCACGCTCAAGTTGACTTTGAATCTAGCCGTTACTCCAAATGAGAGTTTCTTGTGCATCGTAATGCCTTTGGAAAATCTTCTAAGCAGATCTTCAGATTGCAGGCTTCAGACTCACTGTAGCACTTCAGCTTCTGATGATCTACAGACTCTCTTGGTTTTTAGGTTCTGATAGTCTTCAGATTGTGATAGTCTTCAGATTTTGATAGTCTTCAGCTTAGTCTTCAGACTCTCTTCAGCTTAATCTTCAGAATTACAAACAACAAGCTTCTCTAGGTCTTGCTCTCAAAATGTTCAAACAGAATATTTTCTAAGATATAAATTTTGATTAATATCCTGCATACTTAAACAAATATTAGCATATCCAATTGACAATTTTTAATACTTTGTTATCATCAAAACTCAAAACGTGGTATTGCTGAACACCTTTGTTCCAACAACATTGTTAACAATAAGACCTGAAAACTTGTTCCTCCTCCTTCTAATAACTGCTTGAGTGTGGAAGAATTTAGTGTTCTTATTGCCATATTTTACCTAATTCTCCCGAGATTTTTGATACCAGAGCATTTCCTCCTAAGATAAAATCTTGTTGTACTCTTCTTGCAAACTTCTCTCAAAATGAATAAGATCGGAGGTTTGGTGGATATCTAGTTGCTTGTGAACTCCTCGGATTCTAGCTTCCAATATCCTCTTATTCTTGAAGATATTACCAAAAGTCTCTTTATTAAAAATAATAGATGGTCCTTCACTTGTTTTAATTTATGGGTAGCTGTACCTGTTTAGAACCTCCAAACATTATCAACCAAAGGCTCGTAGTCAGGATGAGAAATCCAAGCAGCTTGAAAATTGAACATGTTAGACTTTGTGCTTCTGAATTTAGAGCAACTAAGAAGTAGAGGGTAATGATCTGAATTGTGAGGAGAGAGGATCTCCACTAGAGCATGAGGAAAAGCCAAACGCCAATCAACATTAGCCATACATCTATCAAGGAGTTTTCTTATGTGATTTTGAAGATGAGTACTTCTACGCCAAGTAAAGAAACCACCCTCAGCATCCATGTCCATCATATCACAGTGATTCACCATATCAAGAAGCAAATTAGCACCAACCATGATCCTCATTAATACTCTTGACCTCATTAAAATCACCAACCATGATCCATGGAGCTATAATAGTATGACGAAGATTTTTAAGGTGATCCCATAGATAAGTGCAAATAGTATACACAGGTGAGCCATAAATAGTAGTGCAATACCAAAGTGCAACCCCTTTAGAAATAGTGAAAGTAATAGATTGAGCCATACTATCAATGAGAGTAAAGGTAAGATCGTTTCTATTAGAAAGAATCCAAATTCCACCAGAGTGACCTCTACTTCTTGAATAAACAACAATTTATAACCCAAAGAGAGCCACATTCTCTCCACTTTAGCAAAAGTTCCATGAGTTTCATATAACAAAACCAAGGAAGGACGATAAGTATTAATAATATCACGAACATGACACCTAGATTTCTTACCCAAGACTCTTCTAATATTCCAAGTGACCAAAGAAACGTCGTCCATTAAATCCATAAAACAACCAAAGGATTAGACGACATAAAGCTGAAAAAGTTACGTAGTCATGAAGTCAAAATCCTTTTGAGTCTCAGGTACCATCTCAAATGCGTCAAGCGCACTTGCATTGCCTACAATCTTCAGATTTGAGTTATGTTTTATAGAGGTTTCACCAAGACCCTTAACCAAAATATTTTCTAGATTCTCATCATCACTTTTATCATGAAAAAGAATAAATCTCGAGCCATTCCCATATATATCTTTCATATTGACCGCAAACTTTATTCTGTTGCCGAAATCATAAATTTTAGGACCACCTTTGACAACAGTTTTGGAAGCAAGATGTTGAGTTTTAGTCTTGATTGTGTCAATGGGCTTGGAGAGAGAAGTAGGGGTATGAGACTCTGGTCGTTGCCTTTTTTTGTGTACTTTGCCAATGGAGGATTTGATCCCCTTAGCCACGTAAGTGTGGGGAGGAGGTATGTCTAACTGAGATTTATTATTATTTGCACCTGCAACATTGAAAGTGGGTCCATTGTTTTTCTCATTCCTTCCTTTGGCATTTATATGCTGATTCTTTTCAAGAGATAACACTATATTGTTCTTGTAAGGCGTCTTGATGGCACGAGATTTGCGCTTCACCATCAACCATTCACCATGTGAGTCCTCTTGATTTTTAACAATCTCAGAATCACAATTAATGTTGGAAGACTGTACCTGATTCTGGTGCGAGGGGTTCTCAGAAACGTTAGGCGTTGGTATCATTGCTTCAACTGTCTTATTGCTAGAGTTGTTGTTAGCTGGTCTATTTGTATTATCGGCGACAGCAGTTTTACGTTTGCACTCTCTTGAGAGATGACCATAACACCCACATTCTGTACAAATTCTATGCAGTCCTTCATATTTGACCTTATACCAATGATTTCTCATCCAAACTTTTCCTATCACCGGCTTATTCAGGTCAATTTCGACACAAACACGTGCATATCGCCCTCTTGTGACATCGAGAGTATTAGCGTCAACTTTGATCGGTCTTCCTACTGCACGCTAACGCCATCAACACACTTTCATCATAGTAAAATAGATTGAGTCCAGAAAAACGGATCCAAACCATAGTTTTCTCTATTTTGGCAATAGGTGAAGTAAATTCTTGTGACCATTCTTGAACAGATAGATAATGATCGAACATCATCCACGGACCTCATTCATGACTCTCTCTCTCTATCAGCAGCTTGATCAAACTTTACCATATAATAACCGTTTCCATTGTCCATGATTTGGAAACCAGCAAAAAGTTTCCATACCTTGTGTAATCTGTCCCTCATAGTGTTGTATCCAACTGATTTATCCAAAAGCTTCACAACTAAGGCATCCTTCCAAGGCTCACACAAACCTTGCCAGATTGAATCATCAAAGTGAACCATCGGTAGACAAGGGTTATTATCAGAAAATTCAATATGAGCCAACTTCTCATTGATGAGATTTTTCATCTGTCTTGGTGCTGGTGTCATTGTATTATCGCCTGTCACCATGTCCCTAAAAGAAACCTTGGCTGTGTTCATATTCTTGTTCTGTAACTCATTCTGGTCAGGAGGTTTGCTTCCCTTGCCACCGTTGTTGGCTCCAGGCGTAGCAAAGACAAAAGACTGTTGAGGCTGATTGGTGTCAGAGAGAAAACTTGCCATTGAAAATGTAAGGAAAATTCAAAGCGTGAGGGGAAAACTTGTGAACAAATTGAAAGGGTAGATCAGAATGAAGTTGCAGAGAGAAGAACGTTGGAATAATCACTAAGGTCTCTTTGATTTGATGCCCAATCAGTTTTTAAAACATTGATTTAAGCACATCTAATACATCCAAATTGTCACAAGGGACATGCTAAACATAAAATTCCATTTGTTTGCCCTCCTTAATACAAAGGAAAAATCAATTAATAATACTAACCATATCAATTTTGATTTAGGATCTTGTCTACTATAGTATTAATAAACCTTGAGCATAGCTATTTAATATCTTAAGGAAAACAAAACATCATGGATTGTCGTTATCCAACTTTACAGCAAACATAACAGCCTTTGCATTCATGTTGCAATCAACTCCAATTATGTTATCCCCAAACACGAATCAATATCCCTGAAATGATTAGTTAGAAAACGAAAACAAAAACTACATATTTTCTAGCTTGTCAATAGTAAAAATATATGTTGTTGATGAAGAAAGAATCGTGGCCAAAACCTATTTTGAAGAGAAAATTCATTATGCTACTAACATAAGTAGAATCAAGGCCTTCTTGCAGAGACAATCATATCTCAAACCTCAAAGAAGTGTGCACATTTTTTTATCTAGTAATATGATATCAAAGTCATAACCAAAAGTCAGAAAACTTATATTGAGAATTGAACATGAAATAGTAAAATCATCTTCCAAGGTTTGAACCAACAAAATTCAATTTTTCAGCACAATATATAAAGTACAAAATAAATTTAAACCACACTCCATTGATAATATTCTTGCTGAATTAAAAACACAAGTGAAGTTCAAGCCTATCCCTATATGGATCAAACGCCGCCATATTTCCTTTAAATTAAACCATTTCATAAATTGAGAAAAAATTTATGAGTTAGAAACAATCACTGATAAGAATATCTACCTGAAGAAGAGTCATGCCTAGAAATCAAACTTCACTTTGGCCTGTGGAAATTTGTTACGAAAGCAAATCAGAAGCCTCATTACTTCCTCCAGGTAACAAGTCAATGATTTCCTCTATGTAACTCTTTAACTTTCAATTTCAATGATTTCAATGTAACAAAACAAGGAAGATTACTTCTAATTGAATGTGAAGTTGGGTGAAGTAGAGCCTGCACAAACACAGTGTATTAGACATATTCCAAAGAGGAAATAATGCTATACGGTAGCAATAGCCCTATGCCGTAGCAGAATTTTAACAAGTCACCATTGTTCCACGATAGACTATTAGTACAAAGTGCTTGAAATACTGACTATACAGACACTTTAACCCTGTAATATTGCATAATTTGAACAATATTTTAAGAGAGATTGAGTATTAACAAGAAAGTAGAAACGAAGAACATCTTACTTGCAATATGAAAATTAAAAAGGAGACAAGATAAGCAAGAGCTTACCTCAAGGGTACTTGAAGAAAGTGTCAATATCTTAACATAATTAGCGATCGCTTCTAGCCAATTAATTAGGCCTGAAATACTATATTTAAGACCTGGTGCAACATCAATATTTACTTCTTCAAGAACAGAAAGGTCGCTACAGAGACTTGGTGAGCGAGACCACGAAAGAGAGATATAGAATTAAGGTTTGGAGTAGAAAGCACAACTTTGTAACGTTCCGGAGCGTTACAACCTATGGACAAACTAGATAGCTTGGAATTAGATATGCAGAGGACAGTTGCATTGCGTTGTAGAGACCAACGGTCAAGGACCAAGGTGCTTAACATCTTACAATTTGAAAAGGGTTCCACAATGCCATTGTCCTTTGCAATAAAAGTGACAGAGATGAGATGCAAGCTTTTCAAAGCAGGCAATTCCAAGGAAGTTGGAATTTTCATCATCCAAGGGACACCACAAAAGACAAGCTTTAGATGTGTCAAAGATTTGCAAAAAAATATGCAAGGGCGCAAAGTGTAACCGGGTTTGAAATTCAAATAAAGTTCAAGTGTGAAATTCTCGACATTATGTGACATAGCATATTTCATGACCGTGTCCACAAGTTCAGGTTCAACGCCTCCTTCATTTCTTAAAACAATATCTTGTAAAGAAATTAAGTTGTCACGATGAGACATAACTGAAAACACAAATTGATTATAATTGGGTAAGCCACGAGCGAATTCTGAACTATTCAATGCAAGAGTAGTGACACGTCGCCAAAGTTTCTTCCATCTAGTCGACAATACACAAGTTTGAACAGCTTGTTTTGTGTCCATAAACTTCATTATATGGAGCAAAACAAAATCACACAAGTCACTAAGCCGGTCATTTTCTCTTTCATTTCTATCTCTTTTACTCTTCATCCTTTGCTTCGACTATCCCTAATCTTCCTTTTCTTTCAGTGTCACACCCTAGTAGACTTGTTGTAACATCCTAGTAGTTATTATTTATTTTTGGCTGAATTTTAATAGTTTATATGATTTTAAATGGTTTATGTTGTTTTGATGGTGTGGAATAATTTATTATATGATTATTTTAATGTTTAATTAAAATAGGTGAGAATTACAATTATTGGAAAATTTGGGGGTTAAAAAGAATTGACTAATATTTTAATAGGAGTTAATTAGAAATAAGTGGGAATTAATTAGAATTAATAGGGAGTTAGAGAAAGGAGAAAGTCAGAAAAACAGTTTCACGTAGAAACAGAGAGAAGGGAGAAAAACCAAGAACCAAGGGAGAAGAGCCAAGTGGGGAGAAGTGTAGAGTTTTGTTCATCAAATTCAGGTAAGGGTGAGACTAACTCTCAAATTTAGGTCTTATAATTCGTCGATTGATATTGTTGTTGTTAAGGCTGATGAATTGAATTAGGTTAAAGATGAATTGGTTTGAATAACTTGATGAATTCATGAAAATGTTGTTGTTTATGGCTGTTTTGATGTTAGCTAGAATAGAAGTAATGTAACTCATCAAATTTGGGTTTTTAGGTGTTTAAATTGGGGTTTGGGGTTGAAAAATAGAAGTCTGTTCGTACAGTTCGTAGTTCTGTAAATCGCCACTCGCCACGGCGAGCAGACCCACTCGCCAGGCGAGTAAGACCTGTGTAGCTCGCCACAGCGAGCGGACCCACTCGCCATGGCGAGTAGTGAACCTGTATAGCTCGCCACAGCGAGCAAATGCACTCGCCACGACGAGTTGCTTAAATTAAAAAGTGTTAATTGTCTTAATGATGTTTTTGGGTCAATTTTTATATCAACATGAGTGCCTTAATATATTTAGGAATGAATGGCAACTTTTTACAGAATCAAATTTGGGTTTTGGGGACTTAAAAATGAAGATTTTGGGTGAAAAATGTCAAAAATGCCGAGAGCACCCAGTTTTTCTCGCCTTCAGCTCGCCCCCAACTCGCCATAGCGAGTAGCTCGTTCTCCTGAGCTCGCCATAGCGAGTAAAGTAGTTCGCCACGGCGAGCAGCACTGTAGCATGCTTTAATTGTTGAATTTTGCTGTGAGACTCTGTTGTGTCCTTTTGCTGTGTCTTGTCGATCAAGTTGGAGTTTTATGTCATAGTTGATTATGCATATTGTAGTTGTCGTCGCTGTTGTCGAGTTGTATGCAGATATACACTATTGAATCCATTTCATACTCATACCTTGTTGAGGGCTCATGCCCTGGAGTGTTTTCACTCAATTGTTGAGGGCTTATGCCCTGGAGTTTTTATCACTCAATCGTTGAGGGCTTATGGGCTTATGCCCTGGAGTTTTTATCACTCAATCGTTGAGGGCTTATGCCCTGGAATGTTATTTCATTCAAACTGTTGGGGGCTTATGCCCTGGAATGCTAGTCATTCAAACGCGTTAAATGGTACCACATGCATTTGCATTAGTCGCATTGTTGTCGTTGTTGTTGTTGTTGTTGTCGGTCGAGTCGTCGATGTCGTAGCTTGATGATGATGTTGTTGATTTGTTGTAATTATAAACTGACAGTTGATTATCGTTTTATTGTTGTTGTTTAATTTAATTGATGACTTATAATATCTATTGTTGTTTGTGAATCTCACCCCTTCTGCTTGAAAACGTTGTCTTTCCTATGGGTAACTTGCAGGTAATGAAGATTAGTAGGATTAAAGGCTCTGTGTCTAGGGCTCTGATACATATTAGGATGGGAATCATCGCGAATGTTTTCCTTTAATTCTTTTATGTATCATATCTATAAAAAGACCATGTTGTTGGAGTTTTATTATTGTTGAAAATAATATTTTATAACTGTTGAGGCATTTGTGCCAGGATAATGTTGACGTTGAATTTGAGTTGATTTATAACCTTGAAGATTTATTCCGCTCTAGTTTACGAGAATTTATGTTGTATTAAAATAAATAGTTTATTCCTATTTATGAAATTTTGAAAAGCAGTGTGACACTCTGTTGTTTGATTTACTCTGATATTTTTATTTAATATTACGACGTTGGGAGATCGGGGTGTTACACTTGTTACTCATCTTCATATATTCTGATTTGGGTATTGTTGTGACAAGTGCTCCTCTGATTATGTGATGTTTCTTATAGCTTTTCTTTTGAGCAGCAAGGTGTTTCTTTCTGTCAATAGCAGCTCCTTCATCATCAAGTTCTAAGTTACCAACACCATCTTCTAGTATGTCTCATAGTTCTTCATCTAAACTCATGACATAACTGTAGAAGTTGGTTTTCCACCATGAGAATTCATCAGGGTCTCCGTTGAACTTTGGAATTTTTCCAGAGTCATATTTCTTGTTACTGGATCCATAATCATAAGGTATAGCAACACCACCACCAGTAGTTGAAGGTTCACCGGAAAACATGTTTTTCTCAAGATCTTTTCTATCACACTGTTAAGTGTTATGACAACAGAACCGGAGCTCTGGTACCAACTGAAGGTGAGAAAAACACAAGAAGGGGGGGTTGAATTGTGTTTTTTTTTCTCTTTTTAAAAGATAGATTCGGTTTTCGAAATCAGAGTCTGAAGAAGTTCAGGTTCTGATAGGAGTTCAGAGTCTTGTGCAGCAGAATAAAGTAAAGAGATAAGGGAAAAGAAAGAACACAAGCAATTATACAGGTTCCTTCCACAAACCGGAAGTAGTCATGTCCCCCTTGCACTTCCAAGGAGAGTTCACTAAAATGTAATTTCAGATTACAAGTTGCTCAGGCACACGAGCAAGAGAATTCCAATGCTCAAGCACAACTGCGAGAGACTTCTATTGCTCAAGAACACAACCAAGAGACTTTTATTGCTCAAGCCCTACTGCAAGAGACTTCTAACACAATTTACAGAAAATTGAATAAGAGTTTGAACACTTGATATACAATCAGTGGTGTTCACAAATACAAACAAATAAGAGACTCTGTTTTCTGTTACACTTAGAAATTATAGGATATTGAAGTTCTTAAGAATTTCCTAAGTTGTTGATGTGTTTGGCTTGACAATACGACTTGGCTCAAGGAGTATTTCAAAAAATGCATACGAGGTTGTAACCAATTCTTCAAGTTTTCATTCATTTATATAGAGGTTTGAGAAAGACGTTGAGAGATGGCAGCACATCACAGAGTCATCTAGAAGCTTGATCAAACACTGTTGATCTGTTGTTTGATATGGTAATCGTTCTTAAGAAACAATTTTGAATTTCATTCCTCTTGGAGCAAAAATACCAGTAGACACAGCTGCCAATAGTACAAGTAGTGGAGTAGTGGAGAAGGTGTTCGTACAAGTACTCTGTCCTTTTCTGCGCTCTTTATCAAAAAGCATCTCATGCTTAAGTTGATTTAAAATAGTCGTTACTCCATATGAATATTCCTTCTGCAACGAAATGCCTCCAAAAATTCATCAAATCAAAATCTTGAGTTTGCAGTCTTCAGACTCTCTTTAGAACTTCAGACTCTCTTCGTTCTTCAGAACCTGTAGATATGCGCTTCTCGAGACAGCTTCTTCAGACTTTCTAAGTCTTCAGAACCTCTTGATTTGCACTTCTTCGAAACAGCTTCTTTAGACTTTTTAAGTCTTCAGAACCTCATGTCTTCACTTGCAACAAGCTTCTTATAGATTTTGCTCTTCATTTGTTCTTTGAGAATGCCTTCTAAGATGAAAATCTTTGACTAAGATCCTGCACACTTGAACAAATATTAGCATACCCAATTGACAATTTTTAATACCTTGTTATCATCAAAACTAAAAGTAGTATTGTTAAACACCCTTTGTTTCAACAGTCCTGTTACCATCTGCATCAAGTGTCACAAAATGTTCCCAACCTTTCAGAACTGTTTTCCAGGTTCTGCTGTCAATTGACTTGAGAAAAGCACTCATACGTGATTTCCAGTGGTCATAGTTTGAGCCATCCAACAGAGGTGGTCTATTCACAAATCCTTCTTCCTTATCCGTCAAGCTAGAAATAAATTTTCCTAGAGCTCACCCTAAAACAAGCAGGGTGTCTGCTCTGATGCCAATTGAAATTCTAGCAAACTTGTTTTATTATGTTCTATAAAATGTTTAAGCGTTTTTGATGTTCCGTTCAATGTTTCAACAAATAAACATAACTAAACTTGCATCAAAACGATACAAGAGTAGAATACAAAGACTCAAAACCCTAAAGTTCTAAACTTTTAGTATGACGGCTTGAATACCTATTTAGGTCTTGGAGTCTTCCTTTTATATTGAAGCAATATGGGCTAACAACCTTGTTGGGCTTCAGTAAAAAATTGCATCGATCTGATTCACAAAACAGAATCAAAGAGACAATATGGAAAGTCCTAAAATGTAGGAACATCTTTAGGAACGTAACAACCGCCTTCAAATATTCCCTTAAGTATTCTTGCTTCTTTGGGAATAAACCCAAATTAATTCTGTAAAGATATGTACGTTGCTTGGACATCAAGTTAAGGAAAAATTGTTTCCTTTTAAAGATAAGGCGCGCCTACAAATAGGCATGAACTCAGGCATGAACCGTGACAGGATGTTGGAACATTCTGTCCAACATCTCATATGGATGTCTAAACCATGTTAAAACTTAGAGTCCAACTTCACAAAAAATGGATATTTGTTTTAGCAACAATGCAGCCAATACAAATACACAACATCCTTCAAGGGATTCTGAATATTAGTTAACCTTTAATTTATCCTTTGAAAGGATTTTAATTGATCCTTTCTAATTAGAGTCACGTGAGTAATCTTATTTGAATGACTTTTACTAAGAAAAATAAGATAACGAAATATGAACAACAAAATAGAAACAATATAAAAGCACTTATTAGCAATAGAATTTTTAATTGGATCCCATTATAGATAATGATCGAAGGTTTTACATAGCATAGAAATTCTATCAAATTCCTAATTTCATTACTGCACTAACAAAATTTTAAACCAATTTTAGACATTATTCATTTTAAATTTTATTCACTCTACCAATTTATATAAGAAAAGTTTTAACTGATTTTAATCCATTTTCTTCTGAGTATTCTCGTACAATAACTTTCATTGATAGTCACACTCAACATTATTAGGTTAGAAACATCCTTATTATGAGAACCTCTGTGAATGTCAATTTAATTGATAGACATGTAAAATATATGAATTTACTATTAACAAAACAAAATTCTATAAGATACTGCTATTTTAGGATCAACACATGATTTTTCATTGGTAGATTGGGTTCCCAAAGTTCTATAAGCTACTGCAACATTATAGAGTATTATACAGGAAAGAGAGATTAGAGATTGTTACAAAAATATATTTAAGTGATTAGAGATTAGGTTGCCAAAGTTTAAAATATAAGGTACTGCTAGTTTAGAATCAAAACATGATTTTCCATTAGTAGAAATGTTCTTTAAGTGGTCATGTATTACATAAACCTCTCATTCAAATTAAAGACATCATTATTCTAATAACAGGTTAACTTTTTCCATAACTTCATATACCTATTCCAGCTCAGCATTGCTATTTATCTAAAGAGTTTTTATCAAGAAAAGATCTCAACCAATTAAATTTGTTATTTGGTGGAAATCAAGAGAAGTAATGGTGTGTAATTAAGAAAAGGTGTTAGAAAATACACTGTCTTAAAATTTTCTTGATAAATTTTGTCATTATATCTATCATTTCCCTATTATAATATTAAATATCATGAGGACAAATAAATTCCAGCCGCACAATGCGGATCATCATCTAATTGCATTTTTAAAAAGTATACCGAGAACATACAACACAGTAACCAATAACATGAAAAATAAGAATCAGTATTACCTCATATTGGTAGAGCTTCGTGCTGATAACGTGTTATGAAATAAACTCAAAGTAAAAGATCAAAGAAGAAGAAGAAGAAGATGATGATGAAAACTTTTGCATTATTCTTTCTCATAAGTGTATCTTTACAACAAAACACGAGTCTTATTTATAGGATACAAATAAGCAAGTGAAGGCTCACATGCAATCAAAGAGTACTAACAATTCATTCCACCAGTGACAGTTATAGAACTTGGAAGATCAAGAATGGACATTCACCAACTTTATTATTCATAACACTTTGAGATTTTTTACCGGTTCTCTCTTCAGTCTTGCTGGGATGCTGTTTTCCACAAATTCCACATAAATTTGGAAGAACCGATTCGTAAAAGTATCGCAAACCGGTACGCGCGAATTAATTCATGTTCACTTGTTAGGCTAGCGAATTCTGTAATTATGGTACTACCCTTGGAGTGAAGGAGGGTAGGTGGGTCATGTTTCAAAAAAGAATTTGTAAAAACCTTATCTCTAACAGAGACAAATGAGGTGGGCATACAATGAAGCTTGACAACATTGTTCATAAACACAGCAGCAACTTTATGACTGCCATAATCAGTTCTTACAATATTTAGAGTGGAAAGAGTTGTATTTATAGACATAATTTTTGTTGGGTTTGGGTTGAAAATTTGGGCTTTTCCCCTAAACCCGGAGGAAAAATACAACAAAAATATGTATTTTCTCGGAACACCACGTGAGGGGCGCATGGAGCTGTGCGCCCACGAGGAACGTATCCTCAGCCTTCGGTGCATATTTTGTCGTTTTCTTCGTCTTTTTGATTATTTTCTTTTTCTGATTTAGTCTTAGGACTTTGAACAAAAAAATTTCAACTTTGTAGTGTCTTCAAAGCCTTCTTTAACTTCTTTCTAAACTATTAGATAAAAACTCTTGTAAAGGAAATTCATATTTTTCAGGGTTACATTTTTTTAGCACCAGCTGATTAAGGTTTTTGTAAACTAGAGTTTTTAGATTTCAACTTCTCAATCTCAGCATTCAAAGTAGTTTCTTTATCAAGCAAGTTTTTATGTTGCTTGTATAGAATTTTAAACTTGCAAGTCTTACTTTTAACATTGTTTAGTAAACCCTTAATGGTAGAAATAAATTTATCAAGAGTAAGACTAGAAAATAAATCATCGATCATCTTTAAAGCCTGAGTACAAGACTTGCTACCTCTTCTTCATCAAAGTTAGAATCTAAATCATCTCATGTTTCCATGAGAATTTTCTTCACTCTCTGCTCCTAAAGTTCTCCTTCTTAATTAGATCTTTCTTTTTGATACTCTAAACAATCAGCTTTAAAGTGTACAAGTTTCTTGCAGTTGAAACATACCTTTCGTTCCTCATTCTTATCTTCGAGATTTGATCGTCTTTATTTTTACAAAGAGATTTGATCGTCTTGAGGGATATAAGTTCCTTTTGGGGGAGTATCTTTTATGTTTATTGAGATGTTGGATTCTCTTAGTTAGAAAAGTCAATTCTTCATAACTTCAACATCTTCATCATCCTCTGGGACTTCATCTTTAAACTTCTCATCTTGAAGAGCTTTTACCATCTTACCTCTAAATTTAAGAGCTATAGGTTTGGCCTTGAAGGTTCATCTTCTGCTAGCTCCATTTCATAACTTTTCAAAGAACTAATATATATGTTGTTCAATTCCCGGAACATTTTAATTTTAATCAAAATATAAAATATTTTATTTTCATCCTTCCAAAATCCGTTTTATTTTTGATCCCTAATGGACATGTCTTTGACAGTTCTTAAGCTTAATAATATGAACATACATGAGTTAGACCTAATAGCTTGATATGACTTATACACAATGTTCCACAAATCGAGTGTTAACTCGCCGAGTTTACTGAATTTACGTTTTTAGGTACCAAAATCGTGTCAACTCGGAGGTAAACTCTATTTATGGTAAAACGGAATGTTTGACGAGTTTGACTCGAGTTAACTCGGTCAAACTCGGGTAAACTCAGGTAAAATCGGAATGTAAATCTAATTTTTTTTCCTCAAAAAAAAAGTCTAGTTTTTTTGGATAGTTTTATTAACAACGAACTTGTGAAACTTGTCTTTTTAGATAGTTATTAAGACTTAAGAGACTTGTGATTTTGCAAGTTTATTTTGTATTTTGATGTCTTTTTTTTTGGAGTACAAGAGGACCTTAGCCCATGTATTTTGATGTTTAGTTTAACATAATGCTTTATTATGGTGGTTGAAAACCTTTATAATTTAGTCATATTTTGCACTATTAGACTATTTACAATATTATATTAGTTTACATATGTCATGTCAATAATAGATTTTATTTAATTTTAATTTTAGGTAAACTCGTACAAGTTTCGAGTCGAGTTTACCTAGACAAAACGAGTTGAGGTAAACTCTCGAATTGTAAAACTTTTCTTATACATATGAACATAAGTTATCATTAGGGATCAGAAACAAAATAAGAATTTTTTAGAAGGAACGTCACATTTTATTTTTTTTCTTGACTAACATAAACAAGTACTATATTCTTCAAAAAATAAAACATTTATTATATTATTAGGGACGAATTTAACTCAAGTTTTAATGTTTTTATTGTTGTACCATAACTCATTATTTAATGTTGAAAAATCACTTTTCATTTAGATTTAAGAACTACACGTTAAACATTACATTTAGATTTAGTCAACTAAGGAAGAATACAATGATTTAGGCCGGTTGGTCTTGGTCCTAGTAATAATATCGCTTCTCTTATTGACATTTTTAAGAATTTTAAGACAAAAATGGTTACTAGTTGCATGAGATGTGTATGGAAATCTGCCACCTGGTATGGTAATCAAGATGTCACTATCTTAGTCACTAACAACTAAAAACACGAGGCAAAACAAAAATATCATTCTTCATACTCTCCCATTTAAATCATTCTTTTTTAAGGTCTGCATAAAAACTAAGAAAGGTATAATAATTTATAAAATTATATTTCATTATTAATTTATTAATAGAGTATTAATGTTAATTATTGTTATAAATTCCTTAAAAAAATTGTTGTAAATATGTACAATAACTTTAATTGTTGATATATTATACGATAAATGTAATAATCTAAAAATGATGAACATAAGTAAAATAAAAAACATTCTCAAAATAAAAAAGTAAAATAAAAAAATATATATGAACAGTATAAATAAAGAATTGGAGGTTTTCGGAGTTAGGTACTTCAATTGGTTTGAGTTAAAAAATTAAGAATCGGAAGTTTTGAGTTCAAACGCATACGAAGAAATCTAAAATATTAATTTAACAAATTAACTATTAACTTTTCATTCGGAAAAAATAACTTTTATAAAAATCATTTGTAAATGTAATTTTATTTTAATAAATTCATTACCAAAGTATTGATATTATGAGCTGTACTCGGAATTAACAACAATCAAACATATTTTACAATGAAGTGCTAATAAATTCATTTGTTAAAATAAATAACCAAAGTGTTTGTGCTTCGTACTCCGATCTTTATTCATATTATTCATTGTCTTTACTAACTGAACCAAAGATACCGCTTATTTTTATTAATAAACAGAAATAAATGAAAAAAGAAAAAACCGTAACCACAAATAAAAGTAAAAATGAATTTAAAAAAATAAAAATAAAAAATTATAAAGAAAATGGAGAGTGTCCACAATTTAACGGTCAACCGTAGCGTTAAAGTAGTGATCTCACTCACTAAGCAAAAAAGTCGTTGTGAGTTTGTAACCGAAGCGTAAAAGCAGAAACATAAAGACTAGAGAGAGAGAATATTCATATTCCCAAATTACCCTTACAGTTTCAATACTATGAATCAAAACTACACAAGCTCCTTTTTCATTTTCATGGCTGAGAGATTCACTTGTTGCACTTGAAGCCATCCAACCTATTTCATTTCATTCCATTTTTGTTTCATTCTATTCCGTTTCATTCCATTTCGCTCAGAGACATACATACACTCTTTCACTTTTCTTATTTTCTCGAAGATCTTTCGAGAAAATAAAACAAAACAAAAAAACAGAAAAAATATGTCAGACTTTTGTCTAAAAAATGGTCACTCCTTCGCGCTACGTAAGAGGATGCACAGCCGCGTATCATTGCTCCGGCGATGTATCCTTCGAGCTTTACACCGACTGCTTGCCTGCTCAGGAAAGCAGCCCGGTGCTAGTGCTACGTACAGCATGTTAACTCCCCATTCAGCATTGCCATCTCCGCGGGCTTCGTTGTTGGATTCCACCGTCGAAACTGCTCTTCAACCACCTGTTTTTCACACAAATGAATTGGATACTGATTTGGTTTCACTCAAAATTAGCTTGTTGGGTGATTGCCAAATTGGAAAAACCAGTTTTTTGGTAAGTATATGATCATTTTTTTTTGTGTTCCATCTATGAAGCACGGACACTCCTAGACGTGTCCCAGTGTCAGACACCTGTCGTGTTAGACATCGACACTTGTAATTACACTTAACTATGTGATTTTTAAAATTATTAGTCGTGTCAGATATCTGTGTCCAAGGTGTTCATAATCACAGCAATATTGTTCTTTTCAATATATGAATTTGAGTACAATATTTTTTTTTGTTTTGTTGAATTTGATATTTAAATGGGTTGAATCAAAGTTATTTGTTGAAAAAATGTGTTGCAGGTGAAATATGTTGGGAATGAAAAAGAGCAGGGAGGGAAACAGAGGAAAGGACCAAATCAAATGGACAAAACATTGGTTGTGAGTGGTGCACGTATATCCTATCGTATCTGGGAAGTACAAGGTATATAAATTTTTAATTTGATGATTTTATGATTACTTATAGATATAATTTGATAAATGTTTAATATTATATATGAAGGGGATGGGAAATCAGAAGCCCAGCTTCCAATGGCATGTAAGGACTCAGTGGCAATTTTGATCATGTTTGATCTTACAAGTCGATGCACATTAAACAGGTAATTTTCGATTCCGGAATGTGTGTAGCCGACACATCGATGGTAATTGGATATTGGACCGACATCGGACTAATGTAGTTAAAAAAATATCAAAATTTGTATTGAAATCTGAATTGTTCGATTTTGACCAACCAGCCACATGTGCTGCTGGGTAATTCTGGGCTATGCGAAATCGTCATTTTTTTATGTCAATTTTCATTTCAATTATATTTGGTAGAAGTTTTTTTGAAAGTTAATTGCTAAGAAGAATCATTCCTATTTTTTGGTTTTATTTCAGTGTTCTGGGATGGTACAAAGAAGCAAGGAAATGGAATCAGGTAACATATATTATTTTGGTACAAAATTTCTGCTGAAAATTGATTGGCATTGAATTTTAATCAACAGTGATGTGTGCTTGATTGTTGTAGACGGCAATTCCGGTGTTGATAGGAACCAAGTTTGATGATTTCATTCAGCTCCCTATTGATATGCAATGGACCATCGCAAGTGAGGTAATCACCGTGACTTTTAAATTTGTGTATGTTTGATTGAGCGGTGATTAATCACCGCTGTAAATATCGTGAATTTAGAGCTCTTTCATACCAATATCGTAAATATCATGTAAGTTTGTGGATGTAATTTTTATCTTACAAGTCGGTTTTGAACTACTGATAACTATATTTTGATCCAAAAGAAGTTCAATTCCTATAAATGCTGCAAAATCTTCTTGTAAGACTAATCAATTTGATTTATATCCTTTATTGAGAAAAGCTGAATAAGCACCAATTTAACTTTAGTATATGCTGCAAAATGTATCTTCCTTTATTGTTTTGTCATTCATATGATTATGATTATTAAACATCAAAATATATAAAAAAAAATAAAAAAAAATGTGTTTAGTTGCAACGTCAATTAAGGTGAAAGGGATTGATAGGATTCTTAGCAGACAACACATAATGAGACCCCTATTTTTCTTACACGTTACCTATTGACACTATTAATTTCTTTGTAGGGTAGCCATATTGAAGATAATTTTAATCACATATAGTGTTCCAATTAGAATCAATCACCTGCATATAGCATAGTGGTGCCACTTGTGGATCCCATGCATATAACACTAATTTGGTCCTTTTAGTGCATGTGCATGTTTGATATTTTACATAATTTTACAAAATCACATAAGCATTTATGATTTTGTCCAAATATATTATGGTATTACATACAAATTCTGTCAAATTCATGATCAATTTAATTATGGACTAAATAAGAACTTTTTGTAGACTAGTGTTCTTGTCAAATCCAATGACGAAATTGGTTGATTACTTTGTATGATAGACATAGATGTTGATTTGCTCTAATCAGCAACCCACACAATCATCACATTAGTAATTGTTGGATCGAGATTGATTGATCCATAATTCAAATATGGTATTTATACTTTTTTCTTAAATTAATATTAATGTTTGATCTCGGTCCAATGACTATCAACGCAGTGTCAGACCTCTGCGTGAATTCACTGAAATCAAAATCATATAAATATGGACCCCATGATCCATTATAAGAAGTCAGTCCATGTTTGATGATCATTGATCCTAAGGGAGACAAAGCTACCCATCCCATACCCATTTATTTACAAACAAGTTATCCAATTAGTAGATTTTAATGTTGTGAAAATAAAATTTTGATGGGTCATCGTTAACTTGTTTCCTTAGAGCACATTTTAGCAACTCAGAAAAAAAGCAATTTTGCATTGAAAAACATAATATGTCAACTTTTAAGAAGTTTGAATTTACAATTTTTAGTATGTGTATTTCTATAATGAATTGCTTAATATAAACTTTGACGGTACAAGTTAGTGTTTGCCAATTTTGATGTATATGCTGACATTTGAACAATGAAAACAGGCAAGAACATATGCAAAGGCCTTGAATGCCACTTTGTTCTTTTCAAGTGCAACATACAACATCAATGTCAACAAGATCTTCAAGTTCATCACTGCAAAACTCTTCGACTTACCTTGGACAGTGGAAAGGAATCTAAATGTTGGAGAACCCATCATTGATTTCTGAAAATCTGTGTACATGCATTTACATAGAAGAAAATGTTGAAGTAATTTGCTCGATCTCCAAAAAGTAAGTCAACCGACCAAGTAGAGATGTTAAGTCAAAATATCATCACTCTTGGGACAATCGAGTTGTTAGGTACATAGACATGTCATTTCCGATGGAAATAACAATGTTCAAATCTCAATCATCACACAAAAAGTGTGGTATTAAATGGATAGCAATAAAAGACTAGTGAGAAATAAAAGAAATGGAAGCATATCAGAGAATTAGCGTGTGTTTAGATTGACGGTAAATTTGATAAAAACTATAATTTGAGTTTCAACAAAATTGTTGTCATTATGGTTTTGTCAAACTCACGGTCGTTTCAAACATGTTATTAAGGTTACTGCAAATTAGTCCATGATGTTTTTTATCTTGCTTTGAAGGAATTGTCTTGTTTTTTTAATTGCTAAAAGTACTTAGAAAATTTTGAGTTAGCCTTAGCCATGTACTGATTCTCCTTTTGTTCCTTTTATTTCTCACACAGTTTTGGAGTTGTGGCAATCCAAAGTGTCTGCTGAAATAATCAAATCAAATTATATGGTTCTTTTGTTTTTAATTTATGAAGTATTGTACATCTTTAGATTTGGTAGAGTTTCACATCATCCCTTAATACTAAGGAATCAAAACTAACATTAATTATGGTGTTTTCAAATATTAGATTATGGTCAATTGATTTTAATCAAGATTAAATTTAAGAACTCAGCTTGTGAAATTTTATCAAGGAAATCAACTTCAAAGTACGTAACAAAGTAGAGCTCTTATTTATTTCTTAAAAAAATAGGCATCTCTATAAATAGAATAGTTTTTGTCTATTGATACTCAGCATATGTGTCATTAATTTTGATGACCTGTCTTTTATATAATTATGCTTTCTAAAACGGGTAAGGATTCTCTCCACTTAGCAAAATAGATGGAGTATACAATTTGGAGAGAGATAGACACAAAAAGTAGATAGTTGGTACCACTATTATTAATTACTTTTAACTTTTTTCAAAAAAAATTGTGTCTATATCTCTTCAAATGGTAGAAATGGAGAGGATTATAAATGAAAAGGATTTTGATTATAGTTGACTATACCGGTGATGAATCCTTCCCTTTCATTTTGAAAGTTAACTAAGTTTAAAAGGGGAGTCATTAACCTTATAAAGAGTGATTTTTTGATTTGAGAGTATGGTAAAAAGATGAGAAATTTTGAAAAATTATTAAAAAATCTGCCCCTCGATGTATTATTTCGGTTCCTCCCCAACGAACAATTTTGGTTCAAAATTCTATACAAAGTGAAGGGATCTCTTTTTCTTCTTTTTAACTTGTATATTCAATATTCTCCTCTCTATTTTCATTCACACTTCCAAACAATAAACAAAGATTATAATGGATCTTCTTCATCCATAGAAGTCCAAACTAAAATAATTATGTCAGAAAAAATTATAGCTTAATAGCAGTTTTGACCCCTTAAGTATTATAAAGTTGCAATTCTGACCCGTTAACAAAATAAAATACAATCCAGCCTCCTAAGTGTTGTAGAAAATGCTACGTAGACCTGCAAAACAAAAAAATTGAGTTAGATCTGAGACGTGCTCAACGCACTGTCCTCAAGAATTTTCCGTGTGTAGAACGCTAACCCTTCCGAGATATAACAGGCCCTTCCAAGATATACTTTTCAGCAATGTTTATTCTAGGTGTCATACTAGTAAGCAAAAGAAAACCTAATCCCTTTAAAGAAGGAACCTAATTATGCATAACTTCAACAATGTTTAGTACAAAGAGTCCCTTGTCACAATAACCTTTTCACACAAATACATTATTCTTTGTCATTATGATCTTATCATATTTGAATGACACTTTAATCCCACCCTTGCTCAAAAGAGCCACTGAAATTAGATTGGTCCTTATATTAGGCACATGTAAGACATCACTTAAAGCCAAGATCTTTCCTGATGTGAGCTTCAACATAACTTTGCCTTTTCCCGAAACAGCAGTAATTCGAGAGTCACCAAGGTAAACCAGTTCTTCTCTATCCCCCCACGGTAGTGTAGGAGGTGAAGGCATCTTTAGTAGCACATATATGTCGAGTAGCTCCAGAGTCTACCACCCATTTGTTCACATCAGTCACAATGTTTGCTTGAGCAATGACCACAACAATAATGTCATCATCTCCTTCAGCCAAATTAGCTTCAGGAGGATTATCATTCTTCTTTCGGTGTCTGCACTGAGGTGCCTAATGACCTTTCTTACCACATACATAACAGTGTCCTTCATTTTTGAAAGTGGGATTAGTAACATGAAGAACATGATTATTTTTATTGTGACCAGGTTTATGACTAGGTTTGTTATCATACTTCCTTTTCTGATTAGTGTTGTTTAGGATCAGATTTGCTTGGGAAGCTAAAGCCTTGGCCTTGGCTGCCCTGCTCTCCTTTCGGTTGGTATCCTCTATGATGATGTGTGTGATAAGATCTGCCAACGGCAACTGCTTTTGCTTGTGCTTCAGCTGATTCTTGTAATCGTTCCATGATTCAGGCAATTTTTCAATGAGAATTCCAGCAATGAACTCGTCTGGGAGAGGAATATTTTCAGTCTTTAATTCTTCAATCAATTTGTGATATTCATTTATTTGATCCTTAATATCTTTCTCTTCTAACATTGACCAGCGGTAGTAGTTGCCTATGACGAAGTTTTTCTTTCCAGCATTTTTTGCGGTGTATTTCAGAACCATGGAATCCCATATTTCTTTTGGTTCCTTGTACGAACAAAAGACATCGAATAACTCATTAGATAAGGTTGTAAGGAAAAGAAAACCTAATCCTTCTAAAATAAGGAACCTAATTATGCATAACTTCAGCAATGGTGTAGTTGAAAAGAATGTTAAGGAGGAGATAGTTGAAAATGAATTAGAACATGGCAAAAAATGAAAAAGAGAGCAATCATGGTGTAGTTGAAAATGAAAAGAAGGAAAAAATGATGAGGAAGAAAAAAGCAAGAAGTTGATAGATGTTGACTCAATCTTGAGGAAGTCTAAGAGCCAACTGCTGAAAGATGGAGACAAAGAGCAAATGATTCCATCATATGTGAAGCTTCCTTATCCTCATTTAGCCAAGAAGAAGAATGAGGAAGGTCAATTCAAAAATTTCATGGCACTCTTCTCTCAACTTCAGGTTAATATTCCTTTTAGTGAAGCTCTTGATCAAATGCATATTTATGCTAAGTTTATGAAAGAATTATTGACCGGAAGAAGGAAGCCAAAGGATGACGAGAACATTGCACTTTTAGAAAATTGTAGTTCAATTCTCCAAAAGAAACTCCCACCTAAGTTGAAAGATCCAGGTGCATTTACTATTCCTTGTACAATTGGGAAGCTAGATGTTGGAAGAGCTTTATGTGATTTAGGGGCAAGTATAAACTTGATGCCTCTATCAATGATGAAGAAACTGGGGTGTGGGGAACCTAAACCTACAAGAATGACCCTTGCTTTAGCTGATAGGTCGATTTCTTATCCTTATGGTATTCTAGAAAACGTGCTGGTTAGAGTTAATGACTTAGTGTTTCTTGCTGATTTTGTTATCTTGGATTTTGCTGAAGATGAAGATATACCATTGCTTCTAGGAAGACCATTTCTTGCAACTGGTCGTGCTTTGATTGATGTTGAAAGGGTTGAGATTCCAAAATGAGCAAGTGGTGTTTAATATCTTTGAAGCCATGAAACACCGAACTGACAATCCTCAATGTTACCGTATTGATTATTGATGAAATAGTTGAAGACAATTCTAGTGAGCCTCAACCAACACAACCTATGGAGAGAACCATTGTTAATTCTATAGAGAGTTGTGATTTTGATGAAGATCTTGAGGTGAAGGAATGTATAAAGCAACTTGAGGCAAACAAGCAAGATATGGAACCGGTAAAAATTGAAAAGTTACTTGGTGAAGAGTCCAAAGGGGTGCAACTTTTAATTAAGGAGGGAGAGAAAAATCCAGAGTTGAAAGAACTCCCTCCTCAATTGAAGTATGTCTTTCTCAGCAAAAATGCTTCCAAACCAGCAATTATCAGCAGCACCTTAAAACCTTTAGAGGAAGAAAAACTTATGAGGGTGTTAAGGGACAACAAAGAAGCTATAGGATGGTCTATTTCTGATTTGAAGGGTATTAGTCCAGCTTACTATATGCACAAGATACATATGGAGGCTGAATACAAACCTATTGTTCAACCTCAAAGAAGACTAAACCCGACAATGAAAGAAGTAGTGAAGAAAGAAGTTCTGAAATTACTGGATGCAGGTATGATTTACCCTATTTTTGATAGTTCTTGGGTGAGTCATGTTCATGTGGTACCTAAGAAAGATGAAATGACGGTGGTGGCCAATGACAAAAATGAATTGATACCCACCCGTACCGTCACAGGTTGGAGAATGTATATAGGCTATCGGAGATTGAATTCAGCAACAAGGAAGGATCATTTTCCGTTACCATTCATGGATCAAATGATAGAGAGGTTGGCTGGCCAAGCCTTTTACTGCTTTTTGGATGGGTACTCAGGGTATAATTAAATTGTTGTAGCTCCGGAAGATCAAGAGAAAACTGCATTCACTTGTCCATTTGGTGTGTTTGCTTATAGAAGAATGTCTTTTGGGTTGTGTGGTGTACCGACAACTTTTCAAAGGTGTATTTATGGACGATTTTTCTATGTTTGATAAGTCTTTTGATCAATGCTTGTTCCATTTGGATGTTGTACTTAAAAGATGCGCCGAAATTAACCTTGTTTTAAATAGGGAAAAATGTCATTTTATGGTGACTGAAGGTATAGTTTTGGGGCATAAAATAAGTGCTAAAGGCATAGAAGTGGACCAAGCTAAAATAGAGGTTATAGAAAAACTTCCCCCTCTTGTTAATGTCAAAGGGGTGAGGAGTTTCTTGGGGCATACTAGATTCTACTGGCGTTTCATTAAAGATTTTTCAAAAATTTCCAAACCCCTTTGTAACCTCTTACTCAAAGAAAATGATTTTAATTTTGATTCTGAATGCTTGTATGCTTTTTCTTTGATTAAAACCAAGTTGGTGACCGCATCAATAATCATTGCACCTAATTGGGATCTGCATTTTGAACTTATGTGTGATGCAAGTGATTATGTTGTTGGTGCGGTCCTAGGCTAACAGAAGAACAAATTTTTCCATGCAATTTACTATGCAAGCAAGGTTTTAAATGAAAATCAAGTGAACTATTCCACGACTGAAAAGGAATTGATTGCTGTAATCTTTGCATTGGAAAAGTTTTGTTCTTATCTAATAGGCTCCAAAGTCATTGTTTTTACAGATCATGCAGCCCTTAAGTATCTTTTAACTAAAGAGGATTCAAAACCTTAGTTGTTGAGGTGGATTCTCTTGTTACAAGAATTTGATCTTGAGATTCGTGACAAGAAGGGAGTTGAGAACGTGGTGGCTGATCACCTCTCAAGGCTAGATAACAGTGAGGTGACCAAGAAAGAGAAGGCTATCATGGCCGAATTCCCGGATGAAAAACTACTTGCTATTGGTGTAAGGCCATGGTTTGCTGACATGGCAAACTTTAAGGCCAGTAACATTATACCGGATGACATGGAGTACCATCAGCGGAAAAAGTTCTTCAAGGATGCAAACCACTATTTGTGGGATGATCCTTATCTGTTTAAGGTAAGCACTGACGGGTTGATTAGACGTTGTGTTGCAGGTGAGGAAACTAATAGGATCATGTGGCACTGACATAGCTCAGCTTATGGAGGCCACCATAGTGCAGAAAGAACCGCTGCAAAAATCTTGCAAAGTGGCTTCTGGTGGCCTACCTTGTTCAAGGATTGCCAAGATTTTGTCAAAATGTGTGATAAATGCCAAAGGACAAGTAACATTTCTAAGAGGAATGAGATGCCCCTAACTAGAATCATTGAAGTTGAACCATTTGATTGTTGGGGCATTGATTTTATGGGGCCTTTCCCTTCCTATTACTCTTATCTCCACATACTTGTGTGTGTTGACTATGTCACTAAATGGGTAGAAGTGATACCTTGTATTGCTAATGATGTTAAGACGATGGTCAATTTCTTGCAGAAAAATATTTTCACTAGGTTTGGAACACCTAGTGTCTTGATCAGTGATGTGGGGAAACACTTTTGCAATAATTTTCTTGAAAATGTGCTCAAAAAGTATAACATTAAGCACAAAGTTGCAACTCCCTATCACCCACAAACTAGTGGTCAAATATGAAAGATTGATCTAAAAAGTTAGATGACGCACTATGGGCATATAGGACAACCTTCAAGACTCATATAGGGCTCTCACCCTATCAGTTAGTCTATGGTAAGACATGTCATCTTCCAGTTGAGCTAGAACACAAAGCTTATTGGGCCATTAAGGCCTTGAATTTTGATCAAGTAGCTGCTGGTAAGAAAAGGATCTTGTAACTTAATGAGCTTGAAGAGATGAGGCTAAGAGCGCATGAAAATGCGCTCATCTATAAGGCCATAACAAAAAGGTATCATGACAAGAACTTAATATCTAGGGATATTAACTCTGGGCAACTAGTTTTGTTGTATAATTCCAGGTTGAAGCTGTTTCCTGGAAAGCTCAAGTCAAAGTGGTCTGGACCATTCTTGGTCAAGAGTGTGTCACCTTATGGAGCTGTTGAGTTAATCACGCCAGAAGGTGACAAAAGTTTCAAAGTAAATGGGCAAAGAGTGAAGTCATATCTGGGTGGCGACCTACCAAAAGAAAGGGTATGACTTGTTCTGAAGGACCTCTGAGGGTCCTTGACAGTCAAGCTAGTGACGGTAAATAAGCGCTAGATGGGAGGCAACTCACCCCATTTAATTTTCAGGTAGCATTTTCTTTTATCTTTTATTGTTTCAATATAGAAAAATTCAAAAAAAAAATATTTTTATCTAAAGAGGCAGGAATTTTCTCAAAACCAAGTACAAGTACTGGCAGGACGATTGTGACACAATACTGATGTTGTGACACAATTTTCCCTCAAAACTCTTGTGTTTCAAACAAATAAGCAGCCCAGCAAAAAATTTAAATTTTTGATTCTGCCTTCAAAATCGTGTTGCGGTACTAAAATCGTGACACGATTTTGAAGTCAAACTGCCTGGGCTTTGACCACAAAAATCGCATCACGGTAAGAAAAATCGTGATACGATTTCTT
Organism: Medicago arabica; assembly: GCA_946800305.1. Classification (NCBI taxonomy): domain Eukaryota; kingdom Viridiplantae; phylum Streptophyta; class Magnoliopsida; order Fabales; family Fabaceae; genus Medicago; species Medicago arabica. The sequence goes on along the minus strand of OX326964.1, from coordinate 32,950,838 downwards.
CAAAAAATTTAAATTGCACCTCTGCCAAGAAAATCGCATTACAGTTGTCAACTCGTGATACGATATTGTTGGTTATTTAAAAAAATGTTACCGTTACAACAAATCGCGCTACGGTACAACCCAACCGTAACGCGATTTCACCCTTTCCTATAAATAAGCTTGCACTTCTCAACATTTTTTCACGCCTTTTACCCTAGTGTTACTCTGCCAAATTTTTGCTAGCCAACCCTAAACACGAATTCATCACTTCTACATCAATTCTATACCATCTAAACATCTCCCAACACCAATTCATCAAACATTTTTCACTTTAATTCCCTAAGCATTCATATCTAACCAATCCTTTTTACCAAATTCTCAAACCTTCATATCAAATTCAAACCAAATGGCACCCAAAAACCCACCAAGACAATCCACTAGGACAACCACTACCAACCAAGCCTCATCTAGCCAACCAAAACGAAAAAGAACCAACCTTGTCCCGCCAACCAATGTTGAACGGTTCATTTATGAAGATGCAAATAAGTGGTTCGATTATTGCAAGAGTTTCGAGGTCGTGGGGGAGAGAAAATTTGATGTAATCAACCTCACTAAGTATCCTCTCTTCGATACAATTTTACGAGAAAGGGGATGGGAAGGACTTAACAACATGGTCCCCGAAGTCAACAACAAGTCTATGATTATGGAATTTTTTTCGAATGCTCGCTATTCTGAGACAATGTACAAGGCTTATGTTAGAGGGAAAACTGTGGATTATAGTCCTGATGTGATCAACAAGTTGATGGGTTTGATACCACCGGAAGAGTGCGAGGTTGAGAAGTTAGTACGAGCGAGGAAGAACATGATCGGGAGTGATTGGGATGAATTAATTGCAAAAATGTGTAGGCCGGGGGCGACATGGAAGAGTGCTAGGATGTTAACTTATGCTGATTTTCTGCCAGTTCCTAAGGCTTGGGCCTCCTTCGTGATTCAGACACTCGAGAGCACATCTTGCTCTTCTGAAATCCCTCTCAAAAGGGTATTCACTGTTTCTGCTATTCTTGACCAGGAACCAATCAATGTTGGTAAACTTATCGCCAACAACATTCACAAGATGGCTACGGGGAACGCAACAATTTATGGGCATGGAAGTATGATTAATTGGTTGTGTGAGAAGAAGATAATTCAAGAATTTGAAGGTGATTTGTGTGCCACCACTACTCAGCCTATCATGGACAAGACCATGGACGTCTTCATGAAGAAATATGAAGAGTTCATGAGGAAGAGAGAAGGAAGGGGCGCACCTGAGGCACCACCGCAGCAGCAACTGTAACACCCCGAAATCCCAGCTTAAAAATTCATTTTTATAATCAGAGTATAACACAATATTCAGGATGTCACATTTCATAAAATCTTTAAACAAAAAGAATAATAATTTATTCCTCATCTTTATTCAAAATGTAGCAGCGGAATCATAATTCAAACTCTTTAAAAAGATTAGTTCTTCGCACCAATGTCGTAATTAATTCAAAAACGATACATAAAGGAATAGAAACAAATGATAATCCCCATCCCGTTACGTATCAGAGCTCCTAAGACTCCACAAGGACCTCTCACATCGTCAATCCCACGCTTGGTCACCTGCACTTGCCCACGAGGCGGCAATTCCAACAGAAGGGGTGAGATTCACAAAACAAAACATTAAACATATATTCAACAATTATATTTAACAACATAACTTCATTATCATAATATCACAACAACAGTCAAGTAACATCTTAATCATGATCAACGTCATAAATCCACATCATAATCATAATCAACATCATGTTCAACATCTTAGTCAACAATCTTAGTACGACTCGGTAATGCGACCTCGACTCGACAATGCAACTTAGACTCAACAATGCAACTTAGACATCTTAATCATGCATGTGGTACCATATTGAGTATAAATATACTCCTAGGGCATAAGCCCTCATCGCTATTGAGAATATAAATACTCCTAGAGCATAAGCTCTCGTCGCTATTGAGCATAAAATACTCCTAGAGCATAAGCTCTCGTCGCTATTGAGCAAAAGCTCCTAGGGCATGAGCCCTCGTCTCTGGATGAATATGCATGGACTCAACTTCTAAAACCTTTAGACATCTCAAATGGACTTCATTAGTTTGAACCATAACATCATAAATCTTTGACGACACATGCAGTTTCCATTTATGAACAACATAGCAACATGGCAGGAACGAATCATCACAAGTAGGGGTGTACGTGGGCCGGTTTGGGTTGGGTTTGGCCAAACCCAAAACCCAAACCATGTGGGGTACTTTGGTTTGGGTGAGGTAAAATGTCCACCCGTTAAACTATTGGGCCAGTTTGGGTAAACCCACTAATTTTCGGGTTGGGTTGGGTTGGGTAGTGGGTTACCCGAATTAATGTTTGCTTCTTTTTTTTGTAGTATTAAACCAAATGACAAGTTATCATAATTTTTTCATAAAAATAACTCAAAAACTTAAAGTCATTGCATGACATAAAATTACATTAGAATAAAAATACTCAAAAAGTGCAACATCTTAAATTAGTTAAAGTCTTGGCACAAGAAAATAGCAAATGTTCAAGAGACAAATTGCAACCACCAAGTCAAAATACACCAAAATCATGTCTCATCAAATTACAAAAAAGAGCCCAAAACATAACAAGAAAAGAGTCTTGATGTCAATATTAACATTCCCCACAATTCAAAAGAGTCCTGACTTCATCGTTTATATTCTCCATCTCCACCAAACTGTGATAATAAAAATTAAAGCATTAGTTCATAAACTACCAATTTGTTAAGAGCCCTAAACAACAAAAACTAATCAAACAACAATATGTACAGGATGTATGTTATAAATACTACATAGGTGATAAACAACCTTCATTAATATGTAAGTCAGACTCTAATTGAAGGCACATAAAAAAACATATAGCAGCAGTATGCAACTGAAAAACGTAAACAGAGTAAGCATATAAATCAAGAAATATAATTGATGCTAGCTAGTAACCTATAAGCATAAAGCTTATCATCATACAAGACACTCTTATTACCACAAAACTCTAGCAAAACACACATAACAGACAAGAAATAGATTACCCCATCAGTAGCAGGAACACCAATCATGCAAGACAAAATTAGTACAAACATGAAACAATGGTATTAGATTTTTACCTAGTTACTCGTCAAGCGATTCAGCTGCAAACTCCTCGAGACCATTCAAATATGACATTTCTAATGACATAAAAAAAACAAAGTAAGAATAAAAATAAAAGATAAAATGAAAAGATAAAAGCTAAGAAATAGTTAATACCTGTTTCAAATTCCAGCACAAGGTTTTTTGGGCCTTGTCAATTACCCTGTTTGGATTCTTATGACATTTCTTATAGTGATTATTGAGATGTGAGGTTCCATGTGTATTACCTTCAGCAGCATATGTCGTATTACAGTAAATACACTTTGCCCTCTTACCGACTGGTACAAAATGATCCCAAGCACGAGAACGTTTACGAGTTTTTCCGACGTCGCCTGCCTCTTCACCTTGTAAGTCATGATCAGAATCAACATCAATTAGATTTTCCACAGCATTTGTAGGAACTTCATCAACATTCATGTTCTCCTGCATTAACAATCATGTACAGGAGTATTAAAATTAAAGAGAATCGAAAAATCAAACTATTAAAGTATTTTTCAGTTCTAGCTTTTAAGAATAAATCATGAATGGTTTAATGCTAAATGAGTGACAAATAATTTTAAATTTGAAGTTAAGACATTACTTCTAACTTCAAAGAGAGTCTCTAAATTACTTACAAGTTATCATTCTTAGAAAATAAATACTATAAATAAACATTAAAAAATATTGATATGTCTACTTCATATCAAGCACCTTTTGTGCAAACTAAGAAAAGAAATGAACATGAGTTAGAGATAATAGTGTCAATTTAGCCACAAGAAGTAAGCTTACTTTGATGATGCAAAACAACTGTGGATTGAGAAAAATGGTATGCTGGAACGAGATATTATTGTTATGCAAAGTGTGAAATGAATCTTTCATAAATAGCATGTTGTATATTTAAAATGAATTTGAATGTTAACAAAAATGAATGTAAACCATGTTGTTAAGATTCAAATCAATTAAATTAACATGCACCCATTAAAAGGAAAACAAGAACCTGACATGAAAAAAATACTTACCATCTTTGATTGACGATGCAAATGCGATGAGAGTGAAAGGGGAAGTGATGTAAACACAATGATAAGAGACGAATGAGTCTGATTTTGGTAGATGGTTCTACTGGTTGGTTAATGTTTGTCTGTTTATATATTGAATTGAACATTGAATTGGAAATTGGCAAATTGAAATATGTATCGGTGGATCACCGTTTGGAAACTGAACTTATTTATGACAAATTGGAATTTGTATCAGTATCAATGCTCCTTGAAGAAAAAAAAAATACCAGTATCAGCGTTTGAAAAATTGGAATATGTATCTGATTATTCATCTTCCGGGTTAAAATGGGTTTTTGAGTTTGGGTCCAGTTTTACCCGGAACCCATATTATTTTATGGGTATATCAATTTTTAAAACCACATTCACCCATTTACCCGGCCCAACCCGTTTTTGTGGTTTTTTTTGGATGGGTTTGACCGGGTTTTTCGGGTTGACCCAACCCGTGTACACCCCTAATCACAAGCATTCACATACATCATCTCTTATAATTCAAAGAAAACATATACTAATGCATAGGTCACAATAACAGATCAAGTATCAGTTAACAACTCTACATTTATTCTTAATATCTCGGTTTTAATCTAAACCAGGGTTAATCTCATAATCAATTGTGCGACAAGAGTCGCATTATTCGAAAGATAGTCTGATACAGGACTACTCGCTATGGCGAGTAGGAACCCTCGCCTCGCGAACCATCAGGGGTAACTCGCTATGGCGAGTTGGGTTGCTCGCCTGGCGAGCCATCACGGGTTGCTCGCTATGGCGAGTGGGGGGTTGCTCGCTCCGCGAGCCTTCTCAAAGGTTGCTCGCTATGGCGAGTGGTTTGCTCGCCTCGCGAGCCCACTAGGGGTAACTCGCTATGCAGAGTTGGTTGCTCGCCTCGCGAGCTGGTGAAGAGCACTTGCCGTGGCGAGTTGACTGCTCGCTGTGGCGAGCTGCGACAGAACAGATACGGGGTTACGAGGGTGTTCACCCAAAACCCCAAATTTCATCCTAAACCTTCCAAATTTCGACTATAATGATGTACAAGGGTTATTCTAAGGTCTGTAAACAGTTTCCTACGTCAACGGTACAATTTCTCATCATCTAATCATCAATTCATCACTTTTTAACCTAATTCTTAGTTCTTAAATTCTCATGAACAATCCCTAAACATGTTAACTACAATCATGAATCATAAGCTTAATGAATTGAAATGCTAGGCTCACCCTTACCTTGGAAAATTGAGCAGCAGCCTCTCTTGTTCTTCTCTCCTGCTTTCTCCCTTTTTCTCCCAAAAACTGAATTGTACGTACTGTACAATTCTAAACCTAATTTTCCTTTTTAAACCACTTCTATTTTATTTTATCTTATTTCACTTAATCCCTCATAATTCTACTTAATTCGAAAACAGCCCCACAACTTAATATTTGTTTTATTTTCAACCCTTATTCTATTAAATAATAAAATAGACCACCTAATACAATCACAACATAACACATAAATCACATAAATATATTCTAACTCGACAAATTAATTAAATAATTGAGACGGACGTTACCTCGACAAATTGGATGAACGAGACCTCTGATCAGATGTGGGTGAACCGTCCCCGGTTTTCCACTGAGTTTGCTGTAGAGGCACAGATGCATAGGAGGCCTATCACTGGCTCTTATGAGAGGTTTGATAGCTCCCGCGAGCACATGGATGCTTATTTTGCTCATCAGGAGCAATTTGCTGCTTTTATGAAGAAGGAAATCACTGATGATTTCAATGCGGGGGAGAAGAGGATCAGTGACAACTTCGTTGAGGGATTGCCCGATGATGGCAACCCAAGTACTTGGATTGATGAGGATGCGATGCGTGATAACTGAGCTACTGATGGCTTAGTCGTTCCTGCTTTATGTTTATGTTCCTTTTTATTGTATTTTCCTTTCAGAACTTTGTTTTTATTTCCTTATCGTTTTTAATGTTTCTTGTAATGTCAAAAATCCGTGAACTTGTACTTTTCTCGTTTATGTAATGAATCTTGCACTTGTTTATTATTAACGAATTTGTTTGTTCATTGACCTTTTCCAGTTTAGTAACAATTGTGTGATCAAGTGGTATTCTAAAAAGTTCATAAGGAGGAGTGACTTTTGATTCAAAGGCGAAGTGTACGACAGTTAAAGATAGGTAGTCACAACTCCCAGAAATCTAACACTGTAAGGTTCATGGCCAAATTTTATTTTTCAATTTACTTATATTGAGTGTTCCGTGCAACTACATTTCTAGAACTTGCATTGTTTCTTTACTGCTGATTGGTCATTGTCATTTACACACTGAGACGAAAAGGTTTGGTCATGTGAGCCTTTGAAGCCTACCCTGATTTTTATTTGAAAATATCCTTTTTATAAGCCAGATTGAGCAGGTAGGTTTAGAACTTTTTGTTCGGTGACAAACTACATATGAAGCCTTGAGACTTTTAGAAATTAACCCAATAATGTTATATTTGAGTTAGATATTGTATAATGTTGCTAAATACTAAGTTTGGGGTTGCTATTGGAATTTGCAACCTACTAAATTTGGGGTGGGGGTACTAGAGAACAAAGAAAGAACATTATCATGAACAATATGCCAAAATGGTGTAATAAAAAAAAAAGATGAGAAAATAGAATGAAAAAGGGACATAACATTGAAAGTCCGAGTAACTTTAAACTCGATTGTCCCAACAAGTTACAAATGTTTTCTAGTACCTTTACAAATTGTTGTTTCAAGGGTGAATTAAGGGATTGAATCTGTATTTTAATTTCCGTAGGAGTTCCTAATTCAAATTTTGTGTAGTCTGCTTATCCAAATATTATCCCACCTTTACCTAAGCCCCGTTATAACCCTGAAAAGACCTCAAAGTGTGTAACGACATTGTTTTTGATTAACGTTTAGAAACCTTTCAAGCTTGTGGTAATATGTAGACCTGCACATCGACTGTGTGTGAACCCTTATCAATTGTTGCGTGGAGTTATGAATTGGTGGATGCAAACAAGTCAAACTAGCTCATCTTTAGTAAGTCGGGAGATGAACTTTTTAGGTACTACTGCTTGATCAGGTAACTGTTATTTTACTGTCAATAGTCAATGACGCAAATAAATTCCTTGAGGACAAGGAATGATTCAAGTTTGGGGTTGTGATGACATAATGTCATTACGTAATTTTTAGGATTTATTTTGGCATTTTGATAGAGTTCTGAAGCAATATGAAGTATCCAGGAGCCATTAAAGCAATAAATTTGGAAGTGCTGAAAGCAAGAAATCGCAACGCAATTTGCATAGCCGTGACAAAATTTCTCTTGGCAGAGAGCATGTTTTTGAGCCACTGGAATCGTAACACGATTTCTAGTGGCGTGACATGATTTTACAGAAGGATCTGGAAGATTTAAAGCAATCGTGGCGCGATTTTATCAACCGTGCCGCAATTTTTGACCCAGAAAAACTTGCCTATTTAAGTTGAAGCCAAATCCATAAACAAGGGTTACGATTTTGGAGAGCAAAAGTGTGATTTTAAGACCTGAAGACTACTGGAAGGCCGATTTCATCATCCTTTACTCAGTTCATGTATGTTTTAATTATTCCAATGATTATGCTATTTGTAAACTCGATTATGAGTAGCTAAATCTCTTAGAGATTAGGTCCGAGATGAATCCGTGTAACCCTAATTGATCCATGTTGCTGTGAAACTCTATTTATTATGAATGACAATTTAGTTTTAATTCAATTCAATTGTTAATGCTTTTTATATCCTGATCAAATATAAACATGATTTCGTGAGATTGAATGACTACTGACCCTAGCTTTCTACTTAGACCTAATTGAATTGTTCAAATAAACATGGTTAGTCTAGGAATGAATAATCGTTTATTTGTGATATTAAGTTAACGTTCTTAAAACCTTCAACGAATATTAGACCACCTAAGGGATTAGGGGTTGTAATCTTAGAAGAGGGTCATAACTCAAGAGATTGATTAGGGCTATTTTGTTAACTATCGTGGAACTAGAGAATTATTCATAAGAATAGGTGCAGTATACCAATTAGGGGAGCTCAGAGGATTCGACACACCTGATCCCATCTCTCTCCATATATTCTTAATCAAAACTTTATTTTTTGTTGCTACTTTATGCAATTAAACTAATCAACATCCTAATTTAATAACGTAATTGAATTATTGAAATTAAAACCAGTCCTTATGGAAACGATATTTTTACTACTTCGATGGTTTTTGGTACACTTGTAAAATATCTATCAATTTCATTGAAGGCCTTCCTCTTTCGTTAGGTTAACAAGTAATTATGCTTATGGTGGATAAATTGATAAAATATGCGCATTTTAATGCGCTATCCCACCCGTACACCGCTGTGACTATTGCTAAGGTGTTTTCGGATGATGTTTTTTATTTGCATCGTTTACTAGATTCTATCACAAGTGATAGAGACTCCATTTTTCTGAGTAAATTTTGGAATAAGTTCTTTAAGTTACAAGGAGAAGGAGTGGTTCTGAACAAATCTACAACATACCATCCTCAGTATGATGGACAGACATAAATTATGAAAAAAGATTTGGAAACATTCTTGCGATGTATGTGTTCCGATAAACAGTCAACATGGTCAAACTGGCTATCACTTTCTACCTGGTACTTCACACTGCCTTACTGTGGACAGATCCTTGATAGCTAGAGAAAAAGCTATCAAACTCATGAAGTTCCATTTGTTGCGAGCTTAAAACCGAATGATCCAACAAGTTGACAAACACCGCACGAAATTCCACCATATAGACAAATTTCTGCCAAGCAACATAGGCATCATAAGCTACTCCCAAAATTTTATGGCCAAGTTGCTTACGAATTAGAGTTACCACCATTTGTTGAAATACAGAATGTATTTCATGTTTCTCAACTGAAGCTTTGTCCTAATCCAACTGCAGTCTCTATTGTTCCCATAGCTAGTACTGCAGTTACAAGTGACAAGGTTCCGCCAACTATTATGGACAGAAAAATGGTAAAAATGTGGCACATAGCTAGGGATTGAAATTGGACCCATGTATGATGGGTACCTGCAAAAAATACCTATAATAGGTAGGGTAAAACGCCACTTTCATAGGTCCGGGCTTCGGTCCAGGTATTAGTCGCAAATTTAAATGTGTATGAGTACTGGTAAGGGTACTATATTGTCTGCCTCGCAACCTGCATATACATTTTTATATAATATGATAAATAAATGATTTATTTTTGGTGTATAATTAATTAATTTATTTAGCTATTTAAGCCTATGTCTAAACATAAAAACTACTTAATGCGATAACCGATCCCTCCTGCTGGTATACAATTTTTGAAGTATGTTTTTTATTTTGTTAAATACTACAGTTCGTACTATTTAATGAGTTGATTTGAAAAATTTCAAACCATAGTTTTATTTCAATTGTAATACTTTTATTGTTTTTCATAGTTAAAGTGCGGGTAATGGGTGCAGGTATCGAGATTAAGGTTCCCATAAGGTATGGAGAAGGGCACTAAAGTTGTGTCCACGAAGGTACGAGCTCGGGAACGGGTTACTTTTAAAAAATTTATTGTTTAGGTTATTTTTTCAAATTTTTTTGCCCCTAGCTTCAAAATATAAGCTCCTTAAAAAATAGATTTTTTATTAGAGGAGAAAGAAAATAAGGGTAAAAAGTTTGAACTAATTTTGTAACAAAAAAATCCTTTTATATAATTGTATCCACACAAAATAAATTATTTTTAAAAAATTTATTGTTTAGGTTATTTTTTCAAATTTTTTTGCCCCTAGCTTCAAAATATAAGCTCCTTAAAAAATAGATTTTTTATTAGAGGAGAAAGAAAATAAGGGTAAAAAGTTTGAACTAATTTTGTAACAAAAAAATCCTTTTATATAATTGTATCCACACAAAATAAATTATTTTTAAGAAAAAGTTATTTTTATCACGATAAACAAACCAAAATAGATTTTGTTTAAAAAAAATGATTTTTATTACAGTAAAGAAATGCAAAATAAATTTTGATTTTTCATAAAGGGTCCGTTTGTTATAACCTTTTTATAAAATAGATTCTTGTAGTGTAATATATTTTTGTTAAAAAAAATTTAACAAAATTTTTTTTAAGGAAAGTTTCAAATAAAAAATCGGTTTAAATAACTTATCTTAAAATGTCATTCTAGATATTTCACAATTTGGTTATAATTTTTTTGGAAACTAAAATTTTGAAAAACTCTCTAAAAAAAACCTATTTCAAATAGCTTTTTCATAAAAATTATTTTTGAAAAAATATGCGATTTTCACTATGTAAAATCTCGAACATTGAATATTTATGTTAGTGAATGTCAAAATATCTTTTTTAACTTATAACAAATGAGTTTGAAATACCTTATATTATTTTTTCGAGTAAATTTCCAAAAAATCTATTTTTAAAAATACAAAGAAAAATCCATTTTTTTTAGAATCTATAACAACCAGGCCCAAAATCTTTAAAATATAATTTCTAAATTATTTTAGGTCAAAATCCCTTTTATTTTCATCTGTAACAAACAGATTTAGATTCTGATTCTTTAAAAAATTTGAACCAAACAAATTGCAATACTCTTAAAAATAATTTTTCATATATATAATAAACAAATTCTAAATAATTTAATATAAAAATCACTTTTATTTTAATACAACTTAACATGCCCTACTTTTAACAACTTCTCCCTTAAAACAAGTTTTTAGATTCCATTTGTTTCCTCTATAATAAACCGGCTCAAAATCATAACAAAAATAGTCCATCTGTTCTTTCGTGGGGTCCACAAAGCGGAATTATCAACGTCTAAATCCTAAGATCCCTCGTTTTCTTCCCATTAACCAATCTCCAAATCTGAGAAATGGGTATTCTCTTAAAGCTCGTAGATTTCACCTTATTCTTATTCTTCCTCTTAATAACAATCGTAGCACCATTGATAGATGCACAAACATGTCTTCCTCTTTCTTACTTTCCTGAAATTCTTGTCAATGTGAAAACATGGTACACAAATGAATATGGTGATTATCTTGTTGCTGATAAGCCTCATTTCTTCGTTGGTCTTGTTTGGCTTGAACTTCTCTTTCAATGGCCTCTTGCTGTTATTAATGTTTATGCTATTTTGTCTTCTAAGAGTTGGTTTAATACCACTTGCTTGATCTATGGTGTTTCTCTCTCCACTTCTATGGTATTTTCTTTTTTCCTTTGAGAAGTTTATGTTTTTTCAATATCTTACAATTTACGTATTTGATTCATGTCATAGAGATTCGATAGAGTTTTATTATGTGGTTTTGATACCTGTAATATTAGTGATTTCCGGTTTATTCTTGTACAAAAATTTGTTTAGGTCATTTGAAGATTCTTTGCTTTTGGAACTTCATGAATTTTGAGTTTTTTCATGGGTAAACCGGAAATAGCTAATATTAAACATATATTAACCCTAAAATAAAATTGGAAATTAATGCGTTGGACCCAAATATGATTTATGATAGAACATTACGGTGTAATTTGATCTATGTAGTCGACCCCACTTTGTGGGAAAAGGCTTGATTGTTGTTGTCGTCGTTCTCGTTGAGGTGTGACACAGCACTCTCCTTTTAGTCTGGCTTGAGACCGGTTATGCATAGCAAAGTTAATATAAGCCGGATTAATCTTTTACAATTGAGCCCCCATTTTTTTTTTTTTGGTCATGTGGTACTATTGAATCAATGATTAGGCCTTTGAATGTTATTTGAGGATTGATCAAATAACTATTGAATGATTAGGCTTCTATATGTTGTTTAAAGCAGGAAAAAACATCAAGCTTTTTAATGTTAGGAAAACATTCATTCATTAATCACTTGGTACCGTTACATTTGTGTGTAGGACACTGCTGTTTCTTATTTGATTCATTTACATTCTGGGTTTGTTGTTTTATGATTAACATTTTCATTCGAAGTTAAGTTTAGTTATTTGAAATGGTATTTTTTACTTATTATCTGTTGTTGTGGTTGCATTTGTTGTTGTTAGATCCTGTTCTTATGGTTATCTAGTTTGTTCTCTGAATTTGACGCAAAACAAAATTGGGGTTTTGTAATTTTATAGATTGGATTCAAAATTTAACGAGAACCTATTATCAGGATTATCACGTGGCCTTTTATTAAATTTCTATTCTGATTTGTAACCTCTCTACATTAGCTTTGTAAAATGGCATTTGTTTCACTGATATTTGAAGTGTAATAGTCTATTAGATTTTTGGATTGAGATTAACTCATTCTTAGAAACCAGCTTTTAAGGTGGGAGGTGCCATATTACAAAGAGAAAAGACCTGAAAAGAGTTTATAAATAGCGACATCCTTCACCTACCATTGGATTTGCAGGGTTGAATTAGACTTAATCCAAGTTTTGAGGTGATTTCATTAGTCTTTTCCGGATCTGTTAGATCATCAGTGATTGGGCTAGTAAGGGTTGTGTGTTAAGACTCTCACGTTGGACGAGATATGACTTGAAAATGCGTTTATATATGTGTTTCTCACCTTATAAGTCTGTTTTGTCTGGTTAAGTTAAACTCAAATTAAGATAATCTTCATCACAGCTATATATGGTGTATTGGTGTTACAATGTGATTTTGTTACCGTTTGGATTATCTATATCTTGCTTTTTTACTTTACATCTTTTGATTGTTTGTCGGTTATGCAATTTTGTTAGATTTGATTTCAAATTTGATCAGAACCTGTTATCATGATAGACCTAATCCAAATTTTAAGATGATATCAAAGTCTCCAAAGATCCGCTGGGTTACCCACTATTTTGCCACTTTGGTCATGCTCCAGATATCTAATCTTGGGCGTGAGGCGTGTGTGTGTTTTTACTAAATGAGGGGTGTGTGTTAAGAGCCCTACATTGAATGATATGACCCGAATATATGTTTAAATAAGTGGGAGGCATTTCTCATCTTATAAACCGGTTTTGTGACGTTGAATTAAGTTAAAATCAAATTATGATAGTCTTCTTCCCAACATAGATAGTGTCACAATGAGATTTTGTTACAATTTTGATAATCTAAACCTTGCTTTTCAGCTTACAGCTTTTGATTCTTTCTGGTTTATGGATTGCAGGTTGCTGTACTATCAGAAATGATGGGATCCAAGAAAGCATCTGAGAAGCTATTGACAATGTATTTCCCTTTCATGTGTTTTGGTATTTTAGCTACTCTGAGAGGGTTGCTGGCAACTTCCTCCAAGTCTGCTTCAGCTTTTGGCAAGAGACCAGCAATGGCGAGGAAAAAACGAGCTTGAAACAGTTGTTATTGAATCAAACTCGAGAAAATTGAAAGAGAAGCAGAGTTGTAGGTTTGAAGGGATGTAGCATGCAAATATCCCCTCCTCTCCTCTAACCACATTTTAGTCTTTTTTAGTGTTGACTTTGTATTTATTTGATTAATTTGCATTTTAGTTGTTGAAATTGTTAGGGTTGGTCAATTTAGTACCTCAAATTTGCAAAATAGCAACTTAGTCTCGTAAATTAAACAATGTCGGTCAATTTAGTCCTTAATTTTGACAGATGTTTATAAAAAACGATATTTTGATGGAGTGACTAAATTGATTGACTTTCTCTTGAGACTAATATGCAATTTGTAGACTTTGATGGACTAAATTGCTCGACCGTTACAATTTTTGAGTACCGAAATGCTCGTCTACTCTATTCAATTCTTTGGGTGCCTTTTGTGAGCTATTTGAGAAAAAGATTTTGTTTTATGTATACATCAATTTCCATTATTTGATTACTTTGCCATGATAGAAATAAATGCTTACTGTTAAATGATTATTCAAGATGACCCATATGGTAATTAAGAGTATAGTTATTCAATTATGCAGAAACCGATTCAGATACAAAAAAAAGATAGTGAGATCACAATTGAAAAAAAATGCACATAGAAATAATGAATGCATTGTTTGTGACAAGAGGTTATAAACTTTGGTTTACTTATATTTTACTTTTCTTAGCATTGACCACTTACATTTGTCCCATAAGTCCTAGCTCAACTGGAAAAAATGCCGAAATTGTTAGGCCGGACGTCATGATTGGGATTCGAACCCCGGCACCTCCACTTTGTGTGTGTATGAGTTTATGATAGTTTTGTCAAAGAGAGAATATACTTTCTGCAGGCAACCTGCTAATCTCTGTCTTATTTGAGGATGAAATTCACCAAATTAACTGCCATAGACTTGAGATTAAGTTCTTTTGCACCTCCTTAAGTTACTGATTTGACATCAAATCTCTCAGCAACTTCTTAGTATAAATCCCTCGGTTTCTAGCCGTAAAACATGGTATAATCACATTTTGAACTTGTATGCTTATTAGTTTTGAATGCCATAATGCAATTTATTTTCGTCTCATAATCTCTGAAGCACCAATATTCCTTAGATTAGGCGTGTTGCGGTGTTGGACACAGGTCATGTCTGACACCGACACATAATTACTTTAAATTATGTGATTTTATCACATTATTAGTGATGTCTATTAGTGTATTAATAATAACTGCCATGTAAAACTAATAGGGTTAAGTTTGTTTCAATTTTCCTATTAGTCAGAGAGTTTACTTGCATAACAAGTAAATAACCATTTTACCTATAAAACACTTTGTACTTGTGAAACTCATAACTAATGAATCATATTCACATTGTACAATAACCATTTCCGTCATTCTCTCTTCTCTTAACAACTTAATGTTATTTTTAATCTTGTTTACAAAACAACTTATTTTCATAAGCACTTTTGCTGCATAGAACAAAGTGATTGTTCTAACAATGTCAGCACAACAGTGTCCTTATCGTGTCCGTGTCCATATTTATGCATCATAACCTATTCAAAACAGATGTACTCACACCATATTGAAATGCAAAAATCAGTATAAATGCGAAAATCTCTCTTGCTCAATTTGTTTGCCTTCTTCTCTAAGTATGAAATGAAGGAGAAAAAACCATCAAGTTTCTTGAAAAATTTAAGAAATAATAGTGTGCAATGAATGATTTTTACCCCTAAAAAAATGATATAATTAATTTTTCATTTCCATCAATACCCTTAAAGTAGTTATGATGTTTCTTGCATTCGAAAAGGATACTTTGTTTTAATTTTTTTTTTTAATAAGATACTTTGTTATACATACTTCTTCATCATTGGCATTTTTAAATAATTTTATATAAATTATGAAAATTATATGGTATATCAAATTTGTCTTTTCATATGTTATGTTTTGAAATTACTCTTTAATTAGTATAACTTATATTCTAAGGAAAATAGTAGTATTATTTATATTTTTAAGTCAACAATTGAAAAATGACTATTAATATGAACGTAATTAATAATAGTTTTTTCTTCCCCTTTTTTCTTTTATAAAAAGGTTGGTTGGTGGAAGCTCATTTGTAGTAAATATGTTGTATTGTATTTTATCCAATAAAATGTTGTGTTGCATTTGGAAACCTATGATGTGTTAGTTCAGTAAAATTTTATGTTCCAAGTTACATGCTATTACTGTTAGTGTCACTTTAATCAATAATTTTGTTTTTTTATTAATTTCTCATTTAAAAATAAAAAGTTTATGTTACAAAACTTTGTCTAATGTGCTCAAATAAAACTAGTATTGCACCATAAACAAGCTTATTTTCTGCCATTAGATTATTAAATCTCATCATACTTTATTTAATTTAATAGTAAAATTTATTGATGTAATTTTAGAAACACTCTTATCCAACTTTGCTATGTTCTAAGCAATTCGCAAGCACATAAAAGTTGATTATATATATAGTGAAACCTTCACTTTTTTATAAATCCAAAACTTCTCTAACGTACAAATAAGTGAATAACTTTTAGTTAAGTCTCCTTGACATAAAAATTGTCCATAGCAACTAGACAGGTCCAACTCAAGGATCTTATTCAGAAAATTCTCCCGGCTACGTATATAGAAGAGAAATTTGTTTTAAGCTTCAAATTGAAAACCACAAGAATTTTAATATTCAATTAATCACCAAATTGCTTGTTATAAATACCGTAAAAATTCTTCAGCACAAGCACTCCATATCTTTCTCACATTTAACAACTTCTATTTAATCAACCTCAAAGCAATTGTTTGTCACACAAGCTACCATGGCTGCCAATAATCACTTATATCATATTTCATTGGCATTGCTTCTATGTTTGGGATTGCTTGCTATTCAAGTCACTTCTCGTACTCTTCAAGATGACTCCATGTATGAGAGGCACGAGCAATGGATGAGTCACTATGGCAAAGTTTATAAGGATTCTCAAGAAAGGGAGAAGCGTCTCAAGATATTCGCTGAAAACGTGAATTACATTGAAGCTTTCAATAAAGGTGATAATAACAAGCTATACACACTAGGCATTAATCAATTTGCCGACCTCACCAACGACGAGTTCACATCGTCTAGAAACAAATTCAAGGGGCATATGTGCTCTTCAATCACAAGAACAACTACTTTTAAGTATGAAAATGGAAGTGCAATTCCATCCTCAGTGGATTGGAGGAAGAAAGGAGCAGTGACTCCGGTGAAGAACCAAGGCCAATGTGGTAGGTTTTCGTCTAATAAGTAATGCATTTTATTTCATATGTTATTCAAAATTAATTATCGTCTAACTCTATTATATTTTAATTTTCCTTTTGTAGGATGTTGTTGGGCGTTTTCCGCGGTTGCAGCAACCGAAGGAATTCATAAGTTGACTACTGGAAAATTGATCTCTTTATCAGAACAAGAACTCGTTGATTGTGACACGAAAGGTGTGGACCAAGGTTGTGAGGGTGGTCTTATGGATGATGCTTTCAAATTCATCATTCAAAATCATGGACTCAATACCGAAGCCAATTACCCTTATCAAGGTGTTGACGAAACATGTAATGCAAACAAAGGATCTATCAATGCAGTTACCATTACTGGATATGAAGATGTCCCGGCCAACGATGAGCAGGCACTGCAAAAAGCAGTGGCTAATCAACCGATTTCTGTAGCCATTGATGCTAGTGGTTCCGACTTCCAATTCTACAAAAGTGGTGTTTTTACCGGTTCATGCGGAACTGAGTTGGATCATGGTGTTACTGCTATAGGTTATGGTGTTAGTAACGATGGAACTAAGTATTGGTTAGTTAAGAACTCTTGGGGAACCGATTGGGGTGAAGAAGGATACATTATGATGCAAAGAGGAGTTGATGCTGCTGAAGGACTTTGTGGCATTGCAATGCAAGCATCATACCCTACTTCTTAAATGTCAAAATTAATACTTATACATGTTACCTAAACTTTGTAATTCAAACTAAATTGTGATGGTTTGTGCAATTATTAGCTACATTCATCATGGTTTCTAAGACTAGTTGTGTATATTACATACATCTACTAGATATACTTGTGTATTTATCAAAACAATGAAGATATTAAAGTAAATCTTACTCCCTCCGTCCCATAACATAGTTGACCTTGTCACATATATCAATGCACAATTTTGATCTTAAATAACTTAAATTATCTATTAGAAAAATTTGATATTTTGAAAATATTCATCGAGACAAATGTAACGACTTCTTATATGATATTATTTATCTTTGTATATTAGTAGAAAAATACGGTCAAAGTATGTTAGGTCAATAATGTACTTTTTCAAACAGGTCATCCATTGTAGGACGGAGGGAGTATCGTTTAATCATTTTTTTTCTTTCTTTAGTTGAGCTTTTATTTTCTTTTCTAATTTTGAAATCTCACTAATTTTCGTTATATCATACAAAGTGTTGTTTCAAAATTTCAAATTCCTCTCTAATAACACTTGGGTTTTGTCAAACTCAAAACTTGTCATCAAAGTAACATTGGTTTGGGATACATTTTAAATCAATTGTTCCAATCACTACAAGATTTTTTGGTCGTAAACAACTTCGAAAAACATTGTTGAAAGGAAGAAAACCATTTCTAAAACTATAGGTGGTAGTTTAGAAAATTGACATCTCTATATATGTTTGTGTAAAACGATCACACTCCAAATAGATAATTAATCATTTAATTCTTCCCACAACCCTCATATCAAAGCAAAGAACCTAAATGTAAATCTCCATGGCGTTGCGAACTGTTTTTTGTCGAATTCCTTTTATTCAATAATTGCCATGCGAATAGAGAAACTTTTAGAGACATCGCCTTATTTCAAATGGTGTAAATAAAAGGAAGATGCACATGTTGCTCTTCATGGGTCAACAAATTACATACCCCTTTTACCGTATAACGGTGAACTAAACCATACTTCAAAAACCAAGAATCCAATACAGAATCCTCAAAAACAATGTTAGCCAACAATGATCAACACTCCACCAACAGATACTCCTTCCAAGCAAACAATTTCCTCCTCCATCACCATCCATGACCCTCGACCCCCCACCCTAGCCTTATCATAAAAAGAATATTCTCTTAACCTTCTATAAAAAAGAATCAATGATTAGCAAAAAAGTTTTGAAAAATATTGATGGAGTCTCTCCTCTCTCTTTGGTACTCCCGTAGAGTAATGATTAAGCCTGAGACTTAATCTTCTTCTATCTTTTCATTTCTCCATCTACTCCCTTCATTTCATAATACATACGTTTTTGGAGAATAATTTTGTTTTACTTTATTTGTCGCTTTCAAGTTTCAATGCAACATTAATTATTGGTTTATCAATAATATTCTTGCCTATTTATTATAGAGAAAGAAATAATAGAATGAAATAATAAATGGACAAGAATATTATAGAAAAAACCCAAAATTTCATCAAAAATAACAAAATTTATTTGATTTCTTGGTATATGTAATTTCTTCAAAAACGATAAGTATTGTGAAACGGAAGAAGTATCAATCTTATCTTTGAATTAATAATCAATTGCAATTATCATTCTTTCACACTCTCAATTTTGGAAACCCTTACATGGTGGCCTGATGTGATGGTACAATGATAGTGCATCTTCAAAGATGAGAATGTTCATAGGAAATGAGATTGAAGTGGATTGAGTGTAAGCACACCGCTTAAAGACCAATTTAATCTCATCCGTTGATATAAATCTAATGGCTATAAACTAATCTTGTCATCTCTCACAATAAATACTCCTCTCTTTTGATATAAATACTCCTAACAATTATTTTTTTGAAAGAAGAGGCACCATATATATAAATTTGTAAATTTATATATATACCTTGATTTTTTTTAATATATAATGACTCATTATAATAATAAACAAATTAAAAATTGCATAAGATGGAAGAATGGGAGATACTTAGAGTTAATCGAAGGACTAGAGAATGTAGTATTAGTTAATTATGGTTACACTTATTAATGAGAAATTATTATTGAAAGCAAGATAATAGTAACAAATTTATCAAATTAACCTTCTTAAAATAATAGAAATCCTAACGAATGTCCCGTGAGACTCTTTAATAAACATAATTGGTAAGTTTTTATAAAAATGTGTTTATTTAATGTATTGAAAATTGAAGTATTTTACAATTTTAAAAAATAATTTTTTAATTTAAAAGATTTAACGAATGTTTTAAAGGCCATGTTAATGTTAACAAGATCTTTAAAATAACTTGGTAGTGGAATATATTATATTAATTAGTTGAAAAATTGTAATTAATTGTACATTGAAAATTAAAAGTAACAATCATTGAGAAAAAGAAAAAATTATTATGAAACAAATAGAGTACCTATGTAAGTGGGCAATGGACAATAGTCATGTTATAACACTACAAATGATATTTAAAAAAAAAAAACTACAAATGAAACAAAAGTGTGTTGTTTGTGTGTTAGTGGCGGAATGATGGATGTGGGTCAAATGGTCATATAGTACAAGGTGTATGAAGTTGATTATTTCCGAAAAATCTCCCTTGAGAGAAAAGAGTATGAGAGAGATGGATAAGTCAAAAATAACTGCTTTTTTTTTAATTGCAAATATACATCATATATAAAATATAAAAGGGATAAATTTTCTACAAGAGTCCTAACATACATACAAATTTGAGTACAAGAAATACTCAAGTCAAGCATAACAAAATCAAAGAAACCCTTCCATAGAAAAACAAGAGTAAAAACAAAAACCACAACAAAAACACAAAACTCCTAACAGGAACCTCCAACAATAGCCAAACAAGAGGAAGACCATGAGCCGAACCCCTCAGTTAACCAACCCCTTGACAAAATTCGCCACAAGACATTAATAGTGCCAATGTATAGTGGATTCATGATCCCACTCATATAGAAGGAACATGCGTGATCATAATGTTTTCCTAAAAACCACTCCCAAGAGGTGAGTTTAACCATATCCATCAACTGGAGCACATGACGTCTCATTCCCAAAAAGATGCAAGCGTTTCGGGATCTCCACAAAGACCACACAACAAATTGCTTAATAAGTACCCCTAACCAATTGATTTTGGTGTTGGCTTTGGTGGTTAGCTTTTGTTGGTGTCTTTATTGATGTTTATGTTGTACAAGGTGTATAAGTTTACTTTTGGGTGTTCCGCCTATACACAGTGCTCCTTGTTTTATTGGTTTCTATCTTGTTGGTCTTTGTTCGTCTTGTGTAGAAATTTGGTTATTAATAAATTTTTGCCGTTAAAAAAAAAGTACCCTAACCTCTCACATAAGACTAAGAAGACTTGCTAGATTTGAAGGTAAAACTAACTCTCATCCCAACCAGCTAAATACATGATACCACACCTGACCTAAAAAAATACATCTGACAAAAAGTTAACAAGCCGACTCTACTTCTCATTAAAAAAACACAAGAATACTGCCAGAATCAAGTATAATTAGCCAAAAATAGCTGAAGTATACAAAACTGAAACCAAATGAGAAAAAGGTATGTTGAATGACAAGTGAAAAATTAGAAAAAGCCTTGAACATGTGATAGAGCTTAAATGCAAGTCCTCTATATTGAGAGATATTAGGTCATGTTGTAAATCAAGTATTCACATACAATCAACTCTATAATCATATTGTTATATACTTTCACTGATATAAGATTTAAAATTTGTGATATCATATCTGTGAGAGTTAGACTCCTAAATTTGATTGTGTAACAAATCAGATACAAACTCAAACTATTTGTAAATGGCTCAGTAGTGTCAAGATCCTTTATTGTTAAAGGGAGCTTACTTCTATTCGCTTATCTATGATTTGTCTTAAGAGATTCTATTTGTTGGCATTATAATACTCTAAGAGATTCTATTATTTGGTCAAAGGAACTTACTTATTCTCCTATATATGATGATTTGTATCCCACACCCTTCAATGTATCATGTAGCATATTAATGTAATATGGTTTTTTTTTAAGAAGCTAAATTAGTGTAATGTCGTTTCTCTCCTAATGCAAATGGTTGCAGGTGCCTTTATTATGAAAGGTGTGTGACCACTTTGCATTGTATCATTAGGAAGTATGCATACTATTAGTTTTTTGGTTTACTAATTTACTTTTTCATTTTTCGGTATATAGGTTAGAGTATTTCGTCTCCTGCACTAATATATATTTGTAATGTTTAAATTAGGGTGTTTGCGGTGCGGTTTGGTTCGATTTTGAGCATAAAAATCATTCTAACCGTGAGATAAAAAAATATACGGTTCAATTTGGTTTGGTTAACTTTTAAAAAGTCATCCGAACCAAACCAAACCAAATCACTTCGATTTAGATTGGTTTAGTTGTTGCAATTTTTTCAAGACAATATAATTTTTGTTTTCAACATTAAAATCAAGATAACAAAGCTAAAACACTATTTAACCAAGATAACAAAGCTAAAACACTATTTAACCAAGTTGTTTGGGCTCCAGTGGTAAGGAGCTCCTTTCAAAGACGTGTTTGAGGAATACCGGGTTCGATTCCCAAGGGGAACAACGCTTCGCCAATGCGCATGCCTCTACGCACGAGCCGAAATAGTCGCCTACTATTGTGGGTCGGAAACCGGTGCGAAAGCCAAAAAAAAAAAACTAAAACACTATTTCAAACAATGTTTTATATTTCATCCAACATAGACCAAATTAAAAACGTGAACAAAAAGTAATCATATTTTGTAAGAAATATAAAAGACTAAAATTTTATTATTCTCAAAAAGTTCAAGTAGCACATAAATAAATTTTTGAAATAAAAAAACAAAGAAGAAACTTAACAAGAGAAAAAAATATGTCATTTTATAAAAAATTCCTTTGAGTTCTATGAGTATTGATCTAGACCACATAAATTTAAGTAATGTTTTTGCTATGTTGCGGTTTGATTTAATTCGGTTCGGTTGGTAAAATTAAAAACGCAAATGGAACCAAACTATACATTCGACTAAAAAAATTATCCCAATACATCAAAATCAAATACGGTTTTTTACGGTTTCGATTTAGATAGATCCGGTTTGCGAATTTTCTATTAAATTGGTTCAGTTTTGAACACGCACAAATTGAACGATCCGATTTTTAAGAAAGAATACCTAATAATTCAAAGTTCAAGATCAAGAAGTAGATAATATATATCATTCTTGTTGCTAAAAAACTTCATTGATAATGAATTTTCACCATAAATTCATTAGCATGAAAAATGCTAATAAGGGTCCTTGTGACATTAATCAGCATGACCCGTTGGACTTGCAGAAGAAAATGCTACCATTCATCTATGATCAATGATCACGACATTAATAGATTGACAATAATAACATTCAAAATACGTTGACTAATCAAATAATTAAGGCTTCTAAATGACAAAGTTTGTTAGGATTAATAAATTTTACTAGTGTCCTTTGTTTGCAAGGACTTGGCTAAACACATAGCATATTAGCATTAAGAGCAAATAATGGTCAAGATCTAAAGTATACATGTCAGTTTGATGTGATGATTAATAGCCTGCCCATAATACAATATTAATTATAGGTACTTCACATTTAACCTCTATTAATTATATGATAGACTATATCCCTAAACTTAACTCAACCACCTTCATCATTCAATATTTGGGTCATAAAGAAATTCAAATAATTAAATCACAAGACAAAATACGTCAATATCAATTGAAGGAATGAAACAAATCCATTTCAAAATCCTAAAGAGGAAAAGAGTTATAAAGAGAAATAAAGCAATGGTATGTCTTAGGTTCAAACCTCACATAATATTGGTCCCTCTTCTAAAAGACATAAATAACAATTAAATGATAGGGAAATTAATTAAGAGTTTACTTCAAAACTAGAGCCTAAGCTAAACAAAAGATTGGCCCTAACCATATCTAATTAGTCTAAAACAAAGTTTGATAGGGTAGTAAGGTCATAGTGTTAGCTCAACATTTAATATACCTAGGGGAAGTCAATTCCCGAACCTTATAATTAAATCCTCTTCGAAAGGATTTTGCAAGGTGCGCTCTTGACTTCACCCCGTTCTTGTAAATTAAGCCTAATTAAGTTCCTCACCACCTTTTGATTTTTTTTTTCTTTCCATAAGCAATGATCCACCTTCATCTTTGTAAACTGCAATAGAATTGTGACAAAGTTAATTAGATAGAACATTAAGATAGAAAAATTCAAGTTGTTATAATGTCAATTAATGTTGTTCACTAATGCTAGTATTTTCTTTAGGCGACAAGTTTATTGAACAAGCGCAACTTCAAGTACCAGAACGCGAAAGAGAAGTACAAAGGATAGGAACCGTCAATAGACAAAACACTAGCAAAAAAACCCTATAACTCGACTATAAAAGCCGACACATCAATAATTGAATTACTAATGCTAGTATCCTATACTCCAAATGATTTGATGAAAGTAGTACTCCTTCCCCTATAACTCGACTATAAAAGCCGACACATCAATAATTGAATTACATATGCTAGTATCCTATACTCCAAATGATTTGATGAAAGTAGTACTCCTTCCCCTATAACTCGACTATAAAAGCCGACACATCAATAATTGAATTACTAATGCTAGTATCCTATACTCCAAATGATTTGATGAAAGTAGTACTCCTTCCCCTATAACTCGACTATAGAAGCCGACACATCAATAATTGAATTACATATGCTAGTATCCTATACTCCAAATGATTTGATTAAAGTAGTACTCATTCCCCTATAACTCATAAAAGCCGACACATCAATCTTTGAATTACTAATGCTAGTATCCTATACTCGAAATGGGTTGATGAAAGTAGTACTCCTTAAATATCAAGGAGATTAAAAACACATACATCTAACATGGTTACAAATTGTGATCCGAATTCACGATTGCAGCCGCATTTTTTCGCATTTAGTGCAATATAAAAGTTTGCGCATAACTGCAATTGAGATTGCAATCACAATTTTAAACCATGTATCTAACATATGTTTCTAGAAACTGTAATCATTCAAACTAGTTCTTAAAATTGCAACTCCATAATGATTTATCTCAAGTTTTCACTAAAAATTATAAGTTATAACCAACAGGAAAATCTTGAATATAGGCTAATACATAATGAGCTTATCACCTCAAAATCCATTATTAGCCTTGAAGCTCAACTAAGCACTTTCACCAGACAAAGAAGCTTTGATTCTCTCAACAGTACAAGCAATAAGGCTATTAACAGTAGCAACTGATCCAAGAGAGAGTTTAGCAGTTGGAGTAGAATCAACCAATATCTGAAAAGCGACGGTCAGAAGGGATCCACCACCACCAGCTCCTCCTCCTCCAGTTTCACCGCCGACTCCATTTCCATTTCCATCAGAGAGGATAGCAAATCCTGATGGAAGAAGTGCTACATAATCTGGATCTCCTCCATTTAGCACTACATTCATAGCAACCATATCTACCGGTGCATAGATAACAAATGAGCCTGTTGCATCCGTGACACTCTCTTGTAGTATTAACATGTTGCTCTGGCTCGAATTTGGACTCTACATATTGAAGTTTCAGATTGTTAAATAAAAAATATGAACATGGTTTTAAGAAACTGTCCGCAACTACAATTGCGAACGCAATGAAAAAAATATTGAGGTCTTAGAAACAACATTGCAAACTCGATATCAACCGCACTCTCTTGCATTTTGCCACAATATAAAAGTTTGCAGCGTAACTACATCAGTAATTTAAAACAAAGATATTATATCGACTTACATTTACTCTAAGGAGAGAGACACAGTTTCCAGTATCTCGTCCATTTGCAATGTGCGCCATTTCTTGGACAACTCCACCATTAGAAAGAATATCCCACTGTTATTCAAGAGGTTAAAAAAATTAGAAGACATGTAAAATATAAAAACCATAAGAAAACCTAAAGGAAATGGATATCAGTAATAGGAAAAACATTACCTCAGTTCTAGAGTTCTCGTTACGAAGAAATTCAAAAACTTGTTGCGGTGGAACAGGAAGCCAGAAAGAAGTAGCAGCACTAAGAACAATACCAGGAGGTCTTCCAGGATCATCGACACTCTTACGAGTCATGACTCTCACATCATCGGCTCCTGTTCCAGACAGTGTTGTCCATGTGTGTGCTGTTGAAGCACTCACTCCACCACAGAAACTTATCACCATTCTCTCAGCCAGTTTCAACATACTCTTCCTCCCTTCTTGGTTTGTTATCACTACAATCCACGTTATAATTTATAACACTTGTTATATCATAAATTTTAAGGATTGAGAATTTATTTGATATTTACTATCAGAATCTATACATGCATTTAATCATATGAATTAAATTATAATTTTAATATATGATGAAAAAAATGTAAAAGAAATGTGTTGATCTAATATATATACCGCCAACATCTACGGTGGGAATGTTTGTTGCCATGGAGCTAGCAAGTCTTTCACATTGTCGATCTAAAGTTGCAACCCAACGTTTCGCACCAAATGCATGTCCAGTGCTAACAATCTGCTTGTATAGATTATGAACACCTCTCTCATCCACTTCTACATGTTCAACCCATGTCACCTATATGTTGGCAAACATTAATTAAATCCTAGCTTCAAAAGCGACAAACCCTAGCTTCTGCGTCAATGTAAAAAGCATCTGTGCTTTTGATCAACACGACGCAGAACCAAACGAAGGCTACATTTTAAAGCGATGATGTGGACAACAACCATTTTGCATTGAATGTATACTAATAAAATGTTAATTAACTGTGTTATTGAATACCTTTGAGTAACCATTTGGCATCTCTTGAATTAAGCAACCAGAAGGCCTTCTTCTACATCTAGATGAAGGACTCGGGCGCAGGTTATCCAAAGACACATCCACAACTGCCCATGTCCCATCAGGATGTTGTTTACAATACCTTACAAAGTAACTCTCACGAGTCGGCACAAGAGGTGATGGTACTTGAAACTCTGCTGTCATCTGCACAATCAAACAATACAATCACGTTTCTTCTCATAAATTTTCACTAACTATTTGAACCAACAAAATTAGCGACGGAAATTAGAGACAGAAAAATACAAGTTTAGTTACTATGTACCACTTGTAATGCACCATTGTAGTTCCCTGCCACTCCAGTTGACAACACCTCCACAGTCACGGCTCTTGAAACAATACCAGCAAACACTGTTGACCATTGGTTCTAAATGGTAAAAAAAAAAAAATTAATCAAATTAAATTCAAAATCTAAAACAAAAAGAGCATAAAATATACACAATGGTTTTAAATTGCAGTATGCAATATCGCAATTACAGTTGTAATATAAAGGCATTTTGATCGCTCTTTTCTAAAATTTTGCCGCAATATAAAACCATGATATACACACTTAAATTCATAAGGGTGAACAAAGTACTATATGGTAATAATAATGTAAGAGAGAATATGTATAAATGATATACCACATCCATGAGAATCTCAACAAGGTTGACATGATTCATGATAACAACACTGGATTCTCTCGAAGCTTCACATTTGAAACCATTAGGTTTAGGTCCAATCCCGCGAGGAAACGACCTAACATATTCATCTTCATTAAGCACAGTAGCAGCACCATCAGGTGTAGTACTTAACCAAAGAGGATCACCCATTTGTGCCATCCCAATAAGCTCTTCCATAGCTGCAACAGCTAATTCTATTATTATCGGTTTGTCTGCTTCGGTCGGCCCACTAATTGACCTTAGAAGATCTCCACTGGTTCCATACATGTCCATAGTACCAATCCCTTGTGGGTTGCCGAAACCAATTTCCGTACGTGGTGGGAGAGATGGTGAAATGTTTGAATAGTTTACCACCGGCTTCCCTACGTACTTCGCTGCCATTGTTGAAATTCTATCAATCTGAAAATAAAAAAATCATGTAAGTACAGTAGACATATGTTACACACCACAATACATGTGTTCCATTATACAAAGAAAATAGAAAATAAGAAAGGGATTGTATTCATTTGGCACTCGTATTTGGATCCCTTACGGCAATTGTATGGTGCTACAGTCATACAACGTTACATTTATAAAGAGAAGCTTTTTCTCTCTAAATGTAATGATTGTTATGGTTGTTGCACCATACAGCGGCCGTAGAGGATCTGAGTTTTGCGTAGGCAATCTATGAATTAAATGGGTGCAGTTTCTTTATTAAGATATTATTAGGAAGCATGAAAATCTATTGGAGTTTTTATCTAGATGTTGATTATTTAACCCTAAGTCTTTGGCTTTTGTTGTGGTACTATTCAAGTAGTTGTTTTTAGGTTGCTTTTATAGGCTTGGACAAGTATCCTTTGTACTCTCATTTTATTATAATTAGATTCTTTGTTCAAAACAAGAAAAGATAGAGAAAATGGCAAGTTTCACACATCAAAGAAGTTCCAAAACTAAAGTACCTCTTCTCTTAGCCTTGCATTTTCAAGCCTCAAATGATGTTCATCAAATGACATTTCACCTATAGCTGTTGGACCACCACAATTAGGACATGAAGCATTGCTTAGAGCTTCCCTATACCTCATGTTATCAGCCCTAAGCTTCTCATTTTCTGCTCTTAGCTGAGAATTCTCCGAACGCTCGTGTTGTGTCTGCAAACAAAACAACAACTCCTTTACCAAAAACACAACAAAACAATGCAAAAATAAAAATAAAAATAGTATCATATACCTTCATCTGAGTCCTTTTGTTTTGAAACCAAAACTTGACTTGCAAAGGCTCAAGCCCTAACTCTCTGCTTAACTCCTTTCTTTGCTTGTCATCTGGGTGTGGACACTCCTTGAAGAAACTGCGACGAATAAATTATCAATTTACACTAATTTTAAATTTAATTCATGTACACAGTCAGTATAAAATACTTTTACACATGCATATAATCATAACTTCACAGTATACCAGTACTTTCTCTCAAAGAAAAAGAAAAGATGAAGAAAAAAAATTAATGAAGGTGTATAGCATAGGTTATAGTATTCTTACGATTCCATTTCTTGGATCTGGTGCTGAGTGTGGCGGTGGTAACGTTTTCTTTTAGGACGTGGTCCTTGTTCTTCACCAGAAGCAGCACCACCTTCATGGTTTTCACTGCAGGATTTGGTGCCACTTTCAAAGCACTCATCTTCACGAATTCGAGGTACATCACTTTCTGAAGTGTTTTGCATCATCTCTAATGGATGGAACTGACCAGCTTCCAAGAGGTTTGACTGAAACATTGTTTTCTGTCTTCTTATCTATCTTCAGATCTTATAATTCCTAAGCCTTGTAGTAGTTTTTCAATCTAATAAAAAAAATATTATATGGTAAACAATGAAGAAAAAGAAGCTAACTTTTTTTTAATTATTCTCTATAAAAAACAAACTTTCGAGTCAATAAAAACTTTTGATAAATTTTATTTTTTGACTAAACTTTTATAATTATTATTTAGTCAAAAAATATTTTATTTATGTTGTAATAAGACTATTTTGTTTTAGAGGAATTAGAGTACTTGGTTATAACTGATTTTAATTTGTAATTGCGCTCACATTTGTCTTCATAAACTTAACTCGGTTGGTAAGAACAACACATAATATATGCAACATACCCAAAAAAAAAATTGTCATAAAAAATTGTCTCAATCAAGATTGTGATTACAGAAATTAGATGGGTTTTTTAAAGAAACTTATTTTTGTTTTTCCTTCTTTATGGAAAGAGAAAGCAGTTTGAAATAGTGAGATGATGTAAATAACGTGTATTTAGAGTATCGAGAAGGATATGAGACCTCATTGGAACAATAAAAGAGAAAATAAATAATTAAAAAATTAACATAAAACCCTTGACTTTGCCATTAAAAAAATACTAAAATAAAACTTGACTTTAAAGTTGTACCCAGAGATAAAAATTTGCATTAAAAATTATGTAAAAATTGACGTTTAAATTTTTGCATTAAAATTTCAGTCAAAAATAAATAAAGGGGAATTTAAGAGTTGTGGATGAAGAAAAAGAAGAAAGGGGAAATGAAGTTAGAAAAAGACATGAAGAAAAGGAGTTGAAAAGTTAATAAAAACATTACCTACCAACCTGTCAAAGAGTTAGAATCAAAAATGATGTTGATCTAAACACACCAACGTTGCTACTCTTTCTCACATAAAGCATGCTTCTTTCTCTTTTTTTCTTGCTTATAACCTGCAAGGGTTTGCTCCTTTTTCAGTTCAGGAATTAAGCTTAGTGTTTTCTACATATTCTCTTTCTCACAAAGCTTAACCTAGAAGAAAAATAAATACATCAAAAAATAACAAATATAATGAATAATATGCCATAAATATTTCTCTATGAATGAAATAAAAAGAAAGAAAATATATTGTTTAGGTTTTTTCTGATATTACCTTTTTTACAGAACAAAATAATCCAATTTTATTTTCCAGAATAATAATAACTCACACGAAGATCTCGCAGATTCCTACAACGTTTCCTATTTTTAAGTAAATATGTTTTTTTTTCTTGCAAACCTAACGTTTCCTTTCACATTCAGCCAGCCCTAGAAAAAAACAAAAAACCACTGGAAAATAAACTTAAAACTTATCACAAGGAAATTTTTTTATTTTTTTTTTGAGGAAACAAGCAAAAAATTTTATCAAAACCACCCCATAAAAATATAAACAAATTTACATAAGAAAAAAAAAGTAGCTAGTTTCATTTTGCAAAAACTTTTATGATCTCAAAATGAACCTTCTAAGTTATGAATACTACATAAAATGAACTTTATACTTACCAGAAGTGAATGATATAGATCTATGTTAAGACTATACTATAAACTTGTTGAGAAAAGAAGAGAGATCCTGGTTTTGAGAAGGTTAATATGGGAAGAAAAAAAGTGAAAGAAACGGTAGTTTTTTAGAGAGAGAGAGAGAGAGAGAGCATTGAAGGAAGAAAGAGAGAGAGTGGGGAACAGATAGAGGAAGGAAGGGAAGAGGAGTAATTGAAGAGCGTATTGAGAGGGTGCAATTGCATTAAATGATGGTTTAATTGCATTGCTTGCTACTCAGGGGAGAGAGAAAGAGACGCGCCATTTTTCATTTTTATTATTATTTTTTACAAAGAATTATTTGCCGGTGCTTTTGTGCAACCAATGACGGCTACCAAATTCAATTCCTTCTTGATTTTGAGCGTGTGATTTGATAGATTTATGGTTAAATATGGATTATTTTGTTATTAATTAGTAAGATTTTGGTTAGTGATTACATTTTGGATAGATGTCTATTCATTGTTTACAAAGCATGATACAATATTCTCTCTTCTATCTTCCTCTTCATCTCTTTAGATTAACTTGATAACACATGTTGGATGATAGATTTAATTGGCTTAAGTTAAGGGTATAGAAGTTAGAGGTTTTGAGTTTAAATTTGAACAGGAAGTAAAATATTTAATCTAACAATTATTCATTAATATTTACCTTTAAAAAACTTTCTTAACGCATGTTATCAAGCACGAAGCTCTAATAGTGATAAGTCTAATGAATTTATATTTTTCATAATTGTGTGATATGATTATTTAGGTAAATCATAAACTTTTTCTTAAAATAATTCATATGGTAACCTTGAGAAATTTATTATCTTTAAGGAATTTATGGATTGGAGATTTTGTTGAGAAATTTATTTGGTGGATAAAATAACTTTTTTTTGTCTCTTTATGTTAAATTTCAGAAGAATTAAACATTGAACCATCCTTGAAAAATTACTCAAAAAAAAAATCGTGATAATTCTTTATTAAAATCATTTATGGTATAGTTTTTGAAGAACTAATAATTTAATATCAAGTGTCTCTGGTTTTTTGTTATCAACAAAATAGAGCGCAAAAGCATCATTTAAAGGTAATGATGTCTTAATTATGTTGCACTTTGTTTATAGCGATTTCTGGTAAACAATTGTTGCTTAACAAAAATTTGCTTGCGAGATCAACCAAAAATCTTAGGACATATGTGTGTTAAACTTTCCCAAAAAATGTTTGAATGTTAATGGTGTTCTTGAAATTATTTAAATAAAAGGAGAAAACAATCTTCAAATCCAAAAGAATTGAAGTTGTCGAAATGTGTACAAAACAAATAAATGTAAAGAAAACATAGAACAAACTTAAATTGTATTGAATTGAATAAAAAGTTGTTCACAAGGATCATACATTGACTTGTTACTCATTTCTCGCTTTGACATGGATCTTCAGAGTGTAGTTTCATGCATATAATTTGTGACCTTTTTTCCTCATGGAAACTTCTATTTATACTAAGAAAAATAGTTGTACAATCCTATCTAAATTATAATTGCCACTAACATCTCTAAATAGGAGAAACTTCTGATTACCTTTTTTCAATATCAAGAAGTATAATAAGACCTTTCTCCCTTTCGCTTCACTTTTATACTTTCTGAAAACTAGAACTGTTTTTTTTAAACTGTTCATCTCCTTATGCAACAACTTATTCATTTATGTAGAATCTTTCCATAAAATCCACAATTAAAGCACCAAAAACCCTTATTTTCTCTGTGAATCAACACGTGAAATACCATCACCGCTCCAAATCCTCAAATCTTTCAACTTCAAACCTCAGATTTTCCAAACTCTTCAAAAAACGGCAGCTTCATCTTTGCATGCTCAGGTTTCAAGCTCTAAAGCTTCTGCTAATCCTAATTTCTCCAAGCCCGTTCAACCAGGGAACCAAAAGTTTGTAGATGAACCTGATTTAAAAGATGAACGCGCACAAATATGGAAATCTTATATAATGATTCCTAACTCATGCATGCATGCATTTCTTGGCCCTCATCCCAAATCTAGGGTAGATAGTGACAAAATTCAAGAAATCTTCCTTAATTATCTCAAGTATAGCCCTAGGGTTTTTGTCGAAAGACCTTTTGTTATGAGTTTCATGGATAATCCAAACAGAGTATTTAGATCATCCCCTCATGATGAGAACGAAACCTATACTAGTTGGCTAGTCGAAGGGAAAATAGGTGAGACTTGGAAAGCTCAGGGAATCTTCGACTTGATACATCTGTCGAGATATGGCCCATGATACCAAAGTAATGCTCATAACAATATTACATTTTTGGGAACTTTCGACCAATTTCTTGCATCTCAAATGTGGGATGCTTACCCCTACCCCTTCTGGATGTGGCTGCTATTACTGGTTTGAAGCCAATTGGGGAAACTTTCGACCCAAACACAACCTCTAAAAGCATCAAGTTCAACTTCAATCGTGCCACTTTCACTGGGTATATCGAAGTTCAACATATAACTAACAGTGAAAAAGTCTTTGACACAGAGCATGTTGCCTTTCTCGCTCTTTGGCTTTCTCTATAAATTTGTTTTTCACCATCCCTACAAGTAGCAAAAATGTACATCAATTTGGCCACTCAGCTTCATAAAGGTATGGACATTTGTCTCAGTAGTCTCATTTTAGGCTCTTTGTATGAGGCTCTTGGACAAGGAGCATTTGACTTGAGGAGAGTGGAGCCTCAAGGAAAGTTATTGGTCTCATAAGCCACATCATTCACTACTTCCTAACTGCTAAACTCAACCTTACCTAGTTAGGATATGCTCCTTACCCAGTTCCTCCTCGGGTACCTCCCTTCTACTCTCCTTGTTACTTTGATTACCTAACTCCCTACTCCTCCAGTTATTCTCATACCTTTTTGTCCACCAATCTAGTTCCATTTTCTTCGTTTGGCGGCGTACCATTCTTTGTGCTTATTCGATTTCTTGAAGTCCACGTTGTTTGGCCAAAAACCTGTTTGTAAAGCTTAGATAGACATGGTTATGTTCAAGAGAAGCAACAAATGGTAGAGTAACATTAATGTGTTCTATTGTTTCCAAGAGTACCTTCGTTATATCCACTTTTATTTCTCTCTTTTTATATTTCTCAGTTGGCCTAATTAAGGGGTTATATTTACTTACCTGGTTTTTCAGCTTGTCACCTCTCTCAATGTTAGTTTCTTTGGGACCACTTTCCTCATTCACCACCATCTTGAACTCCTCACTTACTTGTTCCTCTTATAATCCCCAAACTTGAAGGAAGACATGCTCCTATTTCATAAGCTTGCTCACAAAAGTCATATCGTATGCCATTAGTTAATAGCTTAGTCACCTCACGTGCTTGCAACTACTTAACTATTTCTTCAGTATTTTCACCAATAAGCTTTTAACTTGCAAGTAAAGCATTTTGGCTTTCGAGTTTCAATACTTCTTTCTTTTTGACAACATTCATATTATTACCTTGAAACCTATAATCGTTCAAGGACATGTTGTCAATAAGCTCTCCAATTTCAGAGGTTGTTTTGTTCTTCATCGAACCACCTATTGAAGCATTTAAAAGCATTCTAGTTTGGGTCTTAAGACTATTAGTATAGATAAGAGTTGCCTCAATTTATGAGAATTTTTGTCATGGTCACCCCTTAAGCAGCAACTTATACCTTTCCCACGTAGGGATGGGATTAGGTCATGCCACGCCAGGCTGCGATAGGACTGAGCTTGGCCTATGAATTTTTTTGCAAGCCTGAGCCTGGCCTTTGGCCTGTCACAGGCCTATTTTTTGGTCTGGCCTGGTCTATTTAAAAGCTTGGTCTGGCCTGCAAATTTTTTTGCAAGCCTGAGCCTGGCCTATGGCCTGTAATAGGCCTATTTTTTGGCATGGCCTGGCCTAGAAGCCTATTTACAGGCCTACTTCATATTAAAGTCATTAAATATTCAATTTTATCTACTTTTAAATAGGCCAAAATGGCCTTAAAGACTAATTCATCGTAAGGCATGTCCATTGCTATAAGGCCTTAAAAGCTTATTTCACTATAAGGTCTCAAAGCCTATTTAAAAAGTCCACTATTTGAGCTTTCTTCTTGATTTTTATTCTAATATAAATTATATTTTAAAATAAATAAAAAATAAATTTTAATAATATGCATAAATAGGTTAGTCTACCAGGCTTCGTAGGCTTTTTTTGATAGCCTAAGCCTGGCCTATTTACTTAAATAGACTTTTTCAAAAGCCTAAGCCTAGCCTTTTTTTATAAACAGGCCAGGCCAGGCTGTAGGCCCCTATAGATCGACATGGCTTATTCCCAACCCTATTCCCACACATCATAGAGGTTTTCTCCGTCTTCTTGTTGAAAACTAGAAATCTCCCGCCTTTTTGTCATGTACTTGGTAGTTGGGAAAAAACAGATGAGAAAAGCCCTCTTGAGCTGGTCCCAGGTGGCTATGCTACCACTTGGAAGTGCATTCAAACAATCTTTGGCATGTCCCTTAAGAGAGTAGCCAAACAACTTAATTCGTTTGTCTGACTCAGAGACTTCATCGGGATTAATTGTGCTGCAAGCTTCTAAAAATTCAGTGATGAGTATTACAGTCTTCATCAAACTTACCTTAGTATTGATTCACTTTCCGAGAACTGAGTTCTTCATGTCAAAGAAGATAAGGTTCGCTGGTTGGAACTCCTGAGCTACTTCCTAAAGGTTGTCTAGTCTTTGGTAATCTCCTTGTGTGATGCGTTCCATGGCTTCCTCCTCTTCATCGGATGATAAATCTGGTAGTGGAAAGGTTGCTGCTTCTCTCGCTTACCAAATGTGTTTCCTGTAACGCCCTATTTCTATTAAAGCGATAAAACACGCAAATAAACTAAATATTCAAGAAATAGACGTCACGTCTCAAAAATTCACAAGCATGCATATTAAAATTTCTCAAAGTCGCAACGGATCATTATATATATCTAAATAACATGTATCTCCATAAAATATCCAGACTCGACACATGGGCAAATCTCAACAACATAGATAAATCCAAAGTAACGTAAACGACAACATCCTAAATCAGAGCCTATCTAAAACGCTACAAACAACTGACAGAGGTAGCTCCCGCTATCCTCGAGTACTCACCAAGCAAGCTATCAAACTAATCATGCATGCCGTCTACCCATTCACACAAATAGGCAGGCGATCCACCACAGACCATTAGGGGTTAGCTTCACATCAATCATAATCAAATAAAATCAATTGAATATATTAAAGTCAAGAGATAAGTCAACTTCTTTCATTAATCATAAACATCAACAATTCATCACGTCACACATATACAAGTCACCAATCAAGTCAAGCACCAAGTATATCAATTACCAAGTATATCAAATACCAAGTATCACAAACATTAGGACACATGCCATGAATGTTATGCGCCTAGACACGACTTCTATATGCACATGGTACCATCACTACGACAATTGTCGTCATATCATGATGCACAAGGCACCATCACAAAACACGGATATAAAATCCATAACTTCACGATGCACAAAGCACCATCACAAAACTTATGTATGCATGAATATATCACTCAACACAAATGTATATATTCACACAATTGGTCACCATAACATCTCCAACATTATACATGAAATCACCAAATTCAACTTCCGACAATTTCCGAAATCGAAAAACGTCACGAGTTCAAGTTTCAATCAATTTGAAAATCCAAAGTTTGCATAAGTAAAATATTATCTAGCAAGTATATTATCGAAAACAACAAAAGAATGAGCTAAAACAAATGCATAGGACCCCTACCCGTCGGCCCCCAAACACCCGAACTCGAAACAACACAATAGGTTGTCTCTGTTCTAGCACCTGGAGGGTAGCGCCTAGCGCTAGCTGTAACATCTTGATATTATATATATATATATATATATATATATATATATATATATATATATGTAGTTCTTACTGATTTTCTTGATTTATTATTTATTAAATAATTTATTTTATGTGTAAGAAATTTTAGAATATTGTAAATCCTCATTTCGTTAAATTCTTATAATAGTTTATGTAATTCAAATTATCTACTTGATGTGATTATAATAGCTATTAATTTTAGTTGCTGGATCATCTCTATGCACTTGAAGCCATGCCAAGTCAAAGAATTAAGTATAAATAATTTTTAAAAAAAAAATAGGGAACTGAAGAAGCTAATTAAGTGGAGGGAGGCTGATCGTGTGTTGTAACTAGTCTAGGGTTTAAGTCAGAAAATTTCTCTACATACTCAGTCAATTCACACCTCATTTCCCTCAATTCTTTATGCCACATGTTCCTAATTTTTCTCAACTTCCACAGCCTTATATTTTTCATATCAGTAGACAATTGCATCCCACGTACAACACTGAACCAAGCTTCCTAAACTCAAAAATAAAGTCGTTCTCCTGCCATTTCTTATTAGAGTTCTTCCACTTATTTATATTTATATAAACACTTCATCCTAGTAGAAGTCTTGAGGTAATAACTTTTCAATTGTCTGTTCTTCCATTCTTTTCTTCAATTCTTTTAATTTCATTCTAAATAAAGTCATCCTTTTGTTCTTCCATTAGTACTCTCCTCGGTGAAGATCATAATTCTTGAAGTCTTGTTTTGGCAATTGGGTAGATTCTCTAAAATGATTAAGAAGGAGAGCACTTTAGGTAAGGGCTTTTTCCCCATACGTTCTTACTAAGTGTTAGGACTGTGTTATTAAGTAGAGGTAGCAATTCTTGTCTTTTAAAAAGAAAAATAATTAAAATGTATTTTCATGGTAAAATTAATCCTTTCTAAAAGTGATTATTATTAATTATGAGTGATTATTCTTAATTATGTTTTATATGAAAGTTGTGTATGATAATGTGGTGTGAATTGATATATTTTATATTATTATGCTTCATATGTTTTTGTGATGTAGGAAAAGAAATAACTTTTGGTTTGTGTACTTGATGATGCATCAATACTTGACTGTAATTGCCTTAGTGGCGGATTAATATCATAATTCTTAGTGGTGCCTAAGTGGCGGGATTTAGTTTGCATTTCTTAGTGGTGCCTAAGTGGCGGGATTTAGTTTTCATTATCATTATCATGTATGGCATATGCATCTGTGTGGCGGGTTATAATTACGGATTATAATTATATTTCTGTGTGGATGTCTTAGTGACGGTATATCCGGACCGTATAGTTATAAGAGCATGCATCTTACACATAATTGCATCGAGTCAATTGTATATTTGTGATTTTATAATTGATTAAAATATTATAATGCAAATAAAATGTGTGTGAACTTTACTTAAAGAATATGACTTGAATGTATTCTTAATTCTTTTTGATTTGAGAAGTTTTGATATCATCTATTTTATAACATTGTTTGTTGTGCTTTGAGTATGAACCAATTTGGATAAGGAAATTGACCCTTACACTAACATTTTAGGTATCAAAGAAGACATGGTGTATGCTTTGGTGTTTTGCTTGAAACGCGTGCGGGGACGAAATTGGGTTTTTATTGAATAGTAATTTTAGAAGTAATTTTGAAGGATATTAGTTTAAGAATTTTAATTAAATTATGTTAAGATTTTTGTATAGGTTTTGCTAGAATATATATTATTGATGAAATAAATAAATAGTAGTGTTTTTCAAAAAAAGAAAATGATTTAGGCGTAATGTCTTGGATCAAAATCCGGGGCGTTACACTAGCTCTCTGAGAGTGGGCGCCTAGCACCCTACCTCAGGTGCAACGCCAGAAAATGCACGTTTCGTGTGTTTTCGGCCACGGGTTTTCGCCATTTTCGCCTAAAAATCGATTAGTTAAATCCCCCATTCATCCAAAATGATCAAAGGCTCAACCCAAGGCTCAAACACATTGAATACATCCATTTCTCGACACTTGACGCAATTTGCAAAACAATTGACAATGATTTTCTCAAAATAACAAAGTCTTAAACAACAACAATTCATTTCTTCCAAAACAACTTAATCAACAACAACAATCAACAAAAATTCGCTTCATCAATACAAAATCCATAGCATGATGATATCAACATCACTTAACAACAATCACAACTCATAATTCACGAATACATCCATAGTTCAACAACACAGCATCACAATTCACCAATTTCATCCAAATTCAAAAAGTAAACAATTCCATATCACTTGAGCATGTAATTTTCATATTAAAAACTCAATCAACAATCAATTCACATACCCAAACATAGCAATATCATAAGAGCACGAATTTCATCAAATAAGTTCACAATAATCACTTTCTCACAATTAAGCACTTATGAATTGGAATAGAAAAAGAGATTATTCTTAAGAGATTATGATAGAAAACTAACCCCCTTACCTTAGAGAATCTCAACTCTACCTTTTGCCTCAATTAAGCTCCTTGAAGCTCTAAACTCCTTTTGATCTACAAGCTTCTCTCTAACCTTCTCCTCTCGTTCTCTCTCTCCCTCTCCCCCTCCCCCTCCCCCCCCCCCCCCCCCCCCCCTCTCTCTAAAATTTTGTGAATGAATGGTGCTACCCTAATTTCTCATGACATGGGTTTATAAAGTCTTACAACTTAATGGGCCTAACTGACAAAGTTTCTAATTCATTAATCACAATATTCACTCGCAGTAAAAAGATAACGAATAAATAATGGCTTCTAACTAATTACCACAACCCACTTAGTAACTTAGTAAAAATAATGGTTCCCACTTAAAACACTAAAAATAACTCTCATCGTGAAATTACTAATTTACCCTTGCTCTTTAAATGACCAAAGTAACCTATGTCCAAAATGACTAAAACACCCTTCTAACACCGAAATCCAACAATTCCCACCAAAATACACACAAAGGCATTTAATCACATACAAACACATATAAACACATATAAAAATTAATTAAATAAATCTAACAGAAAGCGGGTTGTTACATTTCCAAAGTGCTCTTTTAGTTTTATATATGTCGGAGTCAAATAGCAAAGTGCATGTCTTTGCACCACACATATAATAACTCGCAAGGGTTTTTTAAACAAGAGCTTGCGGTAGAAAATTAGAAATAAAAATATTTTTGTTATTTTTAAATAAGATATGAAAGGAAAATATAATTAACCTAGAAACAAGGAAAATAAAAACTAACTAAATCTAAATAAAAGTAAAACAAATCTAACCTAAGAAGTAGGAAAAATAAACTACCCTAAATAAAAGGAAAATAAAAACTAACCTATTCTAAAAAGATAAAACAATCTAAACAAACTTCCTAATACTACTAAAGATATCATCAAAAGTCTGATTCCGCCAGAAGATCGTGATTAGGTAGGGAATGCACCTTCCAACTATGACAATTGTCTTACCCTGAAATGGAAATTCAAACTTGCTAAACGCCAGTTCCTAAGCGTTCACCCGAAATTTCCATCGTTCCTTTCAAAAGATTAAATTCTTGTTAAGCTGGAAATTCAAACTTGTTAAATTCTTGGATACCATCATTTAAACGAAGCCTAAGAAGAATTTAATCTTTTGAATGGAACAATAGATGTGCCGGGTGAATGCTTGAGTCCTGGTGTTTAACAAGTTTGAATTTTCCATTTCAATGGTAAGATAATTGTTGTAATTGGAAGGTGCATTTCCGAACATAATGTAATGTAATGATGAGACATGTTTAGGAACTTTATGTAATGTAATGTAATGTAGCTTTTAAGTTAATGATATCGAGTTCCTTCATATAAGATTAGTATCACTGAATGGACCTCATTCTTTATGTGATGACCCGTCTTATATGAGGGAATTCGATGTGATGACTGATAACACGTAAAATGCTCTACTATTTTGACTAGACTCACACATTTTTTTATTTTGATTTTATAAATTTTTGCAACGTTATGCTGGTATTGTGTGTCTATTTCAGGTATTTATCAGTTAAAGGTCTCCGCGCGTCAAAATGATGATATTCGGCGAAAAAAGGAGAGAAAGGGTAAAAAAGGAAAAAAAGGTTAAAAAGTCAGAAGTGAGTGGGAAGTAAAAGCCAGACCAATTCTTTCCCCACGTTTCAAAAGCAGTTTGCCCACTTCCTCCATTTTATCCACTACCTTGGACATGATCAGAAGCACTCCTTGACGAACCTTTGGCTATAAAAGAGACCTTCAAGAATAAGTTGTGGGGACCAAGCTATATACAGAGAAATTTAGTGATTTAGAAACCGGCTTATTTTCATTGCTTATTGTAATTTAAGCTTTCCCGTTGTTAGAACCTTTAGCTACCACATTTCTATTTAATGGTTATGCATAATGTTTTGAATTGAATACCATTCCAATTTACGGTTTTTATTATTCCTTTATGATTCCAATTTGGTTTTTCTATATCTTTCAGCCACCGTACCATTTTAGAAACTTGTTTATTTATAGTTTTGAATTTAGTAACTTTTTCAATTACAAGTTCCTGTTCTAATTGTCCCCTTTATTTCAATTTAGCGACTTTTCATCATTATTAATATTTATCCTATTGTTGCACCATTCATTTCACTTTCAATTGGAGAATCAATATTGCTTGCTGGTGCTGTTCTATTTTCCCTTTTGGTGTTGCGGTTTCATCTGTTTCAGAACCAGGAGTTTCATTCAATTCTAGTTGCTTGTAATTGTTATGCTGCGTTGCTGGTTCTGTTGTTTCATATTGTTGTTGCACTGCTGTTCTGTTGTCGTGGCATTTTTCTCTTTTTTTGAGAGTATCCATCATTAACAGGTTCTTGTTTACTTAGTTTCTATTCATTTTGTTCTTTTGCTTTTGTCCTAATTATATCAATCATTGTTTATTTATTATTTATACCATGTCGGAGTAGATTTATATAGAGTTTGGAAAATGATGAATGTCGTATTAATGGTACTCTATTAAGTTGTATGATTAGAAATTGTAACAGGAATTATTTTTAAGTCTGAAAATTCTGATTTTTAACGATAAATATTTACAGCTAAAGCAGAGAAAACGCGATATTGGTTTTATATCGAAAGAATGAAACCTGTATCTGTCCGTAGAGTTTTAAGGAATTAATTTTAAAATTCAGCGACAACGTTCTTTTTAATTAATTTAGAAATACTAATTTTCAAAAAATGTTATTTTATACTTGTAGCCTACACGCGAAAGCTGACGTCTGTGAGTTTAAAATACGGCACTGATTATGCGAAAGCTAATAGGACCTTTAAATTAAAATTTCTACTAAAAATAACTTTTCAAACGTAAATTGATTAATTTTTCAAAGAGAGTTTTGAATTTGTAAGGTGTACTCGCGAAAGCAGTCGAATAGATTACAAAGTCAAAATTCGGTGTCGTACACGCTAAAGCTGACGACCCCTTTAATTTAATCCTTTTAACGCGCGGAAATATTTTCCTGTTACAATAATAAAATACAATTTAGCAAGCATCAACGGTCGACACGAATTATATTCCGAGCTCTCATCATTTAAAGTAATTAAAAACAAGTACTTTTCTCAATTTTGCAACCAAACTAATTAGCACCGCCTTAGATAAACAACATGACGATAGATAACGGTACTTGACATTGGTCTATGTGGATTCGACATCTTTTATACTAAAACCGATATTTCCGTGCACTTGCGGAGCTATCAATGACATATATAGTTGATTCTTTATAATACATGTTGTTTTGAATGGAACAATAATTTATTCATTTACTTTTCAAATTTATTTATTCATTACGCAATTTTTATTCGAATTCACGTTAGATTTAATTAGTCTTTATTCGAATACGCAATTTTTAATCAAAATTATTCAAAACGTGATTTTATTCAAAGTACCACAATGTCAAGCAAAATGTAGCAAAATGCGATCGACGTATAAAAAAACATAAACATGCAAACAAGCCATTACATTCAGACATCTTGTCGCACAAGTCAATCGGGTTGTCCTCGGTAGTCCTTGTGGCACCTGCTTTTGGTTGAGGACCAAAATAGCATGTCCTCCCGCTCCTCCTCAGCCTAGAATGATTGTACACCGGCACCTTCAAATCCTTATTTTTTACGGAACCATCACAATCGATTATGTGCCATTTCATAGGTGATTTTTCTTTCTTCTTCTCATCACCCTCATTTTTGTTCAAGTCAACATTACCCTGATTCTGATTATGAGACATATCTACATAAACAAATTGGCAATCAAAACCTAAACTAATCATAACAATTCTATCACAAATTCATAACAACAACAATTCATAAAAAACCTAAACTAATCCTAACGATTCTACAACAATTCATCAATACCTAAACTAATCCTAAAAATTCTACAACAATTCATCAGAACCTAAACTAATCCTAAAAGTTCTATCATAATAATTTTCTAACAATTCTACAACAATATTATATTCAACTTTAATCTAATATCAAATCATAAAATCATAAAATCAACAATACCTCTAGAATCGAAATTTAACCATAAAAACTAACAATTCAATCATAAAAAACCAATGCAATAGGATTCAAAACACTTACTTGATTTTGTGATTGAAATTGTCTTGGAATGACTTATGCTTGCTGAAAAACACACCTGAGAAATCAAAAAACACAACAATGAAGTTTT
This sequence comes from Medicago arabica, assembly GCA_946800305.1. Taxonomy (NCBI): domain Eukaryota; kingdom Viridiplantae; phylum Streptophyta; class Magnoliopsida; order Fabales; family Fabaceae; genus Medicago; species Medicago arabica. Next base: position 32,907,847 of record OX326964.1, on the reverse strand, counting down.
GAAAATTCCTATGTCTGTTCTGTTCATATAAAAGAACGCAGCGGCAGTTATCAACCGCTGGCACCAGCAGCAGCCTGCTGCCGGATTGCTCAACGGTAGTTAACTACCGCTTGGGGCTTTTCGGTAATTTTCATGTGTTATTGTGAAATATTGAATGTCAAAACAACAATTTTCGCAATCTTGAGATGCTTAAAGAGCAATTGTTGAAGAAATTTGGATTTGGCCCAAACCCATGAACAAAGCCCAAGCCCAGCCCACTAAAAAGAGGTTTTTTAAAAGAAAAAATAGTTGCTTAAGTAGTAGAAAACACTTGTATTATTTTCCACATTGAAAATCGAGAAATAAGAAACCAAACACTGCACGAGTTATTTCATCACACACCGATTCACAGTTACGAGAAAAGAATCATCATGTCGACACTCGATTCCGACGTAACCATGGTTCCCGCCGGCGAACCTTCAAGCAGCACCGCCGGTCCTTCTTCCAAGAAACCCAAACGCTTCGAGATCAAGAAGTGGAACGCCGTTGCTCTATGGGCTTGGGGTTCGTTCTTCTCTTCAATTTCATTCCCAATCGCAAACCCTAATTTTCATAATTATTGTTTTGATGGCTTTTAATATCTCTAATTTTTCAATTTTTTTGTGATTGTAGATATTGTTGTTGATAACTGTGCTATTTGCCGTAACCATATCATGGATCTCTGTAAGCATATTTATGTTCAAATCCAAATTGTTTATTCAATTATTCGATATTCGTTTCGATTTGGATTGATTTGGATTTTGGTTTTAGGTATTGAGTGCCAAGCTAATCAGGCTAGTGCTACTAGCGAGGAATGTACTGTTGCTTGGGGTATGTTCCCAAATCCTCTTATTTTTTATTGTTAATCGGTTATTCTCTGTTAAATACCTTTTTACAATATTTAGTTATGTTAATCTACTTCTATTAAGGTTGAATCTTGGTCAAATTGTAGGGATAAGGAATAGGATAATGCTTGATATCGCGAAATTTAAGTTCATGACTCTACGACGATGGTGGTTATATTAACATATAAGTATAACCACATTACGCACAATATCATCCTTTCTTACCGGTGTAGCCCCTAGTTAATTGGTTGATACATTTTCCAGGAAGCTTTCGTGGCGAATGAGTCGCTTTAAGTTAAATTTTAAAACTAACATAGATTGCTTTGATTTCGGCTGCTAGCAAATATCGGCTGTCTAGGTAGTTTATTTATGCACAACTTAGATGTAAGTTCATCCTCCATTGTGGGTGTGTCACGATTATTCATCAAAACCATTACCCAAATTCAATAAATTACAAAGCCAAGGAATGTTTACCCAAATTCTTCCTGGTACTGTTTGTGGAGTATTAGTCTGTGTAAAATTGTTGGTGGTTGTAGTAGACATTTTTTATCTAGTACTGTTTGTGCAGTATTGGTCTGTGTGGTGGTTGCAGTAGATATTTTTTAATCTTGCGTGATTCAAAATTGTGGTTAAATCTATCTCGAATATAAGTTTGAGTTAGGCTTAGTATGGATTAATTTGCTTGTTGAAGTTTTTCAACTGAAATATGTATCTGGTTCCAAATCTACTTAAAATTTTATAGGTTGTGATAGAGAAGTTAGACGAGGAAGCTTCTTAAAAGTTTGTGGTGCAAAGACAGATTTCTTTTTATATTAAAAGCCATTTTTTACAAGACTCGTAATTCTTTATTTTTCAAGTTTTGTCCTTGAATGTTAAAAAATTCATCCAAATAGCTCTAAGTATCTATATTTATAGACCAGAAACACAAGTTTTTCAATGAACCTAAAAAGTGATTTTTTTGCCGATAAAAGTGACTAGAGGGAGTATTGGTCAAATTCTAGGATTTCGGAATATTATAAAATATAGAATTTATTTTTAAATTATATCTAAATTGATGCTGAAAAGTCGGTGTATATTCATGGCTATGACTATTATCAATACCTTTGCTATAATGCAATAGATCACAAGGAAAAGGTTATTTGATCCACCTAAATTTTTCCTTCTTTTGTTCATGCTATGTTGTGCCATGTAAGATTGTTAGTATGTTGGTTGTTGCAATTAACTTGGATGATCTTGTCTGAGTCAACGGCATGGTTAGCTCTATATTTTAAATGTAAGTTATTGAGTCAGGCTCAGTTGGATTAGTTTTTTATGGAAGTTTTTCCACCAAAATATGTATTAGGTCTAAACTTATGGATACGTTTACAGGTAGGTATAGGGAAGTTAGATAAGGTTTAGGTTCGAAGATTGATTTGAGTTTACATGAACATCCATTGTTAAAATATTCATCCTAACTAGCTCTTAAGTATTTTGTTAGCTCTTTGTTTTTGTATCCTCGTTTGTCAGTTCTATTCCTTTAACAGAAGGGAACCCCACTTTATTTAGTGCTATCTTCTAATTTGGTAGCATGAACTTCATGATGCAGCCCATGCTTCAAGTTGATGTGTCTGTGTTTTTAATTAGACTAGTTGATCTTCTTAATCTTATGGCAGTATATGATTTGTGCTGTCTGTTTCTCTAAATCAAAGTTATACAATAAACCAATCATGCAGAATATACCAATTTCAAGTAAAACTAAGCCGGATACAATCAGAACTCTTCGCTGAGGAAATATTGTAACATATCTTTCACCATATGAGTTAAACTTTAAGAAGTTTCGTATATCAATTGGAAATAAATTCTTGTGGGGAACCATTGCATCTATAGTGATGCTCTAAAGTTGAATAGTAAATACAGCAACATGCTTCTATGATAATTCAGTTAAAAGCCTAAACAGACCCATAGGGTAGGTTGTTTTTGTTCCACTCTGAAGCCAATGAAGATCTTAAAAGTTATTGATTGTCTGATACTATAGTATGGCCCTATTACTATTCGAACAATTGCAACTTAAGCCCAGTTCACCTCCTCCCTTTCTAATCCTCCCCACAAAGGGAGTGATTATAAGTTGTGGGTCTGGAGGATTCTTTCTTTTCTAACTTCTCCCCTCTCTGCCCTCTTTTTCATATCGAGGAAGGGCCTTTCCGTCACCTTGTAGCATGGCACACAATAGAGTCAATTCTTGAGTATACACTCCCCTTTGTACTGCTCCTAGTTATTTCAAATTTAGGAAGGGATGTTTGATCAATGAACATTTTCCTTTCCTTTCCCTTGTAGAATGGCGCACAAGAGAGTCAATTCTAGAGTCTACACTCTCCCATTTGTACTGCTCCTAGTTCATAGGTCTTTGATAGGTAACCCCTTAATGAGACAGTACAAGTGGCCATCACCTTTGGACATTTCCCATCATTCATACTTGACATTTGGTGGGTTGGATCTTTCCCATCATTCACACTTGACATTTGGTGGGGTACTCATGAAACAAGGGAGCTGAAAGAAGGCAATCAAGCTGAAGCTTCACCTTGAGTTTAAATCCTCTCCATTTCTCAAAAGAAATGGAGGACATAATTGGAGAGAGATAAATATGAAAAGTAGATAGTGGGTCCTATTACCAAGTGGGTCCCACCACCATCTAATTCAAATTTGTTTTTGTCTAGCTCTCTCCAAATGGAATCTTCAATTTGTTTTAAGAAATGGAGAGGATCATAACCCTTGACCGTTGCCAGAATTTAGCACTATGCAAAGGGGGTTTTGAGTGAATTTAGAACTGCAGTTGTAAGTTTTATATGCACTATATAGAACACTGTTTGAATTTTAATAAAGTTCGTAGCCTCTAAAGACTGTTCAGTATTCATCTTCAGGACAAGGTGAACTTTCAGTGGCGGAGTATTGGTAGCTAACTCTTTATGTTTAGTTAGCAAGTAGGCGAGTTAGTGAGATAGTTAGGGGGAATAAGGAATGTTGCTTAAAAATAGAGATGAGCGTTTAAAGAGGGATTTTATCTTGCCATTGATGAAATATTGGGAACAGTGAATTCTTCCCTATTTGCTTTAACAGGTTATTTGCTGAGTAAAAGTACTGTGCTGTTACAGTTAAGGATATATTTTGAACAAGTAGAAATTATAGTTGTTTTGAATTATAGTGCTTACCAAATATACTTATTGATCTAAATATGAACGCCTATTTAGTTTGTACTTAGCTTATGTGTGATTACTCAAACTGTTGCTTGCTCTGTGTATATATCTTATACAGGGGTTTGTAACCATGCTTTTCACTTCCATTGCATTAGTAGATGGCTCAAGACTCGTCAAGTGTGTCCTCTTGGTATGCATAATTTCTTTCATATCTCCTTTACTAGTCAAACCGCATGGATGGAATTCACTTCTTACTGTAATTTTTTCTGTGATGGTACAGACAACAGTGAGTGGGAGTTTCAGAAATACGGCCACTAGTTCCTTGACATGGTGGAGCTCCTTTGATATCTTTGCCGTCCATCCTAGCTTTTGAAAATCGACAGTTGTCTTATATTTTCTTTTGATTGTCTACTGGATTTATTATTTTAAGAAAGCAGTTTGTTTAATGGATTTTGGTACACACTGACTGCAAATGTAAAGTTTTATTTTAATGTCTTGATATATGCATTTCCCAGTTTGCATTGCAATTGATGATATAATGGGTCTTTATTATTTGATATCAACATTTAAATTTCATTAGAACATATTTGCAACATCAACACAACTTTGTTCTGCAAATGTTTATCGCGCACTTGCGCACCCACCCTCAATTTTGGCCACTGGTTCAATCAATTTCCAAATAAGAATCGTGTACTGGTAGTTGATAATATGATCAATGACTTTGGAAGGCTCCCTCAAATCAACTGGATAATATGGTGACTATTGAATTAATAAACTCAAATAATATTATGTGTTTTATATAAGATATAACTTATCCTTACAAAACTAACTTAGGAGTGTCCACTCAAACTTTTTAAGTTTTAATGGGTTTGGGTTTTTTGTTTTCAATAGAGAAGAATAAGACGCAGAAGAATTGGTGTGGAAACTATGAAAGTAAACACACAAGACAAGTCTACAAACTTGAATTAAAATGTATGGGAGTTACATATTTTGCTTTCCAAGAGAGTAACTTAATAATTCTACTAACTTGCAGTAAGTGGTAATTGCTGATATCAAAATGATCTTCAAACATTTATGTGTTCAGTTCTTTGCAGACCTCACTTGAAACCACTCTTTTGAACAACTTTGTAGGATTGAATCGTGATCTAGTACAAGTTAATCTCTCGAACTTAATCCCCTAGAAATACTTGTTAGTCCTTAAATCTTACTCGAATATCTTGGAGAACATGTTGACTTCATATGAATGCATTTTCAAAGCACTTGATGAGTGGTGACTATGCTCGGAAAAGTCAACTGGAAGATACTTGATGTTGTTTGAACAATCTTGGAAATGATTGACTAAGTCTAATTCTGTTTGATCAATGGCTTAAATTTCTACAATTATTCGTTCTTCTGAGTTTTGTACTAAAAATCAATATCTCGTAATTGAAGAGCAACTTGTTGGTTGATTTACTTTCACCTGTATGTAATTTTGGACGTACGTAACAAAGCTATGTAAAGCATATTTGTGGACTAGTGCTTTTGTTTGTCCACTGTGGAAGAAAGGTTACACATCGAATGAACTAAGAGTGCCAAAGTTAAAAATTATGTTAAGATTTTACTTTATTCTCTAAACCAACGAAAAATTTCGTATTTGATTTAATAATTTAGTTTTTTTTGTCGTCTGTTGTTTAACTCAACTAATAAGTGATGTTGCATGCCTTAAATAAACAACTTTGTTATTTCATTTTATCCATTGTTTAAATTAATAATTAAAGAGGTCATCCAATGGATTAAAAAAAAGTGAACGGATCACAAGCCATCCATATCATGAAATGGATTAAAAGCGATTGATTGGTTTTATGTGTTTTTCTTTTGAAAGTGACTCTTCATCCAACAAGATACACTCCCGCCCAGCCAAACTTACCAAAATACTTTTGCGCATGTTAAGTCACGTAACGTGACTTAACATGCGCACGTTATGCGCCCTGCGCAAGTTAACTCACGCACCTCTGGCACGTGCGCAAGTTAACTTGCGCACGTTGGCCGGTGGTCAAAACTGATGAATAAACGTTTTTGGACGTGGTCAGTTGTTCAACATTCAATCTACACGTTTTTAACATCATTTACACGTTTTTTTGACCAAATTTATGTTTTTTATAACTTATACTACCAATCTCACCTATAAATACCCCTCCATACTTCCCTATTCCCTCACACCATCTCACTTTCTCTCCCTCCTCATTCTCTCACTCTCTTTCTCTTCTTCTTTTTTGCTTCTATAGTATCTAGGCTCTTTACACCCATTTAGGTATATACCAATAGTTTTTGGGGGAAGTAGTGGTTCGCCGGGTTGGGGAAAATGGCATCATCCCTTGAGGTAAAATTAGGTTTGCTTCCTTTTACTCCCAAATGTTTTTACCGTGGGTAAAAAGAATCATCATGGGGGTATAAAAGGAACCAAATTTAAATTTACCTCAAGGGATCTTGATGTCTTTTTTCCCAACAGGACGAATCACTATTTTCCCCAAGAGCTATTGGTGTATACCGAAGAGGGTGAAAATAACTTTTTACCCCAAGAAGGTAAAATATATGTATTAATTCTTGTAATGTTTGAATGATATTAATAAAATCAGAGTTATATTTATTAAATTTGTTTTTAATTTGTATTTATTTTTGCATTTATTTTATGTTTATGATTATGAATTGAATTAAAAAATATTCTATTTAATGGTATCGAATTTATTTTCTAATTTTGTATTTATTTGCATATTGAATAAATAAATTCAAATAAAAAGTCTAATTAAACTCAGCGTGGAATCGAATAATGTTGCGTATTGAATAAAAAATTCGAATAAAAAGTCTAATTAAACTCAGCGTGAAATCGAATAAAGAATTCTAATAAATAAAATCGAATAAAGTTGCGTATTGAATAAATTCGAATAAAAGTTACATTTAAATTACATTACATAAAGTTCCTAAATATGGTCTATCGTTACATTACATTCGGAATTGCACCTTTCAACTACAACAATTGTGTTACCTCTGAATGGTGCAAATTCAAAGTTGCTAAGCAGCAGGACTCCAACGTCCGTCCTGAAAGTGCTTCTGTTCCATTCAAAATGTTAAATTCTTGTTGGTCTTGATTTTAAATGATAGTATCCAAGTGCCAACGGAATGAGGTCCATACATTGACACTTCAATACCATCATTTAAACGAAGCCAACAATAATTTAACATTTCGAATGGAACAAAAGCACTTCGGGACGAATGCTGGAGTCCTGCCGTTTAACAAGTTTGAATTGCCCCATCCAGAGTAAGACAATTGTTGTAGTTTGAAGGTGCATTCCCTACCTAATAACGATCGCCACCTAATCAAGATCTTTTGGCGGAATCAGACTTTTGATGACATCTTCAGCTGATCTCACCAACGTTGCTCGCATATCGATCTACTGAAACATGTTGTGCTCCCAAAACATGGTCGTCATGTTTTTTTCGTTCGTCAATTCCACCCAAGTGAATGATACTCTTCCATCGTTAAGCATTGGACGTTTATACCGAACGTATTCCACCTTCCTTGTGTCTCGGGGGTTGACTCCTTTATTGAATTCATCCAGCTGATCCTTGAGACCTCTTAACGTTACACCAAGGCACCGAACCTTCAACCTCTGAGGTTCTCCGCCGTTGAATTGTGCACAAACGTCGATCCACCCGACCATTGTTTCAAATCTACACAATAAGAAATTAAAAATAATCAATGAAAATTCTCTAAAACCCTAAATCTAAAAAATTGTCTAAAACTCAAAACCTACAACATAAACATGCAAACATCTAAACATTTAAGCAACATCGGTCATTTTCATGTAAACATTATATGATTTCTTGACAAAAAATCAAAAATTTAAACAAACCCTAAATCTTAAAAATTTCTAATTTAAGAGAAAAAATCTAACATAAAGGTTGATTGTGTTTGATTATGAAAACTTACTTGTTATTGAAGTGTTGTTTGATTTGAACTTGAAGGAATTTTGGATTTGGTGATTTTAGAGAGATTTTGGAGAATTTTTTAGATTTAGGTGATGAATGAGGCATTCTGCCTTGTATAAGACAGATTGCTGCGTGAGTTAACTAGCGCTGCGCTAGTTAACTCACGCAGCGCATGTTAACTAACGCACAATTTTACACGTGCGTTAGTTAACATGCGCAGGGGCAAAATCGTCCCGCCTGCAGGGCGGGAGTGTATTTTGCAGGGGGGAGAACATGATTATTTTTTTATTTTTTTTTACCTTAGACACACGTTTGCAAGCCTTCACCGTGGTTCTAGCATTTTGTGATATGTTTGGTTGTCTTTTCTCAAAGCAATCCCCACTTAAAAGTGATCCTAGATGAAGCTTAAATTTGGAGCTTCCACGACAATGACAAATGTTTTTGTTTGAGGGGTGGTGTATGTACATCCTTAGGTGGTATATCTCATTTATACACCCTTCCACGTGTTACAATTAATATAAAAAAAATATTCTAAAAGATTGTCGGTTCAATTTTTTTAAAAAAATTTGACATCTCTATTCATCTCATCACTACTCTCTCTCTCTCTCTCTCTCTCTCTCCCTCCCTCCCTCCTATCACCAACCACCACCACCGGCCACATCAACCACCGTTTTATCCCGTCCTAACCTTCACATCTCACCACCACCATTGTCACCCTAAGATCTGATACCACCATCTTCCTCACCATCGTCCTCCCACCACCAGCATCACCATGGTCATCCTCCTTAGTCCCCGTGTTCTCTTCTCCAACGACCTCATCTTGCCCCTTACACCGTCGGATCTGCTCAAATCCGTCCTTTCTCAAATATAAAGAGAGGGAGGGAGAAAGGGAGAGGGAGGGAGAGAGAGAGAGAGGGAGGGAGGGAGGGGAAGGGAGGGGGAGAGAGAGCGAGAGAGTAGTGATGAGAATCATTTTTAAGTTAGTGTATTCAAATATAAATCAATTCTCATCCAACTCATTTTCACTTTTAACCAAATCAATTCTCTCAAACTCAATTCTATCAAAATTAGTTATCGCTGCCAAACCAAACACATACTCGATCCTATTTACCAACTTTTTTTGTGTTTCTTATTGGATGAGTTAATGAATGGATAAATGTGACAATTTAGGATGTTCCATAGCCAGCTCCAGACATGAATTGGACACCATGGTATAGCCCCTATGCCAAACATATTCATACGTATGGAACATAGACACAGAAGAGGGCAACAAGGTTATATGTGTGTATGTATGGCTTCAAACACCGGAAACACAATCATATAAGTAATAAAATAGAACTACAATTGCTCAATAGTTGCAGACGTAAGCACACTCAATTGAACTACGCAAACATACGATTGTGTTCGTTGTTTTGTGATTATTTCGTTTCTTTTATACTTCGGTTACAAGTTGTTGTTTCTCTAACAATATTTTATCATGTAAACATCATGGTAAAACGAACTTTAAAGGGAATGCACATATGGAAAATTAAAAATAGGAAAAAAAATTAAGTTGCTGTTTGAGAAAGGTGTGTAATCTACAATTTTTTTTAAATAATCATATCATCAAATAAGTTTTAAATATCAAAGAAATTGAGGCGGGATAGATATTTATATTTATAACTGAGGGTATGATTATGAAATATAGTGATAATAATTTAGAAAAAAAACAGTTATATAATTTGAGGAAAACTATATCAATATCACGGTTCACTATGGTTTTATTCGAAAAAGATTGGAATCCTGCTCTCCCCCCAGTAAAATCCACTCCCGCCCTACAGGCAGAACGAAAATACCCCTGCGCATGTTAACTTGCGCAAGTGTAAAACTGTGCATTAGTTAACATGCACTGCGTGACTTAAGTCACGCATGTGTTAAACATTGCGTGACTTAAGCCAGACACTGCGCAAGTTAACTTGCGCACAGATTTAACACATGCGCAAGTTAACTTGCGCAGTGTCTGTGCAGCAAATTTAACTTGCGCACAGATTTAACACATGCGCAAGTTATGTGCAACAATTTTAACGGTTCTATTTACCTGCTCTTTAAATTATAATCCTTATATTTCTAAAACCTGTTTTTTGATCCCTATGTTAATAGTCAAGATTTTTATTTTTCGTTATATTTCATTTTTCGTTATTCATTCAAGCACGTGTTAACTCATAAACAAATTACGAAAAAATAAAGGACCAAGATAAGGGAAAATGTCATAAAAAGGCTAAAAAAGTGCAAATGTTATATACATCCAAATCCGAAAAAATATCATAAACAAAAACTATACAAGTCATAACCCATAAACACTACTGCTGTGGACTCCTGCACTGTCGTCGTGGAACCTGCATCTGCTCCAGCATGCTCCACTCAGACTGTATACCCTGCATCATGCGGAGTACCTCTGGGTTACCAAACACATCAGGATGCCCCATAGCACTATCCACTCTGGCTCTGATGTTGGCGATGATCTGGTATGGGTCGGGAAGATGTCTGGTCCACTGCTGGTCAACAATAACCTCCTCGTAAGGAGGGACAGGACGAGGAGGTGCCTAAGCTGCGTAGTCAGGAATGGCCGCAGGGGGGTTCACAATAGGATGCGACACTCTATAGAACTATCTCATGTACCCCATGCTATGAGCCCACGGTTCGTCTTATGGCACCGGATCACCCCTCTGCTGCTGGCTGAGGACATGTAGAGCAGACTCCCAGAAAGCATGGGCCGCGATATCTTCCGCAGTAAGCTCAACATCCGTAGGAGACCTGGGCCATGTCTGGACATACCCGTACTGCCTAAAAACCCGCTCAGGCAAGTGACAGAACATCCTGTCTCTGCCGACCATGATCCACCGGAGTACCAGCATATGTCGTGGAATGACGTGATGTGTCGCCGTATCTCGTACGGCCTCCAGATGACGTGAGAGTGACCCATCACATCAATGGCATCTCTGTAGTGTCCAGGATCCGTAAAGCCCCTAGGAGGTCTCCACTGGCTCATGAGCGGGGCTACTGCCGGGTCGTACACATCACTACGAACCCTCGAAATGAGGTTCGTGAAGTGCGCCAAAGTCCATCCCTGCAAACACAAAGAACCAAATATATATCAACACAAGTATTATACAAACAATGTAAAAAAGAAGAAAAACAAATCTTACCACAAGCAGGGTCATGTAACCACCACAAGTGGCCAATGATGAATCGGTGGTCAGAGAGAGCTGCTCGTATAGGAATGCTAGCCTAATCCCACCCCATGACCAGTCGTCCAAGTCGTCCATATCTTGCAGCGCAAGCATCCACACCAGATTAATGTTTTTGTTGTTCTTGCGGGAGAAAATGGTTCATTCAAGCAAGAGCGACATAAACGCCTTAACGCAGGCCAACCTAACATTAAAGCGCTCGTCTTCCTCCTCCTGTGTGTCAACCTCCACCAGCTGATTACACCTATTCAGGAGCTCTTCGTAGCGCCTCTTCAGCACACCAAAACTAATATACGGACCACCCTGCCTGGTCAGCTCCCTAGCGGCATCCTCCTCGGAAATAAGCAGGTCGGTCGACATAATGTCCATCGCCTCGGTACGGGTGAGCTCTCTCTCAGAAAGGAGCTTCCCAGTGATGAGGATGCCTAGGAGACACGCCACATCATCCAGTGTGATGGTCATCTCCCCAACAGGTAGATGGAAGCTGCTGGTCTCCTCATGCCATCTCTCTGATAGAGCACAAACTAGCCCGTGGGAGATCTTCTCGTACCCACTGTTCAGGAGGGGAGTTAGGCCAGACGCATTCAGTACATCCCAAAACCAATTATTCTGTGCTCCCGACTGAGGCACCATCAAGTTTTTTCAGGCTCAGCTTCTTCTCGTGAGAGATACCTCTCAACCTACGCTATCTCCGAAACTGAAATACAAAAACAAAAAACAACAAACAACACCGTTAAATAAATAAGTTGTAAAATACCATTAAAAAAAAAGAAGTAAAATAAACATTAAAATATACTTACATCGGCATCGACCCATATCCTGCATGCCACATGTCCTCCAAAGCGAGGTAAAAGCGAGAGGTTAGAAGACCCCCCTGCATAGCCGTCTACACCGGCATCGTACGCCACACTCGGCACCCCTTGAAAACGAGCCCCAACATCATCATCCTGTTGAGGCTGAGGCTGAGCCTGAGGCTGCGCAATATCTTCCTGCTGCTCAGGCTCCTCCATATGAGGCTGCTCCTCCTGCTCAACAACATGGTGCATATGATGATGTTGCTGATGTTGAGGCGCCTCAAACTGATACTGGTGAGGCTGAGGCTCTTCAAAATGATACGGGTGAGGCTGAGGCTCCAAAAACTGATACTGCGTCGGGTCCATCGTCTGGGATGGACCGGTCTGTGATGAAGAGAGCCCAGGCACAACATCATCATCACTGGCAAGTCTCGTGCCCCCCACTCTCCCTCGGGCTCGACCATGTAAAGGAGGGACTACTGCTTGCTTCTCCCTCCGTGCACTACTAGTAGATGTAGGCCTCCCTAACCTAAGTCTGTCACTCCTCTCCCTCTGAGACATATCTGCACAACACAACAATTTAAAAAGCACAAAATCAATGACACATTTTCACACGAACATTGTGTCATTTCTAACAATTCAAGAACAACACGAAAGTTTCAACAATGTCATTTCAATCCGTAATTTACCAAATTGTTGTCAAACATACTATATTCTAACTAATTTCATCATTAACAATCCAAAAAACACACAAATTTTTCATTGACACATTTTATCAAACACCTAGAGTGCAATTTTCAATCAACACAAAATCTAACAATTTCTAAACTCTAAACTACCACAATGCACTATAAACAACATCTAAACAACAATTCCTAAGTTAAATCATCACTAACAATCATAAAAACTAACATGCAAGCAAAATTTATAAAAACCTAAAAATGATAAATTTCTTAAAAAATTCGAAAATTTCAACCAAAAAAATGCAATGAAGTAGGATAATCATCACTTACTTGATATTGTGGGCGAAATTGGCTTTGAATGGCACAAGAATGGTGAAAATCGCACTTGGAGGGGAAAAATTCGAATTTTGGAAGTTTGGAAAATGAGGGAGATGGACTGCTGTGTTGTTGTTATATGACTTAAGCTGCGCTGCGCAACTTAACTTGCGCACAAAACATAACTTGCTCAAGTTAAGTCACGCAACGTGACTTAACTTGCGCAGGGGTATTTTGGTCAGTTTGACTGGATGGGAGCGAAACTTGCTGGGTGAAGAATGGTTTTCAAAAGATTGTTCATCATAGATTGGACCCATATTGGCTTGTAGATTCGTCATGGACACATATTATCGAGCTATGCTTTTCTGGCCTCCTCAATTGCTCTTGATACTAAAAATGTTCTTCAAAAATTATCCATTAACGGTTTTAGCATATTTCTTAGGGCAAAAAAGCACATCTCCATGTTGTCATGGCCGGTCCATTTTAAGGAATAGGCATATCAAAATGTTGTCATGGCATATTCTTTGAGGAATAGGCATATCGCCAATTTGTCTTTGCTACCTTCCTATATATACCTTTTTGGACAAAAGTTAAATTTATATTAATTAGTATCTAAAAATATTAGAGGATTAGAACTATAATTAAACATAAAATATAAAGATTATTTGATAGTTGGGTGAAAGTTAATGAGTAGAATAATAAAGAAGTCAAAATTTCAACATAAAACTTACATGGAGAGGTAAGAAGTGAAATGATAAAAGTGAATGAAATAAATCGTGACATTTAAAGAAAGTGAAGAGGGGAGAGCCATGATAAATAAATAATATAGTATAAGTGATATGATATGATTATGCAGTCCCATTAGTTCAAAAACTCATAAAATATGGAAATGAGATATTTTTTTAAATAATTAAAAAATTGGTTGGAATCGAATTATTTGTTAGGATTCAGTGACTCTACTTCCCAACAGATTGACTGATGAGCAAGAACTAGGCTGATCTGCCGATGAAGCAAACACCTATTCCTTGACAGGCTTTAAGTTTGGTGGGCTATGGACTGATACATGTCGACCCTACAAAGAACAAACATCTATGCCTTGACGAACTTGAAGTTTGGTGGACCATGGACTGATACAAGTTGACCGTACGAAAAAAGCTTGGTGGACTGTGGACTAGTATGGAGGACCATACCACGTGGATTCTCTTATGCATTGACTATTCAATATGTACAACTCAACTTGATCGTTCAGATCACATGAGCTCCATCTCTAGAATGCTTAGCTCAACTTGATCGTTCGGGTCACATGAGCTTTACCTTCAATGTGTAGCTCATATTCATCGTTCAATTCACATATGCTCCACCTTTATTGTCACTAGCTCTTTCTCATGTTGTTCTGCAAGCAACATTGTGTTCCTCCTCTCGAAGGTATCTCATAGCGCGCCACACATCCCGCACAGAGAAGTGAAGTGAGCTGCATACCCTTGACTCCATGCGCCTCGTATGGACGAGCACTGCAAAGAAAGTTGATCAACTCCGCGCTATAGTACATGTACGAACGAGCTATTTGGATCTCAGAGGGTTAATGGGCCTGGACACCCAAAGAGAGACCCATTAGGTCAAGAAAATGCGACCTATAAAAAGAGACACTTAGAGAGAATTAAGGAGGGGGGGGGGGATCAAATTCATTATCTTAAACCGTGTATTTGCATCTAAGTCTTTTTCCGAGTGCTCTTGAAATTCCTCTTGGGACATTTCACTGAGTACTTCACCTGTTGTAACTATCTTGTTTTTACATACATGAACAATTATATTGAGCATTTCAAAAAGAAAGAAGTGGTATCTAGGTTACCGCGAAAAAATGATAGATAATTGACCAAACCAATCAGGTTCTTTGGGTTGCAACTGCATGGGATATTTGGAAAGAAAGAAATAGCAAACTATTTAAAGGCAAAAAATGCACAATTGTTCATGTGGTTGACAAAATTAAGTCGCTCACTTTCATGTGGTTGAAGGAGAAATTTCCTTCTCTTCCCTTCAATTACCATGGCTCGTGACTTAGTCTTTTCACCATCTTGGACATTGGTTGATAATTATTTGCTTTCTTTAGTTTCCGCTTTTTTGTATAGTGTTGTAATTACTCTTGTTACTTTGGTGTTCTTCTCTAGCACTTCTTGTGTTAGGGAAGACCTTTTACAGTAGTAATATATCTCATTTTAGTCTCTTCAAAAAAAAATTGACACAACCATAAATATAAGCCACATAGGTACATTTTTAAATGACATCCATAAACTATAATTGATGCCACTAAAAATGCTCACGTGGATAATTTACCCACCATTTTATAAAGGTAATCTAAAAAAACAAAGAAAAAAACTATAATTAAACCTAAATTCTTAGTGAGGACTGAGGATAGAGTAAAGATTCTTCTGATACCTACTCCCTTTGAGGTGTTTATATTCAATTGGAAGATGAACTTATGGGAGAAATAACGAAAACTATGGAAGACAAGAAGAAAGAAAATAAAATAGCAAACATATAACATAATAAGAAATGGAAATTCAGCTTTTGATATAGACCTTTCAGCTAGAAACTTTAAAGGTCGACATTTGAAGTTAATTTAATTTTCATTTTTATTTAATATTGTCGCAAACTAAAATTAACAAAATGAAACCTGTTATAGCAAGTTAATCCATGGGTTCCCTGATTGGATGATGACCTTGATCGAAGTACTAATATTAAAAAGGGAAATGCTAAATTCTAAGAAAAAAAATGTAAATATATTGTTATTTATTAAATAATATAATAAAATGATGATTGTTTCAAAAAAATAAAATAATAAAATGATGTTGGATCCGTGGATAACTTTAATTTATTAAATCTATAATATTGTTTGGTTTATTTTTTTCATTTTTCAGAATATACACTTAAATAAATTTTTCTATAATATTGTTATATCGTTGGTGTCATTAAAAGAAGATAAGAATTTATATTATAATTGTTAAATTATGGATTTAATTGAAAAAGATAAATATATTTATTACAATTTAAAAATAAAAAACGATTTATATCTTTACGTGCATTGGCGAAATAATTTTTCTTTTAAAGAAGTAACAAAGTAAGCCGATGTGACAATTCTCCAAAGAAAGTTGTTAACGAGTGTGTCTTCAGACACTATAAAAAATCTATAGAAAGTAACTCTTTTAATGTAATTAATGTATTAGAAATTAAATTTTTTAATTTTTTTAATAAAGTAATTTCTTCATTTAAAATATACTTAAAACACTCGTTAGGAAGAACCGATATGAATACTCACGCTAAATTTCAATGTAAAACTATTTTATACATAAGGTGCATTTCCATTAAACCAAACCAATCCTTTCATAACCACAAAGGTCAACCCTATCTTTATCTATATATAATTTCCCTCTTAGCACGTTTTCTCGCTCTCTAGCATTGGTTTGTTTTCGGTTGGAGTTTCAACTGTCTACTTTATTAACTTCCTTACTTAACACCATGTATGGCCCACCCCAAAGATTCTACACCCTTTTTTCTCCATTCTTCATTCACAACTTTCGGTTATAAATCCCTTCACAAAAGGTTTTCTCAACCTCTTGCCAAACCCAACCACTGTATATATATATATATATACATATAATTATATATGTATATATATTATAGTTTTTCTCTAACTATAAGCTTTACTTTTCTGTTTAATTATACAAAATGGATCATTCTCTGAATTCATCAAGAGGCAAAGTAGTACCTACCACACCCACCACAACCAAAAACCAAAGTGGTCAAGAAGAAAGTGGATGGACAACTTACTTTGATGATTTCTCAAAAGGCATAGAGCCAAGTTATTGTTCTGGTGGTGGCTCTTCTTTGCTTTCAGATGCTGCTTCTTGTGCTGCATGGAAATTTTCTAATCATCATAATCAGGTTGCATCAAAGTTACCAAAGAAGTTATGTTTCAAGAAAACAAGATCCAAAATTATATCAGATGATGACCCTTTAGAAGATACTGCTAGCTCTCCTGTCAATAGTCCCAAGGTAATAATTTTCTTGACTCTTAGCTATTATGATCAAGGTTTTAAAAAAATAAATGCAATCTCAATCTCGGTCGCGACATAAAGATATTTGTATGTATATGCGACTGAGATTGAGGTTGCATCAGTTGTATTTAGTCAATAGTCCCAAGGTAATAATTTTCTTGTCTCTTACCTATTATGGTCTAGGTTTAAAAAAAATAAATGCAATCTCAATCTCGATCGCAACATAAAGATATTTGTATGTTTATGCGACTGAGATTGAGTTTGCATAAGTTGTATTTAATAAGGACAATATGAAGAATTGTGATACTTCAATTCTAGCCTCTTTCACCATTCATGTTATGACTTATGAGTTTATTTATTTGATTTATTTATACTAGAAAAAATAAAATTAGTGCCGGAAAAAAATGAAATTTCTCTTTAATTTCATCCTTACATAATTTAGTGATTTTAAGTTTCCTATTTTTGAATTTTCTCTCTAATTTAATTTTTTTTATTGGTCATGTTTTTACTATTATCAATTTTACATGTAGGTGAGAGACTTGAGTCCAAATGAAATGGCTTCTAGGAAGATTGATGATCAACTACAAGCAGGTTCTATGGTAAACTTGGATATATTATGATATATATATGCTTTTCATCTTAAGAGAAGAAACTAATATTTAAATTTGGTTGTTAATATACCTAACAATTATGCTATGATTTCTCATGATAATGATTGTGTAGGGTAAAGAGTACACATCATCAGAGAATCACTCAGAGTTGTTACAGATGAATGATAAGCATGAATTTGGATTTAATGAAAAGAATGTTGATTGCATAGACTTGAAGCAAAGAGGGATTTGCTTGGTTCCTTTGTCTTTGTTGGTTAATTATTTGGGGTGATCATGACTGATATTTTTGTCTATATCCTCTCTCTTTCTCTATCTTCCCCTTCTTGTTTCTTTTTCTTTGTGTTCTTCTGTGTGGATTCAAGTTATGGAATTGTTTAGTATGATCAATATCAGTGACTGTACACATAATTTGTATTATATATACCAAATATATATAGTTAAAATGTTGATAAATTTGTGTTTATTATTAGTTTGTTCATGAAAGATAGTTTTTTTTCATTAGTTTTTCTCTATATTGATTAAATTCTCAATAAAAAAGTGTAAAGTGCATATCAACAAGCAGAAGGAGTAAGATGCTAGTTCTTAACTGAATGAGAAATTTATGCTACATGCCTATTTTGAGTTAAAACAGTTGCCTCATGTCATATAAACGTTGGTGCCTATGCCAAGTTTGAGTTGACTATATATAAAGGATTCTTTTGTTTGAATTTCATTAGATTTTTAGTTATTCAAAACTTTTTAATTTAATTATGTTTTCTATTTTTTGCAGATATTTAATTAAAAAAAGGTTAAAAACTAAAGTTTTTATTCTTTACTATAAATATTTGAAAACAAATATAACATTAATATTTTAACATTTGCAATATGCCGATGATACTCTTTTTTTATCGGAAAGATTTGTGTTAAAAATTTATGGTGTATGAATGCAATTCTTAGACGGTTCCAATTGATTTTGGGACTTAAAGTTAATTTTTCGATACAGATTAATGTATTAAATTCCTTTTTGAAGCCAGCACCATCTTCTCTAAAGTGTAAAGTGGGTACCCTCCGTTTTACTTGAAAGTCAATTTGGTTGGAGCTTGAAAGATGGAAACATTTTTTTTTTGAAGGAAAGAAAGATGGAAACTTGTAAGTTGGTAATTGAGGCTTTGGAAAAATGGTTAGGAAGTTGGACGAATATATTTCTAAGTCTCGGTGGGAGGGTGATGCTCATTAATTCGGTGTTGGCCTCAATTCCAATATTAATTCTCTCTTTTTTCTAAATGCCAATGAAAGTGTGGAAGAAGGTTGTGCAAGTTCAAATACTTGGATGAAGTGGGACACAATTAGCAGGGTCGAAAGTACATCCTGTGTTCCATGTGTCTTTGCTGAAGAAAGCAATATGAGAGTATCAAGAAGAGGAGGAATTAGTAGACAACATGGAAGGAGACAATGAATAGTTTTTTGAACCCGAGATAGTGCTGGCTACTCGAATGATACAAAGCCAAGGTGAAGAAATCTTACAAGTGTTGATACAGTGGAAGAGAAAACTAGCTGAAGAGGCGACCTGGGAAGATGAACTCACAGTCAAAAGCCAATTTCCTAAATTCTGCCTTGAGGACAAGACTTTGAGTTCAGGAGGAGGTATTGTTAGAGCATGGGGCTGAAAATTATGACTCAAATGGTCAGCTGATCCTACAAGGTGCAAGTAGGCCTAAAATATGGAAGATATATTCTAGAAGGGGCAAGAAGGGAAATGAGGGTAATAGAGAAACAAAATGGTGACGTGGAGAGAGACTATAACCGTTTCCAAATTATAAGGAGTATATGTGTAGGTTGAGAAGGTAACTTTTGAAAATTGGGAATATAGTATGAGTAGGAAGCAATAGTTTCCTATTTGAGCTTAGCTCTGGGTAGTCTTAGGGATTCCTTTTCCCTTTTGTAAACTTCAATTTTCATCATAATAACCTGCAATCTATATTTTTTCTCATTTAATTTGTCTTAATTCTTGACTGCTCATTTCTGGTTTATAGCAAACTGGTCTGACCTATCAAATTTGGTTGCACGGGAATCAGTGATTGTAGTTAAAGCCAAATCAAAGAAAACAATGGAAGTTAAGGTTGCAGCGCTGTAATTGTAGATGTTAGAGATGCGCGCCACCCTCATGGAGGTGGACAACACGGTGAAAGAAAATCAAACAAACCTCATAGTGATGCTTGAGAGATTCTTGGGAAATTCTTTGCAAGGGGACGACGAAAGTGTCTGTCCCACCAAAATAGGAAACAAGGAGCGGAGAACTCCAATATCGAGATCAAGACACCGTCATCGAAGTTTAGCAAACTTAACGCGAAGCAGTTGTAGAGTTTCGTCAATCGGCGAAGAAGGTTGAACTTCCGACATTCTATGATGACGACCCAGCGGGATGGATCTTGAGACCATATGTTTATTTTCGAGCACACGAAACAAACCCATATGTGAAAGTGAGCCCATCCCATCTATGTATGAAGGGAGAGACGATTCACTTCTTTAACTCGTGTTGGAGGAGGACATCACTCTTATGTGGGAAGACTTGAAGGGAGATTTACTAGAGCTCTATGGAGGATGTAACGCCCTATTTTATTATTTATTTATTTTATTGAGTTTAAATATCTTTTTATAATTTAGTCGATTTATTTTGATAAGTGATATTTTGTTATGTTATATGTTGGTATTTATTAGTATAATATATATGTTATCTGGTGTAGAAATATATATGTTATTTGGTATTTGTTATAGAAATATATTTGTTATCTGGTGTAGAAAATATATTTGTTATTTGGTGTAGAAATATATATATGTTATTTGGTGTAAAAATATATTTGTTATTTGTTATAGAAATATACATGTTATTTGGTGTAAAAAATATACTTGTTATTTGCTATAGAAATATATTTGATATTTGTTATGGAAGTAATTTATATATATTTTTAAATAGAATATTGAGTTGAGGGGCTGATTTAGGGATTTAAAAGAGTTTAAGAGAATAAGTGAAATAAGATAAATTAGATAGAAGAGATATAAAAAGGAAAACTAGGTTAGAATTGTACAGAAGGTACAATTCAGTTTTTGGAGGAAAAAGGGAGAAAAGTGAGAAGTCAGAGAAAGAGGAGAATCTTGTGAGAAGAGGAGCAATCTCGTAGAGTCCGATAGTATAATCTAAGGTAAGGGTGGGATTTCCTTCAATAATCATAGTATATAATTCTGAAATTTGATGAATTGTTGCGTTTTTGAGTTAGGGTTAGAAAGTTTATGTTAATTGATAAAATGAGATGAATTGTGTTGTTTGATGCATGTTCGTTGTTTTGATTTCTATATTGCCTATTTGACCGGTAAACATCATTGTAAATCATTTTGGGTGATTAAGGGATCAAAAATTGGGTTTTTGGAGTGAAAACTGTTCTTTCCCGTAAGCGAATTCGGCCACCGATTTTCTGAAAGCCAAAACTGGAAAAACACTCACTTTTCACCCGTTTCTGTTTTGAGCTAGCTTCCGGTGTAAACACGAAAGTTGTAGGTATGGATGTTAGCTTTTTAATTCCGTTGGTTTGACTTATAAATGATTTATAGAACTTGCGTTATGGTTAAATTACTGCACGTAGGTCACGGTGAATATTTATGAATTTCAGCACAACCATTCCCGAATTTGAAATGAAAACTGGTATTTATAGGTATAGAATTGGTATTAGGTGTAAACACGAAAGTTGTAGGTATGGATGTTATCTTTTTAATGCCGTAGGTCTGACTTCTAAATAATTTATATAACTTGAGTTATGGTCATATTACTGCACGTAGGTCACAGTGAATATTTATGAATTTCAGCACAACCTTTCCCGAATTTGAAATGAAAACTGATATTGATAGTTACAGAATTGGCCTTTGGTGTAAACATGAAAGTTGTAGATAATTGTGTTAGCTGTCCGTTGGCTTTGGTTTGACTTGAAAATGATTTTTTGTGTTTGAGTTATGATGAAAATACTCCAAGGAGGCTTTAGTGAATTATTATATGAATGTATATGTTGATGATAATATATGATGTTTTTTCCTGATTGATGAATTAGTATATGAACGTATATGTTGATGAATATGATGTTATATGATGTGTTCATGATTGATGAATTATTATATGAAGGTATAAGTTGATGAATATGATGTTACATGAAGTTGTTGCTAATTATCATTTGATTACTGTCATGATTAAGCTGCTGAATTCTGTTGTTGATTGATTTTATTATCATTAAGTTGCATGAGTCGGTCTATGAAATAAGAAGTTGATCCAAATTGTTGGAATCCTAAGATGTCGATGTTTTGTAAGTTGTATGATGTCGAGTCCATGCATAACCATTTCAGTTGGGGGCTTGATGCCCTGTGAGTTTTTACTCTACACGTTGGGGGCTTGATGCCCTGGAGTTTTAGCTCATTTGCGATGACGGCTTGACGCCCTGGAAGTATATTAATACTTATTATGTTGAGGGCTCGACGCCCTGGGTTGGTACCACATGCATGAATAAGATGTCTAAGTTGCATAGTCGAGTTGAAGTTGCGTAGTCGATGTCGAAGTTGTCGAGTTGATAATTATCAATGAATCGTTAATGAAGAGTTTTATGTTGTTGTTTATGTTGTTTATGTGAGGCATCGTTAAAGATGATTTGAAGTTGATTGTCACTTATGTTGTTTATATGAAGTATTATTAAAGATGAACTACGTGGTTATTTGTATTAGTAATTGATGTTGTTATGATGATTACATAATGTAGCTTATGAGTTGTTAAAGAAGTACTATATGAAGAATTATTATGATTAATTGATGATGTCCATGTTGTTAAATGTATTTGATGAATTATATGCTTATTATTATTGTTTTGTGAAATCTCAACCCTTCTGCTTGAAAATGTTTTCTTCCCTATGGGTAACTTGCAGGTAACCAAGAATAGTTGCGGTCGTGTGAGGTATCTCTCGCGTGTGTCTTAGGTGCTCTGATACGTAACGGGATGGGAATTTTGTTGTCGTTTTCTATTCCTTACGTATTGTTTTATGAACATGTTGATGAACTAAATTTATGAGATTTTGTGTTGAGGCCCTTGTGCCAAAGATTGTTTTGAAAATTTGAAATATTTCGGCTGCAATGTATTAAAAGAATTTTATTCTATTTATGATTTTATGAAAAGAAGTGCGACATTCCGTTTACGTTGAATTACTCTGATATTATGCAAAAAGAAAGAATTTCAAGTTGGGAAAACGGGGTGTTACAGAGGACATGCCGAAGGTGATGTCTATGAACAATTAACAAAGCTATAGAAAAGGGTAACAATGGATGAATATATAGGAGAATTTGAATACCTCACTACACAAATACCCAAACTTATAGACAAACAATTTATGGGGTATTTTTTGAATTGGTTGAAGATAGAGATTTGTGGAAGGGTGCGTAGTCTCACGACATTGGGAGAGATGAGTCGTGCCAGGTTGTTATAGGTCACACGGTAGTAGACAGGGAGGTCCAGGGAGAAAACGGGTCAAGTTACTCACGAAGCTCCATATATGGGCACTATAACGGGTTGTCGGGTAAATCCGGATCACATGGGTCAAATTGGGTCTATGTTAAAGGAAATAAGGAAAATGGATCGGGAATAATGAAGACTGGGTCAAATGGGCCTAGAGGAGAGAAAACAACCTAAATAGACAAGAAGAGATTAGGGCCTCGGGATCTAGGGTTCACCCACTTATCTTATCAAGAACTTCTAGACAGGAAGCATAAAATGTTTGCTTCAAATGTGGAGTTCCAATTCACCCAATGCATCAAAACCCAGAAACAACTTAGGATTTTGGTGTTGGATGACGATAAGGACGACGATACAAAGGGAAAGTTGCTAGCGGTAAAGGTGGAAGATACAAAAGACGAAGCAGACAGGGAGATGGGCGTGATGATCTTTAACAACCTCAATGCCAATTCCATAGATAAACCTTAAACCGTCAAATTCCCAAGGCAAATACAAGAAGTTCCCGTGTTAATCCTAGTGGATAGTGGCACCACCCACAACTTTATATCCACCAAATTGATTCATAAAATGGGATGGACATTAAAAGAAACTCCTGAGATGACAATAAGATTGGGGGATAAGTTCCAAACCAACACAAGAGGGAAATGTAAAGAAACTGAGATGGAGATTTTAAGATTTCGGTAGAACCTTATCTGTTTGAGCTGGGAGAAATTGATGTGGTTTTGGGAATTGAGTGGCTCAAAACCTTAGAGGATAACATTATGAATTGAACTAAGCAAACCATGAGTTTTAAGAGTGGGAAAAAATGGGTCACTCTACATGAGTTAGGAGGTCAACCTAAACAATTAGTAGCATTACAATGTGTTCTGGACCGGTCACAAGACCACTCACACGACTACACATGCACTATAATATGCTGCCTTAAAGTTATGCACTCAAGGGGGCACGCCAAATTTCCTGCACTGTGTCACACATGAGCACGCCTCCTCGATGGGATCACGCTACACATGTCCTTCCCCGCTCCTAATTACATGCCTCATAACCCAGAGACAGTTATGGCCAACGTGCACCTATATAAGGGTGGACTTGCTTCACCCTTAAGGTATGCATGAATTTTCACAACACTTCTTACAAACTCTTGCCATGACACTGGTAGAGAAGAAAGAGAAAAGACCGCTAGAGACCAGACATACGGAGGAAAAATGCTAGGGAGTCCTAATGGTGCCATGGGGGGCGACCCCCTAAATCGGCGGGCGACTCACCACGAGGCGGAAATCAAGACGACAAGGGACCCACACCACAAGTGTTGCGACGCCCGCAAAGAAAAAGAACCATTTATGGAAGCCTCAAAAGGCAAACTGCGCCATGGGAGCACCAATAAGCGAGGAAGGAAAATCACTCTTTGGGAATTTCTTAGTAAGGAATTCAAGGAGGTGTGCATCATTCCGCCAAAACCATTAAGAGAAATTGCGAAAACCGACAGAACAAGATAATGCCTATATCACCAGTCACACGGTCACGACACAGAGGATTGTTACCAGCTCCGCGATGCGATCGAAGAAATCGTTGCAAACGGGAAGATATCGTAGTTCACCCGAGATACTGTAGAAGAAAAGGAGAAGTCAAACTGGACGACTAGGAGAGGGGCCGCCGGCTATAACGGGGCGGACGAGGAGGCCCCAAAAGCGAAAAAGGGCCAAAACCAGTCCGGCCCTGGGACTCACAGACGACGAAAAAGTTATCGGGGATCCCAATTGGACATTCCCGCTTGTCATCAATGCAAATATCCACGGACACTGGGTATGAGGATGTCTGATAGATGAAGGCAATCATGTAGGCAACCTATACTAGAACACTTTCGAATGCCTTGGGCTAAAGAGGGAGAATCTAAAGTACTGCTTCGGGCTGGAAGCAATAGGCCTTAACAGTACGAATTCCCTCCCATGGGGATACGTCACATTAGACGTCACCTTTGGGGATGGAACAGGGAAGCGAACCGTAGAAGTCTCATTCCTGGTATTTCCCGGCGCCTCCAATTACAACTCAGCATGGCATTTCAGGAATGCATTTCATTTTGCAGAAAGGAGATATTAGTATCGACCTAATCATCATGGGCATTCTAGGCAGTGATATATGAAGATTTTTCAATCAACATCTGACTCAGACAGTCATGCTCAGCATACAGATCTGTGACCTTCCTCTCAAAAGAAGAAAAAGATTCCTTAGCCTCTCCGAACTCCTTATCAGAATCCATGAGCTTAGCGGCAGTGTTGCTTAGCTGCTTATAAACCTCCTCAACCTTCCTCTATGAAGTAACAAGCTTTTGGCTAAGCTCCCGACTTTCCTTCTCGGGTGCCTCCCAGGCCACCTTCGTGACCAAGGCGACAAGGCATCCATGAAATTCTGCCTAGATCGAGGAAGGGGTGAAGTATCCGAGTAGACACCAGGAAGCCGAAAAAGGGGTTCTAACACCGATTTAAAAGTAGACGTTGAAGCCATAACCTGCACGGTACCAGACCCTGCCTGAATGGAAGTCGGAGCACCATAAGCAAGTTCCTTCCATGTGACACAGGGGACCCTTTCGGGCGATAAGCCAATTGCTCGATTCGAGAGTTCTTCTCCCTTTTAATCTTTCTCCCCTGTCTGAAGTCTCTTGGGCTGCCCTACATCATCAGCCTAGTTCCTGCTCCTTTTCAACCCACTATCAGTACCAGAGCCAGGTAAGGAAGAATTGAAAATGATCCTAGAACCCTTCCCGACATCTGTGGAAGGGATAGATGCCGCCACATACCTGTCGAAGTCACTGGGTCAAACGGCGGACCTGAGCCTCTTAAAAGAATCCCACACACCATGTGTAGATGGTCCGTCTTCCAAGACAGGATGAGCTGCATGGGACGTGCGGATCATAGCCTCACTAGGAAAAGGAGCGTTTGAGGGACAACATGGGATGGGAGGAGGAACACAACCTTGCCTGAAGTTATTCAAATCATTTACGGAAGACATCAAATCTGCAACAACAAGAAATAAACAGTAAGCCAAAAATGCAAAAAATAATAACGAAGTAAGCAAGGAGCAAATAATAAGAGAAAAATCCCAAAGAAACACCATGTCATCTTACGTTGTTCTTAGCATATTTTTCAATTATTTTTAGTAGGATTTAGCAGCAAAAAGGAGGAGTATTAGAACAATTGCCAAAGATTTCGGGACTTTTGTAATGTTTTCTATATTTGAATCTGAAATCCTAGTTTTTGCGAAACATAGCAATTTAGGGGTTTTTTGAAGTAATTCATGAAGAAATCATGCAAATCGGAAAATCAATAACATCCGAAGAATTTTGAAGATTCAAGAAACAAGAATGAAGATTCAGGAGGCCTCATAAGACTTACAAAATGGGAGGAAAAACGACGGAAAATCGGAGATTGGGCCCGGAAGAAAGATAGAATGTATCTAGGGCATGAGAAAAACGCATAGGGCATGATTTTCCAAACCATGCGCCTAAGGAATTTCTCATGCTCCTAAGGCATGCATTGGGGTGCACTCTCATGCGTCCCGTGCCATTTCTATGCTCCATGTGCATGCAAAAAGTCGGGGCGCAACTGTCTTTTCTTGCTTCCGTTTTGGGTAAAGCCCGCACTTTTAGCCCAAACCTAGGTAGAAATTGTTGGAACAAAGGGTGTTTAACAATACCACTTTTAGTTTTGATGATAACAAGGTATTAAAAATTGTCAATTGGATATGCTAATATTTGTTCAAGTATGCAGAATCTTAGTCAAAGATTTTAATCTTAAAAGGCATTCTGAAAGAACAAATGAAGAGCAAATTTTATAAGAAGCTTGTTGCAAGTGATTATGAAGACTTAGAGAGCCTGAAGAATCATCTAAAGTTGTTTCGAGAGGTTCTGAAGACTTGGAGAGTCTGAAAAAGCTGTTTTGAAGAAGTACAAGTCAAAAGGTTCTGAAGACTTAGAGAGTCTGAAGAAGTTGTCTCGAGAAGCGCAAGTCTACAGGATCTGAAGATCGAAGAGAGTCTGAAGGAGCTGAAGAGAGTCTGAAGCCCAACAGAATCTGAAGTTCTACAGAGAATCTGAAGACTGCAAACTCAAGATCAAATGTGTTCCAATAACTTAAACAAAGACATACTCTGTTTTAAACAAAGACAAACTCTGTTTTTCCTGATAAACTTAGAGATTCTAGAATACACAGTTTGTAAGAATAATCTAAGTTGTTGATGTGTTACTGGTTTGACTCAGTGAGAATACAATAGCTTAGCAGCTTAGTTTTTCAGTTGTAGAGTCCAACATATTCTTCAAGTCTTCTATCCTTTATATAGGCGTTGGAAAGAGACGTTGAGACAATCCAGCACATCAAGAGAATTCTGGAAGCTTGATCAATAGTTGTTGATCTGTTGCTTGATATGGTAATAGTCCTTCAAATGCATATTTTGAATTCCATTCCTTTTGAAGCTTAATACCGGTAGACACAGTTGCCAAACTGTACGAGGTAGTGGAGTAGTGGAAACAGAGTTCGTACACACGTACTCTGTACTATTATGCATTCTTTGTCGTTGAGCATCCCACGCTCAAGTTGACTTTGAAGCTAGCCGTTACTCCAAATGAGAGTTTCTTGTGCATCGTAATGCCTTTAGAAAACCTTCTAAGCAGATCTTCAGATTGCAGGCTTCAGACTCACTGTAGCACTTCAGACTCTCTTGGTCTTCAGGTTCTGATAGTCTTCAAACTCTCTTGAACTTAGTCTTCAGACTCTCTTGAACTTCAGGTTCTGATAGTCTTCAGACTCTCTTGACACAACTTCTGATGATTCTTCAGACTCTTCAGATCGTCAGAATCACAAGCAACAAGCTTCTCTTGGTCTTGCTCTCAAAATGTTCAAATAGAATACTTTCTAAGATACAAATCTTGATTAATATCCTGCATACTTAAACAAATATTAACATATCCAATTGACAATTTTTAATACCTTGTTATCATCAAAACTCAAAACGTGGTATTGCTGAACACCCTTGTTCCAACAGTTTAGAGTTTTGCAAATGAGCAAAAGTTACATGTTTAATTGCAGAATATTAGCGGTGGTTAGGATTCTTTGAATCCCCTATATTTATTTGATGGAATTAAATAACAGTCAAGTCAAGTTCAATTATTCTAAGTAGACTATTTGAGTTATGAGTTCTTTGGGACAAGATAACCTAATTAGCTGTCAAGTCGCACCTACTAGTCGCACGGTGATCCTTACATGCAGGGTCTTACTCTCTCATAGATTTCAATCTAACCCTTTGCCCGTCGAGTTGCACCTGCTGGTCACACGATGATCCTTATGTGTGGGGTCTTACTCACTCAGGGGTAATTGAAACATTAACTTAAATTAGAGTTCCTAAATTTCCAAAAGTATGACTTCCAAGTGTTCCTAAAGGTTCCCTCATCTATGAATCTTAGAAGTACATAACAGACTCTCCCTCTCAGTAGTTCCATAAACGGGCATCCCTATCAGCATCTACCTTACCAAGGTGCAAGCAAAATGAAGTTACTGGTCTGATTTAAGTCATGAAGTCACTTGTTACCTTAATTTTTAACTAGTTACTACCCGATTTTAGCATATGTTCAACAATATTAGGTATGTCACCACCCCAAGTACTTCCTATCTGGGTACGCTCGCTTTCGGTTAGTTTTACTAGATATTAATTAATTAATTATTGGTTAGACATATATAAATATCAAGATATGAATATTAGTATTAGGCCGTGTCAATACCTAAGTGCCGAAATCTGGGTTTTGCTTTAGAAGAGAAATTTTCTACACATTATAGTAAAACTAAATAGTGAACAAAAATTAACTGAATAAAAGACTTTAAATTAAATAATTATCTAGCAGACAAAATAGAGATTCATCTTAGATTCCTAGCCTAACAAGAATTAGTTAGCCATGGTAACTAAAAACAAATTACAAAAGAAATAAAAAATACCCTAGAAAAACCTTGAGTGAGGAGAGAGACTCCTCCCTTGAAGCTCCTAGTGATTGCCTTCGTCTTGAATCGCTTCGTTATGAATAAAAAATTGTGAATAAGGAATGTAGTATTTATAGGGAGAGTTCCCCCTTAAACTTAAGCTAAATTTGTGGGCATTTGCACCAAAAAGTCACTAAACAGCGCCTTAGGCCGTAATGACCATGTGCCAGGCGCCTAGGACCATGCGCCAGGCGCATGTGAGTGGACAAGTTTCTGGGCGCCTGTCACCCCTTTATGTGTGCTTGGGCGCATGTGAGTGCGATAAGTGATGAAAATATATGTTTCTTCGCCTTTTCGGGTGTTTGCTTCTATGTAAGATGTCTTGGAACTTGGGAACATAATTCATCCCTATGTACATCTTCTAAGGCCTCTGAAATCTTCATCCATCATTTTCCCAAGGACTTCACAAATCTTCAGATTTCTTGCTTTGTCGATATGCATGATTTCTTCGTGAATTTACAACAAAACATCATAAAATTGTTATGTTTCGAGAAGAATAGAATTACATATTCAAATATAGAAAACATTACAAATGTCCCAAAATTAAAAGCAATTGATCTTATACTCCTCTCTTTTGATTGTAAAACCTATTGAAATTGACTAAAAAACATGTTAAGAATAACATAAGATGACATATCATTCTGTATAAATCCAGAAAGTTGCATAGTGGAGCAGATGCACTATATCAAGTTCATGAAGGAGGAGAATTGAGTAGTTTAACCTCTTATCCTTGTTTGATCGATAAGCAATAAATTTTGGATGATGTTCATAAAGATAAGAACTTGGTGGAGATAATTAAGGCCATTCAAGCTAACATGAATTCACACCTGAGGTTTATGATGTGCGGATTAGAAAAATGTATCAAATCGTTTACCAAGTAATAAATTGATAAG
Source organism: Medicago arabica (assembly GCA_946800305.1). Taxonomy (NCBI): domain Eukaryota; kingdom Viridiplantae; phylum Streptophyta; class Magnoliopsida; order Fabales; family Fabaceae; genus Medicago; species Medicago arabica. The sequence goes on along the minus strand of OX326964.1, from coordinate 32,877,741 downwards.
TAGAGTATCGTATCCACATGGATTGTCATTCTGTCTAAACAATTCGCGTTACTTATTTTTCTAAGTTCGACGATATAAAAGTTTAGGGTTAGTAAGTTGCAATTTTTATCTGTTTGCAACAAAACAAGTTTACCTGTTTTTCGTTGCAGAAAAGTAAGCAACATTTAGGATTCATCGAATCCCCCTATTTATATAGTTGGATATTAAATAACAGTAACGTCGCGTTTATTTATCTTAAGTAGACTATACATGTGATGAGGCCGTTGGGACGTGACTAACCAAGAAGGTTGGAAGCTGCACCTGCTGATCATACGGTGATCCTTACATGTGGGGTCTTTAAATCTCGGTTAACTAGGACTATCCCTCCTAAGTCTGGTTGTACCTGTTGATCGCATGGTGATCCTTACGTGCGGGATCTTATCGTCTCTAAGGTAATTGAAAGAATAAACTTAAATCGGCATTCCAATTTTTCCCAAGGCAATGAAGGCCAAGGTTCCATTAGTTCAACCCATCTATGAATCTTAGGATACTCATAGCACACCCTCTGTCACTTACTTAGTAGTTCTACAAACAAGAAGCCCTAATCTACGTCTACCTTACTAAGGGTTTAAGAGAATGGTTCTATTAGGCTACGACTTATTTCCTTCAAGCAGATACTTGTTTACTTAATTACTAACCAATTACATCGTAGGTTCAACAGAGTTACTACCCGGTCTTAGTATTGTCACCTCCTAAGTACTTACTACTAGGGTCAACTCTCTTTCGATATCTTTCGCTAATTACTGACTAATTACTTCCTGAACAGATAATTATTAGTATATGCTATAAATATCAATATATAAGCAACAAGATAGTAATAACAATATTAGACCCTGTTTTGTCAAAAAAAAAACAATATTAGGCACTGTCACAACCTAAGTATCTATTCTAGGGTTGCATCTACTAAATAAATAAACTAAGGAATTTCCTAATAAAACTCAATAGCAAAGAAAACATAAATTAAATAAAAACGACATTATATTAAATAAATATCCAACACAAATAAATATAGGTTCATCTTAGAACTCTAACCTAAAAAGATTTAGTTACACATGGTAACTAAAAACAAATTACAAAAGATAAAAGCATACCCTAGAAAATCAAGAAGAAGATAGAAACTCTCCTGAAGCTCCAAAGTTGCCTTCCTCTTGAACTATCGTAGTTCTGGAAAAAAAAAATCTGAGTAAGAAAGGCTAGGATTTATAGTAAGAGTTTCTACCTGGGTTTGGGCTAAAAGTGCAGGCTTTACCCAAAATAAAAGTAGGAAAAAACGATTGCGCTCCGCATTTTCAGATGCATGGGACGCATGTCTAGCATGCCTAACACATTTGAGAGCATGGAAAACAATTCCCTATGCGCATGGTATACTAATTCCATTTGTTAGGAAATTTTACATGTACTAGGTATTTCTCCCATGTGCCAGGGGCATGGTGTCTGATCCTTGGCCCAAATTCTCCAATTTTCTGTCGTTTTAGGTGTTCGTCTTCAAATCACTTTCCTCAGAACTTGGAATAGAGTTCCTCCCTGTTGTAAGTCTTTTGAGGCCTCTTGAATCTTCATTTTTGGTTTTCCTAAGTCTTCACAATTCTTCAGATGTTCTTGTTTTTCCGATTTGCATGATTTCTTCGTGAATTACTTCAAAAACCCCATAAAATTGCTATGTTTTGGGAAAACTAGAATTACAGACTCAAATATAGAAAACATTACAAAAGTCCCGAAATCATAGGCAATTTTTCTAATACAACTCCTTTTTGCTGCTAAAACCTACTTACAACATGCTAAGAAAAATGTAAGATGACCTGCCATCTCAACCCCAAACTTAGACTGTTGCTTGTCCTCATGTAACAAAAGGAAAACATACTTTATTCTTTGCATTTTTTTTTTCCAGGAAAAACATACCTTTCCGAGAGTTGTGCTTCGGAATCATTCATTACATTTATAGCAGAGCATCAACTAACTTACAACAATACATTCAAGCGGGTTCGGCTTGGTGAAAGGAACTTGTATTGTGTTTTTTTTATGACGTTGTGCTCTTGCCTTATCAAAAAAAAAAAATGAGAATATGCATTACATTCATTTTTATTTATTCCGCTTTTACATATATATGAAAAATCCCTTGCGCTTTATCTTATTTTGTCACGCTTTATTTTTTTAGGCTTTAAGTAGAAAAAACATAAAATAAAAAACATTCGAATAATTAAAAAAAAAAACTTCACAAACTTTCTTTTTTTAAACAAACCTTGACTTTCAATCAAGTGATTCTTCATCTTTTTTAACTAAATTTCAATCAATTTTAATCATATTTAGACTTTTTTTTCTTCAATTAAAATCAATCAAATTCACTTTATTTTTTGCCACTTTGGCCTTTTATCCTTAAATTCATTTTCAAAAAAATTAAAACCAATCAAACAAATCACTCGACTTTATACCCCGAACTACGTGATTTTGATCCCGCTCGTGTACGTAAGCAAAATACTTTGTCTTTCCAAATCAACAAAAATACAAAAACATTTTCTTTCTTTATTTACACTTAACTTTCTTTGCAAGCAAGTAATAATTTTAGTACAAAAATAAATAAAAACAAGAGGTTCCTATAGAGTACTATAGACGTTTAGGATGCTAAAACCTTCCCTTAACGTAACCAACACCCGAACCTTTAATCTCTAAAATTTAGGGTTTATTCGATCTTTTTCCCTTTTCCTTGGATATCAATGGCTTGATATCGAAAAATCACTGCGACAATGGGATTTGATCATAATCGTATCTCTTCTTTTGAAAACGTTCTTGTCTTTGATTTTTTTTGGAACCTCATCCATGAAGCTGACTTGTCGGATCTCCTCTTGTGGAACTTTCTTAACTCCTCCAATTGGTCTTCCCCCCGTTGTTTTCCTTGTTGTACGTTTAGTTCTTGCCTTGTTGATCTTATTCTTTAGTTTGGGTACCTTCAAGAAGTTAATACAACAATCCTTTATGATAGCTAGTTCACAGTTAGAGAGGTTGATTAGGACCTACTTCATACGATTTAAAATTCATTTTAAATTATAATTGATCTTGTTTTTTAACGTTTGTTCACTTAGACTTACGACTCTATTTAATGCAGACTTGATCTAAATTAACTACTAGAGTTAATACCTAATATTATACTAATAAAACCTAAGACTCTATTTTAAATACTACATGCTAAGAGGAATTCCAAATGCAAAATTACATGACTGACTCTATAAATTAATAATTAACCTAGACTCGTTCTATTAAAGATATTATGGCAACCGTTATTTTTTCTACGACTCCCTAAAATGCAATACAAAATTATAACCTAAACTAATACTTTAAAATAAAAATAAAAATAAAACTAAATGAATGGTGTTAGATCCTAAATGGAAAAACAAAAAGTAAAGAAAAAAAAGGTTAGTACAAAATGGATACAATAAACTAATACAAAACAGAAAAATAAACTATGTTAGTAACGATTAAAATAAATAAACTAAATGATAAACTAGACTCAAAAAAAAAAAAAGACTCAACTAGCACTAAATATTTTTGGTATTTTTAAATTTTTGAATTTTTTCAAACATAAAAATAAAATGCGGAAAACATTGACTGAAATTTTAATGACAGAAAAATAAAGACAAATAAATATAAGTAATTTAAATTTCTTAGTCGAAAATATCAACAATCCCCCGCAACGGCGCCAAAAACTTGATGTGCGGATTAGACAAGTGTACCAAATCGTTTACCAAGTAATAAAGTGATAACTAGAGTATCGTATCAACAAGGATTGTCATTACGTCTAAGCAATTAGCGTTACTTATTTTTGTAAGTTTGACGATATAAAATTTAAGGGTTAGAAAGTTGTAATTTTTATCTGTTTGCATCAGAGCAAGTTTGCCTATTTTTGGTTGCAGAAAAGTAAGCAGCGGTTAGGATTCATTGAATCCCCCTATTTATATTGTTGATATTAAATAATAGTAATGTCACGTTTATTTATCTTAAGTAGACTATACAAGTAATCAGGCCGTTGGGACTTGACTAATCTAGAGGGTTAGAAGCTGCATGTGCTGATCGTACGGTGATCCTTACGTGTGGGGTCTATAAATCTCGGTTAACTAGGTCTATCCTTCCTAAGTCTGGTTGCACCTAGTTATCGCATGGTGATCCTTGCGTGCGAGGTCTTGCTAATTCAAATGTAATTGAAACATAAATTTTATATTGGTTTTCTAGTATTTCCCAAGGCAATGAAGGCCAAGGTTCCCTAAGGTCAACCTATCTATGAATCTTAAGACACTCATAGCACACCCTCTTTTACTTACTTATTAGTTTTACAAACGCGCAGCCCTAATCTACGTCTACCTTACTATGGGTTTAAGAGAATGGTTCGATTAGGCTACAACTTATTTCCTTCAAGCAGATACTTGTTTCCTTAATTACTAACCAGTTACATCCTAGGTTTAGTAGAGTTACTACTCAGTCTTAGTAATGTCACCTCTTAAGTACTTATTACTAGGGTCAACTCTCTTTCGATATCTTTCGCTAATTACTAACTAATTACTTCATAAACAAATGGTTATTAGTATAATGGTAAAAATATCAAGATACAAGTAGAAATATAGTAATAACAAAATTAGGCCTTGCCACAACCTAAGTATCTAATCTTGGGTTACTCCTACTACAGAAATAAACTAAGGAATTTCCTAATAAAACTTAATAGCGAACAAAATATAAGTTAAATAAAAACGACATTTTATTAAATAAATATCCGACAAAAATATATAGAGGTTCTTCTTAGAACTGTAACCTAAAAAGATTTAGTTACGCATGGTAACTAAAAACAAATTACGAAAGATAAAAACATACCCTGGAAAATGAAGGAGAAGATAGAAACTCTCCTGAAGCTCCAAAGTTGCCTTCCTCTTGAACTGCCACATATCTGAACGAGAAATTCTAAATGAGGAAGGCTAGTATTTATAGTGAGATATTCTACCAGGGTTTGGGTTAAAAGTGCGGGCTTTAGCCAAAATAAAAGTGGGAAAAGACGATTGTGCCCCGCATTTTCAGATGCACGAGGAGCTAGCAAGCATGCCTAGAGCATGTGAGAGCATGGAAAACTATGCCTTAGGCACATGAATAATGACCTTGGTGCATGATATACTAATTCCATGTGCTAGGAATTTTTCCATGTGCTAGGCGCATGGTGTCTGATCCTTGGCCCAAATTCTTCGATTTTCCGTCGTTTTAGGTCTTCGTCTTCAAATAACTTGCCTCGGAACATGGGAACATAATTCCTCCCTGTTGTAAGTCTCCTGAGGCCTCTTAAATCTTCATTCTTGGTTTTCCTAAGTCTTCACAATTCTTCAGATATTCTTGATTTGCCGATTTGCATGATTTCTTCTTGAATTACTTCAGAAACCCCCTAAAATTGCTATGTATTGGGAAAACTATAATTAAAAACTCCAATATATAAAACATTACAAAAGTCCTAAAATCATAGGCAACTTTTCTAATACTCCTCTTTTTTTGCTTCTAAAACCTATTGAAAATAATTGAAAAACATGCTAAGAATAAAGTAAATATGAATTTGTACCAGCATATTTGAAAGATGACTTGTCATCAGTTTACATATAGGTAGATATTTCTTTTCTATGATGGCAGGCTGGTTGTATAAAGTAAATATGAATTTATACCAACATATTTGAAAGATTATCACGCCACACCACAAGGAGGACATTCAACTTTTTACCAAACGTATCGAAGACTAGCAGGTAACGCCTATTAGGTGGGCATGAAGAACATAATGCAAACTTTTGTTAGGAGCTGTGATATATGTCAGCGGTAGAAGTACTTAGCAACTTCACCTAGAGGGTTGTTGCAACCATTACCAATACATGAACAAGTATGGGAGGAGGTCTTAATTGATTTCATCACAGGGCTTCCTAAGTCGAAAGGTTATGAAGATGTAGTGGTAGTGGTTGACAGGTTATCCAAATACTGTCACTTTGTCGTTCTTAAAAACCCATATACTGCCAAAACCACAACATAAATATTCACCAAGGTGGTGGTGCTTTTACATGGAATATTGATTTCTAATGTGAGTGAGTGATGACATGTCATCTTACATTATTCTTAGCATATTTCCAGTCTTTTTAAGTAGGTTTTACCTGCAAAACAGAGGAGTATTAAAGTAATTGCCTATGATTTCGCGACATTTGTAGTATTTTCAAAATTTGAGTCCGTATCAGAGTTTTCCCAAAACATAGCAATTTTAGCGTGTTCTTGATGTAATTCACGAAGAAATCATGCAAATCGGCAAAGCAAGACATCCGAAGATTTATGTGGTCCTTGGGAAGATGAAGATTGAAGATTCAAGAGGCTCAAAAGAAATTACAAAGGGAGGAATTTTGTTCCCAAGTTCCAAGACATTTTACATTGAAGAAAACACCACAACGGGTGAAGAAAACATGCATTTCAACATTGAATTTACACTGAAGAGCTTGGAAGCTATTAAAAATCGCCGAGGCGCATTAAGGCAGTTTATAAAGCGCATGGCGCATGGGAAAAGCGCCCATAGAATTGCTATCCAAGCCTAATGCCCCCACACGCATGAAAAAAGCGCCTAGAAATTTGTGACTTGATTAAAAAGTTACTTTTTGTGACTTTTTCGCCCCTGGACGCCTATGACTTTTGCCTAAGTTAGGTGGAAACTTTCCCTATAAATACCAACTTCCTTATTCATAATTTCTCGTTCAGAACTGGAGCACTTCAAGAGGAAGGCGATTCTAGGAGCCAAGGAGGAGTTATATCTTCTCATATCTTTTCTAGGGTATGTTTTTATCTTTTTGTATCTTGTCTTTAGTTACCATGTGACACTAAGTAGTTATAGGTTAGAGTTCTAAGATGAACTCCTATTTATTTTGTTGGATAATTATTTAATATAATGTCATTTATTTAGTTGTTTTCTGCTCACTATTTAGTTTTGTTAGTCTAGGTTTATTTTTGTAGTAGGCGCAACCCTAAATTAGATACATAGGTTGTGACATGGCGTAACATTGTTATTACTATCTGGATACTTTTATCTTGATATTTATTTCCTTATACTACTAATTATCTTTCTAGGAAGTAATTAGTTATTAACTAGCGATAGATACCAAAAGAGAGTTGACCCTAGTAGTAAATACTTAGGAGGTGATATTACTAAGACTGACTAAAATCTGTTGAACATAAGAGGTAACTAGTTAGAGATTAAGGAAACAAGCGATTACTTGAAGGAAATAAACTGAAACTTAATAGAACCATTCTTCTTGACCCTTGGTAAGGTAGATGCTGATTTGGCTGCTTGTTTGTAGAAATACCGAGAGGGATAGTGTGGGTTGAGATACCAAAGATTCATGGATGGGTTAAACTAATGGAACTTTGGAACTTCATAGCCTAAGTGAAAACTGGAAGGCCAATTTAAGTTCATGCTTCAATTACCTTTGAATTAACAAGACCCCACATGTAAAGACCACCGTGTGACCAGCAGGTGCAGTTAGCTATAAGAGGGATATCCTTTAATCAAATGGGAGAGTAAGACCCTGCAGGTACAACTTGCCGACCAATTAGGGTAGAACCGTCCTACGGCCTCATCACTTAGATAGTTCACTTAAAATAACTAGATGCGACATGTATGTTAATTTAATATCCAACAAATAAATAAGGGGGATTTGAAGAATCCTCTAACCACTCTTACATTTCTGCAACCAAAAATAGGTAACTTGCTCTGTTGCAAACAGATAAAAATTTCAAATCTCTTAACCCTTATCTTTAACCCATTTCTGCAACAAGTCTTGGGCCACTTGGGTGCCTTGGGCTTAATACAGGTTCAACACGACTTATCATGGTGCAGCAAGACACACTCCCTTTGAGATTGTCTAGGAGAAAACCTTTAGTCGTTACACATTTGTTTCAAGGGGAGACTACAGTGGAAGATGTGCAAATATAATTGACAGATAGAGACGAGGCTTTATGGCCGTTACACACATATCTGCAACATGCCCATAAACGGATGAAAACACAAGCTGGTAAGAAAAGAATTGACAGGAATTTTGAAACAGAATATTGGGTTTTCATCAAGCTTCATACCCATTAACAACAATTTGTAGTGTCACGAATTAATTCTAAACTAGTAGCTAAGTATTATGGTCCATATCAGGTGTTGGAAAAAATAGAGATTGTGGCATATAGGCTCAAACTATTTGTAGGGTCGAAATGACATCATGTGTTTCAAATGGAAAGGAGACAATGAATGGTTTTTTGAACCCGAGACAGTGTTGGCTACTCGAATGATACATAGCCAAGGTTAATAAATCTTACAAGTGTTGATACAGTGGAAGGGAAACTAGCTAAGGAGGAGACTTGGGAAAATGCAATCGCCAATTTCCTAAATTATGCCTTGAGGAAAAGGCTTTGAGTTTAAGAAGAAGTATTATTAGAGCAAGGGATGAAAATTATGACCCAAATGTCATTTGATCCAACAAGGTGTGAGTAGGCTTAAAATATGAAAGATATACTCTAGAAGGGGCAATAAGGGAAATAAGGCTAATACGTAAACGAAACAGTGATGTGGGTAGAGACTATAATCGTTTCCCTATTGTAAGGAGTAGAAGTGTAGGTTGAGAGCGTATTTTTTGAACTGTGGGAATATAATATGAGTAGGAAGCGGTAGCTTTTTATCAGAGTTTAGCTCTAGGCAGTCTTAAGGATTCCTTTTTCCTTCTGTAAATTGTCTTAATTGTTGATTTATCATTTCTAATTCGTAATAAGGGGTTATCTTAATTGTTGATTGCTCATTTCTGGTACTTATGCCAATTTTGAGTTGACTATAAAAATGAGGTTGTTTTGTTTGAATTTCATTAAATTTTTAGTTATTGAAAACTTTTTAATTTAATTTCGTTTTCTATTTTGGCAAATATTTAATAAAAAAAGTTGAAATCTGAAGTTTTCGTTGTTTACTATAAATATTTGAAAACAAATAAAACATTAATATTTTATCATTTGCAATTCTGATGATACTCTTTTTTATCGGAGAGGTTTGTGTTAACAATGTATGGTGTATAAAGTCAATTCTCAAACGATTTCAATTGATTTTGGCTCTTAAAGTTAATTTTTCGATATAGATTAATGTGTCAAATTCTTTTTTGGAGTCGGCGTCATCTTCTCTAAAGTGTAATGTGTGAAGAAGATTTCCTTCGTAGACTTGGTTGAGTTTTGATGATAACAAACTCACATCACAAAAGAAGAAAAACTATGGAGGCACAAGATAAAGATTAAGAATAAAGATTAGTGCATAAGCTTCTTGGTTATACTCTTTGTAAGTATGGCGCTTGTCTTTTGATTTATCATTCTCAACTTATGACTTAGAATGCTCGGAAAATAATTACAAACATTTTTTCTAAGTTCTTATATGAAGCAATGCCTAAAAATCTTGAAAATAAATCACACACTCACAATGATTTTTATTTAAATGTGATTTAGCATGAAACTATTTTTACATCAAAAGCCATTATTTATTATGGAATTTGCATAACTATTTTTTACCATAAAAATATGTTTATCATGCATTGAATTCACATAATCAAATTTTGGTTGATCAAAGTGGTTTTCGTTGGATTAATTTTTATTACTGTTGGAAACATTTTTATGGCATACTGGTCTAGATATCTTTTTAAGAAAGAACCAACGGCTAGTTACTATATTATTCCAACGTCAATTTATTTTGAGTTCATGACCAAACAACTAATTTTTTCAAATGCATTTTCATTCAAATTGTTTATGAATAGGTGTCATTTTAAATATGTGTCTATTCATTGACAAAACTTTTTGAAAAGTAGTGTTGCTTCATAAACATCATTTTAGCCTCTATAAATTCAATTGAGAATCAAAACAATTTTACACACAACAACTTTCATTATCTCAATTGACATTTTCAATATCACTTGCTTTCAAACTTTTATTCAAATTGTTTGGAAAACTTTGCCCACACTTTAAACATTCATTAAAAGGTTTTCTGAGCACTAAGTCCATTTGTTTAAGAGTGATATTGATAAGATTATACAGCCATACACATTTGATATTCTTCAATTACATTGTTGTAAAGTTTCTCATCATTTGTTGGTGAGAATTGTTGTAAAAGATAGTGGAGTGCTATCTGGTTTCTTTGTGAGAATTTCATCATAGGTTTGGTGAAGATTCTTGTTGTAAAAGATAGTGGGGTGCTATCTTTGGTGTGTAGAGAAATATTGTTAGGGGACCTTTGGGATTAAGGTTGTTTTGTAACAAAGATTCTTTACATAGTGAAATCCTTCGCGGGGTGTGAAGGAAGTGGAGTACCCTAAGGTTTAGAGGGGAACCACTATAACTCTCTTGTGTTATTTCTTCTTCCCTTACTCTTTTATTTTTCTGCATTCATACCTTCATCATTATTTACCAGAAAAATTATCAACAACGCTAAACTAAGAAAAATTAACCAATATTGCTAGAAACCTAATTCACCCCCCCTCTTAGGTTACAATCTGAACTTACATAATGCGTGTGCCCTCCATTTTACTTATTTGGGATTGCCGGTTGGAGAAAGTCCTAGAAAGATGGAAACTTGAAAGTTGATAATTGAGGCTTTGGAGAAATGACTAGGAAGTTCGACGAATAGATTTCTAAGTCTCGGTGGGAGGGTGGTGCTCATTAATTCGGTGTTGGCCTCAATTCCAATATTTATTTTTCTCTCTTTTCTCAAAATGCCAATGAAAGTGTGGAAGAAGGTTGTGCAAATTCAAATCCTTGGATGAAGTGGAAGGCAATTTGCAAGCCAAAGGTGAGGGGGCGGGGGGGAGATGAAAGAAATGAAGTTTTTTAATTTAGCTAATCTAGGTAAGTGGAAGTGACACTTATTGAACGATAAAAAGGTTTTGTGGAAACACATGTTGAAGAAGTATAAAGGAAAATTTGAGTATCCTTCAATTTTTTTTTTGAGATAAATAAATTTAAATTGACTTCAACTTGGTGGAGGGATGTGTTTACCTTAGGGAAGGGTTTGGAAGACAATCAAAATTCATTTATCGGATATGCAAAGAAAATTATTTGAAATGAGGATTCAACATTTTTTATACATGATACTTGGTGGTCGGATATCCTTCTCTCAAGTATTCCCTTATTTCTTTTTATTATTTCTTCAAAAGAATAGTAAATTTAATTAAATGTGGTGTTGGAAAGACAATGAATGGAATTGGGATCATCAATGGAGGATGGGGCCTTTTGGATGGGGAAACCAATCTTCGGGTGAGTTAAAAGGTTGGTATGATTCTCATCCACCCACAAAAGAGGACGATAAGTGGAATTGGTTGCTTGATATACTTCACATGGTTTCACGGTTAAATCCCCAATATGTTCTATTGAGTGGTAATTTATTTTCTTCTTCTCATTTGAGGGAAACGGTCGAAGAGGTTTAAGGGGGACATGGACTAGCTTAGCTTCACCAAAGGTCCAAATTTTCTCAGGACAACTTATCGTTGACAGGCTTCCAACCTATAGGAATTTACCTTCAATGGGGGGGGGGGGGGTAGTGGTGTTAGTAGAAGCTAGTCCGAACTGTGTCTAGAGACTATTGGGGTGAAAGATCATCTCTCTTTCCGGAAATTTTCTCTCTGAGTATTTCTCAACCTTTTCATGGAGCAAAAAACACCGGACGGGGCTAACTTTCATTTGGTATATCACAGTATGGAAGATTTGGGAGGTTAGGAATAAGATCATTTTCTCTTTAAGGAGAGTGGAGATGGAGGATATTGTAGAAGGAATAAAATTAACCTTTTAGAGATGGCTTCTAGCTAGAAAAAAGGGGCAAATTTTTTGTATTATGAGTGACATTCACATCCACTCTTATGTATTGACACTTGATTGAATGTTGGTTTTTAGTGGGTCGAGTATCCCTCGTACCTTCTCTGTCTTTGTGGGTTAAGTACTCTTTGTACTTTGATAGACAAAATTTTCATACTCTCTTGAGGAATTATCTATAAACTTCAAATCCAACATATTCAATATCTATAGCCTATGGGTCACACGAAGCAATCACATCTAGTGCACCACAATTAGTAGTTAACTTTGATCTAACAAAACTTTAATCACACCTAATGCACATCATTAGGTCGATAAATTTGATTCAATAATTTACACAATCAATACATAAATATGTTTTCCAAAAAATATTATTCATTTTGTATGATTTTTCCTTTCCTACCGCTGAAAGGTTACAAAAAAAAAAAAGAATAATTTCTTATGATTGATAAATTTTTATGTTACCTCTATATCATGCATAATAAAATTACAAATAAAGGCCATTAATATATTTATAAACGTTTAATAATGATAAATATTTCAGGATGGCTATCAGAAATTCATAAGAACTAAAAAATATTTAATTGATAAAAGGAGAGGTTGAGCTTTATAAGTCTTAAAGTGATAAAACCGTTGCTTACATGAAAAAATATTTATTGACAAAGCAATCATATCTAATGCACCACAATTAGTAGTTAATTTTGATCTAACAATACATCAAACACACCTAATTCACTACATTTGGTAGATAACTTTGATTCAATAATTTACACTATTAATATATAAATATTTTGTCCAAAAACATTATTCATTTTGTGTGATTTCTCCTTGTTGGAACAAAATGTGTTTAACATTGTCACCTTAAGTTTTGATGATAACAAAGTATTAAAAGTTCAATTGGATATGATAATATTTGTTCAAGTGTGCAGGACCATAGACTAAAATTTACGAGTCTTAAAACAAGGGACTGGTTCTAGAAGAACAAATGAGAGCAATGGAATTTACAAAGGAAACTTGTTGCAAGTCTGAGTCTGAAGACCATCAAAGTCTGAAGAAAATCAGAAGCTGACTGCCAGAGTCTGAAGTTGCCTAAAGTCTGAAGTCCCCCAGAGTCTAAAGTTTGTCAGAGTCTGAAGTCAAGAATCTGTAGTTAGTTATATTTATTGAAGACATAAGAATGAAGAAGGAATAGAAGCCAGGAGCAACGGCTATTTCAGAGGAATTAGAATTTAGAAGCCATTCGATGCTCATCCACTGAAGAGCGCAGAAGAAAGGACAAAAGTATAACTGTAAAACCTCTACTCCACTCTTGTTTGCACATAGTACTGCTACAACTATGTCTACGCTGGTTAATTCTCCAAACAAGGAATTGATTTCAAATTATTCCCTCCTAGGACATTAACCAAATCAAGCAACAGACTGTTGGTGATTGATCAAGCTTAAATAACAACTCTTTTGATATGTTGGCACTTCTACAACGTATCTTTCATACCTCTATACAAAGGAATGAAGACTTGAAGATTTGTAGAGACTCGACAACTTCTAAACTGTGCAAAAACACTGCTGAAATTGTTGTGCATCAAATACTTAGAATTTCTTAACAACTTTCATATTTTAGAAATTCTAGAGTTTTAAGAGTGTGATTATTTTGTATTGTGAACACCACATATTGTATATCAAGTGTTCAACCTCAGACATATTTCTTTGTAATTTGTTTGTTTAGAAGTCTCTTGCTTTTGTGTTTGAACATAGAAAATCTCTTGCTTGTGTGCTTGAGCATTTGTAATCAGATTCTGATTTTACTAAACTCTTCTTTGAAGTGCAATGAGGACATGACTACTTCCGGATTGTAGAAGGAATATGTATAATTGCTTGATGTCTTTCTCTTCCATCTCTCTTTATCTTTACTTTATCCGCTGCATTAGATTCTGATCATTGCTCCAGAATCTGAACTTTCTCAGACTTTGGACTTTAAACTTAGTTTAAAAAGAAGAAAAAACTAACACAATTCAACCCCCTTCTTATGTTTTTCTCACTTTCACTCCTTTCCTAAGGCGAATGGTTAAAAAAAAAAAAAAAACTTCTTATGATATATAAATTTGTATGTGACCTCTATATATCATGCATAATAAAATTACAAACAAAGACCATTAATATATTAAAAGACGTTTAATAATGATCAATATTATAGGATGGCTGTTAGAAATTCATAAAAATCAAAAAATATTTAATTGATGAAAAGAGAGGTTGAGCTTTATAAATAATAAAGTGATGAAACCATTGCTAAAATGCAAAAAAGGTAAATATGGTTGATATTGTCAAGTTTGTTTATATTATAAATATCTTTATTTTTTTATTTCTAGTTGCAACAAACGTTGAAGGTAAACCATTTTTACCCTCTTAAAATCTAGTTCTTTACTTCATACATAATATTTTATCTTATTACTTTTATACTATTTTATTCTCATTTTTCATTACAGGTAAGTTTATTAGATGCTTTAGAGACTCAGATTGTCCAAGAACCTTGTGTCATCCTCCTGGCAAACCGACGTGTATGTACAAGTCCATATGTAAATGTAGACGATAGTTCTCCAAAAACAGATTATGTGCATACATGAGTAAGTATGTTTTCCATACCAAAGAGCGTACACAAATTATATTCCTTCTTGAATATTCCATGAGATGTCATTTTGTTATTGTCTTGGCACTCCAATAGTTTTAATTTTTTTTCTTTTTCCTAATTTGAAGAACCTTGTATTTATGGATTTGTATTATAAGATGATGGTAATGAAATGAAATAAGGTAATAAATAATAATATTTTGAAAGTTTTGTTCTCTTATAATTTAACAGATATTTTTATAGCCTATTATCCTTTAGATTTCAGCTCTTTCCCCTGCACAAAACACTCGCGTCCGGCAACCATGCAAAAAATATCCTTGCGTTAGTTAAGTAACACAAGTGTTAAACTCTACGTTAGTTAACTCACGCTACGTGTTGTCTTAAACAAGGCAAAACACCTTATTTTCTCATTTTTCATCTAAAATTTCAAAAAATCTCAAAAACCTCTCTCAAATCACTCAAATTAGTCTAATTTAGTTCCGAATGTAATGTAATGTAATGATAGGCCATATTAACGAACTTTATGTAATGTAATATAATCTAATTTAGGAACTTTTATTATTCGAATTCACGCTGAATTTAATTAGTCTTTATTCGAATTTATTTATTCAATAACACGTTTTTTTGAAGTTGGTCAGTTATTCAAATTTATTTATTCACTTTAAATAAATATTTATTCGAATTTATTCATTAAATAAATATAAATATAAATAAAAAAATGAACTAAATTAATATTTATTCGAATTTATTCATTAAATACAAAATTAGAAAATAAAAGCAAATATAAATAAAAAGAAATGAACAAAATAAATACATATAACAACATCTCATTTTATCAATAGAATTGGTACAATTATTGATACATTTATTTGAATTTCATCAAATAATCTACTTGTTTTCTTTTTACTCTCTTGAGGTAAAAAGTTATTTTTACCCTGTTGGGGTAAAAAGTGATCAGTCTTGGGGTAAATAGTGAGCAACCTTCTTGGGAAAAATACATCATCAACCTTTGGGCTAAATCTAAATCTGGTTCTTTTTATACCCCAAGATGATTCTCTTTACCCACGGTAAAAAGTTTTTCGGGTAAAAAGAAGCAAATTTAATTTTATCCTAAGAGTTGATCACTTCCTGCAAGTTGGCTACTCACATTTTACCTCAAAACTAACCACCATTTACCGCAAGTGACTAGAGATTATTGAAAAAAAAAAGTGAAATAGTGGAAGAGTGAGAAGGGAGAGAAAGTGATATGGTGTGAGAAAATATGGAAGTATGAATGGGTATTTATAGGTGGGAATGGTAGTATAGGTTATAACCACCATAAATGTGGTCAAAAAACGTGTAAAGAGTGTAAAAAACGTGTGGATTGAAGGTTGAAAACCTGACCACCGTCCAAAAAATGTTTGTTCATGAGCTCTGACCACCGGCAACTTGCGTGAGTTAACTCGCACACAGGCCAGTGGTGTGTGACTTAAGTCACGCAGAGATTATAAGGTGCGTGAGTTAAGTCACGCAGCGTGACTTAACCGACGCAGGGGTATATTTGGAAACATGTTGTACGTGAGTGTTTTGTGCAGGAGGAAGAGAATAAATCTATCCTTTTAAGAGTAACAAGGATATTGGTCGATCCCCTGGTCTATTCAAGAACGCCCCTGGCATCAAGCCTGAATGTGAAGTACTTTAATAACCCATGAGCTGGTAGGGGCCGAGCCCATATTTGTTATGATTCGAGAATGTCCTACTTTAGGGTCACTCCACTTCTCTTGTGTATGTTTTCGTAGCATTCCAAAGGTTGAATCGTTTTAGGATGTGTTCTCTTTGCTTTGTCAGTTACGATCTTTTTGTTTGTGTGCGCCTTCATGAGTTGCAATGTTGGGGATTATTGTTCCAAGTTATCACTCAGAGCCCTGAGTTACAATAGAGATGGTCATTCAATGTGTCACTTCTTGCCACATTATTGCGATCTATTAAAACTTACATGAAACACTTCCTTTCCAACTAGGTGTTACGAATGAATTTAGAGCTTTCATAAGTCAGGTAGCTGTTGGAATATTTTTTTGTTTTATTATATTCCAATAATATTATGTGGGTAAATATCGTAATAATAATTATATTAGCTATTTATTTATTGTGAGCCTTAATTGATCAGTGATCAAATTAAGTAATAAGACTATTAAATTTCTAATTAGATAATTAATTAAATATATAATTAGTTGATATGGACTCAATGAGTGGATGTCCGGATGGCCCATTAACGGAATAATGGAAACCCTAATGGTCATCCAATATAAAAGAGGCTATGGTCCCCAATATATACCGTACACGGCGAACTCAACTCTTTTTTCTCCCCATCTGAAGAGAACTTGATGCTTAAAGGTACCGGTTGAGAAAGAACCAAATCAACCGCCTCTAACCCTTGATTTTATTTCAGATCACCTCCTCTCTTTACCGTTGTTGATGAGAGGGCTGTCATGAAAGCTTTATCCAGGTATTCCTAATATCTTCAATAAATCAAACATGTCGTAGATCCAATCATAATCATGTTCTCTATTGATTCATAATTGTTCTATGAAATCTGTTTTTATTAAGACCTAAATTTCTAACAAGTGGTATCAGAGCAGGTCTACATGTTTGATTTATTGAGATTCATTGAGTTCACCTGTTTTTATTGATGTTCTATCATATGAACCCTAATTTTTGTTAATTGGGGATTATTCGGTTTGTCGATACCTAAATATATGTTTCGTCAAGTTTTTTTTTAATCATCAATGCATATTTGTGAATTGCATAATCCATGTTTTCGGTGGTCTCATGTGAATTGATTGCCCATGACTATATGTGTTTTTCTTTAATATATTTTTGTAATTATTGAGGCATATATGAAAATCGATGTCAGAATTCTTTTCATGTAAAGCTTTTATCGATGCCTGTTTGTTTTTTATGATTCATCGATTTCTATAATTATACACGTGGATTTGTGCATTCGGTAAAAGGCATATAGAGACCAAAATATTTACTCACTTGTGTGATTCGTTGATTATCATTAGGTTTTCTTATCTGTCAATTTGGCGTGATAGTTTGTTTGGTTTTCAAGATCCATGATATTGATTTAATGCGTATAACTGCATACGAATCTGGCAATCTCTTGGATTATTGTATATATGTAAATTTTTCGGTTTTGATTTGATTTTAATTTATTTTTCTTTATCAATTTTTGCTATTTCAACATGTGGATTGTTTAAACAAAGTAAACATATTAAGAAAGTACGCAGGTTTTACGCTTGTGGCTCCTTAAGCACGGGCCATCTTTGTTTTGAGAAAATTGATACACAGTGATTACTTAGTTTGACCAAATTGAATTGTGAAAAAGATTTAATTTAGATATAAATCTTAATTTTGGTGATGTGAATTTTAATTGAAAAAGATTCACAAGCAAATTTTTTTTTTGTTTGGTTTGACAAAATTCTCAAATTTTGGCTTCAATTGAAATTGATTCACAAAGATTTTGTACATAAAGTTTATTTTGAGAAGTAAACAAATAAAAAGTTAAAATATATTTTTGATATGTTTGTTTTCTTTTAATGATGAATCTCAAAATATTGTGATATAATTTTGTAGTGCTGAGACTAAAGTTTTGATTCTTTAATTTATGGAAAATAATAATTCTAGTTTTGTTTGTTTATTAATAGACATGTAAAATTTGTTTTCTTTTATTTAGGAAAACATTTCTTCTGGAATTATGTTTTATTTTGTTTAAAAGAATCATTGGTACTTATGTGAATCAATTGTAGCATGAATACTTTTGATATATAAGTTTGAATTTTTATTTGGCTTTAAAATTGAATATTTGGTTAAAGCATGATATCATATTTGAGTTTATTGTTATTGAGTTTTCTACAATAATATTTTTTTTATCTCGCATTTTGATATATTTCATGCTATATGTGTTGATGATGCTTTTATGCAATGTATGTAAATGTATTGTCATACACACATTGGCATGATTTGTGATTTGCATCTTCTTTCAAATTCTTGTGAATTTTTCTTCACACTTAAGGGATGTTGAGTGACCTTGTGGTTACTTAGCGATATAATGGATTAATTCAGCCTACATTATGTCAGTAATGCTTTGTAAATTTAAGATCATTCTCATTTAATTTACTGTGAAATGTCTAGTAAGCGTGGTTGTTTGGTTGAAACAACATGTTGCCAAAGTAACCTCTGTTATGTAGATTTGATTCAACTGCACTTACAAAAAGATGTAGTATGGAATTATTCATGCGAGTTGTCGTCGGCCCTAAGGAAGGCACAATTTGGCCGGATAGTTGAATACATGAGATAATAAATGTGTGTTCATTATAAAGTCATTTTCCATGTGAATAATAGGATACATGTAAGTGACTATTATTTGACAGGATTTATCACCTCATTTAATATATATATTAAGAATATCTAGTAATTGTGGTTGAGACAGATGAAACAATAATGTTTCCCAAGTAACCTCTGTTGCGTAGATTCGACTCAACTGAAGTTATAAAAGATGTAGTATGTAATTATTTATGCGAGTTGCCGTCGGCCCCAAGGAAGGCACAACTCGGCCGAATAGTTACATACCTGTGATGGTAAATATGTGGTGATTATATCGTAATTATCCATGTGGATAATAGGATGCCCAAAGGTGACTATTATTTGACAGGACTTATCACCAATGTTTGATTATTACATTGAGAGTACCGCTTGCAGTTAATTCTTAGCAATCCAAAGATTGTGTTTTAATGGTGCGATTGATATCTTGTTAAGGTCTTTTATTTACAAATAAAGAAGCACGTCTCTTTATTATTTTACTGACATATGTGATGATGTTGTGTTAGTGTAAACTCATTCAAGAATTTAAGAGTTAACATTCACACATATAATGGTAAACATATGACTATTATAAGAATTTATTCTTTGTCAAAGTAAATTGTCATTGTTTGATCATTGTTGTAAAATATCACTAGCAATTGATATTATTGTTTAAAGACTTGATATTGATGGTGCACTAGGTATTTTGGCGAATACTTTTGCTACTCTTGTTCTCTTTAAGCTAATATAATTATGTATTTGTTTGTTAATTTGAGTTAAATTTTTAACTCTTAAAAGTTTTAACTTTTAGAAATTAAAGAATTATATTAACAATGTTCTTGGATCTAGACCTTAGATAAGGATGGTGAAACTCACATTCTCTAACAAATCCAACACCAAATGTGAGAATCAAGCTTGACAAGTGAGTATACACCAAATCTCATAGGTCGTATGTGATCATAAAGCTAAAATATCATATGTGTTAGAGGTGTTGTTTAAGATGACAAATTTTTGTTGTTGTCATATTTTCTTTGCTTAAACTAACATGTTTTTAAAGCAATATAGATAAAGACAAGCTCTCTTTGGAGAGTGAGTATTTCATTAAGATTATTAGGCAAAGAAAATGTTACGAGCACATTATGTAAACATTTAATCTTGCTAAGACACTATAATTTCGACTATCATATGACTTGTTCGAAAATTTGGTAATTTCGACTATCATATGACTTGTTCGAGAATTCAGTATTTAGTATTCTTTTTGCACAATTAAGTTTATAACTGTTCCAGTTAGAAATGATCATTTAAATGATCAATTCATAAAGTGTGCAAATAAGGAAAAGTTGAAGCAAGAAAATATAAAATAGTGCTCATTCGGAAAATACCTCAAAAAATAAGAGCAAATAAAGAAAAGTAGTCTTGACTGACTTATGTCCAATAATGTTGAAAGATATATCAATTTAGAATTTACAAAGTCGATAAAGATTGCTTTACTCATTTTTGAACTATTTCTTAGATTGTCGTTAATGGATTATTTTTGTATTTAAAAAGACTATTTGGTGAATCATTACTTGAATCATTTTTTTTGTTTTGTTTTAATTTCACTTTGAATGAATCAAGATATTTTAAGATTTTTATTTTATGGTGATTTAATGTGTCTTTTAAGTTCAATTATTAGAGTCAATTCAGTTATGACTAGTGACATTCTATATTATTTAAGGTTTTGAATACTATAAGTTTTCGTCCCACAAATTAAGAAAATTTTGAGACATAAATTGTTAAGTTTTCTTGAAGATATTGAGTTTGGGGGAGAGATATGGTTTTAGAACAAAAATTGAATGAGGAATAATTAGTTCTAAACTAATTCTTATAATTACTATTATTATAGTATATTTGGATCCTCATGACGGCATTATTGTTCTTCCTCTCAATCAAGTTAAGAAATTAATTCATATAGATCAAACTCAACACCCTCAAGAACTAGGGCCTCTAGTGTCATTAAGAATTGAATGAAAAGAGAAATTCTATTTAGTTTAATTGAAATACTCTATTAGGACAGTCATGATACTAGTTTCCTTGTTATAATTTTGGAGTTGCATAAGATGGACTTCAATATAGTGTTTCTTAATTGTGACATTAATGATACAATATGGTGCAACTGAATAAAACTTTTGTGTCAATTGATACAAAGTAGATGGTTTGTAAAGTCATGAAATCCACTTATAAGTTAAGAAATTTGTCTCTTTAGTGTTACCACAAATTCTCATGAAGTAATTGTCTTATTTGGTTTTGAGATAATATTATGGAGAATTGTGAATTTAGTAAGCTCAGTGGGAGTAAATTTATATTCTGAGTTTTAATGTGTCAATTTTATTTTATTTAATCAACTATGATATATGTCAATTATGTGAAACCAAGAAAATCTCTAACAAAAGTTAGTGATGAAAGATCTAGAGGATACATCTTTTGTATTAGGAATTTCAATACTAGAGATTCTTTTCAATGTATTATTCAGATATTACAAAAGAGTTATATCAATGAAGTTGAAAATGAAATGACATAAATTTTGGATGACCTCAATCATCAAGAGAGACTTTTCAGTCTCAAATATTGCCCATTAGAAAATTTCTGAATTTGAAAATTAAGTATTTTTCTATGCTTTGCCTATAGGATTTTTATGTATGATTTTATTATACGCATTTGGAAGTAGCGTATATAATAAGATTGTTCGGTAGATACTTGAGCAATTCAAAGTTTGAATTGTTGAAAAGGCAACCATAAGGTCTATTTAAAGAGAACAAGAGACCTTATGCTCACATCAAAAATCTGACAATTTAGAGATCATTTATGTGTTAGACTTTAGCTTTTGGATGTAAGTAGATAATAGACATCCTAACTCAAGAAATGACTGTGAGTATTTATGTCACTTGGTTGCATATGGTAAAAGGTATTGAAAGACCACTTAAGTTATATAGTGACATAATTTAGTCATATGGTTATTCAACAACGTTTATAAAGTTTATTGTCTTATAGATTATTGTTGTTGAATGATAGAACAAGTAGAGACAAACTTTATGCTAGTTGATCCACTAATCAAAAACATGACACATAAGGTCGGTTGTTGTCATTAAGGATGTCTTGGATTAGTGGGAGTCTCTTAATTTATGTTCTATACTTTTGTTTTTTGGTATCGATACAGACTTTATGTTACGATTTTATGCAGAAATAAAGTTCATGAGGTTATTTTGTTATAACCATTTATGTATCATTTTGTGCAAATATTGAATTTGCAAACTTCGGTTTGATCTCACTAAAGTTTTCAGTTGGATCAGTTGGAAATAGGCTTGATTTAGAGATCACATTACATGAAATTTCCATGCCACTCATCTATATCGATCTATGTCATCAAGTGCATTGGTATGGTGGTCGTCGGGGTTCCGTCACGTTATACATCAGTGATGACAGCCGCGGTGGTCCCATTATTAATGCATGAGGTGGGAAAATATCGTAATAATAATTATATTAGCTATTTATCAATTGTGAGCCTTAATTGATTAGTGATCAAATTAAGTAATAAGGCTATTAGATTTCTAATTGGATAATTAATTAAATATATAATTAGTTGATATGGACTCAATGAGTGGATGTCCGGATGGCCCATTAACGGAATAATGGGAAACTCTAATGGCCATCCAATATAAAAGAGGCTATGGTCCCCAATATACCATACACGGCGAACTCTTTCTTCTCCCCATCTGAAGAGAACTTGAGGCATAAAGGTACCGGTTGAGGAAGAACCAAATCAGCCGCCGCTAACCCTTGATTTTGTTTCATATCACCTCCTCTCTTTACCGTTGTTGATGAGAGGGCTGCCATGAAAGCTTTATCCAGGTATTCCTAATACCCTAATTCTTAATATCCTTAATAAATCAAACATGTCGTAGATCCAATCATAATCATGTTCAGTGTTTTGTTTGCTTCCGCTATTGATTCATAATTGTTGAACATGTTTTATGAAATTTGTTTTTATTAAGACCTAAATTTCTAACAGTAGCTACTCATAAACTACCTCTAATGGAAATGCAAAAGCTTCCCTTTTCACCAATATCTCATGAAAAATATTAGGGGAAGGGTCCATATCCACCAACAAACGTGCAGAATGGCCAAACACACGAATTTTTGTAGAACTATCATTAAACTTATTCATACTTGAGCATTTATCTGACGTTGCATGGAAGCATTGAAATCTATAGTTCTATCAAATAGTTGAAGAACCCCAGGTTTCAAGTTAATTGTTCCTAATGCCGAAACCATTCGTAAATCCTTCATTGATGAAAATGAGAATCCGATGTACCCCATACCGAGAGAAAACATCTTACATTGGCCATTCGTTTTCTATTGTTTCAAATTTTTTGTAACGATGTCCTTTGGGGTATAAGGCTTATCTCCCTCGTTTGACACAAGTCGCGGGATGACATGTCATCTTACGTTCTTTTTAGTATACATCTCATATAGTATATTTTCCTAGTAAACCCTTTGTGCATACATCTCTTATAGTAGATTTTCCATAAAAAGAAATCTCTTATAGTAGATTTGTAAAAAAAACAAAATCTATTATAGTAGATTGTTTGTAATTAATTTTCTTTGAAGGTTAATGCTAACAAGTGTCTTAAGAGCACTTGTTAAGGATTTAAAATAGAAATAATTGATGAATAATTTTTTTTAAGAGACAAATAAATTATTTTTTGTTGTTTTAATGTGTTAAATACACAATTTCTAAGATAAAATTTCCACTTTAAACTTATTAACAAATGCCCTAATTAGGGAACTTGTTAGCATTTTCCAAAATGTTAACTCCACCTATTTAGCTAATGATCCTTCTTGCGATCGCTGTGCTTTAGTTTCATCTATTTAGCTACACTACACTTGAGTGTCTATCAACTTAAAATTGAATGTAATTAACCCTTAGAGGTTGGTAAGATTGTGAAAGCTCGGAATCTAAGAAGTGTGTTCTTCTCTGGATCTCAAATTTGAATCTTCAATGCATCAATAATTTATGTGTTGGACTAGTTCATATTAAAATTTGCACTAGCTTCAAACAGACTCTAGTGGATGATGAGATCAGTCCCTAAAGTTAGTCATGTACTCTTTGGACTTGATATGGAATTTTTCTTCTTCTAAAGTATACTCAACACATAATTTGATCATTTTAAGGCTCAATTTAATATAGGCCTCACAAAAATGGTTCAAAAGTCGCAAAGACCGCTATTATTTATAGTAAACATTAATATATTATTTTTACTCTTCCTTTTGATTCATAAAAATTATGTTAGCTATATTTCTTGAAAGTCATACAACACTCACCATTCTGATTTTTTTTTACTCTTCCTTTGTTATAAATTATTATAAAATTTACTTTTTTTTTCATTTCATTACAAATGATTAGAATCTACTTTCAAAACCTTTTTTAAAAGCCCATATAAAATAAACCCAAAAATATTATTGTAATATCTAATATAGATCACTATTATTTAATCTTTTTTGTCAAGTAGTTTAGTTAGCTAAAATTTCACTCATAAAGTGAATAAGTGTGAAATTCATGATTTAAACTTATACCTCTGTATATTGAAATACATTGTCCCTTTCAACCGAGTTATGCTCACGTAGACCAACTAAGTATTATATATTTTTTATGAACTAAGAGAATGTTGAAACATCAAGGTGAAACTTAACACATTCAAACATAGTTGACACCCCTAAGAAACCTCCATCCTCTGCTATCCATTCCACAAATATTATTAAAAAAATAAAAAAATTATGTACAAGAGTGGGGCGAAACAAAAACCCTCAAAAGGGAAAAAAAGAGGCCAAAAACTTGAAAAAAAATGAAGAAAGGAAGAAGCAAGGAAGAGAAACTAACCAATTGAAAAATGATATCATTCAACCACCCTTAAAACGAGTGTTATAAGCTGCTCTATTGATCTAAATATTATCTTATTCGGCTAGTTATTAAGTCTAGAAGATAGGAGTTTAATGAATGAAGGGGGATCTAGCTGAAAGTAAATGCAGCCACATCACTTCGCCCCAAGATTCTTAAAGACCCATCTTCATCGCTAGGGTTTCTCCCTTGATGATTTTTCTTTAAATTCTTTTCTCTCCTTGCTTTTGTTTTCCTTCTTCAATCCCTGTCTAGATTGAAGATAGTTGATCCCTAGTTTTCTCCTTTTTTTAGGTTGAAGTTTACACCAACTAGTATTGTTTTCTTTTTTCCTTTTTTCCCTTCCCCTTGATGACAGGTCATCTTACGTTATTCTTAGCATGTTTTTCCAGTTATTTTTAGTATGATTTAGCAGCAATAAGGAGAAGTACTAGAACGATTGCCTATGATTTTGGAACTTTTGTAATATTTTCTATATTTGAGCCTATAATTCTAGTTTTCTCGAAACATAGCAATTTTAGGGGGGTTTTGAAGAAATTCACGAAGAAATCATGCAAATCGACAAATCAAGAACATCCGAAGAATTACGAAGATTCAAGGAAACAAAGAATAAAGATTCAAGAGGCCTCAGAAGACTTACAAATGGGAGGAATTTTGTTCCCTAGTCCCGAGGCAAGTTATTTGAAGACAAAGACTTAAAACGACTGAAATCGGAGAATTTGGGGCCAGGATAGAGATGCCATGCGCCTAGCACATGGAGAATGTTCCTAGCACATGACAAATGTGCCTAGCACATGGAGTAGGCATCCATGCGCCTAGGGCATTTTTCATGCGCCTAGGGCATGACTTTTATCATACTCTCATGCGCTAGGCATGCTGGCAATGTGCCCTGTGCATCTGAAAATGCGGGGCACAAGCGTCTTTTCTTGTCATTATTGTGGGTAAAGTCTGCACTTTTAGCCCAAATCTAGGTAGAAACTCTCACTATAATAACTAGCCTTCCTCATTAAGAATTTGTCTTTCGGAACTGTGACAGTTCAAGAGGAAGGTGACTTTGGAGTTTCGGGAGAGTTTCTATCTTCTCCTTGATTTTCTTGGGTATGTTTTTATCTTTAGTAATTTGTTTTTAGTTACCATGTGTAACTAAATCTTTTTAGGTTAGAGTTCTAAGGTGAACCTCAATATATTTTTGTGGGATATTTATTTAATATAATATGTCGTTTATTTTATTTAGTTATTCTTTTGTTCACTAATAAGTTTTATTAGGATATAGTTTTATTTCTGTGAGAGATGCAACCCTATATTAGGTACTTAGGTTGTGACAGGGCCTAATATTGATATCACTAACTGGATGCTTATTTCTCGATATTTATATCTTTTTACTGATAACTATCTGTCTAGGAAGTAAGTGATTATTAATTAGCCAAAGATACCATAGGAATTGTTGACGCTAGACGTAGGTACCCAGTGGCTAGAACCCATTAGGTCGTATGGTGCATTACCGAAGCTACAAATTAATTGGTTAGTAATTAGGGAAACAAGCACCTAGTTGTTTGAAACTCTTAGTAAGGTAGATGTAGATTAGTGCTGCCCGTTTGTAGAACTACTAAGTAAGCGTAGAGAGAGTGTGTTATGAATATCATAAGATTCATAGATGGACAGACCTAAGGGAACATTTGCCTTCATTGCCTTGGGAAATACTGGAAATCCAATATAAAGTTTATGTTTCAATTACCCTTTTAATTAGCACAACCCCGCACGTAAGGATCACTGTGCAATTAGCAGGTGCAGTTAGCCATCAGAGGGAAATGCCTAATTAGATACCCAGTGGCTAAAACCCATTGGGTCAGGTTGTGCCCTACCTATTTAGGAAAATCCCAACAGCCTCATCAGTTGTATAGTCTACTTAAGATAAATAAACGCGGCATTTGTATTACTTATTATCCAACAACGAATATACAGCGGGGATTCGAAGAATCCATTGCTTACTTTTCTGCAACCAAGAACAGGTAAATTTGCTATGTTGCAAACAGATAAAAATTGCAACTTAACTTTTATACCGTCAAACTTACAAAAATAAGTAAAGAGAATTGTTCGGACGAAAGAACAATCCTTGTGGTACACTTTCCATAATTAAGTACAACATCATGTACGCGTTCATCAAGTTTTTGGCGCCGTTGCCGGAGATTGTTGATATATTCGACTGAGCAATTAAAATTACTTATTTTCTATCTTTTTCTGCAATTTATTTTACTGTATAAAAAAAGCAAAAAAAAGGGGTATAGTAAGTATAATTATTATTATTATTATTATTATTATTATTTACATATACTTCTAGAATAGTGCTACTTGGGTATTCTTGTTTGTGATTGTTTCAAGAAACGAATCATGGACAATTCTTCAACAAACTAGTTCAATCATTACAACGAAATCTACCCCAAGAAGTATTGTATGTCTGATTTTGACTAATGGGAGTACGAACAAGCCCGACACAATTTGATGACTAAAGCGGTGTCTATGGCATATGCTGCAGTTAATAAAAGTATCAAGGAATTAGGAGATGCTATTAGGAGAAGAAGTACTAAAGACTTTGAGGATATGGAATGTTTGAATAAAGAGATTTTTGAATTTCGCATCAGCGTCGTAGAGTCCTTTGAGTTTGAACGTCAGAACAACACTTTGTTAAGTGTCAAGTCAAGCAGACTCAATGAAGACGAGTTAACAAGATCTCAAACTGTACACTCAGTCCATCTACCTCATATTCATCTGTCTAGTTTACCCACTATTGACATCACCTATTGGACAATAGAACATGAGTAGGATAAAAAGGAAAATACCCCAAACAAATCCTCCCCTGAAATTGTAGTACAAGAGACTGTTGGATACATTTGCACTGAAGTCAAGAAAGGAGAACAATGTGATCACTTGTTAGAAACTCATCTTAAGAAGGAAGAAGTGCTAGGAGTGAAACTAACACTTCAAGCACAGTTCAAAGAGAAGCAGAATACCACAATATTCATGTCTCTTGTCAACAAAGAATCTATTTTAAGAATGACTAGATGGAAAATTATTGATGAAAGTGAGAACCCTGGTAAACGCCCTACCTTTATCAACTTGTCCTATCCCCAGAAGTTGAAGAGAAAAGACCTGACTGCATTTTCCGGGAGTTGTTAGGCAATATTTCAAGGACAATTACCTCTAAAGAAGAAGGGCCCTAGAAGTTTCAATTCTATTACGAAGCTGTCTGTGAAAGAAGCTCGGTGTGGTCTGGGTGAAGGCATAAACTTGACTCCGACATGGCTGATAGGAAAGCTCGAAAGTATTTTGGCACAACCATCAACTGTCAATCTAACACTTGCAGAAGGATCAATCAAAAATCTGGATGGAGTGGTGAACGACGTAGTAGTGTAAGAAGAAAAACCTTCAGTAAAATTTGTGATATCAGAGACTCAAAACAAGACTCACTTGCTGCAAGAGTCTCAGTGTCACTTGAGGAGGACAAGCACATATTCTAGAAAAGCAAAGATTGGAGCATGGGAAAACTTAATTCTTCTTACAAAGTTTACGTTGTTCCTTTCTAACAAGAGAAAAGAAATAAGGATGTTGTGTTCTTTCTTTCATTTAAGCCACCCTAACAGGATCAAGGCGTCGAACTAATAGACGTTATATGACGCGCTGCATGGGAGGCAAAAAAAAAAAGGATGTTATGTTCTTTCTTTCATATAAAATTTTATATCTTTTGCATTACATTTACAACCTTTCCTTTTATGCTTAAATTTGTTTTAGTCTTAGGTATTCATTCAAAGCATTTAAGGCAGAGGCTAGTTTATCCATACATTCAAGAGCACAGTTTCCTTCTTCCGCCAAAGGAGGTAAATATTTAGGGCTTGCTAGTGAAGATAATTATAGAATCACCTACTCTTTTTCGAATAGAATAACCGGTGAGTTTCAGAGCCAAATATTTCCATATCCATTCTAGGTTTTTAGATACTTAAATATTTCCAATAGATATAATGAGTGTTCCATATAAATGTTATTATTGCTTAAATTTACGGCCATTCTTTACGGACGATCGATTAGGTTATATTACACACGAGGTAATTTTCCTTTGGTACCTAGAGCCTTCCAATCCACCCTATTATATTCTTATTATCCTTTGTGAAACCACATTGAGCCTTCAGACGAAAGATTCTTTTCTTTATTAGTGACAAATCATGTCACAGTCCTGCACTTACATGAACCCTATTTGATTTCACATGGAGATAGATATGATTTTTTTTTTATGATTGCACATGCCTTGAAACTAAGTTTGGGGTTGCTCTTCGGAATAAGAAACATCTTAAGTTTGGGGTGGGATATCAGTAGAACACATTTGTCAGAAAAAAAAAAAATGAAAAAAATGTAGATGACCGTGGATCTACACAAAGAAAAAAATAGAAAAAAATCAAGAGCCAAAAATGATCTCTTAAGAAAAGTAAATTTCTGTCAAAATAAAAAGACAAATAGTTCTATTGTTTTACCCATCTTGTTTGAATATAGAAAGGATGGATGACAGTGCATTAATGTTTTATTAGGAATCCCTAGATTAGTGAACTAACTCCGAGTTCTTATATTATTCTACTTTCCCAAAACATATCCACCCTTAACCTAAGCCAAATTATAACCCTCAAAGTCCTCCAAGTGTGTGAATAACTTTAACTTGATTGTCGGTTTAGAATTGTTTCAAATTTATAGCAAGGTATATTCATGTGACGATTGGAATAGGCAAATGTCATGACTAGCCCTACAGGCTTTAGGAGATACATACATGTATCATAGAAAATAGTATTGCTGAGAATATAGGTTCTTTTCACCAAGTTGAACCCGCTTGAATGTATAATGGTAAGTTAGTTGCTGCTCTGCTATAAATGTGATGAATGATTCCTAAGCACAACTTCAGAAAGGTATGTTTTTCCTAATAAAAAATGCAAATTAAATATTATGGTTTTCTTTCGTTACTTGAGGGCAAGCAACAATCTAAGTTTAGGGTTGTGATGACAGGTCATCTTACGTTATTCTTAGCATGTCTTACGTTATTCTATATTTGGGCCTGTAATTCTAGTTTTCCCAAAACATAGCAATTTTAGATAGTTTTTGAAGTAATTCAAGAAATCATGCAAATCAAGAACATCTAAAGAATTACGAAGATTCAAGGAAACAAAAAATAAAGATTCAAGATACCTTAGAAGACTTAAACATGGTAGGAATTATGTTCCCAAGTCCTGAGGCAAGTTATTTAAAGACGAAGACTTTAAACGACAGAAAATCGGAGAATTTGGGCCTAGGATAGAGATGTCATGCGCCTAGCACATGAGGATTGTGCCTAGCACATGGAGTAGACATCCATGCGCCTAGGGCATGGATTTTGCCATACTCTCATGCTCTAGGCATACTGTCTTCAAACACTTCTTTAATTCATTAAAACTGTTCTCGCACTGAACATCCCATACGAAAGCTCTACCCTTACAGGTTAACTGAGTTAACGGAAGTGCTAACTTGGAAAACCCTTCAATAAATCTTCGGTAATAACCTGCTAAACACATGTTTTTAATAATTCAAATAATATTGCAGCGGAAATCATTCAACATTAAAAGTCAAAACTTGGCACTAGGCCTCAACGTAATCAAGATAATAAAAACTTCCAAATAAATGGTTCAACAACATCATCTTAAAAGTGATACGTAATTAAAAGGAAAGACAACAATTGAATATCCCCATCTTGTTACATATCAGAGCAAGACTCCTATGACGACACGAGGATCAACTCACATTAGCGGACTACTCCTGGTTATATGCACGTTACCCACGTAGAGGCAACATTCAAACAGAAGGGGTGAGATTTCACATTCGTTAATAATAAACAACAATTCATAATAAGAATTAATCAACATATTATGGCCGCAACAATCATCAACAAGTATTACATATGATTTCAGATATTTTCATCAATTAATTTCATTTGTCAAAGCAACGACAACAACAACTTAACAATATCAACAACAACTTGATGATGCAACGACAACGACAACGACAACTTACAAAATGCATTATAATATGCATGAGGTACCAACAAAGCGTCAAGCTCTCAACATGATGTCTAATTCGACTAAACAGGGCATCAAGCCCTCAACTAATAACAAGGCACCAAGCCTTCAACGTAAAAAAGGCATCAATCCTTCAACTAATAACAAATGCTTATGCAATGATAAGACTCCGACATGCAACAACTTATGACATCGTAGTTCACATAATAAATTATCTATAAAAGATACTCATGTCAAACCAAAGCTACTAGATACATAATTTAATCAACAACAATATTCATATTCAGACAAAAGGCCAATTCAAAACAGAAACATGCGAAAAAGACACAAAAACGTGAAACATGGCAGTCTGCCATCATGCAATTCGCTGTGGCGAGTGGGATTGCTCGCCGTGGCGAGCTGGCAGTTGCTCTCGGCATAGGTCTCGCCGTGGCGAGCTAACTGCTCGTTGTGGCGAGTGACTAACTGGGTCACTTGCGAGGCGACTAAAACTACTCGCCATTGCGAGTTAACTGTTACTCGCGGGGCGAGGATAATCGCTCGTTGTGGTGAGCGACGAACAGGGCTACTAACAGCACAAACAGAATTTTAGAAATTGTCCCAAAAACCCAATTTTTGACACCCTAACTCCCAAAATTAATAGGAAACATTGTCTACTGATAGACTACAACCTAGACAACAATTTTTACATTAATCTATGTGATTACCTAGGTTTTTAACAATCCTAATTCAATTCAACCCTAATTTCTCCACAACAATTTTCAACAATAACAAGAGATTAATATAATTAGAATCATATGTTCATGATTAAAGAAAGTTAGTCTCACCCTTACCTTAGATTGGTTGATTTTTCAGAACTCTTCAAGTTTCTCCCAAAAGCTGTATTTTCACGTTCTCACTATTTTTTCCCAAAAGCTGCTTCTCTAGTTTTCTAACCCTAATCCTTAGTGTTCTCCCTTATTTATACTCTCCACTAAACATAATTTAACAAACTCCTCTAATTACCGAACTACCCTTAATTAATCTAATCTTTTAAAATTCCCTTACTTTTAATGTTATAACAACCTACTAATAAATCGTAAAAGAAAACATCACATATCAACAAATATCACAATTAATCAATTAAATCAACAAAAGACCCCAAACTCAAATAAAAATAATTAAATAAATAACAGGGTTTTACATTAGGTACTTAGGTTGTGACAGAGACTAATATTTTTATCACTAACCGGATACTTATATTTTGATATTTATATCTTTTTAGTGATAACTATATGTCTAAGAAGTAAGTGATTATTAATTAGCCAAAGATACCATAGGAATTGTTGACCCTAGATGTAGGTACCCAGTGGCTAGAACCCATTGGGTCATGTGGTGTATTACCGAAGATAGGAATAAACTGGTTAGTAATTAGGGAAACAAGCACGTAGCTCTCCGACTTAAGGCTATAACCTGGTAAAACCATTCTCTTGAAATCATTAGTAAGGTAGACATAGATTAGGGCTTCCTGTTTGTACAACTACTAAGTAAGCGTAGAGAGTGTGCTATGAGTGGCCTAAGATTCATAGATGGGAAGACCTAAGGGAACCTTGGCCTTCATTGCCTTGGGAAATACTGGAAAGCCAATATAAATTTGTTGCGGTGATATTCAGAGATCAGGCTATTGATTAGCGTTGACTCACAAATTTAGGTTCACCACTGAGCTTTAATTTTTCCAAGGGAAAGGGGAAAAGTTCGAAATAACCCACATTTTTTTAGAGATTTAAGGTTCGGGGGTTGGTTACGTGAATGGAAGGTGTTAGCACCCTAAACGTCTATAATATTCTATAGGAACCTCTTGCTTTTATTTATTTTGCTTGTAAAAAGATTAGTGGTGAGTAAAAAGAAAGAAAATGTTTTTTATTAGTTCGGGGTAAAAAACCGAGTGATTTGTTTGATGTTTTTTAATTATTTTTGAAAAGGGTTTAAAAATGAATGCCAAATGGCAAAGTGAAAATTTTGTTTGGTGTTTTTTAGTTTTAGAAAAAAAAGTTTAAATATGATTAAATGCATTAAAGTTTTCATTAAAGAGATTAAATAAAAGTCTCTTGATAAGAATCAAAGTTTTTTTCTTAAGAAAAGGAACTCTTTTTGAAATTTATTTTTTTGACGTTGAATCAAAATTAAAGCGCGAGAGATTTTTGTAGTGACAAACGAAACCCCTTCCCTTTGGATATTAGACTAATCCTATTTTTTTTGTGCTTTATTTTTACACATAAAAGCGGAATAAATAAATATAAATAAAAGATAAATGCATGATTTTTTTTCTTTATAGTTACAATTGCCCTAAATACATTCTAATTGCCGATAAATAAATGACAATAATAAAAATGCTAATGATGAAGATAAACAGAAATAAAAATGAAATGCGAAATGATAAAAGAAAAATAAAATGCAAGGAAAATAAAAGAAATAAAAGGCAGAGGGTGCAAATAATAAAAGGGGGTGCAGATTCCGCGCCGGAACCCTAAGTTCCTTTTTTCTCTCTTTTTATATTTTTTTTCTAACTCTTTTTTTTTCTTTTCACCACTTCTCTCAAAAATGTCACAAAACTAACACACAGTCCTAGACCTAAAAAATAAAAATTTACCTTTTGTGTGGTGTTATGATGGATATGGTTCTCTGGTTTGTTGGTTCGGAATTGAAGTGGTTTTTGTGTTGTGGATTTTTGAGTTAGCCGATTTGGTTTTGTATGGCTATTTGTGGTGTTGGATTCGGTTTTGATGGATTTGTGTTTGTGATGGTTTCGATGGTTTTGTGTTTGTGATTGTGGCTAATGGTTTGGTTTTGATGGATTTGTGTTTGTGATTGTGGCTGATGGTTTCGTAACTGTTTTTTCGTGATGGTTTGTAAAAATTTGCAGGGTTTCTGAGAAGAAAAGTTGCAGTTCCTTTGCCTTTTTTCTGTGTTTTCCTTGATGTCAATTGATGATGATTTTCATTTCTTTTTAAAGGCCACTTTGATTTATGAAATTGGAATTTAGAGACCGCTTTTGATTAATGGAGTTGATAGTGATTTGAATGGTGTTTATTGAGACTGCTTGATGATTTTGGAAATTAGAGACCGCTTTTGGCCATGGATTGTGGCACGGCTGAGACATAATTTTTGGACCTTGGACACTTTTTTTAATTTTTTAAGACTAATTAAAAAGGCTAATTAAAATAAAATTAAAAATTAAAAATAAAATAAAAGGTAAAAATAAAATAAATAAAAACTAAAAAATTAAATAAATAAAAAGACTAAAAATAAAATAAAAGGTGAGCCCAAAAACGAACCAAAATGAGTTATTTTAAAATAGCTCTCTGCCGAAATTTTCCTTGAAAAGTCAAGGAGTATTCCGGGTCAAAAGAGCGTGTGAAAGTAGGATCTTAGGACAAAAATTGGGGTATGACAAAAGTTTATGTTTCAATTGTCTTTGAATTAGCAAGACCCCGCACGTAAGGATCGCTATGCGATCAGTAGTTGCAGTTAGCCATCGGAGGGAAAGGCTTAATTACGTACCCATTGGGTCATCTGGTGCCCTACATATTTAGAAAACTCCCAACGGCCTCATCACTTGTATATTCTACTTAAGATAAATAAACGCGATATTTGTATTACTTATTATCCAACAACGAATATACAGAGGGGATTCGAAGAATCCTAACCGCTGCTTACTTTTCTGCAACCAAAAAAAGGTAAATTCGCTCTGATGCAAACAGATAAAAATTGCAACTTAACTTTTATACTGTCAAACTTACAAAAATAAGTAACGAGAATTGATCAGGCGAAAGAACAATCCTTGTGGATACGATACTCTACTTATCACTTTATTACTTGATGAAAATGACTGGTACATTTGCCATAATTAAGTAAAATATCACGTACGCGTTCATCACCCCTTCCTCTTCTTTTCACCTGATCTTTACCTTCCTTTGTGGTGGTTCCCTTCCTCTTACCATTCCTCAATCCAAAGACAAAGTTGTTATCTCCAACACCCTGCCCATGGAATCCCAATCTTCACCCTCTACCTCTGTTGTTCATCCGTTCAAAATCCAAAAACTGCAAATTGGGTCTACTACACAAGGGTTCCTTCTAGAGTCTCACCACTTTAATGAAGCATGCCCTAGAAAACATCCTCACCATCTCCACAAAGAAAATCAATCTCCTGCACAAGATCAAGATTATCAACAAACATAAATTGGTACAAATGACTCTACAACTGATACTTTTTTCTACTACCAAGAAACGCTTGTTCAAGAAAGTATCAAGAAATGCAACAATAGTCTCATTGGTAAGATTCTTTCAAAGAAACCTATCTCTACACAGATTCTCTTTAACACCCTTGTTGGGATATGGTGTAACCCTTTGGGTCTCAAGATCAATGAACTAGAGGGGAAAGTGTTTCAGATACTGATGGAAAAAGAAGAGGACATCCAAAGAACCCTAAAGGGTAGCCCCTAGATAATCAGAAATTGTTGGTTGATTATTCATCAGTGGGATCTCAATTTTGACACTCAATCTATGGATTTTAACCATATCCCTTTGTGGATTCAATTTTAGGTCTTCCCCTTCACTACAAGTCCATCACTACGGGGCAAGAAATGGGAGCCCAACTGGGTACAATTTTGAATGTAGCATTGTATGACTTTCCTAAGAAAGCTAGAATTGTGAAGTTCAAGATTCAGTTCAACATTACCCATTCCATTAGGGCTGGCACGTTCATTGGCAATGATTATGATGGAATTACTTGGATTGATTTCAGGTTTGAAAACTTGCCTAGATTTTGCTTTGGGTGTGGCTTAGTTGGACACACTATTAATACTTGTAAGAATCAACCACTCCAGTTTAGAGGTGGTACTAACCCTAGAGGGGCTTGGCTGAGAACAAGAAACTATGGGAGAAGAATCATTGATAGGCCAGAAAATCCTTCAGCATCAACCCTTTAAGATCTCTGAGTGGTGGGCAATTTATCCTTATACCTAAGGGCCTATTGGAGAAAATTGCCAACATGAATCTCAACAAACAGTGAGACACAACATATGGGCTAGATACTTTCAAACACAACCCTCAACAATCAATAACACATGTATATCATCCAAATCAGAGGCCTGGCCAGATGGGAGTGCAAACTAGTTCTGATATTGTGATCATTACTTAATCTCATATGCATTTAATGATATTGCTTACAAGAGTATGAAAAGAAAACTAGGAAACATAGAAACTATGGAGGCTCTCATAGATACTTAGGAAGATGTTATTGCAGGCTTTGTCAACAAGGTCAGCCAGCAGTACTCATGAGGTTCTTATCATGAAACTCCATAAGGATTGGGAACCCATCTGTGTTAGAGCATTTAAAAAGCTTCGTAGCAGTCAGTGTCATGATGTCGTTTTCCTTATGGAAACTAGGCACAAATTCAAAAGCTAAGTCTAGTATAGTATGTGGTCCCCTTTCAAATTTGATTATTATTGATTGTTCTATGTTTAAAGGTCATACGTCTGGAGGTTTAGCCATTCTTTGGAATGATATTGTAATTTGAATATTTCCTGGTATGCTATTGGTTTTTATGGCTATCCTTATACCCATATAAAAAAGTTGACTTTTGAAGCTATTAGTAGTTTATATCAAATTAGTAATTTATATCAAAAAGATTTTCCTGGTATGCTACTAGTTTATATGCTAAATGGCTTTATTTTGAGGATTTTAACTAGATGTCTAACAGTTTTGAGAAACTAGGTGGTAATGGCTTAAATTATAATCTTACCAAACTGTTTAATGACACTCTTAATGAATGTGACCTTACTGATCTCGGCTATATTGGGCAACATTTTACCTGGGCTAATAATCAACATGATAATATTCATATTAAAGAAAGAATGGATAGGTTTTGTGCTACCACTAACTGGATCAATTATTTTCCCATATATGTCAACAAACATTTACTCAAATATATCTCTGACCATAGTCCAATTCTCTTAGAATTTTGTGAAGCAAGTGTCAGTAGGAACTGCCTGAACAGGACAAGGATTCAGAGGTTAGAACACATTTGGGTTCAAGATCAGGAAAATTTTCAGATTGTTAGAAAGACTTGGGACAATTGTAGTTGTTCCCGTCCCTTGAAACATAAAACAGTCATTGACCAGATTGCAATAGGGGGAAGACTAAGTATGGTGAAATCCCAGCCAAAATTAAAGCTCAACAAAAGGCCCTAGAGAGCCTTAAGAATCAAATTTGTGCCCAGGATTGTATCTTGAAAACCAAGGCTTCTGAACAATCCCTTGATGATTTACTGAAGCAAGAAGAGGTCTCAGAGAGCCAAAGTTCATTGATTGCAACAGGGTGGCCTTAACACTAAGTTTTTTTTATCACAGAGCCAGTCAAAGAAGGAAGGAAAATCATATTCACAGTATCCAAGATTCTATAGGAAATATTTGGAAGGGCAGTAATCACATTCATTTTACCTCTTTAGATTACTTTAAAAACATTTTCACTAGCTTTACACATAATATCAGAACATATACCTTTAATGTGGTTAAAGACATGATCACTCACTTTGAATTTGATTTCCTTAATAAAGAACTTTATGTTAAAGAGATGTCTGAAGCCATCAAGCCCCTCAAGAGCAATTCAGCTCCAAGACCTGATGGCCTCACTACTCTCTTTTATCATCATTACTAGATATTGTTGGTTCTGATATTATGGACATTACTCTTATTATTCTTAATAATGTAGGCAACATTTCTCAGATGAATCGTACTTTCATTACCCTTATTCCTAAAGTCAATTCCCCCAATTTACCTTATAACTTTAGGCTTATTAGCCTTTGTAATGTTATTTTAAAAATTGTCACTAAGACTCTGGCTAATAGGGGCTAATAGGGTTAAACAGATCCTGCCTCTTATTATCAAAGAATAGAAAAGTTGCTTTCTACCGGGTACACTTATTACTTATAACTACTTAATTAGTTTTGAAACTTTCCAGCAAGAAACACTGCTAAGGCCAGGAAGAAAAACAATGGTTTTGTTGGTATTAAGCTGGACATTGCTAAGGCCTATGATATTCTGGAATGGGACTTTATTGAACATACCCTCAAAGGTATGTGTTTTCCTAATATAATCACTCAAACAATCACACATTGCATTAGAACAATGTCTTTTTCTATTCCAATAAATAGCCAGCCATCTGAGTCTTTTCATCCCCATAGAGGTCTAAGGAAAGAGAACCCCTTACCTTTACATTATTTGTGTCGAGGTTCTCTCTGCATTAATTGTTAAGGCTAAGTAGGATGGCCATATTCATGGTATATCTATTTCCACTAATGCCCCTGCAATTTCTCATTTGTTATATGCTGATGAGAATATTGCAGAGGCTACAATTATTATGGAAATTTTGACTCAAACCACGAGGTCTCTGGTCAAAAGATAAACTTGGATAAACCAGATATGATCTCCAGTCATAAAATCTCTAAAGATTTCAAGAATCAGTTTCAGGAAATCCTCACAGTCAGAATTAGTGATAACATCCATAAATACTTAGGGATGCCCACTCACTTTGGAAGATCCGAAGAGCATGAATTCTATTTTATAATGGATAGAATTTGGAAAAAGTTAAAAGGTTGGAAAATGCCTCTCTTTTGAAGGCAATGGTGTTCTCATTAGGGTTGTAGCCCAGGCTATCCCTACTTATTTCGTGAGCTGTTTTTTACTTCCCAAAGGTCTTTGTTTAAAGATTGAGAAAGTAGTATGCTCCTTTTGGTGGGGCATCACTGGTACTAAGAAAAAAAATCCATTGACTATAAAATAAAATCTCTTTAAATCTAAACATGCAGGGGGAATGGGTTTCAGGACTCTCATGTATTTAAACTTGGCTCTGCTTGCAAAAAAGGGTTTGACGTTTTCATACTGAGCCTAAATCTATCATTTCTAGGTGCTTTAAAGCTAAGTATTACCCTCATTCAGATATTTTTGAAGCCTATATAGGTAACAATCCTAGTTATGAATCTCCAAGCATACAAAATTCAATTTGGATGATCCTCAAAGGAAATTGCTGGAGAAATGGAGATGATAATTCAACTAAGGTTTGGGGAGATAACTGGATTCCATTTAACAATGCTTTCCAGGTCATGTCCCCTGAAGTAGTTAACAGTAATGTGAAGCTGGTTAAGAATATGATGTGTAGGGATTCTCCTAGTTGGAAAACTGAGGTTTTAAGCTCCCATTTTCTCACTATGTATAAGGAGTATATTGAACAAATTCCCCTTATCAGCATTTCCAGTAAGGATGTAGTTATGTGGATGCATGAACCCAATAGGTTTTACTCAGTCAAAAGTGGTTATAGTGCTATCAATGTTTGCCAGACTCAGGTTATTCCGACTTCTTCAACTAGAAACACAAATACTAAAGTTTGGAAGAAGCTCTAGGATTTACATATTATTCCTAGACAGAAGACTCTTCTCTGGCGGATTTTGAATCAATCTATCCTTGTTAGAAGTGATCTTAGCAAAATGGGGATCCTTTGCCCAATTTTAAGTCTTAGGTGTAATTCCAAGCTGGAAACTATAACCCATACATTTATGACTTGTCCCAACATTATTAAAACTTCGGTCGATTATAATTTATCTATCAGATTCTCAGATGTTCCTAACCCTAAATTTATAAACTGGCTATTTGAAACCATTCTCCATGAAGATGAACCAACCCTCATTTAGATTGCAATCATAACTTACAATATATCGCATGCTAGGAATCTTTGTATTTTCGAAAATCAAATGATACCTGAGATAGAGATTCTTCAACGTGCAGATCGTAGCATCATAGACTTTCAAAGTGTCAACTCTTCATCTTCTACTCCTCCTGGGAACACCAGTCTCAGACCCACCTCGCTTCTAGCTTCATCTAACATCACTAAGTGGAAAAAACCCAAGTGCGATCTCGTTAAAGCCAATAGTGATGCTAATATGCAGACACATGGCAGATGGGGCCCTAGAACTATCCTTAGGGATGAAAATGGGATGGTTATGGTTGATGTAACTTGGAAGACCTCTGGGGTTGATAACGTTCTTGCAACTGAGGCTTATGCCATATTAACTACTATGAGGTTTACGCAGGAATGTGGTTTCAGAAGAGTGATTTTTGATGGAGACAGCGAACGTTTGATTTGCATGCTTAAGGATGGAAGAAGTAAGGATAAGTCTTATCTTGGTTGTATGGTCCAGGAAATCTGCAGGCTGCAATCCTGTTTTGCGACGTGTCTGTTTAGTTTTAACCCTAGAGCTGGCAATATAGTAGGGCATAATCTGACCCAATTAGCCAATTCAGAACTAAATGTGGTTTGGATGGGGGAGGTGCCCAGATCAATCCATGAGGTTTATTTTCATGACTTATTGAATTAATAAAATCTCTCTTTTATTAAAAAAGAAGAAGTCTAGAAGACACTTTTTATCATATAATTTACCCTTAATTTTTAGATGCGTAGACTTTTCAAAAAACTTTGGTATTTTCTAATTATATATCAAATTTTGTCTCAGCCTAAAATATTGTGTATGAAGTATGAACTACTTTAAGAGTTGTTTGAAATGAATCTCTCAAAAAGAGTCTAAAGATAAACATGTATCGTCTTTCATTAAAAAGTAAACTTTACAGTAATAAAAAACATAGACAAAAAATGTACTATTTTTCTCAAAATTTATTAAACATATTTTTTTTAAGAAGGTAAATTAGCCCACCTAAATTGACATCGGAGGGAATCGAACATGAAACCTCGAGGAGGAGCATACTCACAGGTCCCAAGACAATACCACCAGACCAACTCAAGTGGGTTAATTTATTAAACATATTAAAACTCGAATTTTGGATTTGTTTAAAAGTTCATAATAGATAGATCATAATTTCCTAAAAAATATATATAGATCCTTATTTGAACTAGCCATAGCATAAATGAATTATATGAATGGGGAATTGATATATGGAAAAAAGATTTTCTTTATTTTTTGTGGCATCTAATTTGTACATGAGAGCAAGGATTAAACTCTCAAGTTAATCATAGAGTTTACGATTTTAGATCGTGAAAACGAGTTAACTCGTCTGTAAACTCAAATTTTAGTCAATTCTTAGGAGTTCATGGAAACCTTAATAAAATCAGTATACTCGATTTTACTTTAGCTTAGTCTTAAAATATACAAGTTTGATAAATCTTACCCGATATTTGATTTAATTAATTATGTGTTGCAATGTATATTGATTTTTTTAAGGCTAAACTAGTCTATTAAAACTGTGATCGAATAAGACCTTAAAAAAATACACTCTAAAATCACAAGCCAACACCAAGCCAAACCAAGTGAGTTAACAATATTTATTGATTTACAAGTAAATTTTCATTTTTTGTTAAAAAAAAAAACAATATTAGTGTGGTTGTGCGGGACATAGTTTGTTGTTTTTCTACCGCTTCATTTTTATTTTTTCAAAAATATTCATCGATTTGAAATTTTTTATGCTTAATTATAGAAATAAAATGTTTAGTTATTATTATTAGTTTAATGGTATTATATATGTTTTTTTTAACAAGTATATTACTTATATTAATGTTATTTTCATATTGACAATATTGCATGAGAGAGTTGTAACACATTTTATTCATTAGAATTTACTGTTAATTTGCCTATCTCAATCCAAGAGTAATACTACCAAAGAGGGACGAAACTATTGAGAACGATCTCCGTATAAACGCATGCCACAGCAGGATCTAACTTTTAATTAATTAATAATTAACATGATATGGTTAGAGATTAGACTAATAATTGACGAAGGAAAAGGAAAGTTCAAATGCATTACGTCTAATAAACAATATAATATGAGCCTCTTCAATTTAAATTGGATAAAATGGGCTATTAGTTTAAAAAGACAATTAGTCTGAACCACTTGGCTAATATGGTTAACATCACATGTTAGGTACTCAATCACATAGTTAACAACCACTAATGACGTGATTTGTGTAATGGAGTGGTAGATCAAAAGTCTAACTCAAGCTCAAAAATGAAAATGGAGGTTCAACTTCCCTTACTAGTTCAAGTCATTGCAATCGATGGTCAATCTTGTCATCACATGAT
The DNA here is from genome assembly GCA_946800305.1 of Medicago arabica. Classification (NCBI taxonomy): domain Eukaryota; kingdom Viridiplantae; phylum Streptophyta; class Magnoliopsida; order Fabales; family Fabaceae; genus Medicago; species Medicago arabica. Next base: position 32,835,744 of record OX326964.1, on the reverse strand, counting down.
TGTATATCTATTTCGTTATATATATGGTTGCTAACTTCCACCCACACCAAAACACTGAGGTGCAAGTTTGCAACCTACAACCACTTGATTATTCACACTTATTTTTATAACTTTTAACAAATAATTACACACAGCTCAGTAGCTAATTTACTCCCACTTTAATAATTCCAAATATTGTTTCCTATAAAATTTGTCCTATTTTTTATTTTTATTTTTAAGTTTGAAAATGTTAACCTTAAATTGGTGTATTCTACGCTAATGAATTTACTTGATAAAGAATAAAAGGCTTCATTGGCTTTTTTTTTTTTTTTTTTTTTACAAGACTTCCGTGCATTAAAGAACCAACGTATTAAAAACATGATTTGGTACAAGGTATTTTTTTTCGTACAAAACTTCAGTGCATTGAAAAACAAAGAGTGAATTAGCAAAATAAAATGAAATTTACAAGGTATTTTTTTTGGTACAAGGTATTTTTTTTGTTTGAAAAATAAAATGTAATTTACAAAACTATCCTTCAATTTTTAGTTACTTACGATATTATAATTTGATTTTTAGCACCTTAGTGTTTTCGGGTAAGTGTAAGTTAGCAGCGCGCACAGAGACACACACATATATATATATATATATATATATATATATATATATATATATATATAAAGGAAACTATCATGATAACAATTTGTTATGCAAAACAAAAACATATATGCAATCCTTAATATGGTTATACCAACATACATAGATTTATACATATGGAGAGATTACTGTGAGAATAGTTATAAACAATTACATATCTTCTAATATTTAAAATGATTTAACACTTTAATTTTAGAACATAAACAAATAATAATGAAATATGAAATCAAATGACAATCACTGTTTTATCACCCACAAAATGACGAAAGTATGCAAAAACTCCTTGGTTTCAAATATGTAGAAACCCTTTAGTTTTAGAACATAAACAGATTCAACACCCACAAAATGACGAAAATTAGAGCCTTCAGGTTATCATCATGAGGGTAAAATGGTCATTGCGAATTGGAAGAGTTGTGTGAGAGAGAAGAAAAAGCGAGCAACAAGAAGAGGAATGTGATTCAGATTGAAAACTATAATAACAAACTAAGAGAAACATGTAGAAAATGGAGAAGAAAAATCATACCGGAGGAGAGAAGAAATTGAAGTGCAGTTGGTGAAGAATAGTTGAAGGGTATTGTAGGTATTTAAGAGTGTTTATTTCGGCTGAAGAAACAGACGAAGAGAGAAGAGTGTGCGTCATCATATTATTAAGGGTTAATAGATCTTTACCCCCCATGTAATATAGGTCATTTCTGATTTTACACCTTGTGACTTTTTTTTTTATTTACCCACCTGTAAAAAAAAAATTTATTTACCTCCTTAATAGGCCAAACAAAAACGAAAAATTCTTCAAAAAAAAATTTTGTTTTTGTTTGGCCTATTAGGGGGGTAAATAAAAAAAATTACAAGGGGGTGAATCAAAAAGAATAATTTACAGGGGGGAAAATCGCAAATGACCTATATTACATGGGGGCAAAAATCTATTAACCCTATTATTAATTAAGGATAATTTTTAAAAACAAATTAAAAGGAACGTTAAGCGAAGAAAATGGAGTGCATTGGAAGAAGAGGGGGTGTCACTAGGTAACCGACTAGGACACACAAACCTAAGCAGAAAACACCCATTAATAATAAATTTTAACAAAAAATTCCGTTAATTTGATATAAGCCGTTGGTGCATCCAAATGTTGCATTCTTCGATCCAAATGTCTCAAAATTGAAAACCGCTCATCAACCCTTGGACCGTCATAATATTCCTAAGAGTCTTAAGGACCTTTAGAAGGACCTGCAGACCCCCCAGGAGGCCTTAGCGCCCTCCAGAAGAGCTCTAAGGCCCAAGGCGCGTCCTATCAGGGCGCCGCCTTAAGTAAACCACTAGAACCCGCCTAAAATACTAGAATACCCCTATGGCTTGGAGACCAAGCCATCAAAGCCCAAGCCCACGGCAGGCTATAAATACAACCCTTGAGAGCATTCTCAAGGCATCCAATAATCAGTCTAAACCCTAATAGACAGACAAAACCCTAGTAATCACTACTCGTACTTTTTGCAAGTACAGTTGGCGCCGTCTGTGGGAAAAGGTAAAACTAACCTAGACCACCTTCTTGAATCACAACCGTGGTTCAGGAACCCTCATCAGCTTTCGGAGTCATACCTCTGTGATTCAGAAAGTCCAGCATTCAGAGATTCTCAGATCCCAGAGCAGCCGCCGCTTTCCTCATGGCCACCCCGGAGGATTTCGAGACCCTGAGAACCGACATGGCTCTCTTACGAGAGCAGAACGAAGCTCTACGCGCCTCGGTAGAAACCGTTCAGCAGAAACAACAAGAGGAGCGAGACGAATCCCAACATGGCGAGATGGAGAACTCAGAGCCACAGCCTCTTTCAGTAGAGATCTGGAACGCCCCAGTACCAGAACACTTCAAACCTCCTCATTTGTCACCGTTTGACGGGAAGAGCGACCCAGTGGAGCACATAACGGCGTTCAACACTCGCATGGCCGTTGTGGGCGCTACGGACTCTCTCAAATGCAAACTCTTCGCAGGAACCCTAACCGATGCAGCTTTGCGTTAGTACATGAACCTCCCTCGTTTCTCTATCATGAGTTACCCAGACATGACCAGGAAGCTCACTCAGCAATTCGCGGCAAGTCGCCATCGAAAAGTCTCCGCCACCAGCCTTTTCAACGTCCGTCAGGGACACACGGAGTCACTGCGAGATTACCTAGCCAGATTCAACGATATCACCATCAAGGTAGTCAACCCAAATCAAGAGGTTTTTGTGGGAGCTTTCAAAAACGGTTTAAGGGCGGGACAATTCAATGAATCTTTGGCGCAAAAACCCGCCGACTCCATGGAGGAGATTATCGCCAGAGCCGACTGTTACATCAAGGGAGAAGAAAGCAACGCAGAAAAGAAAGCCAGGGATGCAAAAGAGCGCACCTCTACCAATCAAGATCGGAGAAATCACCAACCCCTGGCTGACCGAGATCAATCTTTCTATAAGAGGCAGGAAAGGCGCCCCCAAGCACCCTACATCTCCAAGATCCGCCCGGGCGCCTTCACACCTTTGAATACCCGCCCAGCACAGATACTCAGAGAAGTCTACGAAGCAAAAATCATTCCAGAGGCTAAGACAACAGGACACAAGATCATGGGAGCAGAGCCCAACAGCTGGTGCAAGTACCACAGAATTCAAGGTCATGACACCAATGATTGCGTCCACCTAAGAAGAGAGATTGAGAGACTAATACAGAATGGAAAGTTAAGGGGATACGTCCAGACTGATAGAGAAGGGAGATCTCAGAAACCTAGAAAAGAGGCAAGCAGCGAAGAGAAAAGACACACCTTGAATACTATTTCAGGAGGATTTTCAGGTGGAGGTGAATCCAACTCCTCACGTAAGAAATATGTCAGGCAAGTGATGTTATGTCAAGAGTACGACTCGAGAGAAGAAAAGGAGCCCGAGATTCACTTCTCGCCCAAAGATTTCCAGGGCGTCGTCCCTCATGATGATGACCCCATGGTAATTACCGTCCAAATATTCAACTGGGACGTGAAAAGAGTTTTGGTAGATACAGGAAGTTCAGCTGATATTCTATATTATGAGACATTCGAAAGAATGGGCTTGGATCCTCAACAGTTACAACCTTTCAAAGGAATTTTGGCAGGCTTCACAGGAGAGCAGGTGCACGTACGAGGGTACATCACTTTGAAGACAACTTTCGGATACGGCTCCTCAGCAAAAACAATACGGGTCAGATATTTGGTAATCAATGCCCCTAATTCTTACAACATAATCATAGGGCGACCTGCTTTTAACCTGTTGGGGGGGTTTTTATCTACAAAGTTCCTAGTTATGAAGTACCCCCTAGAAAGCGGAAAGGTAGGAACGGTTAAGGGCGACCAAAAGTTAGCCAGAGAATGTTATCATAGCAGTCTGCGATTACAGAAGAAGAAGAAAGATGAGATTGTTCAAAAGCACGCCGTAAACGTGATAGACCTTGACCCAAGGGAGGATTTCCAACAGCCACGCTTAGAACCAACAGAAGACTTGAAGGAGATATCTATTGGCCCAGAAGATCATCAGAAGACCAAGATTGGAACAGCCCTGGATCCTACAGAGGAAGCCGCCCTCATCGCACTTCTACAGAGAAACCTTGATCTGTTCGCCTGGAAACCTGAAGAGATGCCTGGGATAGACCCGAAGATAGCCTGTCACCATTTGTCCATCAATCCAAATGTTAAGCCAATCATACAGCGGAAGAGAAAGTTAGGCGAAGAAAGGCGTAAAGTAGTGGACGAAGAGGTACGCAAGCTGGTAGAAGCCCGTTTATAAGCGAAATCCAATACCCAACATGGTTGGCAAACACGGTACTGGTAAAAAAATCAAATGGCAAATGGCGAATGTGCGTAGATTACACCGATCTGAACTTGGCCTGTCCTAAGGATCCATATCCTCTACCCAATATTGACCATCTGATTGACAATGCTTCCGGCTTCAAAACTTTAAGTTTCATGGACGCCTATTCTGGGTACAACCAAATTAGAATGGACCCTTTGGACGCTCCCAAGACAGCTTTCATGACCAATAACAAGAATTATCATTACGAGGTCATGCCTTTCGGCCTCAAGAATGCAGGCGCAACATTTCAAAGAAGTATGGATATGGCATTCGCCGGGCAAATAGGACGTAATCTGGAAGTGTACATTGATGACTTGGTAGCTAAAACCAAGGAGATTGGCAACCATACTGAGGATCTAGACGAAATTTTAGGGCAAGTGAGGAAGTACAACATACGCCTGAACCCATCAAAATGCTCTTTTGGGGTGCAGGCTGGAAAGTTTCTGGGATTTTTGTTAACAAGTAGAGGCATCGAGGCTAACCCAGATAAATGCCAAGCAATCATCAACATGAGAAGCCCATCCAACCTGAAGGAGGTCCAGCAGTTGACAGGCCGCCTAGCTGCCCTTTCCAGGTTTTTATCCTGCGCGGGCGACAAAGCTTTTTCTTTCTTTGCTTCCATAAAAAAGAAGGAGAAGTTTGAATGGACTCCAGAATGCGAAGATGCTTTTCAACAACTGAAAGTTTTCCTCTCAAGCCCGCCTGTCCTACATCGTCCCGGCAAAGGCGCTATCCTTTTTTTGTATCTGGCGATTTCCGATAATGCCATCAGTACAGTGTTGGTAGAAGACTCAGAGGCGGGAGAAAAACCAGTCTATTTTGTCAGCAGAGTTCTTAAAGGAGAAGAGCTGCGGTATCAGAAAATTGAACGTCTGGCTTTAGCTGTGGTAACCACAGCGAGGAAGTTACGCCCTTACTTTCAAAGTCACAAGGTCGTGGTCAAATCAAACTATCCTGTCAAGCAGGTACTGGGTAAGCCGGATTTAGTAGGAAGGATGGTAGCTTGGTCCATAGAATTGTCAGAGTACGACATTCAGTTTTTACCAAGAGGAGTAATAAAGTCGCAGGTTCTAGCCGACTTCGTTGTAGAATTCTCTCCCCCAATTGAAGAGAAGGTACCATATGTGTGGATGTTATCAGTTGACGGCTCTTCCAATCTAAAAGGAAGTGGAGCAGGGGTAGTGTTAGAAGGACCCAATGAGCTGTTAATTGAACAGTCCCTTTGTTTCGAGTTCAAAGCAAGCAATAATCAAGCAGAATATGAAGCACTTATCGCAGGAATGACCCTGGCAAGAGAGATGGGAGCTGAGAACCTACGAGCAAAAAGTGATTCTCAGCTGGTAACTAGTCAGATCACAGGAGAATATCAGACCAAAGACGCTCAACTTGTCAAGTATTTGACCAAAGTTCAGAATTTAGCAGCTACTTTTAAGTTCTTCGAAGCCATTCACGTCCCAAGAGAACAAAATGCCAGGGCAGACTTACTCGCCAAGCTCGCCAGCACCAAAAGACCAGGCAATAACAGAACTGTCATCCAAGAAGTAATCACGGCTCCATGCACGGAAATTTTAGAGGTAAACGCATTAACAGAAGAGAGCGAAGGGTGGATGACGCCCTTGTTAAAGTACTTGACAGGATCTTTCAAAGCGAAGAATGAAGATGAGGAGCAGATTGTTCGGAGAAGGGCTTCCAGATTCACCATTATATCAGGTAAGCTTTATAAAATGGGAAAGGCTACACCAATGTTACGTTGCTTGGCTGAAGGCGAGACAGAGCTAGTTCTTTTGGAAGTTCACGAAGGAGTTTGTGGAAGTCACATTGGAGGGCGCGCTCTTGCTGCAAAGTTGCTCCGAGCAGGATATTACTGGCCTACTATGCTTCAAGACAGCTGCGAATACGTTCGAAAATGTGATAAATGCCAAAGGTTTTCAGATAAGAAGCACGCCCCGGCACATGAATTAACGTCGGTATATTCGCCTTGGCCTTTTCACAAGTGGGCAGTAGACATCGTGGGGCCTTTTCCGTTAGCACCAGGACAGTTGAAGTTCCTTATTGTGGGAGTAGATTATTTCACCAAGTGGATCGAAGCAGAGGCAGTCGCCAAAATCACAGCTGACAGAGTAAAAAAGTTTTACTGGAAGAAGATCATATGCCGTTTTGGCCTTCCTAAATTCATAGTATCAGATAATGGGACTCAGTTCGCTAGTGCTACAGTGGTAGATTTCTGTAAACAGCTAGGAATATTAACTAAATTTGTCTCAGTGGTTCACCCCCAAGCTAATGGTCAGGCAGAGTCAGCAAATAAAGTAATTCTAAATGGAATAAAGAAAAAATTGGAAGCCGCCAAAAGCCTTTGGGCAGAACTGTTGGAACAAAGGTGTTCAGCAATACCACGTTTTGAGTTTTGATGATAACAAGGTATTAAAAAGTTGTCAATTGGATATTGCTAATATTTGTTTAAGTATGCAGGATATAAATTAAGATTTGTATCTTAAGAAGCATTCTGTTTGAACAATGTTAAAGAGCAATAAATTCATAGAAGCCTGTTGCTTGGAATTCTGTATCGAAGAGAGTCTGAAGACTGTATCGAAGAGAGTCTGAAGACTGTATCGAAGAGAGTCTGAAGACTGTATCAGAGTCTGAAGACCATCAGAATCTGAAAACCAAGAGAGTCTGAAGATTATCAGAAGCTTAGTACTACAGTGAGTCTGAAGCCACAAATCTGATAATCTCCTAACAGTGATCTCTACTGCATTGCTATGCGCAAACAAACTCTAATGGAGTAACGGCTAGCTTCTAAGTCAACTTGAGCGTGGGAAGCACAAAGACAAAGATTGCAGGCCAGTACAGAGTACGTTGTACGAACTCTGTTTCCACTACTTCACTACCACGTACAGTTTGGCAACTGTGTCTACCGGTATTAATCCTCAAAGGGAATGAAATTCAAATGATGCCATTGAAGGGCTATTACCAAATCAAGCAACAGATCAACCGTCATTGATCAAGCTTCAGAACTCATCCTGATGCGCTGGATGACTCAATGTCTCTTTCCTACGCCTATATAAAGGATAGAAGACTTGAAGAATTGTTAGACTCTTGTTGGACTCTACAACTTAGAATCTGCATTACACTGCTTTCGTATTCAACTGAGTCTTAACAATAGCACATCATAAACTTAGATTCTTACAAACTGAGTATCCTAGAATCTCTAAGTTTCACAGAAAAACAGAGTCTGTCTTTTGTAATACAGAGTCTATCTTTGTTGTAATTGAAACACTTTTTGATTGTTGTCAAGTGTTTCAACTCTATTCAATTTTCTGTAATTGTGTAAAAGTCTCTTGCTTTTGTGCTTGAGCAAAGGAAGTCTCTTGGCTGCGTCCTTGAGCATAGGAAGTCTCTTAGTTGTGTCTTTGAGCAAGGAAGTCTCTCGCCTGTGCGCTTGAGCAAGGAAGTCTCATACTGTGTGTTTGAGCAACTTGTAATTTGATATTACATTTTAGTGAACTCTCCTTGGAAGTACAAGGGGGACAGGACTACTTCCGATTTGTGGAAGGAACCTGTATAATTGCTTGTGTTCTCTGTTCTCTTTTTATCTCTTGATTATTCCGCTGCTATCAGAACCTAATCTCCTATCAGACTCTGATCTCATTCAGACTCTGAGTTTAAAGGAATTAGATTCTCACTCTTCAAGAGTTGCGAAAAGAAAACACAATTCAACCCCCCCTTCTTGTGTTTTTCTCACCTTCAGTTGGTATCAGAGCTCCGGCTCTGTTGACTTAGCACTTAACCGTGTAACAGAAAAGATCCAGAGAAAAACATGTCTTCCAGTGAACCGTCTTCTTCTGGTGCCACTTCTGGTGCTGCTATACCATATGAATATGGATCCAATAACAGCAGTAGAAAGGCTGATTATGGAAAAATTCCTAAGTTCAATGGTGATCCTGAAGAATTTTCTTGGTGGAAAACCAACTTCTATAGTTATGTCATGGGTCTTGATGAAGAACTCTGGGACATACTTGAAGATGGTGTTGGTGACTTACAACTTGATGACGAAGGTGCTGCCATTGACCGCAAACTTCACACTGCTGCTCAAAAGAAAATCTATAAGAAACATCATATCATCAGAGGGGCTCTTGTCACTGCTATTCCTAAAACGGAATACATGAAGATGAGTGACAAATCTACTGCTAGAGCCATGTTTGCTTCTCTCTGTGCTAACTACGAAGGAAGCAAAAAGGTCAGGGAAGCTAAAGCTCTTCTATTAGTTCATCAATATGAACTATTTAAGATGAAAGAGGATGAAAGTATTGAGCAGATGTACTCAAGATTTCAAACTCTAGTATCTGGTCTTCAGATACTGAAGAAGAGTTACATAGCTTCTGATCATGTTAGCAAGATTTTAAGGAGCTTACCCTCTAGATGGAGACCAAAGGTCACTACAATTGAGGAGGCTAAAGATTTAAACACTTTAAGTGTTGAAGATCTTGTAAGCTCACTCAAGGTTCATGAGTTAAGTCTCAATGAACATGATTCTGCAAGAAAATCCAAAACCATTGCTTTAAAATCAAAAGGAAGGTCTTCAAAGGCTCTCAAGGTTGAAGAATCTGAAAATGAGTCTTCAGCTTCTGAAAGCTCAGAAGAGGATCCTGATATAGCAAAGGAAATGGCTATGCTTTCAAGCAGAATGCAGTACCTTGCTAAGAAGAACAAGAGATTTCTGAGCAAGAGCAGTGGGAAGGGGTTCAAAAAGGAGGATCAGAAAGGTTGCTTCAACTGTAGGAAAACTGGACATTTTATTGCTGAGTGTCCAGAACTGCAGAAGGAGAAATCCAAGTCAAAAAGGCCAACCTTCAAGTCAAGCAAGTTTTAGAAGCAGATCAAGAAAAGTCTGATGGCCACCTGGGAAGATCTTGATAATGAGTCAGGATCTGAAGATGATGATGCTGATGGTGAAACTAATGTAGCTGTTGGACTAATGGCTACAACCGAATCTGTTAAAGAGACACCTGAGGCAGAATCAAATACAGATTCTGAAAATGAAACAGAGGTATATTCTGAACTCACAAGATCTGAACTTATAGAATCTGTCAATGAGCTTCTGGGTCATTTTAAAACTAAGACCACTGAGTTGAAGAAAGTCAAACAACAGCTTGATAAGCTGTCAAAAAGACATAATTCAACTCTGTTGGAATTAGAAGATTTAAAAGAAGAAAATAATTCTTTATTGATCAAGAAGTGTAGCTGTAAATACTTAAGTGAGCAAGATGTTGCTCTGCAAGAATTTATTGCTACTGGAATTGACAGATCAAGGGTTGCATCCATGATCTATAGCACGTATCAGAACAGAGGACAGGGTCTTGGATTCATTGGAGGAAACTCAAATGAAATGACTCTTAAATCTGGTCCTGATGGAGCCAGAGAGGCGTTGAAAAATCTTTTTGTAAAAGAGTCTGATGAAGTCAACACAGAGACTCATTCAGAACCTACAACTTCTACTTCGAAGATTCTGACTAAGTCAAAACTTCAGAATGTTAAGTTAAAGGGTCTGAAAAACTTTGAACCCAAAGCTTTAAAGTCTCAGACTCTGAAAGATTCAAAGTCTGATAAACAGACTCTGAAAAAGCCAGAGTCTGAAAAACCAAAGTCTAAGTTTCAAAGGAGAGAAACTGAGAAAGGCAAGTTGAAACCTAAACCAAACGGTTCCAACCCTAAGGTTTGGGAGAAAACATTGCCAAGGATTTCAAGACAAAACTTGCGAAAAGAGTTCAATGGTTCTAAGACTAACCAAAAAGGACCCATGAGAATATGGGTACCTAAGTCTGATATTATTGATGCTGCAGGAATGTCTAAAAAGACTAAGAAAGCACAAGGCTTGGTACCTAGATAGTGGGTGCTCGCGTCACATGACGGGAGAAAGGTCTATGTTCTTAACCCTAACCATGAAAGAGGGAGGAACTGTGGGATTTGGAGGAAACCAGACTGGCAAAATCATTGGTTCTGGAACCATTGGTAACTCTCTGATCTCAATCAGTAATGTGTGGTTAGTTGATGGACTTAAACATAACTTACTAAGCATAAGTCAATTATGTGACAGTGGTTATGATGTATTGTTTAATAAGAACAACTGCACAGTGGTTAACAAGGATGATCAGTCCATAGTCTTCAAGGGAAAACGAAGAAACAATGTATACAAGATAAAATTCTCAGAACTGACTGATCAGAAGGTAATGTGTCTTCTGTCAATGGGTGATAAGAAATGGATGTGGCACAGACGTTTGGGACATGCTAACTGGAGATTAATCTCTAAAATTAGCAAGTTACAACTTGTCAAAGGCCTACCAAACATTGACTATCACTCAGATGCTCTTTGCGGAGCATGTCAGAAAGGGAAAATTGTCAAGAGTCCCTTCAAGCCGAAAGAAATTGTTTCAACTTCCAGACCCTTGGAGTTACTTCATATTGACTTATTTGGACCAGTTAACACTGCATCCTTATATGGAAGTAAATATGGACTAGTTATTGTTGATGACTACAGCAGATGGTGTTGGGTTAAATTTCTGAAAACTAAAGATGATTCATACTCTGTGTTTAGTAAATTCTGCATCCAAATTCAATCAGAGAAGGAAATGAAAATCTTGAAAGTCAGAAGTGATCATGGAGGAGAATTTGAAAATGAACCGTTTGAGGTTTTCTGTGAAAAACATGGAATTATTCATGAGTTCTCTGCACCTAGAACTCCACAACAAAATGGAGTTGTAGAGAGAAAGAACAGAACCTTGCAAGAGATGGCTAGAACCATGATCCATGAGAACAATCTGGCTAAGCATTTTTGGGCAGAGGCTATAAACACAACTTGTTATGTTCAGAACAGAATCTATATTAGACATCTGTTGAACAAAACAGCTTATGAACTCTTTAAAGGAAGAAAACCCAACATATCTTATTTTCATCAGTTCGGATGTACATGTTATGTCCTGAACAACAAAGTCTACCTAAAGAAATTTGATGCCAAAGCTCAAAAGGGAATCTTTTTAGGTTACTCTGAACGCTCTAAGGCATACAGGCTGTATAATTCAGAAACACAATGTGTGGAAGAATCTATGCATGTAAGATTTGATGACAAAGAGCCTGGAAGTGAAACTCCAGTGCATGATGAAAGTCATGAAAAATCTCAAGATTCTGATGATAACTCAGAATCTGATCAGATTCCAGAATCTGAAGATACTTCAGAAGCTGAAACAACCCCTGAAGTTCCTTTTGAAGAAGCTTCTGATGAAGCTTAAGATGGTTCTCTGCAAGCTAGTCAATCCAAACAATCTTTCAAATACAAGTCTTCTCATCCAGAAGATCAGATAATTGGCAATAAAGAAAGTCCTATGAGAACTAGATCGCATTTCAGACAAGAAGAGTCTGCTTTAGGATTATTATCTGTTATTGAACCAACTTCTGTTGAAGAAGCTCTTGGAGATGAAGGATGGATTCTGGCAATGCAAGAAGAACTGAATCAATTCAAAAGAAATGAAGTATGGGATCTAGTAGCTAAGCCTAATCACAAGAACATCATTGGAACCAAGTGGGTGTTCAGAAATAAGCTTAGTGAACAAGGAGAAGTAATCAGAAACAAGGCCAGACTTGTTGCACAAGGTTTCAGTCAGCAAGAAGGCATTGATTACACAGAAACTTTTGCTCCAGTTGCAAGATTGGAAGCAATCAGGTTACTTCTTTCCTATGCAGTCAATCACAACATAACTTTGTATCAAATGGATGTTAAGAGTGCTTTTCTTAATGGTGTTATTTCTGAAGAAGTATATGTCAAACAACCTCCTGGCTTTGAAGATTTAAAGCATCCAGAGCATGTTTATAAATTAAAGAAATCACTCTATGGCTTGAAACAAGCTCCCAGAGCTTGGTATGAAAGACTGAGTAATTTCTTGATTCAAAACAACTTTGAACGAGGACAAGTTGACACTACTCTATTCAGAAAGACCCTAAAGAAAGACATTCTTGTAGTTCAGATTTATGTTGATGATATTATCTTTGGTTCTACAAATAGTTCACTTTGCAAAGAGTTTTCAAAAGTAATGCAGGATGAATTTGAAATGAGCATGATGGGAGAATTGAAGTTCTTTCTTGGAATTCAAATCAACCAATGCAAAGATGGAGTCTACGTTCATCAGTCCAAGTATACGAAAGAGCTTCTGAAGAAGTTCAATCTTGAGGACTGCAAAGAAATGAATACTCCAATGCATCCAACCTGCACTCTGAGCAAAGAAGATCAAGGAACCAAAGTTGATCAGAAGCTGTATAGAGGTATGATTGGTTCTTTGTTATACCTAACTGCATCCAGACCAGATATTCTGTTCAGTGTATGTTTGTGTGCAAGGTTTCAATCAGATCCTAGAGAGTCTCACTTAACTGCTGTTAAGAGAATCTTTAGATATCTGAAAGGAACTACTAATCTTGGACTTCTTTACAAGAAATCCTCTGACTACAATCTAGTTGGATTCTGTGATGCTGATTATGCTGGAGACAGGATTGAAAGAAAATCTACAAGTGGCAATTGTCAATTCTTGGGAGAGAATCTGATATCCTGGGCTAGCAAGAGGCAAGCAACCATTGCTCTGTCTACAGCAGAAGCAGAATACATCTCAGCTGCTAGTTGTTGTACACAGCTACTCTGGATGAAACATCAGCTTGAGGACTATCAAATAACTGAAAACCATATCCCAATTTATTGTGATAATACAGCAGCTATATGTTTGTCTAAAAATCCAATTCTGCATTCAAGGGCAAAGCATATTGAGATTAAACATCATTTTATAAGAGACTATGTTCAAAAAGGAATTTTAGATATACAATTCATTGATACTGATCATCAATGGGCTGATATATTTACTAAACCCTTATCTGTTGAAAGATTTGATTTCATAAAGAAAAATTTGAACATGTGCTATGTCTCTGGGTAATATGCGCCTCTGAAAACAGAATTCAGACTCTGATATCTTTCAGAAGCTATCTGGGAATCAGACTCTCTTTTGGAGATTCTGATGAAAGCTTCTGGTAAAATATTCAGACTCTGGTAAGGAATCTTTAGACTCTCAGAAGCTGTATTAGTGGAAGCGTGACTGTTAAGTTCAGTAACACCTGCCCCACTATGGTGACAGTTACTTTACGGTTTCTCAGTCGTGGCCTGTCTGTATTGGGTAAGAACTCAAAAGGGCAATGATTTCATTACGTTACAACAAGTTACCTTCGCCTTGTCCCAATACGTTTACGGCTGCATGCTATATTGTACTTATTGTTTATGTTTGTTTGTCCCCTACTCTTTCCAAACAGCTTTCAAACATTTTCTCTATAAATACATAACACACACAACTCACTTCTCTTTCCACTCTTTGATTTTCTCTTTGAACAAATTTCTTGTTTTTCAATTCTTTGCAAAACTTTTTGTTCTCAAATCAAACTCTTAGAAAACCCTAATGGCAAGTGATCTCATCCAATCTGGTGTCATAATCAAGTCCGGAGGTTCTTACATTATCAAACCCAGAACAATGAACATCATCAAAGAGACTCTGGAAATTCAAGTTGAATCGCCAGTTGATTTTGGTTCAATCAGTCGCAATGGAGTTGACGTTGCACATCATTTCGTAGCACAAGGAATGATGAGATACTTTGGTATGTTGAATGGACCAACATATCAGGAGCTTGTTAGAGATTTTTGGGTCAGGTCAGAAGTCTACGACAAAGCTGAAGCTACTTTGGAAGAAACAGTAGCAATCTCAAACAACCCTAGTCTTGCTGGCAAAAACAGAGACCAAATGGGATTAAGACCGTACAATGGCCTTGAAATTAGGTCTGCTGTGATGGGAATTCCTATAGTTATCACTGAAGAGGTGGTAGCCAGGGCTTGTCAGATGGAGAACTCTGGTAAATTTCAGTGGAATGTCAACAAGAAGAGTGAATGGGCTGTTGTCTGCAACAAGTTGTTATTTGAAGGGAGACCCTCAAATAAATTGGTGGATATGCATCCTACGCATAGGGTGCTTCTGAAGATTATACTGGATAGTATGCTTCAGAAAGGAGGAGGATCAGACCAATTATCTGTGGATCACAAAGTTCTTCTTTATTTTCTTATCAACAAAATAAAGATCAACTTCCCCAGATATGTGATGCACCACATGTGTTGGGCCATCAAGAAGAGTCAATCAGAATCCAGGAGGCAAATTCCTTTTGGAAGATTAATATCTGAGATTATGTATCAAGGAGGTCTTTTGAAGGTCTTATCAGAATCTGGTGTGGTATCAGATATTCATCTAGGAACTGTGACTGGCAGAATCATCAATGGCAAGACTCTGCAGTACATGAAGATTGTCAAGAGATTCAATCCCTCTAAGCATGATATGAGAGAATCTTATGTACAATCTGATTTGATGATGGACTTCCCTCCCATATCCAAAGAAGATAATCCTGAAGTTCTTGCTAGATTTGTGGTGGATTACTTCAAGGAGACTGGTAGAATAATCAACTATTCTGCTATTCCTGAGACTGCTGGAGGAGGCCCTCTTAAGGTCAAAGGAAAAAGGACCAAGGAAGTGGTTCTCAAGGAAGAGGAAGAGAAGCAGGAGCCTCTCAAGAAAAAGATCAAATCTTCTGCTCTTCCTGGAGTTTCAATTGGTTCTCCTTCTGCATCTTCTGCTCCTTCTGCACTTCGTGAAATTAAGGATGGGAAGAAGCCTAAGAAAGATGAGAAGAAGGCTAAGAAAGCTGATAAGAAAGCAATAATGGGCAAAGCTGACAGAGACTATGACAAGTTAGCTCAAGAAATTGCTGATTTCATTGATTCTGACTCTGAAGGTGAAGAGAGTCAGATCAAGAAGAGAAAGGTGGGAGTGATTCCTGTGGCTAAGGATGTAGCACAGAAGATAGGTACGTCTGTATCTATGATTGAGGATGAACACACTGCTGGCAAGGTTATGGCAGCAGATTTGATTGCTGAAGAGCTGAAGGAAGAGACTGTCAAGGAAGCTGCTAAGTTACTTGCTTCTGCTCTTAAACAGAAGAGTACTTCAGAACCTGCAGAAGCTGAGTTATCAGAAGCTACTGTGTTTGATCATTTTGCCTCTCCAGAAGCTGGCATTGGCACCTCTAGCAACGTGGCATATAGCTCATCTTCTTCTTTGAATCATGAGTCAGAATCAGATTCAGAATCTGACAACAAACCCTTGAGCCAAATTCTTCCATCTCTCAAAAATTCATCTCCCTCACCAATCAAACCCATATCATCCCATAACCCTCTTGACCAGGCAGTAGTTGATTATGTTGATTCAACTATGGACAGAGTAATTCAAGACACAATTACAGTGTCTATGAATCTTCCTGCTGACCATCCTGCTCAACCTTCTTTCCTCAAACCACTTCAGGTAATTAAACCTTCTGAAAAACCTGAAGCAACCATTCAATCCAATCAAACACCCCCCCAAACTGAAACCATTTGTGTAGACTCTCCAGACACTCTAGATTCACTTGAAAAACATCTAGGAGGAGAACTACCAAAAACCCCTGCAAAATCCAAAACAACAAAAGCTACTTCATCCATTTCCAAACCAGACCCTGTACCTGTACCTACAGAGAATCTGACCTTAGCTTTTGTTGAACCTTCAGAACCTGTTATTGAACCAGCTTCTGAAAATCTGGAACAAGCCTCTGATATTGTATCAGGAACTGTAACAGCTTGTAAAGCTAAGACCAGAAGAGTTTCTCAACCACTTTGTTACCCCATAACCTATTTTTCTTTCGAAACTTTTCTAGCTTTAAGAGCTTCTCAACCCTCAACCTCTGAACCTCAAACTGACTTATTTGATTCAAATAAGATTGATGAGTTTTATGCTTCTTCATGCAATAAGCTCAAAGAAGTTATTGAGCAAAGGTCTATGCCAATACTTAGTGTTAGCTATGAGGACAAGTTCTCTTCAGTGAAGACTGAGTTTTTGGATTTTATCACCAAAATTCAAAAAGCTGCTGCCAGGGAACAAGCTCTCATAACTGCCAAGCATGTTGAAGAAGTAAAGCAGGCTGAGAAAGTTGTAGCTATGGTAAAAGCTCCTATTCTGAGGATAAGAGATACACCCTTCTTTGATGAAGATCAGTATATTCCTAGAGAATCAGTGGCTTACAATTCTTTGAAGAGGAAGATGTATAGAATTCAAGAAGAAGCTAGACTGGAAAGAGAAGAACATTTGCGAAGAACTGAGGCTCTGGAACAGATGGTAAAGAAACAGCAAGAGGATCTCCAGAAACTGATGGATCATCTTGCCAAACAAAACCAACCTTAGTTTAATTTCGTCTTGTTTATTTTTTTTGTAATTCTTGTTTGCTATCCTCTGAACTTGTTTTTGCTTACAATTTATACAAATTGTTTTTTGTTTCTATTTGCATTCAATTTATTTTTATGCTCCGAATTTTCTATGTTTTCCCTCTGAATCTCTTTCTTCTCTAAAATCTTGTTTACACCCTTACCTTAAGTCATTTAAAAAGGGGGAGGAACCATGTTCTGAACTTTTTTTTGTTGATGACAAAAGGGGGAGAAGGGAAAGTATTTATATCAGGGAGGAAAGAAAACCGTCTTTTATTACAATGCATGTTCTACGTAAAAGTTAATGGGAAATCTGCGAAAGGTGCTTAGTTAAACTCTGAGCCCTGTTTAAGAATCAATTTTCTATATATTCTGAGTGAGAATTTGATTGCGTTTGAAAAACAATTTAATTAACCTGGATAGAACTCAAGATGAGCTTACAAACCTCAACTTAAGAACTATCAGACTCAGGGGGAGTCAGAGCCTTCAAACCTCAGACTCTGAGCTTACAAACCTCAGAACCTCTTAAGTCAACTTGTTAATTAGATTAACAACAATTGACCTTTTAAATACTAATGTTTGTCATCATCAAAAAGGGGGAGATTGTTGGAACAAAGGTGTTCAGCAATACCACGTTTTGAGTTTTGATGATAACAAGGTATTAAAAAGTTGTCAATTGGATATTGCTAATATTTGTTTAAGTATGCAGGATATAAATTAAGATTTGTATCTTAAGAAGCATTCTGTTTGAACAATGTTAAAGAGCAATAAATCCATAGAAGCCTGTTGCTTGGAATTCTGTATCGAAGAGAGTTTGAAGACTGTATCGAAGAGAGTCTGAAGACTGTATCGAAGAGAGTCTGAAGACTGTATCAGAGTCTGAAGACCATCAAAATCTGAAAACCAAGAGAGTCTGAAGATTATCAGAAGCTTAGTACTACAGTGAGTCTGAAGCCACAAATCTGATAATCTCCTAACAGTGATCTCTACTGCATTGCTATGCGCAAACAAACTCTAATGGAGTAACGGCTAGCTTCTAAGTCAACTTGAGCGTGGGAAGCACAAAGACAAAGATTGCAGGCCAGTACAGAGTACGTTGTACGAACTCTGTTTCCACTACTCCACTACCACGTACAGTTTGGCAACTGTGTCTACCGGTATTAATCCTCAAAGGGAATGAAATTCAAATGATGCCATTGAAGGGCTATTACCAAATCAAGCAACAGATCAACCGTCATTGATCAAGCTTCAGAACTCATCCTGATGCGCTGGATGACTCAATGTCTCTTTCCTACGCCTATATAAAGGATAGAAGACTTGAAGAATTGTTAGACTCTTGTTGGACTCTACAACTTAGAATCTGCATTACACTGCTTTCGTATTCAACTGAGTCTTAACAATAGCACATCATAAACTTAGATTCTTACAAACTGAGTATCCTAGAATCTCTAAGTTTCACAGAAAAACAGAGTCTGTCTTTTGTAATACAGAGTCTGTCTTTGTTGTAATTGAAACACTTTTTGATTGTTGTCAAGTGTTTCAACTCTATTCAATTTTCTGTAATTGTGTAAAAGTCTCTTGCTTTTGTGCTTGAGCAAAGGAAGTCTCTTGGCTGCGTCCTTGAGCATAGGAAGTCTCTTAGTTGTGTCTTTGAGCAAGGAAGTCTCTCGCCTGTGCGCTTGAGCAAGGAAGTCTCATACTGTGTGTTTGAGCAACTTGTAATTTGATATTACATTTTAGTGAACTCTCCTTGGAAGTACAAGGGGGACAGGACTACTTCCGATTTGTGGAAGGAACCTGTATAATTGCTTGTGTTCTCTGTTCTCTTTTTATCTCTTGATTATTCCGCTGCTATCAGAACCTAATCTCCTATCAGACTCTGATCTCATTCAGACTCTGAGTTTAAAGGAATTAGATTCTCACTCTTCAAGAGTTGCGAAAAGAAAACACAATTCAACCCCCCCTTCTTGTGTTTTTCTCACCTTCAAGAACATCTTCATGAGGTAATTTTTTGCACCTATTATGTTTCTCTTTATGAATTCTCCAACAGAAAGAATCACCTAGTGATAGCTTAACAAGTATAAAATATTCAACATGATAAGTACAGGTGCTATGGTCGTACCATACAACTCCACACTCCACAACCAAAGAAGCACCATTCACAATGGTTTATGGCACTGACGCAATGCTTCCGGTTGAAATAGACACTCCTACATGGAGACGGGATAATTTCTCTGAAGAAGGTAACTTCAAAAATAGTTTAAAGAGTTTAACAAGCCTTTTTGCAGGTTTTCATGATTTTCTGTTGTTTCTTTTCTTCTATACCTAAACTTACGAACCACATTTCTTATAAGAAGCAAACGAGATAGGCATCCGTTGTAGCTTGGACATGATCGATGAAGTCAGAGAGCAGGCTCACATCAGAGAGTTCGCTGCTAAACAGAGAGCAGCTCGCCGGTACAATTCAAGAATTATCCCCCGAGAAATGAAAGTAGGCGATCTCGTGCTGAAAAAAGTGGTCGCCCCAACTAGGATTGGGAAGCTGCTCCCAAACTGGGAGGGTCCTTACAAGATCAGAGAGAAGTTCCCTCATGGAGCCTATAAATTAGAAGAGATGAACGGAGAAGCAGTGCCACGCACCTGGAATGTGGTCAACCTACGTCATTATTATAGTTGAAGCCTTATAGGCCAGTTTTTTGTTTTTTTCTTGCCATATTATTATTTCTTTTTAAACCGGACCAGCTACATGCTTTGTTTTATGTTATTTGCTTAATAAATAGGGACTGGGTAGCACTCTTTTCCCCTGCAAGGGCAGGGGTTTTTAACGAGGCACCCTATTTCCTTCAAAAAATATGTGCCATTTCTCTCTTTCCCTTTATTATCTACAACTAATACTGTTGATTTTAGTAGCAAGGAGGAACAGCGCCACGTAGCGCACCTTGTAAAAATTATGGTCGAGTAAGTAAGAGAAGACAACAAGTAAAATAAAGAAGCCGTAAGACCCAACTGGGCAGTGATAACTCAACCCCAAGAGGGCCCTGAGATAAAAGCTGTAAGTCCCCTTGTAGCGCCGCCCCTGAAAGACGCCACGTGCGCACCTTGTAAGTCGCCTTGTAGCGCCGCCCCTGAAAGACGCCACGTGCGCACCTTGTAAGTCGCCTTGTAGCGCCGCCCCTGAAAGACGCCACGTGCGCACCTTGTAAGTCGCCTTGTAGCGCCGCCCCCGAAAGACGCCACGTGCGCACCTTGTAAGTCGCCTTGTAGCGCCGCCCCTGAAAGACGCCACGTGCGCACCTTGTAAGTCGCCTTGTAGCGCCGCCCCTGAAAGACGCCACGTGCGCAATGTTATGAAATACTTTGTAGCATACAAACATAAAAGTTTTGTATCGCAAAGCCAGCAAATTATTAAAGTCTCACTAAATTTGCTCAAATTATAAAGTGGTAAGTGAAAGATCACGTTATGATAAATGAAGAGATGTTTATAAGTAGTTCAATACTTTTGAACACTTGCTAAAGTAAAACTATTTAAAGGAACATCGTGAAAGCTCGTAAATCATTACCACGTCTAAAGACAACATAAGAATTCGTAAATCCGGGAAGATCATTGTTAAGCAAAGAGTCAGCTGGGCGCCATAAAAGGTCGCCCAAAATACAAAACAACTGAAGCGCCACGCAGGGTCGCCATAAAACCAAAAAAAAAGAAGAAAAAACTTTAAGATTGCAGTCACTCCTCGTCTACAAGCTGCCCATCGACAATTATTTTCCCAGCATCCATATCGGCAAAATTCCCTTCAAGATAGAAGTGTGCAGCTTGCGCACGAGCCCTCTCGAAACCATCGTCGAAATACTCCATAAGCGCCCCTTTGCATTCATCAAATTCTCCCTCCAGTTTCAGGTTCTTTTCTTGGAACGCATCTCGTTCCAACTTAACAGCTTCAAGCTCAGAGACAGCTTCCACAGCTTTAACTTTGAAGGATTTCATCAAGTCCTCCGCCTTTTGTTTCGATTCCAAAGCTTCAGCAAGGCGGGTCTGCAACCCAGTCGCCTGATATCTCCACTTCTCCGCATCTTCATCAGCTTCTTTACACTTTTTCTCCAAGTCGCCATACTTTCTCTCCATAGTATGATTCAGCATTAGAATTCTCAAGGCAGATTCCCCGGCATCCATCACTAAGTCACCAAATTTGCTCTTCATACCGGCGTCCACATCAACTTCACAAAAGGGCACGTTCTCGCCCATATACCTAATATGACCATAAGAAGGTGTATTCGTGAATCTTATAAATGAAGAAATAGGGAAAAAAGTGGCAAAGCAAACAACCAGGAAAATACTTACTTCCGGAAATTAAAGTCCTTATGCCAGAAGGACTCTACCACCTTTTCGTTTAAAGAGGTAGCCGTCGGCGTTATCCTCTCCGTCCCTTCTGCAATTGGGTGAAGTTTCTGGCTATCACCCTTCCCACTTTTGATTTTCTTTCGGGAAGGAGAGCCGGAGGTTTCAACAGCCGCGCCTTCGGTAGTAGGCGTCTCTAGCGGTTCCGCATCTGTCGAAGACGAACCCACAGTGGTCTTCGAAGAAGGATCTTTTCTTTTAACCCGCCGATGCTGCACGCCAGCAGGGTCACTAGTTGCGTAACCTTCAGCAGTTTTCTTCGCCTTCAACTCGGCGAGATATTTTTTCCTTTCAGCAGGAGTAAGTGGCGGCATTTTTGATTCTGCAAAAGAGCGAAAGATTAGAAACGAAGTCAACAAATAAATGAGCGCAGGATAATCGTATGAGAAAAATAAAACTTGGATCTTTTTGATAAAACTACTTACGCAAGTAGTTCTCTAGATCTCCTGTATCGCCCTCTTTGTCCAAGAGATCATGGATATCGCAGTGTAGCATTTTCTCTAAGCAACAAACAATCCCTTGTTCATAAGGTGTCATTCTTTCAAAATTATAACCCATTATAGCAGCTGGAGATGCAGTCCAAACCAGTGGAAACTTTGGTTTTCCCTCCGATAGAACAGAGGCCACAGAACAGTTAAACGCCCCCTTCACTTTGACGAAAGTATCTTTCCAGTCTTTTTTGAAGTTAGAAGCATACGGCGGGAACAACTTCTTACCTGGATGAGCACAGATTGTTACCCATGTCCCTCTACTAACATCTTTAGTCCCATAAAAGTATAAAAAGGGACCGACTAAAGCTTCAAAACCCAGCGCCTTGCACAAAATCTCAAAACCTCGGATGAACGCCCAACTATTCGGGCGTATTTGAGAAGGCGCCACGTTCATAAATTTCAACACGTCCATCTCAAAAGGACTTAGTGGAAGTTTCACGCCGAATTCTTCAAGGACCGCCCCATACATAAAATACTCCTCGCCCGCCAAAGATTGCGAACACACCCTCTCGCCCTCGTCACATTGCAGTAGTTCAACATCCTCTTCATGTCCCGTTGATGAGATATCCATCTCACTCCTTATGAAATTAATCGCCGCACTCCCTGTATACAGCGATGCCACACCCGTCACTTCTGGAGCAAAAAACCTCATTATCACACCTGCCCTGATTGCGTCTTCTTTCTCTATCAAGACGGGCCTAAATAAACAAATCTCTCGATTCTGATTTATACCTGAAGTAGAATAGAGCAAAACGCAATCACTATCGGAACTGCTGTCGTTACTACTATCGCTATCAGACGATTCATCTGTGGTTGTATCATTCGGAAGACTACGAAAGTAGGCATCCCAATCGATAACGCCGTTAGGACGGGTCACATGTCTCAAACAAGCCATTCGTAATTTGTTAAGTTCTTTAGGGTCAGATGGAACGACCTCTCTACCTTGTTCGTCACATTCTTTAATAACTACCATCGTTACTAGGCCTAAAACGACTAGTTCAAAGCAGTAAAGGAGAAAGGATAAGGGTTTACCTGGACGAAATCGGAGAATTGATGAAAACCGGAATAAACGGTTGCGCTAAATCAGACTCGAAGCGGAAGCAGAGGGAATAGAAGAAGCGAAAGGACGAAATGAGGTTTTGAGGAAGAAGTAAAACGCTAATATATAGGAACAGAAGAGTTAAAGTCGCCTCGAAAAGCGCGCTTTCTCTGCAAAAAAAGCGAAAACACGTGCGTGGCAGGCCAAGATGTGAACACGTCACGACAATTGAAGAGTCAAGAAATCTACACCGTCCGATCTATTTCGCATGTTAAAGTCCTCGCCAATATTCCAAGGAGCGTCTGTCTCGCCCATCCAAAAAACGAGGCGAGAGGTGTCACGCCATAGCTTAGGAACCTGTACTAAATAAAACTAGGCGATTAGTTCCGTATAAAGCAAACTTCTTTTAGTACAGAAGGGATCTATGATTTAAGGATAATATAACCACCCTCCGAAGCTATCAAACAGCTAGAAGGATCCTTCCCAAGGATCCTTACTTTTGTCTTAATAACTTAAGCCACTTCGCCTTGTCCTAAGACTCGTGCTTGTTGGGCTATGGACCGTCATAATATTCCTAAACAGCTAGAAGGATCCTTCCTAAAGGACCCCTACGTTTAGTCTTGATAACTTAAGCCACTTCGCCTTGTCCCAAGACTCGTGCTTGTTGGGCTATGGACCGTCATAATATTTCTAAACAGCTAGAAGGATCCTTCCTAAAGGACCCCTACGTTTAGTCTTGATAACTTAAGCCACTTCGCCTTGTCCCAAGACTCGTGCTTGTTGGGCTATGGACCGTCATAATATTCCTAAGAGTCTTAAGGACCTGCAGACCCCCCAGGAGGCCTTAGCGCCCTCCAGAAGAGCTCTAAGGCCCAAGGCGCGTCCTATCAGGGCGCCGCCTTAAGTAAACCACTAGAACCCGCCTAAAATACTAGAATACCCCTATGGCTTGGAGACCAAGCCATCAAAGCCCAAGCCCACGGCAGGCTATAAATACAACCCTTGAGAGCATTCTCAAGGCATCCAATAATCAGTCTAAACCCTAATAGACAGACAAAACTCTAGTAATCACTACTCGTACTTTTTGCAAGTACAACCCTTAACTTGAAAACTGCAACAGTTCATCAACCCAATACACAAAGTTATCAAAATTGCATTCTTCACATTGTACACTCAAAACCGCAATTGTTCATCTGACTTGTTTCACAAAGGTTAATTCTTGAACAAGTTATTGACTTGTTTTTGCTTTACTGACTTAAGGTTGGCCTCTTGAACAAGTTTTTGTTAGGATAGCTTAGGGTTGGCCTCTTGGTCGATTATTTACGATGTATTCCCATGTTGGTTGTACCTGGATAAGGTCTAATGCCCCCCTAGTCTCTGTATTTTCTTTTTTTATTTAATATATTTTCACTTTTGCAAAAAAAAAAAAGTTAACATATCTTCTACTATTTGAAATGATTTAACACCTTCATTTATTACATAAACTGATAATAATGAAATATGAAATCAAATAACAATCAATGTTTTAAAACCCACAAATTGATTAAAATATGCACCAAAAAAACCCTTAATTTCAAGTATGCACAAACCACTTAGTTTTAAAACATAAACAGATTCAACACCCACAAAATGACGAAAATTAAAGAATTCAAGTTTTCATATTGAGGCTAAAAGTGTCATTACGAATTAAAAGGGTTGTGTGAGAGAGAAGAAAACACGGGCAACAAGAAGAGGAATGTGATTCAGTTTGAAAGCTATAATAACAAACTAAGAAGAACATGTAGAAAATGGAGATGAAAAGTCATACCGGAGGAGTGAAGAAATTGAAGTGCAACTGGTGAAGAATAGTTGAAGGGTGTTGTGGGTATTTAAGGGTGTTTATTTTGGTTGAAGAAACAACCGAAAAGAGACGAGTGTGCACAATCATATTCTTTATTAAGGATAATTTTAAAAAACAAATTAAATGAAATGTTTAACGAAGAAAATGAGGCACATTGGAAGAAGAGGGGTGTCACTAGGAAACTGGCTAGGACACACATGCCTAAACAGAAAACACCCATTAATAATAAATTTTAAAAAGCAATTCTGTTAATTAGATATAAACCGTTGGTGCATCCAAACGTTGCATTCTTTGATCCAAAGGTCTCAAAATTGAAAACCGATCATTAACCTTTAAATTGAAAATTGTAACCGTTCATCAACCCAATAAACACAAAAGTCTCAAAATTGCATTATTCATATTTTACACACAAAACCGCAACCATTCATCTGACTTGTTTCACAAAGGTTAGTTCTTAAGCAAGTTCTTGATTTGCATGTATGGTAAGATTCTCTTCAAGGCACTGAGACCAAATTGAATTATTGCTCTTTTATTCATGGTTCTTTCATTACTATATATATATATATATATATATGGGGAAACTATAGTGAAAATAATTTGTATGTATGATAAGATTCTCTTCAAGGCATTGAGACCAAACTACTTATTCCTCTTTACTTGTGATTCTTTCATTACTATATATATATATATATATATATATATATATATGGGGAATCTATTGTGAAAACAATTTGTTACTGCAAAGCAAAAACATGTATTCAATACTTAATATAGTTATACCAACATACATACATATATAAACATAAAGAGATTATTGTGAGAACAATTTTAAACAATTAAAATATTTTCTAATATTTGAAATGATTTAACACATACTCGTTATAACCAAATAAAAAGAGGCAATACCATCCTATTTCCCTTACTCGTAATATGAAAATATAATATAACGAGTAAGAATTGTGTACAATCATATTGTACGACAAGAAACATTATAAAAAACATTGTCATTTGGATGTTTCCGTACTTCTTTTTATTTCTAATTAAGGAACAGATAAATGACAAAATATATTGTTTCATTACCTGGTGACAGATAATATTCAATTATTTATCAATGAATTAACACACACTATCAAGAATAATATTATCAGAAGGTGGAATTTCAGTAAAAAAAAGAGGTATGTCTTTGATTAATAGAAGCCAATTAAAAGATATTACAACACAACAGGTAAAATTGAGATTTGCAATTAAGCATAAAAGATTTACATTTGCAACATTATCAACTCTAGTTTCTCTTCCATAGCATGTATGACCTTTGAACACTGTATATCTTCAGTAAAATTGAAGTGCAGCTGGTGAAAAGTAGTTGAAGGGTGTTGTGGGTATTTAATGGTGTTTATTTTGGTTGAAGAGACAACCGAAGAGAATCGAGTGTGCGCCTTGAAAGAAGAAGATGAGGCGCATTGAAAGAAGAAGGGGTGTCACTAGGAAACCGGCTAGGACTCACAGGCCTAAACACAAAACACCCATTAATAATAAATTTAAAAAAACAATTCCGTTAATTTGATATAAACCGTTGGTGCATCCAAACGTTGTATTCTTCGATCCAAGAGTCTCAAAATTGAAAACCGCTCATCAACCCTTAACTTGAAAACTGCAACAGTTCATCAACCCAATACATAAAGTTCTCAAAATTGCACTCTTCACATTGTACACACAAAACCACAACTGTTCATCTGACTTGTTTCACAAAGGTTGGTTCTTGAACAAGTTATTGACTTGTTTCTGCTTTACTGACTTAAGGTTGGCCTCTTGGTAGATTATATATGATGTATTCCCATGTTGGTTGTACCTGGATAAGGTCTAATGTCCCCCCAGTCTCTGTATTTTCTTTTTTTATTTAATATATTTTCACTTTTGCATAAAAAAAAAAAGTTAACATATCTTCTAATATTTGAAATGATTTGACACCTTCATTTACAACATAAACAAATAATAATAAAATATAAAATCAAATAACAATCAATGTTTTAACACCCACAAAATATGAAAATATGCAACAAAAAAAAAACTTAATTTCATAACCAGATTCAAAACCCACAAAATGACGAAAATTAAAGACTTCAAATTATCATATTGAGGCTAGAAGTGTCATTGCGAATTAAAATGGTTGTGTGAGAGAAGAAAACGCGAGCAATAAGAAGATGACTGTGATTCAGTTTGAAAGCTATAATAACAAACTAAGAGGAACATGTAGAAAATGGAGAAGAAAAATCGTACCGGAGGAGAGAAGAAATTGAAGTGCAACTGGTGAAGAGTAGTTGAAGGGTGTTGTGGGTATTTAAGGGTGTTTATTTTGGTTGAAGAAACAACCGAAAAGACACGAGTGTGCACAATCATATTCTTTATTAAGGATAATTTTAAAAAAGAAATTAAATAAAATGTTTAACGAAGAAAATGAGGCACATTGGAAGAAGAGAGGTGTTACTATGAAACTGGCTAGGACACACATGCCTAAGCAGAAAACACCCATTAATAATAAATTTTAAAAAACAATTCTGTTAATTAGATATAAACTGTTGGTGCATCCAAATGTTGCATTCTTCGATCCAAAGGTCTCAAAATTGAAAACCGCTCATTAACCTTTAAATTGAAAACTGTAACCGTTCATCAACCCAATAAACACAAATGTCTCAAAATTGCATTCTTCATATTGTACACAAAAACCGCAACCATTCATCTGACTTGTTTCACAAAGGTTAGTTCTTAAGCAAGTTCTTGATTTGCATGTATGGTAAGATTCTCTTCAAGGCACTGAGACCAAATTGAATTATTGTTCTTTTATTTATGGTTCTTTTATTACTATATATATATATATATATATATATATATATATGAAGAAACTATAGTGAAAATAATTTGTATGTATGTTAAGATTCTCTTCAAGGCACTGAGACCAAACTAATTATTCCTCTTTAATTTGTGATTCTTTCATTACTATATATATATATATATATATATATATGGGGAATCTATTGTGAAGACAATTTGTTACTGCAAAATAAAAACATGTAATCAATACTTAATATAGTTATACCAACATACATACATATATACATATGGAGAGATTATTGTAAGAACAATTATAAACAATTAAAATATTTTCTAATATTTGAAATGATTTAACACATACTCGTTATAGCCAAATAAAAAGAGGCAATACCGTCCTAGTTCCCCTACTCGTAATATGAAAATATAATACAAGGAGTTAGAATTGTGTACAATCATATTGTACGACAAGAAACATTATAAAAAACCATTGTCATTTTGATGTTTTCAAACTTCTTTTTGTTTCTAATTAAGGAACAGATAAATGACAAAATATATTGTTTCATTACCTGGTGACAGATAAAATTCAATTATTTATCAATGAATTAGCAAACACTATCAAGAACAATATGTTCAGAAGGTGGAATTTCAGTCAAAAAAAGGTATGTCTTTGATAAATAGAAGCCAATAAGAAGATATTACAACACAACAAGTAAAATTGAGATTTGCAATTAGGTCCGAACAATTTACTTTTCCAACATTATCAACTCTAGTTTCTCTTCCATAGCATGTATGACCTTTGAACATTGTATATCTTAAGTGAAATTGAAGTACAGCTGATAAAAAGTAGTTGAAGGGTGTTGTGGGTATTTAATGGTGTATATTTTGGTTGAAGAGACAACCGAAGAGAATCGAGTGTGCGCCATTATATTCTTTCTTAAGGATAATTTTAAAAAACAAATTAAATGGAATGTTTAACGAAGAAGATGAGGCGCATTGAAAGAAGAAGGGGTGTCACTAGGAAACCGGCTAGGACTCACATGCCTAAACACAAAACACACATAAATAATAAATTTAAAAAAAAAATCTATTAATCTGATATAAACCGTTGGTGCATCCAAACGTTGTATTCTTCGATCCAAGAGTCTCAAAATTGAAAACCGCTCATCAACTCTTAACTTTAAAACTGCAACAGTTCATCAACCCAATACATAAAGTTCTCAAACTTGCATTCTTCACATTATACACACAAAACCACAACTGTTCATCTGACTTATTTTACAAAGGTTGGTTCTTGAACAAGTTATTGACTTGTTTCTGCTTTACTGACTTAAGGTTGGCCTCTTGAACAAGTTTTTGTTAGGATAGCTTAGGGTTGGCCTCTTGGTAGATTATTTAGGATGTATTCTCATGTTGGTTGTACCTGGATAAGGTCTAATATCCCCCCAGTCTCTGTATTTTCTTTTTTTATTTAATATATTTTCACTTTTGCCTAAAAAAAAGTAAACATATCTTCTAATATTTGAAATGATTTAACACCTTCATTTAGAACATAAACAAATAATAATAAAATATAAAATCAAATAACAATCAATGTTTTAACACCCACAAAATATGAAAATATGCAATAATAATACTCTTAATTTCATAACCAGATTCAACACCCACAAAATGACGAAAATTAAAGACTTCAAGTTATCATATTGAGGCTAAAAGTGTCATTGCGAATTAAAATGGTTGTGTTAGAGAAGAAAACGCGGGCAACAAGAAGAGGACTGTGATTCAGTTTGAAAGCTATAATAACAAACTAAGAGGAACATGTAGAAAATGGAGAAGAAAAGTCGTACCGGAGGAGAGAAGAAATTGAAGTGCAACTGGTGAAGAGTAGTTGAAGGGTGTTGTGGGTATTTAAGAGTGTTTATTTTGGTTGAAGAAACAACCGAAAAGACACGAGTGTGCACAATCATATTCTTTATTAAGGATAATTTTAAAAAACAAATTAAATGAAATGTTTAATGAAGAAAATGAGGCACATTGGAAGAAGAGAGGTGTTACTATGAAACTGGCTAGGACACACATGCCTAAGCAGAAAACACCCATTAATAATAAATTTTAAAAAACAATTTTGTTAATTAGATATAAACTGTTGGTGCATCCAAATGTTGCATTCTTCGATCGAAAGGTCTCTAAATTGAAAAGCGTTCATTAACCTTTAAATTGAAAATTGTAACTGTTCATCAACCCAATAGACACAAATGTCTCAAAATTGCATTCTTCATATTGTACACACAAAACCGCAACCATTCATCTGACTTGTTTAACAAAGGTTAGTTCTTAAGCAAGTTCTTGATTTGCATGTATGGTAAGATTCTCTTCAAGACACTGAGACCAAATTAAATTATTGTTCTTTTATTTATGGTTCTTTCATTACTATATATATATATATATATATATATATATATATATATAAATGTGTGTGTATGGGTTTTGCAAGAAGACACATTTTATGAAGGTGTCTTTTAACAAGTTATTTTATAGGCATTGCTAAAAGACACCAACAAATTTTTATGAAGGCGTCTTTTAGCAAGTTATAACTAAAAAGTGGATAATCACACCTTGAAGTGTGGATTGCTAGAAGACACCTTCATGGGTGGCTTCTAGCAAAACCCTATATATATATATATATTACTAACTACTAAGTAAAAATAATAATTTTGGTACCCCTAAAACAATGATGCCCTGGGCTGCCGCCCTTCAAGCCCGCCCTTAGGGTCACCCCGTCCCCATATATATATATATATATATATATATATATATATAAGCATACTAGGGACTACTTCCATATTTTAATTTTGTAGTAGTAAATTTTTCTCAAAGTAGTCTATATATATATTAATTTTTATTTAATGCCATTTTTGAAGAAATAAATTCGTAGAGCCGATGTAATTAGAGCCTGCATATCAATCTTATCACAATAAAAAGAAAATTCAAACTCATTTTTTATTTCCCATCAATCTCATCTTTACCTTCCCAATTTATTGTTCATAATGAACAGAATTATCTCTACAACTACTTCTTCATCTTGTGTTTCCTCCTGTAATTGTTCATCTACTCGTCAAGTATTTATTTTTTATTTTTTTGCTTTTCTGTTCATTATGTTCATACCTGACGAAAACAACTCTGGATACAAAACCCCCAAACGACTCTCCGATTTTCAAGTAGCACTCTCACCAGTTGGTCCAACCCAAATCACCTTCACCAAAACGATCTCTTTGCCTCTCAAATACTTCACTTCCCGATCCTCAATCCTAACTGGAAAAGTCTCAACTGTCAAATTATCCCTTACTTCTAAATCATCCACTTGAATCACGTGAGACACATTATATATATACTACTTCAACTGAGATACATGTAACACGTCATGAAGATTCGAAAACGATGGAGGCAACATAATCCGATACGCTACAACCCCAACCTTCTCAACAATCTCAAACGGTCCAACAAAACGCGGTGTCAACTTCCTACACTTCAAAGCATGTCCAACACCAGTTACAGGGTTCACTATAAAAAACACATGATCACCAACCTGAAACTCAATATCCTTCCTCCTTTTATCAAGATAACTCCTCTGCCTACTATGAGACGCTCTCATCTTCTCTTGAATCATATTCACCTTCTTCGTAGTCTCTTGCATAACTTTTGGTCCTAACAAAGCACTTTCTCCTGGCTCATACCAACACAACGACGTCCTACACCTCCGTCCATACAAAGCCTCAAATAGTGCCATACCGATACTAGATTGAAAATTGTTGTTGTAAGTAAACTCAATCAATGGTAAACATTTGACCCAACTGACACCTAGTTCCAAAACACATGCTCTCAACAAATCCTCCGAACTCTGAGTAGTCCTCTCTGTTTGCCCATCAATATGGGGATGATAAGCAAAACTTAACCTCAACTTAGTTCCCAAAGCTGCTTGCA
Source organism: Medicago arabica (assembly GCA_946800305.1). Taxonomy (NCBI): domain Eukaryota; kingdom Viridiplantae; phylum Streptophyta; class Magnoliopsida; order Fabales; family Fabaceae; genus Medicago; species Medicago arabica. The sequence continues at coordinate 32,804,346 of OX326964.1, read as the reverse complement.
ATCTCTCCCAAAACTTAAAATTAAACCTTGGATCCCGATCTCACACAATGCTCGACGGGATACCATGCAATCTGACAATATGTTCAATGTAGATCTCTGCCAACCTCGCCACAGATATAACAATCTTAATAGGAAGCAAATGTGCCGACTTCGTTAACCGATTACAAATCACCCAAATCGAATCAAATCCTTTCACATTCTTAGGCAATGCTCCGAAAAAATCCATAGAAATATTCTCCCACTTCCACTCAGGCACAAACAACTGTTGCATCAAACCCGACGATTTCTGATGTTCAATCTTAGACTTCTGGCAAACCAAACAAGCATACTCAAACTCAGCGATATCCTTCTTTATTCCAGGCCACCAAAAAAACTTCTTTAAATCCTGATACATCTTCGTTACTCCTGGATGAATACTCAGACTACTCATGTGACCTTCGTCCAAAATCGGCTTCTTAAGTTCAGGTACATCCGATACACAAACTCGATCACGAAACATCAAAACGCCATTCTTATCCAATCTGAACTCCACACCCTTACCTTGATTAACCAACACCACACGATCTACAAGTTAAAAATCTTCTTTCTGACCATTCTTAATCTCTTCCAAAATGTTACTCGTCAGCTTCAACATTCCCAACTTCACACCACTCGGCGTCAACCCACTGTCCAAACTCAAATCCCAAAACTGCTCGATCAACTCAACCTCTTTAACCATCAAAGCAAACATATGCAAAGACTTCCTACTCAAAGCATCCGCTACCACATTCGCTTTTCCTGGATGATAACATAACTGAAAATCATAATCCTTCAAAAATTCCAACCACCTTCTCTGCCTCATATTCAATTCCTTCTAATTAAACATGCACTTTAAACTCCTATGGTCACTGAACACTTCAAACTTAGATCCATACAAATAATGCCTCCAAATCCTCAACACAAACACAACTGCTGCCAATTCCAAATCATGAGTTGGATAATTCTTTCCATGCACTTTCAACTTCTTCGACGCGTAAGCCATAACCTGACGATTCTGCATCAACACACCGATAACTTATCTCCCACATAAGACAACACTGATCTTATCTAATCAGAAGAATGAAATCTAATCATATATGTTTGTTGGCTTTGTATGTTTGTAACGAATGAGGGGGTGTATATGTAGATATTCCGACACTAAAGTAAATATATGAGCAAAATAAGGGGTTAAGGGTGAAGTGAATCATACCTTTGGGGATTATGTAAAGTCCCCTTATAGAGAGGAGGTGCACATGCCGTTGTTAATAGCATAAAGCCAATTCTCGACGATTATGGTTGCAGAAATTGTAATTGTTGAGCGTTACATATTGACATTGATGGGGACCAGATGGTTATAATTTTGTTTGAATTGGCACCTCGAGTTTCTATGAACACCCCTCACAAAGAGGGGGTATGAAGTGAGTAACTGACCCAACATTAAGTTAGAATTGTATATTGGATCATGATTGCGTCGAGCATAGGGAACATTATATCTTACACCACTACATTTATACCTTTACCCATACATTTTTTGTGAACTGTCAATTTCACCCTTATATGTATACTAAAATCATTTTCAGTTTTTAGCCTATTTTTTTTAAATCTTTCCGGAAAACATAGAAAAAAAATTCCGATTTGATAAGGAAAACTTTAAAACGCATATCTCGTTTGTTGAACTAGAAACCATTCTTCAACCACCACATTCTTCTCTTTCTGTACCCACCGAACCTCTTTATCCTTCTCCGATCTCTCTCCCTTTCACTCTCTCTTGCAACATAGCATAGATTCATTCTCTCACATATCCATATTCTCCTCTCATCTACAACCTCAATCATGACTGCAAATACCTCAAACACCATGACAAAAGCTTAATGGTTTGTTTATTTTCAAATTCCAACTTTTCCAAACTCCAATTTCTCGCTCGGATCTCGATTCCAAACCACATCATAACCATTAAAGTTTTTGAAAAGGCATGCATGATGTTTCACATCATCACCATTCACCATTCAATTTGATGGATGAATGTATAGGGTTTGCAAGATGAGAGATTGATTGTGATCTTAAAGTTAATTGTGGTCGACCTGAAAAGGTTTCAGCCTTTGCAATTTTTAACCTTATTTTATTAAATAAATTAAACAATAAAGTGATAAACCAAATGGAATGAATACTATGTCACATCTGAGCATCACTGTAATGTCCAAAGGAATAATAAACTTTGTTTTTTATCGAAAATAAATTACGAAACTCAATCAAATTTCAGAAAACTTTTCAATTTGATTTTCCATGTAATTTCCGGAAAACTTTAATTGCAATTTCCGGTATAAGTATCAAATTCTGAAAAACTTCTCAACATTTTTTAATTCCTGGAAATTTTGATGGGGTGAATGGGTGTGATTTTAAGAGTTATAATTGGTATTTTTTATGGTTTATAGGAGTAGGAGTATGATTGTTGGGGTGTAGGGTAAAATTTCCGAACATAGGCCTTTGGACAATTCATAATCATTGTTTCACGTAAGCATAACCTTGTGAATTTTGCTCTTTACCTAACATTTTTTGCTCATTCCCAACTAAAAAGATCATTTTACCTCTACGCGAGTTAACTCACGCAAGTGTAAAATGTTGTGTGACTTAACTCACGTTGCGTGAGTTAAGTCACGCTAGTGTAATTTATAAAAAAATTGCAACGTGAGTTAACTCACGTTTATTAATATGCAACTTTATTTTTGAATTTATTTATTACGCAATTTTAATATGCAAATTGACGTCGGGATTAATTAGTGTTCGAAGACATTATATTATTTAGATGACAAAATCATGAAATAAATGCAAATATAAATAAAAAGAAAGGAAGAAAGGAACATAAATAAAACATATAAAATTTCATTTTATTCATAATTGATACATTTACAATAATTGGTACATTCTATTCGAATTTACTAAATCTACTTCTTTGGGGTAATAAGAGACCAACATTGAGGTAATATGATACCAACCTTCTTGGAGTAATAAGAGACCAACCTTCTTGGTGTAAAAAGACATAAATCCTAGGGATAAATCTAAATCAGGTATTTTTTTATACCCTAAGAAGATTCTTTTTACCTTCGGTAAAAAGTTTTTGGGGGTAAAAAGAAGCGGATTTAGTTTTATCCCAAAGAGTTGACGTCTTTTTACCCCAAATCGATTGGTCTCTTTTGTCCCCAAATTGTAAAAAGAGAAAAACTAAAAAAATAAGAAGATTTATAGGAGGAGAGAGTGAGGAGGAGAATATGAGATGATGGTGTGAGAAAATTGTGAAGTTTGAAGGTGTATTTATAGGGGGAGATTGTAACATAGGTAATATCTACCATAAATATAGTCAAAAAACGTGTAAAACTTTGTAAAAAACCTGCAAAACCAATTAAAATCACTTGACCACCGTCCAAAAAACGTATTCTTGGTGCATGAACTACCGGCCACAGCAGCATTAGTTAACTCACGTTGGCCCATGTATGCAACGTGAGTTAACTCACGCTAGTTGGCCGGTTGTTCATGCACAAAGAATACGTTATTTTTGGAAGGTGGTCAATGCATTTTAATGATTATTACCCGTTTTTTTATAAGTTTTTCACGTTTTTTGACCTCATTAAGTGATATGTTACCTTAAACCATCTATAAATAGCCTCCTCCTCTTCACTATTTCTCACACCATTTCTCACATTCTCTCATCCTCACTCTCCTCCCTCCTCTTTGAAGATTGGTGAGCAGCCTTCTTGGGGTAACAATGATTGGTGAGCAACCTTCTTAGAGTAAAATGAAGTAGATATAGTTTTACCCCAAAAAAGGTTGGACAACCTACCTGAGATTTAGTTTTACCTTAGGTAGGCTGGTTTTCTTGTGGTTTTGTTTCTTCCGTAAATTTAGTTTTACCCCATTGTAAATGTAATAAGAATTATATTAATAAAATGAGATTTTATATCTATTACTTGTGTTCCTTTATTTTTGTTTATATTTGCATTTATTTTATGATTTCATATTGAATAAATAAATTCGAATAAAAATTGTGTATAAAAGAATTGAATAAATAAATTCGAATAAAAATTGTGTACAAAAGAATAGAATAAATAAATTTGGAAAAAGACTAATTAAACTCAGCGTGAATTCAAATAAAATTGTGTATTAAATAAATTCGAATAAATTTGCGTATTAAATAAATTCGAATAAAATTTACATTACATTACATAAAGTTCCTAATTATGTCCCATCATCACATTCAGGTAGAGCCTTCGAACTACAACAATTATCTTACCTCTGAAATGGGGTAAATTTAAACTTGCTAAACAGCAGCTCTCAAACATTCACCCAGAAGTTTTATTGTTCTATTCAAAAGATTAAATTCTTTTTAGTTTGGTTTAGATGATGGTATTGAATTGTCAAAATAATGAGGTGCATTCCTTGACACTTCAATACGATCATCTAATCCAAACTAACAAGAATTTAATCTTTTGAAAGGAACAATAGAACTGCTGGGTGAATGCTTGAGAACTGTCGTTTAATAAGTTCAAATTACCCCATTTCAGAGGTAAGACAATTGTTGTAGTTGGAAGGTGCATTCCCTACCTAATCACGATCTTCTGGAGGAATCAAACTGTTGATAATATCTTCAGTTGATCTCAGCAACGTTACACATATATCGATCCACTAGAACATGTTGTGCTCCCAAAACATGCTCCTCACGTTATTGTCGTTCGTTAATTCCATCCAACTGAATGATATTCTCCCATCATCGAGCGTTGGATGTTTATACCGAATGTGTTCCACCCTCCTTGTGTCTCTGGGTTGAATCCTTGGTTGAATTCATTCAGTTAATCCTTGATACATCTTAACGTCACACCAAGGTGCCGAACCATCAACCTCTGAGCTTCTCCACCATTGAATTGTGCTAGATCGTCGAACATATCGACCATTACTTCAAATCTACACAATAAGAAATTAAAAACAATCAAAGAAAAACTCATTCAAACATTTCATCAAACACTTGGAGTGCAAATTATACATAAACCCTAAAACTTATAACTACAACATAAACATGCAAACATCCTAACAATTAAGCAATATAAGTCATTTACATGTAACATTGTATTATTTCTTGCCAAAAAAAATCAAAATTTAAACTAAACCTTAAAAATAAAAAAATCTAATTGAAGTCAAAAAATCTAACATAAACATGCAAACATCTAAACATCGTAACAATTAAGCAATATAAGTCATTTACATGTAACATTGTATCATTTCTTGCAAAAAAAAATCAAAATTTAAACAAAACACTACAACTAAAAAATTCTAATTTAAGTGAAAAAATCTATCATAAACATGCAAACATCTAAACATCATAACAATTAAACAATATAAGTCATTTACATGTAACATTGTATCATTTCTTGAAAAAAAATCTAAATTTAAACAAAACACTAAAACTAAAACATTCTAATTTAAATGAAAAAATCTATCATACCAACATAATTTAAGTGAAAACTTACTTGTTATTGGAGTGTTGTTTGATTTGAAGTTAAAGAAATTTTGAATTTGGGTAATTTGTGAGAGATTTGAGATTGAAAATGAGGTTCTAACTGGCCTTAAAACAACATGCAGCGTGACTTAACTCACACAAATTTAACATTGACGTGAGTTAACTCACGCAAGGGTAATTTAGTCTTTTCAATTGGGAATGAGCAAAACGCATTGGATAAAGAGTAGAATTCTAACCTTGTGAGCATTTGCATAGCTATTTTTGATGTATTAAAGCGGATATTCCATCCCCCAATTTTTCCTTTCTCCATTGAAAATGTGTGATTCTCCTATCTCACTATTTGATAAAAAAAAATTATATTTTCAATTCCAACCCTCTTGCAATTTCTTTGATTCGTTCTTTTTAGTTAAAGATATACTTCCTCCAGTCACCTTTATAAACAAAATATAATTTGTTAAGTATATTGAATCTAGTTTGTATATACATTATTTATTCAATAAACCTTTGCTTGTAAATATTACCGAACAAGTATTTGTTTAGTCCCCTCCATCTGAGAGGCACATTCGGAAAGACACTAAAATGTCCCCATAATTTTCGGACTGTGGCCGTCAAACCAATTAGAAAGCAAAGATATGAAGACATTGAGTCAAATGCCACGTAAGTAAAAAGAATGTATTTCATTTCAAATGATACCTTTCCCACCAATGTACCATGTGCCACGCTTTAACTAGCTTACGAAGTCTTATTCATAAATTTTGTATTATTCTTGATGATATGTTTTGGTATTGACTTGTGGAGACATCATGTTTCTTTTTGTCCCCTGTGAAAAAAAAATCACATTCATCTTTTGTTTCTTTTGTTCAACCAACCTGATGGTTAAAACCGTTCGAGAATTACACCTTCAATATGGTACTAAGACCACTCATTTAATACTGAAACCACTTTAATATGGTATTGTTACCATTCTATTATGGTGCTGAGACCACTCAAATAAGATGTTACCACCATTCTAATTATTAACTTCTCCAACTATGATACTATGATCACTCAAATATAGTTTTACACTATTCTAACGTCTAACTTCTTCAAGAATCAAAGAAGAATATATTTTAAGATCATTCATAATTTTGAAGGGACATTATACCGAAAAAGGGACTATGATCTTAAATCATTATTTATTCCGAAGGACATAAAAATATCGAAGGGACTATGAACTTAAGAACACTCTTAATTCCGAAGGGACAGAAAGAAAGAGATGAAGAGAAGAAAGACTCGTCAACACAAGTCAAGAAAAGGAGAAGAGAGAAAGAGTTCCCGACAACTCAATGAAACTCTTTGGTGTGTCTTTTGAACTGAATAGAGTCCTCTATTTATATAGAGATTTTGTAACTGTTTTAGCAAAAATTGCGGTAGCAGTTACTCTAATGGATAAGACCAAAAATGAAACTTATCCATTAATCAATTCAACACGCTTGTGGATAACATCAAAATGAAACAAATCCACAAAACTGGAGGAAACAAACTCATTGGATTTGAATGAAGGATATTCACGAATAAAAATAATAATAATTATTATTTTTATCATTATCAAGTATTTAATTAAATACCGCAATTTAAACACTACTAATGTGTGTGTTCTATTTTATGTGGGACCCCCACACTCTATTTTTTTTTTAATTCACACAACATTAAATCAAAGGAAGATTACTTGGTGTTTAATCTTCCAATATTATACCAATGTTCCAACAGGTGTCAATAATAAGCTTGCATTCGTGAACGGATAAACTCTATCATTACTTCGATTTAAATTGAGGTGCATGGGGAAGGTGTAATCATCTCATTCATTTTTGGTTACTAATTAATTATGTCTCAGAACCTATAGCACAACCCATTTGTTTCATGAATATTCCATAAATGTATGAGAATATCTCAGAAAGATTTTCTTAAGATGATCGAATATGACTTGCTTCTTTACGTTCAACCATTAATAATCTCAAGCATGGATCCAAATGTTTTGGATGATTTAGCTTAAATGAGATTCACATGGGAAGAATTGAACTCTCACAGATCTATGCCTAATTGTGCATGTGAACATCCTTGTAGATGTGAAGCTATGCGTGTCGCACGCAGTTATAGAATTGAAGATTATGTCATTCAATTTTTAACTGGATTGAAAGATCAATTCTCGGTTGTTAAGATCCAAGTGTTGCTTATGGACCATTTTCCTTCTATCAACAAAGTGTATTCACTTATTTTTGAAGAAGAAAGCAACAATGCTTCTCTTCCACAACTCTCTAATATTGAAGATCACAACTTTTTGTATAATGCTTCCGACACAAGAAAGTCACAAAGAAGTGGCAAAGCATTGTCTGGTGGATCTTCACATAAGAATTATTACTTGTATCTTTGTTGCAACAGGTCGCTTGTTTCCTCTACCTTCCAACCAAACTGGTCTTAGATCAAATCATGTCACTGTCTCTCTAGTGACCAATTAAGGCTAATCTCCAATTGAGTCATCCATATCAGAAATATGTAGTATTGTTTCATATTGGCAACAACATCTCTGTTTTCAAACTTTGCCTTTCATTGTCTTGTATTGTGCGATTTTCACCTGATAAATGTGAAAGGAAAATCGATTCAAAACAGAATAAGCAGCGGAGAAATAAAATTTCGATTTTCTTTCCTTGGATCATTACGAATTACTCATGAATCAGTGATTCGATTGTTACCTCGAAGTGTGAAATCTGAAAGCTGGAAACTGGAAGCACGATCACAGCAAAGCAAGCAGCAAAGCCTCTAGCAAGTCCACACGAACAGTGCTCCTCCAAAACTCGGTGCTAGCCAATGAATTAGAAGTTTCAGAGAGTTAAGGGTTTCAAAAATGCAACCTCAAACTTCAGCACTAGGCTTCTATTTATAGAACTCTTAGTGTGCTCTGCAAGTTCAGAAGTCACTATTGGGCTTCTGTAAGACCAATAACGAGTTTAGTAATTCTGCTAACTAATTAGCGTTATTTACTAAACGCACCCCTTATATAAGTCATACTTATATATTTCTCTTTTGACTGTTCTTTGTGTGTGACCCTATAGGTTCTAGTCACGTTGGCAATAATATTAAATCTAATATTTAATACTATAAACAATGAGCGGTATCTAGCAACACATCATTGCTACCCAAGTGACAAGAATGTCAAGTGATCTGACGAAACCTATTTCCATGATAATACTTATGTATACGATTACTCCTTTGTCCTAATATCTCTATTGATCTCAATGCATAGATTTTGTCACCATTGTGTAGATCAATATTTATATTTCTTGATTCCAAAATATACTGAATAACGAATAAGTCTAATATCCTATATCGACTTAGTTCGGCATGGCCATGCAGTTTTACAGTCATATTTCATCAAGAGGCCTATAGATATATCTCCTGTTTATGAGGAGGGACAAATCTCATCTAGGACACTCATGCCCCTCAGCATGATTCATCAAGTACCCATCAACCAACGTTATGGTTATCCTTTTACAGACAACGTTAGAATGGCAACAAAGCACTTGAGTCCACATCTAGGGATCATAGTGGTTTCAGGTCAAAGAGCGATGTACACTATTATCATTGTGAGAATATCTTATGACAATCTCATAACTTACTATGTAGTATTCTCACGATGGGTCTATCCAGTATAAATATTACTCCTAACATTTATACCTATGTATAGACTTGATATCTCATATCTATGACCCATGAGATGCGGTCATCAGTCTTCATACATAATAGTCTCAACGCTTTATTATTATCCTAATTCATATTAAAGCTTGACTACGGATACATTTAAGAATAGCGTTCTTTATGATAATGTAATCTCATGATTAAGTCACACTTAATATATTATTACATGAACTATCTATTCTAAGGACTTTATTAACATTACTATAAATATATAATAAAGAGTGCCATATATTATTTAATAATAAAAGTCATGATACATAAGATAAGTTTCACATAAACTATTGGCCTCTAGGGCTTATACCAACAATCTCCCACTAGCACTAGAGCCAATCAGTCATAAACCTAATACCCATAGATCTAGTATGACCATCATGCTTCTGCTGGGCAAGAGCTTTAGTAAGTGGATCAGCAACATTGTCTAATGTTGGTACTTTGCATATTTTAACATCTCCTCTTTCGATAATCTCTCGAATAAGATGATAGCGCCTTTGTATGTGTTTGGATTTCTGGTGAGATCTAGGTTCTTTGGCTTGTGCGATTGCTCCATTGTTATCACATAGTAATTCAATGGGATCCGCAATGCTTGGAACTATTCCAAGATCAGAAATGAATTTCTTAATCCAAACAGCTTCCTTTGCGGCATTAGATGCAGCAATGTACTCGGCTTCTGTTGTAGAATCAGCGATTGTTTCTTGCTTTGAACTCTTCCAGCTCACAGCACCGCCATTTAAGCAAAACACATATCCAGATTGCGATTTGAAATCATCATGATCTGTCTGAAAACTAGCATCAGTGTAACCAATTACAGAGAGCTCTTCTTGACCTCCATAGATCAAGAAAGGATCCTTAGTTCTTCTCAAGTATTTAAGGATATTCTTGACAGCAATCCAATGATCGTTGCCAGGATTAGACTGGTATCTTCTCGTAGCACTTAAAGCATACGAGACATCTGGTCGAGTACATATCATAGCATACATGATAGACCCAATTGCCGAAGCATATGGAATATCACGCATTCGATCCCTTTCTTCATTAGTCGAAGGGGATTGAGTCTTTGATAGATTTATTCCTGACGACATAGGGATGAATCCTTTCTTGGAATCATGCATATTGAAACGTCTCAGGACTTTATCTATATATGTACCCTGACTTAAGCCAAGCAATCTTTGTGATCTATCTCTATAGATCCTGATTCCTAATATATAGGAGGCTTCACCTAAGTCTTTCATAGAAAAGCATTTCCCTAACCAAGTTTTTATTTCTTGTAATGTAGGGATGTCATTTCCGATTAATAATATGTCATCCACATATAAAACCAGAAATGAGACTATGCTCCCACTAACCTTCTTGTAAACACAAGCCTCGTCTTCATTTTTAATGAATCCATATTGTTGTACAGTTTCATCAAAACGAAGATTCCAACTCCTAGAAGCTTGCTTCAATCCATAGATTGATCGCTGTAATTTGCATACTTTCTTGGTTGCTTTAGGATCGCCAAATCCTTCAGGTTATGTCATGTACACATCCTCAAGAAGATTTCCATTAAGGAAAGCAGTTTTGACATCCATTTGCCAGATTTCATAATCATGGTATGCAGCGATAGCAAGTAAGATCCGAATGGATTTAATCATTGCAACTGGTGAAAAGGTTTCATCATAATCCACACCATGAATTTGTTTGAAGCCTTTAGCAACCAGCCGCGCTTTGTAGGTATTAACCTTTCCGTCCATGTCAATTTTCTTTTTGAAAACCCACTTGCATCCTATAGGATTAATTCCTTCAGGTGCTTCAATCAAGTTCCAAACTTGATTTGTGTACATGGAATCCATTTCAGATTTCATGGCTTCAAGCCACTTCTCAGAATCAGGGCCAGTAATGGCCTCCATGTAAGTCACAGGCTCATCGTGGTCCATGAGCAATACATCACCCTCTTGTGATATGAGATACCCATATCTCTCGGGTTCTTGACGTATCCTGCTAGACCTACGTGGTTCTTGTGTTACTGGAATAGGATTTTCTATCATAATAGTTTGTGTATCCTGTTCCTGTTCCTCCATCGGTATTTCATTACTTTGTGGGTCTTGAATTTCTTCAAGATCTACTTTGCTCCCACTGATTCTTTTGGAGACAAAATCCTTTTCAAGGAAGACTCCATTTCTAGCAACAACAATTGTGCCCTCAGAAGGTTTGTAAAAGTAGTATCCTCTAGTTTCTTTAGGATATCCCACAAAGAAACATTTATCAGATCTTTGTTCAAGCTTAGTAGACATAAGTCGTTTTATATAAGCTTCACAACCCCAAATCTTTAAATGTCCCACATTGGGTTTTCGACCGTTCCATATCTCATATGGTGTCTTTTCTACCGCTTTGGATGGAACTCGGTTAAGCGTATAAGCTGCAGTTAATAAGGCGTATCCCCATAAGGAATTTGGAAGTTCAGCATGACTCATCATTGATCGGACCATGTCTAATAAGGTTCGATTTCTCCTTTCAGAAACACCATTCCATTGTGGCGTTCTAGGAGGTGTGAGTTGGGATAAGATCCCGCATTCTTTTAGATGATTGTCAAACTCTAAGCTCAAATACTCTCCACCTCGATCAGATCGAAGCATTTTGATTTTCTTGCCTAGTTGGTTTTCTACTTCATTTTGAAATTCTTTGAATAAAGTAAATGATTCAGATTTATGTTTCATTAGATACACATATCCAAATCTACTAAAGTCATCAGTGAATGTAATGAAGTAGTGAAAACCTCCTCTAGAAGTTATGTTTAGGGGTCCACACACATCAGTATGTATGAGTCCTAAGAGATCACTAGCCCTTTCACCTTGACCGGAAAAAGGGGCCTTTGTCATCTTTCCTAATAAACAAGATCGACATGTCTCATATGATTCAAAATCAAAAGAGTCCAAAAGTCCATCTTTATGGAGTTTGGAAATGCGATTTTCATTTATATGGCCTAAACGACAATGCCAAAGGTAAGTCGGATTCAACTCATTAGGTTTCATCCTTTTAGCATTAATGTTATAGATAGGCATATCAAGATCCAGGATATAAAGTCCATTAATCAAAATTGCATTAGCATATAGAATATTATCCAAATAAACGGAACAACATTTGTTCTTAATGGTAAAATAAAAACCAGCCTTGTCCAAACAAGAAATTGAAATAATATTCCTGCTAATGGCAGGTACATAATAGCAGTTTTCTAAATTCAATAAAAGACCACTAGGTAAGGTCAATACATAAGTTCCAACAGCTAAAGCAGCAACCTTTGCTCCATTGCCAACTCTAAGATCGACCTCGCCTTTTGCCAATGCTCTACTCGTTCTCAGCCCCTGCACATCAGTACAAATATGAGAACCACATCCAGTATCTAATACCCATGATGTAGAAGTAGACATATTAATTTCTATAACAAAAATACCTGTAGAAGTAGTAGGAACATTTCCATTCTTCTTATCTTCCAGATACTTTGGGCAGTTTCGTCTCCAGTGCCCCTTATTGTTGCAATAGAAGCACTTGCCCTCCTTAGCCACGCCTCCAGTAGGCTTCAAAGCTTTGGTTGATGGCTTGGCAACAACTTTGCCCTTGCCATTTCCCTTAGACTTATTAGGCTTCTTATTGTGCTTTTTGGACTTGCCATTATTAACCATCAAAATGGCCTTTCCCTTTCCTTTCATGTTTTTCTCAGTAGTTCTCAACATAGCTACAAGCTGTGGAAGTGTTTTGTCCATATCATTCATTAGGAAATTCTGGACAAAACTGCTGAAGCTTTTAGGCAACGATTGCAAGACAAGATCAACAACCAGTTCCTGCTCAAGGACAAATCCCAATCGGGCTAGGTTCTCAGAATACCCAATCATTTTGAGTACATGAGGTCCTACAGAACTTCCTTCTGACAGCTTGGTAGAGAAAAGGGCTTTAGAGACATCAAACCTCTCATGCCTTGCCTGCTCTTCATAAAGAGTCTTAAGATGTCCGATCATATCGAACGCGGTCATCCCTTCATGCTGTTTTTGCAGCTCGGGAGTCATGGTTGCTAGCATGATGCATGAGACTTCCACGGAATCATTGAGATGCTTGGTATGAGCATTTCTCAGAGCCGCAGAAGCTCCAGCAGGTGGTGCCTCAGGAATGGGTTCATCCAGCACATACAGCTTTTTTTCGTGGGTGAGGACAATCCTCATGTTACGGAACCAGTCCAAAAAATTAGTTTCAGTCAATTTCTCCTTTTCAATGAGAGATCGCAAAATGTTTGTTGATGTGTTATTGGCCATCTACAATTTTAAAATATACAAAATAAGTATCATGAAATAACATATTTAATTTGGCCTTTAATTAAATACGCTCCCACTATTTTACTCAAATCAAATGACCTTCAAACACTTGACTCGGAAAATCCCGTTGGAAGATTTTCTAGTGGATTGAAATCCTTATTTCACTTTGCTTTAAGTCAACGGGGGCTGTACTTAAAACTTAGTTATTTAGGTAGGAACATTTCCAATTGTATCTTATACAACTTTCAAATCAATTAGGTGAATAACTCTTACTCAAGTCTATCATATAGACATTACCTAATTATTGCTTCTAAATTTATTCTAATCTTATTAAAATTAATTTAGTTAAGTTAAACCCAAAAGAATAACACTTGGGTAAATTGGATTACCACACCGCAACTTACTAGTATAAAATATGCGCTTCACGGAGGCAAAACCCACATATTCGATATTAGTCTTGAAGGGTGTTAAACTTTTGGAAAGCATTAAACTTAATATTTCAAATTTGAAGGATTTTTATTAAAGTTGATCTCACCTCACCACGGCTTATATATCATATATATATTCGCACTCCAATCATAACATGCATAACAATTATACAAAGTAAAAGTGACATGATTATGGCCATCCTAACGCTATGATTCTCTCAAGCCAATGAGAGAATCTAAACTAATCCTAAAAACGACCTTGCTTCTCCAAGCTTGACTTCCAGGACTATCCTAACGTCTTGAATCCTATTACCTCCTTGTATTATATTTACATTACATATTAAAGAAACTCGTTTTACATACGAGGGAGTGGATGAGAAGAGAATATAGAATAGAGACATAAGAGAGAGGCACGACACGCAGGCCGTATTTCAATATCCAAAAGAAATAAATAAAAGGACTAAGGCCATAATCGTTCACATGATAATAATAACAAACACATTTTTATTATTATTAATTATACCTTATAATTAAACAAATTAAATTAAAATTCGACATATGATCACACTACGCAGATTAATTATACCTTATTAATATGAACGTTTCACTTTGAATTAGCACTGTATTTCGCATCAACACTTGACACGTTTCTGATTACCCTAACCGTTTCGGCAAACCCTAATTCTGTCACAACAATTTGATCTTATTAAACAAGTACTCTGATTGTTTATTCAAGTATCATGATCGAGTCTAGGATGCTTCACCAGAATCGGTTACGAAGCTCCATACATCAGATCAATCAATATGAACAAATATCATCTGACTTATTTAAATTACAATTAAATCCAGTATATCATATATACTGTTGTTATACAGAATTTACCAATCACACTTATGTCGATATGTATAATCAAAATATTGATGCTTCACCAGAGTACACAGAATCGGTTACGAAGCTTCAAACAAATTGATCGTCCATGCACATACACGTGATTGATATTTATTATTTGCATTTTATGATCGATCAATCATGTTTCTGTCGATATGTATATTCGAAACGTCGATGTTTCACCAGAAACGGTTTCTGAAACATCGAATCAAATCGAAGAGCCATGCACAGAAAACATAATATGATACGATGCCAATTTTAATTCTCTTTATTATTTAATTTCATTCAATATGTTTAATCAAATTAAAACATAAAGCAGTAACAAAGCAATCTGATTCAAGGTTTCGTAATTGGCTCTGATACCACTGAAAGGAAAATCGATTCAAAACAGAATAAGCAGCGGAGAAATAAAATTTCGATTTTCTTTCCTTGGATCATTACGAATTACACATGAATCAGTGATTCGATTGTTACCTCGAAGTGTGAAATCTGAAAGCTGGAAACTGGAAGCACGATCACAGCAAAGCAAGCAGCAAAGCCTCTAGCAAGTCCACACGAACAGTGCTCCTCCAAAACTCGGTGCTAGCCAATGAATTAGAAGTTTCAGAGAGTTAAGGGTTTCAAAAATGCAACCTCAAACTTCAGCACTAGGCTTCTATTTATAGAACTCTTAGTGTGCTCTGCAAGTTCAGAAGTCACTATTGGGCTTCTGTAAGACCAATAACGAGTTTAGTAATTCTGCTAACTAATTAGCGTTATTTACTAAACGCACCCCTTATATAAGTCATACTTATATATTTCTCTTTTGACTGTTCTTTGTGTGTGACCCTATAGGTTCTAGTCACGTTGGCAATAATATTAAATCTAATATTTAATACTATAAACAATGAGCGGTATCTAGCAACACATCATTGCTACCCAAGTGACAAGAATGTCAAGTGATCTGACGAAACCTATTTCCATGATAATACTTATGTATACGATTACTCCTTTGTCCTAATATCTCTATTGATCTCAATGCATAGATTTTGTCACCATTGTGTAGATCAATATTTATATTTCTTGATTCCAAAATATACTGAATAACGAATAAGTCCAATATCCTATATCGACTTAGTTCGGCATGGCCATGCAGTTTTACAGTCATATTTCATCAAGAGGCCTATAGATATATCTCCTGTTTATGAGGAGGGACAAATCTCATCTAGGACACTCATGCCCCTCATCATGATTCATCAAGTACCCATCAACCAACGTTATGGTTATCCTTTTACAGACAACGTTAGAATGGCAACAAAGCACTTGAGTCCACATCTAGGGATCATAGTGGTTTCAGGTCAAAGAGCGATGTACACTATTATCATTGTGAGAATATCTTATGACAATCTCATAACTTACTATGTAGTATTCTCACGATGGGTCTATCCAGTATAAATATTACTCCTAACATTTATACCTATGTATGGACTTGATATCTCATATCTATGACCCATGAGATGCGGTCATTAGTCTTCATACATAATAGTCTCAACGCTTTATTATTATCCTAATTCATATTAAAGCTTGACTACGGATACATTTAAGAATAGCGTTCTTTATGATAATGTAATCTCATGATTAAGTCACACTTAATATATTATTACATGAACTATCTATTCTAAGGACTTTATTAACATTACTATAAATATATAATAAAGAGTGCCATATATTATTTAATAATAAAATTCATGATACATAAGATAAGTTTCACATAAACTATTGGCATCTAGGGCTTATACCAACAAAATGTACTATAAAAGACAAGACCTATGGCTACCAAGGTCAATGGTATCTACAAATACTTCTTCTTCTTCTTCTCGCATGGGATTTAGAATGTACACTAGGCTTATTGTAAATTTATCATGCATATTCATTTTTCCGCAGACCTTAGAATGTATATTTAGGCTTAATGTAAATCATTCATGTGTGTGTGTTTAATTTTTCTTGCTTTATGTCTAGTCTAGGTTAAAGGTTTTTTGTGGTGATCCAACGTCACCATAAAATAACTACGCTTTATTTTATTTTTTTGGTGATCCAACATCACCACAAAATAATTACGCTTTATTTTTCTTGCTCCGTTAGTTTAAATTATTATTCAAATACAACAAAAACATGCAAATAACAAAAATCACAAAAAATATTTTCATAAATAAACCTTGATTCTCAAATCAAGTGATCCTTCTTATTTTTATTTCTTTTGATCAAACTTTCAATCAATTTTTAATTATACTTAGACCTTTACTTTCTTCAAATCTATAATCAATTAACTTCACATTTTGCCACTTTGGCTCTTTTTATCTCTCAAAATCATTTTCAAAACTTTAAAATCAACCAAACCAATCAAACGGAAATTTCTGCCCCGAATTACGAGGTTTTGATCCCTCACGGGTACGTAGGCAAATGACCCAATCCTTCCAAATCATAAAAAATGTAAATAAAATCAATCCTATTTTTCTGTTTCTTTTAACTACTTTAAATTCATTTTCGAAAAAGCAAGTAATTTATAGCACATAAAATTGAATAACATCAAGAGGTTCTCGTAGAGTACTACAAACATAAAGGGTGCTAATACCTTCCCTTTATGTAACTAACCCCCGAACCCTAAATCTTTTCAAATACGGGTAGTTTGAACTTTTTTCACTTTTTATAAATAATTTTAAAAGTTCAGTTGTGAAATAAATATGCGAGTCAAACGCTAATCAAATAGCCTTGATCTCCGAAAAATGATGCGACACTAGTCTAGTCAAACATCATCAAAACAATCCTAACACCTTGGGAAACTGCACTCCTTCTCGTTCAGAGGCGGTGTCAGCTGTTGTGTTCCCTTTAACGGCAATATGTTCGCTTCAATGAGCGACCTCGATCTTTGTCTCTATCTCTATTGGGATTTTTTTATCAATTTTCTTCGATGAGTATGAGTCTTATGTTTTTTTCCTGAATAAGGTTGAAGATATTCATCAGCATTTCCCCTGGGTTCGGTACTCTAGACATTGCTTGCTGAAGGATACTGTTCTGCTTATTTTTTAGGTTGGGCACTTGGAATGGTGGATGTTGCGGAGGAACGGTTTGGAGAACACGAGGTTGTTAGAGAGTAGGCAAGAAAGGTCACAGAACTATTGGATGACTTTCTTTAAGTTGTTTGTTTTGTGGGAGATACGACGGTGGAGGGAAGGGTGGACATACTTGAAGTTGTTTGATTATAAGAGGGATAGGCGGTGGACTAGGTGGTTTTCGAGATGCCATTGATCGTAATTAACGGCCATTGGTGGCAAAGACATAAAAAAATTCCTGTTGAGCGGGAGCAATGTTAATTTGAAGTACAAGTGAAAGAATAGTGGTCGCGAAGGCACATTATTTGCGTGCATGAGAAGAAGCAACATTGATGCCACCTTCTATGCGGGAGAGGGGATGGTGTCTGCTTAACTCTTCAGAGTATGGATCCCGAAGGAAGAGACACGACTGTGGAAGCTTTCACCAATGGTTTTATTAGCACAAGGTGAACGAGAGCGTAGCCAAAAATGGTTATGGTGGTGGAATCGAAGGACTCATATGGAAACAATGAAGTTCTCCCTCCTTTTACTGCCAATGTTTTGGATTAGATCAGGGTAGAGATGTGCTACTGAAGATGATCATGCTATTGAGAATTTGAGAGTCAAGTGCGAGAGAGGGAAGATTCTAGTGCAGAGGAGATAATTCTCTGGTGCGGGGAAAGAGACTTGCAAAACAAGTTAGCAATCCGACGCTTTGGTGAGTGAGAGAAATGAGGAAAAAAGTGTGCGAAAAGTGGTGAAATTATCATCGTAGCTTGACTACTTTTATAGCCCGGGATGTTCAGAACCGTTCTACATAAAGTTATATCCCTGCATGTCTATATAAATTTGTTTCTACAGTTTCACAAAACACATCAATTATGTCTGAAAGAAGCATGCGATCTTTAACTCGAGTACTACAACGTTGATTACCAACATTTAGAATAGAAAGATCAGAAGAAGTATCAGTAATATATACAATGAAATGCCGAAGCCATAAACAGGAGTAATTCTTATTCTTATCAACAAAAATATCCCTCCTATTTATATTGACATTTTTCTTAACCAGAAGCATTTTTATTAAAATTGCAATAGCAACTACAAAAAATGCCCCAATTACAGAACTCTCATATGGGTTACACAGCTTGAAACAAAATCCAATGGATCCATTTTAAACAATATATCACAATACATATTAACCAAAGCCTTGATCTTAATAATCTTCATCAAATGCACTTTCCCATGAAATGTTGCCTTTGCTGTCATATTAAAAGATCCATCTCCAACATCAGCCAAATAATTTTCATTAGTCATCAACTTGTGACTCATAATACGCGCAGTTGCACTCACATTAGTTGTTGACTGACCAGGCAAAATTTGTGGACCGACCGGAACCATGGCTACTACAGTTTTTTCATAACTAACGAAACCGGTGGTATTTTCTGTCTTGTAGATTCCATAATTAGGGTTCATTACACTTATTATCATACTTAAAGGTACAATTGTTACACCAGGTTGGAAAAATTCAACCTTATCTAGGTCAACTGGGTAGAGATGTATAACTGGGTTCTTGGCTTCAAAGAATGTGAAAACTAATATAATGACAATGGCAAAAATGAGCAACAAAATTATTGACACCAACAATAAGATTTTGAAACATTTATTGGCCATGGATTTTGGTTCTGTGGGGTATTTTGTGTAACTTAATTATGTAATGCTAAAGGTTGGTTAATGGAAGCATGACGACACAAGAAAATTTCTCTATTAGATTCTATTTCCTTGTGTAATTTGTGAGGACAAGGACATTGCTGTTTTATAATGTGGTTAGTTAGTTTTGATAACTAAAATTTTGGGATTTGGTTGGCAAACATCAGAAGCAGAAGTTGGATGTAGCCTTAAACTTCGGTCACTTGAGTCTATAAGAGACCAAATCATTAAAACAAATTAATGTATTAAAAATAAGATTTCCTACATCTCTTTAGGTGTCTAATTTGCGATTTACATACTTTTAAGAAAATGATTATCTATATGTATATTTGTTTTAAAGGGCATATTTTGTGTAAAGAAAATCAAACAAATCTGAAACATAATTCATTATTCAATACGATTGTACTTGCTAAAAGTACAATAATCGTATTAGGGTTTGAATTGTATTGGTCATGCCTTGAGAATGCTCTCAAGGGTTGTATTTATAGCCCTCTATGGGCCTGATTTGTGGTTACTTAGGCAACAAGTAGCAAGGATAATTAAGTAATTAGGCGGCTTATGGAGGCTTCCAGAAGCTGCTTGTGGTGGCGTCATGAGGAGGACGCGCCTTGGGCCTAAAAGCCCATCTGGGCCTAATAAATGGCGTTGAGGCCTTCTGGAGGGTTTGAGAGCCTTTCTGAGGGTCTCTTGGGTCCTTAAGAATATATTAACGGTCCACAGCCCCCAAACACGAGTCTTGGGACAAGGCGAAGTGATTAACTTGCTTAAATTTTTTGCATATGTCTGGTCTTATACTTTGTGTACGTCCCTTGGTGTTTATCATCTGAACTAGGGTATTTACACCTATCTTCGGAGCCCCCCCAGGGAGCATTCATGCGATTTGTCTTATAGGTTGACTACTCCTAAACCCCCCAAGCACGAGCTTTGGGAGAAAGCGAAGTGGTTTGTCATGGCGTGATAAATTAAATCACTTTTGGCGACTTTTCATGGCGAGATTGTGAAATAAATACAAGGCGAGCTCTTTAAGCATGAGTCTTGAGATAAGGAGAGGTGATTTATATAGTCGATAGTCCACAGCCCCCAAACACAAGTCTTGGGACAAGACGAAGTGATAAATTATAACGTTGTTCCTTGGAAGATGGGTGATATCTGTATTTGCATGTCCTTCAGCGAGTTCGTGGGTGTATGATATGGGCAAGCCTTTTTTGGCGATATAATACTCTGTAACTTGGGCGAGTCCTTTTTGGTGCTATAGTACTCTGCAACTTTCATTGTTGATGTAATTTATCGGGGCGAGTTTATACATGGCGTCCTAAATACTTGTGACTTTTATTTTGGATGTAACTTGAAGCGGGTGAGTCTTTCTTAGTCCTTTGTATTTTAGTATTTCTTCGTCTCCTATTCGTGCTGCAATTATTTTTTGTTTCTTTTGTAGTGTCGCGCTCTATTTTGCTTCGATTTGTTGATTGTTTTTCAGTGGTATCTCTGATTCGGTTTCCTTTGGGCAACCACAACGTTGTTTATTGTTTCCTTCGAAGCTTGTCCTTTATTTAACTTTGTGGTGCGTCGATTGAAGTCATGTTGGCGATTGCTATTTCTTTTCAGTCATTTGCTGGCGATTTGTCTTCTAATAATTGTTGATGTTTTATGGCGTTTATTAAGAATATGTTGACGAGTTGAATTTTATCTATGGTGTTGCGTCGAATCTTGTAGCATAGTCTGTGCTCTATTTTTTACAGTTGTATCTTTGTAGGCTAACATGGTGTGTAGAATTCTGGTGAGTTGCTCGTTTTTGTGCAGAGGACGTTCATAGCCCACTGGTCAGGTTGACGTATTTTTCTGAGTTGATGTTCAGAACCCACAGGTCGGTTTCTTGTATTTTTCCAAGTTGACGTTCAGAGCCCACTGGTCAGGTTGACGTTGAAAATTGTTCAGAGCCACGGGAGGTTGACAGGGCATTCAGAGCCTCGAGGGTTTGACGCGTTAGTTCAGAGCCACGATGGATTGACTTAAAAAACTGTTAAGAGCCACGAGGGGTTGACAGGGAGTTCAGAGCCACGAGGGGTTGACGCATTAGTTCAGAGCCACGAGGGGTTGACTGTATCAGTTCAAAGCCACAAAGGGTTGACTGCTTAAGTGTAGTGCCACGAGGGGTTGGCTGCATCAGTTCAGAGCCACCAGGGGTTGACTGCTTAAAATTTGTTCAGAGCCACGAGGGGTTGACAGGGCTTTCAGTGTAACGCCCGTTTTGATTATTGTTTATTTGGTTATTTTTCTAGAATATATATATATATATATATATATATATATATGCTTATATGATTTGAGACTTTATGAAGTGTTGTGACTTATTTTATTGTTTAATAAAATAAGATGTGATAATAAAATATTTATTGAGATTAAGGGCTGTTTTGAGATTTTAGAGAGTTTTGGGGGAGAAAGAGTAAATAAGATAAAATAGTTAGAAAAGATAAAAAGGGAAAACTAAGTTTAAAATTATACAGAAGATACTATTCAGTTTTGGGAGAAAAAGGGAGAAAACAGAAAGTGAAGAACCAAGAGGCTGCTGATCATTTTTTCTTAAGGTAAGGATGAGCCTAGCATTACAATTTCATTAAACCTGTAATTCATGATTGTATTTAATAGATTATAGGGTTAGTTCATGAGAATTTGAGAATTTGAGAAATAGGTTAAAAATGGTGAATTGATGATTAAATGATGAAAAATTGTTAGATTGATGTAGAAACTGTTTACAGACCTTAGATAATCCATAGGATGATTTCTGGAATCAATGTTAGACCTTAAACCATGTGATTAGGCGGATTTTTGAGAAAATTTGCGTTATGCCCGAGGCCAGTAATTCATCGCCCGCCATGGCGACACATGTCTCGTCTGGCGGAACACCCAAAAATTCATCTCCCGCCATATATGTCTCGCCCGGCGGAGCTCGCCATGGCAAAATATGTCCCGCCCGACGAAATATACAGCATCAGTACCCTTGTTTCGTGATCTTGCGTCCTTTCGAACGAATTGTTATGAGTTGAACATTGGGTTAGAATTAGGAGTTATTATAATATTAAAGATGACTTATGAAGTCGTTAACAAATGTTTTGATTTTGTTACTAATGACATATATAGTTGTATATGCCTTTTGTGAACTATAAGTGATGAAATATGTGTTTGCTTATGATATTGTCATATCTGGAAATATTTGATGTGCTGCCATGTTGCTGTTATTATTGATTAAAAGCTGCATGTGTCGGTCTAAGATTATGAGTTATTGATCCAAATTATTGGAGTCATTTATGATGTCTGAGATATAAGATGTTGAGTCCATGCATACTCATTTAAAGACGAGGGCTCATGCCCTAGGAGCTTTTGCTCAACAGAGACGAGGGCTTATGCCCTAGGAGTATTTTTATGCTCAAATAGCGACGAGGGCTTATGCCCTAGGAGTATATTTATGCTCAAATAGAGACGAGGGCTTATGCCTTGGAATTGGTACCACCACATGCATGATTAAGAAGATAGAGTTGCATAGTCGAGTCAAACTTGCATTGTCGAGTCAGGTTGATATTGATGTTGAATTATAGTATTGATTTTAATGATGCTACCTGATTATTGATGTGATATGATGATAAAGTTATGTTGTTAAATATAATTATTGAATTATATGTTTAATGTTATTGTTTTGTGAATCTCACCCCTTCTGCTTGGAAATGTTGCTCTTTGTATGAGTAACTTGCAGGTAATCAAGATTAGGTGAAGTCGTTTGAGGATTTCTCTTGTTGTGTCTTAGGAGCTCTGATACATAACGGGATGGGATCTTCGTTATTGCTTTTCTATTCCTTACGTATTATTTATGAAGATTTGTGATAATGATGTCGACTTTATTTTATGAGACGTTTATGATGAGGCCTTTGTGCCAAAACTATTTTGTTAATTAAATTTTAATCCGCTGCGAAGTTTTGAACAATTATGATGATTACTTTATGAAGGATAAATTGTTATTTATTCCATTTGAGATTTTAAGAAATGTAGCATTCCGTTTATGCGAGAAACTCTGATTATTTATTAAGAAAATTTTATTTTGGGAAAACGGGGTGTTACATCCTACATACCGAGGACTCAGTTTCTTGGTTTTGAAAACTCCTCTCAAACCCAGTTTAGGCGTGACTTTTAGAAATACATGATCTCCTTCACTGAATTCTAACGGTCGTCGCCTCTTATCCGCATAACTCTTCTGACGACTCTGAGCCGTCCTCATCTTTTCTTAAATAGACTTAATCTTTAGGAGTATTTTTATGCTCAAATAGCGACGAGGGCTTATGCCATAGGAGTATATTTATGCTCAAATAGCGACGAGGGCTTATGCCCTGGAATTGGTACCACATGCATGATTAAGAAGATATAGTTGCATAGTCGAGTCAAACTTGCATTGTCGAGTCGGGTTAATATTGATGTTGAATTATAGTATTGATTTTAATGATGCTACCTGATTATTGATGTGATATGATGATGAAGTTATGTTGTTAAATATAATTATTGAATTATATGTTTAATGTTATTGTTTTGTGAATCTCACCCTTTCTGCTTGAAAATGTTGCTCTTCGTATGGGTAACTTGCAGGTGAATAAGTGTCGCGTCATTTTTCGGAGATCAAGGCTATTTGACTAGCTTTTGACTCACTATTTCATTTCACGACTGAACTTTTAATTTTTAGGAAAAAGGGAAAAAAGAGTTCAAATACCCTATATTGAAGAGATTTAAGGTTCGAGGGTTGGTTACATAAAGGAAAGGTATTAGCACCCTTTATGTTCGTAGTACTCTACGAGAACCTCTTGGTTTTATTTAATTCTTGTGCTATAATTTACTTGTTTTGAAAAAAGAAATTTAAAATGATTAAGAAAAAAACCTAATTAACTACATTTTTTATTGATTTGAGAGGACGAGTGTCCTTTGCCTACGTACCCGTGAGGGATCAAAACCTCGTAGTTCGGGGTAGAAATTGCGTTTGATTGATTGAGTGTTTTTTAATGATTTTTGAAAAAGGTTTTAAAATGAAAGAAAGCCAAAGTGGCAAATGAGTATTGTTTTGTGTTTTTTTAATAATAAAGAATGTGAACTCAAAATAAAGTTAAATTGATTGGCATTTGATTAAGAAAAGAAAATAAAAAAAAGGATCACTTGATTTAAGATCAAGTTTTGTTTTAAAAAATATTTTTTTGTGATTTTTGTTATATGCATTTTTTGTTGTTTTCGAATAATTGGAATAAGGGTAAACTAATGGAGCAGGAAAGAATAAAAGCGTGGGGAACTCATGATGGCGTTGGACCACATGAGGACCTTTAACCTAAACTACAAAGCATAAAAGACAAAACATACACCCACACACGCACACATGCACCTAAGCTATTACAAAAAAACCTAATAATACATTCTATGGTCTGCGATATAAATAAATAAATTACATCAAAGCCTAAATATACATTCTACATCATTGGTGAAAAAATAGAAAGGCAAAGAAATAAATACGCATAATAATAAACCTAAACTAAAATGCATGGATAATTTACATTAAGCCTGAACATACATTCTAAATTCTTGCAATAAAATTAAATAAAATTAAATGACATGATTAAAATATGATATGCATGAGTACGGAATGTGAACAAGAAAAAAAAACATGCAAGAGTTAAAATTTACAAGCACGGGGGGTATTAACAGTATTCAGGAGGGTGTAGGGATTAAAAAAGGGTGGAATTGGGCCTTGGGTGGTGTCAGGCGCACATTGGGCCTCTAATCAGACATGCGCTGTCTAATTAAGATCAGACAGCCTAGATTTGATCATGGATCAGGGTATCAGGGTTGTTGGATCCGCATCAAAGGGACAAGGTGCGAGGGTGCATCATAGCGTATACACCCACGCACACAGGAACACACAGGCCTATATAAGGGCTGTATGAGGGTTTTTCTCTCATTTTTACATCCTTCTTTCTCTCTCTTCTCTCATTCTAGAGAGAGAGGCTCTGCCTTCTCTCTAGAATTCCGGCCAAGCTCCGGTCGTCTTCTCCGGTCAGCAGGTGGGTGGTTCCGGCGGTGGTTGGCCGGCCGGTACGGCGGCGGCACCACGCCGGAACCCTAATTTATTTATTTTTGCTTTTTTTTGCCTTTTTCTCTTCTACTCGTTTCTACTTTAAAATTTTTAAAAGCTGAAACAAATAGTCCTAAATCTAAAACTTTGCTTTAAAAAGAAACTACCTTTTTAAACGGAACCGGATTGGTGTTACGTCATGTTGATTGAGGTTTCGCGTTGTTCCTTGTTGCGCGTTTTGAATCAGATACGGATCTGTTGGTGACTTTGTGACTGTTGGTTCTGACTTGAAGCTTGGTGATGTTATTGTTGGATTTACGGTTTTGCAAGGTTATACGGTTGTGATTCTTGTGTTGCTGATGCCGCAAGGATGATGGGTTTTGATTGATGCTCTTGTTGTGTTTCCAGATTTCTTGTATTTGCCGTTTTTGATTTGCAGGTCTTGTGTTGGAAATCGGCCGTTGTGAATGTTACTGATTGCTGGAAGTATTGTTTAGTGTGTTTTTGTGAATTGTTTGTGATTTGCAGGTTTTGAAAATTGGTGTTGGATGCGATGAAATTGTTTGGTTTTCTTTGAATTTTCCGTCCCCCCCACTTTTGTTTCTGCTGGTTCTATTTATAGGGTTACAAATTGAATTTAGGGTTTGTTGAATCAGGCAGAAAAATTGGCTTGGATGAGATGAAAGAAACGCGTAATGAGGCTTGTGATAGCTTGCAGTTTGTTGGACTTGGACCAATTGGACTTATCCAATCTATTTTGACTTTTTGGACTTTAAATAATAAAAACAAATAAAAATGAAGAGATAAAAATGACTAATAAAAATTGAAATTTAAAATGATTAAATAAAATGATAGAAATAAAACTAAAACAAAGAGAATTGCGCCCAACTCGAAACCAAAAATGAGGTATTTTAAAATACCTCTCTGCCGAAATTTTCACTGAAAAGTCAGGGTCGAATGACGCGTGTCCGTGGGATCTTGGGTCAAAAATCGGGGTATGACAGATGCCCCTATTTAAGTTTCTTCGTTCGGAATTTTGAAGATGGAATCTTTGATTTGACGGGCCGAAGAGACTTAAATACAAAGTACACCTATTTTTGACCCTAAGATACTGTGTGAATGCATGTGACACAATTATGAATGCAAGACGGCATGAATGACTTGATTGGGACGAGTAATAACGACGGGATGCCCGAATTCTTTATAGAAAGGGATCTGACTCTGTTAGGGGAATGTAGTTTTACTGGGGAAAATGATCGTCTACTATTGTGTTAGTTTGGAAACATAGTTTAATGAAGACAAAACTTTTGATGACATCTCTGGACCAGACGTGCTGGGGATGACACTCGAGGGAATAACAGATAGACGCGGACTGTCTGTTGTTTAGGACTCGCAGCTTGTGTAACACCCCGTTCTCCCAAACGCGTAATAATAAATATAATTATATTAGAGTAATTCAACAACGGAGTATTACACTACTTTTCAAAATCTCATAAATAGAAATTATACTATTTATTATTCCACATTGAAAGTCTCATTAAACTGCAGCGGAAAATTTCGTTTAAAAACTTAATTCAACCTCAACAATTATCTTGGCACAAAAGCCCCAACAAAAGTCATCATTATTCATCGACATGAAAATTAAACAACATAATCGAAGTTTGATACATAAAGGAATGAAGGAAAACATCGCGACGATCCCCCATCCTAATGTGTATCAGAGCCATAGACACAGAGTCAATCATCCTACTAATCTTCGTTACCTGCAAGTTACCCATAGGGAAGGCAACGTTCTCAAGCAGAAGGGGTGAGATACACGATCAATAATAAATATATATAATTCATCAAATCAATGAAACAACAACATCTTAGAACAAACATTATTCAATTCATATATAATGTGAATAAATGTACACATGTATAGCAACATAATTATCTTCAACAACATTAAACAACAGCAACAACAATGTCATTATCAGCAATGAACACCCACGACATGACCGACGACAACGACTACGACAATGCGACATCGACAACGACAAATGCATTATGCATGTGGTACCATTTTACGCGCGTTGAATGCTAAGCATTCCAGGGCATAAGCCCCCAACAGTTGGATGGTTAAAGCATCCCAGGGCATAAGCCCCCAACAGGTGAATGATAAACATTCCAGGGCATAAGCCCCCAACGGGTGTGAATGCTAAGCATTCCAGGGCATAAGCCCCCAACAGTTATGAGTATGCAAATGGACTCGACTTGTGTATATCAACATACAACTAAAACTACATCTATGAAAACAACATATGTGCCTAATCATTTATGACACACTCCACAACTTAGTCAAAATCTGACACAACACCTCTTACGACATAATTTATCAACATAACACACATACATTAATCAACTACATTCATATCAGACCAAAACATTCTTCAAAAACAAGCAAGTGTGATCAATAAGGCATAATCCAAATACTCATAAAAAACTTCAACTAAATCCCTAATACCTAAGTTTGAAGTTGGGAAACCAACCATAAGTTTTGGACTAACTCAGAATTAGTTATGCTAAGTTTTCTTAAAATTTTCTGAATACCCTCTTGGACTATTTTTGTCATAACTCAAAATATAAAAATAGTTTACACGTCAAACCAAGGCCATTAGAAAGCTAACTCAATTATCTACAACTTTCATGTTTACACCGAAAGCTAATTCAAAACAGAAACGTGTGAAAAAGACACAAGAACGCGAAACTGGAAATGCTGTCAGAGAGCATCTCGCTTAAGCGAGACAAATCTCGCTTAAGCGAGATTCACGCCGAGAGGAACCCCAATTTCGCTTGTGAGTTCGCTTGGGGCTCGCTTAAGCGAACTGGGCCCCATTTTTTGACGATTTCTCACCATTTTTCACCAAAAAACCCAAATTTTGATCCCTTAATCTCCCAAAATGATTTACAGTGATGTTTACAGGTCAAATAGGCAGTATAGAAATCAAAACAACATAGGAACATGCATCAAACAACACAATTCATCCATTTTAGAAATTACACAAAATTCTAAAACCTAGAAAACCAAGAACACCACAATTCATAAATTTTCAGAATTATATACATTATTAGTGAAAGGAATCCCACCCTTACCTTAATTCAGCAACAATTGAAAGCCTACAGCAATTTGATCACTTCCTAGCTCTCCTTCTAGCCCTCTTGGTTTTTCTCCTATTTTTCTCAAAAACTCTCTTTTTCTCTACTGTACGTGAAAATGTTTGTCTGACTCTTTCCTTACTAACTCCCAAAACATAACCCCCTTTTTCTATCCCTTAACTCCCACTTAATCCACATAATTACAATTAATCCCCCTTAATTCTAAATAAATATTATTACTACTTATTTCTATTTCTCATATTTTATTTTAAATAATAAAACAACTATATAATAAAATAACACATAATATATATATATATATCATACATGAATCATATATTTTCGCATAAAATCACATATATATATATATATATATATATATATATATATCAAATAAGTCATGCAAAATCATATAACCAATATTCAAACATCATTTAAAATAATAGAATTAAAATGAGGTGTTACAACTCTCCCCAACTTATAGAATTTCGTCCTCGAAATATTACCTCAAGCAAACAACTCAGGAAAAGACTCCTGCATCTTACTCTCCAACTCCCAAGTTAGCCTTTCACCAGTTACTCCTCCCCAAACAACCCTCACTAGAGGTATTTCTTTGCCTCTCAACTTCTTCACCTTGCGATCATCAATTCTCAACGATAAAGTCTCCACCGTAAGGTTGTCTCTAACCTGCACATCATCCCTTCGTATAACCAGCGAAGGATCTACTACGTACTTCCGCAGCTGTGACACATGAAACACATCATGCAAATTCGAAAAATGTGGTGGCAAACCCACTCTATATGCCACCGTTCCAATACTCTCAGATATCTGATACGGATCAATAAACTTTGGAGTTAGCTTCTTAGACTTCAATGCACGACCCACACCGGTCATAGGAGTGACTCTCAAGAACACATGGTCTCCCTCTTGAAACTCTAGGTCCTTTCTACGCTTGTCGTGGTAACTCTTCTGTCGACTCTGCGACGCTTTCATCTGTTCTCTTATCTTTTTGACCTTCTCCGTAGTCTGCTGAACAATCTCTGGTCCCAACACAACACTTTCACCAGTCTCAAACCAACACAAAGGGGTTCTGCACCTCCGACCATACAAAGCTTCGAATGGTGCCATACCAATACTCGAATGGTAACTGTTGTTGTACGTGAATTCTATTAACGGTAGATGACTATCCCAAGCTCCACCTTGTTCAAGTACACACACTCTCAACAAATCCTCTAACGACTAAATCGTTCTCTCCGACTGACCATCTGTTTGTGGATGATAAGCCGAACTCAATTTCAACCTTGAACCCAAAGCCTCTTGCAAGCTCTTCCAAAACCTCGAAGTGAACCTCGGATCTCTATCTGACACAATGCTTGACGGAACACCATGCAACTTCACAATATTATGAATGTAAATCTCCGCGAACTGAGCTACCGGATAACTAATATTGATCGGAATAAAATGTGCTGACTTCGTCAACCTATCGACAATAACCCAAATGGCATCATGCTCTCTTTGAGTATTTGGTAAACTCGTCACAAAATCCATAGAGATGCTATCCCATTTCCATTCCGGCACATCCAACGGTGTCAACAATCTCGCAGGCTTCTGATGTTCAACTTTAGATTTCTGACAAGTTAAACAAGCATAAACAAATTGCGCAACATCACGTTTCAATCCAGACCACCAAAACATTTTCTTCAAGTCGTGATACATCTTTGTAGCTCCGGGATGAATACTCAAGCTACTCTTGAGACTTTCTTCCAAAATCAACTTTTTCAACTCATCATTATCCGGAATGCAAATTCTCCCTCGGAACCTCAACACACCTTGATCATCAACTTGAAAATCACCATCTGCAGTCTGATCACTAGCAACCATCAAGTCTACAAACTTGACATCAACTTTCTGCGCCTCTTTGATGCTATTCAAGAATTCACTGTTGATCTTCAACATACCCAACTGCACACTCTGAGGTGCCAGTTCACAAACTATACTCAAATCTCTAAACTGCTCAAGCAACTCCAATTCCTTAATCATCATGGCAGACATGTGCAACGTCTTCCTGCTCAGAGCATCTGCAACCACATTCGCCTTACCTGGGTGATAGTTCAAACTAAAATCATAGTCCTTCAACAACTCAAGCCACCTTCTCTGTCTCATATTCAACTCCTTTTGATCAAATAAATATTTCAAACTTTTATGATCGCTAAACACCTCAAATATGGAACCGTACAAATAATGTCTCCAAATTTTCAACACAAAAACCACAGCAGCCAACTCTAAATCGTGCGTATGATAATTCCGCTCATGGATTCTCAACTGTCTCGAAGCATAAGCTACCACCTTACCATCTTGCATAAGTACTCCACCTAAGCCCAACTTGGACGCATACAAAAGGTTCTTCTGGCTTCGGTAAAATCAAAATCGGAGTTGTCGTCAACCGTTGCTTCAACTCATTGAACTATTCTCACACTGAATATCCCACACAAAAGCTTTACCCTTACAGGTCAACTGCGTCAAAGGAAGTGCCAACTTCGAAAATCCTTCAATAAATCTACGGTAATAACCAGCCAAACCAAGAAAACATCTAATCTCTGTAACTGACTTAGGAGTCTCCCATTGTGACACCGCTTCAACTTTCGATGGGTCAACAACAATACCACTACCAGAAATAATATGGCCAAGAAAACTTACTTCGCTTAACCAGAATTCACATTTCGACAACTTTGCATACAACTTCTTTTCTTTCAGCACC
Source organism: Medicago arabica (assembly GCA_946800305.1). Lineage (NCBI taxonomy): Eukaryota > Viridiplantae > Streptophyta > Magnoliopsida > Fabales > Fabaceae > Medicago > Medicago arabica. Next base: position 32,772,728 of record OX326964.1, on the reverse strand, counting down.
TGCAAAACAATCTTCAAATGCTCTGCATGCTCTTCTTCAGTCTTAGAATAAATTAAGATGTCATCAATAAACACAACAACAAACTTATACAGGAAAGCATGAAAAATTCTGTTCATATACTCCATGAACACACCAGGTGCATTAGTAACGCCGAAGGGCATCACTTTATATTCATAGTGACCATATCGCGTCCTAAACGCCGTCTTCTGCATATCTTCATCTTTCACCTTGATCTGATGGTAACCTGATCTCAAATCAATTTTACTAAACACGCGAGCACCCACTAACTGATCCATCAAGTCATCAATTCTCGGAAGTGGATACCTATTCTTTATAGTCACTTTATTCAGCTGACGGTAATCTATACACAGCCTCATGCTACCATCCTTCTTCTTAACCAATAATATCGGCGCTCCCCAAGGTGAAACACTTGGTCTTACAAACTTTTTATCAAGTAGATCCTCCAACTGTTTCTTCAACTCTGCCAACTCAGCTGCTGACATACGGTAAGGAGCTATTGATACAGGCTTCGTACCCGGAACAAGATCGATTGAAAATTCAACCTCCCTTTCTGGCGGCACATCAGGAATCTCATCAGGAAAAACCTCTGGAAATTCATTTACTACTGGCAGCCTATCAATTACCGCTTGATTATCCACGGACAAATACGCCAACAAGGAAAACATCAAGTTTCCATCACATCCTAACTGCTTCAGCTGCTTAGTAGATAAAAATTTTGCTCCACTCTCTTCTTCAGCAGAGGAAAAGTACACCGTGTTTCTAAAACAATCTATATGGACATGGTTGTATTCCAACCAGTTCATACCAAGGATTACATCCATACCCGTCAACGGAAAACATACAAGATCAACCTCAAAGATTCTACACAACAATAACAAATCTGGACAACAAGGACAATACAAAATTGTCACACAACTTTACTAGGCTCGACTCGACTCTACTACTTGGCCGGACGGACCGACCTGCTCTGATACCAATTGTAACACCCCGTTCTCCCAAACGCGTAATAATAAATATAATTATATCAGAGTAATTCAACAACGGAGTATTACACTACTTTTCAAAATCTCATAAATAGAAATTATACTATTTATTATTCCACATTGAAAGTCTCATTAAACTGCAGCGGAAAATTTCGTTTAAAAACTTAATTCAACCTCAACAATTATCTTGGCACAAAAGCCCCAACAAAAGTCATCATTATTCAACGACATGAAAATTCAACAACATAATCGAAGTTTGATACATAAAGGAATGAAGGAAAACATCGCGACGATCCCCCATCCTAATATGTATCAGAGCCCTAGACACAGAGCCAATCATCCTACTAATCTTCGTTACCTGCAAGTTACCCATAGGGAAGGCAACGTTTTCAAGCAGAAGGGGTGAGATACACGATCAATAATAAATATATATAATTCATCAAATCAATGAAACAACAACATCTTACAACAGGCATTATTCAATTCATATTTAATGTGAATAAATGTACACATGTATAGCAACATAATTATCTTCAACAACATTAAACAACAACAACAACAATGTCATTATCAGCAATGAACACCCACGACATGACCGACGACAACGACTACGACAATGCGACATCGACAACGACAAATGCATTATGCATGTGGTACCATTTTACGCGCGTTGAATGCTAAGCATTCCAGGGCATAAGCCCCCAACAGTTGGATGGTTAAAGCATCCCAGGGCATAAGCCCCCAACAGGTGAATGATAAACATTCCAGGGCATAAGCCCCCAACGGGTGTGAATGCTAAGCATTCCAGGGCATAAACCCCCAACAGTTATGAGTATGCAAATGGACTCGACTTGTGTATATCAACATACAACTAAAACTACATCTACGACAACAACATATGTGCCTAATCATTTATGACACACTCCACAACTTAGTCAAAATCTGACACAACACCTCTTACGACAGAATTTATCAACATAACACACATACATTAATCAACTACATTCATATCAGACCAAAACATTCTTCAAAAACAAGCAAGTGTGATCAATAAGGCATAAGCCAAATACTCATAAAACACTTCAACTAAATCCCTAATACCTAAGTTTGAAGTTGGGAAACCAACCATAAGTTTTGGACTAACTCAGAATTAGTTATGCTAAGTTTTCTTAAAATTTTCTGAATACCCTCTTGGACTATTTTTGTCATAACTCAAAATATAAAAATAGTTTACACGTCAAACCAAGGCCATTAGAAAGCTAACTCAATTATCTACAACTTTCATGTTTACACCGAAAGCTAATTCAAAACAGAAACGTGTGAAAAAGACACAAGAACGCGAAACTGGAAATGCTGTCAGAGAGCATCTCGCTTAAGCGAGACAAATCTCGCTTAAGCGAGATTCACGCCGAGAGGAACCCCAATTTCGCTTGTGAGTTCGCTTGGGGCTCGCTTAAGCGAACTGGGCCCCATTTTTTGACGATTTCTCACCATTTTTCACCAAAAAACCCAAATTTTGATCCCTTAATCTCCCAAAATGATTTACAGTGATGTTTACAGGTCAAATAGGCAGTATAGAAATCAAAACAACATAGGAACATGCATCAAACAACACAATTCATCCATTTTAGAAATTACACAAAATTCTAAAACCTAGAAAACCAAGAACACCACAATTCATAAATTTTCAGAATTATATACATTATTAGTGAAAGGAATCCCACCCTTACCTTAATTCAGCAACAATTGAAAGCCTACAGCAATTTGATCACTTCCTAGCTCTCCTTCTAGCCCTCTTGGTTTTTCTCCTATTTTTCTCAAAAACTCTCTTTTTCTCTACTGTACGTGAAAATGTTTGTCTGACTCTTTCCTTACTAACTCCCAAAACATAACCCCCTTTTTCTATCCCTTAACTCCCACTTAATCCACATAATTACAATTAATCCCCCTTAATTCTAAATAAATATTATTACTACTTATTTCTATTTCTCATATTTTATTTTAAATAATAAAACAACTATATAATAAAATAACACATAATATATATATATATATCATACATGAATCATATATTTTCGCATAAAATCACATATATATATATATATATATATATATATATATATATCAAATAAGTCATGCAAAATCATATAACCAATATTCAAACATCATTTAAAATAATAGAATTAAAATGAGGTGTTACAACTCTCCCCAACTTATAGAATTTCGTCCTCGAAATATTACCTCAAGCAAACAACTCAGGAAAAGACTCCTGCATCTTACTCTCCAACTCCCAAGTTAGCCTTTCACCAGTTACTCCTCCCCAAACAACCCTCACTAGAGGTATTTCTTTGCCTCTCAACTTCTTCACCTTGCGATCATCAATTCTCAACGATAAAGTCTCCACCGTAAGGTTGTCTCTAACCTGCACATCATCCCTTGGTATAACCTGCGAAGGATCTACTACGTACTTCCGCAGCTGTGACACATGAAACACATCATGCAAATTCGAAAAATGTGGTGGCAAACCCACTCTATATGCCACCGTTCCAATACTCTCAGATATCTGATACGGATCAATAAACTTTGGAGTTAGCTTCTTAGACTTCAATGCACGACCCACACCGGTCATAGGAGTGACTCTCAAGAACACATGGTCTCCCTCTTGAAACTCTAGGTCCTTTCTACGCTTGTCGTGGTAACTCTTCTGTCGACTCTGCGACGCTTTCATCTGTTCTCTTATCTTTTTGACCTTCTCCGTAGTCTGCTGAACAATCTCTGGTCCCAACACAACACTTTCACCAGTCTCAAACCAACACAAAGGGGTTCTGCACCTCCGACCATACAAAGCTTCGAATGGTGCCATACCAATACTCGAATGGTAACTGTTGTTGTACGTGAATTCTATTAACGGTAGATGACTATCCCAAGCTCCACCTTGTTCAAGTACACACACTCTCAACAAATCCTCTAACGACTAAATCGTTCTCTCCGACTGACCATCTGTTTGTGGATGATAAGCCGAACTCAATTTCAACCTTGAACCCAAAGCCTCTTGCAAGCTCTTCCAAAACCTCGAAGTGAACCTCGGATCTCTATCTGACACAATGCTTGACGGAACACCATGCAACTTCACAATATTATGAATGTAAATCTCCGCGAACTGAGCTACTGGATAACTAATATTGATCGGAATAAAATGTGCTGACTTCGTCAACCTATCGACAATAACCCAAATGGCATCATGCTCTCTTTGAGTATTTGGTAAACTCGTCACAAAATCCATAGAGATGCTATCCCATTTCCATTCCGGCACATCCAACGGTGTCAACAATCTCGCAGGCTTCTGATGTTCAACTTTAGATTTCTGACAAGTTAAACAAGCATAAACAAATTGCGCAACATCACGTTTCAATCCAGACCACCAAAACATTTTCTTCAAGTCGTGATACATCTTTGTAGCTCCGGGATGAATACTCAAGCTACTCTTGAGACTTTCTTCCAAAATCAACTTTTTCAACTCATCATTATCCGGAATGCAAATTCTCCCTCGGAACCTCAACACACCTTGATCATCAACTTGAAAATCACCATCTGCAGTCTGATCACTAGCAACCATCAAGTCTACAAACTTGACATCAACTTTCTGCGCCTCTTTGATGCTATTCAAGAATTCACTGTTGATCTTCAACATACCCAACTGCACACTCTGAGGTGCCAGTTCACAAACTATACTCAAATCTCTAAACTGCTCAAGCAACTCCAATTCCTTAATCATCATGGCAGACATGTGCAACGTCTTCCTGCTCAGAGCATCTGCAACCACATTCGCCTTACCTGGGTGATAGTTCAAACTAAAATCATAGTCCTTCAACAACTCAAGCCACCTTCTCTGTCTCATATTCAACTCCTTTTGATCAAATAAATATTTCAAACTTTTATGATCGCTAAACACCTCAAATATGGAACCGTACAAATAATGTCTCCAAATTTTCAACACAAAAACCACAGCAGCCAACTCTAAATCGTGCGTATGATAATTCCGCTCATGGATTCTCAACTGTCTCGAAGCATAAGCTACCACCTTACCATCTTGCATAAGTACTCCACCTAAGCCCAACTTGGACGCATACAAAAGGTTCTTCTGGCTTCGGTAAAATCAAAATCGGAGTTGTCGTCAACCGTTGCTTCAACTCATTGAACTATTCTCACACTGAATATCCCACACAAAAGCTTTACCCTTACAGGTCAACTGCGTCAAAGGAAGTGCCAACTTCGAAAATCCTTCAATAAATCTACGGTAATAACCAGCCAAACCAAGAAAACATCTAATCTCTGTAACTGACTTAGGAGTCTCCCATTGTGACACCGCTTCAACTTTCGATGGGTCAACAACAATACCACTACCAGAAATAATATGGCCAAGAAAACTTACTTCGCTTAACCAGAATTCACATTTCGACAACTTTGCATACAACTTCTTTTCTTTCAGCACCTGCAAAACAATCTTCAAATGCTCTGCATGCTCTTCTTCAGTCTTAGAATAAATTAAGATGTCATCAATAAACACAACAACAAACTTATACAGGAAAGCATGAAAAATTCTGTTCATATACTCCATGAACACACCAGGTGCATTAGTAACGCCGAAGGGCATCACTTTATATTCATAGTGACCATATCGCGTCCTAAACGCCGTCTTCTGCATATCTTCATCTTTCACCTTGATCTGATGGTAACCTGATCTCAAATCAATTTTACTAAACACGCGAGCACCCACTAACTGATCCATCAAGTCATCAATTCTCGGAAGTGGATACCTATTCTTTATAGTCACTTTATTCAGCTGACGGTAATCTATACACAGCCTCATGCTACCATCCTTCTTCTTAACCAATAATATCGGCGCTCCCCAAGGTGAAACACTTGGTCTTACAAACTTTTTATCAAGTAGATCCTCCAACTGTTTCTTCAACTCTGCCAACTCAGCTGCTGACATACGGTAAGGAGCTATTGATACAGGCTTCGTACCCGGAACAAGATCGATTGAAAATTCAACCTCCCTTTCTGGCGGCACATCAGGAATCTCATCAGGAAAAACCTCTGGAAATTCATTTACTACTGGCAGCCTATCAATTACCGCTTGATTATCCACGGACAAATACGCCAACAAGGAAAACATCAAGTTTCCATCACATCCTAACTGCTTCAGCTGCTTAGTAGATAAAAATTTTGCTCCACTCTCTTCTTCAGCAGAGGAAAAGTACACCGTGTTTCTAAAACAATCTATATGGACATGGTTGTATTCCAACCAGTTCATACCAAGGATTACATCCATACCCGTCAACGGAAAACATACAAGATCAACCTCAAAGATTCTACACAACAATAACAAATCTGGACAACAAGGACAATACAAAATTGTCACACAACTTTACTAGGCTCGACTCGACTCTACTACTTGGCCGGACGGACCGACCTGCTCTGATACCAATTGTAACACCCCGTTCTCCCAAACGCGTAATAATAAATATAATTATATCAGAGTAATTCAACAACGGAGTATTACACTACTTTTCAAAATCTCATAAATAGAAATTATACTATTTATTATTCCACATTGAAAGTCTCATTAAACTGCAGCGGAAAATTTCGTTTAAAAACTTAATTCAACCTCAACAATTATCTTGGCACAAAAGCCCCAACAAAAGTCATCATTATTCAACGACATGAAAATTCAACAACATAATCGAAGTTTGATACATAAAGGAATGAAGGAAAACATCGCGACGATCCCCCATCCTAATATGTATCAGAGCCCTAGACACAGAGCCAATCATCCTACTAATCTTCGTTACCTGCAAGTTACCCATAGGGAAGGCAACGTTTTCAAGCAGAAGGGGTGAGATACACGATCAATAATAAATATATATAATTCATCAAATCAATGAAACAACAACATCTTACAACAGGCATTATTCAATTCATATTTAATGTGAATAAATGTACACATGTATAGCAACATAATTATCTTCAACAACATTAAACAACAACAACAACAATGTCATTATCAGCAATGAACACCCACGACATGACCGACGACAACGACTACGACAATGCGACATCGACAACGACAAATGCATTATGCATGTGGTACCATTTTACGCGCGTTGAATGCTAAGCATTCCAGGGCATAAGCCCCCAACAGTTGGATGGTTAAAGCATCCCAGGGCATAAGCCCCCAACAGGTGAATGATAAACATTTCAGGGCATAAGCCCCCAACGGGTGTGAATGCTAAGCATTCCAGGGCATAAACCCCCAACAGTTATGAGTATGCAAATGGACTCGACTTGTGTATATCAACATACAACTAAAACTACATCTACGACAACAACATATGTGCCTAATCATTTATGACACACTCCACAACTTAGTCAAAATCTGACACAACACCTCTTACGACAGAATTTATCAACATAACACACATACATTAATCAACTACATTCATATCAGACCAAAACATTCTTCAAAAACAAGCAAGTGTGATCAATAAGGCATAAGCCAAATACTCATAAAACACTTCAACTAAATCCCTAATACCTAAGTTTGAAGTTGGGAAACCAACCATAAGTTTTGGACTAACTCAGAATTAGTTATGCTAAGTTTTCTTAAAATTTTCTGAATACCCTCTTGGACTATTTTTGTCATAACTCAAAATATAAAAATAGTTTACACGTCAAACCAAGGCCATTAGAAAGCTAACTCAGTTATCTACAACTTTCATGTTTACACCGAAAGCTAATTCAAAACAGAAACGTGTGAAAAAGACACAAGAACGCGAAACTGGAAATGCTGTCAGAGAGCATCTCGCTTAAGCGAGACAAATCTCGCTTAAGCGAGATTCACGCCGAGAGGAACCCCAATTTCGCTTGGGGCTCGCTTAAGCGAACTGGGCCCCGTTTTTTGACGATTTCTCACCATTTTTCACCCAAAAACCCAAATTTTGATCCCTTAATCTCCCAAAATGATTTACAGTGATGTTTACAGGTCAAATAGGCAATATAGAAATCAAAACAACATAGGAACATGCATCAAACAACACAATTCATCCATTTTAGAAATTACACAAAATTCTAAAACCTAGAAAACCAAGAACACCACAATTCATAAATTTTCAGAATTATATACATTATTAGTGAAAGGAATCCCACCCTTACCTTAATTCAGCAACAATTGAAAGCCTACAGAAATTTGATCCCTTCCTAGCTCTCCTTCTAGCCCTCTTGGTTTTTCTCCTCTTTTTCTCAAAAACTCTCTTTTTCTCTACTGTACGTGAAAATGTTTGTCTGACTCTTTCCTTACTAACTCCCAAAACATAACCCCCTTTTTCTATCCCTTAACTCCCACTTAATCCACATAATTACAATTAATCCCCCTTAATTCTAAATAAATATTATTACTACTTATTTCTATTTCTCATATTTTATTTTAAATAATAAAACAACTATATAATAAAATAACACATAATATATATATATATCACACATGCATCATATATTTTCGCATAAAATCATATATATATCAAATAAGTCATGCAAAATCATATAACCAATATTCAAACATCATTTAAAATAATAGAATTAAAATGAGGTGTTACAGCTTGAAACAAGAAAAAAATGTGAACTTAAGCGGTTCGTTGTTTAGGACTATCGGCTTGAAAGTAGTAAAAATGTAAGCGGTCCGTTGTTTAGGACTGTCGGCTCGAAAGCAGTAAAAATGTAAGCGGTCCGTTGTTTAGGACTATCGGCTTGAAAGCAGTAAAATGTAAGCGGTCCGTTGTTTAGGACTGTCGGCTTAAAAGCAGTAAAAATGTAAGCGGTCCGTTGTCAGGGACTGTCGGCTTGAAAGCAGTAAAAATGTAAGCGGTCCGTTGTTTAGGACTGTCGGCTTGAAATCAGTAAAAATGTAAGCGGTCCGTTGTCTGGGACTGTCGGCTTGAAAGCAGTAAAAATGTAAGCGGTACGTTGTCTGGGACTGTCGGCTTGAAAGTAGTAAAAATGTAAGCGGTCCGTTGTCTGGGACTGTCGGCTTGAAAGCAGTAAAAATGTAAGCGGTCCGTTGTCTGGGACTGTCGGCTAGAAAGCAGTAAAAATGTAAGCGGTCCGTTGTCTAGGACTGTCGGCTTGAAAGCGATAAAAGACTTGAAACGAAAGGATGCGGCCAAACAAGACTTTGGGTGACTGATGCAACCATGTGTGAATGATGTTGTGTATATGTTGTGTGTGAGTGAAAGTAATAATGCATGGATGTATGAATGTGTGAATGAATGTACGAGTGTGTAGACTGGGTTGTGATGGGTAAACTCGGCGAAACGAGACAAGACAGGTAAGATGAGAGATAGACTGACATCGCAGTACAAACACTCGACAAACTTCCTTGAAGATGATATTATTGCGAACAGATCGGGCCGTTTGCAGGGTGAAGCCTGGCACAAGATAGCAACTGATGCTTCCTGTGGGAGAGCTCATTGTTGACTGAACAGTTGGGAAGAGGTCACCATTTGTGAACCGGCGTAGAGTGTTCTGATAAATGCCACTGTTGACCAAACGTCTGGAAGTCGCCATTTTGCATAGAGTGCCAATCCGTTGGTATGCCCCAGCAGTCACGCTCCTTTTTGTTTTTTTTTTTGTTGAAATCCCTAACTTTTTCCTGGACCGCCCTTTCAGGTTTTCAGTCCACCGGGAGTATATTCCTTTTTTGTGCCCCTAATTTTGCCTGGACCGCCCTTTTGGGTTTTCAGTCCACCGGGACGCTCTCTATTGCCTAAGTCGCCTTTTCAGGTTTTCAACTTAGCGAGCTTTCATTTTTTGTTCTTGTTTTTGGATTGTGACTGCATCTTGCTCAAAGTAGAGGTCCTCTTCATAGTGCTTAGACATGTTTCCCTTCCGGAGTGTAACCGTTCTCGAGGTGGCTGCTGATGCATGTTTCACCTACTCACGAGCTCAAAGAGAGTGTGTTTGTTGTTCACATTTTTCAAAAGATGTAAAAAAGGTTCTGTATTTTGAAAAATTTTGCTTCAAGTATTGTCATAAAAATAGAAGAAATTTTGTAAATTGAATAAATGAGAGTTCCAAATAAATGGGTACGGGCTCAAACTTGATTAATTGAGTGGTGGCCTGCCAATGGCATGGCTCCACGGATCTTTGAATTTTTTTGGAAAATGGTAAATGTAATGGGAAGGGTACATTGAACACAATAACCGTTATTCTCCCTAACCACTTTTGAATGCCCCTGTTCCGAGTCTTTGATTTGCAGATGCTTCGAATCAGAGATCTTTTGATAGCTGGATGCCCCAAGTGGACTGTGCTTGACTGATGCAGTTACTTTGTCATGATCCTTAACTTTTGCATAGATCGCCTTTTCGGGTTTTCGATCTATCAGGATAATCATTTTTGTTAATGTCTCTCATTTTTGCCTGGACCGCCCTTTTGGGTTTTCAGTCCACCGAGACGCTCACTTTTGCCTAAGTCCCTTTTTCAGGTTTGCGACTTATCGAGCTTTTATTTTTGACAGAGTATTTTCTTGACTGCACCGGCACTCATAGGTCGTGTGAGTTTGTCACCATTCGTAGTTGTAAGAAGTCAATGCACACGAGCCTTCACAGTTAGGCGTCCACTTACCCTTGGAGTAAGGTTGGAAAGAGTGCCCTTTTGAGCACAAAGTCTGACGAACCTTCTTGTTGGAAGTTTGCTTCAACTTCTTTTGATATAGTTGTACCAGGTCGTCATGCATTGTGGGTTCAATCAATCTTGAGATTTCAGTCTGCCCTTCATGTCGTATACTGATGGAAGGAGGGGGGTTGCCCCTGTTGAAATGTTTATTGAAACACGATGCCCATGTGAGGCAACGGTGCCATCTCATGCTGGTCTTTGTAAGTGACAGCCATTCTCTTGGCGATCTTCTTGATTTTGTTTGCAGCTTTGACGGCTAAGATGCCCAAGTATGTGAGTGGTTTTGTCGGGAATCACTTCATTCTTCTTTTCTTCATCTTTGGATGCAGGAAATTCAAAGTCGAGAGAGAGTATATGGTTAGTGTGTTCAACGGGCTTATTTATGTTTAATCTGCATTTATGTTTGATTTTTGAAAAGTGAATGATTGTATGCAGACATTTGGAAATGATTAAAGAAAAAGATTTTTGGTTTTTTGTGTTACCATTTTCCAGAAAAAGCACAAAATAAAAACAAAGTCGGGATCAAAACGACCTTTTTATTAATGATGGAAAATACATGAAGCAAAAAGCACTACACAAGTTCACTTTCGTCTCGGGCGGGGCGAAAGGATTTTTTTGGAAAAAGTAAACAGCAAACAAACACATTATTTGAACGGATAAGTAGCGGAAGAAAACATCAACAAAGATCCGATTGCGGCTAGCCATCCCATGTGTCACAAACACTATGTATTATGATCTGGTAGCGGATTGACTTGCGCGTTCGGAGAGTCTTAAAAGGTCAGGCGGTTGGTCCTAATCAAGTTCTGGACTGCCTTCTTTAGTGCGTTACAATGTTCAACATCATGTCCAGGTGCCCCTTGATGGAAAGTACAGAAAAGGTCAGGTCTATACCATGCTGGCAATCTTGTTGGTACTGGAGGAGGCGCTTTAGTCTGGACTAGATTCTTTTCGAGCAACTGTGGAAGCAAATCCCCATATTTCACAGGGATTGGGATAAATTGTTTTCTTGAGACCTGTTTCTGAAGATTGGATTGTTGAGGAGCCTGTTGTCGAGGCTGTTGCATGCACAGTGGCTGACATGGTGGCTGGGGCCCTCGCTGGAATTGAGGCGGATCCTTTGTAACCATCAGCGAAGATACCATGTTAGTTAACTTCTCTATTTCAGCCGGAAGCGTTGTCACCTCTTCACGAAGCTCGTGGACCTCTTGTTCAAGTTGATCCGTCTTTTGTGTTTGCACGAGTGTTTGCATGTGCGAGTTGAAGTTGAACGAAGACATCGGACCACTTACTGATGGATCGACCTTTTGTTGAAAAGACATAGTGTGAGACTCGGATTTGAAACTATGAATACAGAATGATGCATGGTATGTTTATGCAAAAATAGACATTTTTATTGAAGGACTTGTAAAAGCATTTACGTAAACATCGTAGTTGAAAATTTCATTGAATAATAATTTAAAGCACCACAAGATAATTCCCTTTTTAACAAACTGAGCCAAGGGATAGACTCCAAAGTACATCACAAAAGCTAGAAAGTGACATAAGTGATAAAAACTGTGAAGTTCTCCGACTCCTGAGGCGGTCTACTCCTCAAAATCTGGATGCGTACCGGCAAAGAAGTCCATACGCCTCTTCTTACTCCCAGGAACCCGGTCAAGTATGGCATCCTTCTCCTTGATACGGTCTTTCAATTTAGCAATTTCCTGGTCTTTCTTGTGGTTTTTCCAATTTTCTTGCTCTAGCAGGTTCATCAGGGCATCCTTCTCACGCTCGGCTACTTGATACTTTCCTTCCCAAACGGCACTTTCACGGCGGGACTCATGCAAACGCTCCTGGTACTCTTTCTCGGTATCAAAGGTCATAGGTAGAGGTGGTGCTGGAGTAATAGCAGATAGGAACCTTGGGAATTCATAAGGCATCCCATATTGGGTAGCTCTGTCAATAACCCATTGAGTATATGATTCATGGACGATACCTGTCTTCTTTCCTAACTGGCCTTTATCCTTTCTTCGAATGGTGTTCCACGCTTGCATAATCTTCTTTCTCATGCCTTTACTGTCATCTCGGTTGTGGTAAAACACATTCTCTAGATAGATGTAACGAGGAGATTGCCTTTGAGGATGAGGTTTGCTTTCACTTCAGCTGTTTCAAGGTGGAGAGCTGCAGCAATGGTTGAATGTTTGGGTGTTCTCTCAAGGCCGCTGAAAGGTGGTTCGTCAAGCACTGGCAAATTCATCCAATGAGAATATTCCTCGAGGGTGGGAACAAGCTGGTAATCTGGGAATGTGAAGCAGTGATTGAGAGGATCGTAGAACTGGACCCAAGTATTGAGAAGTCCCTCATCAACATCTGTTTTGACAATGCCGAGCAAACTTCCATGTCGTTCCCGAAAGTAATCCCGGTCAGTCACCTCTTTTGCTAGCTTCCTTAAACTCGAAAGGTCCGATTTCCTGAAACTATACTGCTTAAGGTTCCTTCTTGGGAAATTCATCTACGATGTTTGTAAAAAAGTTTAGATAAGTCCTTTGATTTTCGGAGATCAAGGCTATTTGACTAGCTTTTGACTCACTATTTTATTTCACGACTGAACTTTTAATTTTTAGGAAAAAGGGAAAAAAGAGTTCAAATACCCTATATTGAAGAGATTTAGGGTTCGGGGGTTGGTTTCATAAAGGGAAGGTATTAGCACCCTTTATGTTCGTAGTACTCTACGGGAACCTCTTGGTTTTATTTAATTCTTGTGCTATAATTTACTTGCTTTGAAAAAAGAAATTTAAAATGATTAAGAAAAAAACCTAATTATCTACATTTTTTATTGATTTGAGAGCACGAGTGTCCTTTGCCTACGTACCCGTGAGGGATCAAAACCTCGTAGTTCGGGGTAGAAATTGCGTTTGATTGATTGAGTGTTTTTTAATGATTTTTGAAAAAGGTTTTAAAATGAAAGAAAGCCAAAGTGTCAAATGAGTATTGGTTTGTGTTTTTTTAATAATAAAGAATGTGAACTCAAAATAAAGTTAAATTGATTGGCATTTGATTAAGAAAAGAAAATTAAAAAAAAGGATCACCTGATTTAAGATCAAGGTTTGTTTTAAAAAATATTTTTTTGTGATTTTTATTATATGCATTTTTTGTTGTTTTCGAATAATTGGAATAAGGGTAAACTAACGGAGCAGGAAAGAATAAAAGCGTGGGGAACTCATGATGGCGTTGGACCACATGAGGACCTTTAACCTAAACTACAAAGCATAAAAGACAGAGCATACACCCACACACGCACACATGCACCTAAGCTATTACAAAAAAACCTAATAATACATTCTATGGTCTGCGATATAAATAAATAAATTACATCAAAGCCTAAATATACATTCTACATAATTGGTGAAAAAATAGAAAGGCAAAGAAATAAATACGCATAATAATAAACCTAAACTAAAATGCATGGATAATTTACATTAAGCCTGAACATACATTCTAAATTCTTGCAATAAAATTAAATAAAATTAAATGACATGATTAAAATATGATATGCATGAGTACGGAATGTGAACGAGAAAAAAAAAACATGCAAGAGTTAAAATTTACAAGCAGGGGGGGTATTAACAGTATTCAGGAGGGTGTAGGGATTAAAAAAGGGTGGAAATGGGCCTCGGGTGGTGTCAGGCGCGCATTGGGCCTCTGATCAGACATGCGCCGTCTGATTAAGATCAGACAGCCTAGATTTGATCATGGATCAGGGTATCAGGGTTGTTGGATCCGCATCAAAGGGACAATGTGCGAGGGTGCATCATAGCGTATACACCCACGCACACATGAACACACAAGCCTATATAAGGGCTGTATGAGGGTTTTTCTCTCATTTTTACATCCTTCTTTCTCTCTCTTCTCTCATTCTAGAGAGAGAAGCTATGCCTTCTCTCTAGAATTCCAGCAAAGCTCCAGTCGTCTTCTCCGGTCAGCAGGTGGGTGGTTCCGGCGGTGGTTGGCCGGCCGGTACGGCGGCGGCACCACGCCGGAACCCTAATTTATTTATTTTTGCTTTTTTTTGCCTTTTTCTCTTCTACTCGTTTCTACTTCTTCTTTCCTACTTTAAAATTTTTAAAAGCTGAAATAAATAGTCCTAAATCTAAAACTTTGGTTTAAAAAGAAACTACCTTTTTAAACGGAATCGGATTGGTGTTACGTCGTGTTGATAGAGGTTTGGCGTTGTTCCTTGTTGCATGTTTTGAATCAGATACGGATCTGTTGGTGACTTTGTGACTGTTGGTTCTGACTTGAAGCTTGGTGATGTTACTGTTGGATTTACGGTTTTGCAAGGTTATACGGTTGTGATTCTTGTGTTGTTGATGCCGCAAGGATGATGGGTTTTGATTGATGATCTTGTTGTGTTTCCAGATTTCTTGTATTTGCCGTTTTGATTTGCAGGTCTTGTGTTGGAAATCGGCCGTTGTGAATGTTACTGATTGCTGGAAGTATTGTTTAGTGTGTTTTTGTGAATTGTTTGTGATTTGCAGGTTTTGAAAATTGGTGTTGGATGCGATGAAATTGTTATGTTTTCTGTGAATTTTCCGTCCCCCCCACTTGTGTTTCTGCTGGTTCTATTTATAGGGTTACAAATTGAATTTAGGGTTTGTTGAACCAGGCAGAAAAACTGGCTTGGATGAGATGAAAGAAACGGGTAATGAGGCTTGTGATAGCTTGCAGTTTGTTGGACTTGGACCAATTGGACTTATCCGATCTATTTTGACTCTTTGGACTTTAAATAATAAAAACAAATAAAAATGAAGAGATAAAAATGACTAATAAAAATTGAAATTAAAAATGATTAAATAAAAGGATGGAAATAAAACTAAAACAAAGAGAATTGCGCCTGACTCGAAACCAAAAATGAGGTATTTTAAAATACCTCTCTGCCGAAATTTTCACTGAAAAGTCAGGGTCGAATGACGCGTGTCGGTGGGATCTTGGGTCAAAAATCGGGGTATGACAATAAGCATATAGCTGTTGATTGTTGTTGTGAGTGGTTATCCTCACTGTGTCCTTTGGTGCTCTGATACGTAACGGGATGAGAACTTTTATAGCTATTTTCTATTCCTTACGTATTGTTTATGAATTGACATGAACAAGTTATAGTTTTGAATTACATTGAGATGTTTTGATGAGGCCTGCGTGCCAAAACTATTTTGTTAATTGAATTTTAATCCGCTGCGAAGTTTTGAACAATTATGATGATTATTTTATGAAGGATAAATTGTTATTTATTCCATTTGAGATTTTAAGACATGTAGAATTCCGTTTATGCGAGAAACACTGATTATTTATTAAGAAATTTTTATTTTGGGAAAACGGGGTGTTACATTCAGAGCCACGAGGGGTTGACGCATCAGTTCGGAGCCACGAGGGGTTGACTGCTGTTCAGAGCCACAAGGGGTTGACGTGATATGGAGAATGGCGAAGCGAATCCTTATGGCGAGTAAAATTACTTTGCAGAGTGGCAAAGAGTAATCATTTTGTAGAATGGCGAAGATAGTCACTTTGTAGAATGACGAAGATAATCACTTTGTAGAATGGCGAAGTCAGAACCTCGAGGGATTTGACGCTTCTTGTAGTATCCGTAGGATTTCCGTGTAGAATAAAGTAGACATGGCGAGTAGTGTACAAAAAGGTAGACATGGCGAGTAGTGTACAAAAAAGTAGACATGGTGAGTAGTGTACAAAAAAGTAGACATGGAGAGTAGTTTTTAGAAAATAGGGTGCCTCGTTAAAAATCTGCAAAACAAATCTCAACGGTCGAGAAAGGTTAGAATAACTATGTGTTTCATCTTTAAGCTCTTAATGACGTGACTGTTGCTTCTACATTTCATTCTGGTGTGTTGTTTGGTGAGTTCCTCCTTTTGTTTAACCTCGTCCTTGGCGGACTTGTCTGCCTCTCAACTTTATTTATCTGAAATATAACGTTACTTCCGAACTTCCAAAATAAAGGAGTCTTAATTATATTTGATTCTATTTAATGAGAACTTCGTTATTTCATATTTTCTACTCCCCTTCCTATTCTTTCCATTCTCTTACTAACCTTCTTACTTGATTACCCTTTGCTTTTAATTCTTCTTTCTTCTATTAGATTTGGAACTAAGTCTTCCTACTACTTTTCTTAAATCAAATGTGCTGCTTTTTAAACTAACTCGCCTACTTCACTCTTTTTATTTTATACTCCTTTTTCTCCTACTAACTTAAATTTTAACTTTCTTCGTATTTTATTCTCTATGTCTTTACTTTATGAAGTTGGAACTAAGTCTTCTGCTCAATGTGATTCTTCTACGTGGGTCTGAAGCTATTTATTTAATCTATTATTTCTGTTTTTACTAAGCAGTGAGGTCAGTTTGCAAAGTAAATGGTACATTAAAGGGGTTCCTAGGAAAAAGAGGTGGGTCACTTGAACCTCTTAAATACCAAGACTTTCCTCGCCAGAATCCCTCATATGTGACCTTTTAACATTACTACATTTACTTTTGCCACGGGGTACCTAGAGTTGTTAAATAATTTTCCTAATAATTGATTTTTTTTTACAATAGAATATGATCCTAGTTGTATTATTCTAATTCTTCTTGTCACACTAAACTAGGACTAGCTCGCCTACCGATTGAATTAGGACTAGCTCACCTATTCCTATTAGAGAGTGGAATTAATCCACCCATTCCCGATTGTTGTTGTTGTCGTAGAGGTAACTACTTTGTCATTGTGTTGCGAACTGGATAGTGGTAAAACTGATTGTATATTTCCTCGAAGTATATTGGACAATAAATTTTCTTCAAATCAAATAGTATATTTTCTCAAAATATATTAGGCAATAAATTTTATTCAAACAATATTTATTCTCAAAATATATTAGGTGATTTTCTTCAAATCAAAGAATATATTTTCTTAAACTATATCGGCGATAAATTTTCTTCAAATATATATATAATATTTTTACTCAATATATTAGGCGATAAATTTTCTTCAAACTAAAGAATATATTTTCTCAAACTATACTGGCGATAAATTTTCTTCAAATAATATATTTTCTCAACATATATTAGGTGATAAATTTTCTTCAAATCAAAGAATATATACAACAAATTTTCTTCAAATAATATATAATATATTTACTCAATATATTAGGCGATAAATTTTCTTTAATCTAAATAATATATTTACTCAATATATTAGGCGATAAATTTTCTTCAAATCTAAATAATATATTTTCTCAAAATATATTAGGCGATAAATTTTCTTCAAATCTTATGTTGGTTTTGAGACCTGATGTTGGTTTGGTCTTCCCCTGTCGTCATCAGCTTTTCGTCCTTTCGAGATAGCCGCTAGGTTTAGGGACGTTTTGTGCAGCTCCAAATTCTTTGATGTTACCTGATATGGCTGTGAGATTGATCCAAATTAAATAATATACTGATCCCGAAATTAACACCCATACATACATATCATTTGCTACATACAATGACAAATTGTTATTTAATAATCGTTATCATATTATATGAATTGCTTACACCATCATTATTTGCTATAATAATCAGTATTATTTTCACAACACACATTGGTGGGATTATCACATTACATACAAATATATACACGACACTTATTCAAAATATACAATGATACACATAAAAATATAAAACCGAACAGCATGGGAGCAAAAAATAAATCATATCTATTTGTTTAGAATTTTGAAAACGCCAGACAATATGAAAGTCATATATCAATCGAAGCATGAACAACACTAGATGAATAATATACGCATATGAACAAACACAATTCAAGGATTTCAACAAAAATATTATCGGAGAATAATAAAGTTAGAAAGGTACTACCTGAGAAGATATTACGATCTTTAGGTGACTTGGCGACAAGGACAACCTTTCTTATCTACCTCGGTGGAGCAGGAAGGCCATGAAGCAGGAACGGTCTCATGACGGTAAAATTAAAAGGAGGCGTGGTGAAACTTATGGCGGTGAAGGAACATAAACTCATCAGAGAGATGGCAAGGTTAGGATCCTAAATCACGATGAGAGATGCGATTTAGGGTTTGTTTGTGAGCGGTTAGGGTTTCCAAATCGTAAAAGAGGCTTATACGATTCAAAAGGTTTATTTGGTTTAGGTTTAGGAATAATTAAATTAGTCCACTCAAATTGGTCCCAAAGAAAATCGAACCTGACACATTGAGGAGGATACTCCTCCAAGGTTCCAAGCCAACACCATCAGACCATTCCATATAAGTTCAGAGCTTAAATAAGTTGACATGAAGGCTCACAGAGTAATGCACACTTCACTAACAGACAGGAAATGACGCTCAACTTGTTTTGGGCCATAAATGGTTGATTAATCTGTTGATCAGTTGGTGCACGTGGATTCACTAATTACCATATTGGCGGTCAAATCCACCCATCACTTTCAAGCATTTGTCCATGGTTATCTATCACAGCCATCTTGTTGATTGACATGGGACTGTATGGACTCAAAAGAGTCGTCAATGCTTGATGTCGTTGTTGTAAGGAGTTGATGGCATTTGATCCAATTTTGTGTTGACGATCGATTCATTCACCATTCTTTAGACCCACGCTTAATTGTTAGAATTGTTTAGGGTTAGATCTTCTTTGTGGATCTTTTTTTGTTTTGCCTGTTAGGGTTGTTGACTGGGTAAGGTTTTAAGTCCCCTAATTTTTATGTAATTTTTCCTTTTTTTTTTAATAATATATATGAGCAATTGGCAACAGATTAGAGTAGGTAGGGTACCAATTTAGTTGAACACTATTATTTTTTATGTCATTTTTCTCTTGACTTATAAAAAAAATAGTGTTTTTTCAAGTTTAATAATATCCAGATTTTGAAGTTTTAAAGCCTATTGTTAATGCTTTATATGAACTTAGACGTTAAAAATTTCAAGTAGTCTAAGATATTAAATCATCATTTTCATAAAAGAAGAAGATATCACATCATCATGACAAGTAGCAACTCAATATCATAACTCAAATATAATATATTTTCTTCTTAGAGTCTTACAATTATCTTCATAATAAAATAAAATATGTAATATTTTCTCAGGATACAAGAAAATATGTCAAAAACATATTATTAAACTCAGCCCTGATGTAACAATATCAGAGCCTAGAACTCAATTTAAACATAAACGATAATCCAACAAACTTTAAAGAGAAACATGATATAGGTGAGAGTATGATTATCTACTTTAATCTCATACAGAAACACCTTGATACTACTCCTCAATATTATCACGAGGATAACCTGCATATAATGAATAGAAAAGAAACACGTAGAAAATAGGCGGTGAGCTATGTTATATGACACTTGAAGTGGTACAACAATATCAATTCATAGAAACAAACACAAGAATGGACATTTATGATTGCAAACCATTTTAGATGTACATATAATTAAACAAGAGACACATATATCAAGTGAATCATTCTTACACATCTACTACATATCAATAACTCATACTTAATAAATTATAATAGGGGGACAAGAGAAGTAAAAGAAGAACACCACCGGTGAACTTTAAATTATCACACTCTCGTTGGTATTAGAATATTAGACGACTAGTTAGAGTTTATGGGATTTATAAATATGCCATGACATCAAGTAATCATAAATAGTACTATTATGGAAACTATGAATATCGATAAGAATGAATACGGTAACATGACTATATCATTCAAACAAAAATGACTAGTTCGTAATTTTTATGGATCAAGTCACCCCGAATTGTAGAGATTATTGGTGGAGAATTCAATGATGATTCATTGATGTTATACCACTATCTTGTGTATGTATACACAAGGTTGGTTATTAGTCCCATCTCTTAAAACACATATTATCATTATTTTGAGCATGGCTAGATAACACTATATATAATGGTCTATTTTATCCCAAACTATATACTCTAATAGACTTATAGAATTTAGAAACCACAAGAAGAAACACATCGCTTTCACACTGTTGGCAAGAGCAATTTTGGAATCATGATTTATCAGTTTCATTGTCAGGATTTAGTTTAACATGCATCAAATAGATAGGAATAACATGAAAGAAAATATAATGAGGATGTATGATATGATTGAGTCTAGGATAAATAGTGTTTATTTGTGTGTTTTACTTACTTTCATCCCAACATTATGATGTTTATAGAGTTTTAGTTCATGTTTGAAATGATTATCCTTTATGGAGATTTGAATTTTACTATATTGTTAAATACCCCCTTACTCCTTTTTCAATTATATATATATATATATATATATATATATATATATATATATGTAAAACATGGTTCTATTGCGATCAAACAAATTGCAAGATCAGATAATTAAATGAAAGTTTGGGACAAATTATAAGAGTAACAATATTATAATGAGAAATAAAATAAAAAGGCTTAGCCCAATGGAGAAGTCTTTCTTTACCCTACCCAGTAAAGGCCACACAATAACCGTTAATGCACTTCAAAGGGTGTTCAGAAGGATCAGGATATTTTTTCTGACAGTCGGCGTCAGTAACACACTCTCCTGTAATGTAAAATAAGAATAAATAAGTATTACTAAATATGAGTAAAATATCGTGTCTAAAATAAAAAAATAAAAAAAGAGAATGAGCTTACTTTCAGCCTCAAATACAACAAGAAACAAAGAAACATAAATGATCGCAATATAAAAAATCTTGATAATTCCAACCATATTTTTACTTATGTTTTAACTTTGCATATAATAAATGGTGAATTGCTTGATCACTTTATATAGTAAAAAACTCATCCAATGTTAACATCAAGTAAATAGTTTTTAACAATTCTTCTGTTGCAAGAAACTCCTCAATAAATTAGAACAACTATTAGATGTCACTAAAGTAAATTTATGTATCATGTTTGTCTATTTAACCCATATAATAGATCTTACATAAAAAAAGTTGTCTTGTAATTATAGTTAAAACCTATCTACCAATATTTAATAATTTTTAATTACTAATCTAGCATTCCCTAATATTCGTATTATAGACACTCTCTTTCTTACACTCTCTAACACTAAATCTTTTATGGGATGAAAATCATGTTGGCACTGGGAATCAGATTTTGACCCAAAAGAGAGTGAGTGTTAGAAAGATAGTGTTCCACACACACACGCGCGCACACACACAAGGTGTGAGGGTGGAAACCAATGTATCATATTTGAATCTTAATATACATACATATATATATAGGAGTATTATAGACATTCTCTTTCTAACACTCTCTAACACTAAATATTTTATTGGATGAAATTCATGTGGGCACCTGACATCAGAAATTGATCCCACATAAATTGAGGAGACCCACATGAATTTGACCCAAAAAAAGAGTGAGTGTTAGAAAGAGAGTGTTCCACACACACACACAAGGGATGAGGGTGGAAACCAATTTATCATATTTGAATCTTGTGGTTAAATAGAACCTATTTAAAAGGGGAGGCCTTATTAAAGGTGACCAACAAGATTTAATGGTTCAGATTAGTCATTGATAACCAATGATTACTATGCATCGATAAAATAATTATTAATAGTCTAGCATGGCGACACAATTTTTTGTTGAAATAATACCCCAAAAAGATAATATATTTTTATATTAATTTAATGTATTGACAATTCTTCATGGTATGTATATTCTTACTATCTTTTCTTTAATTATGTTAGTTTTCTTTTGTCATTAGTTAATTTTAGGAGTAATTTGATATATTTCTTTGATTTTTAATTCATGAATTTAATAATATGATTATGCTTTCATATCCTTATTGAACCACCTATTTTTGTAATTTGTTTTTCATTGATTTAACATGGTGTTTAGATTATTGATAAATCAACATAGCTTATATTGGGTATTTTAATCATTTTTTTTGTTGAGCAAATCACTTTTTTTTAAGAAGATACGTTGAGCTTAGCTTGCACTTTGGTAGGACAACTCATGATAAGAGCTAGTAGATTTCACCTCACAACATACCATCGAATTCTGCAGTGTGATATATGGAACAGCTTACGGTGTGACAAAATTATGTTTTAGACAATATATAAATAGTTTTAAATTTTTTTAGGATTTTAAAATCAATCGAGCTAGGATAAACGCTTGAAAATTTATGCAATGAGAATTGAATATTGGGAAAGAGAATTTGATATTTCTTTGATTTTTCATCATGCCTAATACCGTTATCTCTACTGTTATAATGTCAATTCTTATGAATAGCTAAACCCTTTTGGCTAAGATAAAGATGAAAATCTTTTGGTATATTTTTAATTAAATTCTCATATTATTTATGTCATTGATATTGTAACACCCCAATTTTTATTATTAGTTTATTAATGTTATCATTATGTGACATTAGTAATATTAGTATTATTTAGAAATCTATTTGTTTATTATTTTATTATCATGTGGTTGAATTGATGGGTTAGTTAATTATTAGAAAAAAAGAGATTATGAAAAATTAAGGAAATAGAGGTGTGTGAGTAAATAGAAGGTTTAAGTGAGTAATTGAGTAGTGTTTTATTTATGAAGAATAAACATGATAGAACCAAGCCCAATAAGAGGATATAAATAGATTGTAGTCTCATGAGAATTAGGGTTAGAAACACACAAGAGTAAATCAAGAGATGAAGCAAGAAGGGGATCTAAAGTGGTGAAGAAGAACTCAAGGAGGTTAGAGGAGGAGATTGGAGAGAGACCCATTCATTGGAGAGATTTGATTTGTTGATTGTTGAGGTAAGTGGGAGTCTCTATTCACATATGGGTTATGTGAACAAATGGATAGTAAAAGAATTTGTGTAATTCTTCATGTTATTATGATGAATTGATGTTGAATTCAAGCTCTAGTATGTAGTTGTGATTTTAGGTATGTGATTATTTGTGAATCCATAATGTGCATATGCTAAATCCATGATTTAATTGTGTTAATGTTGTGTTTTTTAGTTTTATGTTAAAAGGAGTGAAATTCATGAAATTTTATGTATGCTTGATATTTTGATGTGTTATAAGGGCCAAATTAAAATATAATGAGCATAGGTAATGTTTATCTATTGCTGTTAAAGTAAAAGAGCGTTGATCATGAGATTAGATAACACTAATAGTTATTGGATTTTTAATTATATGTGATATTGGTTACCCTGCTTGATTAAGAAAATGCTAAATTCTTCCACTACGTAAACTGTCTTCTCTCCATCTCATGTTTTTGGCTGTGTGGAAGAATTGTCGATCACTTTCCTACTTATGTTGTTGGTGTACAATTGTTATTAGATTTTTTTGTTACAACAGTTGTTATTAGATTAAGTGCAAGGGCATGCACTTCTTTATAATTCACATATCGTACCCTCAATTTAATTTAGAGAAGATTAAAATGACCAATAATAATTATATAAAATGAAATAATAAATGACAAAATTTTAAGAAATACGTTTGCAGTTAATAATGGCATCAAAATATAGTTCAAAGATAAATTTAAGTGGTGTCTACTTATGAAGAATGGGCTCGTTAAGCGAGACCCTAGCTCGCTAGCGAGCTTGCCAGTGACGGCACGCGCTATTTAATGCATTTTGGTCCATTGAGGATGTGTTCCGACATTTCAGGGCTTTCTTTTAACGCCAAATTATCTTTGTTTTGAGGATTTAGTGAAAGGTAATGAGTTTTGGGATGAATTAATTTTATGACAAAACTTACATACTGATGACAGATCATTTTACGTTATTTTTAGTATGTTTTTCAAACAATTTTAGTAGGTTTTAGCAGTAAAAAAAAGGAGTATTACAACGATTGCATATGATTTCGGGAATTTTGTAATGTTTTCTATAATTGAGTTTGTAATTCTAGTTTTCCCAAAACATAACAATTTTAGGGGTTTTTTGAAGTAATTCATGAAGAAATCATGCAAATCGGCAAATCGAGAATATCCAAAGATTTGTGAAGGCTTTGGGAGTACCAAGAATGAAGATTCAAGAGGCCTCATGAGACTTTACAGTGGGAGGAATTATGTTCCCAAGTTCCGATGCAAGTTATTTGAAGACGAAGAACTAAACCGACGGAAAATTAGAGAAACTGGGACCAAGAAGCAGTAACCATGCACCTTGAGCACATGTGATACGCCTGGGCATGGGAAAAGCAAGCCATGCACCTTGACGATGTTTCAAGGTGCACTACATGCGCCTTGAGCATGCTCCACATTCCCCGGGCATTTGTAATGCGAGGGGCAGAGGCGTAATTTTATGCTTTCTCGTGGGTAATGCCCGTGTTTTGAAACTCTCACTATAAATACTAGCTTTCCTCATTCAGAATTTCTCGTTCAGAGTTGTGGCAGTTCAAGAGGAAGACAACTTTGGAGCTTTGTGAGAGTTTCTATCTTCTCCTTCTAAGATGAACCTTTATTTTTGTTGGATATTTTTTTTAATTTATTGTCATTTTTATTTTATTTATCTTTTGTTCGCTATTAAGTTTTATTAGAAATTATTTATTTCAAAGGATCGACCCTAGATTAGATACTTAGGTTATGACAGGGCCTAACATTATTATTACTATCTGGATGCTTATATCTTGATATATATATATATATATATATATATATATATATATGTGTGTGTGTGTGACCCTATACTAATAGTGAAGTAATTAGTTAATAACTAGCGAAAGATATCGAAAGCAAGTTGACCCTAGTAGTAAGTATTTATGAGGTGACATTACTAATACTGAGTAAAATATGTTGAACCTAGGAAGTAACTAGTTTTTATTTAAGGAAACAAGAGACTCCAGGTAATAAAACTAATAGAACCATTCTCTTAAAGCCTTGGTAAGGTAGACGATGATAGGGCTGCCTATTTGTAGAACTACTAAGTGAGAGAGAGAGAGAGAGAGAGA
Organism: Medicago arabica; assembly: GCA_946800305.1. NCBI lineage: Eukaryota > Viridiplantae > Streptophyta > Magnoliopsida > Fabales > Fabaceae > Medicago > Medicago arabica. The sequence continues at coordinate 32,747,072 of OX326964.1, read as the reverse complement.
GAGAGAGAGAGAGTTATGAGTGTCCTAAGATTCATAGATGAGTAATCTTGAAATTCCAATATAAAGTCTATTCTTTCCATTACCTTAGAGACGGTAAGACCCCACACGCAAGGATCACCGTGTGATCAATAGGTGCAATTTCCAACCTTCTAGGTTACTCACGTCCTAACGGCCTCATCACTTGTATAGTCTACCTAAGATAAATAAATACGACATGACTGTTATTTAATATCCAACAATATAAATATGGGGGATTCGGAGAATCCTAACCGCTGCTTACTTTTCTGCAACCAAAAACAGGTAAACTTGTTCTATTGCAAACAGATAAAAATCACAAATCTCTAACCATTATCTTTTATTATATGGTTAACTTTAAAAAAAGTAACGCGAATTGTTTGGACAAAACGACAATCCCTGTGGATACGATACTCTTCTTATCACTTTATTACTTGGTAAACAATTTGGTACACTTGCCTAATCCGCATATCACATACCACATCAGATTTTTCGTCTTCTGAAGTTGTCTCTATCAAAGGATCTTAGCACAATTTTGTCTTCTTCTGACCTTGTGTAGAAACAGACAAATAACTTCAAGGTCAATAAGAATGAACAAATACTTCCAGTTTCAACAAAGGATTTTCGAATGACTATCCAATGGAATTATCCATACCAGGAAATGGCGCACCATCATTGATTTGAAGTTTCTCAACGACTCGTAATGCACTGACATTCTTCTCCAATATCTCTCAAATCCCTGCCTATATAAAGAGCTGCAGAACATGAATAAGATTAACAAGACTCTTATATTTTTACTTTGCCATTACTTTGTCAAATCAAATAGCGCAAAAACACTTAAGAATTTCTCACCAAACTTTTATATTAGAAATCCTATTGTCAAAATAGTTTTTTCATATTGTTCAGTTTACACCACCAATTATATATCTGGTGTAAGGCCAATTTTTTTTTTATATTTGCTGTAAATAAAAAGAATCCTCTCGCTTATGAAGCTTGAGCATCATAAGTCTCTTGATAAAACCTTGAGCACCAGAAGTCTCATTCAGTTGTTATTGAGCATTGAAAGTCTCTTGCCTATGTGCTTGAGAGATATAAGTCTTTTGCAGTTGTCCTTGAGCAAGGGAAGTCTCTTGGAGTTGTCCTTGAGCAGTGGAAGTCTCTTGGTAGTGACCTTAAGCATAAAAGTATCTTGAAAGTATGCTTGAGCATATGGGAGTCTCTTGGAAAAGTCTTTGAGCAGTTATAATCAATAGTGATCATAGAGAAATCTCTTTAAAGTGCAAGGGGATTGAACTACTCATGTGTTGTAGGAGGAACCAATATAAATTCCTTGTGTATGCTCTTTCTCTCTATCTCTCTTTTATCTTTGTGTTTATGTTTTATCTGATGCACTCAGACTTTAAGTAAGACTCTGAACCATCAAATTCTGACTAGTATCAAACACTAAGAAAAAGAACCAGAAGAACCCAACACAAATCAACCCCCTGATAACAGGTCATCTTACGTTATTCTTAGCATGTTTTTCAGACATTTTCAGTAGGTTTTACAAGAAGAATAGAGGAGTATTAAAGCAATTGCTTATGATTTCTGGACATTTGTAATGTTTTTTTATGGTGTTTTGTTGTAATTCCTTAATACATCATGCAAAATCGTCAAAACAAGACATCTGAAGATTTGTGAAGTCCTTGGTAAGATGAAGAATAAAGATTCAAGAGGCCTCATAAAACGTTACAGAGGCAGGAATTATGTTCCCAAGTTCCAAGACATCTTACATAGAAGCAAACTCCCATAAAGGGAATAAACAACCACTTTCAGCACTAGATGACAGTCACATGCACCTAGTGCATAGATGGGGCCTCCAGGCGCCCATAAACTCTACACACAGGCACCTGGGGCATGAACGTAGGTGCCTAATGCCCAAACTACCACTCACATGCGCCTGACGCATGGTTCTATGCGCCTATCACATGTTTCTTGCGGGCCAAGCCGTTGTTTTGTGACATTTTGCTAAAGCAAACTCTTCCTATAAATACTGAATTCCTCATTCATAAATTCTAATTTAGAACTAAGAGGTTCAAGAGAAAGGCAAGCATTATGAGATTTAAGGGATCAACATCTCTCCTTACTCAAGGATTTTCTAGGGTATGTTTCATTCCTTTTGTAATTTGTCTTTAGTTACCATGAGTAACTAAATATTTTTAGGCCAGGGTTCTAAGATGAACCTCTATTTAGTTTGTTGGATAATTATTTAATTTAAAGTCTTTTATTCAGTTATTTTCTATTCGATATTTAGTTTTATTGTACTGCGTAAGATTTGTCTAATATTGATGTATATCTGTCTAATTAGGAAGTAATTAATTAGTAACTAGCGAAACAAACCGAAAACGAGCATACCCTGATAGTAAGTACATAAGGAGGTGAAATACCTAATTTTGATGCACATCTGCTGAAATCAGGTAAAAACTAGTTAGTAATTAAGAAAATAAGTGACTTCACGACTTAAATTAGCCAATTAACTCCATTCTTCTTTCACCTTAGACACTGATAAGGTTGCCCGTTTGTAGAACTACTACTGACAGGTCATCTTGCGTTATTCTTAGCATGTTTTTCAGTCATTTTCAGTAGGTTTTAGAAACAAAAAGGAGGAGTATTAGAAAAATTGCCTATAATTTCAGGACTTTCGTAATGTTTTCTATACTTGAGTCTATAATTCTAGTTTTCCCGAAACATAGAAATATTCGGGGGTTTTTTGTGGTAATTCACGAATAAATTATGCAAATCGTGAAATTAGGAACATCCGAATATTTGGGAAGACCAAGAATGAAGATTCAATATGCCTCAGGAGACTTTACAGTGGGAGGAATTATGTTCCCAAGTTATGAGGCTAGTTATTTGAAGATGAAGACCTAAACGACGGAAAATTGAAGAAACTAGCCATGCACCTAGAGCATGGACATGCACCTCGAGCATGGGTTTTTCTACACACCCATGGGCATAGAGCATGGTGCATGCACCCTGAGCATCTAAAATGTGCGGGATGCAAGCATCTTTTTTTGCTTTGTTGTGGGTAAAGCCCGCATTATCAGCCCAAACTCAATTAGAAACTCTCACTATAAATACAAGTCTTCCTCATTCATAATTTCTCGTTCAAAACTATGGTAGTTCAAGAGGAAGGCAATTCTAGAGTTTCGGAGGAGTTTATATCGTCTCCTTGATTTTCTACGGTATATTTTTATCTTTAGTAATTTGTTTTTAGTTACCATGGGTAACTAATTATTTTTAGGTTAGAGTTCTAAGATGAACCTCTGTTTATTTTTGTTGGTTGTTTATTTAATTAAATTTCGTTATATTTTATTTATTTTTTGTTCGCTATTAAGTTTTATTAGGAATTTAGTTTATTTATGTTGTAGTGCAACCATAGATTAGACACTTAAGTTTTGACATGGCTTAATATTGATCTTATTATCCTGATGCTTATATCTTGATATTAATATCTATCTGTCTAGGAAGTAATTAGTTATAAAAAACGTAAGATACCGAAAGCGAGTTGACCCTAGTAGTAAGTACTTATGAGGTGACATTCCTAATATTGAGTAAAATTTGTTGAACCTAGGAGGTAACTAGTTAATAACTAACGAAAATAGTGTCTTCTTGAAGGAAATAAGTCGTAGCCTAGTAGAACCATTCTCTTAAACCCTTGGTAAGGTAGACGTTGATAGGGCTAAGATGACAGGTCATCTTACGTTATTCTTAGCATATTTTTCTGTCATTTTCAGTAGGTTTTAGCAACAAAAGGAGGAGAATTAAAACGATTTCCTATGATTTTGGGACATATGTAATATTTTCTATATTTGAGTATGTAATTCTAGTTTTCCCGAAACATAGCAATTTGAGAGGGTTTTTGAAGTAATTCACGAAGAAATCATGCAAATAGGCAAATGAAGAACATCTGAAGAATTGTCAAGAATTTAGGAAGACCAAGACTGAAGATTCAAGAGGCCTCATAAGACGATACATAGGGAGTGATTCTGTTCCCAAGTTTTTGAGGCAAGTTATTTGAATACGAAGGTCTAAAACCGACGAAGATCGAAGAAATTGGGCCCAAAAGTACACAAGAATTTGCCTAGGGCATGGAAATGTAATACCATGCGCCTAGGGCATAAGTCACGCGCCTAAGTGATGGAAAAATTGCCAGACGCGCCTAGGGAATCTTGCATGCGCCTAGGGCATGTATAAATTTTCACTTCATGCGCCTCAATCATATGTTGTGTGCCCCATGCATCTCAAATGTGAGGGGCACATGCGCAATTTTATTCGTTTTTCTGGGGTTAGCCCTTATTTTTAGCCCAAACCCAATTAAAAATCTCCACTATAAATATCAGTCTTCCTCATTAATAATTTCTTCTTCAGAAGTGTGGTAGTTCAAGTGGAAGCTACTTTGGAGCTTCGGGAAAGAATCTATATTCTCCTTATTTTTTAGGGTATGTTTTTATCTTTAGTTACCATGTGTAACTAAATCTTTTTAAGTTAGAGTTCTAAGATGAACCTCTGTATATTTTTGTTGGATATTTATTTAATTTAATATGTCGTTTATTATATTTATTTATTGTTTTGTTCACTATTAAGTTTTATTAGGAAGCAGTTTAAATCAGTGAGAGGTGCAACCCTAGATTAGGTACTTAGGTTATGACAGAACCTAACATTCCTCTCACTAACTGGATGCTTATATCTTGATATTTATATCCCATTACTGATAACTATATGTCTAGGAAGTAAGTGATTATTAAATAGCCAAAGATACTTATATTATTGTTGACCCTAGACGTAGGTACTCAGTGGCTAGAACCCATTGAGTCTAGTGGTGCCTTACAAAACCTAGGAATTAACTGGTTAGTAATTATGGAAATAAGTGCCTAACTGTCCGAAATAAGTTGTAACCTAATAAGACCATTCTCTTGAAACCCTTAGTAAGGTAGACGTAGATTATGATTGTCCGTTTGTAGAACTATTAAGAAAGCATTGAGAGAGTGTGCTATGAGTGTCCTAAGATTCATAGATGGGAAAACCTAAAGGAACCTTGGCCTTCATTGCCTTGGGAAACACTGGAAATCCAATATAAAGTTTATGTTTCAATTACCTTTGAATTAGCATGACCCTGCAGGTAAGGATCATCGTGCAATCAGCAGGTGCATTTAGCCATTGGAGGGATATACCAAAGTAGGTTGGTATTGTCCCAACGGCCTCATCACTTGTATAGTCTACCTAAGATAAATAAACGCAATATATTTATTACTTATCATCAAACAACATATATACAGAGGGTATTCGAAGAATCATAATCGCTGCTTACTTTTCTGCAACCAAAACAGGAAAACTTGCTCTATTGCAAACAAATAAAAATTGCAACCTAACTTTTATACCGTCAACTTAAAAAAATTTGTAATGCAAATTGTTTGGAGGAAACGACAATCCATGTGGATACGATACTCTACTTATCACTTTATTATTTAGTAAACGATTTGGTACACTTGCTAGAACTGAAACCATGCATCAAATTTTTGGCGTCGTCGCCGAGGATTGTTGATATTTTCGACTGAGCAATTTAAATTACTTATTTTTATTTATCTTTATTTTTCTGTCATTTAATTTTCAGTCATTTATTTTTCCGCATTTTATTTTTATGTTTTAAAAAATTCAAAAATACCAAAAAAATCAAAAATATTTAGTCGTAGTTGAGTAATTTTTTTCGTCTTATAGTCTAGGTTTAAGTATTTATTTTTCGCGTTGCATTTAGGGAGTCGTAGTAAAAATAACGAAATGTTATAATATCTACATTAGATCGAGTCTAGTTAGTTAGGTTATTTATTTAGAGTCAGTCATATAAGTTTGCATTTAGAATTAGGTTTAACATTTAGTATTAGTAATAAAGTCTTAGGTTTACTTAGTAGTAAAATTAGGTATTAACTTTAATAGTTAATTTAGATTGAGTATGCATTTAGAAAATAATAGAGTCAAGTAACTGCATAAGAATTAACCCCAAACCTAATTTAAAAATCAAGCACAAATTATTCTTATTAAGAATTTTTCTCGAACTTGCAATTATTGTATGAAATAGGTAACCATGGAATTAACCAAAAGCACACAATCAATGGCAGTTAATGAGGAGACCGAAGAACAAAATTTGGAACAATTGATAAAATAAGCAAAGAAGGTGAAGGTTACTAGTTCTTTTGTGGAGAAGCCGGAGAAAGATCCAGGATACCTAGAATTTTAGCAAGAAGTAGATTTAAGGCGACAAGAATTGTTAAAATCAAAACAAGCTGGAAAGGATGAGCATATTCATTCAGTGGAAGTGGAAAGAGAGACACCTCAGATAGAGGACAATCAGAGGGAGGAAGATGTGCCGCCAGAATTAAATTCTTTGCATCAAATTCTCAAGCAGTACAAGGTAATCATGCCCATTAAGGAAATGGCCGAACAAAGCCCATGATGTATCTTGTTCCTTCAAGAACTCTTGAAGACACATGTCGACCTATCTGAAGAAGAACTCATATCCCTAAAAAGTGAGTGTCATCTTACGCATGAGGTACCGACTGAAGTTAGGTTCGACAGTGGAGGATACTTCACTCTACCCATTTGTGTGGAAGGAGAATATATTGGAGAAAGATTATCAGATTTAGGAGAAAATGCAAATCTAATGAGCTTGACCAAGGCAAGGGAGTTTGGAATTATGAAGATATCTCCATATCCTTACACAATAGGATATGTTAATGGCAAAGAAGAAATGGCTATTGTCATATTTAAAGATTTTCCAATCAACATTGGGGGTTCGATTATTGTTTAGACATCGTGATTGCGAACACCAGAGGGAGGTACGATTTTCCGTTGATTCTTGGCATGAAATTTTTCGCCCAAGGAGGTCTAATATTAGATGGTGAGAAAGGGCAGACTACCATCCGAACTTCAAGGCAATACGATGTGTTTGCTGTGATTTACCTAGAAAATGATACAAGTCAAACACCCGCAAGGAAACTTTTCAAGAAAGTGGTAGATAACTATGACCAAGGAAAAATTGAAGAAGAGGAAACAAGAGGATATCCATCAGATGAAGACTGTGACTTAGAGGAGGAGGACGAAATCAAGGAGCCTGAAGGATAGGGGTTCCCAAGAAAAAGTTAGACATAACCGTCAGCCTCAGGACGGTAAACACACGCTGAATAAGAGGCAACCTATTTTCGTCAAGCTAATGAATCGAAAGAAGCGCTGAATAGGAGGCAACCTGTTGACCGTCGGGACTCACACGTTAAACAAACGATGAATGGGAGGCCACCCATATTTTTATTTTCTGTTTCTTTTTTTTTGCTAAGCTGAGATGATCTGACTAATCAATTTCTTTTCTTTTTCTGTTCCTTTTCTTTCAAGTATTATCTAATAAAATTTTATTTCTTTTGCATTACATTTACAACCTTTCCTTTTATGCTTAAATTTTTTTTAGTCTTATGTATTCATTTCAAAACATTTAAGGCAAAGGCTACTTTATCCATACATTCAAGAGATAGTTTCCTTTTTCTGTCGAAATGAGGTAAATTTCTAGGGCTTGCTAGTAAAGGTACTTGTAAGATCACCAACTCTTTTCTGAATAGCATAACCGGTGAGATTAAGAGCCAAATATTTCCATATCCATTCTAGGTTGTTAGATACTTAAATATTTCCAATATACATATATGAGTATTCCATACGAATGCTATTTTTGCTTGAATTTGTAGTCGTTATTTACGGACAATCGGTTAGGTTATTGTAAACACGAGGCAATTTTCACTGGTACTTTGAGCCTTTCAAGCCACCCTTTTATATATTCTTATTATCCTTTGTGAAACCACTCTGAGCCTCCAGACGATTTTTTTTCTTTATTAGTGACGAATCATGTCACAGTCCTGCACTTACTTGAACCCTATTTGATTTCACTTGGAGTTAGATAGGAAATTTTTTTATAACTGCACATGCCTTGAAACTAAGTTTGGGGTGGGGTAATAGTAGAACACATTTGTCAGAAAAAGAAAAAAATGAAAAAATGTAGATGTGCATGGATCTACACAAAAAAAAAAAAAAAAAAAAGGAAACAAAACCAAGAGCCAAAAATGGTCTCTTAAAAAAAAGTATATTTCTGTAAAAAATAAAAAGATAAATAGTGCACTAATGTTTTATTAGGAATCCCTAGGTTAGTGAACTAACTCCAAGTTATTTTATTAGCCTACTTTTCCAAAATATATTCATCCTTAATCTAAGCCAAGTTACAACCCTCAAAGTCCTCCAAGTGTGTGAATAACTTTAACTTGGCTGTCTGTTTAGAATTGTTTCAAATTTATAGCAAGGTACATTCATATGACGACTAGAGTGGGCGAATGTCATGACCAGCCCTACTGGCTTTAGGAGATACATATGTGTATCATAGAAAAGAGTATGGCTGATAATATATGTTACTTTCACCAAGCCAGACCCGCTTGAGTGTATAGTGGTAAGTTTAATTGTTGCTCTTCTATAAATGTAATGAATGGTTCCTAAGCATAACTCCCGGAAAGGTATGTTTTTTCTGAAAAAAATGCAAAGAATAAATTATGTTTTTCTTTCGTTACTTGAGGACAAGCAACTGTCTAAGATTGGGGTTATGATGACAAGTCATCTTACGTTATTCTTTGCATATTTTTCAGTTTATTTCAGTAGGATTTAGCAGCAAAAAGGAGGAGTATTAGAACGGTTGCCTATGATTTCGAGACTTTTGTAATGTTTTCTATATTTGAGTCTGCATTCTAGTTTTTCTTGAAACATAGCAATTTGAGGAGGGTTTTGACGTAATTCGCGAAGAAATCATGCAAATCGGCAAATCAAGAACATTTGAATAATTACGAAGATTTAAGGAAACGAAGAATGAAGATTCAAGAGACCTCAGAAGACTTACAAATGGGAGGAATTCTGTTCCAAAGTCCTGAGGAAAGTTATTTGAAGACGAAGACTTAAAACGACATAAAATAAAATAAAATTGGGCCCAGGAAAGATATGTCATGCGCCTAGCACATGGGGATTATGCCTAGCACATGGAGAGGTTGTCATGCGCCTAGGGCATGGTTTTGTCCTCTCTCCCATGCGCTTGGCACACTGACAATGTGCCTCGAGCACCTGAAAACTTGGGGCACAATTGTCTTTTCCGGTTATTATTTTTGGTAAAGCCTGCACTTTTAACCCAAATCCAGGTAGAAAATCTCATCAAAAATACTAGCTTTCCTCATTCAGAATATCTGATTCAGAACTGTGTCAGTTCAAGAGGAAGGCGACTTTGAATCTTCAGGATAGTTTCTATCTTTTCCTTAATTTTCTAGGGTATGTTTGTATCTTTGGTAATTTGTTTTTAGTTACCATGTGTAACTAAATCATTTTAGGTTAGAGTTCTAAGATGAACCTCTAAATATTTTTGTTGGATATTTATTTTATTTAATTTGTCGTTTATTTATTTTATTTATGCTTTTGTCCACTATAGAGTTTTATTAGGAAGTAGTTTTATTTATGTGAGAGGTGCAACCCTAGATTAGGTACTTAGGTTTTGACAGAACCTAACATTTCTATCACTAACTAGATACTTATATCTTGATATTTATATCTTTTTACTGATAAATATCTATCTATGACGTAAGTGATAATTAATTAGTCAAAGATGCCATAAGAATTGTTGACCCTAGACGTAGGTACCCAGTGACTAAACCAATTAGGTCGTGTGGTGCATTACCGAAGCTAGGAATTAAATGGTTAGTAATTAGAGAAACAAGTACCTAACTGTCTGATTTAAGACTATAACCTAGTAAGACCATTCTCTTGAAACCCTTAGTAAGGTAGACGTAGATTGGGGCTGCCCGTTTGTAGAACTACTAAGTAAGCTTAGAGAGAGAGTGTTATGAGTGTCATAAGATTCATAGATGGGAAGACCTAAGGGAACCTTGACCTTCATTGCCTTGGGAAACACTAGAAAGCCAATTTAAGTTTATGTTTCAATTACCTTTGAATTACCAAGACCTCACACACAAGGATAACCGTGCGATCAACAAGTGCAGCTAGCCATTGGAGGGAACGACCTAATTAGGTACCCAGTGGCTAAAACTCATTGGGCTAGGTGGTGCCCTACCTATCTAGGAAACTCCCAGCGGCCTTATCACTTCTATAGTCAGCAAGAGATAAATAAACGTGACATTTAGATTACGTATTATCCAACAATAAATATACAGAGGACATTCGAAGAGTCCTAACTACTGCTTACTTTTCTGCAACCAAAATAGGTAAACTCGCTCTGTTGCAAACAGATAAAAATTGCAACTAACTTTTACACCATCAAAACTTACAAAAACAAGTAACACGAATTGTTCGGACGAAAGGACAATCCTTGTGGATACGATATGATACTCTACTTACTAACTTTATTACTTGATGAAAACCACTGGTACACTTGCCATTCTGCAATTACGCAAATCAATACAATACTCAAACATTGTACGCATCAGGCACGTGAGAAACGGATAGGGTGGGAAAAATGATAGTCAACATATTTTGGTTTGGGCCAATGAAACAAAATGAAATTTTAGGGTTGGTCGGGTTAGTTCGAGTTCCGACGGGGCTAAAATAACCACCCAAACCAAACCGAATGTACCCATAGCAACCTGTAAATCTCATCCGACCAATCTCTGACATGTTTTAACCAAAACCGAATGTGTGAACTTATATCGGATTGCCCAGGTAGAATTAGGTTGACCTATTATTGTCCACCCTAATAGGGTGGTTCTGATACCACCTCTGAAAAAACAAAATAACAAACGCATCCTAAGCAATGGTAAAAACAAAATTACCAACAAAGGAAAACATGTTGAACACTACCTGGAAAAAGAAAATAAGCCTATAAAGTAACTCAAATTTCAACATTTCAATAATAAAAATTAAATAAGTGGGGTTGCCAATTGTGTGCCCATACTTTATCAATAAATTTTGTTGCCTAGAAAGGAAGTTGACATCACTCTTATTTAAAGTCAGTGTGAAGAATTGTAGAGAATGTGTCTTAAAATCAACTTTTTTTTTTCTTTTAGCTTCTAGATTATGTGATTTGAATCAAAATAAAGATGAGTTTCTATTCGTTTCTAGTTGTTATAATTCAAATTACACAAATTAGAAACTAATCATAACTAATTTTCTTCTTCTTGATTCAAATTACAAACATCTCATTCGAATCACATATTTAAACGCATATTTTAAGGTACATTCTCAACACATATTAAACACTATCACACAACAAAAATGCCTAAATGTAGCTCAAATTTTACATTTTAATATTGAAAGATAAAATCAGTGGAGTGACCAATTATGTACCTCTCTAAGCTTGACCGGAACTCCTTTATCAATAAATTTTGCTGCCTAGGAAGAACCCTATGTGCTCTCTCTAATTGTTGTGTCCCTCTAATGTCCTTTATTCTTGTTCTATAGGATCGTACAACTGTGTCCTTGATTTCTTATGAGACCAAAACATACATATGGTGGATGAACTATGACTTTATGATCAAAACGTGATTAACGGTCACGATGATGTGTGTATATCTTTATTTTTAGATGATCGTTCTCGGCCTAGATCAACCGATCGGGATGGTCACATAGTTGTCTGACAGATTCTAAACCCTAGAAGAAGAAAACAGAGAAAAAGACCTAGCAAATAGATATCACGTCGCCTTCCTTGGAAAATTACCAACGAGGGTAGGAACAATAGTACTTTGTGCAAGAACAATATATTCTCTTTTTCCTAGCCTATGTTTTCAATGCTTTAGCGTGCATTGCTTTGAGTGTGTATGAATACAACAGTACAAGTATGGTAGGGATTGCACGAGAGTAGGTACTGCATGTGCACTGTGTGGGAAGAAATGGAAATATGTATCAAATAAGGAGAAAGAGTAATTTGTATGACACTAAAAATACCAAACTCCTATATTTTCTTATTTGCTTCTATCCTATTAATATTAGTCTTTGTATTTGTCTCTTAGTTTGAAATGGATCAATATGAAGGTTGGGCCGAAATCGTCCTTACATATGGACATTTTTGTATTTTAATATTTTTTTAGTTTTGTGAAGAAAAAAAATATATTAAAAAAGATGTGAAATAAATCCCACAAAACAATAGCCATGAATCAATTTTCACTTTCGAAATTAATTGATCTTTATGTTGATATAAAATGGTTTCTAAATGCGACAAAACATATACCACATTAGTGATGGCCAAAAGAAGCATGACTTATTGTCTTTAACTTGAATAATCCAACTTTACACACATACATTTAGAATAAGCAGAATAATTTGACATGTTATTTGGACCATCCGAACAAATTCCTGAAATGACCTTTTTTTTGGTGGCGTCCTTGGTGAGAGAGCATCTGGTTGATAGAGCGAAACTCGTAGGTTGGAAGTGGTTTTTACCTAAACACCCTGCTAGTTTCAACTCTTACTATGAGTGGAAGGTGCAGTCCGTCCTTGTTGGCAGCGATAAGGAGTTATGGGGTTGTGTGTGTGGGGGGTGGGGTGGGTTGGATGGGGTTCGTAGCCTCTATTAAGGGGTGGTGTCACTTTTATTTTCTTGGTGTTTTATTTTTGTTTGGTGCCTTTGGGGTTGTTCTTTCATCCTCGTTTGTGGGGCTGGGGTTCACCTTTGTGGTTATTGAGCAGGCGTCTTTGGGCATCTTTTTGATGTATTTTACCGCTACTTTTTATCTATCTATATGTATATATTTTGTCATTCAAAAAAAAAAAAACAGAATAAAACCAAGTAATTTGACTAAAATGATTAATACGAATCGTTCAAGAGAATTTGTTTAATTTTTGGTTAAAATATCTTTTGACCTAGTTTTAGTTATCTATCTTTCAACTTAACTCTAAATTACCAGAGCTCATTTCTCGTGAGAACTGACACGTTAATAACAAAACAAATGCAAAGAACAAAAGAAGTATCAATAATACAATGAACTGGAGAGGACATGCAACACTATTGAATTAAAATATTAACTGATGTATATAATTTTATTACTAATATTCGTAACATTAAAGGTATACAAGGTAATAATTCTTGTTCTTATAAGGAACATACATACACATTTATTTAAATTACAATGGTAATTACGAAAAATCCCACAATTAGAAACCAACAATCACACCTTGATTTTGGTTATGCAGTAAGAATCAGTATCCAAGGAAGTTATGTTAAAAAATATATCACAACTTATATTAACCGTTGCCTTAACCTTAAAAACCTTACTCATATGCACTTTTCCATGAAATGTTGCCTTTGCTGTTAAATTAAAAGATCCATCTGCAACATCCACCAAAAACTTATCATTAGATATCAACTTTTCACTCATAAGACCAGCAGTAGCACTCACATTAGTTGTTCTATGACCAGGGAGTTTTTTTGGACCTATAGGAGCTATGGCTACTAGAGTATCTTGATAACTAAGATAACCAGTGGTATTTTTGGTCTTGTAGGTTCCATAATTAGGGTTGAATATTGTGACTAACATGTGTAAAGGTACACTTGTTACATTAGGTTGGAGAAATTGTAGGTTTTCAAGTCCAATTGGGTAGACATGTACATCTGGGTTCTTGGGTTTAAAGATTGTGAAAACTAAGGATAAAATCACGGTGGAAACAATGATTAAGAAAATTATTGACACTAACAAACATATTTTGAGGCTTCTTTTGGTCATGGTTCTTGGTTCTGTGGGGTAACCCATGTAATGAACCAAAGGTTTGATTTTTGGTAAGTCAATATCAATGAAGGACAACAAAATCTATTGAAAGAAAAATATGAAGGACAAGAAAAGAAGATTTGTGATTCTATTAAGTTGTAATTTGTCAGGACAATGATATTGCTAAGTATATAATGTGATTAAGTTAGTTTTGATTACTGAACTTTGGGGGTTGGTTGGCAAAAATCAAAATCATAAGTTGGATGTAGCCTAAAACTTCGGTCACTTGATTTGTAATTAAGAGACAACAATTGAAACATGCTCTCAAGGGGAAAAAACCATTAAATCATATTAATTATTGTTGTAGGTTCGATTTGTTGTGATAAGAATTGATTTTGAGTGAATTCATTCTATAAAATTTATTCTAAATAAAAAAGAATGGAAAAATAAAATGATTTGTGTTTGGAAACATTCATGTAAAAATCAATTCTAGAATCAAATTCTATAAATATAACTTTAAGTAGAATAAATTCTAGAAACAAAATCAATTATATTTTTGAGGAAAAAAAATCAATTATACTTAAAATGCAATTGAACATATTAAAATTAATTATGTGTCTTATTAGTCTATGTTATTGATACTCAAGACTTTTTAAAAAAAAAAAATACATAAAAGAAATATAACTCCTTACGTCCCTTGTGTAGTTTATCTGCAATTTGCATACTGTGTTACCATTACTAATTTTAAATGTAAAATAATGTGAATATATAAACCTATAGATATTATTAATTATCAAAACATTACAAAAGTCGAACACTAAACATATTATTAACAAAGGGATTTTTTTGCAATGAGCTCTGAGTTTGTCTTCTCCGCTCAAGATGATCAAACCTTGCACCACACAAAAAAGTCACCAGACCCTAAGCCTTCATCACCAAAGCCTTCCTTCCGTGATAAACTCTTGGGATCCTCTCAAGAAGTGCCAATCCGTGAAAAAGAAAACATGATTGAAAAGAACCTGGTACGCATTGAACTGGAGGATGGAAACAGACTCCTACCAAAGGTTTACCTAGAACCAACGGTTTTCCAAGAACTCTGCACACCATGGAAAGACGCCCTCGTGGTCAAATTGTTAGGAAAAAATCTTGGATACAACATCATGAGAGATCGGCTGCAAAGAATTTGGAAACTCCAAGGAGGTTTCGAAATCATGGACAACGACAACGGTTTCTATATGGTGAAGTTTGACCATAAAGCAGACAAAGAGAAAGTTGTTACTGGAGGCCCTTGGTTAATCTACGACCATTGTCTAGCAGTCACACATTGGTCCCCTGAATTTGCCTCTCCAAACGCCAAGGTGGAACGCACGGTCGTATGGGTTCGTTTTCCAGGATTAAATCTAGTTTATTATGACGAGAGCTTTCTCCTAGCCATGGCTTCAGCAATTGGTAGGCCAATCAAAGTGGACACAAACACCCTGAAGGTTGAAAGAGGCAAATTCGCAAGAGTCTGTGTCGAAATTGATCTCACATTGCCAGTTGTGGGGAAAATTTGGGTGAATGGACACTGGTACAAGATTCAGTACGAAGGCCTTCATTTAATATGCACCAACTGCGGCTGCTACGGCCATCTGAGTCGAAACTGCACCATGCCTGTCAAAACCGCCGCCCCTGAGACGCCACAACAACAGACTACCGGCAGCCACCATGAGGAACAGCCGCCGCAACACACCATCCCTACCACCAACCAGTCACAATTAATGCTTGATTCCAGTAACGGTAAGGCAATTAATTTTGTTGACAATGACTTAACAGCAATTAAAGGCAATATAATTAGCACTAATGAAGGGAATAAAGAGCTCCATGGTGACTGGCTGCTTGTGACAAGGAAAAAGAAGTCAACCAATACCACCTCCTTATCTTCCTCAAAAACGGTTACCAACAAAAACAATAGGTTCAGTGCGCTGACACCTGTGGACCACAAAAACAGACCCACCCCACCGAACCAGAAACCCACCCCACCGAACCAGAAATTTCCCCCACGACCTACCCCTAATGACTTAACACGTGCTAACAAACCTACCAATGACCCCAAAAGACGTAGACAAGATGAAAACATTTCTGCCCCTCCCATGGATTATTCTTTTGTTTCCCCAATCATTCTTTCCAACCCTAAACCAGTAAATGACAATCCAAAAAAGCCTACTATACCAAACTATGTCATAAAGAACAATCACATGCACAATACAAATCTTGAAACCCCCTCCATGTCAACACAGAAACTCGACCAAACTGTTGTTTTTGAGCCAAGCTCAGGAAACGCCACCATCCATACCCCTGCGCACATGCACTCCCCAACCACCACTGACTCTCCCATAACTCCAACCGTCAGCCATGACCACGGTACTTTTGAAGAACCAAAAGATGATTGCACTGCCTCTATGAGTAATAATGAAGACCATGGTGTTTATGATGAAGACATGGTCACGTAATTTTGATTCCGCTATGGTCCTTTTTGCTTCCAGACTTGTTATGGATGCTCTAATAGATACTTCAATCCTCTCTTGGAACATCAGAGGAGCATACAATAACAATGCAAAAAGACATTTGAAAGATATAATCAGAAAGCATAACCCAACTTTCATGGCCATTTATGAAACCCACATTCCTTTTGCTCGACTCTCCTCCTTCTGGACTAATATTGGCTACACCCCAGTTCACATCATTGAAGCAAATGGTCATTCTGGAGGTGTTTGGCTCCTAAAACATTCTGCAACAAACATCACCTCAAATGTTCTTGATTTTAACCAATACTCCATAACCTTCTCCATTGCGCGAGGTACTGCTATCACTACTTGCACTTGCATTTATGCTAGCCCAAACTATTCCATGCGCCCCTACCTCTGGAATTACCTCATGAACATAAACAATACCATTGACGTACCATGGATGCTCATAGGTGATTTCAACGAAACACTTCTCCCAAGTGAACAAAGAGGCGACATCTTCCATCACAATAGAGCTGCCACTTTCTCAAACTTCATGAATAATTGCAACCTCCTTGATCTTACAACAACAGGTGCTCGCTTTACTTGGCATAAAAACAACAATGGCATTCGTATTCTCTCAAAAAAACTTGACAGAGGTTTGGCTAATGTTAACTGGCGTCTCTCTTTCCCTGAAGCCTTTGTTGAGGTCCTGTGTAGATTGCATTCAGATCACAATCCTCTCCTGCTCCAGTTTGGCGGCCTCCCTCTTGCTAGAGGACCACGTCCCTTTCGTTTTGAAGAAGCCTGGATAGACCACAACGACTATGCAGACGTGGTAAAACGATCTTGGACCTCTTACAATCATAACACAACCGCATCACTAGCCAAAGTCATGGAAAACTCTATCACTTTCAACAATGATGTCTTTGGGAATATTTTTCAAAAGAAAAAACAGGTAGAAAGGAGGCTCAAGGGCGTTCAATCCTATCTAGAGAGAGTTGACTCTTCTCGACATACACTTCTTGAAAAAGATTTGCAACAAGAATACAATCACATCCTCTTTCAAGAAGAAATGTTGTGGTACCAAAAGTCAAGAGAACAGTGGGTAATGTTTGGTGACAAAAACACTTCTTTCTTTCAAGCTCAAACAATCATAAGAAGAAAGCGAAACAGAATTCACAGGTTGCAACTCCCAAACGACATCACAACCTCAGATAGTACGATTCTCCAAGAAGAAGCACAAAAATATTTCAAAAATTTCTTTTGCGGTAACCAGTCCCCCCACAACCGAAACTTTAATGAAGGAAGCCACCCCGTCCTTGATGACACTGGTAAAAATTCTCTAACCTCTCCTATTACCAAAAATGAAGTTTTTGCCGCCCTCAACTCTATGAAACCCTACAAAGCCCCTGGACCCGATGGTTTCCAGTGCATTTTCTTCAAACAATACTAGCACATTGTTGGAGAAGACATTTTCCATCTAGTCCAAACCGCCTTCCAAACAGGTCATTTTGATCCGGAGATCTCAAACGCTCTCATTGCACTAATCCCGAAAATTGATCCTCCCGCCACCTACAAAGATTTCAGGCCCATCAGTCTTTGCAATATGGTCTACAAAATCATCACAAAAGTTTTGGTTCATCGCCTTCGACCTCTTCTTAACAATATTATTGGCCCCTATCAAAGTAGCTTCCTACCTGGTAGGGGCACATCTGATAACTCAATTGTTTTGCAGGAAATTGTACACTTCATGAAAAGATCCAAAAGGAAGAAAGGCTATGTGGCTTTCAAGCTTGACCTGGAAAAAGCCTTTGATAATGTTAATTGGGAGTTCCTCAACTCTTGTCTCAAAGACTTTGGTTTTCCAGACATTACCATTAAACTTATCATGCATTGTGTCTCCTCAGCCAACTACTCCATCTTATGGAATGGAAACAAGATGCCCCCTTTCAAGCCCACTCACGGCCTCAGGAAAGGCGGTCCGCTTTCTCCCTATCTCTTCATTTTGTGCATGGAAAAGTTATCAGTTGCTATTCATGAGGCGGTTAATCAAGGAAGTTGGGAACCGATTAACATCACTAATGATGGACCTCGAATATCCCACCTCCTCTTTGCTGATGATGTTTTTCTTTTTACCAAGGCAAAAAGCTCCCAATTTCAATTCATCACCAGTTTATTTGATAGGTTCAGTCGAGCATCAGGTTTGAAAATTAACATTGCCAAATCTAGAGCTTACTATTCTTCTGGCACCCCCAATGGAAAAATCAATAGCCTCACTGCTTTATCTGGTATTCAAAGCACAATTTCTATTGGCAAGTACTTAGGTTTCCCAATGCTACAAGGTCGACCGAGAAGAAGTGATTTTAACTTTATTATTGAAAAAATGCAAACCAGACTTGCATCTTGGAAAAGCAGGCTCCTAAATAGAACAGGTAGATTAACCCTTGCAACTTCTGTTTTATCATCCATTCCTACATACTATATGCAGATTAATTGGCTACCACAGAATATTTGTGATGATATTGATCAAACAACCCGTAAGTTCATCTGGAAGGGATCTAATAACAAAGGGATCCACTTAGTAAATTGGAAAACAGTTACTAGACCGAAGCATATTGGTGGCTTGGGTGTTCTTTCAGCAAGAGAAGCTAACACTTGTCTGCTTGGAAAACTGGTTTGGGACATGGTCCAATCCAAAGATAAATTGTGGGTCAATCTCCTTTCCAATAAGTATTCAGCCGGCCCAAATTTGCTTACTGCAAGCGTGAACAGCGGCAGCTCCCCCTCATGGTCTTCTATAGTTCGAGCAAAGAATGTCCTTAAAAACGGGTATACATGGCGTGCAGGCGCGGGAACCTCCTCCTTTTGGT
This sequence comes from Medicago arabica, assembly GCA_946800305.1. Lineage (NCBI taxonomy): Eukaryota > Viridiplantae > Streptophyta > Magnoliopsida > Fabales > Fabaceae > Medicago > Medicago arabica. Next base: position 32,727,944 of record OX326964.1, on the reverse strand, counting down.
TCAGCAATTGGAGCAACTATGGTCTCCTTGGCTCCCTGGTCCCTATCATCGACATCCATGACCTCCATCTCACCGTCAAAGATATCTTCACGACCGCTGCCCAACATACTAATGCCCTCTACACCACTCTCCCCCAACACATAGCCGACAACATCAACAATTCTCACATGACATTCAATGATAATATCGAAGATGCTCTCATTTGGAGCCATAACAAGAATGGCGTTTACACTACAAAAAGCGGGTACTCCTGGCTTCTCTCCCTTTCTGAAACAACAAGTAATATTACCTCTTGGTCTTGGATTTGGCGACTGAAAGCTCCTGAAAAATACAAGCTCCTAATTTGGCTTGCTTGTCATGAAGCAACCCCCACTTTATCACTTCTTCACCACAGAAAGATGGCAGCTGCTGCAACTTGTTCGCGATGTGGGGAAAATGATGAAACTTTCTTACACTGTGTCCGTGACTGCAAATACTCTACAGCCATCTGGAATAAAATTGGGTTTGATGACACTTCCTTCTTCTCTGAGAGTTGTGCGCAATCCTGGCTGAGAACCTTTTCTACTGGCACTCGCTCCATCAGCTTCCTCGCTGGTCTTTGGTGGTCCTGGAGGCACCGTAACCTGATGTGCATCAACAACGAAACATGGCCCCTAACCCGGATCAACTTCCATATTCAGGACTCAGCAAATGTCATTAAGGCAAGTTTTGAGAAGATCAACACCACCTCCCCCGATCGCATGGTTAAATGGAACCAGAATAATCACCCTTGCCACATCCTTAACGTAGACGGGAGCTGCCTTGGATCCCCAACACGTGCAGGTTTTGGAGGTATCATTCGAAACAACGCTGGTTACTACCTCTCTGGTTTTTCTGGCTTCATCCCGGAAACGGCAGATATTCTGTTAGCAGAACTCACAGCTCTCCACCGCAGCTTTCTACTGGCGGCATCTATGGGAATAGAGGAATTGGCTTGCTACTCCGACTCCCTTCTCTCCATAAAGCTCATTACAGGTCAAGTTCCAACTTACCATGTCTACGCTGTTCTAATACAGGATATCAAGGATCTCCTCTCTGATCACAACTTTACCGTTCATCATTGTCTCCGTGAAGGAAACCAATGCGCAGATTTTATGGCAAAACTGGGAGCATCATCAAATGAAGAATGTTTAGTCCATACGACTCCTCCTCATGAGCTTCTTAGTTTAATCAGAAATGATTCCATAGGAACTCTTTACCCTCGAGTTTAGAACCATGTTCCCCTCCCTCTGTTTTTAGTTTTTTGTTTTATTTTTAGCTTCTGTAACCAAAAAAAAAAAAACATTACAACACGAGTAAAATAAACGAGACAAAACTATGGATAACGCTTCCTTTAAAAGTAAGTATTAGCACCTTGAGGCTTAACACAACTTACATTAAAGTTGGATATATAACAGAAAAGAAGGAAACAATCACCAATAATCTTTCCAAGATCGGAAACATCATGCTTAAAATGAGAAATACTGGGGGCAAAATTTGGAAAAAAAAACTTCCAATACAACATTAGATAACCCTGGCTCCAACACCCATTAAAAAAAGGGAATTTTTATTCAGCCATTCACTCTTCTCGCATACCCTGTTTAAAATTGAGAGTTTTTTAAGGTATTTTAATGTGTTTTGGAGGGCATTTAAAGTTTTTAAGATTACAAAATTCAAAATTTATAGGACGTGTGAAAAACTAGTATGGTAGGAAAACTTCGAAAAACCCATAACCTATACTTTAGCAGCAAAGTCAGCTCAAACCCTTGCTTTAGGCTTTTGGAAAAAAAAAATCTTAAATTTCATTAGGCCTCTAATTATTTATAGACTATTATTTTTCCCATTCGAGTTGTTTCTTGCGTGTACTATGATTTTTTTTTACCAAATTACCCTTTGTTCGGATTCTGGATGTCGAATGATATTTCAGCGTATGGAATGCGAACAGTGTGAAAACTATGCAACCACGATGATGCTTCACTAGAGCTTCTGAAAAACCATTCGGAATATAGAACCTAAATTTTTTACAATAGTCTGGAATATATAATCTAAATTGTTAGTTTTGGGACAACATCTCTGTTCTGGAAACCTACCTTGTAAATAACGGGAAACATTTCAAATTATAAAACTTGAAACCTCCTTATATATAGGGTTTTCCTAGAACGTGACATAAGTTCACCATCTTTATCACCAAACACTCTATAGACCTCCAAAAACACATCGTTTTGAGCAAAAATATGATTTGGAGTAGCAATCTGGTCATCAAAGGGCGTCAACAACATTTTCGTCTGAATGAAAATGTAATGTTGCTATAAAACCTTCCTCATTCGATTTCTAAGTGTTCTCCTTTAGATCACGTCACCACATGTGTACTAGATTTGTTCGGATTGTGTAATCCGGCAAGGTAACAACATGATTCAGATTATACATTGTGAACCATGCAGTACATAAACTATCCAGTTTTCCTGAACATGATTTTGTATTGTTTCAGTTATGGATGCTCCCACTGATACCCCAACTTTGGAACCTTACATTGAACTTCCTATCATATTGTCAACGGTTTGACTTGATGTTTTGGATGATTCTGACAATGACAAAGTCGAGGATCCCCCACCTCTAGTTGATATTCTGAAGACATGTCATCTTACGTTATTCTTTGCATGTTTTTCAGTAGGTTTTTCATCCAAAATAGAGGAGTATTAGAGCAATTTTTTATGATTTCGGAACATTTGTAATGTTTTCTATATTTTAGTCATGTAATTCTACTTTTCCCAAAACATAACAATTATAGGGTGTTTTGATGTAATTCAAGAAGAAATCATGCAAATCGACAAAGTAAGACATTTGAAGACTTATGAAGACTTTGGGAGATCATGAATGAAGATTCAAGAGGCCTCAGAAGATATTATAAAGTGAGGAATTATGTTCCTAAGTCCCATGACATCATATATGGAAGCAAACACCCAACAAAACAAAGAAATGCATGTTTACATATTTGTGCTAGAATTTCAAATATGAAAAAAGGAAATTATGTTTAAGGGTTTCAGAGTTGAAAATGTATATGTGCTTGTCATACCCCAATTTTTGACCTAAGATCCTACATTCATACACCGACACGCGTCCTCAGGCCCTGATCAATCTCCGACTTTTAAAATACCTCATTTTTGGTTCCGAGTCGGGCCCTCATCTCTCTTCATTTTCATTTTTTATTCTAGATTAAATTCCATCTTTTATTTAAGTTTTTTTAGTTGATTTTGAAATTTGTTTTGGTCTTTATTTCTTATTTCTTACTTTGTTTTTTTTTGTTTTAGTCTTAGTCTTTTATTTCATTTGTTAATTTGTCCGAATAAATCAGATAAGTCCAAAAATATCAAAAATGTCCAGTCCAAAAAACAACTGTTGTTCTGCGCCACAATTCCAGTCTCAAGTTCAGGAACAGATCAGCCTCTTTCTCCTCAAACCACTGATTTTTCTACTCCTTTTAACAAACCCTAATCCCTAATCACTTCCCTATAAATGCAACCTGCAAAACACACATTTGGGGGCCGGAAAATTCTAAAAAATCCTACAGAACACAAAAAATCACAAAACAACCAGAAACTCATCAATCAACGCCAATCAAAAACCGTTGCAAATCAACACCAAATTGGAACCTGCATAGCAACAAAACTGAACCGGAAGCAACAAGCCAAATCAGATCTGGAAACGTGACAAAAGGAACACATTCGAATCTGCATACAGGGGCCGAAAACAAGCAAGGCCAGATTTAAAGAATATTCAAAAGGTAGTTTTTTTAAACTCTTAGATCTAGGGCTTAGTATTTGTTGTGTGAAAATTTTGAAGTGAGGAGAGTGTAGAGTAGAAGAAACCGAGGAGAAAAGAAGTAGAAAAAAAAAATATAAAGTTCCGGCAGCGGCGCCGCCACCTAGGGTGGCCGGCCACCGCGCCGGAGATTGGAATTCACGGCGGTGTTGATGAACACTAGCCGGAAACTTCATGTCCTTAAAGAACAGAAGAAGAGAGAGAACAGAGCCTCTCTCTAGAATGAGTGAAGAGAGAGAAATAAAAAGAAAAAATAAGAAAAAACCATGGAAACCCCTATATATACTCCACCCAACCGGCCGGTTCATTAAAACCGACCCAACCACTCCCGAACCGGTTTCCCTAAGCCCAACAGGCGCCCCACTGGTTCTAAAGCCCATTATCTTGTTTTTATTTCTGCAGCCCCCATAAAACTGCTGCACCCCCCACCTTGTGATTGAACCCCATTTTTATTTTAATTCATGCATGCATTTTATTTTTATCTTTTAGCATTATTATTGTTTTTTTTTCCTTCTCTTGTATTTACTCATGCATATTTTAGGGTTAGACTTATTTTTATTCCGTTCATATTTATTTACATCATTTATTTTACAACAAGAACTAGAATGTAAACTAGGCTTTAATGTAAATAATTTATTTTTTGTCATTTACGTTCTCGCATACCATAGCATGTATCATAGGTTTGATGTAATAGTTGAAGGTGCATGTGTGCGTGTGTGGGTGTATGTTTACTTTTCATGCTTGGTAGTTTAGGTAAAAGGTCCTCGTGGTGGTCCAACACCACTATAAGGTACCAACGCTTTACTTTTCTGCTTCGTTAGTTTATATTTTAGTTCAATTATTCAAAAAAACAACAAAAACATGTAAATAATCAAAACACAAAAACATTTTCACAATAAACCTTGATCCGAGAATCAAGTGCTCGTTTATTTTATTTTTTCATAAATCAAAATTGCAATCAATTTTAATTATATTTTTAGCCACTTTTCTTTAACATAAAAAACACAAACAAATTTATTTTGCCACTTGGCTTTTCACTTTAAACCTTTTTCAAAACTAATAAAAAACACAAAACAAATCAAACGTCAATTTTTACCCCGAACTACGAGGTTTTGATCCCTCACGGGTACGTAGGCAAAGGACCTTGTCCTCTCAAATCAATAAAAAATGTAGATAATTAGGTCTTTGTTTTCTTAAACACTTTAAATCCATTTTCAAAAGCAAGCAAGTTTATAGCACAAAAATTAAATAAAACCAAGAGGTTCCCATAGAGTACTACGAACACAAAAGGTGCTAATACCTTCCCTTTATGTAACCAACCCCCGAACCCTAAATCTTTTAAAGTGGTATTTGAACCTTTTTCCACTTCTTTTGAAAAAAATTAAATGTTCAGTCGTGACGTAAAATAGTGAGTCAAACGCTAATCAAATAGCCTTGACCTCCGAAAAATGACGCGACAGAAATGACAACTTCACTGGGGATCCTAAGAGGGTTGAGCCTAACTTGTCTTTATTTAAATTTTATGCTATAACTTGCTTAAAAACAAAAAACAAAAAATGGAAATACGTGTATATATATTCCTCCTTCTTCTTTCTCCTTCCTTAACGTGTGTGGTGAGATAAGTCCTAACCCGGACTTGAGGGAAATATAAGATAGGAGTGGTAGAATCATAGTGACATACCGAGAGTATTCTTATGTTTTGGAGCATGTGATATAACCACACTTAGCGGAAGATCTTGAGGTGATGTATGTCGACGTGTGTTGTCACGTTTAGACGTTGTTACTTTTAAGTTTCCGTCGAAGCTAAGGACCTTTAGTTACCTTTAACTCATCTTGGCCTTTAGGACGTAGTGCGGTGGTTAACCAAACCAAGTGTTGTCTTGGAATTAGTCGACACGCGATACTACACTCAAACGAGACTTTCCTACGAACGTTGTTGGACCGGGTGTTGTCCCGGGCATCCGACAAAGGTCGGAGGTGGTTGGACTTTGGGAACTTGGTAGAACCCGTGATACAGGTACAAATAAAACCATAGTCCCTACCAAATGGTGCGTTCATCTTTGACTCCAACATCATGGACCTAAAACCTCACCATGTTTTCTCCGTTCTTTTAGCATAATCATGCATACATGCATTCATTCATAAACTTTTTCTCATTAAATATCGAAGGACAAGATAAGTTCTTGTAAACATCAAACGTATGGACCTTACAAGAAAGAACAGCAAAAAATAAAATTTCAAAAAAAATCTAAACTAAGCTCTTGCTTTTGCTAAGGGCTTCTTCCGTGGCTTCGTTCTTGCTTTTGAAAAGGGAACCGATTGCAATATCTTTACAAATAAAACTATGGTCCTTACGATGTTTGCAATTACTTTGACATGTCCTTCGATAAATAAAAAATGTCTATTTTTGCATAAACATATCATGCATCATTTTGCATTCATGGGCTCAAATCCCAAGTCTCACACAAATTTTTTTACCATAAAGGGTCAGCCCGTTTGAAAAGTGGCCCGACGCACTCTCCACAAGTCTACTCGTACTCACTACACTCGAGCAACCATAAAGAAGATGATGGACTTTCTCGAGCAAGAAAATCGAGTACTCCGGGAGGAAAATCAAACCATGCAGACTAGGACGGACGAAATGACCGAACTGGTAAAAACACTGACGACTGCACAAAATCAACTGCCGCCACCTCCTCCCCTTGTCAGCACTCAGGCTGAGGCTGATCCCTCTGCTATTCCTGGTTGGACAGTGTCTACCAGTACTTCACAGCAAATTACAACTGAAGGTCGTCCTTGGGGCATACCTTTTAGCCTTGGGGAAGTATCCCGCCCTTATGTCTCAGAAGCTCAAGTGTCTATTGTTCAAAATGCAATTCCTGTTCCAACCGCGACCTACTCAGTACCTCTGGTTCATGCTATTCCACAAAAGAAAGAACTCACCGTCCCTTTAGGAAGTGTGGGGGCATGTGATCAAGTGGACGACTTACAGAAGAAGTATGATGAGATGTACCGCTTCGGGAAGGACGCTTATGATCTCTGTTTGGTACCAAATGTCCAAATACCCCACAAGTTCAAGCTCCCAGACTTCGAGAAATACAAAGGGACTTCCTGCCCTAAAGAGTATCTAAGTATGTATATGAGAAAGATGACCACATATGTCAGTGATCATCAGGTCCTTATCTATTACTTTCAAGACAGCTTAGCCGGTGCCGCACTGAAGTGGTACATAAATTTGGGTCGTACGGAAGTCCGAACTTTCAATGATCTATGTGATGCCTTTGTGCAACAATACAAATTCAATGTGGACATGGCTCCAGACCGAAGCGATCTCCAGGCTATGACCCAAAGAGACAGAGAAATGTTCAAGGAGTATGCCCAACGATGGAGGGATGTTGCTGCCCAAGTCAGCCCGGGTATAGAAGAGAAAGAGATGACCAAACTCTTCTTAAAAACTCTCAATCAATTCTACTAAGAGAAGATGGTCGGAAGTGTGCCCAGGGACTTCGCAGAGATGGTCGACGCGGGTGTACAGTTGGAAGAAGGAGTCCGAGAAGGACGGTTGGTAAGAGAAAGTGTACCTACCTGCAGTGCAAAGAAATTCCGGAGCAACTTTCCGAGAAAGAACAAACAAGAAGCGAGCATGATGGCCCACGGGAGGCCTCAACAAGAATATCTAGCTTATCAACATGTTGCCGCTGTTATGCCCGACGCCAATGTCGTTCAAAATCCGAGTTATCAGCTCCAGTTTCCACAGTATCAACAACAGCCTCTACAACATGCTCCAAGAACACAAATTGATCCGATTCCTGTGAAGTACGCAGAATTGCTTCCAATGTTGCTTGAAAGGAATTTGGTCCACACCAAGGCACCCCTCCCGGTTCCGGCAAGATTGCCAGCGGGGTATAGAGCCGACCTCTCTTGTGCTTTCCATCAAGGGGCACCGTGTCACGATATTGAGCACTGCTTTGCTTTGAAGAAAATAGTTCAGAAGTTTATCCGAAACAATATCTTACCCATTCCAAACTAATCTCGGACATACAAGTTAACCTACTACCATATCATCATGCCTAATATCGACACATGGATTGTTTGGCTGCAATTTGGTCGTTGTTGATGTTTTCTTCCGCTACTTATCTGTTCAAATAATGCTTTTGTTTATTGTTTGCTTTTTCCAAAAATCCTTTCGTCCCGCTCGAGACGAAAGTGAACTTGTACAGGGCTTTTTGCTTCATGTATTTGGCATCGTTAATAAAAAGCTCGTTTTGATCCCGATTTTGTTTTTATTTTGTGCTTTTTCTGGAAAATGGTAACACACAAAAAAAACAAAAATCTTTTTCTTTAATCATTCCCGAATGTCTGCATACAATCATTCACTTTCTAAAGATCAAACATAAATGCAGATTAAACATTAATAAACCCATTGAACACATTAACCATATACTCTCTCTCGACTTTGAATTCCCTGTATCCGAAGATGAAGAAAAGAAGAATGAAGTGATTCCCGACAAGATCTCTCACATACTGGGCATCCTAGCCATCAAAGATGCAAACAAAAATCAAGAAGATTGTCCAGAAGATGGCAGTCATTTACAAAGACCAGCATAAGATGGCACTGTTGCCTCACATGGGCATCGTGTTTCAGTAAAACATTTGAACAGGGGAAACCCCCTTCTTCCATCAGTATACGACATGAAGGTCGGACTTCTCATGAAGATCAAAATCCCGTCAACGGGAGTTCTGCTAAAATCTCAAGTTTTGATTGAACTTACAATGCATGACGATCCTGTACAACTACATCAAAAGAGGTTGAAACAAACTTCCAACAAGAAGGTTCGTCAGACTTTGTGCTCAAAAAACATTATCTCTCCAACCAGACTCCAGGAGCAAGTGGACGCCTAACTACGAAGGCTCGTGTGCAATGACTTTTACAACTATGGATGGTGACAAACTCACACGTCCTATGAATGTCGGTGCAGTCAAGAAATACTCTGTCAAAAATAAAAGCTCGATAAGTCGCAAACCTGAAAAAGGGACTTAGGCAAAAATGAGCGTCTCGGTGGACCGAAAACCCGAAAGGGCGGTCCAGGCAAAAATTAGAGACATTAACAAAAATGTTTATCCTGATAGATTGAAAACCCCAAAGGGCGATCTATGCAAAAGTCAAGGATCATGACAAAGTAACTGCATCAAATCAAGCACAGTTCACTTGGGGCACCCAACTATCGAAAGACCTCTGATTCGAAGTATCTGCAAATCAAAGACTCGGAACAGGGGCATTCAAAGTTGTTAGGGAGAATAGCGGTTATCGTGTTCAATGTACCCTTTCCATTACATTTACCATTTTCCAAAATATCTCAAAGATCCATGGAGCCGTGCCATTGGCAGGCCACCACTCAATTAATCAAGTTTGAGCCTGTACCCATTTATTTGGAACTCTCATTTATTCAATTTACAAAATTTCTTCTATTTTTATGGCAATACTTGAAGCAAAAAATTTCAAAATACAAAACTTTTTTTATATCTTTTGGAAAATGTGAACAACAAACACACTTTCTTTGAGCTCGTGAGTAGGTGAAGCATGCATCAGCAGCCGCCTCGAGAACGGTTACACTCCGGAAGGGAACTATAGCTAAGCACTATGGAAAGGACCTCTGCTTTGAGCAAGATGCAGTCACAATCCAAAAATACAAAAAACAAAAAAATGAAAGCTCGCTAAGCCGAAAACCTGAAAAGGCGACTTAGGCAATAGAGAGCGTCCCGGTGGGCTGAAAACCCGAAAGGGCGGTCCAGGCAAAAATTAGGGGCATAAAAAAGAATATACTCCCGGTGGACTGAAAACACGAAAGGGCGGTCCAGGCAAAAGTTAGGGATTTCAAAAAAAAAACAAAAAGCCAAAAAACAAAAAGGAGCGTGACTGCTGGGGCATACCAATGGATTGACACTCTATGCAAATGGCGACTTCTTCCATACTTTCGGTCAACAATGGACTTTCTCCCTATGAAGCATCAATGGCTACCTTGTACTGGCTTTTACCCCGTCAACGGCTCGATTTGTTCACAATGATATCATCTTCAAGGAAATTTGCCGAGTGTATGTACTGCGATATCAGTCTGCCTCCCATCTTACCTGTTTTGTCTCGTCTCATCGAGTTCATCTATCACATACAATACAAAACAGTCATACAAGTTATATTCATACATTCATACATCAATACTCCCGCATATTCATACACGACATATACACCCCATCATTTATACACGGTTTCATCAGTCACCTAGAATCTAGCTTGGTCGTATCCCTTCAGTTCGATCCTCACTCCTCATTGTGCCCAGCGAATAGCTTCCAACCACCTTTTGTTATCCTTTGTGCCAAGTGAACAACTCGCAAACACCTTTTTATCTTCTTGTGTCAAGCGGAGAGCGGGCAACCACCTTTAAAGTACCTTTTATTTACCTTTTCAGTCAGGTTAATACCCTGCAATCACCTTTTGAGCCAGGTTAATACCCTGCAATTACCTTTTCAGTCAGGTTAATCCCCTGCGATCACCTTTTGAGCCAGGTTAATACCCTGCAATGACCTTTTCAGTCAGGTTAATACCCTGCAATCACCTTTTCAGTTAGGTTAATAACCTGCAATTACTCTTTCAGTCAGGTTAATAACCTCCAATTACATTTTCAGTCAAGTTAATAGCCTGCAAATACCTTTTGAGTCAGGTTAATACCCTGCATTTACCTTTTGAGTCAGGTTAATAACCTGCAGTTACCTTTTCAGTTAGGTTAATAGCCTGCAAATACCTTTTGTGCCAAGTTCATAGCCTGCAAATACATTTCAGTCAAGTTAATACCATGCAATTACCTTTTAAGTCAGGTTAATACCGTGCAATTACCTTTTGAGTCAGGTTAATACCCTGCAAATACCTTTTGAGTCAGGTTAATACCCTACATTTACCTTTTGAGTCAGGTTAATAACATGCAGTTACCTTTTCAGTCAGGTTAATAGCCTGCAAATACCTTTTGTGCCAGGTTCATAGCCTGCAAATACATTTCAGTCAGGTTAATACCCTGCAATTACCTTTTGAGTCAGGTTAATACCCTGCAATTACCTTTTGAGTCAGGTTAATAGCTTGCAAATACATTTGAGTCAGGTTAATACCCTGCAATTACCTTTTCATTCAGGCTAATACCCTGCAATTACCTTTTCAGTCAAGTTAATAGCCTGCAATTACCTTTTGTGTCAGGTTCATAGCCTGCAAGTACATTTGAGCCAGGTTCATATCCTGCAATTACCTTTTGAGCCAGGTTAATACCCTGCAATTACATTTTCAGCCAAGTTAATACCCTGCAATTACCTTTGAGTCATGTTGGTAACCTGCAATTACCTCTATGTCAAGCGAATAGCGTGCAACAAATCCTTATTTTCATCAAAAGTGTCATCCCCAGTGTGTCTGGTCAAGAGATGTCACCCGTCAGTTTCAGGCCGACAGTCCTAAACAACGGACCACTTACATTTTTATCTGTTTTCAAGCCAATAGTCCTAAACAACAGATCGCTTACATATTTATTGCTTTCAAGTCGACAGTCCTAAACAACGGACCGCTTAAGTTTACACTTTTTTTTCTTGTTTCAAGCTGTTAGTCCTAAACAACGGACAATCTGTACCTACCTGTCATTCCCTCGAGTGTCATCCCCAGTGCGTCTAACCCATAGATGTCATCAAAAGTTTTGTCTTCATTAAACCACCGTTCCAAACTAATACAATAATAGACGGACGTTTCCCCAGTGAAACTACTTTCCCCTAAAGGAGTCGGTCCATTTCTTCAAACGAATTCGGGCATCCCGTCGGTGTTACTGATCCCGGTCGAGTCATCCATACCGTCTTGCATTCATAATTGTGTCACATGAATTCAGACAGTATCTTAGGGTCAAAAATAGGTGTACTTTGTATTTAAGTCTCTTCGGCCGGTCAAATCAAAGATTCCATCTTCAAATCTTCGGACGAAGAAACTTAAATAGGGGCATCTGTCATACCCCAATTTTTGACCTAAGATCCTACATTCATACACCGACACGCGTCCTCAGGCCCTGATCAATCTCTGACTTTTCAAGTAAAAAATTCGGCAGAGAGGTATTTTAAAATACCTCATTTTTGGTTCCGAGTCGGGCCCTCATCTCTCTTCATTTTCATTTTTTATTCTAGATTAAATTCCATCTTTTATTTAAGTTTTTTTAGTTGATTTTGAAATTTGTTTTGGTCTTTATTTCTTATTTCTTACTTTGTTTTTTTTGTTTTAGTCTTAGTCTTTTTTTTTTTAATTTGTCCGAATAAATCAGATAAGTCCAAAAATATCAAAAATGTCCAGTCCAAAAAACAACTGTTGTTCTGCGCCACAATTCCAGTCTCAAGTTCAGGAACAGATCAGCCTCTTTCTCCTCAAACCACTAATTTGTCTACTCCTTTTAACAAACCCTAATCCCTAATCACTTCCCTATAAATGCAACCTGCAAAACACACATTAGGGGGCCAGAAAATTCTAAAAAAACCTACAGAACACAAAAAATCACAAAACAACCAGAAACTCATCAATCAACGCCAATCAAAAACCGTTGCAAATCAACACCAAATCGGAACCTGCATAGCAACAAAACTGAACCGGAAGCAACAAGCAAAATCAGATCTAGAAACGTGACAAAAGGAACACATTCGAATCTGCATACAGGGGCCGAAAACAAGCAAGGCCAGATTTAAAGAATATTCAAAAGGTAGTTTTTTTAAACTCTTAGATCTAGGGCTTAGTATTTGTTGTGTGAAAATTTTGAAGTGAGGAGAGTGTAGAGTAGAAGAAACCGAGGAGAAAAGAAGTAGAAAAAAAAACATAAAGTTCCGGCAGCGGCGCCGCCACCTAGGAGGGCCGGCCACCGCGCCAGAGATTGGAATTCACGGCGGTGTTGATGAACACTCGCCGGAAACTTCATGTCCTTGAAGAACAGAAGAAGAGAGAGAACAGAGTCTCTCTATCTAGAATGAGAGAAGAGAGAGAAATAGAAAGCAAAAATAAGAAAAAACCATGAAACCCCTATACATACTCCACCCAACCAGCCGGTTCACTAAAACCGACCCAACCACTCCTGAACCGGTTTCCCTAAGCCCAACAGGCGCCCCACTGGTTCTAAAGCCCATTATCTTGTTTTTATTTCTGCAGCCCCCATAACACTGCTGCACCCCCACCTTGTGATTGAACCCCATTTTTATTTTAAGTCATGCATCCATTTTATTTTTATCTTTTAGCATTATTGTTGTTTTATTTTCCTTCTCTCGTATTTCCTCATGCATATTTTAGGGTTAGACTTATTTTTATTCCGTTCATATTTATTTACATCATTTATTTTACAACAAGAACTAGAATGTAAACTAGGCTTTAATGTAAATAATTTATTTTTCGTCATTAACGTTCTCGCATACCATAGCATGTATCATAGGTTTGGTGTAATAGTTGTAGGTGCATGTGTGCGTGTGTGGGTGTATGTTTACTTTTCATGCTTGGTAGTTTAGGTAAAAGGTCCTCGTGGTGGTCCAACACCACCATAAGGTACCGACGCTTTACTTTTTTGCTCCGTTAGTTTATATTTTAGTTCAATTATTCAAAAAAACAACAAAAACATGTAAATAATTAAAACACAAAAACATTTTCACAAAAAACCTTGATCCAAGAATCAAGTGCGCCGTTTATTTTATTTTTTCATAAATCAAAATTGCAATCAATCTTAATTATATTTTTAGCCACTTTTCTTTAACATAAAAAACACAAACAAATTTATTTTGCCACTTGGCTTTTCACTTTAAACCTTTTTCAAAACTAATAAAAAACACAAAACAAATCAAACGTCAATTTTTACCTCGAACTACGAGGTTTTGATCCCTCACGGGTACGTAGGCAAAGGACCTTGTCCTCTCAAATCAATAAAAAATGTAGATAATTAGGTCTTTGTTTTCTTAAACACTTTAAATCCATTTTCAAAAGCAAGCAAGTTTATAGCACAAAAATTAAATAAAACCAAGAGGTTCTTGTAGAGTACTACGAACACAAAAGGTGCTAATACCTTCCCTTTATGTAACCAACCCCCGAACCCTAAATCTTTTAAAGTGGTATTTGAACCTTTTTCCACTTCTTTTGAAAAAAATTAAATGTTCAGTCGTGACGTAAAATAGTGAGTCAAACGCTAATCAAATAGCCTTGACCTCCGAAAAATGACGCGACAGTGCTTGATCTAGATGATGACTCCTTAAATGGTACTAAGTGTTTCGTGGCAAAAAATGATGATCTTTTACTATGGCATAAACGTCTTAGTCATATTCACTTTGACTTACTAAACAAAGAATTGTCCAAAGATTTAGTAGTTGGTCTACCTAAAATAAAATTTGAAAAAGATAAATCACGTGATGCTTGTAAAAAGGGGGAATCAAACTAGAGTATCCTTTTAACCCAAAAATTTGGTGTCTATTACAAGACCTCTAGAGATTCTCCACGTTAATCTTTTTGGTCCTTTAAGAACAAAAAATATAGAGGCAACTATTACAGATTTGTTATTGTTGATGACTACTTTAGATTCACTTAGACATTATTCTTGTTTAGTAACGAATATACCTTTGATGCTTTTTCTAGATACACCAAGATTATTCAAAATCAAAACACTTTGTAAATTATGTCCCTTAGAAGTGATCATAGTGATGAATTTGTTAATCATCACTTTGAATACTTATGTGATGAATTTGGAATTTCTAAAAAGTTTTCTTGTCCTAATAAACCTCAGCAAAACAGAGTTTTAGAAATAAAAAATCATGTTTTGGAAGAGTTAGCAAGGACAATGATTAGTGAAATGAACAACTCTAAGTACTTGGACGGATTCTATTAACACCACATGCCATGTATTGAATAGTATTATCATTAGACTTATTCTAGGTAAGACACCCTGTGAATTACTTAAGGGAAGAAAGCCAAATTTGTCATATCTAAAGGTTTTTGGATGTAAGTGCTTTACTCTAAACAATGGAAAAGAAAAATTAGGAAAATTCGCTGCAAAAGCTGACGATGGGTTCTTATTAGGATACCCACCCTTTAGTAAAGCTTATAAAATTTATAATAAGGGGACCCTCATTGTTAAGGAATCCGTTCATGTTGTATTTTATGAGAATCCTTAGCAAGGACGAAAAGGGGGAACCTCTTTAAATTTTCAAGCCTCAATCTTTTTTTCCTTAACTTTAAATTTCAGAAAATCATTTTCTTATATATGTTTATGATGAATTATGTTAATTGCAATTTGTGTTGTGATTGAATAAATTATTAAACATTTTTCACAATCTTAGTAATTCAATCACCTTCATGGTAGACACTAACTTGTTGCTTAATTCATCATATAGATCAAAGTTATAAATACTCAAGAAAATCAAAAGAGATACACTTATATTGTATTGTGCTTAATTTATTTACTTCTCCTGAATTTGGTACAAACACAACTGTTGCAATCACTCTTTGTAAACCTATGGATTCAAATTAGGAAGTCTCCTAGGTTTAGGCAATGAAATCTAAAACAAAGTTATTTCAGTTTTGTTGTTGTAAACAAATTTTAATTATAGTTGAAAAAGTCATAGGACGTGCTAGAGGACTGAACGTAATCCCGGTGGCTGGGGTAAACCATGATAAATACTTTGTGTCATCTCTTTTCTCTTTACTTTACATATTTGTCTTTATCAATTGAAAGAGATCCAAATCATTAAAATAACAAAAAATGTTTAAACCCTCTTTCTTGTATTTTCTCACCTTGAGTAGCATCATACACTCCGAATATCAAGTTAGTAAGCATCATAGAATGCTAGGCTTGAGTGTACCTTACGGCTTACTCAATGTTTATAAATTCGTATTTGTAGTGTAGGTTGATGGTTTTGGTCCTTGAACCATTACTTGGGCTGATGTCCTTGAGGGACAACTATAGAAAGAGCCACATGGAACTTATCTAGGGCTGGGCCTCGTCCTTGGCCAAAACAGGTGTCGATTCTCCTTTTTTGGGACTAATTTGTGGTTGAAAGTATGGTCATTTATGTGTTTTATATGTTTAGAAGATTTTATGAGTTGTCTGAAAATCATTTGGTATTAGTTGCAGAGATGTGTAATTTAGGTAGGACTTTGATGATGGTGGTTGAAAGTGGCGGTGAAGGTTATTAGCTTTATCGAAATTTGTTTGCAGGTTGATGGGAATTCAGATCCTGACGGAGGCTATATAGTTACAGGGGTATATCATTTGTTGTCTAATTTAGAATTAATCGTTCATACATAACAATTATTATTTGGAATTATGGCCCTTTTTAAAGGTCTCTCTGTTTGTATGACATTTGTTAAGTAACAACAATTCCACCCAGGACAATTTTCTTAGACGCATTGTTCTTCTCATAAACAAGTAACATCATTTAGTCTTGCTATCACTTCATTTGGATGGCTTATATACGTTTGGGTTTTTTTTAAGGAAAGAAATATTCCGATGTTTAAGTATTAGGAGTCGTTGATTAAGCAATTATTATACAAAGTGAACATTTTAGTGTTCTTGTGAATGAAAGAAAAATATGCAAATTTAGCTTTTGATTTACATTCTTTATGGCATAATCTCATTGCTAGTCTAGGTTTTGTCACTTAGTTCATGACCTTGTTTTTGCATAATATGGGGTGCCTATGTAGCATAATCCAAAATAGAGGAAGGATTTCCCGTGGTACATGGTACTCTCTCCGTCTCACAATATTAGTCGTTTAAGGTTTGTGTACGGTTATTAAGTAAATGATTAACTATGTTGATTTCAATAGTAAAATTAGTAGCATTTACTAAAACACCCTTATTAATTGCAGTTAGTGGAGTAGTTAAGTTGGATGAAATTCAATAAATAAAGGTATAATAGTGGAAAGAAATAATAAATGTTGCATTGATATTGTAAAGTGACAATTATTTTGAGAAAAAGAAAAAATGCTAAAGAGACAATAATTGTGAGATGGAGGGAGTATATGATTTTGTACTTTACTTCAAATTTTGACAACCAAGGTTATCCTGTTAATTATAATAAGACAAATGCTAACATGTAACTCAAAGACATATGTTAAAAAACTAAATATAAAATATGTCTTAAAAATCATGCATTCAATATTTTTTAAATTCAAAATATTATTAATTTTTCAATAAAAAATTATCATTTTTGATATCCTTGACATATGTTCTTAGGGTACAAGTTAATACAGCTCATATTACGAAAGAAATGTAAAAAAATCAATTTCTTCCTACATCCATCTCTATATGACCATTTGGCCAAATTACAGAAATAAAGAAATTTATTAGTATTGTTAAATTTTTTGTATTATTGTTTTTACAATTTTATCTTTGAGTTATTTAGTTTATGTTTTCAAACATAATATTTATTATTGATTGAAGAGAAAAATGTAAAATAATGAGAGTTTATTGGTAAAAATATTTGAAAATACCAATCAAGTCTTTTTTTTAAAAGAACTAACATAGTCTTCTTTTTTTTCCGTGCATCGCACGGGTCATATCAATTATAATATATAAGAATAAGAATAAAATATTAAAAATGTGATTTTCATATTCTAACCATTAACATGGTAAAATTGGTTGTTTGCAAAAATGTTAATTTAAAATATAAGCTTAATAAGGTTTATGAATACTCCCTCAAAAAAAACAAAGCGTTTGATATTGGATATCAATTAATGGAAACAAAATTAAATCAAGAAAATTGTCAGTGGCTTAGTGGTGAAAATGTTGAGAAGAAGTTATTAAAGCTCGGGTTCGAATCCCTTCAAAGGCTTTTTATAAATAAGAGAAAAGAGATACTCCCTAAAAAAAACATCAATTAATGGAATCAAAATTAAATCAAGAAATTTGTGGCTCAGGTTCGAATTAATCCTTTCAAAGGCTTATGATGATAATAGATACTCCCTTGAAACGCTATAATTCACCTTTTTCAAAGTGAATAAGTGGGATATTCGGGGTTCGAATCTCAATCTTACATATAACAGAGTCTTTTAAAAAAGGATAAAAGAAATTATAAAAATAGTCTTATATTCAACGGAGGTTGTAATAATTTTGTTTGGAAACTATATTTTTCTTTTTAGAGATGGAAACTACTTTTTGATATTTTCTTTTAGGAACTTATAGTTAAATGCAATTTGGAGAGGAAAAACTGATCATAATTGATGTCTTTTCCTCAATGGAAAGACCGAAGCAACGAGAAAAATAAGCCTATTTAATAATCACCCAAATGTGAAAGGTCCTATTCATTGCCATTGGCAAATTCGGTTCATCAACTATCCTCCCAGCTGTTTCCTGGACCTCATGGTAGGCAATCATATGTCTGTTTAGATCATCTACACGTCAATGCATACTCCTTTGGTCCCAAACTATTGGACGTTTTAGGCATTTCACACCTAGTAAAAATGTAATTAATTTTATATGAGAATGATATATCATGCGTTTATGTGATAGATAATTTGAAGAACTGAAAAAAAAAGTAATAAATAGTTAAATGCCTCATGTTCGATTCTTTCTTGAACCAATTTAGTTGAGTTAATTTACCATTTTAAAAAAAAATCCTCTAAACTGACCTGGAATGCAAGTAGAACCACCAATTTTATTAATTAAATAAAATTTATGTACTTTGATCATTATTATAAACAATAAACAATATATTATTTTTTAGGTTTATTAAATAATTGATGCATATGATCTATATTATTAAGCATATACATTAGTTATTCAATGAACTTACAAATTAATTTTTCGCTTTTAATAGTAATCCGAATAAGTATATCTTATGAATTATATAATTTTAAATTTGAACCCAAATCAAATTGGATGTCTTCTTTCTTGTAACCACAAAAAACTAAAATTAAAAACACGTGTTAGTACATTCAAGATAACAAAATGTCTGCATTCAAGCCTACTTATGAATTAAGGGATCCTCCCTATTTCAAACTCCAAGGTATGAGCTCTACATTTCTTATCTTTTGTTTGGGTATAGGTTCGGGGTGGATACCTATATTCCTATTACCCGTCACGTATCCGTGTTTTGAAATCGAGGAAAGCTCAAACTCAGACAAAGCAGGTCAAAATGACTTTGGTTTGGACGGGATTTTCGCAGGTATGAGTTTTGCTGCCATACCTAACAACACCTCCTCACTAGATAATTATGTCGAATTCCCTATTCTCAAAGGTAGACCTAAGAAAAGTGACAATAGTTTCATCATTGAAAAAATGAAAACTCGTTTGGCCTATTGGAAACATAGGTTACATAACAAACCCGACAGGTTGGCTCTTGCCACATCAGTTTTATCCTCAATTCCAACTTAATTACTACATGCAAGTTTTTTAGGTCCCTCAAAATATTTGTGAGTTCAAATATCAGACCACTCAAAACTTCATTTGAAAAAGTTCTAACAACACTAGCCTAAACTTAGTGAGTTGGGACAAAATTGCTTTTGACCCAAGAGATGAGGCGGTCTTGGAATCTGCATGGCAAGGGATTTTATACTTCTATTTTGGGTAAGCTTGTCTAGCAGATGGATAATGCATATTATGGAGAATTTGGTAAGCAAAGATAATGCATATAATGTATTGAGTAGCTTCTGCACTCAAATATAATCTGAAAAGGAAATGAAAATTTTAAAAGTCAGAAGTGATCATGGTGGAGAATTTGAAAATGAGCCATTTGAAACTTTTTGTGGAAAACATGGAATTGTCCATAAATTCTCTTCTCCTAAAACTCCACAGCAAAATGGGGTTGTAGAAAGAAAGAATAGAACTTTACAAGAAATAGCTAGAACTATGATACATGAAAATAATTTGGCTAAACATTTCTGGGCAGAAGCAGTGAATACAACATGTTATGTCCAAAATAGAATCTATATTAGACCTATCTTGGAGAAAACAACATATGAACTCTTTAAGGGAAGGAGACCTAACATATCTTACTTTCATCAATTTGGATGTACGTGTTACATTCTAAATAATAAGACATACCTAAAAAAATTTGATGCCAAAGCTCAAAGAGGAATCTTTTTAGGTTACTCTGAAAGGTCAAAGGAATACAGGGTGTATAATTCAGATACTGTGTGTTGAAGAATCAATGCACATCAGATTTGATGACAAGGTGCTTGGAAATGAAACTCCAGAGAAAGGTGAAAGTTATGCAGATATGCAGGTACCTGAAGACACTTCAGAACCTGATCAGATAGAAAAATCTGAAGATAGTCCAGAAGCTTGAAGACTGTAAAGAGATGAACACACTAATGCATCCAACCTGCACCTTAAGCAAAGAAGATAAAAGAACAAAGGTTGACCAGAAGCTGTATAGAGGTATGATTGGTTCTTTGTTATATATCACTACATCTAGGCCTGATATTTTATTCAGTGTATGCTTGTGTGCAAGATTCCAATCAGATCCTAAAGAATCTCATTTAACTGCAGTTAAGAGAATCTTCAGGTATCTGAAAGGAACAACAAATCTTGAACTCCTTTATAGGAAATCCTTATATTATAAGTTGGTTGGATTCTGTGATGCTGACTATGCTGGTGACAGGATTGAAAGAAAATCAACCAGTGGAAACTGTCAGTTTCTTGGTGAGAATCTGATATCCTGGGCTAGCAAAAGACAAGCAACTATTGATATGTCTACAACAGAAGCAGAATGCATCTCAACTGCAAGTTGTTGTACACAACTGCTTTGGATGAAACGTCAGTTGGAAGATTATCAGATTAATGCTAACAGTATTCCCATTTATTGTGATAATACTGTTGCTATTTAATTATCAAAGAATCTAATTCTACATTATAGAGTCAAGCATATTGAAATCAAACACCACTTTATCAGAGACTATGTTCAAAAAGGAATCTTGGATATACAATTCATTGATACTGAACATCAATGAGCTGATATATTCACTAAGCCTTTAACTGTTGAGAGATTTGATTTTTTAAAGAAAAATTTGAACATGCACTTTGTGTCTGATTAAAATGCTTGCCTTTGAATAAGAATTTAGGTTCTGATGTTGTTCAGAAGTTATAGTCCATCAGAAGCTCTTCACTGAGGTTCTGAGGTAAATGTGCTTCTAATGACATCAGCATCTGAACTCCAGAATCTGGACTTTTTGCTTCTGAAATAGTAGAATTAGTGGAAATGTTGGAAGTTACTCTTTGGTAACACCTGTCCAACTTACTTAGCAGTTACTCTAAAAATTTTAACGTGGCTAAAATGTATTGGTTTATAACGTAAGAGGGCGGTGATGATTTTATGCTTTGAAAGTACCATCTTGCGCCCCCCTTTGTCATCAATGTTGTGTTTGTTTGTCCCCTTCTGAATTGCAATCGTTTTTACTAAAAACGCTTAGACAAATCAGGGAATGTATTTGAAATTGTTCATTCATAGGATATTAACCAAATCAGACAACAAATCATTGGTGATTTGATCAAGTTTCAAACGACTCTTTTTGATGTGCTGGCAATTAACAACGTCTCTTTTACACCTTTATATAAAGGAGTGAAGACCTGAAGAATGGCAAGACTCTCACAACAATTTTACTAGTGCCAAACCTCTGCTGAAATTGTTCCACATCAAAGTTCACTAAGAATTTCTTAACAACTTCCATATCTTAAAAATTCTAAAGTCTTAAGAGTCTGTATATGAATTGTATTGTGAACACCACTGATTGTATATCAAGTGTTCAACCTCAAACATTTTCTTTGTAATTTTCTTTGAATAGAAGACTCTTGCAGTTGTGCTTGAGCATAGGAAGTCTCTTGCCGTTGTGCTTGAGCATAGGAAATATTTTGCAGTTGTGCTTAAGTAGTTTAAAGTCTCTTACTTTAGTGTTTGAGCAATTGTAATCATATATTAATTTTAGCGAACTCTCCTTGGAAGTGCAAGGGGGACATAACTACTTCCGGTTTGAGGAAGGAACCTATATAATTAATTTGTGTCTCTCCTCTCTCTCTCTCTCTCTCTCTCTCTCTCTCTCTCTCTCTCTCTCTCTCTCTCTCTCTCTCTCTCTCTCTCTCTCTCTCTCTCTCTCTCTCTCTCTCTCTCTCTCTCTCTCTCTCTCTCTCTCTCTCTCTCTCTCTCTCTCTCTCTCTCTCTCTCTCTCTCTCTCTCTCTCTCTCTCTCTCTCTCTCTCTCTCTCTCTCTCTCTCTGCTACATTTAGATTCTGAATATCACTTCAGAATCTGAACTCCATCAGGTTCTGAACAATGATTTCAGTTTAAGAGAAAACGAAGAAAAAACCAACATAATTCAATTCCCCTTCTTATGTTTTTCTCACCTTTAAATAGTACCATATATTTTCTTAAATATATAAGATCATTAATTTATTTAATTATTAATTAGTTTTCAGGGTGATTATTTTCAACATTATTACAAATGGAACGGCATAGAAACAAAACAACAATAGTATAACTAGGGTTGGCAATGTGTATCATTTGGGAAAGAAACTATAGTGTCTATCCCCATATACGTGCTAATAAAAAATTTCATACCCGAACATGTATCCTTGTGGGCAAGAAGTTTGGTGTCAGTCCTCGTACCTGCGCCCATTACCTGCACTTAGAATATTTTTCAGTCATAATTTTCAGTAGATTTTACCATCAAAACATATGAGCATTAAAGAAATTGCTCGTGATTTCGGGATATTTGTAATGTTTTTTATATTTGAGTCTATAATTCCATTCTTGCCGAAAGATAGCAATTCTAGGGTGTTTTTGATGTAATTCACAAAAAAATCATGCAAACAAAGAAAACGAAGATAGCAATTCTAGGGTATTTTTGATGTAATCTAGGGTATTTAAACTTTATCAGGTTCTGAACAGTGATTTCAGTTTTAAGAAAAAACGAAGAAAAAGTTAACACAATTCAACCCCCCTTCTCGTGTTTTTCTCACCTTCACATCTGCCAATGGGATTCACCCATGCTTCATTCGCAAAGTCGAATTGAGTTATGATACCATTGTTGAACCTTATGGAGAGAACCAACACTGATGTTGATCTACTCATTGGACATAGAGCAACCACATAAATGAGAATAATACATCAATCCAATGTATTAATTACGACGAAATTCTAACCCGTTTCCATACCAGTTCTTTTATAATTATGTAAACTATCATTTTTACATGAATAATTAATAAAAACTTGTAGAGAATATATGTTGTTTATTTTCAAGATTAGAATATTTTGTATGACACAAGATTAAATATGTTTTGTCATTCCAAAATACAAGTTTTTTAAGTTTATACCAAAAAAAAAAACTTTTCATAAATTCCATTCATTCACATTTAAGGAATAAACATTATTGAAGTAAACAAATTAAATGAAAAGGATAAAGCATTTTTTAATTGTTGAATTCTTACAATAACCATCCATAGCATACACATAATGCCACTATTACCAAAAGAGAGAAATCTATATAAAATTCTTTTTTTTTACCACTAATTTTCTTAATGAGTGCATTTCGGCTCAAATGCAAGAGGTTTGACATTGTAGAGAATGAAAACGTGACCATTAGACACAAATGATTTCTTGCGCTCTTGCTTAAGAAGAGCACCAGTGATACCACCATGAAGATTTGAGGGCTTTAATCCATTTGGTGCAGTACTCAATACAACATTACAGTTGTGAGCTGCAAAACTTGAGATGTCCTTTGGGCCTTTGATATGGAAATAACCGTTCTTATCAGTCTCGCCTTTTCGGACCACATTACGTTTGGTATTGTTGCATTGAAGCTTCACAATGGCACCTTCAACAAAAAAACATAATAATATCTATTATCAGTGAAAAATGATCCAAGAAAAAACATCACATTCTCAATAACCATACAACTTTTCTACAAATTGGAAGGAAAAAAAAATTAAGTTGAAAGAAATCTGATTTTAAAAAGCATAAATGATGTAAAAAAATATATATAGAAAAAGAAATGAAAATGACATTACTCAAGGAAAAAAATAGCTTAATAGAAAAATGATAGAAAAAAAACATAGTGAATGTGAAAACTAAAAGAAAAACCATTAAGAGATGTAGCATTCAAGAGGGTGTCAACTCCAGCATGCTTGCATGATTTGACATAAACAGCACCTTCAACGGCTATTCGGGATTTAATAGGTATAGGAACATGGAATAGAGGTTGAACAAGGGCATGAGCAGGAGGGTGTTGATGGGTTGGTGGTTTAACGGGGTGACGAGGTTTGTGATGATGAACCGGCGCATGAGCAGGAGGGTGTTGACGGAGGTGATGGGTTGGAGGTTTAGCATGGTGAGAAGGGTGTAAAGG
Source organism: Medicago arabica (assembly GCA_946800305.1). Lineage (NCBI taxonomy): Eukaryota > Viridiplantae > Streptophyta > Magnoliopsida > Fabales > Fabaceae > Medicago > Medicago arabica. The sequence continues at coordinate 32,703,745 of OX326964.1, read as the reverse complement.
AGTGTGAGCCGAGATCGGTGAGAGATTGCGGTTGTGATGATGGTGGAGAGGAGCGTTAGCCGGTGGATGAAGTGGTGTTAGTTTGTGAAGGGATTCAAGCTCTTGAGCAAATACATTGAAAGAAATTAGTTGGAGTAAGAGTAGCAACATTGCTAAGAACTTGGCAATTTTCTCTTAGTAAGAGAATAAGCTAGAAAGAGAGAGTGAGAGAGGAATTGATGGTGGTATTGTGAAAATGACTGACTGTGAGGCTTGATTTATATTAGAGCCAAACCCTAAAATCATTGCGGTTTTTGTTTCTCTCATAAACAAATTTTAATTAAAATTATTCTCCTTCAAACAATTGATTCTCTATTTCTCCTTTTTAGCGCAAAATAGGTAATAAAATAAATTAAAGTTAATGTCTAAATTGAAATTATGGAAGGGTACACTAAGATAGGAAATTATAAATTATAAGAGTTAATGTCCTCCAAGTTTAAATTTGGGAAGGGTGTTCGGGAATAAAAACATTAAACTACGTAGTAGTTAATGTCCAAATTCTTTTTACCGTTTTTGTTAATGATGTAAACAAACAAATTTTTGTTTATGAACTAGATCGCCGACCCGTGCGCCGCACGGGTCATATCAACAATAAAAACCATCAATATCATAGCATAATAAAATATTGTTCTCAAATAATCACATGTTAAACATTGATTTACACTAATCATGTTATGATAACAATCATTTTTTTAGATAACCATACATAAAACATAACATATTATAAATTATAAAATACTTTTTTTATAGACCACATGTGAGGTAACATTCATCAACTTGTACAATTCCCTCTAAAATTATTCCATTTGTTTAATTAAAACTATCCAGGAGTGTGAACATTATCCACTGCATCATCATATATATTTCGTGAATATAGAGCATGGTAACTAAGATATGCTTTCTTTTCTCTTGGAATCAAACCCAACCCATCATCCAATGCATTGATACATACATAATTGCTTCAATTACCCTTATTATAGCATTTAAATAGGTAACATGAGTGTTTAGGAAATAAACCAGGGTTTAGGGAAAGAACGTGGGATGATCTATTTTTTTATGGTGCTATTTAACTAATTATAACGAAATGTAAAAGAATATCGGTCAGAATTGTAGCTTCAATCAAACCATTTAATCTATTACTCCATTCAACATGATAACATAGTGTTGTACTCATTTTGGTACTATCCCATTTATAACACTTAATTTGAAAAGTCAAAAAACTAAAGTCATCATTCAAATGCATTAATATTAATATTCACAAAAGTAGATTCATTTTTGAGGAGAAAAGTAGATTCGTTGAATTAATATTTTATCTTTTTGAGAGAAGATTCATAAAAATTGTTACAAAATATATATGAAATGCATCTTCGATAAAAAAAGAAAAGAATATATGAAACGTAAAGGAAACCCAACTCTTTGCTTTCAACTCTCTTAAATATATGGAAAACTATAGAAATAGTATTGGGAGTGCTCTTTATGAAAAATGCTAATTATTACAAAACCATGAATAACGAAACGAAACGAAAGATATATATACCAAATTGGTTCCATCAATTATAAGTGATAATGGAACAATGGGTTCTTATTTCTTTTATTGACTCCTTTTAATCATGCCCAATGTAAACTGTAATTCACATAACGACAAATCAATATCTTCTCTTTTTAACATATCAATGATATAACAAACTATATCATAATCAACATTAATATATAAATACCTAAATATTTAAGCAAAAAGCCCTATTATAAATATTTTGTAGAAATAAAAATAATACCTCTCACAATCTTGAAGCCTCTTTGCTTTGCAAAACTGATATATTCCAAACCCATGGTAGACCTGTGTTTTGTTATCTCAATCCTCATCAGTTTGCACTAACATTCTTCATCACCATTATCATCATTTTTCAATGGAATAACCAATGTTTTTGATCAGCAAGTATACCATTGAGAAGAATAGCAGAAATATGAAGCTTGATAAATAGAGAGAGAAGAATAGCAGAATTTATGTAGCATAGGAAAATGAAAGGGTAGATGTTATTAGAAGTCATGGCTGAATGTTTGAGACATGAAACAATTGAAGGTTGGAGATGGAATACGTGTATGTATATAGTAGTAGAAGGGAAGGGAAGAGAAGAGGCGGTATGAGAAATAGTAGTGACGGTTTAAGTTTTGAATTACAACACATAAACTAATAGTGCATTAATTGATATTCTAAAGGTCAGAAAATTAATTAGTACGTTTTATGTTGTTTAACAATGAAAGCGGTTACAATTTTCAAAAAAGAATGCACTAAATGTGGCATTAGAATAGGAAATGTCACAATTATAGCCAAACTATTAAAAATTTCGATTTTATAAAACAGAAGGAGAGATGCAAGAAGTTTTTGAATTTCAAATTGCATATTTTAAGGAGGTAATTCTTTTAGGGTTACATTTTAGCATTTAATGATGGGTGATTAGAGGGAAAAATCTAGGTTAAACAATAGCAAGACCTAATAAGCTTTAATAATAAGTGATAATCGTTTTTTATTTATCAAGTAGTCTAATGACTATAATTTTACATTGAGAATATGTGATAAATTTTTGGTTCGAACCTTTTGCTACAATTGCAATGTTCATACAAGTATATGCTTATTAAGATCATCCACAACAGAGCACTTTAAATTAGATGCTTAAATGGGTTATCTGAGTCCCTATTCTCTGGGTCTCTATCATTAATTTTACAGTAATACTTAATAAGCACCAATTTTCTCCAACCCAACACCTCAAAAAAAATTATTAAATAGGCTCCACAGATAATTCTATATCGTTATTAAGATTTATTAAACAGGTCCCGCGAAAAATGAAAAGAGAGGGTTCTTCTATAGTCACCATTCTCCATAACCACCCATATATTTTACTCCACAATGAATGTGCCTATTTACTGTGATGCTAAATAAGTTAAGCACCCATCATTGTAAGTGATCTAAGCTCTTGAATTTGCCTCGCAATCCCATGATGAAATACCTAAACTTTAAAAGTGATTAAACTTTTAACGTCTTATTTTCCATGCAACATGAATGCATCATCCATATTTACCATATCAATGTTATGGTTTTCACAAAACAATAACACTTCTTCATTGAGTGAATTATATATGTCAACAATCTTCTAATCTCAAACGCCATTTTTTTATAACCGTTAAAAAAATCTAATTTTTTGTTTTCTTAGACCGAACTCAAACGTCAACCACTAACAAGTAGTATTGCTAATGCATATATTTTTTATATATATATAAAATATAAAAATAAGGATAACTTTGTAACACCATATTTCTATTAAAACGATAATACACGCGAATAATACAATATTCAAGAAATAGACGCTACGTCTACAACAGATTTCAAACAACATGCATATAAAAATTCTCAACAGTCGCAACGGATATAAATCATACGTCACCAAAGTATACATGTCATAAAATCAACCTGCAACAACATATAAAATCTTCAAATCCCGACATATGGGCAAAATCTCCATAACATACATAATCTCAAATAAGTAAAACAACCGACATCCTAATCAGAACTTAATCTAAGACTCTAACACAAAAACAGAGCTAGCTCCCGCTATCCTCGAGCACTCACCAAGCAAGCTAATACACTAATCTTATACGCCGTCTACCTTTTTTTTCATTCAAAAAAAAGGATTAAATATGTTTTTGGTGCTTATAAATATGTGAACTTTTTATTTTAGTCCCTCTTTGTTTTAACTTTTAGTCCATCAAAAGTTTTTCATCTTCACTTTTGTCTTTCCTTTAAAGTAAACTCGTATGTAAAATTCATATTTTTTGAATAAAATTTTGTATAAAAATTTATAATATTATAAGAATTTCTTTAAAAAAGAAAAAGATTTTTTTAACAAGAATTAAATATGAATTTTTTTATACTTTTAGCGGTAAAAAGTTCATATTTAATTTATGTTGTGCTAAAAAAAAATTAATTTTTTTGAGGAGATATTTTTACAATATTCTACATATTTCTGCACAATTTCGTTTAAAGATATAAAACTTAACTTTAAAATAGGAACCAAAATATGATTAAAAAATTTATAGAAATTAAAGTTAAAGAATTTTTTAGAAAGACTAAAACAAAAAGTTTGTATATTAATATGGATAAAAACATAATTAACATGTACTTTTGATAATAACATGTAAGTACGTAATGTGCTAGTGTAGTGAACTATGAACTATGTTACGGTACAGCTTGGTATTTGGCTTTGCTGCAAGACTTGCATTCTATTTTCTTTAGGGACCGTTGTGGATTGCCTAACATCCGGCTTCCTTTGCTGGTGTTTTTTTTTTTCCCTGTTTTTTCCTTTTGTTTTTCTGTTTTCTTTTTTGCTATGAGGGTTTTGGTCTAGTCCCCCCTTCTTGTATATTTTTTTCCTTAATTTTAATAAAAATTTCTTTGAACTGGCAGATATAGGATGGGGTTTTTTGGAGGTTTCAACCTAGTTGGCTTCATTTGCTGGTGTTTCTCTTTTTTTTTTTTCTTTCTGGTTTTTCCTTTCGTTTTTCTGTTTTCTTTTTTGCTATGAGGGTTTTGGCCTAGTCCCTCTTCTTGTACATTTTTTTCCCTTTTTTAATAAAAATTTCTTTGAGTTGGAAAATATAGGATGGGGTTTTTTCGAGGTTTCAACCTAATTGGGATGTCGTCGCTTTCTTTTGATGTATGTCCATGCTCCTGGCTTAAAAAAAAAGTGAACTATGTTACGTGCTGACATTATGGTATTTTAAGTGCGGTCAAATGATTAAATTATTCATTCATTAGTTTAAAAAATATAGAAGGTGTGGAATTAATCAGCTGCCAATGTAGTGTGTGAATCCGTCGTTGGCAAGATATTAGGAGCAATTTGGGAAGGGTGACTCAAAATTAGGAAATTAAAAATTGAATGAACAGTCAATTTGGTACTCAACTAATGATCACTCCAATTGGAAACTATTTCTTTCAAAAAAAAGTTGGAAACTATTTGATGTGCTTGAATTTTATTTTAAAAAAATAGCTCAAATTGGATTTTAGTTTCATTTTTCCAAACCAAATCACACCGCATACAATAATTGTAATACTAATTTATTTTTATTAATATAAAAAAAATCGGAAGAAATAAATTGTATAATTTTGTATTTTGAGGTTACGATGTTAATTAACTTTTATCATTAAACTACCAAAAAAAAAATTGTTAAGTAGTTCAGTGTTTGAACTCAAGCCTAAAATTGTTAAGTAGTTCAGTGTTTGAACTCAAGCCTCTGTCTATGTAATGTAATGTCTCTGCCAACTTAGATACACTCACGAACGAGAGATTCAGCTCAAATATTTTTTTCATTATCATGATATTGATACGAAGTTTCCACCGTCATAAGCAGTGATTAATCTATGTCACGGAACCTTCGATGCACATCATGTGGGTTCTTTCCTCTCAAACCGATTTTTTCCCATACGCATGAAGCATAAATTAGATCCCTAACTACATACATAAAGAGCCTATATCCCTTACCACCCTTAATCAATTGTTCGTCCAACTCAAATTTATGCTGAATTGAATCATATTTGTGGGGCTCCAATAATTTTACTGCATCTAAGAATGTTGAGGCCTTAACTTTCGTATCCTCAATTGGTTCAATCTCTCTATGTTGAATTGAAGTAGTGGAGTTATACCTAGTGTAGAGTTACTATTGTAATTAGCTTTCAGCTAATTAGTTACAACTTCTCAACCGAGTTAGTTACTTTAGTTGCAAGTGAGTTACATTACATTGATTGTGAACTAACCTTATTATAAATACTTCTCAACTGATTTCATCTTCTCTTTCTTGGTCATTGTGTTTGTTGTTTTTTCTTTAAACTCAGTATCTGGTCCAAGGATCGATTAATCTGTAGGATCAATCACACCGTCCACTAACGGGGTCTCATTTAAAGACCGAAGTAAAATAGGTAGTACAAAATATAGAAAGAAATGCACAAAGTAAAATATATTAAACGATAAGTTTAAAACAAATTACAAAACACACATAATACTCTTCTTTCCCCCTTGCCCATAAGGCTTGAGAGTTTGAAGAAACTAGGAAATAATAGAACTTATAAAGCCAAAAAATTCCACAATGATTTAATGGCCTCTTAATTAAAGTCTACATTTATTCCATTCCAATACATTATAAATTGATAGATTACTGAATTTTCCCTAAATTCCAAACTCAACAGAAGTATAGTTCTTTCACATTCTGGCCTTAGCAACCACCATGCTGCCATTATCTCTATCAATGGCCACTGTTCCTGGCCTAGTCCATGTTTCCTTAAATTGATCTTCAGTAACACCTATAATACAAAATAAAACATATTAAAAAGTTAAAATCATAAAGAAAGTTACAGTTGTTTCTTCGAAAAAATCAGCATTATAATGAGGTTTTCTGAAAAGGTTTTTGCGACTAAGATATGAGCCGCGACATCAAGGTTTTTAATGAAAGTGTGACCACAATTGATCCTATGTTGACATTTGCCACATTTGATAGCGACCCTCAGTAATATCAAGGATCACGACGCTAAAGGTATAATAACGGCAATTGAAAACCTTAATTGTAATATTGATTTATTTGCTTACCTTTTCCCATTGCAGCGGTTGACGCAACACCACCCTGGATAGTTTTGAGGTACCGATCATAGTAATTCGCACCGGCCCATTTCTGATGAGCAAGTGTATCAACACCATTGTTCCTTTCCTCTCTTTGAATCCTTTCCACATAAGCTAACATTCCCCTGTTAGCAAAATCCCTAGCAAATGTTGAAGTGATTAATGCATTAGAGTGCAAACCACCAACAGTTATGAACTGCCAAACATACCCTAACTGAGCAATCTTTGGAATAAAATCCCTCATTTCGATATCACTCATACCCGAAGCATCCCAATTAAAAGATGGCGAAAGATTGTATCCGAGCAATATCTGTGGATACTTTGATCTCATCCCTTCAGCAAACTGTGTGCACTCAACCACATTAGGACTTGCTGTTTCCATCCAGATAAGATCAGCGTGTGGTGCGAAAGCACAACCGCGAACAATAGCTGCGGGAACAGAACCTTTAAACCTGTAAAACCCTTCTCTAGTTCTAGGCAAGTCCCAATCCCAAAAGAGGTTTCTCACACCTAATCTCTCAGAAATCTCCCTACCTTCCTCAATCGAAAGACATTTCTCGTAACTCGAAAAATGCATCCACTCGTTCAACCTCCTCCTTTTCTCATCCTCGTTAACATTTTGGCTCTTGATTGCATCTGTAACCGCTTCCGAGAAAGTCTTCAACTGCGCATTCGACAACCACTGATCCTCCAATGCCTGAAGTTCAGCTCCACTCTTTCCAGAAGCAAATCCTTGTGCCATAACTGTTGCCAAACTCTTTCCCTTCAGACTCGGATTCGTCACGCCCAAAATAAACTGATGATCCCTTGTATCAATATTGGATTGAATAAGATTAGCAGCAACAGCATCAGTTCTAGCAACCAAAACAGTTTCAACTCCCATAACATCAAATTGAAGCCTTGCAGCAACAAGCCTATTAATATGTTCACTGACCGCAACCAACACTTTCCCCGCCATGTGACCGCATTTCTTAGTCACGGAAGATTGATCCTCAATGTGAATCCCAGCAGCACCGCGTTCGACAAAAAGCTTACAAAGCTTAACAGTAGCTGTTGTGCCACCGAATCCAGTGTCACCATCAGCTATTATCGGTCTCAAATAATCAATAAAAGGCGTTCTAGCACGATCCTCTCGGCTCATACTCATCCTCTCTTCTCTTTGCTTTCTGTCATGATACTGCTGAGCAAAGAAAAGATGTTCAACTTTGTTCGGGACAGTGTCGTAAGGATAATCAGCAAGATCAGGACCAGGTTCATTGGTGGTTGTGTGTGTGGATGAACACTGCCAACCTGAGACGTAAATTGTGTCCAAGTGTTTTGCCATTTGAGTGACTTGAACCGGATCAAGTGCACCGAATGTCCTCGATGCTGTTCTGTTGGTTTGGTGGGTCTTGAGAAGTCTCCAGAGCTTTTTGGATAACTCATTTGAGGCATAGGTTTGTCTTAGGTTTCCTCTTAGGGAAACGACATCTTTTGCTGAGTATGGTCTTTGGGTTAATCTGAACCTCTCAGTGTTCCACCATGCTTGCACCTCGGCTACTTCAGACTCGAATCTGGCTTCTTCTTCCATTATCTGTGTTCATTCATATAATTTTAGTTAATTTAAGATTACTATACTACCATGAAATTAAACCATTATTATTTTTGTACAAGTTAATTTCACAGGTTATATTGATACTTATATCGTGATACCATGAGATGAGTTATCAAACACTGACACATACATGCATACCACGACATGTAAATACAGGTAATAATTTAAAAATATAAAAAAAATAATGATTGAATGTTCCACGTGTTGGTATCATGTCGATGTCCAACACGTCTCAATTTGAAGGCCGAATGCTACATTAAGAGTCTTCTAAAGTGAACACTTGTTTCTTAATTAACTAAGACTGCATTAATTTGATACAAAATAATAATTTTAGTGCACCAAGATTTGAAAGAACATAGCTTTCATTTTGTTTTCTTCATTCCTTTTGATAAACTCGTACAAATTACAGAAACCTATGTTACTTTTTGAACAATCAAACAAGTAAAAATCGCAATTATTCTGCAACTGCTACTAAAATACTGAAAAATATATTATGATCAAATAATGCTCAAATAGAAGAGTTTTATTTAAAACAAAAGTTATAATGATTAAAAGCTCAAACAAAAATTTGAACCACTGGCATTCATATCATCTTAGCAATTATGCTCTCTGAAAGAATATTTATGAAAACATATGAAATTTTTAAAATGGGGAGTGAGGAAAGTTCCTATAATGCATGTTACATCGACATCAAACTTAATATATGACACATCTAATAATTCTTTCGCACATATCTTATTACAAAATCCACAGTTAAATTGAATATTATTATAACAAAGATCGTGTCTATAAAATTTGACATTTTACTAAAATCATTTAATACGTCAATGAGATAAAGTAAAATTAACTTCTCATGATTTTTTATCGAACAAGTTCAAATACGACCCAGAACAATAAACATTTTTTTTAGGAACAGATTAACAAACATTATGAACTTTTGGAATTGACACATACTAGAACTAAATCAATTAATTTGCATAAGCAAAGTTCAAGAAATAAAGAAAGCAAAGTTCAAGAAGTGAAGAAAAATATTGAGCTTACGGATGAAGGCATAAAAAGTGATGAAGCCATGGTAAGAACAAAACTATTTTCTTTTTTCTTATGAGAATTGCAAAGAACTAAGAGAAGCTCATGAAAAATGTTCTTCAAGCACCTCAATTTATATAACTAAGAGGCAACCCTAATTGATCATGCCAATGTGAAAAAAGAAAATAAATGCCATTATGGATAGAAGAAACAAACAAAAATAAATTTTATCTAGTTATGTTAAATATTATCTTTGATTATTTTTTTCTAAAGGAAAATTGTGAAACATTGCATTTGAATGATGCATCCATAGGCACGTATGGTGGTGGCAATTATCTTACGTTCATCTATCACTTTTTCTTTGTCATCTTTCATTTATTTAGTATGATGTCACATTATTTATTTATATATATTATTGCTACTATGATAAACATTCTCATCATCGTTTTTTTTTATTATTGACAATGATATATATATGTGTAAGTTGGAGATTTCATCTTCATTCTGAAATAATGGACTCGGTGTTCATACACGAAATGTGTGTAAATTAGTGACTTTCACAACCAAAAAAAATGTTTTTTTTTTCTTTGCTTCATGTTTTTATTTTTAGTGATGATTAACCTTTTAAAAAAAAATAATAATAATAAAGTATTATCATACATGAAAGTGTAGATTAATTCATCGAGAGGGATCATAACATTTTATCTTTATGGATAGTGAGATAAAGTTTTTGAGAGAATATACAAATTGGTTGTCGAAATTATAGTTTCTTATTTTTGCAAATTGGCAATTATATCCTCGAAATTGTAAAATGTCATTTAAAAATTATCTATATATTAACTTCTATGATAATAAACTAGGTTGTGACATCTGAACTTGACACGTCACATTGTACATTGATCTCATAATATTGCCAAGTCACAATATACACCAATTTGTTTATGAAATTTATGCCATCTCAAAGATAAATTTGTAAATAATTGCAATTGTACATGTACTAAGATTGACAAATTAATCCTTAAAAACCTTAAAAACCCTAAATATCAGAAGAAAATTATCTATAATTGGAGGACATTGATATGATTCACACACAAAAAAAAAAAACAAAAAAAAAAGATGTCAATGTGGAGGAAGTGAACATTTCGCTAATATACCATATCATAATCCATAATCGCAAATGTTAATAGAGGGATTGTTATTTTAATGTCGTTTCATTTTCAACGTGTTAAAAACACTCTTTGTTCAACATTCTCGTTAACATTTATTTTTTTATTGAACACAGTTAATAAGAGTTTTACATTTGAAAATGAGCTCCAATAAAATGTTATGACTCATGAATTTCGTTCAATAAATGAGAGAATATTAGAGAAAACGAGAGAATATTAAAGAGAACGCTAAATAGATAATGTTTTTATTACTCTTAAATTAATTTATATGGGTCCCACAAATTAGTGAGTTTTATTAGTGTGTTGCCCATAGTTTGGTCTCAACAAGCCAATCAATTTGGGTCGAGACGTGAGATGAACAATTATAATCCAACTTCTTATCCGGGTTGGTTGCAATCTGTTATTGTCCTGAATTTGGAGTTTAGTTTTCTGAATGTAAAAATGATAAAAACAAGTATGGGACTATTGTTGAAAGCAACTGGTTGAGTCGATCATGTATATATCATGAATGGTATATAACATGGTCCACTGTATTGTTCTCTTGGGATTCACAACATTATTTTGGAAGATAATAGAAATAGTTTTGAAATCAATCATCGAAGTAGAAGGAAGAGAAAAATATTGACCATTATTTTTTTTTAATCAAGTAGTCTATTGGTTAGGCTAGAGATCGCACAGTTAAATATGGAGAAGTGTAGTGTCTGAGATTCGAACCTCGACCTTTACATATACTCTCTCCGCTCACAATAATTGTCACTTTAGAAAAAAAATTGTCTCAAAATAATAGTCACTTTAGAATATCAATGCATCATTTATTACTTTTTTTCACTACCATACCCTTATTTATTGAATTTCATCTAACTTAACTATTTCAGTAACTACAATTAATAAGGGTATATTAGTAAATAATATTGATTTTACCATTGAAATCAACACAATTAATCATTTTCTTAATTACCGTGCACAAACCTTAAACGACTATTATTGTGAGACGGAGGGAGTAATATGCAATATCTCTACCAACTGAACTAAGTTCACAAGAATATTTTTAGAAACATATATATTTGAGAAGAGGCGAAAGAAAAATAATTTAAACAATATGCATTTTAAAACCAAATAATAGATATATTTCTACGTGGGTAGTCTAAATAATTAAACAATATGTATTTTAAAACCAATTAAAAGATATATTTTTTATGTGTGTCGTCTAAATAATTGTGATCATAGAAGATTTTCTTTAAAGGAAGAGTCAATAGTGGAAATTGGAATTAAACTATCAAATATCAAGTAATTCTTAATAGAAAATGTAAGGATGATGATGAACAAATGACATTTTGAGCATTTCGAGGAGGTCGTGTTAATCCCATTTGCTGTTTCAATTCAATCCACAATGATTTTATGGAACCGTTGATAAGCATTCGAACACACACCTGCAAAAAAAGGAAAAAAAATCAAAGACATAATTATCTATGTAACAAAAAAAAAATCGAAGACATACTTATCTATATACTTAAAACAAATAATTTTTTGTTTTAGGTTGTTCGGAAAGACATTACCTTATGTAGAGTCAAAGATTTTCTACTTGTTCAATATAAAAAATAAAGGGTTAATTGTTTAAATTGATCATGTAAACATGTGATGTCTGAAAAATGACTCAAAATAAAAAATACATATTCTAACCTTATAATTTGATATTCTTATTTTTTACCCTATAATATACGCATGGTCAAAAAAGGTTATCTAGAGATTGAATTTTTTCTCATGATTTTTTTCAAACATCTTTAGGAAGTTAAAACATGACTTTACACAAAAAATTAGATTTGTTCGACTAAGGACGGATTTATTATGAATTTTTTTATTCCCCGTGATTATGAATTTCTTAAACATTTCATAATTAATTCGTATCTCGTTTAAAAACTTCAAAATTTCATGGTAAAAGTTCTTATGATGTTTTAACCATGCCTAAAAAATTAGAGAATGAAATTTGACCCGTGAGTATAAGCTTACTCATAACGAAATTGCAATTTTGCACATTTTCGTTGAAAAATAAAAATAAATTGAAACATCCTTGAAATGCTATGAAACTTTCCAGATCCTTTTTATTTATTTATATTGATGTCTTTGCAAACAATCAGTTCAAAACTTTACTTTTATTTTGGAATTTTTGTTGTTTTGTTTTTTGAGTTTTTGGCGCTTTAGAAATTCGTCATTAATTCGTCCTTAATTGAAAAAATTTAAATTTTTTGTAAAGTCATACTTGAACGTCCTAAACATGCGTGAAAAAATTCAACCTGTAAGTTGCTTTTTTTGGACTTCAACTATATTACAAGGTCAAAAATAATAAGAGTGCGAAATTACAAGTTAGAATATGTGTTTTTTATTTTACAGGGACATTGTCAAGCCTTTGTGTATATTACAGGGTCAATTTCAATAATTAACCTAAAAATTCAATTTCAATAATTAACCTAAAAATAAATTATTAGTCACTAGCGAAAAGACGGACACTCACGTACCCATCTTTCCGCTCTTTTTATTGCCCTAACTTTTGAAAATTATGAACGGTGTATTTTTTATGAAATTTTAATTTTGATTTTTATGAAATGTTTGATTAAAATGATTGAAGAGTGGGGCTTTAATATTGGTGTGAATGCATGCTTGTTTGAGGATGACGATGATTCTAAGGATTCACATTTGGATCATGTAAAGTTTAATGGGAATCCAAATATTAGTAAATATATTGGCATCCTAGTCGAGAAAATGGTGGCCGATTTGGAACAAGAGGAACAGTTATCGGTTCAAAATGAAGACATTATTCAGCCACAACATAATGTTACTATTATGGCAGGTCATGTAGAGGATATTGGTGTAGGTGCGCCACATCCAGTGTGTTATTATTATGTCATGTTCAAATGTGGTTTCCCCAACCCCTCATGTGGATCATGCTTGTCAACAAGAAGGCCGTGGTAGTGTTATGGGTGGTGTTCAGTTGGATAATGTGGGTCATTTTGTGGATGGTCAAAAGAATAACTCGGCTACGTCTCCTAACAGACAGGTCTAAAAAAACACTACTAGATGGCTATGCAAGGCCGAGAAGAAATCGCACATCTTCGTGTCCATCGGAGGTGACCGTTCTGTGTTATATGTGCTCTGGAGTTTGGAATGGTTGATTGATCAAAACCATGGTCACGCAGGTGTAATTTCTACTACAAATAAAAAGATTTTGAAAAAGGTGGTTCCGGGCGAAGGCAACAATTATGAGTCTGGACAGGTACCTAACAGAAGAAAAGCAGGTGGTGTACTCTATCACTCTATTCATAGTCTCAAAAAAGTGGCTCGATTACCAAGTAAGGACCGTAGAGAGGTTCCTAAAATCTTATAAAAGAAAGTTCGACGGCGGAGTGGTAGACGAGGAGACAACTGAGCGGTTGATGTGGTTAATCATGGTTCTTCATATGATATGTCTTCTTCAGCTTCTGTTAATAATGATTGGAAAAATTGAGTGGTGATGCATGGGACGGAGAAGGTGGCGGTGAGGATGTGTGGAAAATATGGAAAGCTATTGGGGTTAAGTTTAATGGTGATAGTGCGAACATGTTTAATGTGCTGTCGAGGGCGGAGAGACGTAGGAAGTGTAACAACCCGTTTTTAGCTAGAATTATTTTAATTATTTATTATATATGTTTATATGTATTTGTATGTGTTTATTTGCCTTTGTGTGGATTTGATTCGGAATTAGTGGATTTTTGGTCTATAAGTGTATTTTAGTCCTTTTTAGAACAAGGGGTATTTTCCTCATTTGGCGAGTAAGGGTAAATTAGTCATTTTTATTAAGAATGTTATTTTTGACATGTTAGTAAGAATAATTATTTTACTAAGTTACTAGTGAGAAGGGGTAATTATTTAGATATGGTAATTATCTGGTATTTTAACGGTTTAAGTGAGTAGTAACTTTTGGGAATTAGTTAGTAAAGATGTTGAATCCATTATGACAATTAGAAACCTAACCCAATTAGAAGGTGGTAAAAATACACAACTCTAATGAGAAAAACTTATTCATTTCACAAACTTGAGAGGTAGATAGAGAAAGTAGATCACAAACTTGAAGAAGAGGAAAGAAGAGGAAGCTAGAGAAAGCTTGGGGTTTGAGAGCTAGAGAGGAGATTGAAGCTTAAGCTAGTGGATTCAAGACCTAAAGGTAAGGGGGATAGATTCCTTTCATCAATTAAGCTATAATTTCAAATTTTGATTATGGGTCATAAGTGATTATTTGTAAATTGTGATTTTGATGAATTTATATGTTGATTTTCGTGCTCATATTTATGTGATAAATTTGGGTATGTGAAAATGATCATAAACTTGTTGATTATGCTAAAACTTTATGGTAGTTATGTGTTAAAATGATTATGTTGAACTTTTAGCTTAAAATGATGAAAAGTGATGTTCTTGTTGATGAACTCATGAATTTATGCTTAGATTGTTGTTGGGTTACGTTGTTGATGCTAATTCATGCATTGGATGTTGATAAATGTGTTGTTGTGGTTAAGTTGTTGTATTTGTGTGGTATATGTGAAAGTGGATAAAATAAAGTGAATTTTAATGTTGGTGATTTTAAGTGAATTCAAGGAAATGTTTTGATTAGTTAGATGGATTAGAAAATCTATTTTTGGTTGTCATGTTTGGATGTGAAATCATTTGGAAAAAAAATGGGTTTTAAGCCAAAAGCCGTTTTTAAGCACTTTTGAAAATAAGTCATTTTGGTTGGTTTGAATTAAGTTATTTTGGGTTGGGGACCAATGTTTTTGGAGTGTGTAGTAATGGTCTAAGAGTTATGGACGAATTGATGAAAACGGGACCAAAAACGGAGTAAAATTTAAATTATTACGCGCGAAAACGCGAGAGTACATTTTGCCGAACCGGTGCAAAACGCACGGTCTGGTGCAGGATGTGCACGATCATGCGCTTTTCTTTTGGACCGTGTGCTTTAAAGTGCACGACCGTGCACGTGTTGTTTGATCCTGGAACTTCGATTTTTCATGTTTTATGGTCCCGAACGCATCCCCAAAAGTCCCTAACAGATAAGCTACTTAAATAGGGTTTAATTAGGTCTATTTGAGTGGATTAACATGACTTACTTTTGAGGAAAAGAATTGATTTCAAAACATGATAAAAATGAGAAGAAGTTGAGTTTTATAGAAAAGTTAACGAACTTTGTGAAACCAAATAACTTGGAGGGATTAACTAAGATGTTATGGGGTATGTGAGGATGTTTGTAATGATATGTAACAACATAGAACTATATATTGTGGATAAATTTGAAGTTAGTTGATTTTGTGAAAACTAGACGAACTTTACCGAAATCGAGTTTTATGATCTCAAAGCTTGTAGATGGTTCTAGAAACATGATAATAGGATGGATTGAGGATGAAATGATGATTGTTTGGTACTTAATATGTTGATTATCATGATGGGATTATATGTTGTCTTTTATGTGAAATTGTAATTTGTGAGATGGTTGTGTTTTAATTATGGTGAATGAATGTTGATGTGTAATATGTGTATGACTCTTGGTGAATATGAGTTGTTGAAATGTATGGATGTAAATACTTGATGATACAGTGGTGGGTTTGTAGGAATATTATATGATGTATGGGTTATATAATATAATGTTGAAATTTATCGCATTGTCAGGTCTTTTCTTACATGTCCATGCATTCATTGTCATATCGAGTCTTGGTGGGAACATAACTGAAGGGAGTTATGTTAATACGTAATCGGATGGGATTGCGTAGTGGGTTCAATATGGTAAAAATATCTCCGGAATTGAGTTGGTACCACATGCATGTAGAAATGTCTAAGAACATTGCGTGCACTTGAATTTGGTGAGATGTGTCGTAATTGGATATGCGGTGTGATGAATTGTGTACTTTGTGAAAATTTGTGAATATGTGAAGATGTAAAAGTATGCTTGCATGCTCAATGTTTTATAATGATGAGAAATTCATTGTGGGTGATTTAATTAAGTGTGGCATTTAAAATTTAATATGTTGTATTACTTTCATTTATGATTTATTTACGAAATGTAATTTAACCCTCAGTTGTCGTTTGGTTGAGCGCCTACCTTATGCGTATGGATAGGTAGACGGCTGATGTGTGGATTAGGCCAGTGTACCAAATCGTTTACCAAGTAATAAAGTGATAAGTAGAGTATCGTATCCACAAGGATTGTCGTTTCGTCCAAACAATTCGTGTTACTTATTTTTGTAACTTTGACGATAAAATAAAAAAGTGAAGTGTTAGAGATTTGAAATTTTTATCTGTTTATATAGAGTGGGTAAAAATGGGTAAGAGTGTACTAAGAGAATAAAAACAGAAAGAGATGTAGGTTTTTATATTTTTATTATGGAAAATACTTCATGAAGAGCCATATATATATATATATATATATATATATATATATATATATATATATTGAGATAAATGAATAAAAAGAGATATGATACATTTAATATATTAGTCATATGATGAGGAGAAAGATAGAGAGAAAAAATAAAGCATAAGTGTACTAAAAGAATAAAAATAGAAAGAGATGTGGGTTTTTAGATTTTTATTATGGAAAAAACTTCTTCATATATATATATATATATATATATATATATATATTCTACATCTTGTGAGAGAAATGAATAAAAAAAAAGATATGATAGATTTAATATATTAGTGAAATGATGAGAAGAAAGATAGAGAGAAAAAATAAAGTGTGAAATGAGTGTATGAAGATCAAAGATGTACATTGTTGCTTTATAAAACCGAAAGTCCAAAGGATCTTATTTGATCTAAGATCATGTGAAATAAAGGAAAATGGATGGCCTCAATGATTTTGGTGACTTTAGTTTACGAGTAATGATATTTGTATATCTATTTGATGATATCTTTTGTGACAATGTTGTTTTTCTCTTTGCTTATTGGTCTGGGGGGGGATAAGAACATCAAATAAATATGAGAGAGAAAATTGTTCAAAAGTTGTCATAAATATTAGCTTAATATATTTAAAGACGTATCAATGAATAAAAAAATTATATAAAAAATACTAGTAAATGTCCTTCAAATAATTTTTACATAGAAACTAATTGTTTACATATTTAGACTTATATTCTCGGGATAGGAATTGTGTACATCCAATCTTTTTTATATTCTTCGAATCCCCCCTATTTATATTATTGGATATTAAATAATAGTTATGTTGCGTTCATTTATCTTAGATAGACTATAAAAGTGATAAGGCCGTTGGGACGTTACTAACCTAATAGGTCGTCAAGTTGCATCTGTTGATCATATGATGATCCTTATGTGTGGGGTATATACTATCTCAGTTGACTGGGTCTATCCCTCCAATATTTGGTTGCACCTGCTGGTCACAAGGTGATCCTTACGTGTGGGGTTTTACCACCTCAAAGGTAATTGAAAGCATAGACTTTATATTGGATTTTCAAGATTTCCCAAGGCAATGAAGGCCAAGATTCATGTAGGTCTTCCCATCTATGACTCTTTAAACACTCATAGCATTTTCTCTCTCTCTCTCTCTCTCTCTCTCTCTCTCACTTAGTAGTTCTACAAACGAGTAGCCCTAGCAACGTCTACCTTACCAAGGGTTTAAGAGAATGGTTATACTAGCATATGACTTATTTCCTTCAAGCAGACACTTGTTTCCCTAATTATTAACTAGTTATTGATGACAGGTCATCTTATGTTATTCTTATCATGTTTTCAGTCTTTTTCAGCAGGTTTTACGAGCAAAACAGAGGAGTATTAGAGTAATGGCCTATGATTCCGAGACATTTGTATGGAACACTCATAATTGGATATATTTAAGTATTTAACAACCTTTAACGAATATGAAAATATTTGGTCATGTTCTAGGCGGATGGTCATGCTCTAAGCGCATGGCTTGTTTTAGCCATGCTATAGGCGCATGACATGTGCTCTAGGCACATGACATAGCTTCCTAGGCCCAATGTCTCCGATTTTCCGTCACTTTAGGTCTTTGTCTTCAAATAACTTGCCTCGAAACTTGGAAACATAGTTCCTCCCACTGTAAAGTCTCCTGAGGCCTCTTAAATCTTCATTCTTAGTCTTCCCAAAGTCTTCACAAATCCTCGGATGGTTTTGATTTTTCGATTTGCATTTCTTCGTGAAACCCCCCTAAAATTGCTATGTTTCGAGAAAAATAGAATTACAAACTCAAATATAGAAAACCTTCTAAAAGTCCAAAATCATAGGCAATCGTTCTAATACTCCTCCTTTTGGTTGTTAAAACCTACTGAAATTGACTGAAAAACATGCTAAGAATAACGTAAGATGACCTGTCAACACGCTAACACCCGCATCCACCATTCGCAGCAACAACAGACAAAAGTGCATGACCATTTCTAGTCTAGAACACCTATTACGAAGGATTATCTTGGAGGAGAAATACAAGAGCAACCAGAATCAAATTAGGTCCTACGTATCAAACGTGGCACATGAAACTGTCTGCCATCACGGAAACAAAACAGATCCATGAACCCACCACATCCTGCAACGAAACGATAATAGCACAAACCTACCTGAATCATTGCAGAGTTGTAGTCCTTTTGAGCTATACAGTACGAGATCCTGCCCAATGTTGAAAGAATTAAACCAATAGATATCGAACTTTGTAACCAAGACAAAATCAAACATTCATCCCTCTTTGAATAGGACCTGTCGACAGGGAGTGGCTTCCACCAATCCTCCGCCATTTCCAACAAAACAACACCCAGATTTAACCCACAACCAAAAGTTGCGGATCAAACCTTAAATCCAACAAGCCGACGGCGATGGCGGAGGACCTCCCAACCACCGTCGTTGAAGTCACAACAGTAGGAGATTCAACCATCTTTGACCCAGATGTGAACAGAGATAAGAAGAACTGCTAGGAGGTTTAAGAAACCGTAGAAAACCGCGACGGTGGTGACATCGGCGGTCGCTGACACAGCCCCAAGAGGGACCGTGGAGGTGATGCAGTGAATAAATTGCCGATCGCACCATCAGAACCCGCATCTACATGGCGCCGACAATGATTGGCTTGTGAAGGGGATGAAAGATTAAAGGAAACGGAAAAAGGTTAGAAGTGAAGATGAAGGATGTGAATTCGAGATCAAGACGGCGGCGCAATGATTTACAGCAAAGGCTTCTCGAAGAGAAAGAAAGGATACGCGATGATTTTCTTTTATTAGGCTTAGTCATTATTCTTTCTCATAAAAATAACACTACACATTTACTTCACTTAAACCCCCCACCCCCTTTTTACTATTCACTTATATTCTATTAACTTCACCAAATTACCTTCTATTTCTAAATTACTAAAATACCCTTCACTCTCAAATTACCAAAATACCATTTACTCCCCGATCTCTAATAAACACCAACTAACCCAACAATTCAAATACATCAAATAAATAAATAAATAAAATAAATAATCAACAATTAAAATAACAATAACCTATAAATTGAGATGTTATATAGTTTTTGACACATTTTGTCCCACGTTTTTTGTTGGTGGTGAAGACTTGTTAACCAAGGGTTTTCTTCACTTCCCAAACAAAATGACGGTGTTAGGATCGCGAACAAAATGGCCGGAAAGTGAAATTTCAAAAAGGCAACTCCTTGCTCATTTGAAAACTCACTTTTTCGTTGCTTTTTTCGCTTAAACTCAATTATGAGGTATCGTAACCAGCTCTGATTCCAAATCTACCTCATGGACAAAAGGAAATGTAGAGAAAATAGATAAACTCTAATATTCTCAAAGAAAGTTGTTATTATTTGAAAGTTTCAATGCTTGAATTCTTGAATATCAAAACACTTGGTGGTGAGCCCTATTTATTCTACTCTACTAAGGCTCCACATAGAAAGATCTGGAAACATTTAATGTTTCCACTTTATTTCAAGAAATATCTAAAGATGCTAATATCTAGTTCATGCGCCTAGAAAGTTTTGGAGATGCTATGATACTCCTTGTAGTTGTGGCATGCACATGTGACAGAATGCATTTTTAGGTCTTAACTTTGGTGTAACATCCATATAATTTGTATTATCCATGTGTAGGTGTATCAATTCCATTCCATTGCATGCTAGCTAGTCTTAACTTTGAGTACCATAACTTAATTAAGATATGGTCAATGAAAATAAAATTAAAAAAATCAGCTTTTTACTATCAAATTTTTATCACGTGCCATAAATTAAATTTTTCTTTCCATGTAAAATAAAAATAAGTTAATTCCAATATCTAAAAACCTTATGTCTTGTTTTTCTGATGGAGTTCCATTGTATGTAATATTGGAGCGAATTTGGGAGTGGATATAAAATTGAATGCTTGTAGTATAAAAGTAATTATTTCTATTTGAATGCTTGTAGTATGCCTCACAAAATTGTAAAATAATATTGGAGTGAATATTGAAATTATTTATTAGAAGTTAATATAGTCAACCAATTTTTTTAACATACTCATCCGATTGAGAATTCAAATACAATCCTAAAATAAAATTTAAAATATTCGATTGAATGATTAATAAGTCAAGAGGTGATATATATGCTTTAATTAAATTGCAACCACTCTCAGTTACGTCAAATTAATTTTTCAAAGATTTTTATTCTTTGACCAATAAAATGTCCTGGGAGTTTGTTTAGTTAGATTTCATTATAATTGCAAGTAAAATTTTAAGAATCACTAACTATACACAATTGTTTGTTTAGTTAGATTCCATTGTAATTTAAAGTAAAATTTTGATAATCACTAACTATACACAATTGTTACTAATCATCATTGGCCTCTTCATCATTTAATGCGGTTATCAATTAACTCTGTTTTCATAGACATATTATTGGTAGACTAAAAAGCACACAGTAATTAAAGTAATAACACCCTCTTGGCTGAAACGAACCACTTGATTATTATAAGGGTTACTTTGCTTTATTTTTTATTTTTTTGGTACATACTTTACTTTATTACTTGCCTCTTACAAATCAAAAGTCCATTTTTAAGAATGGAAAAGGTTAATTTGTGTCATTAAAGCACAAGATAAGAAATTCAATATAGTAACTTTTTATTGGAATGTGTGCATTCAACTTAATTTTTGAATTTATAATAAATAGAATGCACAAAATTTGAAGGAATATTTCTACTTTTGAGTTTCTTATCTTGTGTCCTAAAGGCACAAGTTAACATGACCTTTTAAGAATATATATATATATATATATATATATATATATATGATGTTATTTTGTTTACCTTGATTTTATTATAAACTGCCGGCTAAAACAACACCAGATTTATGGTAATTTTGTAGTAATACAATTTTCAAAGTGGGAAACAATGAAACTACACGTGCTAATTTTGAATGTTTGTGCCCTAGAATGATAGTGTCTAGTGAGGTTTTACAATAATCTGTGAAAAAATTTAGTTGTACCACAAACACATACTTCCTCCGTTTTACAATATTAGTCGTTTAAGTTTTGTGTTGATTTCAATAGTAAAATTAGTAGCATTTACTAAAACACCCTTATTAATTACAGTTAGTGGAGTAGTTAAGTTAGATGAAATTCAATAAATAAGGGTATATTAGTAGAAAGAAATAATAAATGTTGCATTGGTATTGTAAAGTGACAATTATTTTGAGAAAAAAAAAATGCTAAAGAGACAATAATTCTGAGACGGAAGGAGTACATATTACAGGTTATTTATGGTTTAAACATATTTTACCTGAAATTATTACCATTACTTACATTATCTTGATTTGATGATGGCTCTGAAGGCTTCTTTACCACAACACAACAATATTTGCAAGACTTTGTGGTGTCTACCACCATCATTTGTGGTACACTTTGCTTCAAATATTCGTCTTTAACATAAAACGCTACTCATAATTTATGCACCTACTAACAATAGTTAATTTACAATCTAATTGTAGCATGATGTTGCTAGAGGAAATGCTCAAGAGAATTTACACTATTTTTATGGGATGGACTGGATGAGACACTTTGATCGATTGAGACAAGTAAAATTAAATATTATTTGGGTCCAAGTTTATACGCATTTATTATTAGTTTTTATTTACTAATTTAACAACGTGTTATTAATTTTGTAATTTATTTAGATCTAAGTTCAAATCGAAGAACCTTATGGCCTTTGGTATTTGATGGTAATTTCAATTGACAATCAAAAGATTTATCATTTCGATTCTTATCTAATGGAAAAAGATTTGAAAGAAAGACATTTTATTATCGAGAATAGTGTAAGTATACCAATATTTTTTTATACTTTGTAACAATATTAAATTAATTATAATTATAATTATAATTATATGTATTTGATAATACATTCATCTATCAAATAGGGTGTAGCCATCTAAAAAATGGTTGCTATAGTCTATGAAAGAAACATTTCATTTTGTGCATACTTCAATTATTGTGCATACTTCAATTATCCATGAACCACCCAAAGTCTTTGTGCTCATATAAAAAATTTCTGAGAAATAGCATTAAGTTTTGTCTTACACTAATTTATGTACCCCTAAAATCAACTTGCTAAAAGTTTATCAGGGTAAATTAAGCACACAAAAAAAAGTATTTTTGATATGTCGTTAACATGGATGGTTAAACAAGAGTTATGAGAATTGTTTCATGTTCCACATTTGCATGCACAATCTCCACCATAACCGTAAAGATTGAAAATAGTTAATATTTTGAATTGGTTGTTGGAAGAGATTGTGAATCACCTGAAACTTTAAGATTGGATATGGTTAAGATTCTTGTCTTCGATTTTATTCACAAATTCTTAAATGCTGAACTTTTTTGGGGGCTTTTGTAGATTTTGGCATGGAAATTGAAACAAGGTGAGTAGAGAGGATGATTGTAAAGACGAAATGTGTTAAAATGAGGGGTATAAGTTGGTGTCTAAAATATCAAAATAACTTTTTTTTTTCATCAAACATCGTACAAGAGAAAAAGTTGTTCAATACTTTATAATATCATTACGAGACAAAAAGTACAAGTTGTCTAAAATATAAACCATAGAGTGTGTCAAGACAAAGACACTAAAAAACTCATGTTTGTTTGTAAGAACAATATTGCTTAAAAAAGTTTGGAATATTACTGTTGTGGACCGGTCACAAGACCACTCACACGGTTACACGTGGACTAAGATACGCCGCTTTAAGGCTACGTACTCAAGGGAGCACACCAACTTGCATGTACCGTGCCACACAGGAGCATGCCTCCTCGCATGGATCACGCCTCCTCGTAACTGCCCTAATCACATGCCGCGTCTCACGGAGACGGTTATGTGCGCCTATATAAAGATGAACTTGCTTCACCCTCAAGGTACACATCACTTTCCACAACACTTCTTACATACTCTCTTTCAGTTTCATTACCGACTTAATCGTTGGAGTGCTAACATGCTGCAGGTAACTTTCGTTCCACCGCAAAAACTTGTCGCCGCAGTACCGGAAGCCGTTACCAATTCATCGGAGCATTCTCTAACATCATTGCGACTCAACCGTTTTCACCGGACATATAAGTTACATCGACATCCACGTCCTCAATTTAAAACTATGGCTCGTATCATATATTCATAGATAATCCTTGTACTTAGACACCCCGGTATGGGTGCAAAAAAATGCCCTTCCATATCAAGAGTTATGGCTAGCACAGCACCCTAACAAATTAGGAGAATTTCTCAACACAATGCCAATGAAAAGTTACAATGCACTGCAGTAAACCATTGTTTACACGAACAGTGAATAGTAGATCTTCTAAATAAAATTAAACACCAAATAAATAAATTGACAAGATTCATTTCTTGCTTCATTTCATATAGTTGCCACTTCAAGTAACCGTAACAATATTTTGTCAAAAATAAAGAAAGAAAAATAGCCGTAATAATAAATTCGATTTTCTTTTCATTTCCCTCAAAGTTACCCACAAATTTCTTGATTCATTCATAGCTGGCACTTCATTCGCTAGTTGAGTGTCTTGAATTCCAATATTTTTCTATTTCTTCTGCTGTTCTTCCAGGAATTCTTCCAGCAATCAATGACCACCTATGAGAAGAAACACATTCATCATCTAATAGTAATAGTTGAAATAAAAAATATATACATAGTTATAAGACCGACACTCTAGATCGAATGTTTGTCTATGTCCTACACACGTTAATGTCCAACACCAATACACGTAGCTACATTCAATTATTCTATTCTTAAATTACCATTAAAAAATAATTACCAATGTCAACGTGTGAGTGTTACTTTCATGTCCGATGTTTGTGTTTATTTAGTACTTCATAGATTATAACATCAAATAACAAAGTTTGGGATGAAAGTGAAAAGAGGTAAAAAAAATGAAACAATTTTAAGGTCTACTAACCTCTCCCCAACAAGATTATAAACCATTGTAATAAGCATTTCCTCTTCTTCAGAAAATTCAACTTTTGAACCTTGGTTTGATTGCTGATCTGTAAAATAATGCCATTTCTCTTAATCAATAAAATGGTGTATAAAAAACAACTGAAAACCTTAATGTATAAAAAAAAATTAGCAATATATTTGAAATCAATAATAATGATAAATCCATTGATTAGCTATAATTTATAAAAGAGTACCTGTAGAAACTTCTGAAACATTTTTAGAGGAGTGTTTTGTGTCAGCCATTGCAATAGCAAATTAAGTTTCAATGATCTTGTTTTTATTTGATGATCAAAATGTGGGAAACTATATGGTGTTATTTTGCAGAATATGGAATGATTGAGTGGTATATTAATATATAGGAGCAAGTCAATTATTGTCAATATATAGGTCAGTGCAACTATAATTCTAGAAGCTTGCTACAAATAGTGAAGAAATAAGGAAGCAGTATTTAGAGAAGAATGGGGTAGCTGAACACATGGTATCACGGTCTAACATTGCTTGGTAGTTGAGCAATTAGTGTTAGTTGGATAAGTGAAGTTTTGTGCATGACGACAAGTCTTGGGAAATGAGAATATATGTTTGATGCTCACTCACACACGCAAGTCTTCATAGTCACAACCCAAATCATTATTCCCTCTGATCATATTTATAAGCAAAACACAATATTTAGGTTCATTGAATACTAATTAATGTATTTGGAATATAAATGTGACAAAATACATTAGTTATTCAATGAATTTAAAAAGTTGTATTTTGTTTATAAATATGATTGGAAGGAGTATTATTCAATCTAGAGGAATGACGGAAACGTGCTCGTCTATCCACTTTTTTACTACACACATATATGATAGAAAAAATATCAATTTAACATATACAATGACAGAGTTTTTTTTTTTTTGGTGGCTGGGGTTTGAACCCCGGAAGTTGCATATATATGTATTGTCCTTACCAATTGAGTTAAGCTCACGAGGACTGCATCCATTAATGAAGAGTATTTATGGAAAAAAGATTAAAATAATATTTTTTTTATAGTGTATAAGAGTGTTTTCATTGTAATAAATAATCATATTTTAATTGGATAGCCCACTTGGGCTGACCTGGTAGTATTGGCTTGGGACCTGAGAGTGTGCTCCTCCTCTAAGTCTCAGGTTCGATTCTCTTCGGTGCCAATTTAGATGGGAATAGTAAATAAAATAGTTTGAATGAAAGATAAAATTAGTAAGAAAAAAATTAGCTCAAACTCATAAATTCTCTTTATATAGAGTATAGGTGCACTCACATAAAAGAAAAAAAATTAAAAAATTAGATATAATAAGATCAACTGACAGCATTTAATTTTATTCTCCTTTAAATTTATTTAGTTTTTTGTGTGTCCAAATACTTTTATTTGAGTTTATGCCCCAATTAAGTAATACTCCATTCGATCACACATAAAAATTCTTCCTCACAACTATATATATATATATATATATATATATATATATATATATATATATATATATATATATTTCAAATCCTAAAGGTTATTTTCAAGTATTTAAGGATCCAATGCAGTTGTTTTGTTATGTTTTTGCTTGAAATATTACTGGTTAACGTGTGATCCTTCGAAATTTCAAGCAAATTTTCATCAGAAGTAAGTAGTAGTTGAGATGGTGGTAGGTAGCTAGCTGATATGTTGTCTGTATCTCCAATATTTTTATTGAGCTTTTGGATCATCTTCGATGAGAGAATTAATCTTGATTGCTTATGATATCTTTTATAGGGAGAAATTGTCACATTACATTACATGTAAGCAGTGGTGGAGTCAGAATTATTGTAAAACTCTGGCAAAAAAAAACTACAACACATTTATAGGTGTTTACATAAGAAATTGCTAACAAAAAATAAAAAAATCTAAAGAAATTACTCAATTTGTAAGGATTTATACAAAAAAAATCATAGGGATTTACATAAGAAATTGCAAAAAAATTAGACCGGAACCCGGGCGAGTGCCCGGCTCGCCGGGCCATAGAACCGCCCCTGCATGTAAGTAATCTCTAAACAATTTTAATCAATTTTTTTTACTGAATCAACAATGAGAAGGACATCAAGGAGAGTTTGAGTATCCCGATTAGATCGGGATCTCCAAAATAGTCTTATCCTCTGTCACTCACTCATATAATCAATTTTACTTTAATGGTAATTACAATAAACAACTTACATTTAACTCCGCCAATTTATATTTTTTTAACATTCGTTCAACATCTATTTTTGTCTCTCTTTTTCTTGTATCAACAATCTATCTTATTTATTATATCCATTTTTCTATTTCTTACTCTTGCAGAATATAAATAGATTTATGTGTTTCCTTACTAAAAAAATGATTTATAGGTGTCCAAAAATCATTTGCCATTATTCATTGACTAAAAAACGACTCTCGTATAACACATTTGATGTTAGAAAATTAATAATTAAACATGCATCTAGAATCCCACTTTCACTTGACTGAACTTTTGTCTTTGCTGTTAAAAAATAATAATAAATCAAATTTTGAAGACTCTAAAATCAAGATTGTGTTCCACACGTAACTAGTAATGCTGAACGTTGATAAAGTGCAGGACTGTGTTTACTAATTGGACGCTCTTTTCACCAAAAACATAACAATAATATAATAAGAATAAGACGTAGTTACGTTCTGTCCAAAAGAAATTTGAATTACATTCTCTTCTCGTCTTATGTTATAACTAGTGTTTAAACGGACACTTCATGTCCGTCCATCGTTCTTTTTATTGCGCTAATTTGTATAATTATTATAAATGGCGAAAAATATTTTTTATGAAATTTTTATTAAAAATATATAGGTATAGATAGTAGATATTTTTTATTTTCATATTGTAACAAATTATACTTATTTTTTTTTATAATATTAACAATATAATATAAATTTTTATCTTTACGAATAACATTCACAAAATAGAATTCACAAAATAGAATTCTCATAGCTGGTATGATATATTTTTTATATATTGGAGATGGAGGACGCATAACATCCCCAGGTGGATGGGTTTTGTCCTTAAGAGATAAACTTAAAGGTAGACTTAGAGAGTAGCATAAAGTGAAGTATGGGGAGATGGCTGGAGGGAAGAGTGGGGGTTTTGGTGGAGTAGTTCAGGAATCTTGATGAAAAAGGGGAGGTTATCCTCTTGAGTGATATTGAAGTTCAAAGAAGAAAGGATCTTTTTGTCGAGTTATGGATGATTCTTAAGGCTAAGGATGCGTCAATAATTCAAAGAGCAAGATCAAAGTGGCTTAAGGAAGGGGATGCGAACTTTAAATTTGTTCACAAATGTGTAAAATTAAGAGCGAGTAGGAACTTAATTACGGCTATTAAGGTGAATGAGAGGTGGATTCAAGCCCCGCATGAGGTTAGGAGTGTCGTGGTATAGTTCTTTACATACCACGTGGCGAGTAGTGGTTGGAGTAGACTTAATCTTGATGGGGTCCCTTTCTCTAGGTTGTCCGTAAGGTCTGTAAGGGAGAGTGAATTTTTGGTGGCGCCTTTCTTTATTGAAGAAATTGAAGTGGTGGTGAAAGATAGTAATGGTAATAAGAGCCCGGGTCCGGATGGCTTTAAATTTTGGTACTTGATTAAAGATGTGGTGTCTATCATGTTTGACCAATTTCATGGGAATGGGGTTGTGTCGAGAAGTATGTTAGATTATTTTGTGACTTTGATTCCTAAAGTGTCATCCCCAATGGCATTGAAGGATTTTAGACTTATCTCACTTTTGGGATGTCTATATAAGTTACTTGCAAAGGTCATAGCTAGAAGATTGGCAGGAGTTATTGACTCCATTAATTCATCGTCTCAATTGGCGTTTCTTAAAGGAAGAAATTAGGTGGATGGGGTGTTGGTGGTTAATGAACTTGTGGATTACGCAAAGAAAACAAATCGACAATGTTTAATCCTTAAGGTGGACTTTGAGAAGAGTTATGATTCGCTGGATTGGGTTTTTTTGGTGTATATGTTGAGAAGGGTGGGTTTTGATGAGAAGTGGGTGGATCGGATGAAGGCTTGTGTGTGCAGTGGGAGTATGTCGATTCTTGTCAATGGTAGTCCAACGGAGGAAATTAATATTCAAAGAGGTCTTAAGGAAGTCGATCCGTTGGCCCATTTTTTATTCCTTCTAGTGGCGGAGGGGTTAAGTGGTTTGATGAGGAATGCAGTGAATCTTGAATTATTTGAAGGTTTTTGGTTTAGGAATGATGGTTTGGTGGTTTCTCACTTTCAATATGTCGATGACACTCTTTGTTTAGGAAAACCTATGGTGGAGAACCTATGGACTTTTAAGGGGGTTTGAAATGGCGTCGGGCTTGAAGGTTAATTTCTCTAAGAGTTGTTTGATTGGAGTTCATGTTCCTTCAAAGTTTATGGAGATGGCGTGTTCATTTTTTGAATTGTAGTCAAGGTAGTCTTCCCTTCAAGTATTTGGGGCTTCCGATGGGTGCAAATCCGAAAAGGCTAACAACTTGGGAACCTCTTTTAGAGCAACTAAGTCATAAGCTAAACTCATGGGGGAATCGTTTTGTTAGTCTTGGTTGTAGAGTGGTGTTACTCAATTCGGTTCTAAATTCGATTTCGATCTTTTACCTCTCCTTTTTTAAGATGCCGATTTTAGTTTGGAAGAAGATTATGCGGATCCAAATGGAATTTCATTGGGGTAGGGTGATTGGGGGCCACAAGATTTTTTTGGGTAAAATGGAAGTCGGTTTGTCAACCAAAAAGAAATAGAGGTTTGGGAGTTAGAGAGGTTATGGTGGTTAATGTAAGCCTCTTGGGTAAATGGAGATGGAGACTTTTGGTTGGTGGAAATGCGCTTTCGAAGGAGGTTCTCATGGAGGAATATGGGGATTGTGTGGGGAATGTTGTGGAAGGGGCGGTATCCTCTTTTCCTAGGGACTCCTCAAGTTGGTGGAAGAGTATTGTAGGGATGGAAGAGGGAGAGGGATCGAGGTGGTTTAACTCGGAGGTTGTGGGAAAGGTGGGGAACAGAGTGAATAATAGTTTTTGGAATGTGGCTTGGAGAGGTGGTATTGCTTTCCGAGTTAAATATCCTAGATTATATTCAATTTCGAATCAACAAGACGCTTTAATCAGTGATATGGGAGTTGGGAGTGAGTGGTTGTTTCATTGGAGACGAATTTCTTTCAATAAGAGGAACAACTATTTTGCCTTTTGAAAGATGACTTGGATAGGTTTGTGTGGTCGTCCGGTGAGGAGGATAGATGGAGTTGGAATTAATCGGAGGATGGGAAGTTTAAGGTTAAATCCTCCTATGATAAACTTCTTCGCGTGATGTTGGAGGAGAATATGTGGCTTGAGGAGGAATAAAGGATGTTTGGTAGCATTTGGAAGAGTCAGTCGCCGTTGAAAGTGGTGGTGTTCTCTTGTAAGGCTCTTCTTGATCGCATTCCAACAAAATCCAATTTGGTGTATAAGGAAATTTTACCCTCGGATGTATCTGTTCAATGTGTTTGGTGCGGTATAGTGGTAGAGACGGTTGTTCATATTTTCCTTCACTACGATTTAGCATATGGGGTGTGGTCAAAGGTAATGAGGTGGTGGAATTTCTCTCCGGTGATGTCCCCGAATCTATTTATTCACTGGGCGTTTTGGAGTGGGGTGGAGAGTAGGAAGAGACTTAAGAAGGGATTTTGGCTTGTTTGGCATGCGATGATTTGGGCTTTGTGAAAAGCAAGGAATAATAAAATTTTCAATGCCGGTGTAAGGTCAGTTGATAATTTAGTGGAGGAGATTAAGGTGTTTTCGTGGAGGTGGTCTATGTTTAGGTCCCACTTGATGTTGTGTTTGTTTTTCAATTGGTCTTGGAATATGAGAGATTGTTTTTTCGGTAACAGGTTTTTGTGCGGTGGTATTTGGGTTTTAGCACATTGTTGTGTTGATGTTGTTGTTATTTGGTGTGTTGGTGGGGATTTTGTTTCCTGTTGTGATAGTTTTTGAGGTTGAGCTTATGGTTTTTTGGTTTTTGGCCTCTGTTAGTGTTGTTGTTGTTGTTGTTGTTGTTGTTGTTGTAACAACGGTTGTTGTTTCTATGTTGTTGAGATTCATTTGTTCAACTGTTATTTGGTGTGAGGAGTTCTGTCAGATTCTGTTTTCCTATTTTGTGCGGCTGCCATTTTTGTGTGCTTGTTGTTTGGTGCGACAGGCTTGTAGTGTAGGCGGTGATGTAGTAATACTCATGGGTAGTTTATATTTGTGGTCTTGCACTCTGTGTGTACCTCGGCATGAGGCTTATTACCGATACGCCAGATTTTTTGGAGTTGTTTTAGGGGTTTTTATTGTTGGTTTGTATCGGGTGTCCGCATATATTCGGTACCTAGTTGGTTGTGTGTACTTTAGCCTTTCGGCTTTTCCGCGAATGTTTTTGTGTGTCTTGCACTCATTCGTCGTTAATAATATTTGTTGATTCAAAAAAAAATATGGAGATGGAGGAGGTATTTAATAGTGCAAAATATAAATTATATAATATTACCTTACGATTTACAAATTTTATACTACCTTAAACTTACGCTACTACCCTAGAAATTATACATTGTTGCCATCATTAAATGTCAAGATCAAGATCTTGCTTCTGTCAATTACAAGAGAGTTTGATCAATATCTTAAGCAAGCAAGATGATCCTTCTGTATGGGTTGATGATCATTTGTGTAGTCTATTGCTTTCATGTCCACTTTGTTATCCAACCAAAAAATCATTTGGATGATTGATACAATCATCTAGATCAAGTACTAAAGATCACATGTCTAACTCTGATCTGGATCGTAAGCTATTAAGTTCTTCAAAATTACAAAGAAGTGATTCTCTCATAGCTTTATTAACAGAGTTGTCACTTCAAGGACGAAGAGATGTTGGAGTTTCAAGACTAAAGATTTTCAAGACTCGGATCCAAATATATACAAGGAGGTATTTAAGAGCAACGAGAACGAGAAAAGGTTAAAGGCAGGGAATGAAGAAACGTGTTCATATGAGAAAAACCAAATTTGGAAGCTTGTGGAGCTACCTAAGAAACAAAGAATAGTTGGATGCATGTGGATCTACAGGAAGAAGAAAGTCATTTTGGTGATTGAAAAACCAAGGTAAAAAATTAGGCTTGTGGCAAATATTTTTAATCAATTTGAGTGAATTCGTTACAAAGAAATTTTCTCCCCAAACATTGTTTCATAAGGGTATTTATGAAAATTTTTATATGTACAATCTTGAATTGAAACAAATAGATATGAAGATTGTTTTCTTACATAGAGATCTTAAAGAGACAATCTACATAGAGAAACTATGGGGTTTCGTAGAGGACAGGTCTAAGGTGTGTATTTAGAGAGAATATTTGTGTTGGTTGAAACGAATTCCAAGGAAATAAATCCCACTTAGGTTGGTTAGGTGGTGTTGGATTGAGACCTTGGAGTGTGCTTCTCTCAGGGACTTAGATTCGACTCTCTTCGGTGTCAATTTCGGTGGGATAAGTTAGCTTATTCAAAGAAAAAAAATCCCAAGGCAATACTATCATCGATTTGATGTGTTTCGTTTGAAGATCAACTTTGTGAGAAACAAGTATGATAGTTGTGTTTATATATTTGAGAAGGATGAGAAAGTCATTTTCTACCTGCTTCAATATGTGTATGGTATCTTAATGACAAATAATGAAGAGTTTGGTATGCTTAAGGAGAAATTAAATGGTGATTTTTAGATAAAGGTTTTGATGTTGCTGAAGTGATACTTGGAATGGATAATGTAACAGCCCGATTTTGCGATTATTTGATTTTAATTGTTTTATGTGTATTCATTCATGTCTCTGCGCATTTTTCACGGGTTTACGTATAATGAGGGTATTTTGGTCATTTAAACTTAAGGGCATTTTAGTCTTTTGCGTGGGAGGGTAATTTAGTAACCTTATGACACTAGTTATTTTTAGCGTTCTAGTTAGAACCGTTATTAATTGTAAGAGGTTAAGTTGTCGATATAATTAATTAGGACCGAGGTTTCTAGTTAATTACCGTTAGTGAGTTAGAGTTAGCGGTGTGGTGTAAATAGAACTGAACCAATTAGTTAGTATGGTTAGGCCCGTTAAGGGTTTGTGAATATTTGACCCATAACTTTGAGAAACTAGGGTTAGACTTTGTCATTCACACAAAACATAAAGAGTAGAGAACTAGAGGCTAGGAAGAGGAGCAAGAGAAGAGGGTTGAGGCTAAAGGGGAGATTGAAGCTTGAGCTAGGATTCTTAGTGTTGGAGGTAAGGGGGCTAGTCTTCATTCATAATCAATTGTTTAATCTCTTCTTCTTCTCCATCTCATAAGTGCTTATGGAATAAGTGATTATTTGAACTTAATTGATGAAATTCGTGCTCCTATTTTAATGTTAATCTTGGGTATGTGAAATTGATGCTAAACATGTTGTTGTTGTTGATTTTACATGCTTGAAGTGTGGTTATATGATACTTTGTTGATTTTTGTTCAAATTGCTATGAACTAGAGTTGTTGTTGTTGATTGTGATGAAATCATGTTTAAATAAAGTTGTTGTTGAATTGGATATGTTGTTGTTGTTGAATCACACTATGGGTATTCCATTTTGTGAAGTTGTGGTTTGAATTTGTGAAGTTTGAGTTAAGTTGTTCATGTGAAGGACCAAAATGAACTTTTGATATATGAGGTTGTTAAATGAGTTTTTGATGTTGTTGGATGAGTTAGAACTAGTATAATTTTTGTTTTCATGTTATAGTTGCATTAGTCAAGTCGTTTGTGAGAAAACGGGATTTTCATGTGGAAAGTCGATGTTTAAGCGTTTTGAAAAATGAAGTGATTTTGTGTGGTTATGGAAAATGATTTTGGGATGAGGTTGATTAAGTCGTTTTAATGTTGAAATGTCAAGCTTTCAAGTGTAGTATGTATGGTCTAAGTGTTAGGGATGCATTGGCGAAAACGAAAACGAAATCGGACCCGAAAATAAGATTTTATGCGCGAAAACGCAAAAATGCATTTTGTTGTACTGTAGAGGTGACACGACCGTGTGTCTTGTAACACCCCGAAGCCCCGACTTAAAAATTTCATTCAAATAATCAGAGTATATCACATAAATCAGGATGTCACATTTCATAAAATCTTTAAAAATCAAATTGAATAATAATTTATTCTAAAACAATATTCAAACATAGCAGCGGAATTCATAAACGTCTCAAAATCTTAAATAAATTATTCTCGGCACAAAAGCCTCGTAAAATATCTCAAATCAAGTTACGTCGCAAACATCATAATTAATCAACATGATACATAAAAGGAATAGAAATAATAATAATCCTCATCCCGTTACGTATCAGAGCTCCTAAGACTCCACAAGAATCCTCTCACATCGACGAACCTAAGCTTGGTCACCTGCACTTGCCCACAAGGCGGCAATTCCAACAGAAGGGGTGAGATTCACAACAATTATATTAACATATAATTCAAATAATTATGCTTAACAGTAACAACATTAATCGTCACATAAAACTGAAAACATCTCAACTATCTACGCATAATAAATCATCTTAGAACATCTTCATAAACAACCGTCTCAAAACATCTCAGACACGGACTCGACAAATGCAACTCTAACATCTTAACATCATGCATGTGGTACCAATATTTTAGCTTTAATAAGCTACACCGTCGCTTTGAGCAATTGCTCCACCGTCGCTTTGAGCATAAGCTCCACCGTCTCAAAATATGCAAATGCATGGACTCGACTCTTTATTCTTAAACAAGTTATCACGACGTCTTAACATCAAATACGACTCTTTATCGACTCATGCAATTATACAATTCATGGCAGCAGCTCAGCACACTTAACATATATATTTACAGCACATAGTTATCATCACAAACATCATTTATACTTCATTCATAAACTTCACTTAATAAGCATTTAATCATAGATTAACGCCAACAATCAAAACCATCTTACAGCGTCATTACAGATTATAATTTAGGTCTTAAACATCTCTAATACTATCCAAAGGTCTACCCTCAAAGCAGAGTCCTAAAACTCAAGTTATAGTGGTCTGAGACCACATTGCTCGCTGTGGCGAGTGGGACTGCTCACCACGGCGAGCTACTTAAATTGCATTCTGCCACTTGCTCGCTACGGCGAGTGAAGTTGCTCGCCTCGCGCGCACTAAAGTTTGCTCGCCACGGCGAGCTCAGCTGCTCGCCTCGCGAGTGGATACCTAACTGCTCGCCACGGCGAGCGGGTCTGCTCGCCACGGCGAGCTATCGCAGAGGGGTTACGGGTTCGCTCGAAACCTCGCCAAAACTCGTCCAATTCTTCGTTTTATGCTTCTAATCTATCAGAATTATGGTCCTAGTGATTAATCTAGGTTCTGTAACAGGTTTCTACACCAATTCACATCATTCTCTCATCAATTCATCACAAAATTCATTAAACCCTAACTTCGGAATTCTCTCAAAACTCTCTCCAATCCTTAGGTTAATCATAACAGATGAATTACAGCATAATATAAT
Source organism: Medicago arabica (assembly GCA_946800305.1). NCBI lineage: Eukaryota > Viridiplantae > Streptophyta > Magnoliopsida > Fabales > Fabaceae > Medicago > Medicago arabica. The sequence continues at coordinate 32,668,222 of OX326964.1, read as the reverse complement.
TGAGTTAGGCTCACCCTTACCTGGTAATATTGCAGAATTGGGGTTCTCTCTTCTCCGGCCACTTTCCTCTCCTTTTGCAAAAGTCTGTAACGTACTGACTGCTTCCTTCTAAACCTAACTCCCTTATATAATTCTTTCTATTCTCACTTATCCCCACAACTCTATCTTATTTATGAAAACAACCCCGTCTCTCAAAATATTTGTTATTATATCACATCTTAATTTTCATCACATATTTTATTTTATTAAACAATAAAATAAACGTCACACCACAACATCATCTCATACGTCGCAAACATCATTAAAATCACATAATATATAATAATATACTATATACTCCAATAAAATAATTAAATAAATAAAGTGGGCGTTACAACTCTCCCCCACTTAAAGGATTTTCGTCCTTGAAAATCTTACCTCGATTAAACAACTCTGGATATGACTCCAGCATCTTACTTTCAAGCTCCCAAGTTAAGCTTTCACCAGTCGCTCCACTCCAAACCACTCTCACTAGAGGTATCTCTTTGCCTCTCAACAACTTCACCTTGTGATCATCGATCCTTAAGGGTAGAGTCTCAACCGTAAGGTTGTCCCTCACTTGTACATCGTCACTTTGGATCACATGGGATGGATCCGGAATGTACTTCCTCAATTGCGACACGTGAAAAACATCGTGCAAATTCGATAAATGCGGTGGTAATCCAACACGATAAGCCACCGTCCCAATCCTCTCTGATATCTGATACAGACCAATAAACTTTGGGGTCAACTTCTTTGACTTCAAGGCACGACCTACACCGGTCATTGGAGTAACTCGCAAAAACACATGATCTCCTTCTCGGAACTCAAGGTCCTTTCTACGCTTGTCATGATAACTCTTTTGTCGACTGTGCGACGCTTTCATCTTCTCTTGGATCATTCTTACCTTCTCAGTGGTTTGTTGCACAATCTCTGGTCCTAAAACCACACTTTCACCCGACTCAAACCAACACAACGAGGTTCTACATCTCCTTCCATACAAAGCCTCGAAAGGTGCCATTCCAATACTAGAATGGTAACTGTTGTTATAAGTGAACTCAATTAACGGGAGATGACTATCCCACGCTCCTCCTTGTTCGAGTACACACACCCTCAACAAATCTTCCAACGATTGAATCGTCCTCTCGGATTGACCAACTGTCTGTGGATGATACGCCGAGCTCAGCTTCAACTGAGACCCTAAAGCTTCTTGCAAACTCTTCCAAAATCTAGAAGTAAATCTCGGATCTCTATCTGACACAATGCTCGAAGGAACACCATGCAGTCTTATTATCTCTTGAATGTAAATCTCTGCCAACCGAGTCATAGGAAAGGTGATATTGATCGGTAGAAAATGAACTGACTTGGTTAACCTAACAACAATCACCCAAATAGCATCGTTCCCTCTTGGAGTAGTTGGCAAACTCGTCACAAAATCCATGGATATGCTATCCCATTTCCACTCTGGCACATCCAACGGAACCATCATACCAACAGGTTTCTGATGTTCTATCTTCGATTTCTGACAAACTAGACAAGAGTACACAAATTGTGCCACATCGCGTTTCAATCCAAACCACCAAAACAACTTCTTCAAATCATGATACATCTTCGTAGCTCCTGGGTGAATACTCAAGCTACTTCTATGGCTCTCTTCAAGGATTGCCTTCTTCATCTCATCGTTGTCCGGAATACAGATTCTGCCTCGGAACCTCAACACACCGTGATCGTCGACTCTAAAATCACCATCTGCAGTCTGGTTACTCGCAACAAGCAAATCTACGAATTTAACATCTTCTTTCTGCGCTTCCTTAATATTTTTCAGAAACTCGTTGTCAATCTTCAACATTCCTAGCTTTACACTCTGATGTGATCTTTCACAAACCAAACTCAAATCTCTGAATTGCTCCAATAGTTCGAACTCTTCCGCCATCATAGCAGACATATGCAGCGTTTTCCTACTCAAGGCATCAGCAACTACGTTAGCCTTACCTGGATGGTAACTTAAATCAAAATCATAATCCTTCAATAACTCGAGCCATCTCCTCTGCCTCATATTTAACTCTTTCTGATCAAACAGGTACTTCAAGCTCTTGTGATCACTAAACACTTCAAACCTCGAACCATACAAATAGTGTCTCCAAATTTTCAACACAAATACCACTGCAGCCAACTCAAGGTCGTGGGTAGAATAATTTCGTTCATGAATCCTCAACTGCCTGGATGCATAAGCAACCACTTTACCATCTTGCATCAGCACACCACCTAAACCCAACTTAGACGCATCACAATACACCACAAAAGGTACTTCAGGCTTTGGCAAAATTAAAACTGGAGCTGTCGTCAACCGCTTCTTCAACTCATTGAAGCTATTCTCACATTGAGCATCCCACACAAAGGATTTACCTTTACACGTCAACTGTGTTAACAGAAGTGCCAACTTAGAAAACCCTTCTATAAACCTTCTATAGTAACCAGCCAATCCCAAAAAGCTTTTAATCTCAGTAACCGACCTTGGAGTCTCCCATTGCGACACTGCTTCAACTTTAGACGGATCAGCTGCTATTCCATCACCGGAAATAATATGACCGAGAAAACTAAATTCCTTCAACCAGAACTCACACTTAGACAATTTAGCATACAACTTCTTTTCTTTCAGTACTTGCAAGACAATATTCAAATGTTCAGCATGTTCTTCTTCGGATTTGGAATATATCAAAATGTCGTCAATAAACACCACCACAAAACGATCCAAAAATGCCTGGAAGGTCCGATTCATATACTCCATAAATACTCCTGGTGCGTTCGTAACACCGAAAAGCATCACCTTATACTCATAATGACCATATCGAGTTCTAAAGGCCGTCTTCTGCATATCCTCATCCTTCACTTTTATCTGGTGATAACCCGACCTTAAGTCAATCTTGCTAAACACACGTGCACCCACTAACTGATCCATCAAATCATCAATCCTCGGAAGTGGATACCTATTCTTTATAGTTACCTTGTTCAACTGACGATAGTCAATACATAGTCTCATACTCCCATCCTTCTTCTTTACTAGCAATACAGGCGCTCCCCAAGGCGAAACACTTGGTCTTATAAACTTCTTCTCAAGCAGATCCTCCAATTGTTTCTTTAGCTCAGCTAACTCAGAAGCTGACATACGGTAAAGTGTCATAGACACAGGCTTCATTCCAGGAACAAGATCAATCGCAAATTCAACTTCTCTTTCAGGAGGCACATCAGGAATTTCATCAGGGAATACTTCAGGAAACTCGCACACCACTTGCAGTTCGGCAATCTTCTCTTGATTCTCAATATATAAGGATGCCATCAGAGAAAACATCAAAATTCCATCTCGTTCTAAGTGTTTCAGCTGCTTGGTAGATAAAAATTCTGCTCCACTTTCTTCCCCTTTCAGACAAGAAATACACCGTCTTGCGAAAACAGTTGATAAGCACACGGTTGTACTCTAACCAATTCATCCCGAGAATTACATCCATACCAATCAAAGGTAGGCAGACTAAATCCATCTCAAAATTACGATCAAACATAGACAACGGACAACTTAAACACACACGAGAAGTAGTCACCGAACCCTTAGCTGGAGTTTCGACAACCATCTCTCCATTCATATCAGATATAACAAGACCCAACTTAACAGCACAATCATAAGCAACAAAACAATGTGTAGCGCCAGTATCAATAATAGCAACTAAAGGTATATCATTAATATAGCAAGTACCTCTGATCAAGCGATCCTCGTTCTCGGTCTGAGTGCCGGTCAACGCGAAAACCCTTCCAGTAGTTATAACTTTCTTTGGCTTCTTGCACTGCGAGCCAATATGTCCTTGCTCGTCACAGTTGAAACACACAACATCATCAAACTTGCAGTCTGGGGTAATATGTCCTTTCTGTCCGCATCGGTAACACCTCTTCACATATACAGGACACACATTACTCTTGTGGCCTTTCTGCCCGCAATTATAACAGGTAATCTCAGCAGGATCATCCTTCTTCTGAGGTCGTCTCTCATCATTCACTCTTTGCTTACCCTTATCTCTAGGAGCATCATAAGGTTTAGGACGACTCTGCTGACCCTTAGCTTTTCTATCATTCACTACCTTGTAGTGAGCCTTGGTATCCTCCTCATAGATCCTGCAACTACTCACCAGCTCGGAGAAATTTCGAATCTTCTGATAACCAATCGCCCTCTAAATCTCAGGACGCAAGCCATTCTCAAATTTGATGCACTTGGAAAACTCGGCATTCTCAGCAGTATACTGGGGGTAGAACTTTGCCAGTTCCACAAACTTCGAAGCATACTCGGTCACGGACATATTTCCTTGCTTCAACTCAAGGAACTCGATCTCCTTCTTTCCCCGGACATCCTCAGGAAAGTAACGGTTCAGGAATTCCCTCCTAAACACCGCCCAAGTCACAGCAGCACCTCCTTCTTCAAGGATAGGTCGAATACCAACCCACCAGTCATCAGCCTCCTCTGCCAACATATGGGTACCAAACCGTACCATCTGACCATCCTCGCATTGCATCACCCTAAAGATCCGCTCAACTTCCTTGAGCCACGTCTGAGCCCCATCAGGATCATATCGCCCTTTGAAGGTAGGCGGGTGATTCCTCAGAAAAGTTTCCAACATCCTCGTCCCATCGTTTCCACCAGCAATGTTCTGATTTCCCACAGCTTGGGCCATTGCTTGCAAAGCAGCAGCAAGAGCAGCATCATTCCTTCCAGCCATCTTATTCCTCTACAAAGCAAACATAAGTTAGAATAATATAACTATAATATTCTAACTCTAAGACACCGTCACTCGACTCTCTATTTGGCTGGACGGACCGACCTGCTCTGATACCAATTGTAACACCCCGAAGCCCCGACTTAAAAATTTCATTCAAATAATCAGAGTATATCACATAAATCAGGATGTCACATTTCATAAAATCTTTAAAAATCAAATTGAATAATAATTTATTCTAAAACAATATTCAAACATAGCAGCGGAATTCATAAACGTCTCAAAATCTTAAATAAATTATTCTCGGCACAAAAGCCTCATAAAATATCTCAAATCAAGTTACGTCGCAAACATCATAATTAATCAACATGATACATAAAAGGAATAGAAATAATAATAATCTTCATCCTGTTACGTATCAGAGCTCCTAAGACTCCACAAGAATCCTCTCACATCGACAAACCTAAGCTTGGTCACCTGCACTTGTCCACAAGGCGGCAATTCCAACAGAAGGGGTGAGATTCACAACAATTATATTAACATATAATTCAAATAATTATGCTTAACAGTAACAACATTAATCGTCACATAAAACTGAAAACATCTCAACTATCTACGCATAATAAATCATCTTAGAACATCTTCATAAACAACCGTCTCAAAACATCTCAGACACGGACTCGACAAATGCAACTCTAACATCTTAACATCATGCATGTGGTACCAATATTTTAGCTTTAATAAGCTACACCGTCGCTTTGAGCAATTGCTCCACCGTCGCTTTGAGCATAAGCTCCACCGTCTCAAAATATGCAAATGCATGGACTCGACTCTTTATTCTTAAACAAGTTATCACGACGTCTTAACATCAAATACGACTCTTTATCGACTCATGCAATTATACAATTCATGGCAGCAGCTCAGCACACTTAACATATATATTTACAGCACATAGTTATCATCACAAACATCATTTATACTTCATTCATAAACTTCACTTAATAAGCATTTAATCATAGATTAACGCCAACAATCAAAACCATCTTACAGCGTCATTACAGATTATAATTTAGGTCTTAAACATCTCTAATACTATCCAAAGGTCTACCCTCAAAGCCTCGCTCAAAGCAGAGTCCTAAAACTCAAGTTATAGTGGTCTGAGACCACATTGCTCGTTGTGGCGAGTGGGACTGCTCGCCACGGCGAGCTACTTAAATTGCATTCTGCCACTTGCTCGCTACGGCGAGTGAAGTTGCTCGCCTCGCGCGCACTAAAGTTTGCTCTCCACGGTGAGCTCAGCTGCTCGCCTCGCGAGTGGATACCTAACTGCTCGCCACGGCGAGCTATCGCAGAGGGGTTACGGGTTCGCTCGAAACCTCGCCAAAACTCGTCCAATTCTTCGTTTTATGCTTCTAATCTATCAGAATTATGGTCCTAGTGATTAATCTAGGTTCTGTAACAGGTTTCTACACCAATTCACATCATTCTCTCATCAATTCATCACAAAATTCATTAAACCCTAACTTTGGAATTCTCTCAAAACTCTCTCCAATCCTTAGGTTAATCATAACAGATGAATTACAGCATAATATAATTGAGTTAGGCTCACCCTTACCTGGTAATATTGCAGAATTGGGGTTCTCTCTTCTCCGGCCACTTTCCTCTCCTTTTGCAAAAGTCTGTAACGTACTGACTGCTTCCTTCTAAACCTAACTCCCTTATATAATTCTTTCTATTCTCACTTATCCCCACAACTCTATCTTATTTATGAAAACAACCCCGTCTCTCAAAATATTTGTTATTATATCACATCTTAATTTTCATCACATATTTTATTTTATTAAACAATAAAATAAACGTCACACCACAACATCATCTCATACGTCGCAAACATCATTAAAATCACATAATATATAATAATATACTATATACTCCAATAAAATAATTAAATAAATAAAGTGGGCGTTACATGTCTAGATGACACGACCGTGTCAGAGTCTCCTGTAAGGGATGACGCGACCGTGTGTCCTGATGACGCGACCGTGTCGGTTCTGCAGAACCCCGAAACCTAGTTTTCTTATGGTTTTGTGTATTTTTAAGCATTTCAATGGATTCCAAACACCTAAACCTATTCAATCAATGTATAATTAACCTCCTTGAGTGTCATAGCTCGTTTCCAATCTGGTTTACACTTGGTTTTCTTTATTTGTGTTCAATTAACTTGTTTTAATGCCGAAATTGTCGGATTGGTACTATAAACCGTAATTGGCCGATGAAAGGCTTATGTAATCTCTATTGCACGCATTTGTGACCTAAGAGTATACATGGCTTAGGCGATTAACCTTGTTTGGTTGGTTTTGATTCATTACTTCAATTATTTTCAAAGTTATGAATTATGAGTAGAACTTTGTGAAAACTTAGCTTAAAGACCAATTGTTTGGCAAACCTTTTGTGACTGATCTTATATGATTAAATGGAGACTTGTGAATGAATGATAGATGTTGACAATGGTATATATCTTGTTATGGTATATGTGTCTCTGTTATCCGAATTTGTGAAAGACATGTATGATTGTGAAGAAGTATGCAAATAAGATGAAATTGTTGAATGCACATGTGTTGTTTGAATATTCAAGTGATGATGAATACATATATGTTGATTATATGTCGGTGTATGCATAGTTGTTGAATGATGGTGATGATTTGCATAATTGCATATGCATTGTTTTGGTGATGATTGCATAATTGTATATGCACTGTTTGGTGATGATTGCATAATTGTGTATATGCATTGGTTTGGTGATGATTGCATAATGTTATATGCATGTTGATTGATGAGGTGACCGTTGTATGAACATATGCATTGAGTCGAGTCATATGTTCATGCATTCATTGTTTGGTAACGGACTTATGTCCAATGTAAGGCGGGGTGTGAAACCTTACATACGATGTTTTTGTTGCATCGAAGGTGACGACCTTGAGGTGATTTGGTACCACATGCATCTAGATGAGTCTAGAACATTGCATACATTGTTTGGTGAATTGAATTGAGTTGTGATATGTGATATGTGATTAATGCACTTGGTTCATGTGAATTTGTTTGGTGAATTGAATTGAGATTAATGCATTTGTTTGATGAATTGAATTGATGAATTGGAATGATATTGGAATATCATGTGATTGTATATGTGAAGATGTTTATATTATTTAGTATTCATTATACATGATATTCTCGATTGTTTGTTTTACGGATTATGTTGATGTAATGCTAACCCTCAGTGGTTTACCACCTACCTTTCCGTGCGGACGGGTAGATGGAGTGCAGGATTAGTAGCTTGTTGCTTGATGTTGCTGAGGAGCAGGATTCCTCTTTTTCTTTTGCGCGCGTCTAGATTAGGGCTCTGATCTAGGATAGCGTCTATGTGTTGAATTTTATTTATCACATGTTGGATTTTATTTATCTTATGTTGATTCGAGGAGATATGTCATGATTATTTTATATCCGATGTTTGAGGATGAGATTATGTATTTATTATCATGAGATTGGAGATGTTGTCTATCTGTTTGTATGACTGAATATATTCCGCTGCTATGTTTATGAACCATGATAATTTATGTTTATGAATGTGGAAATTGTTGTTGTCGTAGCATCTGTTTCTAGAATATATTTGTATGTTCGCGCGTTTTACCGCTTAATAGGAATAGGGTGTTACAGATAACACGAGGAATCGCAACATGGGAAAATCATTATTATCTTAGTATGGTCGGGAGAAATGCATTGGAAGAGCTTTGTCAGGTTTTCTGTTTACATTGTTAGGAGTTACTCTATTTATAAATTTCCCATAATTAGAGATTTTTTACATCATTGTTTGGAACCACCAAAAGATAAAAATTTAGGGAAACTTAAGGGTTAAAGGTTGTGAGCTTTTGGGTGAGAAAATAGGGTTAGAAAACACATGTGTTTGGAAAAAAAATTAGTTTTGTGCAATGTCTCTAAAGTTTTGATGATAACAAAGTACTAAAAGAACAATTGAATATGCTAATGTATGTTCAAGTGTGCAGGACTATATATTAAAATTGAACAAGGTATGCACATATATAAGATCATCAAAAGCATAAGAGAAGGCAGAAGATATGAAGAAATGTCAACTAGAAGTCATCATTTTGAATTAGAGGAAAGGAAGTCACTCAAAAGAAAGTGAAGACCAGACTCTAGACATTCAAGATCTGAGTCACTAAGACCTAAAGTTACCCAGACTCTGAAGACCATCAGACTTTGAGAGACTAGAAGCCACATCAAATTTGTCTTCTTCTGGAGTTGTCTTTATCAGACTCTGATAGTTCAATTTGTCTTCTTCTAACCACGTGCAAATACAAACAAAGAACTTCAAGGACAAAAGGAGTGAATGAATAATTCCAGTTGCAAAAAAGGAATTTTATATGTCTAATCAACGACACTATCCATATCAGGAAATATTTCAACGCCCTTGATTTGAAGCTTCTCAATGACTCATAATGCGCTGACACCTTTTCAACGTCTCTCAAATCCTTGCCTATATAAGGAGCTGAAGACATGAGGAACAAAAATAAGACATTGTTATTTTAATTGTTCCCTTAATCTGTCAAATTCAAAAGCGCATAAAACACTCAAGAATTTCTTACTAAGTTCAAATCTTAGAAATTCTAAGTTCATAGAGTTTGTTCTGTTTGCAATTGGTTACACATTTGATTGTATATCAAGTGTTAAACTAATATTTTATTTGTATACTCTTAGAAGTCTCTTTCAGTTGTGATTGAGCATTTGAAGTTTCTTACTTGTGTGATTGAACATTTGGAAGTCTCTTGGTTGTGTCCTTGAGCATTTGTAATCAAGTGTGATTATAGTAAAAATCTCTTGAAAGTGCAAAATGACTGGACTGCTCCTGGATTGTAGGAGAAACCAGTACTCTCTCTCTCTCTCTCTCTCTCTCTCTCTCTCTCTCTCTCTCTCTCTCTCTCTCTCTCTCTCTCTCTCTCTCTCTCTCTCTCTCTCTCTCTCTCTCTCTCTCTCTCTCTCTCTCTCTCTCTCTCTCTCTCTCTCTCTCTCTCTCTCTCTCTCTCTCTCTCTCTCTCTCTCTCTCTCTCTCTCTCTCTCTCTCTCTCCCCCCCCCTCCCTCCCTCCCTCCCTCTCGCTCCCTCCCCCCCCCCACACACACACACACACTAGTGTTTGTTTTTATCTGCTGCACTCAGACTCTAACTTGTGAAACACTTAGAAAAAGTTTGAAAAAGGCAGCACAGTTCAACCTCATGTGTTTAACTCACTGTCAACGTGCCCTTGTGTAGAGAGATTTCATAAGAGGAAGGATTAAAGTTTTCTCTCTTGTCTTCTTGAGATATTTTCCCGTGGTTTGTGAGAAGGTATACAAGGGGCAGAAATTAGAGTGTCGCATTGCATCTCACTTTCAACATGCCCTTCATTGTATCTTTTATAGTCAAGATTGTCAAAATTGAGATTTTGTTTCACGTCGAAAGTGAATAGTAAAATCAAAAATCGTAAAATCGCAATCAGAATCTAAGGATTTTACTCAACTACTTTTGTAGAATCGATATAATAAATCGTAAAATCGCAATCAAATCGATGGATTTTACCAAAATAAAAATAATGCTAAATATATGTTACAAGTTGTATATAGTCATAAATGACTTAGTTTAAAATCCACAAAATACTTATACATAAATGGTTAAAAAATGGACAAAATCCTTCAAAACCCTTTAAAATCCTACGATTTTGTATGATTTTCACATTTTTGTGGGATTTTGATGTGATTGTAATAGAATTTTGCTTATTTTGGAATTTTGTGAAATTTTGATAATAAAGTCGCAAAATCCTAGATTTTAGGATTTAAGTCAAGATTTTGACAATAATGCTTACAGTGACTCATTGATAGTGAATTGGAGGGTAGTTCTCTCTCTTAGACGTAGATTAATTTGGGTTGAACTGATAAACAATCTTTTGAAGAATTTTTCCTTTACTTTACGTATCTTTTTTTCTTTGATTTGATTGTGATTTCCTATAAAATTAGGTTTTTAGATTTGTTTTTGGCTGAATATTGTTGCTTAGATTGTTTGATTGTTGGTTGTTATTGTTATTAGCTCCACGTATTGTCTCATTGGTACTGGACAAGGGTTCAAATTCACACCATTTAGTTTCATAATTTTAAATTTTCTTTCAGGTTTCCAATGTTATTTGAAGAAATGTTCCAAGAGCAAGGGAAAGAAAGTTGCTCTAGTTAACTTAAGTTTCAATGTTCACACTGCAAAAAGTGTTGGGGGAACACAAGATTGACTTAGATTCTCTTGCTCTATATTGTTTTAATTTTAGATTAATTTTACTATTGCTGGTTCGATAAACTTCTTAAATCTCGATGAAATGTTTTTGATATCCTAAAATGATTCAAGAACTATAGGGTACTTGCAAAGTGTATATAGTGAAATGATACAATCACCTGAAAGATTGACGACGACATCGAAGTTAAAATAGATGTTGCATGAATTAAAACAATATTGTATTGCAATTGTGTGCGAGTTTTAGGTGGTATTTTCCACTTTGTCGAGACAAAAAAAAAAAAAAGTTGTAAAAATCATGCCGGAGAATAAACCAATTAAACCTCCAAATCATAATTCAAACCACAGTTGAATCAAATGAGTGATGATAAATAAATTAAAGTAAAAGACAAGTAAATTAAAATATGCACAAAATAAAATCCGTACGAACCTACCTTGGTTCAACTACCTTGATTCATCCCTAGTTCAATTCAGCTCAATCAAACAGCAATACAACTGGGAACTAACCAATCGGCAAACTAGCTGGTCACCGGTTCAATCGGTTACCAGTTCAACCAATTGAAATTGTTAGTTTGGTCCGGTTTTTAAAACATATTGCAAGTTAATGCAAGGAATAAGGGTTGGCTTAATGTCGAAAGGAAGCTAGTGGAGGAAAATTGGTAGCTAAATCATCTGCAGCACAATAGATAGCATTAGGCAAATCGGATTCTGGGCTAGGGTTTCATAGATAGCATTAGGCAAATCGGATTCTGGATGATTTAGCCAACCAGATCCGAATAGAAAAACTCCTCATTCTGCTTATTTTCTCTCCCCGCATATTTCTTTCATCATCATCATACCTCAACGACGCAAACAATTAAATCTTGGGTTTTCACAGTAGTTAAAAGTTGTGCATTTCAAGGACACAAAACACAAAGCAATCAGGCATGAATGGGTAGAAATTTTGACAAATTTATTCAAGGTATCTGTCGTAGAGGCAGACATTAGTCCTTATCATAACCTAGCAAATACCGATCCAAAATATGTAGAATATATTATATAAAACTCTTGACTATAAGATGTTGCTATGACTGATTACTTGAATTCAGATTATATTGACTATAGTCTGCATGCTAAATATTTCACATGAAGCTAAATTGCACACTGTTGATTCCTCTTAGAAACCATGAAGCTTGATTTTCTCCTTCTTTACAATGCCCGCCTGTTACAAACAGCATAGAAAATCTTTATAACACCATTTTATTATAGAACATTAGGCACATTATAATCAGGCAACATAATGCTTACCTGCACAAGGAAAGTAGAAACATTCTTCCTTTGATCACCCTGAAGTTGTATGACCTGCATCCATAAAAAATAGACATTTGATCTTTTATTGATAACAACGAGATGAAATTATGTACATGACGAAACATCAATTAAATTACGGTAAATGAGAAAGTCCATATGCTGAGAAAGGAAATAAAAATAAATAATAATAATAATCAGAGTATTGGTATAAATTATGAAACTTCTCACAAAACCAACAAACAGTGACATGGCTTATGTTCCATTTGTTCAATAAAAAAATAATTTAAAATAAGAGAAGTATAAAATTAGATTTTGACAGAATACATCTAGACGTGATTTTACAAATTTGCATTCGTAATGATCAGCATTTCCAATAAAAAAATTCAGAGGATATATATTTTTTTCGATTACAAAATAAAATGATGGGCAATCATTGCATAGTACATTAACATTATCTATGAAGAAGAGAAGACAAACCTGTCCCAACTCAGGGTCCTCGACAACAGTACCATTACAGCAGAACTCTTTCTTCAGGTCCTTGAGTATCTTGCTATAGCTAAACTCTTTCTTTAACCCTTGAACAGTTGTTAAGCTTTTCCTTCCGTTACGCTGCTGTACACGGACATGAACATATTCTTTTGTCCCGGCACCTGAGTCCTCAGCATTTGCCTCAGCAAAGGGATCTAATCAAGTATCATACCACATCAGCAACGAATGCTAAACTGATGACAATAAATGAACCTAAGAAATTCAACACTCACCAAAAGCTGTTGGGATGTTTGTGTCAAACTCAGACATGAAACTTGGCCTAGGTAATTTGTGATAAATGAAGTCCTTCTGATGTAATCAACCACTAAGCACTGGCAAAAAATATCAAATATACTCAAGTCAGGGATGAGATGTGTCAAAAGACATTTCTATATCTGTATTATACATAATAGTTCTCAATTTGCATAGATATGAACTGGGATATAGAATATAACAATTGGACAGCAAAAAATATAAGAAACACTTGATTACACAGATTTTTACTATACAGAGGAAATAGGCGGTATGTAATAGTAGTTTGCAATTTGCAAATATATGAACAGGAATATATCATATAACAATTGCACTTCAAAAAATTAGGAAAATTTTATGACACAGATTTTTAGTATACAGAGGAAATATGCAGACTTAATAGTAGTTGCCAATTTGCAAATATATGAATTTGAATATAGCATGTAAGCAATTGCACTACAAAAAAATAGGAATCACTTGATTAAACAATTTTTTATTACACAGAGGAAAGATGCAGAGTCCCCCGCCTGCAAAGCAGTTGAAGGTTTAACATCCTCTGCAGTAACTTAACAGACCTAGCAGTAACTTAAGAGACCTAGCCCTTCGCAAGTGCGTCAAATCCTGTTCTAGACTCTTCCATAACGGAAGGTCAGAAGCTTTAACGAACTAAGAGCCCTACCAGTCCAAAATGATATACACGATAGCATGTTGAGAAACAATAAACACTCATTGTCCTTACATATATCAAGACTCAACTCTTCCAAAAATATGTTATGCTTTGAGAAGTAGGTTCATGAATGATTTTATATTTCTAATAGAAATAACATGAGGTCTCAATGATATACAGTCCATCCATCTATTTCATATCTACACCAATGTTGTTAAACTTGATATACTGCTTAAGATCTTGGGGAAAGTAAAAGATTGTAACTCGAGGATTGAGCATGGATTGAAAGATCCTACCAATCTTAAATTATACTGACGCGTATACACTATTACGCATAAAGTTTGTAAAGATTGAAGATATTTAATACTTCAATTGCTTATTATACATGGATGCACAATTTGACTATGACAATAGCCAGCCTTCCCAGTTCTAGCAGCCCTTTCAACTTCATGATCTAAGTCTCAGATCTTGCTATATTTCAATAGTCATGAAAAGAAACATCAGACTAAGAAAATACAAACCTGATTCCCTCGCTGGTCACTATACCACTGTTAAAAGTAATGTTGTCAACATCGAGATCTTGACTAAGATCTGGAGGGCGGTAGCAAGATCGCAACACATATGATCACAACTTAGGATTGTAAGATCCTACCAAATAATTACCTAGGGTCAGGAGCGGGGTAGCAAGATCGCAACCAAGACCGTAAGATCCCTCTAAAACTTAATTTACACACACATTACATAAGTTAAACTAACCCTTTTCCATTTAAATATAGTCGATTTAGAGAAATAAGAAAGTTATTTATAGTTAAGAAATATTATTAATTGATTTTATAAAGGGAATATTTAATTAATTTAATATAGTTTGGGAAAATTTTAATTCAATTCATCATTATTTACTTAATATATTATTGGGCTTTCATGAATAAAATTCAGCCCAAACAACAATAAAAGAATAATACTAATGAGTCGGGTCTAAATCAGCCCAATACCCTAAGGAATATTTTAAATTGATTCATCATTATTATTATCGGGCCTTCGTGAATAAAACTCAACCAAAAACAACAATAAAAGAATAATACTAATGAGTCGGGTCTAAATAAGCCCAATACCCTTCTCGCAACAGAAATGAAACCCTAACTTTCCGTTCTCTCCAGCCGACTACCTCCATCAGCCGCAGGACTGTGTCATCCTTCTTCTTTGACATTTGACTACGGTCTAGATCGCCAAGCTTGTGTAAAATCAAGGGATCGCATGATCTTGCAATTTAAATGGCGATTTATATTGCGATTTTAACAACATTGGTTGCAAGAATGCATTAAAACTTAAATGTTCATTCAAATGGGATCTTATAGGTAATTGCGACAACAAATCTACAAGGAATTTATGAAAATAGGGATGAACATGACCTACTCCAAACCCAAAAACAAAATATTCGAGAAACGTGGTAACAGTGACTCAACTAATTATAAACCCAACAAATTGACCACAAAGAAGACATGATTCACCCACCACTTCCTTCACCTAAAGGCTAAAGAAATGAGACTAAAACCACAAATCAAAATAAACAGAAAAATTTTACCCAATTTTTTTAAAGATTCGCAAAAAATTGATCAACTGAAATATAAATAATCTTCAAATCCCTAAATCTATTATTTTGTGGACAAGAAATAATTACATATCCAACATAAAAATAGAAAACTGGGTATTTAAGAAAATCCTTGTCCCCAATCAGAATCAAATTAGAGTTACAAACTTGATTAGGTATGCTTCGTTATGAATTCGAAATAAAAATAAAAAAAAACGCATGCAGATGAAATAACAACAATAAATAAATTAAATAAGTAACAAAGAAACGAGAGGAACAGAATAGTGATGATACCCGATTCTTGCGAGGAGGAAGAACAAGTGAAATGAAATAACAGTTTATCTGTTGTATTATATAGTGGGGGGGATTGAGTTTGAGAAAAATTATCCTAACCACAGAATCTTATTTTTACAGGTAAACGGCCAAATTGGGTTTTTACTCTAGTTTTAAAATAATTTTTTAAATATTTAATTATGTTCTTTTGTAAACAAAATGCATCCTCCATACGCAACTGCGGAGCCTAATCAACAAATGATTTTTCATTCATACCAGGCAAGAAACAAACCATTGACCAAATGGTAAAGAGGGGATCCAAATATACTCAAGTATCTACTACTTGTGCTACTATACGTTGATTAAAGATTTAATTAATATGAACAATATTTAACATAAAACGCTGGAGTGAAGTATCAATTAATTATAACCATTTGATCATTAATTTTTTACTTTTATGATACTTAACTTAAAAGGCATATGATTAACTTAAAAGGCATACGACCCAAGAGAACTTGGATGAGATGGTAAGGATCTCTTCCATCTTAACCAAAAGTCGTGGGTTCGAATCAAACTTTGGGATTGCAACCGTGTTAAATATCTTAGCTTTGTCACTCATTGAGGTCCTACTCGGCTCAAGTTATTAATCTATGCATTTGCGCACGGAGGGTCCCAACTCAAGAAAAAAAAAAACTTAAAAGGCCTGCAAACTCTAATTATGATTGAGTTTAATTGGTATACACCTGTGAAGCCCCGATACTCCAAAAAGGGTGAAGAATCGTGTCCGACACGTATCCGATACCGATACGCCCCGATACGTGTATTGGTGAAGTATCGGCAAATTAATATTTATTTTTTTGAAAAATAATGACCGATATGTGTCGGATACGGCTAACTTATACCCCGATACGGCTAACTTATACTCCGACACCGATACTTCTGTCTTACATATTTCCTTTTAGAAAAAATAATAAAAGATTAAGAAATAAAAATACAAAAAGACTGGCAGTGCTATCCAAAACATTTGTCTCTTCTAACCCCAAAAAATTAGAACCACTGAGCGATAAATATCTCCTCTTCCAACCATTGCCTCCATCAACACCTCCGGTGAGTTCTACTTTGTTTCTCTTCTCTCTAATGCTATGTTTCTTCTGTTCTTCTCCCTTTAATATTTTATTCTCTTCTTCTGTTTTTCTCTCTAATTGGGAAAGATTGTTTGTTTCCAATCTCAATTAGTGTTAATTATTAAGTAGTCAACATTAAAACATGGCGTTCTCTTTGGATAGTACTAATGATGTTCTCTTTGGATAGTACTAATTATCATTTGTTTTGATCATTTTCATTAATGTGAATGTTTGTTTGTTATCATTTTTAGTTATGTTTATACATTGTGCACTTATACTATTAGTTTTAAATTTAATTTTTTTAATAACATATCGAGGCCGTATCGTATCGGGAGTTTTGAAAAGATTTCTCGTATCCGTATCGTGTCAGGTATTGGGGCTTCATTGGTATACACTGATAGTGTAAAACTTTTTACACATGTATCCAATCAAATTACGCTACATACATACATACATATATATATATATATATAAAAGGACACTATAAAGTGATTTGATTGGATGCATGCGTAGAAAAGTTTTACACCGTCAGTGCATAAAAATTAAATATATTTATGATTTATAATATATTTATGATTTATTCAAAATATATATTTATAATTTGTTGAGCATGTAACACAACAAATTCACCACAAAGAAGATGTGATTCACCTAGAGACTGAAATAGAAAATCAAAAGAACAAAGATGCACACGCAAAATTTAACCCAAATTTCAATTTTTCTCACAAAAACATTCAACAATAGAAACCTCAATTATCCAACGAAGTGAAAATAAAAGATAATTATCTTGAAATCCCTAAATGTATTATTATGATTATGCTAGCAATGAAATAAATACACATCCAACACAAAAATAGAAAACTGGATAATGAAGAAAATCATGGTTCCTAATCAAAATTGGGTTAAAGTTACAAACTTGATTAGGTATACCTTGATACGAATTCGAGAGAAAGACTCAAAGAAAAGCATAGAAATTGATAGAAACAAAATGAATAGAATAGTAATAATACCTGAGAATTGGAAAGACGAAGAAGAAGGAGTGAAATGAAATGAAAGTTGGGGGTATATGCATGTGAGAGAAAATTGGAAACGAAAAAATGGATCAAGTATATTTTGTTGTATTTATAGTGGGACTGGGAGGATTGGAATCGAGACAAATAATCCCAACCACACAAATTCGCATATTGTTTTTATAGAGGATTCTAATTTGTATATTTGTCAACCTTTAATTTGCAAAATTTCAATTTTAATTTAATCAAAGACTATGTCTCGTGTCATTTAAATAACAAGGATGTAAAGTATTGATTTTTGGGGAATTATGTCCCTCAATAGGAAATGAGTTGTCACTTTAGTTCTTGAATGCAGAGAAATTGTAAAACAATCCCTGAATGTAGACTTTGTTAGTCAATTTTAGGGACTAAAATGACTAACAAGTCTACATCCAGGGACTAAATTGACTAACAGAGTCTGCATTCAAGGACTAAATTGACTAACAGAGTCTCCATTCAAGAATTATTTTGCAATTTATCTGCATTCAGGGACTAAAATGACGATTCATTTCTTATTCAGGGACTAAAGTGACTAATCTCCCTTGATTTTTTTCAATCATACGAGAGATGTCATTTAGGTTTCTCGTCATGTGGTGAGAAAAATATAAAGACAAGAGGATTAAGAATTTTTCTAATTACAACCTGTTTAATTCTGGTTGCATCCCAAAATGACAGTATTACCCTTTTATAAAATTTTATCTTCATAAAGATTGTTCCTTAAATTGAGTTTGAGTAGGTTCATGTAATTTGAGTTTAAGTGTACATACTTAAACTCAGTTTAAGTAGGTTCATGTAAACTTAATTTAAGTAGTCATGTAAACTCAGTTTAAGTGTACATCTAAAAGTTCAACCTTGTTCAATGATTCTAAGTAATCTCAATTTAAATATGTACATGTAAATTTAGTTTAAGAAGGTCATGTAAACTCAGTTTAAGTAAGTTCATATAAACTTCATTTAAATAGGTCATGTAAACTGAGTTTAAGTGCACATCTAAAAGTTCAACCTTGTTCAATGATTCTACGTAATCTCAATTTAAGTATGTACATGCAAACTCAGTTAAGTATGTTCATGTAAACTCAGTTTAAGTAGATTCATGTAAACTGAGTTTAAGTGTACATACTTAAACTTAGTTTAAGTAGGTCATGTAAACTGAGTTTAAGTGTACATCTAAAAGTTCAATCTTGTTCACTGATTCTACGTAATCTCAATTTAAGTGTGTACATGTAAACTCAGTTTAAGTAGGTCGTGTAAACTCAGTTTAAGTAGGTTCATGTAAACTTAGTTTAGATGAACCTACTTAAACTGAATTTAAGTTAACATAAACATGTAAATTGAAACGTCGTTCTCGTACAGTGCAATCGAACATGAACAAAAAAATTGAAACTAGCATTATTGACAAAGAAGAAGAAATTCACTTAGTTATATACAATCGAATATGATGAAAGGTGTCACTGTTTAATATTCCACACAAATTGATTGAACATCAGGATTGATTGCTTGATTGTGGGTGAAAGAGGGTGAGTGAATTTTTACAGTGACAAAGAATGGAATCAAGGTTTTAAGAGAATTTATATAAAAGGGCAATTTCGATATTATTAAAAACTTTTAAGAAATTCTAGGTGTAACCAAAAATATATGGGTGTATGAATAGAAAAACTCGAGAATTAATTAAGAACCTTTTTTATAAAGAGAGGGATTGGTTTAAAATACTAATAAATTCGAACACTAATTTAAAAATTTCTTAGAAAGACATGGACTAATATTTTAACATTTGAATGGAGTTTATTTTACTATTAAAAAATGACATATTTTATTAACTCCGAAATATAGAAATATGCTTATAAAATAAAATTTTATCATATAATATTTTTTTTCCACAAACAAATATAAAACAGGAGAAAAACCCAAGAGATACTAGAAATTAGAAAAGTAGGATTTTAAACTCTCATAACCTCAAGGCTAGGGGGCAGGTGTTCCATAATAGTGAGGTCCACGTCCAGATAAGCCATTAATATAAGATAATTTCTTTTCTCACTTTACTCTCTCTCATTTATTTAATTTTGAAAAAAAATTATGTTTGAATTATATAACTCTAATGTTTTTTTGAAGGATAACTCTAATGTTATTCTTGGATTATATAACTCAAATTGTATATTTAGAAGTTTGAATTATATAATCCAAAATATATCGATTTATATTCTTCTGAATTTTTTTTTTTAAAAGAAAAGTTGAAGGTAGATAAATTTTTAACCATATTGTTAGTGTAAAAATTCTACTTGTGTTGTTGATGGTTAATCTTTATTGAAAAATTTAAATGATGATCTTTTATAAAGTCTCTCCTCAATACGATTAGTGGAGTCATCTCTTTCAACTATGCAAACTACATAATATGCATCAACTAGTAAAAAATTTAAAAGGTCAAGGGTTAAGCATGTAGGCTTTAGTCAAATTAAATAGTATACAATGATTCAAAGCGGAGGAGATAGTCTCTGGTTTTTTCTTTTCATGTGTGATCTTAGTCATCTATTATAAAAGTGAGAGAATGTGTTTTTAATGTTAAGAAGGGAGAGAAAATGTAATTAAGAGTTTGGATGCAAGCACAACAGAAAACTGCATAGTTTTCCACTAAAGAAGATCCTCTCCCGATTCAAATGTGTCATTACGTACTCGCCTTAAAAATATGACTCAGTCTAGTCAAACATGTACTATACCTCCATATGTTAAGTGTTTTAAGAGTAAATTAATTTCAGTCCAACTAAATATGTTACTCTTAAACTCTAGCAATATCTTGTGGTGTCAAAACTTAAAGATGACCGGTGGAGTTTCCTCCAATTAATTCACTCTTGAGTTCATATTTTTCCTTAAGTAATATTTTGATGTTATATCAAAATTAGGGTAAAATTAAATTTTGATGTATAAGATGTTCCTTTCTACAATTTGTGCTAAACACTCATGTAATATAGTTTTAATGTTGGTAAGTCATGTATAGTACATGAAAGTCTTACTTCTATAACTAACTTCAATGTTGTATATGTATTAATATTCATATGTTCTCTAAAAAAAAAGGATTATAACTAACTTCAATGTTGTATATGTATTAATATTCATATGTTCTCTAAAAAAAAGGATTTTTTCCTTTCATTCTCTTGAATGTGTAGAAATGACATGCATAAAATGGAAAGAGAAAAGGTGAGAGATATACCAATGATGTGATAAAAAATACCAGATAAGATATAAAAAGAAAATTAAACTATGAGCTTGTAAAGAATAAGAGCTTGTAGTGAGAACACATCTCTAATTTGATTTTTCTATTTGGGGTGTAAAGAACAATATGCTAACTGGTGTTGGTCTGGTGGTATTGACTTGGACTTTAGGAGTGTGCTTCTCCTCGAGGTCTCAGATTCGATTCTATCTGGTGTCAATTTGGGTGAGCTAGTTTAACTAGTGGCATATATGAGCTTTAAAAGAACTACCAGGTGCTTCTTAGTTCCTTTTGAATCAAACTAACAAAATCAGTACTGGAAACAACATTTGTAGGAAGTGGTATTTTAACAGTTGCAGCAATGCTCACAGAAACAAATACATGAAGATGAGTGTTAAAAAGATAAATCACAACTATCCTTTTTGCAGCAAAATTTCTAGTTGCATCAAATTTTCCACCGTCGTCACAATTGATGCATACCACAAAATTCCCAACGCTTTGAGCCCAAGAGATGGCGTTGGCCAAGGAACTGAGATCAGGTTTAGCAGCTTGCACCAAAAATAATCCAGCAGGATATGCATTAAGAGTAACTAAAAAGCTATAACAATAACAAATCCTTCAAAACCCTTATACAAAGCCTGGAAATCAACAAGGATTGAAGAAGGATCCAACTGACTAGTATTTCCAAAATTATGCTGAGCAGTAACCACTACATTTCCCTGGTGTCCAACTACATGAAAAGTTGTGTGTATAATTGATTATGGTGACAAAAACTGGAAATTTGGGTTGAAACTTTTCAAAATAATAGGGGCCATTTTGTGTCATTGTTGAGGTCTCCATGGCTGAATTTAATTGCAACACTCTGGTTTTACAATCACATGCATGCAATTTCGCTAGAGTTCTTAAACACCTGTATGAATATGAAATGGATCATAAAGTGGTGTGGAATAAAACCTGATGGCGTCAACTCTGTAAAACCACAAATCGGGTGGCTCAGGAGGCGGCAGAAGGTGTGCCACTTCATCACAGTTCCAATCTGAGGGTTTCAGCAAGAAACTTGCTGATATGACAGTGGCCAAAATCACTTTCACTAGGTGGAAGAATACTGGTTAGAAGTATGGGAGCATGTTGTTCAAGACTCGAGTTCTTTTGTGTTTGCTTTTGTGCTTGCCACAATAAGCTGTCAAAGCATCATATGAACGAAAGCAAAAACAAAAGAACAATGTGTCGGAAGAAGGCAAGTGAAGCTGCTCTTGGAAGGGTGTGATCATTGTAAACAGTTGCGGTTCACAATCACTAAAAAACTTCGGCTTGTCGATAAGCTTTGTTGTTGTTGCAGCTTGCAGATCCACCATATTCGTCGGAGTTACAGTTGCAGCCATGAAATTCTTCTCAAGGGCTGAAGTGAGCTCATTAGAGGTGATGCTTTCTTTCAAACCTGTTGTTGAAATTCCGATCTTGAAATCACTTGTTGGAGCCACTGCATCACCCATTAAATTCTCTGCACAAACACATTCGTCGGTGACAAAGTGTTCTTCAGTTTATTTCATAGAGGGTTGAATTTCGTCTGAAATGGGGAGACACTCACTCATCAGCTCTAATGCATGAATCTCAATTGAAGATTCTAAAGAATCGATCTCCTCTTGCAACAAGGCAATCATTTTTGCACAAGACTCAGATTTCCCGTGCATATTCAGCCATACGCAAACTGTATTGTAGGTTTGATTCAGCCATAGAAGGTATGGAGTTCAAAGAACTACCAACTGCTTCTTAGTTCCTTGATTGGAGAAATCTTTTGTTAGACACACACTAGCACCTCACTTCTAACTTATTAAAATGATTATTTGAACTCACATAATATCTTAACTGGCTAGAATTTATTGAAGACAGTGATGCTTAAAATAACGGTAACGTTTTAGAATTCCTGCATGAGAGGTTACTAAAGGCGTGGATGTTGAAACTCCTGGGATTTCAATTTCTAAGATACTCGATGTTCATTCAATTTCTGCTGCTTTTAAGATGGCAGAACTAGAGAACTTATTACAACACAAAGACAGAAACTCAACGACTAGCAATGATGTCCAGATTCATATAAAAAATTGTTGTATTGTACGAGGGACCAGAAAAACCAGTAAAGACTCCACACAAAATTACACAAGTGCAGAATAAAATGAGAGAAAACATTGGAAGATTCTACCATGTTTCATTATTGTTAGATTATTCTAAAAACTGATAAAGCTGTGAGTGAAGCCTAGCCTAATTGCAACTTCCAAAATCAATAATCAGTAAATAATGTACCACTTGTGCCATGTCATATGCAAATTAATATAGCAAGCTTGTGGTCTACCAAAGCCTGCCAATATGCAATCTCGTCTATTTTGAAAGAGTACGAACAGTTGGAAAAAAATGCAACTAATCTTTGCAAGCTTCTGTAAGACACAAGACATATGGCCTGTTTGGATAAACAACTTATTTGTAACTTATAGCACTTATGCATAAGCTTACATAAGCTACTTTCATATAAAAAGATAAAATAAAGTTTAATTTTTTTGTATATGCTATAAGCCGTTTATCCAAGCTATATTGGAGAATTTATGAAAAGAAGTCGAAAAAAGATTGTGAAAATTGTCATACGCTATTTTCTTAAGTTTTCCCAAACAGTCTCACAAAACATATGTCACTAGATAAGCTCAAATAAGACAATCAGAACAGACCCATAATAGAGGAACAATTACTTCTGGATCTTTCAAATGATGAACCTCTAGTGTTAATCCAGAATAAAAGGAGCCATCAATGACATTTGAACCAAAAATTAACACTAGAGGTTCATAATTTTATTGCTAAACAATAACTTCAGATGCAGCTCAAAAACCAAATGGGAATAGGATAATTTATTTAACTGTCTAAATGTGCAGAATAAATGATGAACCAATCATTCCTATGCAACAACTCTACACTACGGGTGGAACTATGAAGGATTAAATAAAAATCAACTTGATGTTAAAAAGGATACAGAAAAAGGCACGTAAAATATCATGCTAATTTCTAATAAGCTAAATGGCAAAGAAATTAATAGATCTTAACGTAAAAAAAAATCTCAACCAAAACCAGCAATGTTTTTATCTTTGCATGTTTTTATCTAACCTACTTCCTCAAGAAGAGAACAATTACAATGCTTTCAGATACACAGACACCACAAATTTCCATATGCTCAAGTTCAACGATAGTAAAGAACAGAAGAAGCTTAACTCAGTCCAATAACTAGTTATATCACTCATTCAAACAACAGAAATTTTCAAACAATTTCATGTCCTACTAACATTTGATTCAGACAATGTTGCAGTGAACATAACTAAATACAGAATGCATTCTAAAACCTATGTAATATCGATACTTCAGGACGAAGGTGTGTCAAATGTCCAACATGTGTTGGTCTCTGACAGAACCGACGCCAAAGCATTTGATTATTTTCAAACACATCAATTTTCTTTCAAATTTATACCGTTGTCTACATGTTAGAGTTAGTCTCAATCTCATGTCATTTATCTATGTTTGTGTTTCATATCATAGTCTAAAACCCATCAACATTAACATCATTATATATAATAAATTAATAACAATGAGAAATTATAAACAAATGAAATGAAATATACATACACAGATAAATAAACTATATAACATTTGGAAAATGTAATAATCATGAATCATGAAGATTTTCTAGTTCTCATAAGAATACTCGTCATTCTAACTCCAATCAAAGTAACATTACTAGAACGAACAAATCTAGAATTCCTAAACAAATTCACAACCTCTCTCACCTCATTAGCACCACACTCCCCAACAAGAACAAAACAAACACCACCAGCCCTAACAACCCTCTCCATCTCCGCTGCAAATCTCATCGGAAACAAAGCCTCATCGAATCTCGCAGTGAAAGCAAAATCAAACGCCCCATCAAAGAAAGGCAAATTATGCGGATCAGCACGGCTAACAAGAGGCGGAGACTCTAACAACTCAATGCCAGTGATATCCTCAACGCCAAGACGCTGTAACGCAGAGACTTCATGACCTGCACCAGCAAAAATGCAGAGGACTTTGGTATTGTTAGGCAAAAGACCAATATCACGAATCGAGAGGAAAATAAAGGAGAATGAGCGGAGTTTGTTGTTCCAGCCGCGTGACGACCAGAGACGGTTGTTTTTCTTGTCAGATGGGAGATTGGGACGGGTGGAGGTAAAGTCGCACGTCGATTTAGGGAAGCGGAGGTGGGGTTTTAATGGCGCTTCGGGTGGAACACATGTATCCGGGGTTATAAGAAATAGAGATATGAGTGTTACTGAAGCTACGGCTATAGCGGCTACGGAAAGTTTTCTAAGGAATGTGTCAATTTCTTTGTCCATTGTGGTGTTTCTGAAGCTGAGTTTGATTTGATGGTTTGTTTATCTATTTATAATCATAATCTATCCACATTTCTCTTATCTTCTCTTCTTCCACATTCCTCTCTTATTTGTATGATTTGTTGAGTGTGTAAAAAGTTTTACACTGACGGTGTTTTCTACACAAAGATAATGTGATTCACCAGCCACTTCCTTCACCTAAACAAAAAATCAGCTATAAGTTATAAGCTATATTAAATCATTCAACAATTGAAACCCAAATTATGCTGCAAAGTGAAAATACGAGAGTGTAATCTATAAATCCCTAAAAGTATCATGAAACTGGGTATTAAAGAGGAATGGAATACCTGATTCGTGGGAAAAGGAGGAAGAACGAGTGAAATGAAATAAAGGTTGTCGTGAATGTGAGAGAAAATTTGGAAAGAAAACTGGATCAAGTATTAATTTTCTTTTTTGAAAGAATCAAGTTTATTTTTTGTATAGCACAATTAAATAAGTTTTTTTTTAATTCCTAAAAATAAAATAAAATGTTTTAATTTTCGCAAAAATTCATAGAAGAATTTTCACAAAAATAGTCGAAGAATCTAGTTTGGTTATTAAAAATTTTAGTTTGGTTAGTTCTATGTTTTTTTGTAAGGGTTTGGTTAGTTCTATACGAAAGTTCTATTGTGTATCTTTAGTGAGTATCAAAATCATTTCTACTAAATTCAAAATATGATTAAGGAATGCCCTAACATATGATCATTTTGATAGTATTGTTTAAAAATTGAAGTTTTTTTTGTTGGAAAAAGTCATATTTTATGATTTTGAAAATAAGATAAATATTCTTATATAGTATAATTTTTTTATATATTATAATTTTTTTCCTAAATAAAAAACTAAATTAAACTAAAACTTATACAGGAGGTTGGGCAGCTTAACCACCAAGCCATGTTGGTTATTTTACAGCATTTTAACCACCAAGCCACTTGGTGTTTTTGTAATATTATTTGGTTTCCACTATATGATATCCAATATTAAACTCCTTTTTCAACTTCAGTGAATTTTGCTCATTGTAGTCTTTATTGAAATGTTATACATAATACATTTAAATATGTCCACAACTAATAATATAATCAACCTGATGCTTATATAAGAAAATCGAAGCAAACTCGTGCATCGCACGGGTAAGGGTCTAGTTTCTTTGAAAATTGTTGTTCACACTTGGCTGAAAGCTAAAACACGTCTGGAAAATACCCTTATGCCCTTCGACAGTTAACTGCCGCCTGTAGGAATTCATCGACAGTTAACTACCGGTGAGATCAATTATGTAGACAATAAGTTCTGCTATGTGTGTCAAGCCAAATTTCGGTCTATTTATTACATGTAATTCAATAACATCAATTCGAGAGTCAGTACAACTCAGACACCAATTTCTCCGATGGACACCCTATGATAATTTGGTACATGTTGATATTGAATAAAGTTGTGTATTGAATAAATTCAAATATAGTTGCAAAAGTAAACGAAATCAATTCAAAAACTACACAATTTTATTTAGTTTTAATTTCATCTGAGTTACATTACATTCTCCCTAAATATGTGGTATTATCATAATGTTGGGTTTAAATTATATTTTTGAAAGTTTGCCGAAAATGTCGACATTGAAATGTCTTATGCTTCGGGTAGAGATTTGCAGCATCCTTTGAAAATTCAAAAGAATGAAGATAACACAACACATGTATTCTACCAAATCAAGAATATAAGTTATCATATTGAATTCCCTCATATAAGATGAGTAGCGACGTAAAAGAATGCATTCCAATACATTCTTTTGAACTTAATCCTACAACACTGCCAACTGACAAGTTTTAACTGACAAATGAACATGATCAAGCAGAAAACAACATCTTAGAGGTGCATTCCCTTACGTCACACTCATCTTATACAAATGAATTCGATGTGAAAACCTATATAGTTGATTTGGTAAAATACATGTTGTGTTCTCTTCATTCTTTTGAGTTTTCAAACTGACTTGCAAACATTTACCCTAAGTATAAGACACTTCAATGCCAACATATTCAGCAAACTAACAAGAAAACATAATCTTATGCCAGAATCAAACTCTTGAGAATATCTTCAGGCAATCTCAACAACGTAACATACATATCGATCAATGGGAACTTGTTGTGTTGACAAAAAATCGAGAACATGTTTCTCATGTCGTCGTCATTCGTTAATTCTAGTTGACTGAACGATATTCTCCCCTCGTCGAATGTTGGATGTTCATACCAAACATATTACACCCTCCTTGTGTCTTTGGGGTTGAGTCCTTAATTGATTTCATTCAGTTGATCCTTCAGACCTTTTAGCGTGACATTAAAGTATCGAACCTTGAATAACTGAGGATTTCCACCGTTGAAGCGTACTTGAGTGCTGAACAAATTGACCTTTTTTTTCCAGATCTACACCATAAAAAATTAAACAATCAATGAAAAACTCATTCAAACATTTCATCAAACACTTGGAATGCAAATTATACATAAACCCTAAAACTAAAAACTACAACATAAACATGAAAACATCTAAACACTTAATCAACTTAAATATACTCTAAAAAGGAACCATAACATCTTACTTGTAAACATTTGATTAATTTTTATAAAAAAAAAAAAAAAATGAGATTGGGTGATTTTGGTAGAGATTTTGAGAGATTGATAGTTCAAAGTGATAATTGATGTGAGAGTAATGTTGGTTTTGCCTAAAATTTGTACCAGAATTGCAGCAGCAGTTAGCTACTGATAGAAGCCACAACAGTTAACTGTTGCCTGTTATGGAAGCTGGGGCGGTTAGTTCCTTCGGCTTTTAACTACTGAGGGGGCATAAATGTCTTGTCCTGGTGTGTTTTAGCTTTGTTTCATGTGTGAACAACCATTTTCATATTTCTTTTCACCTATCTGGGCTGCACACTAGTTTTCACTTAACAAGGTTTTACAATTTACAATCACTAAAACACTTAGTGAATTCTTGAAGACTGTTGTTATTGCTTGATTTGTTTGTTTGTAGCCTTTCTTGAAGATTAGTTTTCACTTCTTGCTTGATGTTTTGAATATGGTGCGCAAAATTACAAAAGTAAATGAGTCTTTGAAATGTTCTTGATGACTTAAAATCAAGTGAGATAATTTTTGCTCAATGATTCAATGTTTTCCCTCTTTACATACCCTTATATTTATAGATGAAAGGAGTCCTTGTTGTTGTAAATAAATAACACACGCTCATGAGGGCATGATTGGAAAAGAAAAGTTTTTCAACTCATTTAAGTGAATTACCCTTGTGTAAACGTGTTGGCAGAATGTTCTCAAGAGTCTGAGAACGTTCTAATTTTTTTTGCAAGAGTCTTGATTCTTTTGTACCTTAATTTATCAATGATCCTTGACAAATAATTTTTTTCTTAAAAGCCAAAATCTTTGTACCCATGATTAATTAATTCCATAAGCAAATATTAGGAGTGGAGAGGAACATTGTTATGAGAATGTTCTAATAATTTTTTTTGCTTTCTAATCTTTCTTATAAAATTCATTCAAGAGCACATGTTAAATAAACAATAATAACAAATTTCTTAAAACATAATTTAAATGTTTTGTTATCATTAAAACATTAAAATGGATTTTTTAGATTTTATCTCAACGATATTTGTGTCGTTTAAAGAAATCTCAACGAATGTCAGTATAATTTGCTCTTTAATTAATATTAATATTAATTTTTTGAAAACTAAATATCCAACCCAAGAACCAACTAATCTAAAGGGTTCAATTCTACGATCCACCTGAGTGGAACACATTTAAAGTTAGAACAAGATTTGTAAGGACTAGTCAACTAAAATTATAATATGATATAAAGGTTTAGTATAAGAGTTGACTCATACCCACACGCGCATGAATTCGACTCTCACTCTCGATGTAAGGAATCTCGGTTGCGAGTCCGTCTCAAACATGTGAACTTTGGGGTCCACATTGCCTAAATTTTCTAAGGTACAAAAAGGATGTATGGACAATTTCGTCATACTAAATTTAGTATATTCATTCAATTCAATACACACAAACTAACTCCCGAGAATGCAGCCCACATGAACAGAACAACACCCTTCAACATTTGTGTGCAACTCCAACTCTAACACCTTACACCTCTCCTTTCCCTAATCAATATCATTCCTTTTTAGGTTAAAATAAAACCAACATTGTAAAAATGGAAACTACTAAAACACTAGTTGTTTATGTACATGACAATGAAGGTTGTTATAGAGAATTTAACAGGAACACTATTTTATGTCCAAGTGGGAAATGATGCCACGGTTGAAGATCTAAAAAGAGAAATTGAAGCCCAGCTGAAACTCCCTTGTGACCGTTTGATTCTCATTCTTGATGCCGATTATTGCCCTCTGATGACCAAAGATGAAGAAAAGGAGTCTCTTGTTGATTGTGGAATCGAAGATGGGTCGCACATTTACCTTTTCTTTGATCCTATTGATGATGAGTCTACAAAACATTGTGTGTTTACTCTGCCCGATCTTCTTCTCGGTTAGAAATACCATCGCGCATCGAACCATGATCTATGGTTAATGTATTGTTTAGCAGTTGTAGAGATCGTTAGATTTAAAAGAAGAGTTTTTATTTCGTTGAAACCAACCTGCTGCGCCGTCAAAGATATAATTTCGCAACCCCTTCCGTTTCTTCTTTCTAATTTTTCTATAGATCATAGGCTTAAATTGTTGTCTTTTATATTCATCATGTATTTTTTTCTCCAATTGTATTGTGTTTTTATAGTTTAAATAGTTTTCATAGTGATTTTTTTTATATACATTATTTCCTTTTTGTATTGGAATTCATGGTTGGTGTGGCAATATGTATGGTATTTGGATTAAAAAGCTTGAGAAGCTTGAGATTCCGAAAAAATTGTCCTTGAACTTAACCTCTTATGTTCTTAACTTTAGAAGATTGATGTACAATCTAGCAGCTAGAATCAGTAATCGTCTTTCTTCAAAACAAGAATAATCTTCATTCTAAAAACCAACTTCTGAAATGCAAGCGTAAAAAAACCTTGTTAATTTAAATGCAAGTGCGTACATATCGCCAATTTGAGAAATAGTTGTGGTTAGAAATACATATTGGGAATTTGCAAAATATAGTACACTAGTTCATTTCATTTCCAAATATTAGGCACAATACAGGCAAGAGTATGGTAGTGCTTTGAAGGAAAAGACATGTCTAGTGCCTCGGCCTGCTGCTCCAACGCTGTAAAGTCGGTTTTCAACTTCAATAGTGCAGCGGGTCAGCCCCTGTTGAATGTTGTTACAAGCTCAATGTTGACGCTGCAGGTCCTAATGAAGACGGAAAATGGGGATTGTTTGCTGTAATCCGAGACTCGGAAGGAATTGTTGTCGTTGCGGCTTGTTAGTGTATGCTTTGATCCCAGAATAAGATATATCTGAGTGTAAGGCAGTGTATAAAGGGCTAGATTTTGCTAAGGACGTGCTCTTTCTAAATATTACGGCTGAATCGGATTCTTCAAATGTCATAAACGTTCTCAAAGAGATTCAACCTCAACACTTTTACTTGGGGACAATTGCTCAAGACTGCAAAAAGCTTTTCTCTAGCTTCAATACTTTGGAGTTTTCCCATGTTCGTCATGTGGCAAACCAAGCAGCACATTATTTAGCCAAATTTGTAATTTCTTCTTAATACGATTTTGTTTCGATTGAAGAGACTCCTTGTATTTCGGTTGTTATGGCAATCAATTTGATGCCAGCTTTTGATTAATAAAATCAGCTGTTTCAAAAATAAAAATGGTGAAACACCTTAGAACAAATATGGTATACGGCCGCATTAGTTAGACTATAATTAGAGCACTCACGGAATTTGAACACCGCCACCATACGTTTCCAATTAGATTTGGTTTTTTAGCAATCTGGTGATAGACGCACATCTTTCTAACGCTATGGAATCCATCAGCCCATGGTCTTGTATGGTGTCTTACGGTTATGAGAAGAATGCACTAGCACTTTTCATCAAAATCGCTAGAAGATGATATCCCTTGAAAGAGGATTTTTTGAATTTACCTTTGCTTCGCACGACGATTTGCGCACTGTTTGGGTTCCCCACATTATTAACCTCAAGTCGGGCGTCTTCCATCTCTCTCAATGGACAAAAGACTTCAATATATGTTCACATCGTCAAACTCATGCTCAAGTTTAGATACGACTAGTTGAGTTTCCTCAATAGTATTGGCGGGAACGGACTTTATTTGAAATTGCAAACACAATTGGCACGCCTCTCACATAAGATACTTCCACGCAAAATAGGGTTTTTGGCCATTATGTTCGTATTTTGGTGGATATGGATCTCTCACGATGCATTTTTGATGAAGTCATGGTAGAAAGAAATGGTTCTGCCTTCAACTTTGAGGCGGTCAATGAATGGTTACCATATTTTTGTTCGCATTGAAAAAGCATTGGCCACAGTGTCACTGAATGTCGCTCGTTACACCCTAAGATAAGAAGGTCATTGACAAGGTTGATCGAGGAAAGAAGTTGTAACATGTTATTAGGCCAACAGTTCAGAAATATGTCGAGACAGTAAAGGATGTTGATACATATAAAACATTTACTGCTCCTACTGACCAAAATGATGTTACTTTAATTGCGCCTTCAGAGCTTAATTAACGCGGTTAGGTGTCCAGAAGATTGCAGAACCAAATATTGTTTTGAGAACAATCCCGGAGCCTTCCTCACAGTTGGTAAAGCCACTACAGTTCAGTACCGCGTGTTGAGATAAACCACAAAATCCTTATTAAGTTGATTTTTTAATGACAAGAAACTTATTTGAGTTAAATGGTCAATATGATTCTGATTCATGTTAAATTTTAACAAGTTTCTTTTAGTGTTTTTTAGAACAGGATATTACAAATATCTAAGAAACTTGTTTCTTAACATTATCAAGTGTTATGAAGAACTACAAATTGATCGTAACAACTTCACAATGAGATCAGAAGCATCTCATGCACACTACATAATTGAAAACAAGATTAACCAAGGAATATGAGATAAGATGTTAATCCATGTCAATCATATAAACAAAATTCTCTAATAAAAAGGAACTTCATAGGTAAAAGTGAGTCAAAGAAAGTTCATGTATTTAGACCAAATTTTGAGCCAAATACATCAATTTTGTTTGACTCGCTTTTACTTATATTTTGTCGCTTTTACTTATATTTTGTAATAGAGGTAGTTCACTCGAGCGAAGTAGAATTTTCCATAATTTTATATAAAATAATGGATTGCTAAGTTTTTGTTTTTTAAACGTTGGAATTGTTAAGAGTTTCACATCGGATAGGAGATGGTCTGACAATGTGTTTATAAAAGGGGGTAATCCTCACCCGATTTTGTGGGGTTGTGTTAGGCCCAACCACGATTTCTAAAAGGAATAAAATGAGGATAAATTTCTTAAGGATTATTCACTGTTCTAATTTTTTTTTTTTTTTTTACGTAGTGATGCATATTATATATAATGGGAATACATAGTTTTAAGTGGAGCTTTTTCATTTCAAATTATATCCTTAAATAAATTTACCTATAAAAATGTTATATTACTAGTGTTATTGTAAAAAATAAGTATAGTTTGCTACAATATGAAAGTGCAAAATATTTACACCTATATTTTTAATCATAATCAAAATCAAAATCAAAATTTCATAAAAACTATTGTTCATAATTTACACTAATAAACAGAGATGGACATGGATTGCTCTAAATGCTAATAACAGATAATGTTAGCAGTCAACATAAAATAGAGTTTTCAAGTATGAGGCCGCTTTATGCCAACCATCTAAGACACAAATAAATTAGCTTGTACTTCTCTTGTTTCATTGGGTGGAATTCAATAGGAGAAACAAGATCGCACCTCTGCTTAAATCAAACAACAAGGTGGCATGTATGTACTCGTTACCGGTGCAACAAGTTTCGTTTCGTCCCAAGTTTCTATCGCTTTAAACTTGATAACTTCAACGATTATTATGATCATTCTTTTGAAAAAACTTGAAAAGTCCTTTTACAAGCCAAGTTTTCATCGTTGAAGGTGAATTAAACGACGCTAAATTATTAGGCAAGCTTTTCGATATTGTGACGCATATGTTTTTGCATCTTATAGACCAAGATACATTTTCAATGTTCGTTACGTTGTGGAAAATACTCATTCCTACATTCATAGCACAAAATACTCATTCCTACATTCATAGCACCATCGCCAGTTTAGTCACGCTTCTCGAGGCTTGTAAATGGTTTAACCCCCAATCGTTGATTGGTTGGCCTTCTTTAACATTTGTTTATGGTTTAAACGAGAAAGTTCCATAATTTGAACAACAAGACCCTCTCGAATATGTTGTTCTTGCGGTTCTATGCCTATCCAATAACACCAATCATGGTGAACCTCAGAATTTTGAAGGAAACGGTAAAAAGGTAAATGACAACCCAAAACATCTGCTATGAAAAGAAAATTACTACTTTAACCATGGCTTTTCACTGACACTGAAGGCAAGAAAAACCATCCAAGAAACTCCAGAGAAGTCTTCAACCATCTCAGTAAAGAAGACTAGGATTATTTGGTGAACCTTCTCAAATCTTTGAAGCGAACATATCATCTCGTTTCTTCGTTTCGAGTATTTCTAAATCAGATACCATTATATTAATAAAAATCATTCACTGAAAATACTAAACATGTTTATGTTTCATTTCATAATGTAAACAATATCTATGCTCGGTTTCTAGGAACTATATTTTTCACTAAGTACTTATATCTGAATGATGTCTAATACATCTCTGAGTTTCATTTTTGTATGATTTCACCCTATGATATTTTGGTACATATATGATTTCTCCATATGATCATATTTTGGTATGTAGCTTATGATTTCTAATACTATAAGATCATAAGAAGAGACTAAAATATCTAGATATATAATCATTCTAGTATAAGAGTAACCGGACAAATTTTTTTTTTTTGACAAATCTTCACAAAATTTATTAAAACATCAAATAAATTAATAATCTCACTTTTATATTGCTTATGTTCGGGATCGGCTAAAAAGCCAATATCCCATGATGACACGTGGACCGTACATGTTTCCGCCAACGGTTTCCTGATGCAGCGCCGCATCTCACAGAAGCAATTATTCTCCTACATGTCTATATAATGGTGATTCCGTGTCACCCTCAAGGTACAATTCATTTCCCACACACTTTTATACATTCAACCTCACTTCCTACACTGACGTGAGCGTTGGAGTGCTAAAGTTCTTGCAAACACCTCTTGTTCCACCGTGAAGATCACATCGCCACCGTGCCGGAGCACCGTCACTGTTACTTTCATCCGTCACTATCGGACAAATCATTTGGTGTTAAAAGGTGGAGATTATTCACTAACTGCCACTATCCAATGATCCTCCAGCAAGGGCGGACCTAGGTGTTGATGAGAGTGTGCAGCTACACACCCTGAGTTTCTAACAATTACACCAATATCCTACTTTTTTTCTCTATTTTGCATACCCTGGATAATTAACTTTTGCACCTTGCACTCAAAGGATGACATTGTATAACTCAAATTATCTTATAATCTTGTCACATTTGCACCAAGCTGGCGTCATTTGCACCAAGCTGACATAAGTTCTCCAACTTGCATCTTGTTTGACCAACTTCAGTGATTTAAGTTTCCAATTTAATTTAATTTAATAGCATTTGTCTTATCAATTCTAAATTTTTTCAAATTAATCATCCTGAAATGTCCAAAATGAGGCCAACGAGGATAGAATTTGTGACCTGATCTTCAATATTTCCAAGGCTTCACTACTAAGGTAGGTGAGCGGATAAGTTTTGTTCTCAAAACATTAGTCTCAGGATAACCACTTAGTCAAAAAAGATTGATCATAATTTAAAAATAAATTAAGCTTTATATATTATAATATATATATATATATATATATATATATATATATATATATATAATGAATAAAACATCAAATTAGTCGATAATCTTGTAGGACACTCTTAAATAAGTCTTTGACTTTATGAATATTTCAAAAAGATCAATGACTCTATTAAGTTTTAAATTGGTCTTTCTATTTAACCACTTACTATCAATATATCTTTATATTTGAAGGACTCAATATCAATTTTGTCTCTAACTTTATCCATTTACTATTAGTTTAGTATCTACTATATTATATTTTTTAAAGTACTAATATGAGTAAAATTTGACAGAGTCAGAGACCTTTTTAAAATATTTATAAAATCATGAACATATTTGAGAGTCTCATATAAAATCAAGAATTAATTTGGAGGTTTACATTAAATATAATATACATATATACACACAATAATTTAATTCAAATTGAATATATATATATATATATATATATATATATATATATATATATATATTTATAATTTAAATATATATCTTTAATTTCATAATTATTATTATTACTAACTGTAACTTAAAAAGTTTGCACCCCCTGACGCAGAGTCCTGGATACGCCACTGTCCTCCAGTACCTTAACCATTTTCTGTTACGTGATCCTTCGTTGTAACGGTTTTCGGTTACTTGTTCCTCCACCGCAACGGCTAACAGTTACAACACCTCTCACGAAGCTATGGCTGGAACTCGCAAGAGAACAACCGCAACTCGATCCTCCGCAGCTCAAGAGTCACACCCTGCGATTCAAGTTCTCCAAGATCGTTCGATTCTTGTCCTAGAACCGGTGGCTCAAGAAGGAAACGCAAATGACGAACGGATCAACTAGCATCCTTCGACATTCATCATTCAAATTGATGGAGTGCATCATTCAGCATCACCAAAACATAAAAGATGAATATGCGAATAAACTCACAACAACCAAGTTAATAGCTAACAACGACAAAATGTCTGTAAACAATATGATAAAATCAAAGTGAACGAAAACCCATGCCACTAAATATGCAACGTTGACGCACAAATCATTGATTAAATAGCTGATCTTTCAATATGAACAAAATGAACACACAACAAGACACAAAATTAAAAAACCTCACACAAGATGGCAAACAATATAGCGCCACACTTAGATGACAAAACTATGAATAAAAATTTACCTAGATCCATGTCATCACTAATTTAGATTTAAAAGGAGAAAAAAAATGAATATAGGTGATTTCAAGTCAAAAATTGACGCAAAATCACTAGGAAGAAAATGAAAGAGAGAACTAGATAGAAAAATAGGATCCGCTTGTTGGAAAGGGGGAGCTTTTTTAAAATAACCATTTCTTTTTTGGAAGAGTTGAATAGATATTAAGCAGATTTGATTCAAAAAGATATTAAGCAGATTATAAGAAGAGAGTAAAATATCTAGATATATAATCATACTAGTCTAAGAGTAACCGGACAATTTTTTATCTTTTTTTGACAAATCTTCACCAAAATTCATTAAAACATCAAATATATTAATAATCTCACTTTTATATTGCTTATGTTCTAGATCGGCTAAATAGCCAATATCAAAAGACGACACGTGGACCAAAAACGCTCAAGACAAGATGTGACGTCTCGAGTGACCACGACCGCTCGCTACACACCACCTAACTGAAGCACGCCCCCGTGCTTTGTGCGCTGTACATGTTGTGACCAACGGCTTCCTGATGCGGCACCACATCTCACATAAGCAATTATTCTCCTACACGCCTATTTAATGATGATTCCGCGTCACCCTCAAGGTACGATTCATTTACCACACATTTTTATACATTCAACCTCACTTCCTACACTGACGTGAGCGTTGAGGTGCTAACGTTTCTGCAAACACCCTTTGTTCCACCGTGAAGATCACATCGCCACCGTGCCGGAGCACCGTCACTGTTACTTTCATCCGTCACTATCGGACAAATCATTTGGTGTTAGAAGGAGGAGATTATTCACTAACTGCCACTATCCAACGATCCTCCAATACCTTAAGCATTTTCTGTTACGCGATCCTTCGTCGTAACGGTTTTCGGTTACTTGTTCCTCCACCGCAACGGTTAACAGTTACAACACCTCTCACGAAGCTATGGCTGGAACTCGCAAGAGAACAACCGCAACTCGATCCTCCGCAGCTCAAGAGTCACACCCTGCGATTCAAGTTCTCCAAGATCATTTGATTCTTGTCCTGGAATCGGTGGCCCAAGAAGAAAACGCAAATGACGAACGGATCAACTAGCATCCTTCGACATTCATCATTCAAATTGATAGAGTGCATCATTCAGCATCACTAAAAACATAAAGGATGAATATGCGAACAAACTCACAACAACCAAGTTAATAGCTGCAACGACAAAATGTCTGTAAACAATATGATAAAATCAAAGTGAACGAAAACCCATGCCACTAAATATGCAACGTTGACGTCCAAATCATTGATTAAATAGCTGATCTTTCAATATGAACAAAATGAACACACAACAAGACACAAAATAAAAAAACCTCACACAAGATGGCAAATAATATAGCGCCACACTTAGATGACGAAATTATGAATAAAAATTTACCTAGATCCATGTCATCACTAATTTAGATTTAAAAGGAGATAAAAAAAATGAATATAGGTGATTTCAAGTCAAAAATTGACACAAAACCACTCAGGAAGAAAATGGAAGAGAGAACTAGATAGAAAAATAGGATCCGCTTGTTGCAGAAGGGGAGCTTTTTAAAGGGTTGAATAGATATTAAGCAGATTAGATTGAAAAAGATATTAAGCAGATTAATGTTTGATTTAAAAATTTAGGGGATAATTATTGACTATTGGATTAGTGTACTAGTGATTTGCTAAAAAATGATCACAAAAGATAAAACCAAAATATTTGCCAATGGAGATAAATGTTAATATTCATTCATGAGGAATTTATTCTCAATTGAATAACAAATAAATCTATGGTAGAAAAATTTATTTTCTTAAGTCGAACACTCAACAATTTCAAACCAAACCTAAACTGTACAGAACAAATTGCTACTTAAAAACATAATCAATAAATTGAATTTATGATGAAATTGCGTTCAGGATATTTGCAATTTCTTATGTGATTGAACAAAACAGTTAAGTCAAAATTGTAAAGAAAATATATTTGTTATAGATCAATAACATTAACAATTTCTACGATTAAACCTATGCATAATCATCATGTGTTGGATTTGAACGTTTAGGGTGTGTTTGGATGGAGGGTTTAGGAGGGGAGGGGATGGTTCACTTTTTATTTTTAAATTACGGACGAAATGTTTTTTAAAAAGTTAACTTATTAACATATAAACGGTCATATAATACTTCAATCACACTTGATTTATTTAAGAAAAACATGTTATATAGACCATAATTTAAAAAAGAAAAGTAAACTCTCCTCTCATTTCCTCTCCTAAACCCTCAATCCAACGCACTCTTAAGAAAATTGTCCAATCATATCTCTTCAATACCAGGATGCTCCTTCAAATTTCGTCTGATTTGAACCTTTAAGAAAATTCTCCCAAATCCTTTAATTAAAAATTTCCTTACAGTATCCTATTGTATCATCCCTCTAAACAACATTCAATTTTAAGAAAAGAGTTCTTAAAAAAGTCTTTTCAAAAGATAATTTGAGAGAGAAAATGAAATATATTTTTAATGAATGAAAAAACAATGATTGTGTTGCATTTGCAGTTAAAGTGGTTCAGAACAAATAAAAGATGAAAAACAATATAAAAAACCTCCATGAATCCATTCAATATAAGTCATGATTCAATTAATAAGTTATAAATTAATGATGGGTACACATTAAGATTGAATCTATTTATCATTAGGAATATATGATCCCGATGAAAAATGAATCGATTCATAATTGGATTTAGACATTTTATGATTCAATTAATTCAAATCAGAGGGTAAGGTTTTCAAAATAAGATGATTTTAATCGAATTATGGTATCTTGATTCGATTCATTTGTTCAAAAACTTCACAAAAATGTGGAAAATTCTATTTCACTCGTATTTTCATAAAAATGTCTTTTCAACCAAGAGTTGTTCAAAATCATATTTGAAACTAGATTTTATGCAAAATTAAGTTTTAAAATTTTTTAGGCAAAAGAGATTGAACTATATGTAAAGGAGCACATAGAAAAACCAAATTAGAACCTAAGACATCACTTAAAACTAACCTAAGACATAGTTATAGACAAGAACACAATTATAACACTGTGAGTGGAAGGACTCTATTCGTGTGGACTGAATAGAGGCGTTGACTTTTGTGTGAAGATCATGATCAACCATCCTGATTCTTACTACAATAGTACTATTCTATAATCGATCACAGATCCATGATTATACATAATTATCCATATATATATGGAATTTTGTTTATATTCTAATGCGTTTATAGGTTATTTTTATTCACAATTTCCCACTAGCAAATTTGAAAATGCCTTATACTCTTTCTATTTCTTTAGTTTTTATCTGATGAAAGTCGGAAGTCAGATTGGTTTATGCTCGTTGAGTGGTCAACCAAATTGGAGTTAATTCAATTTGTTTGGCTCCAATGTTCCTCCGATTTTTAAGAACCATTTCTTCAAGATGACTTGCGTCCATGGCGAGCTTTTCTTGTTGTATACTTCTTCTGGTGAGCTCAAATTTCCTTTCTACTTAGTCCCGGACTATGTATATAAAGGGTAATGAGGAAGGATTGATGCTTGCAACAACCCAATGCATCATTGAGTTTTTGGACTCAATGTATATTATGTATCCAAGCTACTATCGATTTTTTATGTGCGTATGTATTCTTGTAGATAAAATGGATCCCAAGTTGAAGAGAGCGAATGGACTTTGATAATGATTCATATTGTTCATCTTTCTTGAAGAAAATTCATATTCTTATACATAAATGATTTTTTTTTTTTGTTGAATACTTTGGATCGTTTCAATTTCTTTAAGATCCATTACGAAAGTGAGATATCGAACGAGAATGAAAATCATTTTTCATAGACGGCGTCAATGTTCTGATCACGAACATAAATTTATTGGATAAGATAGAAAACTCACAATGAAGATAAATTGATCGAAGAGATGCTCCGTTGATTGAGGTTTTGACCAAATTCCTTCCGGTAAAAAAAAAAAAATGTGTACTTTGCAACATGGAATCCTTCCCCTACATATTTTACTGATTGTGTACAAATTTTAATAATTTCAAAGATTATATTTGCAATGCTTATATACAAACCGTGTAATTAGACTAAATGTATTTTAATTTATTTTGACATATGGCATAAAAACTGTGAACTTACATAAATTTATTTTGATTTTGCTTTGTTGTAACATGTTTTGTATCGGCTTATTCAATTGGCCGGTCTCTTAACTTAATTGATTGTCTCAATTTAATTTCCTAACTATAATTTGTACAAATTTGGTCACCTATGTTTTGTTTTGTTACTAGTTTTAGTTCTTCATGTTAGTTTCTCTTAAAAATACGTTAACTTATGTACCAATTTTGTCCTCTATATTTTGCTCCGTTACTAGTTTTAGTCATTTTTGTTAACGTATTTTTGAGAGAAACTAACAGAAAAGACTAAAACTAGTAACGGAGCAAAACATAGGGGACCAAATTGGTGCAAATTATAGCTAAAAGATCAAATTGAGACAATCAATTAAGTTAAGGGACCGGGTGATTGAATAAGTCTTTTATATCGCATAAGGTATACAGTTCTTTGTTCTTTATGAGAATGAACCCAACTTCAATATATTTGGCTTTTATCAACTAGTTATTGTCCAGTTCGACAAAGTGAATAAATACGAGACTAATTATAGTCATAATACGTATGATGAAACCAAAATAATAATTTGTAACCGGATAAAAATAAACACTTATGGATTCTTAAATTTTCTGTCATATTATTAGTGGATGGAGAATGTTGATGGATGGATGGTTACGTGATGTAATTTAGTTTAATTTCTCATTTCTATATGCATAGTTTACGTGCATAGACTTTTTTTTTTTTTTTAAATTATATAATAAAGCAGTTTGAAAAACACAAGGTGTGCCTTAGAGACTACAAAAGGAAGCATAGACTATTTCTCTAGTATTCAAAATTGTTGGGATGCCCCTTCAATATCAACACTAGCTCCTTGTAATATTCTCAACTTTAAGAAATGTTAATGGGGAGGGTTGGAGGTGGAGGCGTAGGCTTTGGGCGTGGGAGGAGGCCCAGTTAGAGGAGTGTAGGGTGTTACTGCTTGATCTC
The DNA here is from genome assembly GCA_946800305.1 of Medicago arabica. Taxonomy (NCBI): domain Eukaryota; kingdom Viridiplantae; phylum Streptophyta; class Magnoliopsida; order Fabales; family Fabaceae; genus Medicago; species Medicago arabica. Next base: position 32,626,463 of record OX326964.1, on the reverse strand, counting down.
CTTTTGGTTCCTACTGTTTCAGATTCCTAGGAGTGGCTTCCTGCTGTTGCAGAGGATTACTCTGTGAGGGGAGCTTATGATTTGCTGACTGGTGGTGATGAGGCTCAGCTGGATATTCCTGTCGAGTTGGTGTGGCATCATCAAGCTCATGTGAAGGTCTCGGTTTTTGCGTGGCGGCTGATTCAAGATCGTCTTCCAACAAAAGCCAATCTGGCTTTACGAGGTGTTTTAGCTACGGGTGATGCTCTTTGCGTTTCGGGTTGTGGCCACGTCGAGACGACTGCTCATTTGTTCTTAGCTTGTCCCGTGTTTGCTCCTCTGTGGCAGCAGGTGCGCGGCTGGATTGGTTTTGATGGTGTGGATTCTAACGTTGTTGTCGACCATCTGGTGCAATTTTCTTCGCAGATCGGTGTTGGCAAAGCAAAGCGATCGTTCTTGCAGCTCATCTGGCTTCTCTGTACCTGGGTGATGTAGAATGAACGTAACAATAGATGTTTTAATAATATTGTAACTACTGTGCCTCGCCTGCTAGATAAGGTCAAATTGCTAGCCTTAGGTTACTTAAAGGCGAAAAAAGTGGTGTTTGTTTATGGCACGCATAGCTGGTGGTCAAGCCCTTTAACTTGTTTGGGTATTGGCTAATTTGTTTGCTGTTTTTGTAGTTCGTGAACTCTTGTAACTTGTAGTGGTCTCCTAGGCACTCATTGTGCTTGGGATCTGCTGGTTTATTGGTGATATATATAATTCTATTTTGATTTCTTCAACAAAAAAAAAGAAATGTTAAGCTATTTAGATATATTCACAGGTGTCATTTGTTTTTAAAAGAAAAATGCATTTATGAAAGAGTATTAACATATAAAACTTCCCCTCAAGAAAGAAAACATAAAACTATTGATACATTGCACTCAAACTTTGACAACAAAATTATTGATCAAACAAAAAAACATAAATTATGAAATTAGGTTAAATAACTTTTGTAATTTTCTAAGTACAAAATAAATGCAATTATCTTGACTTATGTATCCATCAATGGACAGATAGTTAAAATATGTGTCGTTTTATCCTCAAATATCTAAAAAGATATCATCCCGTGTCCGTAACGAATTTTATCAAGGGCATATATACAAACTTTTTGTCATCCCTAATCAAGTTTCACATATATTTCTTCTAATTTCATGAACAACAGCCACCATGATTCTTCCTTAAAAAAAAAAAAAAACCTACCACGATTTTACCATATGTACATTAAATTATATGTTTCCATGAAACGTCTATGTGTCATTTGAATTTTTTTTGAAGTCAATCCAATTAATAACATGGTTCAGTTCAGCTCTCACATTATCCATATTCGTATGAACTTGTCAGACTTTATAACATATTTAAGCAAGTTATGTTGGTCGTGCTACATTATTGATCACTCCGTAACACTAGCCATAATTCTCTCTCTTTTTCTAGTTTTGACTTTTAATTTTAAAATGTTATTTTAATTATAGTGCTGTCTTAAGATTTCAGCAAAGCAATGCATAAATAAAATCTATACTATATAAAAAGAAAAATAAGGGGACTTTGAGCTGGTTTTTTTATTATTTCAATTATTCACTTAACAAATTTTCTATAATAATATTATATTATTAGTGACATTAAAAAGATAAAAATTTATATTATATTTATTATATTGTTGATGTCGTTGAAAAAAATAAACATCGTTGTTAGGTTTGTTATACTTCAAAATTCTCAAACATTTATTCTCGATATTTTTTTTAATAAAAATCAAAATTTCATAAATAAAATAAAAACACAGACACGTGAGTGCTCGCTTTTCCACTAATATTCTACTCCCTCCGTTTCTAGATATAAACAAGATTCACTTTTTAGATTCATTCATTTATGGGTTAATTAAATTTTTGGTCCCTATAAATATCTGCAATTTTGTTTTTAGTCCATATAAAATAAAATCACATTTTTTAGTCCATGTGACATTTTCCTTTAGCATTTTAGAGACCAAAAATGTTGACGTAAATTTTTTACAGGGATTAAAAATGTTGACGAAAAATTTTATAGGGACTAAAATGCTGATGGAAAATTTTACAAGGACTAAAATGTGTGATTTTATTTTATAAGGATTAAAAACAAAATTCTGAATATTTATAGGGACTAAAAACATATTTAACCCTTCATTTAATGATGTATATGGTCCATATTATATACATCATTAAATGAATGAATGAATTTTACTTATATTTGAAGATACTGCTAATCTTTTTCCTCTTTTTTCTACACCGAAGAACGAAGTAAACCAATTTATTCTCATTGTATTTACAAAATTACTTGTCTTTGCCTCTGTCATCAACGATTATTTTTTAAGTGTTAATTATATCATAATGATTAAGATTACACAACTATTCCACCCACTCAATAATTCATGTACCATGTTCCCTTAATTTTTTTTTCTTCTTATAAACAATTTGTACATAGTTTGTAATTTAATTTGAACAAGAGGTGACGGCTCATGTGTGCGACAGAAAGATTAAAGCCATCAAGCTTCATCGAAACAGTTAAGTCAACTTTTCATTCTTAAATTTATCTTTAAAACTTGTTTCATATAAAAATCAATTTGCTGTTAAGAGATACACATCAATTTCTTGTACATACTCTATATTTTCATATATGTTGACTACTACCGCAAGAAATGCATGCTAAATCGTTAAAATTAATTTTATAAAATCTGAGAATAATTTGAAGCTCAAGTCCAAAGTGGAAGGTGAGACATAAGATAACACTTGGCGTGTAAATGTATCATGAAGCAATCAAAAACTGTGTATTGTTTTGAAAATTTCAACAGTTAACATATTAATATATGGATAATGTTTCATAGACACCCTTTTCTCCAGACATATATTGTACCAATACCCGATAGAACTATCGATAGTTTAGATCTCTTCTAACTTAGAGGTCTTGACTTCAACTTTATGAATGCAGCAATGTTTATAATTTTTAGGATGTAATTTACCAACTGTACCAATTTTACTCGATTCGAGAGATTAATTTTAGTAGTTGGTTAAAGATACTTGGTTAAAATAACACATATAATTAATCAATTTAAATGCACTTGGATTTCACTCCCTCGTGCACAACGACTTATATAAATTCAACAATTTGGAATTCTTCACAATATGTAACTTCAATAAACTTTAATGTCTACCCTCACGTCTAGTGTGCATCCTCGATCTAATTCCCTCATTGTTACCCTAAACTCTGCTTTGATACTATGTTAAATGGACTTAGATTTTACTAATAAAAGCTAGCTCAAATGGTAAGTTGACCAAACATCTACATCCAGCAACATAGAAACCATGCCAGTATGAGAGTACTATATATACAACTTAAATCAGAGAAAACGATGATTAATCTCTGGATGTGTGAGACGCTTTCATTATACTCTCTATATGTATTGAAATTGTAAACACATCACAAGTGTCTCTTTCATTAAGAATTTTATGAACTAAATTGATCAACAAAAAACACATTCGAGAAATAAACTAACTACTTAAAAATATATTTGAAGATCAAAATGGCTAATAAAAAAGACATTTATGAATGCTTTTACAATTTTGATACATTTATAGACCAATGTGACTGTAAATTACACTTCCAAAGATCAAAATGATGGTTTGCTCATGGGAAAAATGGACCGTGATTGACTTCAATCGGTAATTTACCACATTCACGCAATCATGCATTCTCAGCCGTCCGATCATGATCGGATGGTCCTGATTTGATAACAAAAGTGTAAATAAAAATTAAATACTTTTTTCCTGAACTGCTTGATCAAGATCGGACGGTTAATAATGAAATGAATGTGTGACTACGTGAAAAAGTTGACCGGAAAAACTAACTACTTAAATCACCCTCATGCCTAGTGTATGTCATGGGAAAAACTAACCAATATTTTAAACACAATTGACATTATTACGCCAAAAAGTATATGATAAAAATATTAACAAGAACTATTGCGAGTACCTTACTTCACGTGTTAGTGTGCTGCATGGACCATCTCTATAATTTCCCCCCTTCATTGTAACACAAACTTAGGACTATAAATAACAGGGCAATGTTTGTTATAGAAATAGCAAAGTAAATGAAATAGCTTCTTACAAAGAAGTGTCTAAGCTTTTTCATATCCATTGTAAGATCTCTGCCAATTATTACATGAAAATGGGAAGCCAAAGTTACTTCAAGGTTTTAATTATTTGCCTTATAGCAATAATTGGATCAACTCATGCTCAATTGCAGCCAGGTTTCTATGCTAAAAGCTGCCCCAAAGCTGAACAAATTGTTTTGAAGTATGTTCATGAACACATTCCCAATGTACCATCACTAGCAGCTGCACTCATAAGACTACATTTCCATGATTGTTTTGTCAAGGTATAATTTCTTTTTTTTTCATACTTGATTTTATCTATTCAAGCACTAACACGAATATCAGACACGAAAGCCGCATTAATATGTCGATGCTATTAAAACTTGAAAAAACAACATGTTTTATGTTAGACACCAGACACGTCTTTCATCAGAAGTGTCGGTGTTACAAACATCTGGAACTAACATCTGACATTTCAGGGATGTGATGCATCGGTGCTTCTTAACTCAACACAAACCAATCAAGCTGAAAAAGATGCTATTCCAAATCTTACACTTCGAGGCTATGAATTCATTGACACAATAAAGAGTCTTGTTGAAAAAGAATGCCCTGGTGTTGTCTCTTGTGCTGATATTTTGACTTTGACTGCTAGAGATTCTATTCATGCTATTGTAAGTATCTCATTTCTATAGGTGATTAAACTTTTCTGATATGGTATATATTAGGTCATCTACTACTTTTTTTTTTTTTTGAATTTTTGAATCAATTAGATAAATAATTTTATTTGGTTATGCATGGCAACTCATTTTAAAATGTATGTATTATGTTCTATTTGTTTTATGTCTTGTAACTTTTAAAACATGTTGGTTAGTATGTATAATTATTTGGTTTTCTAATGGAGAATATAAATGACAATTTGTTTTTTCTGCCATGATTGACATGGATTTGCAGGGTGGGCCCTATTGGAAGGTTCCAACAGGTAGAAGGGATGGTATCATATCTAAAGCAGCAGATACTTTTGTTAGCCTTCCTGCTCCATTTCACAACCTCACTGTCCTCCAAACACTCTTTGGCAATGTTGGACTTGATGCAAATGACCTAGTCTTGCTTTCTGGTATGCCAAATTCTACACACAAACTAAATTTCATTATTATTACTAGCGTCCAGACAGGGCACTCCTGTATCCGTCTGCTCGTTTTTTCTATCGTGCTTACATGTGTTTTTGCCTAAAAAAACACTGACATGGTCATCAGATAGAGCATTGACATTCACGTGTAGATGCCAATATTAATTTAAGAAAATTAAAGTAGGTTAACGTAACTACATATGATGTCCCGTGATCTTAGCTCACTTGGTAAAAGATAACGCATATTATATGCAGAGGCCAGGGTTCAAACCCTGGACACCCCACTTATTCACCTTTAAGGTGAATTTCTCTAGCCGGTAGACTACTTGACCAAAAAAAAATGTAACTAGATGTATTAACGAAGTTAAAAAAAACGAAAAGTAACCGCATATGTCAATGTTGTGTCTATTTAAAACCAACATGTCTATGGTATGTTCTACATGTCTTCTATCTGAAGTGTCAGTACTACAATTGTTTGATCTTAATCTAATCACCAAAACTATCATTCTTTCAGGTGCACACACAATTGGTGTTTCCCATTGCTCATCAATTTCAACTAGACTATATAATTTTACTGGCAAGGGTGATCAAGACCCAGATCTAGACAGTGAATATGCTAAGAATTTGAAAACATTTAAGTGTAAGAATATCAATGACCAAACCACACTTATTGAAATGGACCCTGGAAGTCGTAATACATTTGATCTTGGCTATTTCAAGCAAGTAGTTAAGAGAAGAGGTTTGTTCCAATCAGATGCTGCATTGCTTAAAAGCTCTACAACAAGATCTATTCTTGCACAACATCTTCAATCAAATGAAAAATTCTTTATTGAATTTGGCAAGTCTATGGAAAAAATGGGCAGAATTAATGTCAAGATTGGGACTGAAGGAGAGATCAGGAAGCATTGTGCATTTGTAAATTAATAATTAAATATCTTTGTTTGTCAATTTTTTATAATTTTGTTTTTGGGGGGTTTGTTATTTATTTCATGTCAATGTTGTGGTGTCTTAATATTGGACGTATGCAATGATTTGGTTGTTATTTTAAATGATATGGGAATAATTGGTTAAGTGATTCCAAAGTTTGATGGGAAATCTTGTTTTTTCCAATAAGCAGAATTGAGTGGGGGAGGAAATTTCTTGTGACACACACAACTCAATAAAATAAGGGGAAAAGGTTGTTTTCCTTTCATATGTTCAAAATGTATTAATCTTATGATTAAAATAAGTGATTATTTATTTATTGGTTATAAGTTTTGTCAAAAAAAAATTATTGGATATAAGTTTTTCAGCACCGTAAGTTTCTTTTATGAAATTGAAGCATGAAAATTGTTCGAACATATTCCATCCCTTTTAAAATACATGTCGTAGTCAACCATTGCATGCATATCAATACACAACTTTGATCATTAATCTTTAATTATATATAATAAAAAATTATAAAAATTTGATATTTTGAAAATATTTGTTGAGACAAATCAAACAACATCTTACATGCTAACATTTCTATTTATATATTAGTAAAAAAAATATGGTCAAAGTAAGATATGTGAATAATGCATGTTGTAAAATTGCGAAATGTATTTTGAAATTGAGTGAGTATGTCAAAACTCAATCATGAACTCAACCGTCCAAATCCCAAAGTAAAAGGAAATAAGCTGCTTATAGTTAATCTAAGCCATCCAAAGGATTGAACGGTCGTTTGGCCTACGTGGCATGCACAACAATCTATAAATAGAACAACTCACTACAAAAATAGATACATATTAGGCTACATTGCATTTTTGGTTCCATAACTATTTAGGTAGTATCGCTTTGGTCTCTTAATTAAAATTTGATTTATTTTAGTCCCTTAACTTCTCTCTGTGACACATTTTTGTCCTTTCCGTTAGTTTTAATTCAAAACGTTAGATTTTCTTCATTTTCTTCTGGAATTTTTCTGGTATTCTTGTTGTTGATGGTTGATGGAGATGATATGAAGATGAAAAAGAGGAGAAGAAAATGAAAAAAACATAACGTTTTTGAATTAAAACTAACGGAAAGGACAAAAATGTGTAATAGAGAGAAGTTAAGGGATTAATAAATCGAATTTTAATTAAGGGATCAAACGATACTACATAAATAGTTAAGAGATCAAAAGTACAATTTAGCCCACATATTATTATTAGGAGAAAATACCTCAAAACTCCTTGAACATATTGACTTGAGTGTAGGAGTGTATTTGCGAAAACGTTATCATGCTCCAGTCAAGATAAATTGCACCTCAGCAAAGATCAACCACACTCTATTGTGCCGCGCCTATTTGGAGCATCACTTCTATTTGCATGAGGATCAAATATTAATTGAAATTATAAGTCAGGCATTTCAATAAATGCAGGACAATCCTTCACCAAAAAAAAAATAGATGCGGGACAAAGGCAACCAAAAAAAAAAGCATTTGTATAAATGCACTACGAAGAGAAAAGTATAAAAAACACTTAATCTATCTAATCCTTCAAAAAAAAACTAACCTATCCTGGATCCCTGAGATCCAAATAGCCTAGTCAGCTTTTGTGTTTGATGTCCTTTACATAGTATGTGAAGATCACTCCTCAACTTCCGTGAGACTTCCTTCTATTAAGGACATTGACTTCTGCTTGCCCTTTCAATAGATCTTCCATCATAGTCTTCTAAGCTTCTCAATCCCTTTATGATGCTCTTCATATGTTCCTTCTTCATTGTAATGAGATCTTGCACACTTGAACATATGTTAATATTTCAATTGTTCTTCAATATTTTGTTATCATCAAAATTCAAGAGAACTTGTATGAACCATTCTTGTTCTAACAACTTACACATGAGAAAAATGTTTTTTTGGATATACAAACTTGGTTCTGATAGCTCATGGAAATTAAAAAAGGAGAGCAACCACCACCACGGAAAAAAAAAATCAAATGAACTAAATCCAATTTTGTATGATACTCCTGAAAAACTAAAAGAAGAATTGAAGTTATTGAAGAAGATGTAAATGATTCAATTTCACTAGATAGGATATGACAGTTTTTTGTCGGTGTTCATCTTTTTTTTCGATATTACACCGACATATTTTTTGTGGTCGATAATGTAACGTCATTTAGTGTGGCAAATATAAAAATATCATTATATTAATTAAATAAATATATAATGTTTATGTGGTGGACAAAACATCAACAGTTTTATTGGTTATTATTGCTATTTTATATAAATATATGTTTACGTTTTATCAACAATTTACTTTACTTTTCATTTTATTCTGATATTTTATATTCCATCTACTTATGTCTAGTGAAACATGTTTGAAGATAAGAAAATTGAAGCTCGTGTTTGATACTCTGCTTTCAAGAGAACCATTAAGATTTTTTTAACCCACATCAACATGTCAGATGATTTGAAGACATAAATTAATAAATATTTTGTTCATCTTGGTGAAAATCATACTACATCTCATGTATTTGTACAAGTATCATGTGTAGATCTAGGGAGGATAAAGATGAAGACATGTGGAAAATCATTTATTATCTTCAAGCTATTCATGATGATGACAATGTAGCATTCATGTTTTTGTTGATGGTTGAAAATAATAAGATATATATTTATGTTCGTTCTAACTGCGGCTGCCCATATTGTCAATGGAAATTGAAGTAGCAATAAACGTCACAAGAAAGGATGAGTTTGAATTGTGACCCTTTTAAAATTATTCCTGAAACTTTAAATTAAGTTTTATATACTCAAGAGAATTCTTGGTTGATGTGAATTCAATAGATAAATAATCAATTTATGTATAAAGGACCAGGATGTTCTAAAGAGAGATAATATAAGCAGAATGAGAAAAATAATATTAAGTTGAATTATAATGTTAGTTTAGCAATGACCATTATATTCTCGAGAAATATAAAGGCAGAATGATAAAATAATATTATGGACTGAATTTAAACTTTAGTTAAATATTATGCAGTTGTTTTATCTTGGACCAAAAGGCTCTGAAGGCAGTTTAATTAACTTATAAAGTAAGAATTAATTTAGGACGAGAGAACTCTGGATTAATATGGTTGAGATTAATTAGGACCAGAATGTTTTAGAGAAAAGTAAATATAAATGTGTGTGATCGTGTGTATATATTGTGTAAAAGTAAAAGAGATATAGAGAAAGAAGAATAACACAGGAGAGGTATCCTGGTTCACAAAATCCGACTATTTCTATTTCCCACACTTCGTGTGAGATTATCCACTATAGTATTCAGTTGGTAGAAACTTCTAACCAACACTATAAGGTCTTGATCACACCAGATCAGTCCGGAACACCTGTATTTACAACCTCAACATGCTTTTACAATTCTTTGCTTTCGCACAAGAAAGGTTGAAAATTTCCTATCTCAAACTATTATGCCCAGTATACTTGAGATCTAGTTTACACTTTGTAGGATGATGATTTTAGATCGTGATTTCTCAAACAAAGGAGACTTTTACAAATACAAACTCAAAAAGATGTTCTCAAACAAAAGAGATAAAAATAATAAATATAGTGAAAGATTATGGAGTTTGCTTTGTGATTGTCGAAAAAGATGATGAAGAGATTGATAGCTTTTTGCGTTGAGAGGGATAGATGCTTTGTATTTTAAACTCTTGCTTTCTCCTTCAAAGACCTCTTCTATTTATAGAGCTGGAAAAACTTGGAAAGCAAGCCAATAAAGAGTTGTTGTGCTTCCAATTCAAATTCAAAAAAAGGCTACAAAGAGGCTTGGAGAGAAAGCATGCAGAGAATGTTTATTCAATTTGCCTAGAACATTCTTTCAGTCCCAACCAATCTTGAACGAAATTGTATAGCACGTGGCTGCTAACTTGTGATGAGCTGTGATCAAGCCTTTGTGAAACTTGTTGCCCACTTGATGATTCTTGTTGATGTCATGTAGCTTTATGATAAATATTGATCCTTTGGATATTCCTTTGAATGTCACTCTTCACCCAGCAAAATACACTTCCGCCCAGCCAAAATGACTAAAATGCCCCTGCGCAAGTTAAGTCACGCAGCGTGACTTAACTTGCGTACGTTATATTTGCTGCACAAACATTGTGCAAGTTAACTCACGCATGTGTTAAATCTGTGCGCAAGTTAACTTGCGCAGTGTCTGGCTTAAGTCACGCAGCGCATGTTAACTAACACACAATTTTACACGTGCGTTAGTTAACATGCGCAGGGGTAAAATCGTCCTGCTTGCAGGGTGGGAGTGTATTTTGCAGGGGGAGAGCAGGATTTTATTCCTTTTCCTCAAAATTCCTTAATGGATCAAAAAAGCCACATGAGGGCCCAATGCTGATTTTATTCTTTTACTTTCAGCACATGTGCAAGAGAGAATATATTTAATTTCCTTTGTTTTTTTTTTCTTCCTTTAATGCATTACCAAGAACCTTGATTTCTTTCCTCTTTAAGTGAGACAAAAAGAATATTTGCTTTAGTCTTGATCTTAATTATGCACATTTTGACAATTGCCCAAAAAACTCATATTTGTTCATTGTCATATTAAGAACGATTTTGTTAGTCCTTGTGAGGTCATAACGTTTTATTGTTTTTATCGAACATTCTCATGAAACATTTCTCACAAAATTCATTAGTAGATAACAATATAAATAAAAGTAAATATTTTTGTTATCTTCAAAACATCAATAAAGGATTTTGGTTTCAACAGAAATTTGGTGTCATTTTATTAACTTTTAGGTTTTTTATATATTATTGTGTATTATGTTGTCAAAACCTCGTAATGTTGCACTGTTATTGAATTTCAATCATCCGTGTATTGTTAATATAATGTCAAACTCATATAATGTTATTAAATTATGAATGATTATGCAATGAAGTTGGTTATATTCAAGTATTGTTGATGACTTAGTTGTACAACTTCAGAAATTGTGGTCATGTGTTACAAGTCCTCAGACAAACCAATTTGTGGTTTGGTTGACATTTAAAAACGCTACTTCCTACATATCTGACGACAACGACATCTAAGTACCGTTGACAGAGTGACACTTAACCGTCGTTGAGAAGTGACTGAGCGGCAGTTACCTACCATTGGGGGTAAAATCATATTTTTGTAGTATGGAAGAGCAATTTTCTAGAAGTAGTGATATGGGCCTCCAATTTGAGGTTTAAGATCCAAGCCCACACCCAAAAACCTAGCTGCTCCGCCTACTCATTAGTAAACCCTAATTTGAGCATCACCCTTCACTCCACTCCCTATATATTCTAACCTCTTGCCGCAACACCCAAACAATTCACTTCTCCTTCATTGTTTCTCACATGTACTTTTTCTTAGTTCCTCAAATTCTGAATCTTAATTTCATCTTGTTTTGATTTGATTTTTTGTTTTGTATTTTGTGTTGAATGTTATTGTGCGGTGATGATACTTATGTGGACTAGAGTTTCTGATTTGGGAATCTTCACCCAGAATCTGATTACAACCCCTTGGCTGTCTGAGCACATTTCATCAAAAATACATCTTATTCTTTGTTTGCTATTATTTGGCTTATGATGATAATATACCTTATCTTAGCGGATTTCAGTGAGATTTTATATCAATGATCTGAATGTTACACACACTGAAGCCATTCTATTCTTTTTTGTTTTATGATTTAATTAATTAATTTATATGTTAATTGGTGCTATGATGAGATAAAAACACCAAGGAAGTGTTTATGGGCAGTGGACAAAATCGTAAAGGTTTTGCCGTGAGCTTATTTTAAAAACGACTTCTCCTTCCACTGAGCACTTTATAAATTTATGTAATGTGTTAATTGCGTCCATTTACCAATTCTGAAGGATAAATTGTTCCTTTTAGTGTAATGGCTCGGACGCCAAATTGATTGTGTGGTGATCCTGATTGATGGGTTTTTTCAATACCATTTGGTCTTGGAAACGCCTCATACATTCTTAATACTTTTTTATTTGAAATGGTGTGATCTATTTAAGTTGGAATTTACATTTTGAATTATTAATATTCTATTTGTTTATGTCTCTTCTCTTAAATGGAGTTTCCCTTTCTCAGGAATATAAAGAGAGGTTTCATAATCTTGTGATAAGCCTATGGTCTTCTCAGGACAATGGTGTTGGGTTGTTTTCTTTGTCAAGATTTACACAAGTCTGATTCTAATAGTGGCTTTGGATTTCATTTACCTCACTTTTATATGTTGTTTTAGGAACATTCTGCCTGCCATTTACGTTTGATGGCAACTGTAGTGCTTTATTGTAAAAAGATGATAGTCATCGTTATTATTGTAAAAGATTATTGTGATTCACAATGCTATTATGATATGATGTGTTATTGAAAATATAAGGTAAATTGATTATTGAAAATTAAGCATATATAAATATTGATCACTAGTAAACTATCACAAAATGTGCAAAGTGGCTCAACTCCAAGACATATTAACACCTGCGATGATACAGTTACACAACCAAAAGAACAAGAAATAATCTTCCCAAGAACATACTAATATTTTAGGTGGATATTAGGGTGAGGGTTCAATTAAATCCCTCACCTAAAATGTTGGTGGACCATTATTTAAAAACAATTTTAGGTGGACCATTATTTAAAAACCGTTGGATTAAGCAATTTACAATATCATACCATGTGGTAGCCACATTAGATTGAATTATTTTCTCTCCCTTCCTTCCATTCCAACGAATCTAAGCCATTAACTTAAATGGTTTTATTTTGGGACTTAATTAAACCCTCACCTTAGAATTCACCAATATCAATATAGCAAATACTTTATACAAATTAAACCCTCGCTTTAGAATTCACCAATATCAACATAGCAAATACTTTATACAAATTCATCTATAATTGAACTTGGTCATTGTCTTATTGTGCCCAACACCATTATAGAATGTATAATTTATTTCTCAATTACCATAACATCTTTATCCCACGAGATTGACAATAGCTTGTTACTTGTAAGTAATATGGTTCGTAGAGTTAAGAAAATGATTCAGGCTCGTGAATGAATGTGGAGAGCACCCTGATCAATTAAAATAAAAGAATTATGATCGGTAATTGTTAGTGAGAATGCCAGATAAAGTCTCAAAGCACTAAGATCCTAATCTGTATTATTGATCTACCTGAAATTTGAGTCTCAATTCCCAAACCTGCGTCACTGTTTTCGGTACAAGATCTAGTTCCTCTCTTTCCTTTTGTGCATTTGGAATTGGAAATTTGTGTGATTCTTCCAATTATAAGGGGCATTCTAACTTCACTAGTTGTTAACTTAGTAAGCTTCCTGTGAGTTATTATGATTGAGCTGTCATAGTTATTTAATGGCCTTTAACCTCTTCACATGTATGTTCCATGTAGTTGGCCAAAGCAAGGATGTCTCACTTGCATTGCATTGTTAAAATATTAACTTGCATTTTTTTGTTCAAGTTTCTCTTTTAGAATGCCTCCACTAGAAGCATCACTACTACTTTTGTTTGGAGCAAAAAGTGTCTAGATCAAGTAGTCATGACAAGGAATTTCTGATCATGTACTATGGCAAAGGCTACATAGGGAGATCTCTTTAGGTCTCCTACAGTAGGAGATTTGAATTTTTTTGTTTGCAAAATAAATGTTAACCATTAGATGTAGTTGAAATTTTTTTAATGGCTGAGATTCACATGTTAAATGACCCATTAAGATTGTATTATTTAAACATTTATATTTATTTTGAAAAGGGTGTTTTTGGTATTGTTAGTAAAATTGGAAAATTTTCCAGCAAACTCATAGAAGCTCGTGATCTTGGAAATTATCACAAAATAAAAGTACTAAATCAATAGTATATATAATTTCTGGGTTCTACATGTACCAGTGTTGATTTATTTTATTTTATTTTTAAGATAGCAGAAGTATTTACAACAATTAATTATTAATAATCAACACTAATTTGCAACTTTGCAACTGATTTGAATCTAATATATATATATATATATATATATATATATATATATATATATATATATATATATATTTGGAATGAGACAAAATTGGAAATTAGGCAAAATAATCCCACAATGGGTTTGATAACTGAAATAGCTTTATCTTTTCTAAACTCTGAAATTCATCCCCAAACCAAATATTCATTCTCAAATTCATCCTTAAACCCATAGTCTATCCCATAGTCTATCTCCAAATCTAATCTTGAAACCGAGAAATCCATAAATCATGAAATTCTCAATCATTTCATCTCCTCAGTTTATCTAAATCACGAATTTCTCAAACTCATAAACTTTGAAGTTGGAAACGACTTTGGGAAGTGAAGAAGAACAACAAAAGGGCGATGAATTTCGAATGGATGAAGAAGGGGGTTTATAGTACACTACCAAATTGAATTTCGAATGGAAGAATAAGGGGGTTTCTAGTACACTACCAAATCTAAAAATCCAATACACATTTTGGTTTGCAGTTTCACGTCCAAATGCAGATACCACCGTGAATTCAAGCAGTACCGAAAGCAGATGTATGATGTTGTTGGATCCAAAGGCTAGAGAATTTGTTGTGATGATGTTAATTCAGATCTAAGTGAGATAACGATATTTTAGTTGATAGGAATTTCCAATATTGACCCTGTGGTTAAATGAAATACTTAAATACAATTTACTTCCAATATTAGACAACATGGTACAACCACATGCAAATACAAGACAGTGAGTCTTTTTTATGGTCTCCTACGGTGAGAGGTCATGCACCCTAAATGGAGCCATATACTTGATTCACAACTCTTGTTCAAGCAGATTAAAGTTGGCGATCCTAGCTCGATGTTTGGAAGACTTGGATAGAGAAAATTGCTTTTGTAGAACCTTTTGGTTCCAAGTAATGGATCAAACATGTAGGGATTATAATCAAGTAGCAAACTTGTCTAAAAATTGCTTTTGTAGAACCTTTTGGTTCCAAGTAGTAATGGATCCAACATGTAGAGATTATATTCGAAGATCAGAGAAAAAGACTTAATTTTATGGCTAAAGTAGAAACACATTATATTTTACTGTGTATGTCATCCTTATGAAATAAGTTTGAATCGTAAATCTTAAGCTTAATTGTATTGTTGGTTATATCCACCGTGGGGTGAAATAGTCCTTCATCAGCCTCAGTAGTTTCACTAATGGCTGTTCTATTGCCTCTTTTCTTTGCAAGATGTTTTATCAATTTTTTAATCTAAAAGTGATCCTCATCAGACCTGAGATTTGTGGTTTGAGTGGTGAAAAGCCTTCGTGTATGAGGGCCTTCGATCAATAGATGCCTTATTCTTTAAAGGAGGATTATCTGCTAAAACTCCGACATCAAGTTAGTAAGTGTCGTGGATGAGAGGTATCTAGGGTAAAAAAAAAGAGTGTATATGGATGAATGCAATGAATTAACATTTATTAGCAGATTATGGCAAGTTGTCATTGAAGACACTTGTTGGTTTTTGGCTCGAGCTGTTAACCGGACGTAACTGGACGGTTGTCCCTTGAAGACACTTGTTAGCAGATTATGGCAAGTTGTCATTGAATCCGGACTGAACGGTCCAAATCCCTCTGCATGACCTTGATTTAGTGCTTTTTAGGGAGAATCCACGACGTAGTCTAATCCATACGCTTGTTGTGAGGAGACCACGATCCATGTAGGAAACAAAAAGCAAAACATACTTGGAGGATGAGAGCACACAAGCAAAATAAATTAAAAAAAATGTATTGTTTAATAAATCTTCCAAATTACTCCCTCTGGTCCTTATTATAAGAAGAAAAACCAAAAAAACATCAAAACCAATACTATCATTAATTCTTGTAACTTTTTAAATATTTTTACAAACATGCCCTTATAGAATGTTGTGAAACATTAAATACATCCACTAATATTAAAAAGACAATCATTAAATGAGGGATAGAAAAGTCTTTTAAACAATAACTACACCTTAAAAATTGTGACATTTTCTTATAAATAGGACCAAATTTTTTTTGAAAATTTTCTTATATTAAGGACCTGAGGGAGTATGTCAAATAGTATAAAAGATTATATCGTATACTTCATTTAATAACATATGCTTATAATTTTAAGGGTTAAATATGTTTTTAGTCCCTATAAATATACCAACTTTTCATTTTAGTCCCCCTATTTTAAAATATGCCCGTTTTGATCCTTCCATCATATTTTTGAACTAAAAAACTGGTGATGTGATGATGAAAAAGATCTACATCAATAAAGTTGTAAACAAATTCACAAGTTTATTTAAAACATGTCATGGCACTTTATTTTAAATGAAATAGTTGATGGAGGGACCAAAGTTGTCAAAATTTTAAAATAGGGGCTAAATTTGCAAAATTGTAAGAATAGAAGGATAGGATCAAAACTACGTTCAAACCTTAAAAAAAAAAAAAAAAGGAAAATTGTTGGAATTAGACAGAAAATGTCTAAACCTCAATATAGTTTCAATGATATCAAAAGTAATCGTGATGATGCAATTGATCTTAAAGGTATCTTTTCTTGTATAAACCTAGCAAAAATAGCAAAGCATTCTCTGTTTGATGAAACAATCCTACCCACGAACCAAAATGAACTCAAATTATACTAGTTGGAATGTATTCATGTAAAACTTGTATTCACTAAAATCATCTTGTGATGCTTATTGTTTATTGCGTTCAAAGTGAGAACTTTATATTAAACTCCCATATAAATCATTACAAAGATTCTGTAAAGTTGTCTTCTAAGGACACATTATTGCGTTTATTTGGAGGATTGCAAGAGCATTTCAGACTGATAAGGAGGCTCTTGCAAGAGTTGTTGTAATGGTGGGTAAGATAGAGTACGAGACTTTTATATTTGGTCATTACTATCATCTTCGTGTACGAATAGCCACGATTATGATTGTTTTACTTATTGTATTTCGACCGCCATGGTTGTGAAAGTCCCAACCACCATCAGGCATCGAAGACCCTTCTGCACTTTGGTCTTTTCCTCACAACCAGGAAATATGAATGTAAACTTACAATTTTTATAGTTTTGTAATCAATTTGCTGACATACTTTACATCCAGATTGAGGTTATTCTGAGGTTATTCAAATTATCTTCCACTTAGCACTACAAATTTTAATATTTGCAAAATTCTCTATCGCCATCTAACTCCTCCAAAAACTATGTCAGTATAGAAAATGAAATCAATGTTCTACTTGATTCCAGTTATACTGTTTTTTTGTGGCGTTAAAAATCACTTTTGTTACCACTGTCTTCAATATGTTTTCAATATGCAATACATATTGCATACTACTATTTTGTTCAATCCGATTTTAATATGTAAATGTAAACGCTACCAATGTAATTGTGTATAATTTGACAGGATTTAAAGGGTGAGGGATGACAATGCTTGATCCAAAAAAAATAAAACAAATTAAATTAAATTAAATGGCTAATGCACCAACTTTGTTGATGATGGTATAACTTGAATCAACATGTATACATTTCAATTCATATACAAAAAGTTCCTGAAGACGACAATTATGACAATGTCTCTACCTAATGAAGTCATTTCTTGCATGAAAGATAGATGCCCGATATTATGGCAACCCCAGCCACGCCAACACCTATAGATGTAAAGACTCTCATTGCAGAGATAGCTGGTTTGGGAGATGGAACTGTCATAAGATCCTTCATCTGTTAACAATAAGGTGTACATTGTGGTAAGAAAAAATGTCAATGACTAATATAATAAGAATGATACTACAATTTTGAAAGACATAAACAACAAAGCATGCGTGTAAGAATCAGTAAAATAGAAGTGTCTAAGAATACTTTAAGCTAAATATACTTATAAATTCCAAAGTATTTGCTTTGAAGTGCACCCATGATAGACTAGCATTTATTACGATTATATAACAGAATAACTGAATGTTCACATACCACGACAGGTTGCTTCCAATTCTTCTTTATTCCTTGTAGATGCCCCTTTCCAACAACAGCCACAACTGATCTGCTCTCACTTGCCACTTTTAATAATGTGGAGGACATGTACCTGGAAAGACGCAAAATAAGATAAGTCATACATAATATAAGACACAACATAAATACATAATTTTCTTTGTACACATTCTAGACAAAACACAGGTCAGATGTAATAATGCAATCACCCTCAATTCTAGACAAAACAGAGTCCAGTTGAACTAATCTAGTCACCTTCACTGACATACTATTAATTGCACCAATGAAGAAACTGTTTCGTCTAAACTCCGGGATGCTAGTGCACTAGTTAAAAGGCATAACTGGATGATATCAAGGCCAGAATAACTCTATAGTATGGTCAATTCAAAAGTATTTATGCATCCTATGCTCTGAAACAAAAGAGGCACTTGGTAAGAAGTCTAAGCCTCCAAGGTCTTTGAATGCAGACTTTCAGGTTTTGCTTGGATGTCAATACCAAAACCATGTCTAGGATGCCTCCAAGGAACTATCACTAAAGAAGAAAGGAAGCAGGTGACAAGAGACAGACACCATAAATGAAACTTTTAAGTTTAACTATGTGCAATAGAACTATCACTAAAGAAGAAAGGAAGCAGGTGACACGAGACAGACACCATAAATGAAACTTTTAAGTTTAACTATGTGCAATAGAACTTACTGATCTCGTTCATGGACAAGGGTCTCCATTAAAGTTGGAAACTCTTTACTCATTTCTTGAATAACAAGAGTCAGCATGTCACTGTCATCCATTTCCTTCAGCTGAAGAAGCAAAGCAAACCCATGTTAGGGTATACACAAGAACTTTGCACAAAAATGATCAATTCACGCTTATCACTAAGATCATGACATATACCATGTTATTAAGATCATCAGAGCTGGGTAAAAAAACTGCTTGGAAAAGTAAAGAGTACACCAATTTTGTCTTGTACCAAAGTGGCATCTTACTCCATGTTCTCTTCAATGTAATCTGTCTCAATCCAAATTAATACCGATTAATACAGTAATAAAAAACTTCTAAAACATAATCATACAATTAAACCAAGTTGAAAGCACTATGATAAAACTGCAAATATTTTAAAAAATAAATGAATAAAACTTCTACGAAAAAACACAAATATTTTGTTCAGTTTCCCCTTTCATTCACTATGAACTACCAAAGTACATATCAATATTTCTCCAATAGTTATAGAAATATTTTCCGATAAGCAATTTAAGTAGGTTCATAAGTTGAAGAAAAAGACAGATTTATGTTGTAGGGTTCAAGTGTTACAATTTACAGAGTAGGCCTTTATGCAATAGTGAGAAGACTAACAAAACAGTAGGCTATGTGACATGGCGGTCATGAGTTCTAGTCACTATAACAGCCTTTTTGCTTACAGCAGTGATGTGACACCATACACAGTGGATCTACTCTCTCCAGATCCCATAATGGAGTGAGCATAATACATTATGCTACTTATTTAATATGAAGTGTATACTACTACAGAAATAGCACAAAGGAGACATGGGAAATTCTTACAGCAGAGAGCGAACAAAAAAAAGTGATGCATGTATACTACTACTACTACTACTACTACTACTACTAGCCTAACTAATATTCAAGAAATGGATAATACACAACATCATGCATGTGTAATATCAGTGGCTTTTCTTTAAAAAGAAATGTATCCAACCTGTACAGGACGGTCACCAAGTATCACCCTGCCACCATACTTGACTGCTTCTTCATATGCCACACGAAACTCAGACCCAGGAAAGACCTCAAGCTTACTGGCAATCTGTCAGGTATTCAAGGGAAGAAAAAAGCATCGTACATGAGAAATACAGTACCTCATTCTTGAATAAGAAGGAATGAACGATTAATAGTTGAAAATATAATAGGGATGATAAATATGATTGTCAAACATAGAAACATGCCTTGGCAAGGAACCAGCCATAGAGTACTTCAAACATGTTACGGTTTTTCTTCAATAATTCAATCATTTCACTCATAGTAGGTACCTGAATGAGAACCACATATGATGAATATAGTTGAACAATATTTTATAGACCACTAAAACGATTACAATTGTAGTTTTATTACTAAGAGAAAAGATGATTTTTGGCCTTCTTTATCATACAAAAAGAAGAATAAAATACTCATAAGTTGCAAGCTTAAAAGTTTAAAAATAAAGATAAATGAGTAAATATATATTATAAAAAATCAAATATGTAAAATAATATGATGATGATGTTCATCCTTTAGTGAGTACAACACCAGTAAGCAATACAAATATTCAGCAATCATATACTTAACCCTTCAACCCTGCACTAAGCTACTGAAGCATGTTGATTTTCTATAATAGTAAACTACTTTGAATACTAACCCACTTGGGTTGGAACCTCAATATTTACATGCTTATTAGCTAAATGGCAATTAGCACATACAATCCGCCCGATAGCTTCTCTCGGATTTTCATAACCCTGTTGAGCAAAAATGGGATATGCATTTGAGATGGGTGCTCGAGTTATTATATATATCATGAGCAATACAGAAATGGATCGGGTAATCTCTTCCTTTATCCAAGAAAAAGCATTTCTAGTTTGCATGGTCCAATCATTCATCCTGAAAATTTCTACAATAAGATTAGGTAAGTCAATTTTTTAATGTTTAGCTCCTAGTGGTGTTGGGTTGGGACCTGTGCACTCCTCTCAAAGTCTCCGGTTTGATCCCCCCCCCCCCCGGTGCTAATTTCGGTGGACTAGTCCATACATCTTTAAATGGGGTCCCCACAAGTGGATGGTGAGATTGGACTAGTCCGTCCTTGGGTCGGATACTGAGTTTAAAAAATAAAATAAAAAATACTTTGCATACTCAGGGTCTTAAATTACAACTGGGAACAAGACAGTACAGAAGGGGGAAATCTGAAAATTCCCAAAATTAAAGAGAAAGTGATATAATAATAGCAATACGCTATTTGACATATTCTTTCCAAAACATTCTCTATTATTATGTAAAATACACAACTCACACTAAAAATATAAAAATATATTGAATGTTTGTGCTCACTTTCGTGAAACAAAAGTGATTCTAGAAGCAAAGTTTTTTTTTGGGCTTATTTAGGCGTTCTCAGATAGTATTGTTTACTTCCAAAACTGATATTATTGGGATTTGATGCTTTTTACTCCAAACGTAATTTTAGCCTTAAATTTAATGTTAAACTCATTTTTAAGTGAATGTACGAAACAAAAATTACTTGTTTAGTTAGAGGGGAGGGGAGCAAAATCCCTCTTGCACCAATTTTAGCCCCCTCCAAACGTGGGGGGTTTTTGGAGGGAAGAAATATTGATTTACAATTTAGACTCAAATATCTTTTTATTTAACATGACCTTAAATATTACAACGGTGGAAAAAGTAATTTCACACTCCCTCTCCCCTTGTCGAACCGAACAGACCCTCTCCTTCCCCTCCATTAACCCTTTCCCCCTGTTGATCCAAATAGACCCTTAACGTTCAACTAGGTATTAACCAAAAATAATATCCATCATCGAAGAATCAAACACAGATCCTGTTTTTAGTGGGACCCACGAAAATTTGCGCTAGAACAAGTGTACCAAATAGTGCATAGCTAACTTTGGTCATAGTAAAATACTAAGTTTAAAAGTAGAAACCTTAAGATTTTGAAGGGTAAGCACTTGCACACGACTCGAGCACAATTCAAGGAACACAGCCTGCAACAAACAAAAGCCAACCATATGCTTTCATCATTAAAATGTACAAGAAAAATAAAGGGAAACATCATGAAATCAAAATCAGGCAGCTCAGCCTGGAGTTGAAAGGGAAAAAACACCTCTGGTTTCAGTAAATTGACAATAGCTTGAACTTCTTTGCTTGACTCCTGCAACATAGTTCAACAAAAATAGTAAGCTTTAACTCTGTCAGTTCACCACCATTTAAACGGTAGTGAATTCAATTGAGACAGCAACCACGACGACCAAAGTAAATGCCAACATTTTGCAGCAGTATCAAGGTTTGCAACCGCAACTACAAGCGCAATTTAGAACCATGCATTTTACATAACAAAACAAAAGGCAATTCCAATTGAAATGAATAAAAACATAATAAGTATGACAAAAATACCGGATTAATCCTTTAAATTTTTTAAGTTTCAAATAGGTTCTTTAAGTTGTTAATTTAATACACTATTACCCTTTTAAGGGATATTTAAAACTTAAAAAACTTCAAATAGGTGTATTAAATTAACAACTTAACCGGACCTATTTGAAACTTAAAAAAACTTAAAGGACTAAGCTGGTATTTCTGTCAAACTTAAAGGACCACAAAACCTATTTGGCCTATAATTAAAAGATGTCCAGTTATTTTTGCAATGAAATAACACAATAGAATTCCAATTGTTATCGGAAGCGAGAAGTGATCATGGGGATGTTTAATCACAGTGATGCTAATCAAATCCTATCCATGCCAATTTATAGGGAAGTACTTGAGGATGAATATGTTTGGAAATTCACTCAATACGGGGAATATAGTGTCAAATTGGCTTACTATTCATAATAGAGCAACTTGTGGATAACAGAGATCTCCAAGTGAATGGTAATTGAACGAATTGTGGGGACAAAGAATACCACAGAAGGTGAAAGTTTTTTTATAGTGTGTGGTTAGGGGCTGTCTTCCTACGCGACAACAACTACAATTACGGGGAGTAAACTGCTTGGATAGCTCACTGTGAGAGTTACTAAGAAAACGATTGGCATGTTTTTTTCCGGTTGTAACAAGGTACAGGAAGCGTGGGCTGAACCAGGTTTACGGTCTTTTTGCGGATGGTTTCGTATTGTTATTTTTTCACCTGCTGGCAGCAGTTTGCGATGGCCTTGTGGTGTTATATGGAAACAAAGGAACAAGAAATTGTGGAACAATGTGGAGTTATGCCCGTCTGTGTCATACATATCGCTCGTGACAATCCACGGCAGTGGCAGCAGGTTCGGGATTATGCAGGTAGGGGGGCTGGTACAGTCAGTGGTAATTCAGGACTGAAATGGGAAAAACCAGCAATATGACAAGTCAAGTGCCACATAGATTTGGAAATCTTTAAGGACCAACGGCGATTGGGAGCAGGAATGTGTTTAAGTGGTGATAAGCGTGAATTTATAGGAGCAAAAACATCTTGGTTCCACGAGTTGTCACCTCTACATAAAGCGAAAGCTTGGGGTCTAAAGGAAGTTATACTTTGGCCTAGTGAAATGGATATTACTACAGTGTCAAATTGAATTTGATTGCAAGCAAGTGGTAGATCACTTTCTTTGGTACATCCAATCCCTCCATCCCTAATTGTAAGCTCCATCCTTAATTATAAGCACCCATTGAGAGATGATATTTGTCGCCAAATATAACCTCTCTCTCAAATTTCCAGATGCATTTATTTTTTTATTTTTTTCCCAAGCATAACCCTACTTACTACTACTGTTTTGCTTTGGAATATGAAAAGTCAACTGTGAATACATTAATTACACTGCCATCTTCCTGCAGCTACAATACGAATAGAAAATTACACATGAATGAAAGACAAGCAGATAATAAGTTGCGCGGCTAACCCTTTATTGACGGCAAAACCATCAATCTATAGGCAGCTACAATTGTATTGAATGAATGGAAACATTAAGCCGGATGAAGTAGGAAAAAAAAAATGTAAAACCCTAATTCATTGTTATGAATGTAGACAATGAAAACACACAATGCAATGCAACTAACACTATGAAAACTCACAAAGTCAACACCGATAATAATTTGAGAAAATGACATAAATAGTAATTATAAGTGTCGGTGCCGGGCCGGATACATACAACAGGACGAAACTAATCCGATGAGTATTCGTGCTTCATAGAACTTAACATAAAAAAAAAAAAAAACAATATCAGAATCAGAATCAAAATCAAAATCAATAAAAATATACCTCAGAAACATGAGCAGTTCCAACCAAATAAACATCACAAACACCACCTTCAGCAGAAGATTCACAAGACAACAAAATAACATTCCTCGACAACTCATCAGGAAGCGTAACTTTCTGTTGATCCGAATCCACCGCGGCGACGGCGTCTGCTCCGGTATCCGGAGGAGCAGACGAAGCTGCTGCGTCAACGGAATCCGAAGAATGATCATCGATCCGAACCATGCTATCGGATAAGCTCTCCATTTTGAGATCGTGGATGTGAATGAAGTCTTCGACGGCGGCGGCGGGGGTGGTGGAGGAGGAATCTGGTGGGTGCGCGTCCATTGGAGGTACGGTGGTTGGGGGATGAATGAAAGGCGCGAGTTGAGTGCGAGTGAGGTGGTGAGTCATAAACTAATGAATTGAAATAAAATATAAGTGTGTACCAATTGGAATTATTCTTTCTTTTTGCTTTATTTATTTTTTATTTACCAAATTCTTTGCTTTTTTTGTTGGCAAATACTTGGAGTGATTCTACAATAAATTCTAAAATAATGTATTCAAAAGTGTCGATGAAATGGTAAATTATAATTTCAAGTGTGTTTCTATATTGCTTATTTATTCGTGTTAATGTATGAAATTTTAGCCACAAAACTATTTGACACAAAATATATATTATATTTTCAAATTAACAAAAGGCACTGTTTCAAATTCAAAGAATCATGCAATATTATATCATGTTGAAGAAGAGTTTTACGATTGATCGATTATAGTTTCATCAAGTTTAAGGATTAATTTATGCACTTATACGTTGATAATACCTATTTATAATATTAAAAAAAAAACTAAAATAACGGTTTATTGGACTTTTGAAAGAAAAAAAAAGTTTACTAGGCTCTTCTCTCATACAATTGCTCATTCTCATACAATCCGACTAAAATACCTTCAATGTGACTTAAGTCACGTTCGTTATATATTAATGTGAGATA
This sequence comes from Medicago arabica, assembly GCA_946800305.1. Taxonomy (NCBI): domain Eukaryota; kingdom Viridiplantae; phylum Streptophyta; class Magnoliopsida; order Fabales; family Fabaceae; genus Medicago; species Medicago arabica. Next base: position 32,601,310 of record OX326964.1, on the reverse strand, counting down.
AGTCACGCTGACCCCAACGCGAGTTAACTCATGTTCTGTATTGGTCTACGTGACTTAACTCATGCTGCCATAATTTAGATGTATTTATGCTCCTCCAACTTCACAATCAAGTATTGCATCTCCGTCTTGTCCTCTTTCGCCATCTAGTTCGTGCATTGCACACTTATTTGATATTCATCAAACTTTTTTTTTGTTTTTTCCTTCAAATTCGTGGGAATATTCATAGGCAACGCCTAGCTCTTTGTCATGTGGACAACTCTTTTAGTCTACCCACAAGAAGACGACCGCCTAACTTTGGCTCCAACTAATGGTTGTGAATTCCACTAAGCATGGTCAACCATCAATCATTTGTATTCTTCTCAAAGTAAGCACGCAGCCTAAACTGACAATCACATTTCCTTGAGCTCGTGCATTCAAGATTTGGTTTCTTCTTTCTCTTCGGTGGTTTATATACACCACTCCTTTTACATTGCAACGCCGCCATTGAATTTCTTTATACTAGATTTATCTATAGATATAGTAAATCCAGTTTTTGCCGCTTGTCGACGAACCCAACCAAGCAAATCATCTCGCTCTTGCCATCTTTCATTTGTTAAAAAAATGAGGCGGTGTTTACTTCATAACCACGAAGCTTGGCAACAACACCGGGAGATTTAGGTTTTTCTTCAATGTGAGCTTGAAATGAAATTTTTACTTTAACCTTCATATCAACGATTGGTTTGACATTAACAGAAGCTTCGACGAAAGTTTCAATTATGACCAGTTTCAACTCAACGCCATCATCCACCACATTTTCAATCAATATGTCTATTGAAAAAAATTAACAAGGAAAAAAATATAAATAAGGGTTAATTAAGTTTTTAGTCCCTATAAATATTCACAGTTTTGTTTTTAGTCCCTACAAAATAAAATCATATTTTTTAGTCCCTGTGACATTTTCCTTAAGCATTTTAGGGACCAAAACTGTTGATGAAATTTTTTGACAGGGACTAAAAGTGCTGATGAAAAAATTTATAAGGACTAAAAATGCTGATGAAAAATTTTATAGGGACTAAAAAATGTGATTTTATTTTGTAGGGACTAAAAACAAAACTGTGAATATTTATAGGGACTAAAAACTTAATTAACCCAAGAAATAACTTATGTAAAAAGCTAAGAAAAAAATGGCGCAAAATTTAAATACTGGACACCAACGTGACTTAAGTCACGTTGAGCTAACAGCTACGTGAGTTAACTCACGCTGACCTCCAGCATGACTTAACTCACACCCAGATCTGCTTCTCAGAACGACGAACCAACAACAAAAACCAGCAAAATCAAAAGAGTTTAGATGATACATTACCTGATTTTTTACGTTTGATGAGCGTAAAAACTTGCTTTCTGATGATTTGTAATGATTTTAAGTGAGGATTTTGCTCCAAATTTTCGCACTTTTTAGATTTTTGGAGGTGAAGTCGTGAAGAGGGAAAAAAAACGGGTGTTCAAGTGTGGAACTACTGGGTTTTGTCCCAAAATAGTTATGCATACCAAATTGAGTTAACTCACATTGCTTTTAGTGTGACTTAAAGCGTGACTAAACTCACGTTGGCATATACGAGCGTGACTTAAGTTATATAGGGGTAATTTGGTCTATTCATACGGGAATGAGTATGTTTTTTCTTTGCCAGAAGAACAATTTTTGAACAATTAGGCTTGCCTAATGGGGTTTGCCGACCCTAGAGGGATAGCAAGGCCAAAATTATTGAAGTCAAACCTATATTATAATGTTTTTTTTAAAATCATACTCCCTCCGTCTCTAAATTATAGTCGTTTAAGATTTGTGCACGATTATTAAGGAAATGATTGATTGTGTTAATTTCAATGGTAAAATTAATATTATTTACTAAAATACCCTTATTAATTGTAGTTAGTGGAGTAGTTAAGTTAGATGAAATTCAATAAATAAGGGTATAATAATGGAAAAAAATAATAAATGCTGCATTGGTATTTTAAAGTAACAATTATTTTGAGAAAAATAAAAAATGCTAAAGAGACTATTATTGTGAGACGGAGGGAGTATATTTTTATTAACAATAAAGAGCGTTGTCAAAGTCTCCGTGAACATAACTCAGTTGACAGAGACATACATTGTTATATGCAGAGGTCAGAGACACCCATTTATTTAGTCTCTTGTGGCTTAACTTGTTTTTGTTTATAATTTCTTTATATAGAGCGATTATAACAAAAAAAAAAAAAACAAATGATAATAATTTTGTCAAAAAGTTATGATAACCGTCAATGAAAATTTTAAAAAATAAAAAAATAAAGGGTTAAATATGTTTTTAGTTCCTATAAATATGTCAATTTTTCGTTTTAGTCCCTCTAAAATTTTCCTTCAACTTTTAGTCCCTATAAAATTTTCAATCTTCACTTTTGGTCCTTCTTTTAAATTAAACTCATATGTAGAATTCATATTTTTTAATAAAATTTTCCAGAAAAATTCAAAATATTATAAGAATCACTCCAAAAAAAAAATTAGAATTTTTTAACAAAACATGAATTTAATATGAATTTTTATATTTTTTACGGTTAAAAATTCATATTTAATTTGTGTTTTGTTAAAAAATTCTATTTTTTTTCAGGAATTTTTTTTAGAATATTTTACACATTTCTGCACGATTTCATTAAAAAATACAAAAATTTAATGAAAAATAAGGACAAAAAGTAGTGATTGAAAATTTTATAGGGACTAAAAGTTGGAGGAAAATTTTAGAGGGACTAAAACGAAAAGTTGACATATTTATAGGGACCAAAAACATATTTAACCCAAAAATAAGTACACAATTAATAGAAAGATATGCATAAACTAATACAAATATATGAATTCTACTGGAATTAGGTAAGTCAGCCTTTTTCTTTTTAACAGTAATTATTTTAATAATCAAGCTCGTGCACAAGAACAAATCCACACTCATCATCATCACCACAACCAAAACCTCACCCCCACGTAAAAAGAACTTTGTCAACAAATCAACTCAAATGGGGATAATAAAATGTTTCGTTCACTTGAAAGAAAAAAATAATATTGTTCGTTGAATCTAACAGAAAATGTTAGTCTCTCGCAATTAACTAAGAATTCAATCAATAACTCAACTACTATTATTTGCCCAAAAAGAAAAAACTATCAACTGTTATTATCTTTTGACTTCAAACAATTACCATGAGAGCACCATTCAACTACAGAGAACCATGATGAAATAAGACAAAATTAGAAAATTGCTTATGATATACTAGGATGAATTGTTTTTTTTTTTGTTACAACAAGAGAATGGACTTGTTCAAAGTTCACACGTACTTATCTAATAATTTAAACACTAAAATATTTTTAGGTGTATGTTTCAAACCTTCTAAATTCTTTTATAGATAGCCTTCCATGAATTATAAGGATGAAAATTATATTCAAAGATACTTTGAAAAAAAATGTTTGGCCAATATATGAATTTATTTCCTCCTTTAATTGGGAATAAAAATATTGAAAATATGTAAATTATTTGTTTCGAGAACTAGTTTACACCCAAGAATACAATTATATAATCCAAGTAACAAAGACAGGGATACAAATTCCCCATCGAAATATTATCAGAAATCTAAAGAGATAACTTGAAACAAACACTAAACTAGCAAAAGTAACTTGTCATTTTCAGCATATTTCAACTTATGAATAAAAAACATTACATATTGGGTTCTTAAAAACCCCAAAAAATGACATGGGCATGTGAGGATTATATAGTGCAATGAGTCATCACTTCAACACATTCTTATGCATGCTGTAACCAATTAATATCCACCAGCACAGAATACATCATTACATCCATGCAAAGAAAAGTACAAAAGTAATTTGTTTCTTGTTCAACTATCTTGCATCCTATCCTAATATAAAAGCTTTCTCCAACATATTCATGCTTTCAATATACTAACATAGAACCACCAAAACAAAAAGCTAGAAATGGCAAATACTAATTAGACAGTGTCCACATGCGCTTCTGCTGCCCCATCAAGACCATCCACATCCACATTCTCGTTTTTACCCTCATACTGCATATTAAGTTAAAGTGCTATTACAAATGCTTGTTACAAATGTCTAGCTTTTAAGGCAGTAAACAAAATGTATTTCAAAGAACTAACCTGCACATAATTTCTGCGGGGAATCAGATCTGGAGTAAGCATCAGAGATATGCCCTTCACCTGTAATGCCATTCCATTATCATTTTCTGTCCTTGCAGTTTCATTGGTATCAGTTCCGTTATCATGCTCAATATCAACTTCCTCATCGACAACATGAGCTGCCATACTGGTTGACGGCACTTCAATCCTGGATTCCTTCGGCTGTATAGTCATGGTTATCAATGGAAAAATGTCATTGGTAATGACCACAGTCAATTTTGAAAATCTTATAAAACTGGCTGTTCAATGTATGATCGAAACAAAAGAAACTGGCATCACCAAAAGAATGCAACATATAAAAACAAGCTTCATTTTCCCAAGTGCCAGCAGAAGCATAGCAGCCATGGAATTAAGAATTAGTACCTTTTCTGAATGAATGTTGTTAGAAGAATTCCATATTCCTTTCTTGTGTTTTCCTTCAGGATCTTGGTGCCTAGTAACTTCAATTCCGTTGTCAGGGGCCTCCTCACAACTCTTGTCAATCGATTGAGCAGACAAACTCAATCGAGACCGCTTCCCGCTTCTTGCTGTTTCAACCGAATGCCCTGCATGCACGTTCGGGAAAAGTCAGGAAAATAACAAAAGTGCATTTACAACTTTAATATCCAGAATCATGCAGGTTACAAAAGATAAGGCCTCAACAGACAAATCTACATTATCACAATATACAAAAAGTCGCATACTAACTTTGATTATAAGTTGTCTGAATATATCCATCCCCCACACAGATGAAAGATATTTTCAGTTTTGCACTACCCAATATTTTGCTTAGCGAAGGTCGGATTATTTCTGAAAATCCAAAATAACTATATTTACCAAACTACTACCTTGTTGTAACTCTTCCACAGAATCTCGTTCTGCGTGCAGCCTTTTTCTGCAGGGAGATCCACAATTTTGCTCCAAATTATGTTTGGTGATTGGAGGAAGACCAGTATTCTCACCATTGCCTACGATATCAACACTTAAATCTTCCTCATCAGCACCGATTCTAGAAATGTCTGAGAAAAGCTGATCTCCAAACCTTTGAAGTCGGACCTGTGATCTACATACAAAACAAACAAATTGAAAACAAAAATCACTCCCAAAAAATTAAAGAATGTATTTGAGAAAACAAAGCAAGTCAAATGATATGAATTGATTGAATTCATAATATCATAACTTGCCTCTTCAGTTCATCTTGCAACTCCAATTTCTGATTGTGCATTCGAACAAACTTCCTTATTCTTGAAGTAATTCTGGATTTTACATAAAAAAAAAAGAGAATAAATAAAAATCAGGAAAGAAAATAGCATTATCAAGAATTGTCAAAGTAATGCAGATGGGTAATAGAAGATATATCAACATATACACTCTGAAATGTTCCAGTACCTTTTATACTCCCCATCCTCCTTGTTTAACTGAGTCTCAAGTTCCTGAATTCTAGAATTAAGGCTATCCACTTCTTGAACACTCTCATCCAGGCAGACCTTCAAAAATATACATTTGTACATTGCAAGTCAAAACATCTGAGTTGAATTTAATCTAACCTTAAAGTGGATAACTATTTCAGCTGAAAAAAAATTGGATTTTCTTTTCACATTTTTTTCTGGGAAACGGATAGCAAGTTCAATTTCATTAATATTCCCAAGACGATATATGAAACATCCCAAAATCAGTATCAGATTTAAGCCTCAAAACAAAGACGTCGAAATCACAAATGAATACCCCTATAAGTACTCAGCCAATCTATTTAAAAAAAGGCATGATTAAGGAATGCACACGCGAGCCTTGTGGATTCAGCTTGGCAGAAGCAAATTTCTTTAAAGTATTTTATGAGTGTAAATATATTCCGATTAAAATGTTACTATTTCCAATCTATTAGGCTTTCATAGTTGCCTTAGGCAGAATGACTTGATTCTATAAGTCTAATACTATGGGATCATGCTTCTCTTTGTTCTCTTGTATGTACTTGCAAATCTCTTGTGACTTATTCATATTCATGTTGGAACTAGAGATGTCTCTGGTTTGATCCCTAATTTTGGTCTCCCATTTCACTCATTTTTTGGTAGGGTTTTAGCTGCTGTGAGCATCGAACCTTTGTCTAGTAATTTGTGGAGTCTTTATGGACTCCGGGTGAATTTTTTTCAAGAGTAAACTATTCGGTATAAAACTGGAAGGCAGTTAGTTAGGAACCCATCCACTGCTCATTTTAAGGGCCGGACCAATTGTTAGGAACCCAAGAATTTGATTCTTGAGAAAGAACGCTTATATTAAGAAATAGGATAGAATAGGAGAGAAATCTCACTTCCAAGGGTTTCCCCTTCACAATAGAGTTACTACTCTTAACAATGTTTATAATATTCAATAATGATCAACTCTACATTGTATTCCCCTAGTTATACAAGTAGACTTATATGAACCCCAACTAACTAACTGACTTTTATACAACTCTTAACTACACTAATTGGCCATTATAATATATCCTAACAAATATGAAGGGGAAACTTCAATTGTTCATTTGAATTAAATTTTTTGCATTGAACTTTGTTTAACAGAATCATTATGTTTTGTTTAATTTCAAAAAATACTTGTAAGTTTATATAACACCACATTAAGGCTTAATTAATGATTACCACTTTTTCAAAACATAGACTACAAAACCTAATGACTATCCCTTTCATTAAAAATTCATCCACATAACTACAGACTGCATATGTCTATACTGCAGTAGAATTGGAAGTTCATAAACTAGTGAGAAAATTTCAGTATTGTAAACCAATGTTTTTAGGTTCCAAACAACAAGTACAACACGTGCTTTGTTTTACGTTTACTGCAGTTTAAAAACAAAATTGAATGGGACATGGTGTGAAAAAAATAGTATATTTTAGATGCTCCAAGAGAGTTAAACCAAATGACACAACAAAACAATATGGTCAATTCTGTTTGGGATTTTCGCTAGCATTGAGAGTGTGAGAAAAAAAAATGCAATTACAAGAGACAGAACTAACCGATAGTTGGGATTTTCGGTTCTCAAGAGTTTTGATATCAGAGTATACTTTCTTCAGCTGTAAACATTTCCAAGAATAAAAATAAAACATGTGATTCACAGAACAAACAAGAGAATGTATTGGATATATTTGTGAAAGAAAGATTAAACAATTTCTAACCTGATCCTCAAGAGTATTTCTAGAACCAGAGGAAATCATTTTTTCTTCTTTAATTGGATCATTAATTCTCTCAGAGATTTTTATACTTCCAGAAATATCACTATGGCCACTGATATCCTGTTTTCTCCTATGTCTTCTGTCACTGCACCAGGAGTTGCTGATGTTTATAATAAATCATAGACGAGGATGTGAAACACAGAAATATTTGATGTGCAAATTAAAGGTTGGCCCTGACGAAGATATTACATTCATAAAGTAATTCTGCATGCTGTCAGCAGGGATTATAATGGAATGAAATTAAATGGTTCTATTTTGTACTATTTGGTTCTGCACCTTTAGTTGAATCAAAATAACCACATTCTTTTATCAAATCATGCTATGTTCTGTTTTCAAATGTACCAAACATAGAAATTCCATGTTTTGACATGTCTCATCTGAACACATCTAGCAAAAGTGTATTGAGAGTAAGAATAGATTTCAATTATACAAACTCCCTCAACAAGTCCTAGGTATCAAACCCCGTAACTAAAATTACAATAAAAAACACTTAATCAATAAGCCCATCATCCCACAGCAAATAAGTTTCATGAAGTATAAGTTGACAGTTAATATCAAAAACCAATGAACATAATGACATCGACTAACAATTGTAAATAATATATAATAAAAGGACACCGGACACGACACTGACACGGACACATCGACACGGGTAAAAAAATTGAAAAAATAAATCAATTGAACATAATAACATGAGGCATTAATTCATGGCGACAAAGTATATATTTGTCACATCTGGCATGTTTCGCATGTTTATACTTAATTCATTCATTTCTTATTTATCATTCATGAGGCATTGATTTTTTTTTTCTTTCAAGTCTCCCCCCATCCTTCTCTAATCTCCTCCCCCCTTTCAAAGTCTGTCTCTCTCTCTCTCAAGTATACGTCAATCATTTTTTTTAAATAGCTTTCTGAATTTCCACTTTATTTTATATAGCATATTTTAATGAACATTCAACAAGAACAAAAGTAGTAGACAACATTGGCAACAAAAATGAAAGGAGAAAAACAACACTGTCAAAAGTATTCAGGTTAATTTACCTTCTTTTCTCCGGAGACCTCAGTGGACTATATTCTGCAATTTCAATTCATGGAACATTAGGAAAGAGAAACAGGTATCATTAAATAAAATAGCATGTGCAATAAATAGTATGCGTGCGTGTGATAGTAGCTCTCATTTATGCCAGCTATAACTTTACAGTAAGTAATGAACACACTACTTCGCTTACATAATCCTCGAAAAATGAGTGAAATAGGACACATGACAATATCTTGTTTAAATATCTCTTAAAAATGGTAATATCAGATACATTCAAGATTTAGAAGAAATCAGTCTCACAAAATATAAAATGTAAAATTGCTATCATGGATAGAAAAACTTTTCAAGTGACTTCGAACCTTCCCCTCCATGGTATGACTAAATTAAAAATGATATTACAAACAATGAGAACAAGCAGAAATAAGGATCTTGTGTCTAACCGCGAATGGTTTGCCGACCTCTTGCATCTCGAGCCGGTGAATATCTTGGAGGTGATAAATTCCTTCTATCAAGTTTATCCCTCAAGTCATTGTTACCTAAATAGTCTCTCTTTCCTGCAATAAGAAAATAAGCTTAAGTATGCACACTAAAATCAAAAGCAACAGATATTTCAGAAGCTAAAAACAGAGCACATAAACTGATAATGAAGACCAAGCTTACCGATATCTGGAATAACAAGAGAAATATAATAATGAATAGTATAAGTGCCTCCCATGTAAGAGCAAAAAGTAGATAGAAAATATCATAGTAAAACCCATGTATGTAGCTTATATCTTTGAAGTGTAATCAAGGTAGCAATGGATTAACAACAGTTCACATCTTCATCTTGTTGAGAAGTATGACATAATATAAAACCTCGAATGGAAAGTCATATCCAAGATGCTTAAGAAATAAAGATCCATCCGAAGGCTATGAGATTTGATATCTACTGATATCATTTTCGTTAATAATTGCATCTTGTCTATGTCCAAGTAGCCATGGCATATCCAGAAGTAACAGCCAAAAGGAATATCATAAGAGCCAAAACGAAGTAACAGCCCAAAGGAATATCATAAGATCCACACATAAGTAGTGGAATTCGTATATGAAATGATTGGGAAATTCGTTGAACTCTTCTGATTTAAATAAGAAGCTAGCAGATAGCCAGATACATCCATGTAAGCCTGATTAAGATCCTTCAGGAAACACTTGTTCTGCATATTTAGGGAACGAAGCATACAAAACATTGCCAAGAAAATACTACGTCAACAACACCAGCATTGCCTCTAAGTTAAACCAATTGGTAGAATTCATTGTGAAGAATCTCTCATTTAAATGAAATATCCACACTGCTGGAAATGCAACAGTCTACAAGAAAAAGTGGACAGACGTCCTATGGTTGAAATTGAACATATTAATGCGACATTAATCCCACATGCCATGTGTTATTGCATATGTACGCTTCAATATCTCCTTAGACATAATCAATCAACATATGGGCCATATTATTAGATAAGCATCCAGATCCTCTGTTTTAAGAGTATTGAATCGAAATAAATAAATGAAATAACAGTGTGCCGACCAAACAAGCTGGAGATGTGAATTAATTAGATCACAGGAGATGCCGATAATGTGTCACCACTATATAATTTATTTCCTCAAATTTTCTTCATGCAATGCTTCATTTTGTAATCATTAGTGAATTTTCCCAATGCAAGTTAAGTATGTTATCACAAATATGAGATGTAACTCAGACTCCCGATAGATTAAACTTATATTATGAATAATAATAGACCAGCTTGTGTAGAAGTCACAGTACAAACACAAACAGACACAGGACTAGTGGACTACAAAATAGTTCAAGGACATATCTACAGCCATCTATATCTGCAAGAAGACACACGAAGAGCTCTTCAAAATGTTTGTAAGTTCTTCATTCAGGAAAATTCTTCTGAACTCGGCAATCCAGAAAAGAAATATAGTTTGTCAGGTTCAAGAACCGAGATATAAAACAGGTACAATACTTACACTTAGTACACCGAAATCCAAATAATAATTGAAGTGCAAATTGATCACTGAATTATAGTCATAATGTAAGTCAACCGTAGATCGCAGAAAATAGCAGTTTGTTCAAATTCTGTTACGCTACAACACTATAGCCACAATAGCCGCTATTTGATAACACTTTGTGCTAAATAGTGTACCGCAAAACAATAGTGATTAGTTCAAATTCCACTACACTCTAGTACGTATTTGACAACACTAGATTTAGTGGTATTGGCTTGGGACCTGAGAGTGTGCTCCTCCTCAAGGTCTCAGGTTCGATTATCTCTGCTGCCAATTTGGGTGGGCTAATTTAGCTTTTTGGATAAGCAACTTAACTTGCAACTTATAGCATAAGCATTCATCAAGATAAGTGTTTATAAATAAGCTATTTCTATAAGTTGTTAAAAAAAGAAAGATTGAAAATTCACCATTATAGTTGGAAGAAAATCGTCGAAGCTCGGTATTCCCATGTGCAAAAGAACAATTCTGGCGATTACATCGACCGTTCTGATAAAGAGCGCATAACTTCGTCTTGAACTGCTTTCGTTGATCAAACATCTTCAACTTTGAACAATTCGATCGGAAATTTTCTAAGAAAAGGGAATGAAGTAAATTCGTTAAAGTAAAATTGATTAAGAAGAAAAGGGTTCGATGGAAGAATGAAAGTTTTACCTTGAAGTTGAAGAAGAAAGAGTGAAGAAGTAACGCTGAACACTGCGAAGCGGATTATGAAGTTGAGTGTAAGGGTACCGTACAGCTACTCGTAGACTTGACTCTTTGCATTTGGGGTAGACCGTAGACAAGTGGTTAAATTAAATACCATGCCCAAATGTTTTTTTTCTCCTTTCTTTTTTTAATACAAAAAGGGGCTAACAACCCTAAGAGAGTTGAACGTAAAAATCAAGAACATAATATAAAATATTAGAAAGATATTTAATGAATGATCGAATTTTGCTAAACTACTCCCCCGTCTCTAAAAAATAGTCGTTTAAGGTTTATGCACGATTATTAAGGAAATGATTAATTGTGTTGATTTTGATGGTAAAATTAGTATCATTTACTAAGACCTCCTTATTAATTGTAGTTAGTTGAGTAGTTAAGTTGGATGAAATTCAATAAATAAGAGTATAATAATGGAAAAAAATAATAAATGCTGCATTGATATGTTAAAGTGACAATTATTTTAAGAAAAAGAAAAATGGGTAAAAAGACAATTATTATGAGACGGAGGGAGTATTAATAATTTGGTTGGTCTCATGAAAATACTTTTAAGCAGAGGGCATGGGTGATGTGAAGAGAAATCATTATTCAACAAATTCATTGCAACATTGCAACTAGAGAATGTGATTGAATAATGATTTTTTCTGAACTATGCTATCTGAGGCTAATTTGACACCTAATAAAATTAGGCAAAGTTCATTGTGTGTAATACATCATCCGTTTCAAAATATAAGCAAAAGTTATTTTTTAGGTTCATTCATTTAATGATGTATGTGGTTCATAATATGGACCACATACATCATTAAATGAATGAATCTAAAAAGTAAATTTTACTCATATTTTAAAACGGGGGGAATAAATGATAAATCCAAATTGAAAGCAAAAACATAGATGATTCTATCGGAATCGTCATAAGACACACCTCCATGAGTTGCAATGCCCGATTGTTGCACCATAACACCATCACAGTTTAACTGGTCGAAAGGTGGTGGAATCCAAGATATACCCAAATGCTTTTTTCACCATTGATTTAGGCTCTGTTTGGTAAAATCAAGCTATAAGCTAGCTGATAGCTGATAAGCTAACTGATAGCTGAAAAACTAGCTTATAGCTGATGACTGATAGCTGATAGCTTATAGCTGGAAAGTTCGCTTATTGAAAATAATGTGTTTGATAAAATTAGTTGTTGACGTGACTGATAAATATAAAATGACATAAAAGGACATGGTTTTATTTTTTATTTTTTTTTATAAATTATATACACTTATAATGACATAAACACATCACGTTTTCATCCAACGAGCTTATAAGCTAGTCCAACAAGCTATAAGCTAGTTTTTTTGTGTTACCAAACACAACCTTATTAGTTTTAAATTCAATTGCTTTGATGTATGAAAAGGAAAATTAATATTGGTGGTCCACGATATTTACAACGTGGGTCTGAGAGTTTGGTAGATAAACTAGTTGGTTACTGCTCTTCTCCTGCATAAAACACTCGCACCCTGCAGCCTTTTCAATTTTACCCTTGAACATGTTAAATAACGCTGGACAACTTAACTCACTGAGTATAATAATAGACCAGCTTGTGTAGAAGTCACAGTACAAACACCATCAGACACTGGACTAGTGGACTACAAAATAAAATAAAATAAAGTTTTTAAAGAATAATGTTTTAAAGAATTATTAAAAAATCATTTTTGTTCATTAAAAAAACTAATCACGTGGACCAATCATTTTTCAAAAATATTTTTTTAATAATTCTTTAAAAGCTTTATTTTTTTTAATTATTCTCAATAAAAGTAATAAATAAAATAATAATATCATTGATAGTTTTTTTTGTTAAAAAAAAAAGGCTCAAGGACCAATACCAAATTGCAGGGACAAATATAAAAAAAGTATTGAAAGTGCAAGGACTAATGATATTTTAGATCAAAAAATAATGAAGAAAATGATAATAATTTTTTTGAATTTTTTTGTCATTTAGTGTGCCACGTGGCATGGAATGATTGGTCCACGCGGCACACCGTTAGTTTTTGATTTTTTTTTAACCGAGAGTTAACAGAAGGACTAAAGCCAAAAGTTTTAGAAAGCGCAGGGACCAATGTCAAACAAAAAAAGCGCAGGGACCAATGTCAAAATTGGGCAAAAATACAGAGACTAAACACATTTAAGCTTAAAAAAAATAATACATGTGATCAAAAGAAAAAGAGGACAAAAATGTAAAGTTTTCTTATAAAATATAATATTTTCATTCAAATGTTGGTATATCAACATAATCATCATTTGTTTCAAAAAATAAAATAAATAATCATCGTTAAAATAATTCTAACACAATTATTTTTTTAACGTTGATTAATTGAATCTTCTCTCTCATTACCTTCATCCACAAGAAGTATAATATTAAGTGGATCATCGAAAAACAATTTTACTAATTCATATTTAAGATTGAATCATATACATTTTCACTGAATTTTCGCAACATTATCTCACTTTTCTACCAATTATCTTTTATTGGATAAGTATCTTATAAGTATCATTGTGCATCTCTGGAGTATCCTTTAAGTATCCGATAAAATATATTTTTAAATAAAAAGAATTAATTTCAATACTTCGTGGGTATGTATCCACTCATATATCCGTAGAATATCGGTATCCATATCCAACACAAGAACATCTTTATCTTAAAATATCCTGGTTTCATAGGCCCCAGGTTGTCCAATCGATCCTTTGTTTGCTATTCCTTTAAAAGAAACTCCATCAAAGCTTTCTCCACGATTTAATCCAAATTGCTACAAGCTTGTGCAAAACCCCCAAATTAGGATTAAACCCCAATTTGGAGTGAAAACATTAATGGTTCTACCAAGAAAATTTACAAGTACTTTCCACCCAAAGCAAGGATTTACAACACAACACCTGTAGCTTTGAATGTTATCTCCCTAATCTATGCTAACACCCATTCAAACAAATCAATTAATTAAAGACATATCTTTGAAAATTAGGAATTTTTGAAAGAAGGAAGAAGATGAATTTGTATATTGCTTGATTCTTTATTTGTAGCTGAAATTTCGCCATGTTTTTAGAAATTTTTGTATCAATTTATAGAAGTCCCTGTTTTTAACATTATCACAGTTGGCTTGTTACACATCGATCCATAGGAGCTATGTGTCGATTCATGAAAGTTGATTTTTCAGATTTCTCAAAATCCTTTGAGTATGTATCGATCCATACAATGTATGAGTCTATCCATATAGTTTGGTGTATAAGTTATTTGACACATGATTCGGTACGTATCGATCCATGTGTATGCATGTAATGATCCATAGACCAAACTTCCATAAGAACTTGAATTTACTTTGACTATCAATTTTAGTTATTTTTTTAGGGTAAATTACACCAAGATCCTTTAAGTTTGAGGTTTGTAACATACATATACTTTAAGTTATTTTGGTTACACATAAGTCTTTTAAGTTTGAGGTTTGTAACAGATTGGTCTTTTAAGTTATTTTTGGTTACAAATGTCTTTTAAGTTTGTAAATGTTTTCGATTTAGTCCTTCTACCATATCACTGTTTGGATAATAGAAGGACTAAATCGAAAATGTTTAAAAACTTAAAAGGACTTGTTTGTGAGCAAAATAACTTAAATGACCAATTTGTTACAAACCTCAAAACTTAAACGACTTGTGTGTGACCTAAGAGCAATAGACGACGGAAACGACATAGATGTCACAAACACCAACCTTTGTGGCAAACTCACACGACAATTTTATCACATCTTTCAAAAACTCTTGGTATCCCCACTCGACGCCATTCTTTGTCCGATGATTGTTCTCTTCCGCATATGGTGGCGGTTTTTGTTTAGAACTGAATGATGGAACAAGGGATTTTTGTTTTTCTTAATACTAGCGAAGAACACTCTATGGTTTTCTTCGAATATCGCCACTACCCATTCTGCTAAGGTGCGTGTGCAATCTTTGATTAGCATGAGTGGCAAACTGTCCACTGGTAAGTGTATTGCCTCGGATGCTCCGATGCTTGATTTGTTATTGGTTTCCCATCACCATCGTCAGATTAGAGAGGTGGTTTCGATGTGGTGGAAGGCGCCCTCTGCTCCCTGGATAAAGGTTAACACTGATGGCTCTATTATTGGCAATCACGGCGCCTACGAGGGCTTGTTTCATGATCATTTAGGTACTTTTTTTGGTGCCTTTACCTGTAACTTGGGAACTTCTTCTATTTTTAATGCTGAAGTTCATGGTTTTATTTTGGCTGGAGTATGTTGCCTAGAATGGGTGCACGAACATTTGGTTAGAGAGTGACTCTACTAGAACTCCCAGTTTTCAAAAACACGTCGTTGGTGCCGGTTTTGCTTCGAAACTCTTGGCATAATGCTTGTTCTCTTGGAAATTTGATTATTTACTCTCATATTTTTTGTAAAGGCAATTGTTGTGCTGATAAGTTGGCTAATATGAGTCACTCGGTTCATGAGGCGATGTGGTTGTCGGTTTTGCCTCCTGACTTAGACGGTTGTTTACTTTCTGTTTCCATTTTTTCTTCTATTTTTTTTTTTCATTTTAAGGTTTTGGTCCAGTCTCCCCTCTTGTATCTTTTTAACTTTTTTTAATAATATTTTGAGATTAACGGTAGAGGATGGGGGTTCATCGGGGTGCCAATCTAGTTGGGATGTCGTTGCTTCCCCTTGATGCATGTCCTTTCTCTTGGTTTAGCCGAAAAAAATGCATATGCACAAATATTTTACATTGTTGGAAATTAAATCCCTATTTTAAATTATAGTAACTAGCGAAAAGACGGGCACTCACGTGGCCGTCTTTCCGATCTTTTTACTGCGCTAAAATTAAAAAATTATGAACTATGTTTTTTTTATGATATTTTGATTTTGATTAAAATAAAAATATAAATGTTTGTTACTTCCTAGTTATAACAAACCAAATTAAACATGATTATCTATTTCAATAACACCAACAACAATCTTTATGATAAAAAAAGTTGTTTAAAGGTATAATTGGGATAATAAAAAATTAAATATAAATATACTCATTTAGTTTGTTACACTTTTTAAATGATAAAAAAATAACAGACATATATATATATATACATATTCATATCGTATTTGTTATATTTTTTTAATATTTAAATTTATTATTATCTATTTCTTTTCTCTGCTGCCAGTTTGCACCATCACTGCCGTGAGCCCTGCCATGGCTTTCGATTGGAAAACTGAATTGGCATCTACGATGAAACCCCCCTCCATCGCAGTTGAACCAGCACACAATATTCCACCACCAAAATCAAAATCATTCGCGCAGGCCCTTGTTTTTGCGCCTGTAACAAAATATTCAGTACCACTACCGACTCCAGTTATTCATGGCGAAACTCTATGCATTCATATTTCTCAGGAGACATACGCAAGGGGAGTTGAGGTATGCAAGCGTAACCTCCGTGGCAGACTCATACTGAGTAAAGGCAACAAACCCTATTGTTCGAGGGAAGTTCTGACAAAGCTTCAATAACTCTGGACGAATATTGGGCCATGGAAGATGACACCTATGGGCAAGGGCTATTTTGAATTTTCTTTTGCTTCATATGATGATTTGCGGTCAGTCTGGGCCAAGGGAACCTTGAATCTTAAACCGGGTTTACTTCAGCTTTTTGAATGGTCAAAGGATTTTAGTGCATGCACACAATGCCAAACTAATGCTCAGGGTTGAATTAGATTGCACGAGCTGCCTCAGGAATACTGGATGGACCGTACTTTAAGGGAGATCGCAAACGCGATTGGAACTCCACTGCTTGTTGATTCAGCCACACAAAATCGCGTCTTCGGACCCTACGCGTGCGTTTTAGTGGATATGGACCCTTCAAAACATATTTCCAATGAGGTAATGATTGAGAGGGAAGGCTACTCTTTTGCCATTGAAATTACATACGAACGATTGCCTTTGTTTTGCACTCACTGTCGAAATATTGGACACCACATTACTAGTTGTCAGTGGCTGCACCCGGCTAAGGATACTCATGTGATTGATAAACAGAAGAAGAGTATAGTATCACAGAAGCAACAAGTTCAAAAATGGCAGCACAAGGACAATCCCGACGGTATTGGTTCATCAAGAGCTTTTTAGGCTCCAAAGGTCAACACTACAAATGAACATACAACGCCGCAAGCGGATGCTATTCCATTACAAATAGAGCTGGAAGCCATAACCAAACAGGAGGAAGAAGTTGATGAGGATGTTTCCATCCCGGTTTCTCAAGTCAAAGTGCAAACAGATTTACAGATGGACAAATAGCCTGCGACCATGACATTCACTTACGAAAATGTTGACACAAACATTCATCAAGAAAAGATGCCTTCCACATCTGTTCATGTACGTGAGGAAATCACTGACGCAAAAGATGAAACACAATAGGATAATGGAAGTGGTGGCAATGCCGCATTACATCAGTCGCCATCTTTTGATGTTATGGCATTGGAACATTCAATACAAGTGCAACCCAGACCGATTGAGACAGAAGGCAATTCATGTGATGAAACAAATGAGGTTAATGCAATTCTTGTGTGTGATGCTTCTATTCAGCACCATGAAATCCAGGTTTTGAAAAATGTACAAAGTGACTTGGATTTTTGGGCTCGCATTCGTGAATATGACCAACGGTTGGCAGACGAAGACTTCACGCAAGTTTTATCCAAAAAGAAGCAACAAGCATTGAAAAAACAAGTTTTAGGAAAAGCTTCGTACAACACCCGTGCAAAGGGTACACATCCTCCTTCTCAATGAATCTTCTTTATTGGAACATCCGAGGTATAGGTAATTTTGAATCTAAAATTGCCTTGAGAAATTTATTTCTGTCACACAAACCGTTAATTATTTTTATTGCGGAGCCGAAGATTTCTTTTGAACATGTTCCTTCTTGGTATTGGAATAGTATTGGAGTTTTGAAGTATTGTCTGAATGTGAGAGAAAATCTGCTGCCAAACTTATGGGCTATTTGGGGCAATGATGTTTCCTCAACTATTTTATTTATGTTTGATCAATGCATAACTTTAGAAATTTCTTGTCATCAGTTAACTGTTTATATTGTCACGGTTTATGCTAGTACATATTATTTGAAGCGTCATGCACTTTGGGCCGACTTAACTCATCTGCAAGGGTGCTTTCACGGTCCTTGGTTATTTATTGGTGATTTTAATGCGGTTTTGGGTGCTCATGAGAAGCGTGGTCGTAGGCCTCCTCCACCCTTACCGTGTCTGGATTTTTTGAATTGGTCTAATGCAAACTTGTTAAATCATCTTCCTACTTTGGGTGCATTCTACACTTGGACTAATGGTAGCTTCGACTTGGAAAATGTAGCTCTCCGTCTTGATAGGGCTATTTGTAATGAGGAGTGGATTAATTTTTGGCGCAACACCTCTTGTTCCGCTCTTGTGAAGCATCAAACGAACCATCATCCTCTTCTCTTATCGGTTGACTTCTCTGTTATGAATCGTGGGAACACTTTCAAAATTTTTAAAACTTGGACTTCTAATGAAGACTATCGGAGGCTTGTAATGGAAAATTGGACAAAATTTTTTAGAGGACATGGCATGGCTCGACTTCAGGAAAAGCTCAGGCACATGAAACAAGCTTTTAAGCATTGGAATATGACGGTTTTTGGAGATGTTGAAAGGCAGGTCCGGTTGGCGGTGGATGAAGTTAACCGCATACAATAAATTATTGACACTGAGGGTTTTTCTGATGATCACTATGTTCAGGAGCTTGAGGCTCAACTTCTTCTAACCAAGGCATTGAACCATCAAGAGGATATTTCGAAAGAGAAAGCCAGAGATCAGAGGTTTATTCACGGCGACAGAAACACAGCTTATTTTCAATGAGTAGCGAAAATACGAGCTGCAACAAATTTCATTACTTTTTTGCAAGATGGTGAGCATGTTATTACTGAGCCTTCTGACATTGAGGTGCACGTAATAAATTATTTCCAATCCTTTTTTAATGTGGCTAATATTGTACTGCTAATGACTTGATTACATAAACTATTCCTTTTTTGGTGTTTGTTGATGAGAACCGCATGCTGTTGCGAATTCCTCGACGCGAGGAGATCAAGGATGTGGTGTTTGCTCTTAATGGGGATGGAGCCCCGGAGCCTGATGGGTTTGGTGGTCACTTCTACCAAACTTATTGGGACTTAGTTGGTGCTGATGCGGTTCAATCGGTTCAAGAGTTTTTGACTTCTGGTATGCTTGCTAATAATGTTAATAATAATCTCATTGTGCTCATCCCGAAAGTGCCTGGTCCACGAGTGATGGGGGATTATCGTGTTGGAACAAAGGTGTTCAGCAATACCGCGTTTTGAGTTTTGATGATAACAAGGTATTAAAAAGTTGTCAATTGGATATTGCTAATATTTGTTTAAGTATGCAGGATATCAATTAAGATTTGTATCTTAGAAAGTATTCTGTTTGAACAATGTTAAAGAGCAATAAATCCAGAGAAGCTTGTTGCTTGTGATTCTGTTTCGAAGAGAGTCTGATTCTGTTTTCGAAGAGAGTCTGAAGACTGTGCTGAAGAGAGTCTGAAGACTGTTTCGAAGAGAGTCTGAAGACTGTATCAGAGTCTGAAGACCATCAGAATCTGAGAACCAAGAGAGTCTGAAGATTATCAGAAGCATAGTGCTACAGTGAGTCTGAAGCCACAAATTTGATAATATGCTAACAGTGATCTCTACTGCATTGCTATGCACAAAGAAACTCTAATGGAGTAACGGCTAGCTTCTAAGTCAACTTGAGCGTGGGAAGCACACAGACAAAGATTGCAGGCCAGTACAAAGTACGTTGTACGAACTCTGTTTCCACTACTCCACTACCTCGTACAGTTTGGCAACTGTCTCTACCGGTATTAATCCTCAAAGGGAATGGAATTCAAATGATGCGATTGAAGGACTATTACCAAATCAAGCAACAGATCAACAGTCATTGATCAAGCTTCAGAAATCATCCTGATGCGCTGGATGACTCAACGTCTCTTTCCTACGCCTATATAAAGGATAGAAGACTTGAAGAAGTGTTGGACTCTACAACTTAGAAAAACTGCATTGCGCTGCTTTCGTATTCAACTGAGTCTTAACAAAAGCACATCATTAACTTATATTCTTACAAACTGAGTATTCTAGAATTTCTAAGTTTCACAGAAAAACAGAGTCTGTCTTTTGTGTAAAACAGAGTCTGTCTTTGTTGTAATTGAAACACATTTTGATTGTTATCAAGTGTTTCAACTGTATTCAATTTTCTGTAATTGTGTAAAAGTCTCTTGCTTTTGTGCTTGAGCAAAGGAAGTCTCTTGGCTGCGTCCTTGAGCAAAGGAAGTCTCTTAGTTGTGTCTTTGAGCAAGGAAGTCTCTCGCCTGTGTGCTTGAGCAAGGAAGTCTCATACTGTGTGTTTGAGCAACTTGTAATTTGATATTACATTTTAGTGAACTCTCCTTGGAAGTACAAGGGGGACAGGACTACTTCCGGTTTGTGGAAGGAACCTGTATAATTGCTTGTGTTCTCTCTTCTCTCTTTATCTCTTGATTATTCCGCTGCAATCAGAACCTAATCTCCTATCAGACTCTGATCTCATTCAGACTCTGAGTTTAAAGAAATTAGATTCTCACTCTTCAAGAGTTGCGAAAAGAAAACACAATTCAACCCCCCTCTTCTTGTGTTTTTCTCACCTTCAGTTGGTATCAGAGCTCCGGCTCTGTTGTCTTAGCACTTAACCGTGTAACAGAAAAGATCCAGAGAAAAACATGTCTTCCAGTGAACAGTCTTCTTCTGGTGCTGCTGCTGGTGCTGCTATTCCATATGACTATGGATCCAATAACAGCAGTAGAAAGGCTGATTATGGAAAAATTCCTAAGTTCAATGGTGATCCTGAAGAATTTTCTTGGTGGAAAACCAACTTCTATAGTTATGTCATGGGTCTTGATGAAGAACTCTGGGACATACTTGAAGATGATGTTGGTGACTTACAACTTGATGACGAAGGTGCTGCCATTGACCGCAAACTTCACACTGCTGCTCAAAAGAAAATCTATAAGAAACATCATATCATCAGAGGGGCTCTTGTCACTGCTATTCCTAAAACGGAATACATGAAGATGAGTGACAAATCTACTGCTAGAGCCATGTTTGCTTCTCTCTGTGCTAACTACGAAGGAAGCAAAAAGGTCAGGGAAGCTAAAACTCTTCTATTAGTTCATCAATATGAACTATTTAAGATGAAAGAGGATGAAAGTATTGAGCAGATGTACTCAAGATTTCAAACTCTAGTATCTGGTCTTCAGATACTGAAGAAGAGTTACATAACTTCTGATCATGTTAGCAAGATTTTAAGGAGCTCACCCTCTAGATGGAGACCAAAGGTTACTGCAATTGAGGAGGCTAAAGATTTAAACACTTTAAGTGTTGAAGATCTTGTAAGCTCACTCAAGGTTCATGAGTTAAGTCTCAATGAACATGATTCTGCAAGAAAATCCAAAACCATTGCCTTAAAATCAAAAGGAAGGTCTTCAAAGGCTCTCAAGGTTGAAGAGTCTGAAAATGAGTCTTCAGCTTCTGAAAGCTCAGAGGAGGATCCTGATGTAGCAAAGGAAATGGCTATGCTTTCAAGCAGAATGCAGTACCTTGCTAAGAAGAACAAGAGATTTCTGAGCAAGAGTAGTGGGAAGGGGTTCAAAAAGGAGGATCAGAAAGGTTGCTTCAACTGCAAGAAAACTGGACATTTTATTGCTGAGTGTCCAGAACTGCAGAAGGAGAAACCCAAGTCAAAAAGGCCAACCTTCAAGTCAAGCAAGTTTAAGAAGCAGATCAAGAAAAGTCTGATGGCCACCTGGGAAGATCTTGATAATGAGTCAGGGTCTGAGGATGATGATGCTGATGGTGAAGCAAATGTAGCTGTTGGACTAATGGCTACAACCAAATCTGTTAAAGAGACACCTGAGGCAGAATCAGATACAGACTCTGAAAATGAAACAGAGGTATATTCAGAACTCACAAGATCTGAACTTATAGAATCTGTCAATGAGCTTCTTGGTCATTTTAAAGCTAAGACCACTGAGTTGAAGAAAGTCAAACAACAGCTTGATATGCTGTCAAAAAGACATAATTCAACTCTGTTGGAATTAGAAGATTTAAAAGAAGAAAATATTTCTTTATTGATCAAGAAGTGTAGCTGTAAATACTTAAGTGAGCAAGATGTTGCTCTGCAAGAATTTATTGCTACTGGAATTGACAGATCAAGGGTTGCATCCATGATCTATAGCACGTATCATAACAGAGGACAGGGTCTTGGATTCATTGGAGGAAACTCAAATGAAATGACTCTGAAATCTGGTCCTGATGGAGCCAGAGAGGCGTTGAAAAATCATTTTGTAAAAGAGTCTGATGAAGTCAACACAGTGACTCATTCAGAACCTACAACTTCTACTTCTAAGATTCTGACTAAGTCAAAACTTCAGAATGTTAAGTTAAAGGGTCTGAAAAACTTTGAACCCAAAGCTTTAAAGTCTCAGACTCTGAAACGTTCAAAGTTTGATAAACAGACTCTGAAAAAGCCAGAGTCTGAAAAACCAAAGTCTAAGTTTCAAAGGAGAGAAACTGTGAAAGGCAAGTTGAAACCTAAACCAAACGGTTCCAAACCTAAGGTATGGGAGAAAACATTGCCAATGATTTCAAGACATAACTTACGAAAAGAGTTCAATGGTTCTAAGACTAACCAAAAAGGACCCATAAGAATATGGGTACCTAAGTCTGATATTATTGATGCTGCAGGTATGTCTAAAAGGACTAAAAAAGAACAAAGCTTGGTACCTAGACAGTGGTTGCTCGCGTCACATGACGGGAGAAAGGTCTATGTTCCTAACCCTAACCATGAAAGAGGGAGGAACTGTGGGATTTGGAGGAAACCAGACTGGCAAAATCATTGGTACTGGAACCATTGGTAACTCTCTGATCTCAATCAGTAATGTGTGGTTCGTTGATGGACTTAGACATAACCTACTAAGTATAAGTCAATTATGTGACAGTGGTTATGATGTATTGTTTAATAAGAACAACTGCACAGTGGTTAACAAGGATGATCAGTCCATAGTCTTCAAGGGAAAACGAAGAAACAATGTATATAAGATAAAATTCTCAGAACTGACTGATCAGAAGGTAATGTGCCTTCTGTCAATGGGTGATAAGAAGTGGATGTGGCATAGACGTTTGGGACATGCTATCTGGAGATTAATCTCTAAGCTTAGCAAGTTGCAACTTGTCAAAGGCCTTCCAGACATTGACTATCACTCAGATGCTCTTTGCGGAGCATGTCAGAAAGGGAAAATTGTCAAGAGTCCCTTCAAGCCGAAAGAAATTGTTTCAACTTCCAGACCCTTGGAGTTACTTCATATTGACTTATTTGGACCAGTTAACACTGCATACTTATATGGAAGTAAATATGGACTAGTTATTGTTGATGACTACAGCAGATGGTGTTGGGTTAAATTTCTGAAAACTAAAGATGATTCATATTCTGTGTTCAGTAAATTCTGCATCCAAATTCAATCAGAGAAGGAAATGAAAATCTTGAAAGTCAGAAGTGATCATGGAGGAGAATTTGAAAATGAACCGTTTGAGGTTTTCTGTGAAAAACATGGAATTATTCATGAATTCTATGCACCTAGAACTCCACAACAAAATGGAGTTGTAGAGAGAAAGAACAGAACCTTACAAGAGATGGCTAGAACCATGATCCATGAGAACAATCTGGCTAAGCATTTTTGGGCAGAAGCAGTAAACACGGCTTGCTATGTTCAGAACAGAATCTATATTAGACCTCTGTTGAACAAAACAGCTTATGAACTCTTTAAAGGAAGAAAACCCAACATATCTTATTTTCATCAGTTCGGATGTACATGTTATGTCCTGAACAACAAAGTCTACCTAAAGAAATTTGATGCCAAAGCTCAAAAGGGAATCTTTTTAGGTTACTCTGAACGCTCTAAGGCATACAGGCTGTATAATTCAGAAACACAATGTGTGGAAGAATCTATGCACGTAAGATTCGATGACAAAGAGTCTGGAAGTGAAACTCCAGTGCAAGATGAAAGTAATGAAGAATCTCAAGATTCTGATGATAACTCAGAATCTGATCAGATTCCAGAATCTGAAGATACTTCAGAAGCTGGAACAACCCTTGAAGTTCCTAATGAAGAAGCTTCTGATGAAGCTCAAGATGGTTCTTTGCAAGCTAGTCAATCCAAACAATCTTTCAAATACAAGTCTTCACATCCAGAAGATCAGATAATTGGCAATAAAGAAAGTCCTATGAGAACAAGATCGCATTTCAGACAAGAAGAGTCTGCTTTAGGATTATTATCTGTTATTGAACCAACTTCTGTTGAAGAAGCTCTTGGAGATGAAGGATGGATTCTAGCAATGCAAGAAGAACTGAATCAATTCAAAAGGAATGAAATATGGGATCTAGTAGCTAAGCCTAATCACAAGAACATCATTGGAACCAAGTGGGTGTTCAGAAACAAGCTTAGTGAACAAGGAGAAGTAATCAGAAACAAGGCCAGACTTGTTGCACAGGGCTACAGTCAGCAAGAAGGCATTGATTACACAGAAACGTTTGCTCCAGTTGCAAGATTGGAAGCAATCAGGTTACTTCTTTCCTATGCAGTTAATCACA
The DNA here is from genome assembly GCA_946800305.1 of Medicago arabica. Classification (NCBI taxonomy): domain Eukaryota; kingdom Viridiplantae; phylum Streptophyta; class Magnoliopsida; order Fabales; family Fabaceae; genus Medicago; species Medicago arabica. The sequence goes on along the minus strand of OX326964.1, from coordinate 32,576,390 downwards.
ACATAATTTTGTATCAAATGGACGTTAAGAGTGCATTTCTTAATGGTGTCATTTCTGAAGAAGTATATGTCAAACAACCTCCTGGCTTTGAAGATTTAAAGCATCCAGAGCATGTTTATAAATTAAAGAAATCACTCTATGGCTTAAAACAAGCTCCCAAAGCTTGGTATGAAAGACTAAGTAATTTCTTAATTCAAAACAACTTTGAACGAGGACAAGTTGACACTACTCTATTCAGAAAGACTCTGAAGAAAGACATTCTTGTAGTTCAGATTTATGTTGACGATATTATCTTTGGTTCTACAAATAGTTCACTTTGCAAAGAGTTTTCGAAAGTTATGCAGGATGACTTTGAAATGAGCATGATGGGAGAATTGAAGTTCTTTCTTGGAATTCAAATCAACCAATGCAAAGATGGAGTCTACGTTCATCAGTCCAAGTATACGAAAGAGCTTCTGAAGAAGTTCAATCTTGAGGACTGTAAAGAAATGAATACTCCAATGCATCCAACCTGCACTCTGAGCAAAGAAGACCAAGGGACCAAAGTTGATCAGAAGCTGTATAGAGGTATGATTGGTTCTTTGTTATACCTAACTGCATCCAGACCAGATATTTTGTACAGTGTATGTTTGTGTGCAAGGTTTCAATCAGATCCTTGAGAATCTCACTTAACTGCTGTTAAGAGAATCTTTAGATATCTGAAAGGAACAACCAATCTTGGACTTCTTTACAAGAAATCCTCTGACTACAAGCTAGTTGGATTCTGTGATGCTGACTATGCTGGAGACAGGATTGAAAGAAAATCTACCAGTGGCAATTGTCAATTCTTGGGAGATAATCTGATATCCTGGGCTAGCAAGAGGCAAGCAACCATTGCTCTGTCTACAGCAGAAGCAGAATACATCTCAGCTGCTAGTTGTTGTACACAGCTACTCTGGATGAAACATCAGCTTGAGGACTATCAAATAACTGAAAACCATATCCCAATTTATTGTGATAATACAGCAGCTATATGTTTGTCTAAGAATCCAATTCTGCATTCAAGAGCAAAGCATATTGAGATTAAACATCATTTTATAAGAGACTATGTTCAAAAGGGAATTTTAGATATTCAATTCATTGATACTGATCATCAATGGGCTGATATATTTACTAAACCCTTAACTGTTGAAAGATTTGATTTCATAAAGAAAAATTTGAACATGTGCTATGTCTCTGAGTAATATGCGCCTCTGAAAACAGAATTCAGACTCTGAAAAATATTCAGAAGCTATTTGGGAATCAGACTCTCTTTTGGAGACTCTGATGAAAGCTTCTGATAAATTATTCAGACTCTGGTGAGGAATCTTTAGACTCTCAGAAGCTCGTATTAGTGGAAGCATGATTGTTAAGTTCAGTAACACCTGCCCCACTATGGTGACAGTTACTTTACAGTTTCTCAGACGTGGCCTGTCTGTATTGGGTAAGAACTCAAAGGGCAATGATTTCATTATGTTAAACAAGTTACCTTCGCTTTGTCCCAATACGTTTACGGCTGCATGCTATATGTATTTATTGTTTGTGTTTGTTTGTCCCCTACTCTTTCCAAACAGTTTTCAAACATTTTCTCTATAAATACATAACACACACAACTCACTTCTCTTTTCACTCTTTGATTTTCTCTCTGAACAAATTTCTTGTTTTTCAATACTTTGCAAAACCTTTTTTTGTTCTCAAATCAAACTCTTAGAAAACCCTAATGGCAAGTGATCTCATCCAATCTGGTGTTATAATCAAGTCCTGAGGATCCTATGTTATCAAACCCAGAACAATGAACATCATCAAGGAGACTCTGGAAATTCAAGTTGAATCTCCAGTAGATTTTGGTTCACTCAGTCGTCATGGAGTTGACGTTGCACCTCATTTCTTATCACAAGGAATGATGAGATACTTTGGTATGTTGAATGGACCAACATATCAGGAGCTTGTTAGAGATTTTTGGGTTAGGTCAGAAGTCTACGACAAAGCTGAAGCTACTTTGGAAGAAACAGTAGCAATCTCAAACAACCCCAGTCTTGCTGGCAAAAACAGAGACCAAATGGGTTTAAAACCGTACAATGGTCTTGAAATAAGGTCTGCTGTGATGGGAATTCCTATAGTTATCACTGAAGAGGTGGTAGCCAGGGCTTGTCAGATGGAGAGCGCTGGTAAATTTCAGTGGAATGTCAACAAGAAAAGTGAATGGGCTGTTGTCTGCAACAAGTTGTTATTTGAAGGGAGACCCTCAAATAAATTGGTGGATATGCATCTTGAGCATAGGGTGCTTCTGAAGATTATACTGGACAATATGCTTCAGAAAGGAGGAGGAACAGATACATTGTCTGTGGATCACAAAGTTCTTCTTTATTTTCTTATCAACAAAATAAAGATCAACTTCCCCAGATATGTGATGCACCACATGTGTTGGGCCATCAAGAAGAGTCAATCAGAAACCAGGAGGCAAGTTCCTTTTGGAAGATTAATATCTGAGATTCTGTATCAAGGAGGCCTCTTGAAGGTCTTATCAGAATCTGGTGTGGTATCAGATATTCATCTAGGAACTGTGACCGATAGAATCATCAATGGCAAGACTCTACAGTACATGAAGATTGTCAAGAGATTCAATCCCTCTAAGCATGATATGAGAGAATCCTATGTACAATCTGATTTGATGATGGACTTCCCTCCCATATCCAAAGAAGATAATCCTGAAGTTCTTGCTAGATTTGTGGTGGATTACTTCAAGGAGGCTGGTAGAATAATCAACTATTCTGCTATTCCTGAGACTGCTGGAGGAGGCCCTCTTAAGGTCAAAGGAAAAAGGACCAAGGAAGTGGTTCTCAAGGAAGAGGAAGAGAAGCAGGAGCCTCTCAAGAAAAAGATCAAATCTTCTGCTCTTCCTGGAGTTTCAATTGGTTCTCCTTCTTCATCTTCTGCACTTCGTGAAATTAAAGATGAAAAGAAGGCTAAGAAAGCTGAGAAGAAAGCAATAATAGGCAAAGCTGACAGAGACTATGACAAGTTAGCTCAAGAGATTGCTGATTTCATTGATGCTGACTCTGGAGGTGAAGAGAGTCAGATCAAGAAGAGAAAGGTGGATGTGATTCCTGTGTATGATCATTATGCTTCTCCAGAAGCTGGCATTGGCACCTCTGGCAATGTCGCATTTAGCTCATCTTCTTCTTTGAATCATGAGTCAGAATCAGATTCAGAATCTGACAACAAACCCTTGAGCCAAATTCTTCCATCTCTCAAAAATTCATCTACCTCACCAATCAAACCCATATCATCCCATAACCCGCTTGACCAGGCAGTAGTTGATTATGTTGATTCAACTATGGACAGAGTGATTCAAGACACAATCACAGTGTCTATGAATCTTCCTGCTGACCATCCTGCTCAACCTTCATTTCTCAAACCACTTCAGGTAATTCAACCTTCTAAAAAGCCTGAAGCAACCATTCAATCCAAACAGCCATCCCCCCAAACTGAAACCATTTGTGTAGACTCTCCAGACACTCTAGATTCTCTTGAAAAACATCTAGGAGGAGAACTACCAAAAACCCCTGCAAAATCCAAACCAACAAAAGCTACTTCATCCGTTTCCAAACCAGACCCTGTACCTGAACCTACAGAGAATCTGACCTTAGCTTCTGTTGAACCTTCAGAACCTGTTGTTGAACCAGCTTCTGAAAATCTGGAGCAATCCTCTGATATTGTATCAGGAACTGTAACAGCTTGTAAAGCTAAGACCAGAAGAGTTTCTCAACCACTTTGTGACCCCATAACCTATTTCTCTTTTGAAACTTTTTTAGCTTTGAGAGCTTCTCTACCCTCAACCTCTGAACCTCAAAGTGACTTATTTGATTCAAATAAGATTGATGAGTTTTATGCTTCTTCATGCAATAAGCTCAAAGAAGTTATTGAGCAAAGATCTATGACAATACTTAATGTGAGCTATGAGGACAAGTTTTCTTCAGTGAAGACTGAGTTTTTGGATTTTATCACCAAAATTCAAAAGGCTGCTACCAGGGAACAAGCTCTTGTTACTGCCAAGCATGTTGAAGAAGTAAAGCGGGCTGAGAAAATTGCAGTTCTTGAAAATGCTCCTATTCTGAGGATAAGAGATACACCCTTCTTTGATGAAGATCAGTATATTCCTAGAGAATCAGTGGCTTACAATTCCTTGAAGAGAAAAATGTATAGAATTCAAGAAGAAGCAAGACAAGAAAGAGAAGCACATTTGCAAAGAACTAAGGCTCTGGAAGAGATGGTAAAGAAACAGCAAGAGGATCTCCAGAAACTGATGGATCATCTTGCCAAACAAAACCAACCTTAGTTTAATTTCATTTTTCTTGCTTATTTTTTTTTGTAATTCTTGTTTACTATGTTATGTTTCAATTTTATACAAGTTGTTTTTGATTCTATTTGCATTCAATTTTTTTATGCTCTGAATTTTCTATGTTTTCCCTCTGAATCTCATTCTTCCTTAAAACATGTTTACACCCTTACCTTAAGTCATTTAAAAAGGGGGAGGAACCTGTTCTGAACTTTTTTTTGTTGATGACAAAAGGGGGAGAAGGGAAGGTATTTATGTCAGGGAGGAGAGAAATTTTTTTCTTTATTTACATTGCATGTATACGTAAAAGTTAAAGGGAAATCTGCGAAAGGTGCTTAGTTAGACTCTGAGCCCTGTTTAAGAATCAATTTACTAAATATTCTGAGTATGAATTTGATTGCTTATGAAAGACAATTTAATTAACCTGGATAGAACTCAAGATGAGCTTACAAACCTCAACTTAAGAACTATCAGACTCAGGGGGAGTCAGAGCTTACAAACCTCAGACTCTGAGCTTACAAACCTCAGAACCCTTTAAGTCAACTTGTTAATTAGATTAACAACAATTGACCTTTTAAATACTAATGTTTGTCATCATCAAAAAGGGGGAGATTGTTGGAACAAAGGTGTTCAGCAATACCGCGTTTTGAGTTTTGATGATAACAAGGTATTAAAAAGTTGTCAATTGGATATTGCTAATATTTGTTTAAGTATGCAGGATATCAATTAAGATTTGTATCTTAGAAAGTATTCTGTTTGAACAATGTTAAAGAGCAATAAATCCAGAGAAGCTTGTTGCTTGTGATTCTGTTTCGAAGAGAGTCTGATTCTGTTTTCGAAGAGAGTCTGAAGACTGTGCTGAAGAGAGTCTGAAGACTGTTTCGAAGAGAGTCTGAAGACTGTTTCGAAGAGAGTCTGAAGACTGTATCAGAGTCTGAAGACCATCAGAATCTGAGAACCAAGAGAGTCTGAAGATTATCAGAAGCATAGTGCTACAGTGAGTCTGAAGCCACAAATTTGATAATCTGCTAACAGTGATCTCTACTGCATTGCTATGCACAAAGAAACTCTAATGGAGTAACGGCTAGCTTCTAAGTCAACTTGAGCGTGGGAAGCACACAGACAAAGATTGCAGGCCAGTACAGAGTACGTTGTACGAACTCTGTTTCCACTACTCCACTACCTCGTACAGTTTGGCAACTGTGTCTACCGGTATTAATCCTCAAAGGGAATGCAATTCAAATGATGCGATTGAAGGACTATTTCCAAATCAAGCAACAGATCAACAGTCATTGATCAAGCTTCAGAAATCATCCTGATGCGCTGGATGACTCAACGTCTCTTTCCTACGCCTATATAAAGGATAGAAGACTTGAAGAAGTGTTGGACTCTACAACTTAGAAAAACTGCATTGCGCTGCTTTCGTATTCAACTGAGTCTTAACAAAAGCACATCATTAACTTATATTCTTACAAACTGAGTATTCTAGAATTTCTAAGTTTCACAGAAAAACAGAGTCTGTCTTTTGTGTAAAACAGAGTCTGTCTTTGTTGTAATTGAAACACATTTTGATTGTTATCAAGTGTTTCAACTGTATTCAATTTTCTGTAATTGTGTAAAAGTCTCTTGCTTTTGTGCTTGAGCAAAGGAAGTCTCTTGGCTGCGTCCTTGAGCAAAGGAAGTCTCTTAGTTGTGTCTTTGAGCAAGGAAGTCTCTCGCCTGTGTGCTTGAGCAAGGAAGTCTCATACTGTGTGTTTGAGCAACTTGTAATTTGATATTACATTTTAGTGAACTCTCCTTGGAAGTACAAGGGGGACAGGACTACTTCCGGTTTGTGGAAGGAACCTGTATAATTGCTTGTGTTCTCTCTTCTCTCTTTATCTCTTGATTATTCCGCTGCAATCAGAACCTAATCTCCTATCAGACTCTGATCTCATTCAGACTCTGAGTTTAAAGAAATTAGATTCTCACTCTTTAAGAGTTGCGAAAAGAAAACACAATTCAACCCCCCTCTTCTTGTGTTTTTCTCACCTTCATATCGCCCTATTGCTCTTGCTAATTTTCAATTCAAATTTATCACTAAAATTCTTGCAGACAGGTTGACAATTATTACTATGAGGATTATAATTATTGAGCAACATGGGTTCATCCGTGATCGTAAAATATTTAAATGTGTGATTCTGGCATTTGAAGCTATTAATTTACTTGATAAGCGTCAGTATGGTGGTAATATAGCTCTGAAGGTTGATATTGCTAAGGCTTTCGACACATTGGACTGAATTTTTTTGCTTGCGGTCCTTAGAAGGTTTGGGTTTGACGAAATGTTTGTGACTTGGATCTTGTTGATTTTACAATCAACTTGGCTCTCTGTGCTTGTGAATGGCAAGGCTCTGGGATTTTTTCTCTTGTTCTCGTGGTGTTAGGCAAGTGGATCCATTGTCTCCTCTGCTTTTCTCTCTTGCGAAGGAGGTGCTCAGTCGAGCTTTATCCACGACGGCTGCTGAAGGCCGTATTACCCCTATGACTTATTGTCGTGGGGTTTCCTTTCCCACTCACATTTTGTACGCTGATGATGTTATGATTTTTTGTTCAGGAACAAAGCGTAATATCCGAGGACTTCTAAATATTTTCCAGAGATATTTAGAGGTTTTCGAACAAATTATTAATAATGCCAAGAGTTGCTTTTACACAGGTGCTATGACTGCTACTCGTGTCCAGATAATTTCTGCTCTACTGGGGTTTAATGTAGGAACCGTTCGATTTCTTTATCCGGGGTGCCTATTTTTCAAGGAAAGCCGAAGGTTGCTTACTTTCAAATGATTACAGACAAGATCAAAACGAATCTCGCAACTTGGAAGGGTTCTCTTCTTTCACTCATGGGCCGTGTTCAGCTTGTTAAATCTATTATTCACGGAATGTTAGTTTATTCTTTCCATGTCTATATGTGGCCAAGACGGCTACTCCGGATGTTGGATACTTGGATAAAAAAATTCATTTGGAGCGGAGATATTATTACTCGAAAAGTGTGCACGGTTTCTTGGAATTGTCTCAGTCGTCCGTGGGTGGAGGGGGGTTTGGACTTAAAGCCAACCCGCTTGATTAACGATTCTCTAATTTTGAAGTTAGCTTGGAACCTTCTAGCTACAGATTCGCATTGGGAAGCTCTTCTCAAACAAAGATTTTTCTTGAATGGTAAACCTGTTAATCATTACTTTAAATCTTATGTTTGGTCAGGTATCAAAATTTATATTGGTACTGTAATTTCTAACTCTTTGTGGATTGTGGGAACCGATGAAAATATTTCTATTTGTAACGACAACTGGTTGGGTGCTCCTATTGTTGACAGACCGCCCTATCTTCCGCGTGTCCCTCTTCTGGACACTCTTGTTTGGTCTCATTCTACAGACGGTAAATTATCTTCGAAGAATGCGTTTGCATTCCTTAAGCCGCCAGCTCCCCATATGCCTTAGGCGGATATAATTTGGACGGGGTGCATACCTCCTTCTCATTCATTTACCTTTCGGCGTTTGATGCATAGAAAGATGCCTACTATTGAGAATATTCGGACTCGGGGTTCTATTATAGTTTCGGCTTGTTGCTTTTGTTTGATTACGGACGAAACTTCATATCATTTATTTCTTCGGTGCCCTTTTGCAATGGAACTTTGGACTTGGCTGGGTGAAAAGCTTAAATGCGTGATAAATTGTGCTTCAACGCTCTCTCTCCTTTCTTGCATTCCTACACTGTGTTCTTCTCAGATTGCAGACATTTACCTTGCAGCAGTCATTCATACGGTACACACTATTTGGCTATCTCGTAATACTATCTGATTTTCTTCGAATGCAGCTACTGTTCAATCCGCAAAGGTGAGAATTCACTCCTAGTCCTTGGTGGCCATGTCGGGTAAAGCTTCGGCGGGGAAATTTTTGCACACTGATTCTGATTTACTTTATTCTTTCGCAGTTCCTGCACACTACTGTACCGTGAAAGAAATCATTCATGTGTTATGGAAGGCTCCCACCTCTCCTTGGTTGAAGGTCAACATTGATGGTTCTGTGCTTGATGGTCATGCGACCTGTGGGGGCCTTTTCCGGGACTCCTGTGGCTCTTTTTTTGGAGCTTTCGTTTCTAACATTGGTGTTGCTTCCGTGTTTCATTCGGAAGTTTTGGCTTTCATTCTAGCTATGGAGCATGCGGCTCACCATGGATGGCGAAATGTTTGGTTGAAAAGTGACTCAACTAGTGCATTATTAATTTTTTTGAACCCCTCCTTCGTTCCTTTTCTGCTTCGGAGCAGATGGCATAATGTCTGTAGCCTTGGTACTCAAATCATTTCGTCCCATATTTTTCGCGAAGGTAATTATTGTGATGACAAGTTAGCTAATATGGGACATGCTATTACAGGTTCAGTTTGGTTAGATACGCTCCCGATGGAGTTACATCTTGATTTCTTTCGTGATAGAGTTGGTTTGCCTAACTATAGGTTCCCTTAGCTCATTGCAGGCTGCTGTTTTTTTTTTTTTTCTGTTTATTTCCTTTGGAGGGTTTTGTCCTAGTCCCCTATCTTTTTGTATATATTTTTTCCTTTTATTAATGAAGTTTTAGAGTTTGGCAGCGTAGGATGGAGGTTTCCCGGGGTGCCAACCTAGTTGGGATGTCGGTGTTGCCTCTTGATATTTGTCTTCTCTCCTTGCCTAGCAATTTTTTTAGGCTTAAATGCTCTTTTGGTCCCTGAACTTGATTTCAAGTATCGGTTTGGTCCCATAAGTAATAAAAAGTTCGTTTATTTCATTTTTATCATTATACAAGATTTTTTTTTATCACATTTACTACGGTTTTACTTTTTAAATTATAGACGTGTTCTAGAAATTTTTTTGAGAAATAAAAAAATGACAAATATTCATTGAAATGCTATCTTTTTTAAACATAACTATATCACAATTTTTTTTTATAGGAATGGAATGACAAATATAGTTCTTTTGTTTTTCTTTTTTCCTAATAGTATTTGCGAACATAACAAAAAAAAAATTGATTTCTCAATTCATAAATAATATAAATAAGGAATTAAAAAAATGACAAATAATCATGAGTTAATATCTCTTTACCCCCTGTAATTTGGGCGAGTTCCGATTTACCCCCTGTAAAAAAAAAGTTTAGATTTCAACCTATAATATGAAGATTCTCCACAAAACACCCCTGTAATATGAAGATTCTCCACAAAACACCCTTGATCCCATCCAAACGTTGATGTGGCATGCCACTGTGTAATTATTTTATTTTTTATTTTTTTAAAACCTGACACTTGTGTAATGGACACTGACGTGGCACGCCACTGTGTAATTATTTTAATTTTTATTTTTTTAAAACCTGATATGTGTGTAATGGTTTAAAAAATTATTTTAAAAAGATAAAAAATAAAAAAACTGAAAATTAATTTTCAAAAATTTTAAAAATAAGAAAAAATATCTTTTTTTTTTTTAAAAACGAAAAAAATTTGAATTTTTATTCAAAAAATAAAAAAAGTCAGAATAAAATAAACATTCAAAAATTAGCTTTTGTTATTTTTTTGAATATATTAAAATTTTTTAATTTAATTTGGATTTTTTTAAAAAAAAATCAAAATATAGTAAGTTTAGAAATTTTTGTATTTTTCATATATTTTGTTGGGAAATATATATATAAATATAAAGAAAACAAAGCCTTTCAGTTATTTTGGACCGGCTGTTTCTTTTCAAAAATACCATCAATTTTCACTACAAATACAACATGTAACAAATAGATAAGAATAAATTTAAATATTAAAAAAAATTCCAGATTTTTTTATTCTCAATTTTTAAATATTAAATAAATTTCTCAAATCTGTAACACATCGTAAAAAAAATTCTGGAATAAATTTTCGAAAAAAAAATTTAAAATAAATTTGTATCCAAATTTTTAAAAATATTTTTTTTTTCTAGATTTCTTTTGTTGAGAAAATTTAAAAAACTTATTTGTTTTAAATTTCGAAAAATATGTATTTCCAAATTTTCTAAAATAATTTGAATTTTTTTAAAGTTTTTTTGAAACATTATGGAAAATTAAAAAATTTTGAAATATATATTTTTCGTAAATTATAAATTTTGAAATTTTCGGAAAATATATTTTTCAAAATTTTGGAAAATATTTTTCGTAATAAAAAAAATCCTGAATTTTTTTATTTTTACTAATTTTTTAATTTCTTTTTTTAAAAAATGAAAAACAAAATTAATTATACAGTTAGCATGCCACTCAGCTCGCCACGTCTGCAATTCTGTACAGTCACATGGGTCAGGGGCCAAAATCAAAGAATCTTATTTTACAGGATTGAAATCTAAACTTATTTTTTTTACAGGGGGTAAACCGGAACTCGCCTAAATTACAAGAGGTAAAGACATATTAACCCAATAATCATTACATAGGCAGTTTTTTTTTTAATATCACTATATATTTTGAATGATAATATCAACATGTCTTTAGGCATAAAATATCACTATAATATAATAAACATTGTATATTTTCCTTCAAAAAAAAAACACGGTATATTTAATTTTTGTTTTGTATTTCTCGATACATGAACTATATCCTAAGAATATTAACAAATATTTGACAACATTTAATAGAATGTATTAAATACTTTTCATTTATATTATATTTTTGTTCATTAAACGGAATTAAACCATTTGCTCCTCAAATCCATCAACAGAAAAACTATTTGCACGTTAAAAAACCATTTTATTCGGTCGTGGTCAAAAAGTCACACACTAGAACTTAAGAGAAAGATTTTACCAAAAAATAAATGAAAACTCAATAGAAGGAAAATTTATATAATTTGGTCAAAATATCTGAGGGGATGTAACATATTTATCATATATATAATATATTTTAACTAATTTATTAATATAGTAATCATGTTCTCACATAAAAAAAAAAGAATTATGAATACATTAAATATTTGTTTTACTATAAAGTGACATTGGGATTTCTACTTCTTAACTTATCTCACTTTTTTGAGTTTTTTTTTATATTATATTCTTCAAAGTCTTATCAACAGTCTGTTGTGTCAAGTTTTAGTTGTCTTCTCAATGGAAAACTTTAAAAAACATAGTGAGAATTTGAGTGTAAACAATAAAGGGAAGAACATAGGAGAGAATTCTTTTCAACACCAAACTGATTTCGACAACGATATTATAATTACCAGTAGACATCTATATCCTTATTCAAATTTTTATGAGGTTCATAGAGATGAATTCAAGAGTTTTATTTAACATATTACTGGGAATCAATCCAACTCACCAAAACCTCACACTAAGGTTACAAGGTTGCAAAAGAATCGACCTCCACCATTGTCCATTGTGAGGCCACCAATTTCAGTTCAAGTTCCAGATCCATTACCTCATTCAAAGGCTCCATATAACACAATTTATGGACATCATGTGCAGTCTGTTACTGGTCCTCCTCTAGTTAACAATTCACAAAATAATCTTGATGAGTCTCCAATTTCTGCTTTCATGAGAAACTTTCAAGAGTCAAATATGAACTTCGGTAATTCAGAAGGTAACCCTTTTCAACCTTACCCTCATCAACCACAATTATTCAACGATATAAATGTTCAATATCAGCCAATAACCCAATCTCAAGAATATTATTATCCTATGAATGGTAGTGACCAACTAGTGATTGGTTCCTCCTCAACACAAAAAGATGTGTCTAATCTTTCAGTTCCTTTTAACCCTACCAATCCAATTTTCCCTATGAACGACAATAACCAACTTTTGAATGGTTTCCCTTCCTCACAAACAAATGGCCCTCGATCATTAACTTCTGAGTTTTTATTGCCTTCACTAGAAAATAACATGAATTTCTTATCCCCTCAGTCACCTTATAGCCCTCAACTATCACCAAGCCTTTTCTCTTTGCTTTCATCACCCGAATACCCTTTCTATCCATATCTTCAAAATGGAAATTTATTCCCCGATCCCCCTTCTCCACTTTTTTCAAGTATTTTTCCTTCTTTTACAGGTCCTAATAGGCCAGATAATCAATAGACTTCTCATGCTTCATTGAGGATGATCCATTTTGTTCAAGTTTATCTTAATTCATAGTCTTATAGCTTATTTTTTGTTGTAGGCATACTTTTTTGTAATATAAGCAAATATACAATAGGACTGCTTACCAAAATACCTTATTTTATTGTTATATTTGTTTACTATGTATGGAATATAGTTGGAAGTAATGTTCTTATTCATCATTTCAATTTAAATTTCATCGATGGCTATTTTGGAAAATTTTATTTGCTCACATGAATTGTGGAAAAGAAGAAAATAATTACAACTTTTAGACCAAGTTTGAGTGAATTAGCTAGTCTTGATTTGGTTTATATATTCTTAGTAAATTGAATGAGTATATTAGGAATAGAATAAAATCCTTTACCACCATTGTCCACTTCCTTTCTCTCCGCTAACATCTAAAACCCCTTGATCAAAATTTAGCCTATATCGTCTGGTGGTGTTCTTTTACTTAACAACTGCACCACACCCTAAACCTGTTGGTATAAGAACCACAAAATTTTCCATCAACGGGGTATAAGGTGCTTCAACCTCCCCTAGTGGATTCACCATGTCCTTGCTTAATCATGTTGATTCACATTTGATATTATGTGTTACTAGTTTTAGCTTTCTTTGTTCCAGTTATTACTGCTTTGTATTCCATTTAGACATGTTTCCTCAATGTTTTCCCTCACCCCTTCACGTTGATTGATGATGTGGACTGGGTGGTGGGTGTGTATTCTTGAACGGGTTTAGCACATGTTCTAGTTGCTAGCACCATGACAATGGACTCAAATTTCTTAGCCATAAATGGATTTTTATCTTGACGCTTTCTATAAATCAATTGTTTGATTGTGGATTTGTTACTGTGTTGGAGGTCTAACTCACTGTCATTCCAAAAGGTTTATGTTTGTATGCAATCGTCTCTAGTTTCTTAATATTTTTTCTCAGTCTTGTGATTGAATTAAGACTACTATGATATCCTAGTCATTCTTTTTGAAAGACATGAGACTGTTTGGGGGATTGAAAGAGTCTTTATTGCTTGTTGTCATCGTTTTAGGGAGTTGTTGGTACATGATATGTTTCTGTATTGACGATCGGTTCATTCGTCAAATTATACACCTAGTTGGTGCTGGTATACGTCCACATTGTTATTGGTATTCATTTGTTAGAATTGAGTAAGGTTGTATACATTGTATTGTTTTTATTAGTTGTACTAATTGTTAGGGTTGATTCACATTTATTGATTGAATCAGGTTTTATGTTCCCCTAGTTTTTGTGTATTTTCCCCCTTTTTTAATAATATATATGAATGATTCTCAAAGGATTAGAGTGGTATACCAACCTATTTGAGACGTCCGCCTATCTCATTGATGTCATTTTACTCTTAACTTAGCAACAAAAAAAGATTATGAATTATGTATATTTTCTTTATATATTAGACAAAAGAGTGTGTATGATGACATGTAATCTTAAGTTATTTTAAGCAAATTTTGAAGTCATTTTAATAATGATTTGAGTCAAAAAAGAGGAGTTTTAGAGAAGTTGTCATTTTGTAATGTTTTCATATTGAGTCATCTAATTCTAGTTCTTCCATAAACCAAATATATCATAGGTGGTTTGTTAGTACTCTATTGAAAAATCATGAAATTCAGCAAAGCAAGTGATGACACGTCATCTTACGTTATTCTTAGCATGTTTTTTTAGTCATTTTCAATAGGTTTTACCAGTAAAACATAGGAGTATTAGAACAATTGCCTATGATTTTGGTACATTTGTAATGTTTTCTATAATTGAGTCTGTAATTATATTCTTCCCGGAGCATAGCAATTCTAGTGTGTTTTTAATGTAATTCACGAAGAAATCATGCAAATCGGCAAAGCAATAACATTCGAAGATTAGTGAAGACGTTGGGAAGATCAAGAATGAAGACTCAAGAGGCTTCAAAAGACTTCACAGAGGGAGAAATTCTATTCGCAGGTCCCAAGACATCTTATATGGAAGCAAACACCCAAAAGGACGGAAAAACAGAGAAAAAGGGCCAGAACGCATTGACATACGCCTAGGGCACATTTCATGTGCCTAGGGCATGACCCATGCTCCTATGGCATGGGTTGTTTTACACACCCATGCACTTAGGGCATGGCTTGTGCCCCCCGTGCACTTATTATTGCGAGCCAAAACTGCTTTTTCCTACTTTCTTGTGGTAAAAAGCCCGATTTTATGGTCCAACTTCAGGTGGAAACTCTCCCTATAAATACCTCATTTAATATTCACAATTTCTCGTTTATAACTGGAGCGGTTCAAGAGGAAGGCGATTCTAGGAGCTTTTCAATAAGAGTATCTCTCTCTTCTCCTTGGTTTTCTACGACATGTTTATTTCTTTTTGTAATTTGTTTTTAGTTACCATGGATTACTAAATCTTTATAGACTAGGGTTTTAAGATGAACCTCTATTTATTTTGTTGGATAATTATTTAATTTAATGTTGTTTATTCAATTATTTTTTGTTCGCTATTTAGTTTTACTGTAGCGTGTAAGATTTGTCTCCTCTATAGCACAACCCTAGTTTAGGCACGTATGTAGTGAAAGGGCACTAGAACCCTAAGATTTCTCTCCGCAGATTCGAAGAAAACCATATAGTTTTCCTCCTAAGTGAACATTTGGGAAGAAAAAAGAAATACTAGAAATAAGTTAAAATAAGGAAACAAGGTAAAAGGTTTCGCTTGTACCTAGGGATGTAAATGGATATCCATGGATGTGGATAGTATGATATCCGTGTCTGTTCCGTTAGATAAATATGAAATCTGTACCCTATGCATATCCGTGCGGATATCCGTTTAGCGGGTAATCCACGGATTTTGAGGTATATGTGAGTTTGTACATATATCCATAGATAACATTTATAAAAAAAACATTGTTAATTTTTTTTACCTAAAAATTAAAAACAAAAGTTCATCACATGCATTCTTTTTTCTTTTTAGCAAAACATAATATCCATACATTACAATAACAACAAAGATTATTGACTCGTTTCTTTCAAAAAAAAACAAAGATTATTGACTCGACAAAAACATAAATAAAGTTTCTTACATTTAATAAATATAAAGTTATTTGATTTAACAAAAGCATAAATAAAACTCATCATATTAAACAAAAACAAAGATTTTTGCTTAAAAAATCCTGACTACTTTCACTTCATTTTAAAGGAGTGTAATACAAATTTGAATAGTCATGTAATAACTAATAACACTCATAATACCAAGGATTTTTGCTTACGAAGTTGATAGTTATTAAGGCTATTTATGTAATTTACTCAATTTAATGACGAATATGAATATCTGCGGGTGTGGATACCATTAAATCTGCATCCGTATCCATTAATTATCGGGTAGTTAAAATATCAGTTTATTTTATCCATGAATATCCATTAAGGTATCTGATCCATGTCCATGACGGATTTTATCCGCGAATATCCGCATGTGCAAATTTTTTTGCCATCCGCTTTGTGCGTCCGGATCCTCTCCATTTCCATAGGAAATGCGGATCGACATTTTGCTGCATAATTAACTCACACGTGGCATGAAATGAATCCAATGGCTAAGATTTAAAACAAATTAATATTAATAAATAATAAAAGAATTCAATCACGTTTTCAGTTTCAGTTGCCAAATTTGCGGGGGAAAGTTTTTCCTTCAATTGGTTCCTCCCTATTGACCAACCACATTGAACCAAACTCTTAATTCTCCCTTTCGGTTCCTTCTGCAGGTACTCCTCCACTCCTTACCAATGTTGTCACATTCTCACTTTACTGTTGTTGTTCGGTCTCGCCACCACGTCTCGTGTCGACGTCGACGTACTGTGAATTGTGTGCAACATGGAGGATACCAATTCTGGCCGTCCACCACCTCTTTGTCATTCTATGGGTAAGAAATTCACTCATTATCATTTAAACCTGGTTTAACAAAATACTTATTTCTCATTCTTTGATCACATTTCTTGAAAAAATCTTCCTCTTTTAATTGATACTACAAATATGCATTTGATTTTACTTGTTTTTTTCGTTAACCATTGACTTAATATTTTTCTTAGGAAACCTTAACGAGCTATCAATTTCAATTGTAGAAGGTGTAGATAAATGAGTTAGTTCTATTCATGAAAGTATTTTGCCAAATAGCCAAGAAACTTTTGTAGATTATACACCACACTTGGAAATGGAGTTTGAATATGAGGCAGCAGCCTATGAATTTTATAATGAGTATAGCATGAGAATTGGATTTGGTATTCGTCGAGAATATGGCAATAAAAGCAAAAAAGATGGAATTCTGACTTCAAGAAGATTCTCATGTTTTAAAGAGGGAAAACGAGGTGATGACAAACGAGACCACTTGACAAAAGAGTCTAGAGCAGAAACTAGAACTGGGTGTAAAGCACGTATGGTTATTTCACTTGATCGAAAAATTGAAAAAGACAAGGTTGTCGACTTGGTATTTGAACATAATCACCTTCTTCAACCAGTAGGGTGTGTTCATATGATTCGCTCTCATCGATGCATATTTGAGTCACAAGCATCACAAATTGTGTTGGATGACGATTCCGGATTAAAGCCAAAGGATTTTCATGAGTATGTGTCCAAGCAAGTTGGTGGAATATGTTGTTTTGAAAATTACGACAGAGCTTTGAAACGATTACTGGGGCGAGTCACGACCAGGTCGCTTTCTTTAAGACGTTTCACGGCACTACCTGAAATGTGCAAGGTAGACTATCAACCATGCGTCTCCAGGATAAAACAACCCAGATTCTTTTTCTGTACGATTAAAGGCTGCACTGCCCAGAATTGGTCGAGAATAACACCTCTGAGAATATGGTTTAGAAAAACCACTCGAGAAAACAAAGGAGGAAAAGAACGATTCGTCAACACAAATCGCGGGAGATGAGAAGGGGAGAAAACTAGAGAAGAGCGTTCGATTCTCGGTTTTGGTGTGAAGAATGAGGATCCCGAGCTCTCTATTTATAGAGGGGATTCGACCTCGCCGACCCGGTTCACGACCCGCTCGCGCAAGCCCACGCTCCAGTAACGGTAACCCACGAGGCGGAAACGTGCGGAAGCGTGCCGAAACGTGGATGCGCGTGTGGAAGGCGTGTGCTGGACTCGGTCTTTGCTTGCAGGATTCTCGGAGCAAAAAAAAAGAAAAATAATATTTATTTTCTGAGCACCAAAAAAATATTCTTTTACGGCCTAGGCCCAAGCCCAAGCCCGGTCCGGTCGGCGGCGTCGCGCGCGTGTTATAATTTTTTTGGCATTAGCTCACTCCGTTCACAAAAGTGTGTACCCCAAGGGCACACCCTTGGAGGTGATATCCCACATAGATAAACACTACTAGTGTAACGCCCACTTTATTTATTTAATTATTTTATTAGAGTATATAGTATATTATTATATATTATATGATTTTAATGATGTTTGTGACGTATGAGATGATGTTGTGGTGTGGCGTTTATTTTATTGTTTAATAAAATAAAATATGTGATGGAAATTAAGATGAGATAGAATAACAAATATTTTGAGAGATGAGGTTGTTTTCATAAATAAGATAGAGTTGTGGGTATAAGTGAGAATAGAAAGAATTATAAAAGGAAATTAGGTTTAGAAAGAAACAGTCAGTACGTTACAGACTTTTGGCAAGAAGGGAGAAAGTGGCTAGAGAAGAGGGAACCCCAATTCTGCAATATTACCAGGTAAGGGTGAGCCTAACTTCAATTGTATTTACTGTAATTCATCTAGTTGTGATTAACATAGGAATTGAAAGAGAGTTTGAGAGATTTCATAAGTTAGGGTTTTGTAGGGTTTATGATGAATTGATGAGAGAATGACGTGATTTGATGTAGAAACTTGTTACAGAACCTAGATTAATCACTAGGACTATAATTCTGAGAGATTAGAAGCATAACATGATGAATTGGACGAGTTTTGGCGAGGTTATGAGCGAACCTGCAGCCTGTTCTGCGACCGCTCGCCGTGGCGAGCAGACCTACTCGCCGTGGCGAGCAGACCTACTCGCCGTGGCGAGCAGACCTACTCGCCGTGGCGAGCAGAACAGTTTCACTCGCGAGGCGAGCAACATCACTCGCCGTGGCGAGCAACCCTTTAGTGCTCGCGAGGCGAGCAACATCACTCGCCGTAGCGAACAAGTGGCAGAACACAATTTAAGTAGCTCGCCGTGGCGAGCAGTCCCACTCGCCACAGCGAGCAACGTGGTCTCAGACCACTATAACTTGAGTTTTAGAACTCTGTTTTGAGCGAGGCTTTGAGGGTAGACCTTTGGATAGTATTAGAGATGTTTAAGACCTAAATTAGAACCTGTAATGACGCTGTAAGAGGATTTTAAGACGTTGGCGTTAATCTATGATTAAATGATTATTACTTGAGGTTTATGAACGAAGTATAAATGATGTTTGTGATGATAACTATGTGCTGTATATATATATATATATGCTAAGTGTGCTGAGCTGCTGCCATGTATTGTATAATTGCACGTGTCGATAAAGAGTCGTATTTGATGTTAAGACGTTGTGATATCTTGTTTAAGAATTAAAGAGTCGAGTCCATGCATTTGCATATTTTGAGACGGTGGAGCTTATGCTCAAAGCGACGGTGGAGCACTTGCTCAAAGCGACGGTGAAGCTTATTAAAGCTAAAATATTGGTACCACATGCATGATGTTAAGATGTTAGAGTTGCATTGTCGAGTCATGTGTCTGAGATGTTTTGAGACGGTTGTTTATGAAGATGTTCTAAGATGATTTGTATATGTGGATGTTTGAGACGTTTCTGTTCTATGTGATGAATAATGTTGTTATTGTTAAGCATAATCATTTGAATTATATGTTAATATAATTGCTGTGAATCTCACCCCTTCTGTTGGAATTGCCGCCTTGTGGGCAAGTGCAGGTGACCAAGCTTAGGTTCGTCGATGTGAGAGGTTCTTGTGGAGTCTTAGGAGCTCTGATACGTAACGGGATGGGGATTATTATTATTTCTATTCCTTTTATGTATCATGTTGATTTATTATGATGTTTGCGACGTAACTTGATTTGAGATGTTTTATGAGGCTTTTGTGCCAAGAATAATTTATTTAAGATTTTGAGACGTTTACGAATTCCGCTGCTATGTTTGAAGATTGTTTAAGAATAAATTATTATTTGATTTGATTTTAAAGATTTTATGAAATGTGACATCCTGATTTATTGTGATATACTCTGATTATTTAAATGAAATTTTAAAGTCGGGATTTCGGGGTGTTACAATTGGTATCAGAGCAGGTCGGTCCGTCCGGCCAATTAGATAGTCGAGTGACGGTGTCTTAGAGTTAGAATATTATAGTTATATTATTCTAACTTATGTTTGCCTTGTAGAGGAATAAGATGGCTGGAAGAAATGATGCTGCTCTTGCTGCTGCTTTGCAAGCAATGGCCCAAGCTGTGGGAAATCAGAACAACGCTGGTGGAAACGACGGGACGAGAATGTTGGAAACCTTTCTGAGGAACCACCCGCCTACCTTCAAAGGGCGATATGATCCTGACGGGGCTCAAACGTGGCTCAAGGAAGTTGAGCGGATCTTTAGAGTGATGCAGTGCGAAGATGGTCAAATGGTACGGTTTGGTACCCATATGTTGGCGGAGGAGGCTGATGACTGGTGGGTTGGTATTCGACCTATCCTTGAAGAAGGAGGTGCTGCTGTGACTTGGGCTGTGTTCAGGAGAGAATTCCTGAACCGTTACTTTCCTGAGGATGTCCGGGGAAAGAAGGAGATCGAGTTCCTTGAGTTGAAGCAAGGAAATATGTCTGTGCTGAGTATGCGTCGAAGTTTGTGGAACTGGAAAAGTTCTACCCCCATTATACAGCTGAGAATGCTGAGTTCTCCAAGTGCATCAAGTTTGAGAATGGCTTGCGTCCTGAGATTAAGAGGGCAATTGGTTACCAGAAGATTCGTAATTTCTCTGAGCTGGTGAGTAGTTGCAGGATTTATGAGGAGGATACCAAGGCTCACTACAAGGTAGTGAATGATAGAAAAGCTAAGGGTCAGCAGAGTCGACCCAAACCTTATGATGCTCCCAGAGATAAGGGTAAGCAAAGAGTGAATGATGAGAGGCGACCACAGAAGAAGGATGCTCCTGCTGAGATTACCTGTTATAATTGCGGGCAGAAAGGCCACAAGAGTAATGCGTGTCCTGTTGATGTGAAGAGGTGTTACCGATGCGGGCAGAGAGGGCATATTACTGCAGACTGCAAGTTTGATGATGTTGTGTGTTTCAACTGTGATGAGCAAGGACATATTGGCTCGCAGTGCAAGAAGCCAAAGAAAGTTAGGACTACTGGAAGGGTTTTCGCGTTGACTGGCACTCAGACTGAGAACGAGGATCGCTTGATCAGAGGTACTTGCTATATTAATGATATACCTTTAGTTGCTATTATTGATACTGGCGCTACGCATTGTTTTGTTGCTTATGATTGTGCTGTTAAGTTGGGTCTTGTTATGTCTGATATGAATGGAGAGATGATTGTCGAAACTCCAGCTAAAGGTTTGGTGACTACTTCTCGCGTGTGTTTAAGTTGTCCGTTGTCTATGTTTGATCGTAATTTTGAGATGGATTTAGTCTGCCTACCTTTGACTGGTATGGATGTAATTCTCGGGATGAATTGGTTAGAGTACAACCGTGTGCTTATCAACTGTTTTCGCAAGACGGTGTATTTCTTGTCTGAAGAGGAAGAAAGTGGAGCAGAATTTTTATCTACCAAGCAGCCGAAACAATTAGGACGAGATGGAGTTTTGATGTTTTCTCTGATGGCATCCTTATCTATTGAGAATCAAGAGAAGATTGACGAACTGCAAGTGGTGTGCGAGTTTCCTGAAGTATTCCCTGATGAAATTCCTGATGTGCCTCCTGAAAGAGAAGTTGAATTTGCGATTGACCTTGTTCCTGGAACGAAGCCTATGTCTATGACACCTTACCGTATGTCAGCTTCTGAATTAGCTGAGTTAAAGAAGCAATTGGAGGATCTACTTGAGAAGAAGTTTATAAGGCCAAGTGTTTCGCCTTGGGGAGCGCCTGTGTTGCTAGTGAAGAAGAAAGATGGGAGTATGAGACTATGCATTGACTATCGTCAGTTGAACAAGGTAACTATAAAGAATAGGTATCCACTTCCGAGGATTGACGATTTGATGGATCAGTTAGTGGGTGCACGTGTGTTTAGCAAGATTGACTTAAGGTCGGGTTATCATCAGATAAAAGTGAAGGATGAAGATATGCAGAAGACGGCCTTTAGAACTCGATATGGCCATTATGAGTATAAAGTGATGCCTTTCGGTGTTACGAACGCGCCAGGAGTATTTATGGAGTATATGAATCGGACCTTCCAGGCATTTTTGGATCGTTTCGTGGTGGTGTTTATTGACGACATTTTGATATATTCCAAATCCGAAGAAGAACATGCTGAACATTTGAAGATTGTCTTGCAAGTATTGAAAGAAAAGAAGTTGTATGCTAAATTGTCTAAGTGTGAGTTCTGGTTGAAGGAAGTTAGTTTTCTTGGTCACATTATTTCTGGTGATGGAATAGCAGTTGACCCGTCTAAAGTTGAAGCAGTGTCGCAATGGGAGACTCCGAGGTCGGTTACGGAGATTAGAAGCTTTTTGGGATTGGCAGGTTACTACAGAAGGTTTATAGAAGGGTTTTCTAAGTTGGCACTTCCGTTAACGCAGTTGACGTGTAAAGGTAAAGCCTTTGTGTGGGATGCTCAATGTGAGAGTAGCTTCAATGAGTTGAAGAAGCGGTTGACGACAGCTCCAGTTTTAATTTTACCAAAGCCTGAAGTACCTTTTGTGGTGTATTGTGATGCGTCTAAATTAGGTTTAGGTGGTGTACTTATGCAAGACGGTAAAGTGGTTGCTTATGCATCCAGGCAATTGAGGATTCATGAACGAAATTATCCTACCCATGATCTTGAGTTGGCTGCAGTGGTATTTGTGTTGAAAATTTGGAGACACTATTTGTATAGTTCGAGGTTTGAAGTGTTTAGTGATCACAAGAGCTTGAAGTATCTGTTTGATCAGAAAGAATTAAATATGAGACAGAGGAGATGGCTTGAGTTATTGAAAGATTATGATTTTGATTTGAGCTACCATCCGGGTAAGGCTAACGTAGTTGCTGATGCCTTGAGTAGGAAAACGTTGCATATGTCTGCTATGATGGCGGAAGAGTTCGAACTATTGGAACAATTCAGAGATTTGAGCTTGGTTTGTGAAAGATCACATCAGAGTGTAAAGCTAGGAATGTTGAAGATTGACAACGAGTTTCTGAAAAATATTAAGGAAGCGCAGAAAGAAGATGTTAAGTTTGTAGATTTGCTTGTTGCAAGTAACCAGACTGCAGATGGTGACTTTAGAGTCGATGATCACGGTGTGTTGAGGTTCCGAGGTAGAATCTGTATTCCGGACAACGATGAGATGAAGAAGGCAATCCTTGAAGAGAGCCATAAAAGTAGCTTGAGTATTCACCCAGGAGCTACGAAGATGTATCATGATTTGAAGAAGTTGTTTTGGTGGTCTGGATTAAAACGTGATGTGGCACAGTTTGTATATTTTTGTTTAGTTTGTCAGAAATCGAAGATAGAACATCAGAAACCTGCTGGTATGATGGTACCGTTGGATGTGCCAGAGTGGAAATGGGATAGCATATCCATGGATTTTGTGACGAGTTTGCCGACTACTCCAAGAGGGAACGATGCTATTTGGGTGATTGTTGATAGGTTAACCAAGTCAGTTCATTTTCTACCGATCAATATCACTTTTCCTATGGTTCGGTTAGCAGAGATTTACATTCAAGAGATAGTAAGATTGCATGGTGTTCCTTCGAGCATTGTGTCAGATAGAGATCCGAGATTTACTTCTAGATTTTGGAAAAGTTTGCAAGAAGCTTTAGGGTCTCAGTTGAAGTTGAGCTCGGCGTATCATCCGCAGACAGATGGTCAATCCGAGAGGACGATTCAATCGTTGGAAGATTTGTTGAGGGTGTGTGTACTCGAACAAGGAGGAGCTTGGGATAATCACCTCCTGTTGATAGAATTCACTTACAATAACAGTTACCATTCTAGTATTGGAATGGCACCTTTCGAGGCTTTGTATGGAAGAAGATGTAGAACCCCGTTGTGTTGGTTTGAGTCGGGTGAAAGTGTGGTTTTAGGACCAGAGATTGTGCAACAAACCACTGAGAAGGTAAGAATGATCCAAGAGAAGATGAAAGCGTCGCAGAGTCGACAAAAGAGTTATCATGACAGGCGTAGAAAGGACCTTGAGTTTCAAGGAGGAGATCATGTGTTTTTGCGAGTTACTCCAATGACCGGTGTAGGTCGTGCCTTGAAGTCGAAGAAGTTGACTCCAAAGTTTATTGGTCCGTATCAGATATCAGAGAAGATTGGGACAGTGGCTTATCGTGTTGGATTACCACCGCATTTATCGAATTTGCACGATGTTTTTCATGTGTCGCAGCTGAGGAAGTACGTTCCGGATCCATCTCATGTGATCCAAAGTGACGATGTGCAAGTAAGGGACAACCTTACGGTTGAGACTCTACCCTTGAGGATCGATGATCACAAAGTGAAGTTGTTGAGAGGCAAGGAGATACCTCTAGTGAGGGTTGTTTGGAGTGGAGCGACCGGTGAAAGCTTAACTTGGGAGCTTGAAAGTAAGATGCTAGAGTCATATCCAGAGTTGTTTAATCGAGGTAAGATTTTCGAGGACGAAAATCCTTTAAGTGGGGGAGAGTTGTAACGCCCACTTTATTTATTTAATTATTTTATTAGAGTATATAGTATATTATTATATATTATATGATTTTAATGATGTTTATGACGTATGAGATGATGTTGTGGTGTGGCGTTTATTTTATTGTTTAATAAAATAAAATATGTGATGGAAATTAAGATGAGATAGAATAACAAATATTTTGAGAGATGGGGTTGTTTTCATAAATAAGATAGAGTTGTGGGGATAAGTGAGAATAGAAAGAATTATAAAAGGAAATTAGGTTTAGAGAGAAACAGTCAGTACGTTACAGACTTTTGGCAAGAAGGGAGAAAGTGGCTAGAGAAGAGGGAACCCCAATTCTGCAATATTACCAGGTAAGGGTGAACCTAACTTCAATTGTATTTACTGTAATTCATCTAGTTGTGATTAACATAGGAATTGAAAGAGAGTTTGAGAGATTTCATAAGTTAGGGTTTTGTAGGGTTTATGATGAATTGATGAGAGAATGACGTGATTTGATGTAGAAACTTGTTACAGAACCTAGATTAATCACTAGGACTATAATTCTGAGAGATTAGAAGCATAACATGATGAATTGGACGAGTTTTGGCGAGGTTATGAGCGAACCCGCAACCTGTTCTGCGACCGCTCGCCGTGGCGAGTAGACCTACTCGCCGTGGCGAGCAGAACAGTTTCACTCGCGAGGCGAGCAACATCACTCGCCGTGGCGAGCAACCCTTTAGTGCTTGCGAGGCGAGCAACATCACTCGCCGTAGCGAACAAGTGGCAGAACACAATTTAAGTAGCTCGCCGTGGCGAGCAGTCCCACTCGCCACAGCGAGCAACGTGGTCTCAGACCACTATAACTTGAGTTTTAGAACTCTGTTTTGAGCGAGGCTTTGAGGGTAGACCTTTGGATAGTATTAGAGATGTTTAAGACCTAAATTAGAACCTGTAATGACGCTGTAAGAGGATTTTAAGACGTTGGCGTTAATCTATGATTAAATGATTATTAAGTGAGGTTTATGAACGAAGTATAAATGATGTTTGTGATGATAACTATGTGCTGTATATATATATATATATATATATATATATATATATATATATATATATATATGCTTAGTGTGCTGAGCTGCTGCCATGTATTGTATAATTGCACGTGTCGATAAAGAGTCGTATTTGATGTTAAGACGTTGTGATATCTTGTTTAAGAATTAAAGAGTCGAGTCCATGCATTTGCATATTTTGAGACGGTGGAGCTTATGCTCAAAGCGACGGTGGAGCACTTGCTCAAAGCGACGGTGAAGCTTATTAAAGCTAAAATATTGGTACCACATGCATGATGTTAAGATGTTAGAGTTGCATTGTCGAGTCATGTGTCTGAGATGTTTTGAGACGGTTGTTTATGAAGATGTTCTAAGATGATTTGTATATGTGGATGTTTGAGACGTTTCTGTTCTATGTGATGAATAATGTTGTTATTGTTAAGCATAATCATTTGAATTATATGTTAATATAATTGCTGTGAATCTCACCCCTTCTGTTGGAATTGCCGCCTTGTGGGCAAGTGCAGGTGACCAAGCTTAGGTTCGTCGATGTGAGAGGTTCTTGTGGAGTCTTAGGAGCTCTGATACGTAACGGGATGGGGATTATTATTATTTCTATTCCTTTTATGTATCATGTTGATTTATTATGATGTTTGCGACGTAACTTGATTTGAGATGTTTTATGAGGCTTTTGTGCCAAGAATAATTTATTTAAGATTTTGAGACGTTTACGAATTCCGCTGCTATGTTTGAAGATTGTTTAAGAATAAATTATTATTTGATTTGATTTTAAAGATTTTATGAAATGTGACATCCTGATTTATTGTGATATACTCTGATTATTTAAATGAAATTTTAAAGTCGGGATTTCGGGGTGTTACAATTGGTATCAACAATGAATCAACACAGCAGGTAACGGTCTCTCCCATAAAGGGATTTCAGATAGCAAGCATCTTAGCCAACTTGCTTCTTCACTAGCAGCAGCTAGTGCTATCATCTCAGATTCCATTGTGGATTGAGCCAGAATGGTCTGTTTCTTGGATTTCCAAGAAACAGCTCCTCCAGCGATGGTAAATATATACCCACTGGTCGCTTTGGAATCATCTGATAAGGTGTTCCAATCTGCGTCACTATATCCTTCAAGCACTGCAGGATACCTCTGATAATACAGTCCTAGGGTCATGGTCTTCTTCAAGTATCTCATGACTCTTTCGATAGCTTGCCAATGCTCCATGCTTGGCCTGCTAGTAAACTTGCATAGTAATCCCACGGCGTAGCCGATGTCGGGTCTAGTACAATCAGTGGCATATCTGAGACTGCCAATGATGCTCGCATATTCAGATTGTCTTACACTGTCTCCAGTGTTCTTAAATAGCTTCACACTTGGGTCACAAGGTGTGCTCGCAGGTTTACAATCGAAGTAATTATATTTCCTTAAGATCTTCTCAACGTAGTGAGATTGATTCAAGGAGATTCCATTATCAGTTCTAGTAATCTTGATTCCAAGAATTACATCTGCTTCACCTAGATCTTTCATATCAAAGTGGTTGCACAACAAAGTTTTCACTTCTTTAATGACGTTGAGGTTCGAACCAAATATGAGTAAGTCGTCTACGTATAGACATATGATCGTGCAAGTGTTATTTCCGTATTTGTAATAAATACACTTGTCGCTTTCATTCACCTTATACTCATTCTCAATCATTAGGTTGTCGAATTTCTCATGCCATTGTTTCGGTGCTTGTTTTAAACCATACAGAGATTTGTCCAACTTACAAACTTTGTTTTCCTGTCCATGGACTACAAAACCTTCTGGTTGATCCATGTAGATTTCTTCTTCTAATCCACCATTTAAAAAAGCAGTTTTTATGTCCATTTGGTGTACTATCAAATTGTGGATGGCCGCCAAAGAGATTAGTACCCTAATGGACGTGATTCTAGTAACAGGTGAATAAGTATCAAAGAAATCTACATTTTCTCTTTGTCTAAAACCTTTGGCTACAAGGCGTGCCTTGTATTTGTCGATTGACCCGTCAGGTTTTAGTTTCTTTTTCAGAATCCACTTACACCCTATTGTCTTGCTTCCAAGAGGCAAGTCAGTTAGGTGCCAGGTTTCGTTGGACATTAAAGAATCCATTTCATCATTTATAGCTTCTTGCCATAAGTCAGCGTCAATTGAAGACAAAGCTTCCTTGATGCTTGATGGATCCTCCTCTATTGTATATGCCACATAGTCGGGGCCATAATCTTTAGCTATTCTTGCTCTCTTACCTCTACGAGGTTCTATAACATCTCTTTCGATGTTTTCGTTGCTTGTTCTGATTTCAGAAGGTTGATCAAGAGTTGAGTTAATGGTACCCCCACTATTACCCCCACTGTCTCCTGACTAAAAGGGAAATTTATTTTCAAAGAAGTCAGCATCATTTGATTCTATGATCATTTTAGATTTCAGGTCGTAAAACCTATAGGCTTTACTGTTTAAGGCATACCCAATGAATACACATTCATAGGCTCTACTTGCTAGTTTAACTCTTTTGGGGTCTGATTTTCTTACATAGGCAAGGCTGCCCCATGTTCTAAAATAAGACAAGTTTGGTTGTCTTTTCTTCAAAATTTCATAAGGAGAAGTTTTGTTCTTAGTTTTGGGTACTCTGTTTAGCACATAGCAAACAGTCAATAAAATTTCTCCCCACCAGTGAGGTGCTGCTCCGGAATTAAGCATGGTTGCAACTACTAATTCGGTAAGCGTTCTATTTTTTCTTTCCGCTTTACTGTTCATTTATGGAGAATAAGGAGCAGTTGTTTCATGAATAATTCCGAGTTCTTTATAATACTCATTGAATGTATGTGATCCG